>JALJCQ010000022.1:0-1469529 GCA_023091665.1 Pythium myriotylum | reverse complement strand
TCTAAACCCTAAACCCTAAACCCTAAACCTAAACCCTAAACCCTAAACCCTAAACCCTAAACCCTAAACCCTAAACCCTAAACCCTAAACCCTAAACCCTAAACCCTAAACCCTAAACCCTAAACCCTAAACCCTAAACCCTAAACCCTAAACCCTAAACCCTAAACCCTAAACCCTAAACCCTAAACCCTAAACCCTAAACCCTAAACCCTAAACCCTAAACCCTAACCCTACTCTAAACCCTAAACCCTAAACCCTAAACCCTAAACCCTAAACCCTAAACCCTAAACCCTAAACCCTAAACCCATCTGTAATAGAGCAACTCTTTGGGTCGTAGTTTCCCTGACCAAGTCTTTGCAAGTCACTTCAAGCCTCTCTAAACCCTAAACCCTAAACCCTAGCCATGAACTGGCTCCCTGAACCCTACCTACTTAACTACCAGATCTGATGATAACCCTACTCTGTGTGGTCTAACTGGAAATTGCACAATCCGAACTGGGAAAACCGGTAAAAACCAGTTTCCGGAATGGATGAATCTGGTCAACATCCGGAGAAAGCCATCTCAAACCAGACAGAAAATCACCCACTGGGAAGGTCCAGTGGATGAACCCAGTTCCTGGCACACTGTGCCAGACTGGAAAGGTGGGTGAGTAGCTGGTACAGTGTACCAGGCTACTGCCACCTACTAACTCTTGTCATTTAATTTCCTAGCTACGATTCCAGCTCTGTGCCAGCTCCCACAACCTGGGACCAGGCAGCGAGAGACGCGGGCACTTCGTCTCACACCGTGTTGTATTGGCGACCGTTGCCATAAACACGCTGGTTGAGAATGGCCCACACGTTCTCAACAGGGTTACTCCATTACGTTCATGCCGACATCGGCAAAGAACGCCCGCGTCTCACGTGAAACGCGAATCGACGCGTTGTCCTGTTGGTAGGTGAAGTCAAGGCCGTAGTGGTAGTGTGCAAACGGAAGTAAGTGCTCGGCGAGCGTCCAGATGTAGTGGATAGATTTTTGTCTTCCGTTGAGGAAGACAAGCTCACTCTTCCCACAGTAGCTGAACGCCACCCACACCATCACCGAGCCACCGCCTTGTTGGCGCTTGACGTACTCGCGCGCCTCTCGGCGAAGGTCCTTCCAGTACTTCTTAAAACCGTCTGGCCCATCTAAGTTAAGCTTTTTTTCATCAGAGAAGATGATGCGATGCCATTCTTCTGGTCTGATGAAAACCATGTCGTTAGCCCATTTTAAACGGGCTTCGATATGGAACTTAGTAAGCGATAGCGCGCGATCCATTTTAGCGTAGACAAGCCAGTCTACAGCCGAAATGTAGCGCTTAACGGTGCTGACCGAGACCTCCAGGTCTAACCTTGCCTTGAGCTGCGAGGCCGAGTACTCCCCGGTACTCGCGGTCCGCACCAGACGGCGCAGAGCTCGAAGCGTGAGCTTCGGTTTTCTACCCCGCTTTTTTTTTGGGAGAGGGACCTTCATTATCCGAGAGACGGTCGCCGGCGAGCGCCCCACCCTCTTGGCGACGTCTCGCACAGGCATTCCCGCCTCGCGGAGGCCGCGAATGCGACCGCGCTCTTCTTCCGTGAGGGGGCCACGCCGTGACATTGCGAGTGAATGGCGTGAAGCCGGTCAAAAACTAGTGACCAACACTCTAGTTTCTAATACATTCACTCTTATATTTGGAAATTGTATGCCTTTTGTTTCACGAATTTTGAGCCGACGCCCAGACAAGTCCTTGTATGGGGGCGCATCGAATACTTTGGAATTCACCGTTGTTAGCATAAACCACGGATTGATCTCTATTTTTGACAAATCATATCAAAACAGCATCCCAAACGGCCCATTAGGTGCAGAGTTATCCCATTTTTTCTCTTGTTTCTGGAATTTGAGCCGCAGTGTATGATCAACAATTTTAGTTGTATCAAGGAAGCAGGAATCAGCTTTGACCGCAATGATAGGGATACATGCGCTAGACTGGGCAATGTGGAACTTACCATTTGCGGTAAGAAATTCAAGGTTCAACCGTACTCTAAGTACGCTCACTGGTATTATATTGCCGTGAGAAAATTACCCGTTGGAGTTACTCCCAGTATGGTGTATGATTCCCTCACACGCATTGGCGCGCGACCTGCGAAGGTTACCGCCGATATCCGCTCCAACGGAATATCTTCACGTGATCTACCGTTTTATTTCGTCGAAAGCGAGTGCCCAAGTCCACTACTTATTGACGGAAAAACCCCGCTACGTCAACTGCAATTTGCACAAGGGTTCTGTGTGGTAAACCATCGATTTGCCAAACATAACAAAGTTGTTCCACCATTTATTGAACAACAACGTAAGGGCCGAAAAGTAAAACAAGTGGCGGCTAAAGAAGCAAAAAAAAATGCTTAAAGCCAACAAAGAAGCAAAACCGAAGGGAGCCGACGCCGAAGAATCAAAAGAGGACGACGACGATGCGTCAATGAACTCTGGGGAGGACGAGGATCCAAAGCCAAACGGTTTTAAATCTTCTCTACAAGCGGACCTAGCTAAAAATGCTAGCAAGAACCAACCCAATGATTCGGACGACGATTCAAGATCCGATTACGCACCCGGTAGGGAAAGTGACAGTGACGAAGAAAGCGATGCCAGCGAGGAAAGTGACTGAAGCATGGGCATGACCTTCTTGGTCAATGAACACTCCTTTGAAACTCAGCAAGGAAAGAAGCAGAAATTTATTCCGCCTCAATCCAAAACCCTTCCGAATGTGTTCGAAACCGTTCGCCGCTCCAAGACCTTTGTGTTGCCTCGTGCAAAGCAATACAAAGCCCAAGTCAGCATTCTCCCAGAACATACGTTCAATTATCCTCAAGTTGCAACGCCAAACAAATTTGAATGGCTTGCTACGGGCTCCTTGGGTGATAATATTCCCAATGACTACGATCTGTTACCACGCAATGAAGCCAACAATATTGTTGCTTCTTGTGTAAAACGCCCGGAACCCATTACAGGCGTTATGAAGGCTCTTCTACCATCTTTTGATGTGGAAGAAATGTCACTGTCTCAACTAACAGACCTCCTCAGTTCTTTTATGAACGAACGTCTCGCGGAACATGAACCGGAGCAATTGCTAACCCAGATCCAAGCCCAACCGTCTCTTTTTAGAGCGGTTTATGACTCATCAACACCGGCGAACTACCGACTCTTTAAGGAGAAAGTTGCCAGGCACGCTCTTTTCAGAGCATCATTCGCAAGTTCCAAGGAATCTTACGAAGACCGCCTTGCGGAACTGACCGGTACCTCGCCAGCTCTGTCTGACCCTTTGGTTAGACTGCAAATGATCGTGGAAACTCCAGAGCGGATGCAATTCGCTCTCTTCCTCGCGGAAGTCGATCTTGCCTTGCAAATACTTGCACCCTCCATTCACTTTGATCCAACCAAAGTTATTGCTTTACTCCCCACGGAAGCAAACAGAATTCCTACCCAAGACTGGGTCCTGTGGAACGATCCTACGATCCCTAACTTGTTAAGGTCTGAATTGGGTACCAAGTTGGTCAAAGAAAAACTCCCTGAGGACTTCGTCACTACATTGGATGACTTGAAGAAACTTTTGGCTCAGTCTGCCTCGAGCCAAACCATTGATGCCTCTCTCTAACACTGCGTGATCCCTGCGGGGTTATTCCACCAATGTTAACGGCATCAAAAACATCTCACAATCGGCCCTCAACTTTTTTTCACGGACGTTTTCATTCGTGGGAATCCAAGAGAGCCGATTTACCAGTCCCGCAAACTTAAAACGGGTTAATTTCCTATGGAAAAAATCCAACTTCCTCAACCGCGCGTTTTGGTCGCACGATCAAGACACTCCAGTCGACGGGCAGGCGGGTGTTGGGCTTTTAGTCACTCCCACTTGCCCCATCAAGAACCTTACTGACGTAACCTCGCGGTTTGTCAGTGACCCACACATTCTCCGGCGCTATCTTCTCTTACGAGGATATGTAGACGACATGGAAATTTATTTACATGTTGTCTACGCGCCGGCAAATCAGCTACAGCCCAACAACACATCCGTTCAGTCTTCTTCGGCGGCACCGGCAGAGGCATCACGGTCGAGTTCGGGAATAGGTGACAATGTCACTGTTAACGCCCAACCCGCCTGACCCGAGCAGAAAATTGCTACCTTAGAGGCTGAATCGGATTCCGAACAAAATATTCATCCACGTTCAGAGTATTTTTCTGCTCTACCCACCATCTTTCCAGAAACTTCCCAACATATCGTACTCGGAGATTTTAACACCATCTTCTCCATGAGTCTCGATCAAATCGGTACTAGTCGACGCCGGGTACGAGGACGCGAGTCTTTGTTAAATTGGATGCAAACCATTGGAGTCATTGACCCATGGCGCCTCCAAAACCCTGATCGAAAAGAGTTCACAAATCCGCAGAGAACTGCGAGATTGGACTACGTACTGATTTCAAGGAAGTTATTTGACAATCTTACCAAGATCGAACACGATATGAAGCGGTCGGTCCTCAATTCCGACCACGTTGCCATCGATTTCCAAATCGGGTCAAAAGTCTTTCGCCCCAACACTAAATCTCCTTGGAGGTGTCCAAGTTGGGTAATCGAACTCCTGAAGCACAAAACTACCTGCGAAATTCGCTTGTAGATCTTGCAACTCGTATCCAACACACCGAGGGTATAAATTTCAACACCGGTTGTTTATTGGACGAGCACAAGCGTCAGGGTTAAATTTATTTGCGAGAACTCTTTACCGACAAGAAGAATCAGCCCCAATCTTCGATTGAAAAGCTTCATCTCAAAGTCAACGAGCTCAAGCATCTTGCTGCGACTCCAGATAACGCAGAAGTCCACCAATCGGCTTGGCACGAAGCTCAGGTTGAATAAACATCCCGCCTCGACGAGCAATTCAGCTATCGGTCGCAACAAAAGTTCGATACAGACTTAGATAAGTCCGAATGTTGCAACGAGTATTTTTTTTGCGAGCGCCAACAACTCTCTACAAGACTGTGATTCCTGTTGAGAATGAAGCTGCTCTGCAACCTCGCTGCACCGACTTTCTTCACTTTTGGGGCCGTGTTTATAAATCACCCTCACGAGTTAATACAACTTGGGACGAAGAAAAGTTATTGAACATACTCGAAGAATCAACACGTAAAATCAAGGAAGACGACCAGCGCATGCTAGACGCTCCGGTTACTGCACATGAAATTTACTGTGCACTCAAGGCCTCGGTTGCTAATCGAGCACCGGGCCCTGACGGCCTGCCACTGGCTTATTACAAGACAGACATCCACTTGTGGAGTCGTGTCTTAGAAATTGTGTACTCCTCACAATTTCAACTTGGGCGTATGACCAAATCTCAGCGCCGAGGTCAAGTCACGCTTCTTTACAAGAAAGTTGACGCACAGAACCGGGCAACTATCGCCCTATCACTCTTTTGAACATCGACGCTAAGATCATCCCCAAGATTTTAGCGAAACGGCTCGGCAACATCCTGAACACACTGCTCCATCAAGACCAATAAGGCTTTGTACCTGGGCGCGATATACGCAATGCGCATCTTCGCTTCCAAGCCCTTAGCCAAATTTACCAAGACAAAGACTCAAAGGCAGGGGCTATTTTGCTAGATTTTGCCAAGGCTTTCGACAATGTTAACTGGGAAGTCCTCGACCGTATTCTAACGCACTTCGGCATTGGCGAAAACTCTCGCCACTGGCTACGGGTACTCATTCCCGGTACGCTAGTCTCCCTTACGTTCAATGGGGTTCCCCTGCCTGCCTTTGAACTAGGAGCTGAAGTGTGACATGGTGATCCGCTTTCACCCGCGCTGTTTGTAATTTATATTGAGCCTATGCTCAATTACTTACGCGCCAAGATGCAAAAATCAGGACTCCAGACAAATTCCGACGATGCTCCCCACACACTTATCAGCTTCGCCGACGACTGTACAGGGCTTGTCAATGATCTCTCTCAAGCTACATCTTTTCTTGAGCACGTCCAAGAATTTTGCGATGCAACCGGAATGCAATTAAACCGCAACAAGACAGTCATTTTACCATTAAAAAGGTGGGACGATCAAGACACAGACCTGCTTAGAAGCTTCGATCAACTTGGTGTCCAAGTCATTAAAAACGACGAGGAAGCCACCCTCCTTGGTATTAATTACGGCCCAAGTCTCACGGACGAAGACCGACTGTCCGAGTTACTCGCTACTTTACAGCAGCGATGTTTACTGTGGCACTATCGTGCTAGGACACTTGCAGGATGTGCTACAATTTTGAACCACGTGATTTTACCAACGATTTGGTATACTGCAAGCGTCTGCCACATCCCGAGGACCTTTCAAACCAAAGTTATCAAGATTATCGGTGCATTCTTGAGCTCACTGAATAACGCAACTGCGAAACTCCAGAACATCCTCGCACAAGCTTGGTGGTTTTTGCCAAAGTCTCAAGGAGGCCTCGGCATCAATCACATTGAGTCTACTATCGACAGTCTACACGTACACGCGCTCATCCAAGTCATTCAAGCAGTGTGGGGCCAACCTTGTAATCCACCGTCATGGGTTACTCCGATTATGAAACTTTTCTCTGCCACGGTCACCACGCACGGACACGCCTTCGACATACTCTATGCACCGGTTACTAGTGTCAAGGACCGCCACAACAAGCGCTGGAAATCGCTCGGCGTATTTTGGAACCATGTTCTATTCCTTTGGAGAACAAAACTGTGTTCTAAAATTACCAAGCTCAACCCAACTCCCATCGAAGCATTGTCGGTTCCAATTTTGGATAACCATTGGGTGTACTACGGTGGACGCTCGCAAACCCTTGTACAACATGACACCAAGCTCGTGCAATTGTTAACACGTCTCAGAATCCTCACGGTTCAAGACTTGTAAAAGTTTGCAGGGTTTCCTGCAAACATCCATCGACACGTGAATATTATTTCCGTACGTGCGCCAATTTCTCCAAGCCATCGAACCGGTCACGACAAAAATTACCGTGTTCCCCACCGGCCCGAGTTTTCCCTTGCAAATTGCAAGCGCGTGTCACTCATGGATTTTTGACAAGATCGAACTCGAAGAACTCACCGTCAGTCGACTGAGAAGATTTTTTCTTCCTGTGAATTCACCAAGTCTTCCTTTGCACCGGCTGAAAATACAACAGGCTCCAGCCTCCAACTTTTGGCCACGCGACCTCAAGAACAACAAGTACAGTGGTCATGGTAATTAGTGTCGAGAAACAATTAGTGTCCATAGAAAAATAGTGTCGTGTACACTATATCCAATATTTGGATGCTGAGCCTAGAATTGAAAATTAGTGTCGGGTTATATTTAGTGTCGGAAATCTGATGATTATAGACTCCATTGTCAAAGTACGTGCATCGAACCCATATCAGAAGGGGCACCCGGCTCATGGTACTTAGCATACTGGCGGTCAATCTGTTCACACTGATTGCCGGTCGGCGGTCGCTTAGCAGTTCTGTGCGCCGGCACATCAATATGACCAAACTATCACCAATATGGTTCGCACCACTTGAACACTGGCATCACTGATTGGACACTATTTCTTTTCTAACAGAATTTTGTGTCGACGACACTAATTCTTTATCTGTGATTTTAGTGTCTGTAGAAAAATAGTGTGCAGGTCACTATTTTCCATACTGGTCGCCTGCCGAAACAAAAAAAAAAAAATAGTATCGATGACAGAAATTACCATGAGCACTGTACACATTGCCAGTCTGCGCCGATTTGTTATTCCGTCTGCAACACAACGCATTGCGTCTGGGATATCGACTTCAGCATTTACCGACCAGTGCACAAACTTGCTCCTTCGGTTGTTCTGACAAGGAGACGCCGCGACATCTCTTTTGGACGTGCG
This sequence comes from Pythium myriotylum, assembly GCA_023091665.1. Classification (NCBI taxonomy): domain Eukaryota; phylum Oomycota; class Peronosporomycetes; order Pythiales; family Pythiaceae; genus Pythium; species Pythium myriotylum. Next base: position 1,461,629 of record JALJCQ010000022.1, on the reverse strand, counting down.
ACTTCGCGAAATCCCTATGGGATTCCTGGCTGCGAAAATTCCGGGTGGCATTTGACGATGACTTCACCTGGGAACAAATGGTATTTTTTTTTTACCAATCTCACAGCCACGGCGGATGCAAAGCAAGCCTACGGATATCCGTTGTATTTGCTACTGCGCTTTGTTCGCGCTCTCGTACTCCGCTCAATTTGGTACCGCAGGAACGAAGTACGGTTCCATTGCGTTCAAAAAAACTCGACTGATGTTGCCGTACGCATTGAGGCAATTTTCAAGCTCCACACTCGTGCTTTTCAGCGCAAGTGCTCAGCTCTACTCGTTCCACACTTAAGCATCAAGCTCCAACAAGTAACAAGAGTCACCGAAGCCCTGGGCTTTTCCAACAGTCAAGTCGAAGAGGCCACGCATTAAAAACACCGAGCCCCCTCCCATCTGCCACAATATTGGGGATTATAGCGGCCAACAACGGTGCGCTGTATTACCCGGTATTACAAGGTAGTAATATTTTCCCCGGAAAGCACCTTCCGGAGAAAATATTACTAAGCGCGCAGGCTCACCGATTTTTTGTCGCAAGGGAACACCTTGTTCTCATGCAGACGAAGGTTGATCGCTGATTCAAAAATTTTCTTGCATATTTTTGACATTTGGGCACTGGCCCAGTTGAACGGCCCTTCTTCGTTTAGTCCTTCGTCATTTTCCGCAATGGCACTTTGCCTAAAGAAATCCTAGCTCTATTGATGCGAATCTTCTGCTTTCCTGGTCTCCTTATGTCGATATACTTACAATAGCTAACCTGATGTACTTACAGTACCTAACGTTATGTAATTATAGTACCTAAGCTGAGTACTTACGGCCCAAACCAAAGTGTACTTATATTACCTAAGAAAACGTCGCAGCTTGGTTAACTGAAGTACACATGAACTTACTTATGGAAATTCCCCATCGAGAAGCTGAGAGTGATGCAGAGACTGGTATCAAATGGGGATGTTCTCTACGATCTCATCTTTGTCGACGACACCAAGAAGCGATCTGAGGTACTTCTTCACACGGTGTTTGTCAACCTTCATGCCGTTGATGGTATTGCCGTGGAGATAATCACGTGCGTTGAAAACCAAGCCAGTTATCAAAAGACCGAAGACAGCGATGGTTCGAGGGGCGAGTCAACACGTTAGCTGCCAACATGGCATCTGTGGGTATTGGTTTCGCGCAAAATGACCAACACTGCGAATACACTTCCATTGATCAACGACGAGAGGAATGGTCTTGCTGAGCACAACAGTCATGGATGCGCTGAACACAGGAATCGATGTGGCCTTGAACGGGCGATGATGACTCTCGATTGGGTTTTGGACAGGAACAACGACAGCTTACCCGTCCGCCCTGATGGATCAGTTTCGAATGCGCTCGTGCAAACATATGCCCTTAAACCAGCCAGCATACTCCTTGTTTGCCTACGAGTTCGCCATGATTTCAGAGAGTATCAATACCTAAGCCTCAAACCGGGCGGTGTGGAGACTATCGGGTGGCGACTTCACAACGTTGACGTAATAATCGTGGCAGGTGGTCTCGAGCCTGCCGTCAAGTTGATAGAAGACAAGGTGGGTCCACTGATTGCACCTGCCGATCGATACATCGACGGTGGTAAGGTCGGTACGTTTGAGGACTTCTTGTCAACAGACGAAGAAGGCGTCAAGGTATTGGGTACTGTCGAAGCTAGTGACGATGCCTCGTGTGGGTTTCTTGCAATTCGTATAGCGTGTGAACGCCTCGGATTAGCTTTCCCAGAGCTGGTACAGAAGGAGTTTCTCGAGAACGAGTCACCTTTCCGCAGTGCGCGGCAGCTGAAGACGACCTGGAACGTCCTGTTTGCATTTACCAAGCGACTTGTGCGTGATGGAGTTTCAATTCACTTGAAGGCACTCAAGTACAACCGCGTCCGTCAGAGCTTGCGTGGCAATGAAGGTGTCCGCGCGCTACAACTGGAGGATGGATTGTATTTGGTTGGTGCTGCCAACTTTGTGAACTATGGCCACTGTTTTGTGCTGGAGCTGCGTGACGGACGCTTCACTACTTATGACGACAATGTCGGAACACTCGACGAGATGACATGGATTGGGCGTGTCTACTTTGTGCGCAAGTTTGAGATCAAAGGAACTTGTCGGTCCAATCAAGACTGCAAGACTTCGGCTACGACAACGTCTCCAGCAGCTTGACTTTCGACTCAAGAACCGAAAATTCCTGATGAAAAACTCGTGCGCTCAGTTGTTAAAAGCTCTTGACAGCTTGATCCTGAGGAACGCACCATCGGCGTTGGCGGTGATGCGAGGCCTTTGAGGCTTTCGATCTCGTCGTTCAGTTGCTCGATCTGACCAACACACGTTTAGTTCAGTCGATCGACGCTTCGGCCACAAGAAACCGAATCCTCGTACCTTGAGCTTGGACTGCCTCGCCTCGGCGCGCAGCTCGCTCTCCGTCTCGTGGGCCTTCTCCCGCCACTCGTGGAAGCTACTTTCAACAAACAGGAGCTTGGACTCGAGCTCGACGACTTTTTTTCTGCAGCTGGAGTTTCTCGTTCGCGAACCCGTCCGTGTCTGAGCGTCTTGAGCTCATCGTGCGTGTTCTCTTCCTCGTCGACCGCGTGCTTGAGCTGGCGCCGGAGCTGCGTCACCTGGAGATCGCGTTCCTGCCGAACGCCGCCGTGAGGATGCTCCTTCTCTCCCCTTTTTCGTTCCCAAACGGGCCTACCTTGAGCTGGATCTTTTGGCTTTCGATGCGAGCGACTCAACCTGCGTCGAGAGCTGCTCGCTCTACGTCACGACGCCAGCGCCGAGTACATGGAGAGAGAGAGAGAGAGAGAGAGAGAGAGAGAGAGAGAGAGAGGGCAGAGGTGCTGGTTAACTTAACGCCGCCTGCTTGTGATGTAGCGGTCGTACGTTTTTGACAATCCACCCGGCTCCAACCAGCGAAGGGATAGCGCTAGGAGCCGGGAAACACTTGCCAAACTTAGCTGCTCCCGCTCTGCTGCTGCTGCGATTCCGGTTCAGTCACGACAGACTAACCCGGTTGCAATAGCAGGCAAAAGCGATCGCAGAAGGTGGGCAAAGCTTTCTCCACGCAGATATCCAAAGATGACTAGCGCAAGCGAGATAGAATGCTCACCCGGCTAGCACCTCACGTTGTGTACCCTTTGACGGTTCTTCAGAAGCTGGGTAATAGAGGAAATGACCCGCTACCCGATGCTGTCTGATTTTGGTAGGCAAACCGGTTGCCAGAACCTTCAGATACTACGGAAATGCAAGGGAAAAGGGGGGACTGTGACGGCACGGAGCGATCAACCAGTCCAAGCAACCGGTCCCAGACCGGAGCAAACGCAAGAAAGACAAATACAATAGAATGTATTACCGGATTTCCCAGTTAATACAGCTCGCCACCACACTATAAAAACCCTCAGTCCGTGGCCTGAGCCACTTCCCTTAGATTATCGAACCAGGAAACCGCTTCACCCAGTCACTTGACCGGCTCCACGACTCACAAGGCAACGCACACACACGCAGTACACACCGCCAGAGCACTCCAACACACAGCCAGTACCTTAGAGAACCGGGATGTCGAGGTGGCCGCCGATACAACTGCTGTTGTAGGCCCGAAGACTTGGAGCTGACAAGGCAAAAGGGGAAGTCTATTACGGAGGGTGGGCCGGTTGTCCCGTCCCTCTTATAACCGGGAGAAACTGTTTACTAAACCAGAATCGAGGAGGTACAGTCGGTACCGGGGATAAGCACGCTATGTTTTTTATATACCTCTAATCCCTTATGCTTCGACTTCCCGTTTGGGGATGGGCGGGTGATGAGCAGGGATACTGATCCTAGTTCGCACCTGACCACTTCGTTGGGTGCGACATCCACCCACATCAACCAGTGATGAGTTATCTAGTCGTGCTACTTCACGAACCCCCCCCCCCCAGGGCACCATGACGTCATGACATGATAGCTCTCGGAGCGTGGAGGACCGTACATGGAGTTCTTGGCAAGCGTGCCCTATCTTCATTCCTCAAAGTGAGCTAAACAACTCACAGCGCAAGACTCTACCACAAGCATGGCTCGCCAGGCCCGTCCCAACGCCAAGCCGCGCTCTCGTGTGAGTCTTCGAGTTAAGCTCGAGATTTGCCACGTTGCGTTCGCAAATCCAAAATGGGGACCCACAGAGATCGCCAAGAAGGTGTCCGAGAAGTTTGCTCGCGAGTTCGAAGACCCCGAGTTCGAGATCTCACGCTTCGTCGTTCGCAACGCTCTAAAGCAGAAAGAGAAGCTCTTTGCTCTTGAAGACAAACACTTTTCTCGCAAGTCTCTGCCATCTACAATTCTCTGCATCTTGGATGTGATCCTGAAGCGATGGATCCTATCAATCGTCATGACACCTCCGTCGCCGGACCCACGAGTTTTTCGTCGTCCTTTGCGATGTGCTGTCGTTGCCAAGTATGCACGAGAGAAGATAGCAGAGCTGATCAATCAGCTCTATCCACCAGAGAAAAGACCGGACGTACCCAAAATAACCCGCTCCTGGGTCTCACGGTTCTTGAAAAGGAACGGGCTAAACTTCCGGAAGCTTTTCGGCGAAGCAGGCTCCGTGTGGAAGGCTCTAGTTGGCGAAGTTCGGAAAAAGATTCAATCCATCACCCAGCACTACCATCCCGATGACATCTACAACTTCGACGAGTCCGCCTACTTCTACCGGAAGATTTCGCAATGGACGATAGCCCCCGTGAACACTTTTCTCCCTGGTTTCAAAATGGACAAGTCCCGCGTAACCATGGCGGTGGGGACAAACGCGTCGGGCACTCATCGCTTTCCACTGCTGATTCTTGGTACAGCCGACGTCCCCATTCCGTTTCGAAATCAAAGCAATCGTGTTCATTGGGTTGGTGACAAGAGCCGACAGCCACTCGCTCCCGATTTCCACTACGCTCAGACTAAGAAGGGCTGGATGACAAGCGAGGTCTTCAAGGCGTGGCTGGCCGAGTTAGACCAGACAATGCGGATCTCAAACCGCCACATTCTCTTGCTGGTTGATAATGTGAGCAGCCACAAGATCGGTGACCTCGTCTTGACAAATATCCGCCTTGAGTATCTCCCAAAAAAACACCACGTCATTTCTTCAGCCGATGGACCAAGGTATCATCAAGGCGACGAAGGACGGGATCTACAACCGACGCGACGATTGGGAGTACTCCTTCTATCGACTCGGCATCTACAATTTCGAGAAGGTTGACCTTTTCACGGCGTGTCAATGGTGTGCTGCAGCTTTCAACAGCCTGTCGCAGCATACGATCCGAAACGCTTGGCGAAAGGCCAACACAATCCCCAACCGATCAAACATGAGTTTCCTAGCTAATTAACATAAAATATTAGACAATGATTTTTGGATGGCGGCGCCCACGGTTCTGATTTTTTCATGACCTCGCAGGCTGGATATCTCAGCAGCGTGCTTATCCCCGCTACCGACTGTATTATAGGGGACATTAGTCATGATACAACTCTTTGAAAGGTATCAATTCAGCAGCCACCAAGGAATCCCAGGTGTTAGTTAGGTATAGGGTAAACAACGCGGTTTTGAGTCGATTGGCGCTGTCAAAACAGGCCAATTCGCAGCCGTTTTCGAGCTACAGGCTCCAGACGTTCGAGATTTGGTCACTCCGATTCACGGGGAAACGGGTTGCACTATTTTCGTCTTCTCTTTGTATTCTGATTGGCTGTTCACATGAAACATATGGTGAGACAGGTCGTGTGTCGTTGTTGTGTTGGTTGATCTCAGAATGATTGTAACACACTTACTTTGACATACATCGTATATATAAAGTTTGAAGGTTTAGTACATTTCTGCGCATGGGTCGTAGTCATCCTCTGATCCTTCGTCGTCTGCGGCTTCAGGAGTGTCACTGCACTCACCCGCCTGGGCCGAATCATCATGCTCGTGTTCTTCTTCAATCTTAGCGACATCAAGACCTTGATTCTTGTACATGTCTTCATAACCTTGAGCATGGCGAAATACTCGATACCAATCTCGTGTAGTAATTTCTTCAAATCCGTCCTTGATTTTGTTTAACAAGTCGGCCATGTCCCTGGCTGGATTCTTTGCAATGCGATTCTTGATATTAGCCCAGATCAGCTCAATTGGCTGTAGTTCAGGATGATAGGGAGGCGTGTAGAGGGCCTGATGTCCCCAATCTGCAGCAATTCTGTAGGCTGCATAGTCAGGTTCCGGTTTGTACAGTCGTGCTTTGTCGAGCAGCTTGGGCTTCGTGTCCTTTGGATCATAGGGGATATCTAGGAATTGTTATTAGCTACAGTACATTTGCTAGTTGCTCAAAAATCACTTACCTCTGGATTGTAGCCACTCCTTGATAGCGGCCACTTTCCACTTCGTAGTTGGGGACGGGTACAAATTGCGCTTGTGATATGAGGCCCCATCCATATGAATAATGCACGGTCCGTACTTTGCTTTGAGGGATTTGCAAAGATCGGTAAACCACCGTTCGAACTGCTCGGCATCGAAGTTGCCGTGATAATCACCAGTTTTTGATTTCGCTTTCCAGTACCTGATACTATCTTCGACAAACTTTGCCTGTACAATAGCTCCCATTGTTCGAACGACTCCTGCTGCTACCATACATACCCTAAACAATCAAAACTATGAGAAATAATCAGATTGGATGAATCAAAATGGATTCTCACCTGTCTCCTTTACCACTTCGAACAAAACGACTTGAGTCGGCGGTTAGCCAGGTTTTCCCTGTCTGATGATGCACGTTGCAATAACTCTCATCCAAGTAGACCTCGCACTTGATAGGATTATTGTTCGCATCACGATTTGTTAGCTTTGTTGAAAGATACTGTAACCGGTATGCAATGTTTTCGAATCGTTCGGCCATAAAATGGCGCTTCTTCCCACGGACATGCCGAAATCCCATGTCGATTAACGCCCTCCGCATCGAACGAACTCGAACATCAATTTCTGTTTTCTCTTTCACATGGGCACAAATCAAAGCGGCAGTCACAGGGCGTTGCAGTTTGTTCTGCTCAATAAGGTATTCTCGGATAATTGACGAGACATCTTCAATGTCAAATGCTCGTGGTCTTCCTCGACCAGATGGACCGGGCTATGCACACATATGAAATCACAGAGTTTTCAAATTAACTGATAATCTAGCCATCAACGCAACCAACCTCAAAATCGGTTGAGGGATCTCGACTTTTCTGGCGAAGTACTCGGCCTACGGAGGCCTCACCAACACCAATGCATTCCGCCACAAGACTCCTTGTATCTCGCCCGTTGAAAGCTCCTACTTTTCGCTCCTTTTTGATGAATGCGTGTGCAGAGACGATGGCCCGTTTCTGTCCAGGGCAAAGCTCTCGTCGAACGCGCCCCATTGAAAGAAGAGAAGTGCGAGAAGCAAAGCTCCTTGCACACCAACGTGTAGTCCGTTACAAGAGCTTTCCTATGATCCCCGATTTAGCTCTCAACTCCAAAAATTCGCATCACTATCGCATTCCTCCGACGGTTAGAAAAAAGTTGTATCATGAGTTTTGACCACAATAATACCGGCGGGTGCGAATCAGATTCCAATGGGTTCGCGGACCAGTACGGACGGCTAATGGCACAAACGAAACTAACGGTAATTTTCCGCTAGAACCGGTAATATACCAGACACTTCCCTGAAATCTCTAACTGGCTGGTAATATTCGCCAGTAGAGTCAGGTACCGTGTTTTCCGGTACTATTAGTGTGGCACAACCGGAAACTGGGTATAAATACCCAGCTAGTGTGTAGTACACAATTTTAGACCTATCCTAAAGAACCACAGTGGTTCTTGACAGTTCCCGGTCCCACAGAGATGGGGAATTCCGGGAAAGTCCGCGGGGAACCTGTCCCGCTACATCAAAACTGCTGACAACGGTTCCTCTCCACGTCATGCAGAACCGAACCGGTGGTCATCGTCGCTCAGCTTGGAGACGTTCTGGAGTTGCATCAAGCTATAGTCTCGCGGTGACACGCCGGTTATACCCATAGCTGCGGCTTTGGCCAGAGTGTTGTTGGTTTCTCGGACGCCGAATTCCGTGCAGAAGCGAGACCGCAGTTGGGAGTGGGAGAACTTGAACTTCGGCTGGTACTCGCGGACTCCTATCCGGCCACCGAACCGAACCGAAGCGAACCACACCCATCGAGAGGAGCAATGATGAAGAAGTGAGGCCAAGTCCATTGTGCACATCTATTAGAATGTAACCAAAGAGCTGGTGGACGCCAGCATCGTGGTCGGCGACAACGCGCACTTGGATTACAGTGGAATCGTCTTGAGAAAGCGCGGGTTACTGATGCCGTGTGCCAGACGCGCGCATGGAAGGCTGAAAGTCCTGAAGGTCGGAGAAGGAAGAGAGAAATGGCCAGGAGGAAAAAGTGGGATCTGTCGTCGTCGTACATAGCGCCGCAGTGGGTCGGTGCAAGACTTGCGCGCACAATGAATGGCGACGGCAGTCGGTGGCTCCACCCGCGGGCGACGGCGTAATCGCGCCGCGGCGCACGTGTTGCCGGGTGAGCTGCAAGCGACCCGCATTCCGCATTCCGCATTCGACGTCGGCGGGCGGCAAGACGAGACACACCTGTCGTCGCTGTTGTTGTCGCTGTCGCTGTCGTGGCGACGGCTGCGCACGCGTAGGCTCCTGCACGAGACGAACGGTGGCCGTGGCGACGGCTTTACGGGCCACGTTCCTTTCCTCTTTCTTGTTCATGTTCTTGTTGTCACTCTCGTTGTGGGTCTCGACGTCTCGCTCCTGGCCTTGCGTCTGCTCCTCCTCCTCCTCCTGCTGCTGCTGCCGCTCCTGATGCTGCTCGTGCTCGTGCTCGTGCTCCTGCGCGCGCCTGTCGCGTCTATTGCTGCTGCTGCTGCTGCTTGCGGCCGTGTGCGCGTTCGAGGACCGAGCGTGGGCCGTGAGGAAGGAGCTTCTACGAGTTCTCCTCCCTGTACTTGTCTCTCTCTAGCGACAGCAGCACTGCGTACTTCGTAGGAGCAGCCAGGCCCGAGGTGACCGGGAAAGACGGCTCGCGGGGCATCACAGACCGCCACCGGAAGCTCGACCCCACCGCCCCCGGCGGTAACGTGCGCTGTCGCCGCTGTATCTAGCTACGTCGTTGTCGGTGATCCTCGTGTTTCAACGGCAACAGGCGCAGAGAACAGCCACTCATCAGCGGACGCAGGCTGAGCGGCGGTCATCTTGTAGCGCGCAAGCTAACAGTTCTGTGGTCCTCCGAGGTTGGATCAAGAATGGGAATAGATTTTGGTCTGGTTGGACAGACTCTCAAATCCTATGTGGCCCACACTGAGAATGAGAATGACATTGCGCAACCAAGGTCTGAGGGGGGCAACTATGCTGGCCCACGAGACGTGTAAATTTCACACAGTTGACTTTGAAAGAGTTAATAGTCTCAATACAGTTCACTGCCTTTAAAGTGCGAATGTCCCTTTCTTATCCCTTTAAGTACGAAATGATATATTGTGTGTTCAGATAAGTACTGTACTGAAGGGAGAGCCTGGTAGCGCCTGCCTGGAGAACTTCATGGGGAAAGTGGACAGGCACTAAACCCCGCTCAATTGGAAAGTACAATGAGAAACAAGATGACACAAGGACGTATCACGACGCATCAAGATTCATCGGACTAAGCGAATCTAGACCAAGCGCTTGGTCAGTTGAGTACGATTTACGGTGGATCAGTCCAAGTGCGCGTATCGATAGCTCTGTGGTGGATTCCAGCGTGGAGCAGGCTAGACGTAGGGGCAGCCCGAACTAGGACCTGTTTCTCTGTTGCACTTGCTGCTGCTGAAATATACTCACTCTTCCATTTTCCTCTCCACCAACAAGTCGTCTCATCAGGCTATGAGCCCAAAGCTCTCAAGTCTCTAGGAAGAGTAATGAAGGACTTGTTCAAGACGGACAAGTACTTCCACTGGGAGTTTAATATGAAGATTCTGCTTGCCCGCAAAGGACTCAACGATCACCCCATGCGTGGCAACTGAACGGCATGAAGGCTTTTGCCATCATCGCCCACGGTGTAGAACTCGAGCACCAGACCAAGATTCGCAGTGCTGTGACGGCAAAACAGGCTTGGTACACGCTTTAGGACTACTACAATCGCTCGGAACCGCGTGCAACTGATGAGGTGGTTCCACGATTTCCGCATGGACGCAGGTCAAACAACGTCGGCCCAACTCGACCGCTTTGATAAACTGGTGACCTCACTAGAGATTGTCGGTGACGCGCTTGACCCGACTCATCAACTAGTGATTTTACTAGGCCGTTTGTCGACGGAGTATCATACTATTGTGTCCATCATTGAAAACTCGACCGACGTGAGTTTGCCGAGTGTCAAGGATAAACTTGTCGAGGAATTTGAAAAGACAGACACGGCTGAGGCCGAGGAGATTGCGTTCCATGCCCGCGGCGGATCTCAGCGTACAGGTAGTCGCAAGAAAACGAAGAAGCCAATGACCACGTTTGGTGGGAAGTGTTTCGGCTGCGGCAAGCGCGGTCACAAAAAGGAAAACTGTACTGACAAAGGCAATGATGCTGACGAGATGCTGTTTGCCGCCGGTGGAGCTGCGACATGTGACTAGCTCGTGGATAGTGGGGCTACGTCGCACATGTCGCCTCACAAGAGTGATTTCGTCTCGTCTTGTCTGCTGAATCGGCAAGTCAATACTGTGCATCCAGACGTCACGTCGTATGAACTTTGCCATGACCGTCGCCCGAACCTCGGTCATGTACGAGTATTTGGATCTATGGGCTATGCTCACATCGAGGGGACTAGGCGCAATAAGCTTGGCGCCAAAAGCTAAAAGTGCATGATGATAGGATACTAGGACTAGACCAAGGCATATCGGGTTGTTGGCGTTGACACCGGTAAAGTCAAGCTTAGCCGAACGCTCGCGCTGGATGAGCGGGAGGTTGATGGCCTCTATAACACACCGACTGACACTATCATTCGGTATATTGGGTGGCGAGACACCGACGACGCCAACAAGACTGACGATGCAGACACGAGCAAAGATGTAGAGATCGAGATGGAGGAGCAGATAGAAGAAACCGATTCGACTTACACTGCCGTGCAACAGTGCCACATGAACGAAAATTGTGTTGCTGAACGACCGTTGGCTGAACGACCGGCACTAGTGCATTAAAACCCTTCAAGTAACCTCAGCGATGCTTTGTTCTTCCGTCAGGCGGCTTACCCGAAAACAAGCGATAGGTTCCAGACCACTGCGGTCCTGGGTGACAATGATCATCCACTACGACTTGCCAATGGTGAATCGACGATAATGGACGACCGTAGCATTGTGTTGTATGATCATGGAGATGGAGCTCCTGGTGCGCCACAGCCGAAGCCACCGCGCCATGATTGGGAAGAAGAGTACATCTCGATAAGTTGATGTACCATCAACTTAAGGAGATGCAACGACTGCCCGTGAACAACACCGTTGGCGCGACGCCATCCGTGCAGAGATTGATGCGCACATGCGAAATGGCACATGGGAGGTAGTCACCCGTGAACGTGGCGTGAATGTTATCGGATGCAAGTGGATCTTTGCAAAGAAGCGGAACGAAAAGGGCGAGGTAGTGCGTTTCAAAGCACACATTGTTGCACATGGTTTTCGACGCAGTTCACATCGAACTGTTGTGAACTGCCTCGAGACTTACTCTCCAGTTGCAAACATCAACTCGATTCGAGTGTTACTCGCCGTGTGCTGCAACCAGAAGTTTGTCGTGATGCAATTTGATGTCGACACAGCTTTTCTCTATGGTGTGGTGGATGACGTCGTTCATAGGGAGGTGCCGCGCGGCGTCAACGTACAGGCAGACAGGATGTGTGCGTTCTACGCAAGTCCCTCTATGGTCTCAAGCAAGCATCACCTGTGTGGGACCGAACAATCGACCGAGTGTTGACCGCTATGGGTTTTGTGTCGTCCGAGGTGGACTCATGCATCTACGTCAAACATGGCGGCGAGGAGACTGTGTAGCTGTGCCTTTACGTCGAAGACATGTTGATCGCTGCCAAAAGCACAGAAGGGGTTGAGCCGTTCAAAGGCCAGCTCGTTGAACACTTTCGACTCAAGGAGCTCGGCGTAGCCAAGTTTGTGCTTGGATTGGAAATTGGTCAGGACGTGAAACAAGGCACGATCGTGCTGAGCCAAACACAGTACATTGTAAATGTGGCGACGCTGTTCAACCAGTTGAATTCTCGAGCGACATAGAATCCGTGCAAGATTAGTGGGAAGTTGTCGTCATATGGTGTGCCAACAACGGCAGATGAAGAGATGGCAATGTCCCGCGTTACGTTCGCAATTTGATCGGAATGGACGTTCTCGATTTCGTCAACGTAATAGCCTGAGCTCGAATCGATGGCTTGGCAGCGTTGCAGTCACGAGCAAATGACGGAATACTCAATATAGTGCTGGATGCCTGCGTCGTCACCGCGGGGTCAGCTAAGGCTGAACAAAGAGCGAGGCTGTCGCCGCGAAGAACAGGATCATAGTCGTCAAGTCTGGCGTGGTAAGAGCTGCCCACTCATTCTATATACCCCCTGCCGCTCATGGCCATCGACGGACACTGTGCGTGCAAGTAGTGTGCGTACTATTGAGTCACCACGGCGGGACATCAGCCATTACGATGATCGTGGTGAATGATGACGAAAGTGGTGAATTGCTATCGACGACAAGCAGTTAATACGTGTTATAGAGACCCTTGCGTTGGAGTGGATGATCTTCTCACTCCAGGGAATTGACCAATGGGCACACTGTCGCGCTGAAGCCTACTGTCCGTGCGGTGGTATCTGTCTTCATTGACATCACTCCAGCATCTCGCTTCGACCGTCGGGGCCAAAGTCGAGCTGCAGTGGATCTCTCCCACCGTCATCCGTTTTCGACAACGAGGCACAAGCTACCCTGATCCGGGAGACCGAAGCTTCAGACTTCTCTGCGATCTCCTGGTAATCTGCTATCCGGATCTCCTCTCCCCGCACCTTCCGTCGGATGAACTCGTCGAACACGGACGTACCACGGACCGATGGTGAGTTGCTCACCATCACGAGGGTCTCTGCATCCAGAGAGCTATGCGCTCAGATACCTTCACGGACATCGGCATCGTCAAGACCCTACGTCATGCAGAAGCTCTGGCGCGCGTGGGGAGTGGGGGGCCGCGACTACGGTTTTTGCCTCATCCGTCTCTCTCACAGATCTTGCCGTTGTGGGGCCCAGCCACGAGGACCGCCAAGCGAGAGTTACGAGAGCTCTTACGTGCGCCTCGTCGCGAGAGAGCTGAGCGCGAGCTTGCAGCTCTCGGCGACGTAGCTCATGCAGCATCGGAAGACTACGGTCGTGCCTAGGATGAAGTTGACTGGTCAGATATATACGCCCTCGAGCACTCATCTAGCCGTCAACGGCTTAACTTTGTTCGAGTCAAAATGCAGAAGCTGTCCGGCTGGGACTCGAAGACTTAGGCTCCGCCCTCCTCGATGGCTTCCGTCTCCGTGTCTGCGAAGAGGTCAACATCCCACCCAGTCGGGAGGACTACCTCATTCCACCCGCACCAGACATCCATCTCCTACTCTTCACCAGAGGCGCGCGTGGCAGTCCCGGGCCTGGTGGAGCGAGCGCGTTCATCATCAGGGCCTTGCTCACAACTGGGGAAGCTTCTATTGTTTGGAGCACAGCACTCAGCATAGACCCCCCCCCCCTGTGACGCAGCCAGAAAAGAATGGCTCGCGTCAGAAGGGTTAGGCAACGACCTTGATTTGGTTTCAGTATATTATACTGGAACTAAGTTACTACGATTAGTCCTGGAAGGATTATGCACTGGGTGGTGTAAAAGCATCCCGAGAGTAATGGGTGATGCTGACCCGGCTGCAACACATTGGTGATGACGTAGTGACTATGCATACTGTATTCAAGAGATTGTAGGAGGGCTTACATATTAGTTGACATAGCTAACTTTGGATACTGAAAGTAAGGTATCTAGGACAGACGACATCTAGGCACAGAGCACCCTAGAGGCCCACACAGAGGATAGGAAAACAAACTCTAACATCGATCTCACTTCTCAACTTGCTCTCAAGTCAACTAGCCTCAACTAGCCTCGACTAGCCTCGTCCAAGACCAAGCCAACCACCCAGCCAGCCAGCCCGCGTACTTGTCACCAGGAGCCCAGTACCCCACTTCTGTGACATGGTAGCACTTGTTGGTCAAGTCCTCTGCCAAGACTGGTGATCAAGTCTCGCAGTTCTACGCTGGCTCAAGGATCTGTGGGTGTGAACCTGCAGTGTCAAGACCAAGTTCAAGTGGTGTGGTAGTCCCTGTCCCGTGAGTCCCCTAAACCCTGCGTACCGTAAATCCTCTTCACCTGAGTTGAGGACAGATTCGGGCGTATCAGCAGTGCTCTTACTCGGTCTGCCTGAGCTAGAAGTTGGCATAAGTGGAACCTGTATTGGTTTCCGCCCGGCTCTGTGTAGTACCAACCTTCGTTGGATGACCCGAACATCTGCGAAAGGGAAGGCTCGTCGTGTGAGACGTGCCAACAACTACAAGTCCCTCAACCTCGGTGATCCATCGCGACCCGTGGTGCTAGAGACGTGCGTACCTCGCCGCATCGACGTTACGGAGAACTTTCTCGTTGAGGGGGATCCGAACGCGGCTGAGAAGTACTTTCGCTGCAAGCACGATCTAGTAGAAGCCGTCAAGAAGGCGAAGCGCGTCACCAAAGCGTTCGTCAAGCTCGGTGCGGCTCTCGCCACGGACGAACTTCAGAAGGACCACGAGAAGAAGCTCGAAGCCGTTTTCAACTTCCTGAACAAGGCCGAAGACTTCGCGACAGTACGTCTAGACGAGATCTTTGTTTCTAAACCGAATCGTCAGTAGAATCTTCTAAGTTTCGGTTCAACTTGATTGCTTTTGGATTGCGTAAGCATCGTCTTCGTAATCCATCGGTGACATCGTATACGCTGAGAAGTCCGACTTATGTCTAGTCGTCGTGCTAGAGAAGTCGAGCGTGAGTCACCAAATCTACGTCCACGTCGTCAAAGCAGATCGAACGATCCTGAAGAAGTTGAACGTGCTCGTTCAGTGTCAAGAACCCGTTCAACTCAAGCAGAGCCAATGCAGCATCAAGACGCTCAAGACCAGGGAGGAGAAGTCCCACAGGCTCCGCAAGCTGCTCCAGCCAATCAAGGGAACTTTGCCGGAGGGCAAGTTCCAGGGGAAGTGTTCCAGCAGTTCATGATGTTCATGCAGCAGCAGAACCAGCAGTCCCAGGCGCAGTTGCAGGCGTTCATGCAGATGACGAATAACCAGTTCAACCAGATGCTCAACCTTCATGGGTCTACGCGTCGTCGAGATCCGCCGATGTATGAAGGAAAGGTCAACGAAGACATAGAGTTGTGGATCTTCAACACGGAAGACTACTACTCGAACAAGCGTGCTGTGATGCATGCTGAGACCTCAGACTTTGTTGAAGAAGTCACTGGCAATCTGGGAAAGTCGGTTCAGAACTGGGTTCGGACGATCTTCGCAGTAGAGTGTGCTGCTGCGGGGATTCCCAAGACGTGGGAATTGTTTAAGGCTAAGTTGCGTCAGCGCTATAACCCATTGGACTTTGAGTACAACCTTCGTGAGCGAATGTTTGAACTCAAGCAAACTGGATCGATCCATGAATATGTGGCAAAGTTTCAGGACTTGCATTCGCAGTCTGAACTTCCCATCGCGGATCTTGATCAGCGTTTCTATTTCCAACACGGCCTTCGCGCTGAGACTTCCGCAAAGATCAAGGAAGAAAGTCCTAAGAAGTTGGATGATACGATCAAGATCGCCACAAATTTCGAGTTTGCGCATTATTCTGGGAGACCGCCGAAGCAGAATGGTCAGAAGAACTCATCGAAGTTGAACCACGACTCTGCAGGCACTGCTACCAAGTCGAAGAAAGGTAACAAGTGGAAGAAGAAAGGACACGACTCTCAGAGGAACAACGATGACTGGAAGAAGGAAGCCACTTGCCATGCGTGCAAGAAGAAGGGGCATATCTCTCCGGACTGTCCTCTGAACAAGGAGTCAAATCACTACATTAGTGGTAATTTGTACGCGATTCTCGAAGTCCAAGCTCTTGAAAGCTGCTAGGTATCAGCAGCAAGGATGGGAAGCTTTGAAGGACAACCCAGCTTTTGATGTGCTGTGGAAGCGTCGTGACACTGTGTTTCGAACGGAGCTACCGAACACTGTGCCACCTGTCCGTGAAGGTATTGAACATGTCATCGAACTCAAGCCTGGTACAAAGCCCATCTCAGTTCCTCAGTGGCGACAGAGCCCTGAGCAACGTAAGGTGATCCAAGAATGGACCAAGGAAATGGTCAAGGCAGGTATCATTCGTCCTAGTACCTCGCCTTTCTCGGCACCGACTTTCTGTGTGAAGAAAGCTGTTGGATGGCGAATAGTCCATGACTTTCGTCTGTTGAACAACAACACGATCTTGCCAGCAATTCCTATGCCGCGCAAAGAAGACACCTTTGACGCAATGTCAGGAAGCTATTGGTTTTCATGCATGGATTTGCTTTGGGGTTACTATCAAGTGAAGCTCAGAGAACAAGATATACCGTTTACAGCGTTTTCAACGCCTGATGGTTTGTTCGAGTATCTTGTAACTCCCACGCGACTTAGTGGAAGTCCTGGCACTTTCAATCGACTTCTTCAAAGAGTATCCAGCGACATGCGCGATGTGATGCGTATCTACTTTGACGATATCTACGTCTTCACGAGAAGCACGGACATCAATGAGCATCTCGAGGCGTTGGATCGAGTACTTCAAAGATGTGAAGAACAACAGTTATACATCAAGCTGTCAAAGTGTCAGTTCTGTGTTCCAGAAATTCCTTGTCTTGGAGATTTCGTTGGAAGGAATGGCGTTCGCATGGATCCTGACAAGATCAAGGTTATCAAGGATTGGCCAGTTCCGAAGACAAAGAAGCAGATGGAGAGTTTTCTCGGTACCACAGTGTACGTTTCTCGTTTCTGCCCGGACTTTGCTCAGTTCGCGGGTCCGCTCCATGAGTGTATCAAGGGAAAGAGATCAAGTAAGTCCATCGAGCTCAATGATCATCAACTGGCATGCTTCGAACAACTCAAGCTTCGCTTATCGTCACCGCCTGTTTTGAAACTTCCGGACTTCACGAAACCTTTTGGCATTCGTATGGATGCATCCATTTTCGCAATTGGGGGAGTCTTGTTTCAAAAGGAGGGAGAGTTGGAGTATCCAATCGCATACACTGGTCGAAAAATGAAGTCGGCTGAACTCAATTATCCAGTTCGTGAACAAGAACTTCTCGCAATCATGCATGCCTTGAAAGTTTGGCGCGTGTATTTGCTCGATCGTCCATTTGTTGTGGAGACTGATCACAAGAGCATTGAGACTATTCTCACGCAGAAGACCACGAACAGAAGAGTTGCCCGTTGGTTCAACGAACTTGCTGAGTTTCAACCTCAGTTCAAGTGGATTCCAGGACATACGAATGACGTTGCAGACGCCTTGTCCAGGAACCCGGACTTTGAGCATAAAGCCGCTCAAGTCAGTTTAGATGATCTTCTGAAAGCAGCATCTAATAGAGAGATTGTTGCGACCATCGAGTCAAGTCCAGTTGCTGTCGAAGAGGCGACAAGGAAACTGTACAAGTCGGATCAGAAGACACGAGAAATCTTGACGAAGATTTCTGATGGTTCAACCGTGTTAAAGTATAGCGTAGTTGACGGACTCCTTTACTATCAGACACAAGAAGATGAAGAACCTCGACTCGTGATCCCCGACAATGAAGATCTGAAGAATCGTGTGATTTATGAAAACCACGATGTTGTGACTGCAGGACATCCAGGATACTTCAAGACGTATCTAGCAGTCCAGAAGAAGTACTATTGGCCTCGTATGACCAAGTACATTCAGCGCTATGTGAACACTTGTGAAATGTGTCAGCGCATTAAGGTGAGGCAGATGAAGCCTCCAGGTCTACTCAATCCGCTTAGTATTCCATCGGGAAGATGGGTTGAGATCTCCATGGATTTCTTGGTAGCGTTACCAGAAACTGGAGATGGGCATGATGCTATTATGGTCATAGTTGATCGTTTGACCAAGCGTGCGAAGTTCATCGAAACCCGCACAACCGCCACGTCAGAAGATACTGCTGATCTCTTCATGAAGCATTATGTGAAGGATCATGGCTTGCCCAAGACAATAGTTTCGGATCCTGACTCGAAGTTCACGTCGAAATTTTGGTCCTCAGTGACATCGATCCTGAAGACTACTCACAACCTTTCCTCAGCGTTTAGACCGCAGACAGACGGACAGACAGAACGCACGAATCGTTTCATCGAAGACTATCTCAGAGGTGTTGTGAACCCGATCCAGAATGATTGGGATAAGTTTTTGCATCTAGCGGAATTCGCCTACAACCGCAGAGTGCATTCGTCGATCGGCATGTGTCCCTTTGAAGCTGATCTTGGCTATGTCCATACATGGCAGACGATATTGCTGCAGACCCAGGATTCAAAAAGTTGGATAAGGCTGCGCAGACATTCTTGCTTCGACAAGAAGTGTTTTTGAAGAAGGCAAAAGATGCAATTAGTGAAGCACAAGAGCGTATGAAGTCGTATTATGACAAGAATCACCTGCATCAAGAGTTTGAAGTTGGTCAACTCGTGCTACTCGACGGCAAGAATCTTGACATTCGCCACAAAGGCTTCGCATCGACAAGCAAATTGGCACCAAGATTTATCGGACCCTGCCCCATCGTGAAGAAAGTCCATCAATATTCGTATGAACTTGCCATGTCGAAGGATCTTCGTATCCATCCCGTTTTCCACACATCTTTGCTCAAGCCGTATATGAAGGATAACAAACGCAAACAGCAGACTACGAAGGTTTTGCTTGCGGACGGCATTACTGAAGGACAACTCATCGAAGCTGTCATTGGGCATCGGAAGATTCGTGGAAGAGACCAGTACAAGATACACTGGCTCGGAGAATCAAGACGTCAAGCCACATGGGAACCCGTTGAAAACCTGAAGCAGATTCCAAGTCTCATCGAAGCATCCTGGAAGTCTGTGCAGGGGGGCCTTCTCTCGAAGGGAGGTCATGTGACGCAGCCAGAAAAGAATGGCTCGCGTCAGAAGGGTTAGGCAACGACCTTGATTTGGTTTCAGTATATTATACTGGAACTAAGTTACTACGATTAGTCCTGGAAGGATTATGCACTGGGTGGTGTAAAAGCATCCCGAGAGTAATGGGTGATGCTGACCCGGCTGCAACACATTGGTGATGACGTAGTGACTATGCATACTGTATTCAAGAGATTGTAGGAGGGCTTACATATTAGTTGACATAGCTAACTTTGGATACTGAAAGTAAGGTATCTAGGACAGACGACATCTAGGCACAGAGCACCCTAGAGGCCCACACAGAGGATAGGAAAACAAACTCTAACATCGATCTCACTTCTCAACTTGCTCTCAAGTCAACTAGCCTCAACTAGCCTCGACTAGCCTCGTCCAAGACCAAGCCAACCACCCAGCCAGCCAGCCCGCGTACTTGTCACCAGGAGCCCAGTACCCCACTTCTGTGACCCCCCCCCCCCCCCCCCCCCCCCACGACCTCCAATCAAGCGGCCTACCAAGGCCTCCTTGCGGGCCTGCAGGCAACCCTCTCCCTCCGCATCAACGACGTTGCAGTTGGCGGCTCCAACGCTGTCTTGCTCCGTCAGCTTCAACCGCCGCATAGCCCCGCGCTGCGACGCCTTTATGACCAGGCACGCACTCTCGCCGACGGTCTTGGCATCCATCGCTGGGCCCATCAATTGTGCGCATCAAATTCGATGGCGATAGCGCTGGTCAATCATGCGATCGATTCGCAAACCAGCACAGAAGCCACTCACCCCACGTCTCTCGAAGGCCACTCCGCCCTACGAGAACTTCTTGCCGCTGACCTGCGTCCGTGGTGGTCCACTTGGGCCGAGCACGCTGAGAATTAGCAGGACAGTGACCCAAGACCTCACAAGCTATTAGGATTCACCATGGTTGAACTCAATAGACTCCATTGCATCATCATCTCTCAGTGTTGCACTTGGGATACTCGTTCCCTACTATTAGCGCTTGATTCCGGAAAGTCGCTCGCCAGCGAAGATGGATTCTTCGTTGCCAACACAATCGATGAAAACTTTCATCATCAGCGACGACGAGGTTGAACTAACGGCGCACTGTATCTGCATAGTATGTGTTACTGTTTCGGCAGTTGGTCTATTCAGCGTCAAATCGACCCGCATCTTACTAATTAGATCAGCTGAATACTACTGCGTGACGTGGCGACAATGTTGACATCGTCGTCGAAGGATGGAAGTATTTTGGAACTAATTACACGTCCATGTTGGCAACGATGATGGTGACGACGCAGGTTTTGTGCTTATCATTTTGATGACGATGCAAATGAAGTCTATTGAAGTGAACGAGGTGAATCCTAATAGCTTGTTGTAGGTCCTGCTAGCGCTCAACGCAGTCGGTCTAGATGGACCACCACGGACGCAGGTCTGTAGCGAGCATGTGACGAAGGTCAGAATGGCCGTCGAGCGAAGTAGAGCGATTGGAGTGCGTGCTGGTCCGCGAATCCATCGCGTAGGTGGTCAGCACGTTCGCCATCGTGAGCTCCGATCGTGGGAGTTGATGCCAACGGCATATGCCGAGGCGGTCGGCTTGGGTGCGAGCTTGGTCGTAGAGACGACAGATGAGGGCGGCGCGGCGGGTGCCGCATGCGTAGGAGTCGAAGGATAACGCCTTTGGAGCCGCCTACTTCAACGTGGTCGAGGTGGAGCGATTGAGCTTATGTATCTGACTCGTGCTCGGATATTTTAGTGACTCGAATGTCGCCTTTACTTTCCGACCACCTTGCACAACAAAGGCGGTACATGCAACAATTGATTTTCAATACAGTGATTGCGACCAGCGCTCCGTTCGGCTGTGGGGATTTGCTTTGGTGTCAGGCAAAGAAAGATCACCAATGCTATGTCGTTTACGAGATGGGATCCGGCCACTTCGGGCCTATGTGCACCAGGTGATGAGTCCCTTTAGTGGATGGCAAAGGAGTCAAGCAGAGGAGGCAGAGTGTGGCGCATCCATCGATACGCGTTACTGCTTGACTCGTAGTTGCCGTTTTCTTTCAATGGAGTAAGCAAATCGCTGTTTCACAACCGTTTATCCCCACAGAAGACCAGAACCACCCTCATCCACTTAGTTGGATTTGTTTGGATAGTCAACATTAGTCTTCAGACCAGAAGACCTTTCTCGTGTGACGCTGGTCATAAGGACACCTGCGAGACGATTGGCGTCTTGTTGTCAAGAGTGCCTCAACGAATCGTCGTCTGACACTGCGTCTCCAATCTCCTAACGTACAGTGTTTGGTGCCATCCCAGCATACGGTTTACAATCTCGGGATCGTTGTCGGCTCGAATGAAGCAGACAAGCCTGCTCGTCTAGAAAACATATATTGGGCGTTAGTCACCCACTCCCAAGTGTATGACAGCTCATGGGTGGTTCTTCTCAGACTGGCTCGAGGCGCCGCTACTGGACGGGAATGGCCCCCTGCCCCTCTAACCGAGTGCCCGTGCTTCCGCTTTCGATTGAAAGCTCATTCTGCAATTCCAGCCCTTGCGCCCAGATCCTCTCTCAACTGGTGCTCATGGCTCCAAACGCTCACGCCTCGCCCAAGAACTCCACTATGCTGGCTCCCAATGACGCCAGCGCTGTCGTCGCCCACTTCCTCAGGGAACTCGCTCCTCTCCAGAGTTCGTACGAAGATCCTAGTCTTGACCTTTTCGAGACGAAGGGCAAAAAGCACCTCGCGAAAACACTGGAAACTGTCATTGCACGAGGCGAACCGATCAATCTCGTTCTACCGGCGTTCCCGTTCAAGTCGCCCAACCGCGACGAGAAGGTGCTCGGTCACCTACCTGACCGAGGCGAAGAGATCGCGCTCGAGCGCCTGGAGAAACTTGCGGTCGCCGTGGAACAAGCGTACCCTCCTGGGTGCCTCGTGACGATCTTCAGCGACGGCCGCGTCTTCAACGACCTTCTTGGTGTCTCTCACGACGACTTGCTCGCGTACAAACGGGAACTTCGCGCGATGGCCGATGAGGCCGGACACTCGCACATTCGCTTTGACGGCCTTGAGAACTACACCACATCAGCCGATCCGATTGGTGAGCTCTCAAAGCGGTTCGGCATCGACGACATCGATATCGACACGCGCATCAAGTCGGACGACGGCCTCCGGCTCACCTACTGCTCCTTCCGCAAGTTTCTCAAGAAGGATCTAGCCCCGAAGTGGGTGACCATGTCGTCTAGCGCTGCGTCCAAACGCATCGGCGAGATCGCCAAGCGAATGATGGAGCGAAACGTTGTGTTCTCGACGCTCGCGGGAGAAGTCTACCCACACGCCGTACGCCTCTCAATCCATTTGTACGACAACGCTGGCCCCAAGTTTGGCGTGCGGCTGATCCCACAGAACAAACACGGCATCCCTCGTACGCCCTGGCACTCGGTCATCTGTGAAGACCTCGACGGCACAGTCCACACGACAGATCTCGCGAGCGTCGACAAGACCAAGTATGAGCTCGTGTACCATCGTGGCCGAGCATGGGGTTTCAAGGAAAAGACACCTGACCTCTATGCGCCGTGGAAGGCGCTAAACGTCGAGTTTATCCACGAACGGCTACATCTCGTGATTAAAGCTCGCGCGCCAGCCGATGCGACTGAGACGTACACACCACCCACGCTGATGGATGTGCCTGTAGAGAGCCTACGTGCTGTGATTTGCGTACATGGCGTCGTAAGTCTACAGGGATTCCATCAGCATGATGCGAAAGAGCTCGAGGAGGCGTCGGCCCGCATGGGCGAAGTCGTCTATTGGCCCTGGGGCAGCGTCTTCGAGCTCAAGCACACTGTCGACACCAAACTGAGCGCGCAGACGCTCGAGGCGATGCCCATGCACTTCGACGGTCTCTTCAAGAAGAAGCACCCGGACGCCACAGAGCTCGGGGATGTCTCGCTGTACCAGCTCTTCCACTGCGTGGAGGCCTATCCCGCAGGTCCCGACCACAAGCCGGAGGAGTCTGGACGCACGCTCTTCGCCTACACCAACGCCATCCTCGCGGATCTGTCTGAGGACGAGCGGAAGCGTCTTAGCGAGATCACGCTCGTGTATAACGCCGGTATCTTTGACTACCACGAGTTGTCGCATGTCTCGCCCGTGATCATGAAGCACCAAGTGACTGGCAAAGACATTTTACGCTACCACGAGCCATGGGGAGCGGACAAATCCAAGACCACGCCGATGACCGTACGATCCCTGGGCTTTGAGCCGGGAGAGGGCAAGATTGATGAGGTCGCCGAGTATGTTGAGAGCCTTCTGGTGCCCAAGCTTTACGACCCCAAGTACTGCTACTCGCACGCGTGGACCAAGGGCGAGTACGTGTTTGCCGACAACGTGTCGCTCATCCATGCTCGCACAGCTATGAAATTGGACGGCCGCCACGTGCGTCGTATCCACATCAACTAGGAAGTACAGGAGTTTCCCATCCATGCAACAAGAAGATTCGGTTCGTCGGGTTACGTTCTTCAAACCTGAGTTCAGGGTGGATTTTTATGCACAGGTATTCGGTGTGCATAGAACAGTTTTTCTAACAAAGAAAGGGCCCTGAAGTTGAGGTCCAGTTCAAGAGAGATCAATATTGTTGTCTGAATCAATATTGACCCAAAATCAACAATCCCAGTCTTGGTCAAAGCCCATCCTCACCCCTCGCATTTATCCGTGCCCACCTTTCACTTTTCACTCACCTCTCGCACACCACAACCTTCGGCATTCTCGTTCTCATCTCGACTCAACCATGAACTGCCTCGTCGTGCTGCTCGACACCGACGGCGTCTTCCTCGCTGGTCCGGACCACTTCCTCGCTCCAGCAGACGCCTCTGTGGGCGACCTACAGCAACTGATCTTTGAAAAACACTCCACAGAACTCGGTGGGATCGGCCACCTTGCCATCACCATCTACTCATGTCTTCAACAACGAGACGCCAAGACCCCGCTGAACTCTTGTGCCGCCTTAGCAGACCTCATGGGCGTTGGCGAATCCCTACAGAGTCCGCTGATCGCCGTGGTGCCGTCAAACCACGAGAGAGTCAAAGAGTATCTTCATCACGTCTGCCTCATCGATTTGAATGGACGAGAGATCAAATGGCCTGCAAGCGTATCAATAAGTACGACCACGACTGTAAGAGCCCTCAAGTCAGACCTTCAAGAATCAAAAGTACTCGGAACGAACATGTGGACGAAGTCGATCAATATCTTTGCGTCGTCTGAAGATTACGCGCAGCATATTTGCCTTCACGACTCCGTGCTCCCGCTTGTGCTGAGGCGCGATTACTCCAAGGAGCGTCCGTTGATCGTGGCACTCGACGACGAGAAGTTTGAATACGGATTGAACCGTTGGATTCGAGAGTTGATGCCAAGCCCCCTGGTCTCTGTGGACTGGGCGGATCGTACGGTACGGATCCCGCAGAGCTGTGTAAGGTGGCCGGGCATCAGCCGAAGATTGGAGGGCGATGTGATGTTGTACTGCCGTCAACAGGTTCTGATGTTGTGGAGAGATCTCCAGCGCTGCTGCATCGAGTCGAATGCACTCGTGTACGTCGTTGGGTCCCCTGGATCGGGCAAAACGGCTGCCGTGTTCGCGTTTGCCTCGACGCTGATCGATCGAGCTCAGTGGGACGTAGTTTGGCTCCACTACGCTGGCGGCGGGTGGCTTTGCACGCACCGCTGCACCAAATGGGACGGAGACTCGGTTCTGAGAAATGAATCTGCCTTCATGTCAGGCGTAGCCAACTTACTCGACTCGTGCTGCTCTCGGCCGACGATTGTCTTCTTCGACGGCTATGAGGAATCAGATCACGGCAGTATAGAGGCCTATGCTCCGTTTGTCGTTTGGTGGTCAGGTGACAAGATCCGCCGTCGACTAGTCTGTGTGACTCCATGGTCTCTGCTATGCCGATGTACGATCCGTGCGGAACAACGCGACTACCTGCAAGAGTGGACGTGGACGGTGTAGCACCGACTCGGTTGCCGCTCGTCGAGTCGGTTTTTGAAGTCACCGCCGATGAGCCTCGTCAAGAAGTCCGCAGCATCATGGAGCTACAGCTATCGGCGTGGTCGAAGGGCGAATACCTTGAAGCCGTGCAGCGCGACGCCTTGTTTGAAGTTGTTGAGCCAAACTTACGACCTGCGGGCACTGAGTTGAGCGGTTGCGAGACCCCGCTCGCTGACCGTGTCGCGCTGGTGGAGAGCAAGTTCGTCACGGTCGGTGCCAACGCTTTCTTCATGTTTGGTCTTGACGTCGAAACAACCGTCTCAAGAATAGGCTTGGCGATGGGTCGGAACTTGGACGAGCTCGTGAGTGGCGCACAGGTGTCAGCGTCAACGAGAAGCGATGTGAACCGGCTCCAAGCTTTCTTTTTCCGTTCCCGTCACGGGCTCAATCATGTGGACCGTCGGCTCGTGAGCCCGTACGTTGCTCGCACGAGTGCCCTCCGGGCCTCAACGAACGCAAATGCATTCCTTAGTCAGCGAGATGGTTCGAACCCTGACGACACGTGATTCTCACGATAACATCCTAATAGCATCCAACTTGTACTGCTGCTCGTTGACAGATAGCGCAATTGCACGTTGCCATACGCGCGGTCAACGACGTATCCCTTGACTCCTTCTCAACGGTCGTCGCAGCCACAACTAGGGTACCGCTCGCGAGCGACTCGACAGTTTCCTCCCTAGGTACTGAAGGTGCATTCGGTCATGCTGACGTTCAGTGAAGCGAGTCTGAGAAGTCTGAGTTCAGGAACTGCCACGCTGTCAGCGTCGCTGATTGTATGTTGTCAAGTGGAAGCTTTCGCAATTGTTGAAAGGCCAAGAAGATCAGTCTGTATCGTCGGTGGCAAGTTACCCGAGCCCACCTCAGCCTCCACTTCGATTTGTGAATTGCCATTCTGCATTCTTCTCCACTCCGATGAAGCCGTCTGATCTCTACGAGCGAATTTCAGCAAGCCGCAAGGGAAGCCGTGGACCCGTCGACTCCTCACCTGCCTACCACTCGGGTGACACGCCATCCAAGCCCAACGGCGGCGCGCTCCGGGAAGGAAATGCGCCGGATGCTTTTTCAAAGGAGCTTCTAGGCCTCCAAGTGCAGTACGCCTCATCCGGGCTCGTGTACACCGTGTTGTATATGGTCATCTACCCATTTCTCAACAATTACTTGCGGATGTCTGGCGTAGAGACGACTTCGGCAATGGTTATGCTGTCGCTACCCTACACACTCAAGGTCTTCTTCGGCATATTGTGAGACTGTTACCCGATATTTGGCTTCCGCCGCCGACCATACATGGTTATCGGGTGGCTTCTCTGCACGGTTTGCTGCCTGGCGATGACCATGATGCCAACCGGCGACCCATATTATCCCGATCCAACTTACGCTTTCGTGGACCCGACAGCTCTCTCTCCGGAGATCGTCGCGACTTTCAACACCAGCGCGCCGTTGACTGGGCGAAGTTTTCTCTGGCTAATTGTCATTGCCAACTTGGGCATGGTCGTCGCCTCGACTGCTGCTGGAGGCATCATGGTTGAGTTATCGCAGTGTGAGCCTGAGCACACCCGAGGCCGCCTGCAGACCTTCATTTGGGTCTCGACCGACGTTGGCATGGTCGGTGCCTCGTCACTTGTCGGCTTTGGACTCAACAGCGCCGATTTCGGTGGCACGTTCAAGCATTCCATCGGTGTCAGCGGGTTGATGGGTATTTGCGCCGCGGTTTCTGCTGCGACGACCGTGTCTTCGTGGTTCAACATCACTGAGGTCAAGACTTCACGCCTGTCGATTCGAAAAGAATCCGCTCGGCTTTTCAAATTTATGCAGATGAAAGTAGTCTACCGCGTGCTTGCATTCCAGCTCTTTCGAAACATGTTCTCAAACGTCAGTGTCACAGCATCACTCCCAATCCGCAGTCTCTGGGCCAAGGTTGAACCGGTCAACAGCAGCGTTGCTTCGACTCTGCCATTCTTGATGTCTGCTCTGTCACTCATGTTCGTCTCCAAGCACGGCCTCAACTGGAACTGGCGGCTGATCATCGTTATCTGCCAAGTCGCAGTCGTTCTTATCGACTGCTTTCCGACCTTCTTTACGATTTGGGATATCTATCGCAGCCAATGGTTTTGGCTTGGCGTACCTTTGATTGAGCAGGTGCCGACAAACTTTGCCTTCATCGTCGCGACGTTTTGCATGGTGGAGGTCATTGAGGTTGGGAACGAAGCCATCGTGTACGGGCTCATGGGTTCAGCTGCGTCGCTCTCGTCGCCTTTCGCTGGAGTCATCACCAAAAATATCGACGCAAACTTCGCCATTGGTATGGAGAGGCTACAGGCCGATGACCGAGATGTTCGCATGCAGGTCACATATGCCTATCTCTGCCAGTACGCACTTCAACTTGCATCACTCGTCTTTGTCTTGCTGCTACCACGCCAAAAGGCGGAGACTCAAGCGATGAAGCGAGAGGGCAGCGCGAGTTTTGTCGCTGGTGTGCTCTCGATCGTGCTCGCATTTTTTCTCTTCGCGTGGGCAATCATGACCAACGTCATGTCCATTTATCCGTCAACGTCATGCCTCGTTATTGCTGGCGGCTCCGGGTGCGATTAGCGGGGATGACTTGAAGAACGCGACTGCATCTTGTGTAGGTTATCCATCTTATTTTTTTTGTTTTTGCTTGACAGCACAGCACTTCATTGACTACTCTACTCGAATCTTTCTCTCATTACCAAGTAGATGCTTGATGTCCAGGATCGCAATCGTCGAAAGCGCGTCGACAACCTCGTACTCGCGTAGGCCTGTCTCTTTACTTGTCTGGAGCGTGGGAGGCAGGGCATCATCGATGAGGATCACCCGCCCCAGGTACCCTTCCATGACCACACGTAGTTGACGGTCGAAGATGCTCGTCTTGACCATTGGCGTGAGCACATCTTCGTTCGCGGAGGGCCGGTTCAGCATCCGCGAGGATGCGACGGCAGTGCGAGCCATTGTCGACTCCCCAGTGTTGGTGATTCCACGACTGTACACCGACCCACGAGTCGCACTCTCAACCAAACCCATCGCCAGTGCTCTAGTCACGGGGAACTTGAACTTGATGGGGTCCTTCGATAGCCCGCCATCATGGAAGATGTAGTCGCCTGCCAAGTGCGTGAAGCCGCTCGGCCCTGACAGGTACAGCAGCTGCAGCAACGAGCCGAGACTAAACTTCGTCAGGCCTCGTCCTTCAACGATGAAGTCCGGATCTGTTGGGTCCAGTCCGAGCATGCTGGCGGCCATGAGACCGTCCCAGCCAGAGACCACGTAGCGCTTCTGCAGCAGTCGCATGAGACTGTTGTCGGCGACGTATTTGTAGTTGGTCAGCAGCAGACCAAAGCCGATGACCTGGCCGGCTGCGAGCACGATGCCCATGAGCGTGACGTAGTCACACACGATCTCACTTGTCCAGAACTTGGCTATCTTCGGGATTCCGCCGAAGACGCCGACCTTGAACGGCACAGCACGCACCATAAATGATGGGGTCTTCTTGACCTGCAGTAGCGTGTAGAGCAGGATGCAGAGCATGACGTTGTAGAGCTTGTACGTTAGGAACATGGACGCGCTGTCGATGTTCCACTCGAGTCTCTCTCGCGTTGATGCCTTGATGATTCGTGTGGCACGGATGCAGCGCACGAGGAACTTGAGCAGAAAGCGAAGCAGCGTCTGGAGGAAGCAGATGATCCACGTCATGCGTGTGACGGCGCTGCAGAGGAAGAGATAGCTGCCGAACGTGACCTTGTTGTTGAGCATGAACGTGCCGACTTGCAGCGTAACGTATGAGAGCCGAATGTTGGCGAGCGTGTCGAGGATGCTCAGGTACATGTAGAGCCAGTGGTTCATCCAGATGTCCGAGGCGACGAGCATGGAGCCCTTGAACGTGATCACGGCGCGGTCGTTGTCGGTGACGGCGATGGCAGCCGGCATGAACGGCAAGAGGTACCGCAGGAACCAGCGGTCTTTGCTGTATCGCACGCCGTTGGGCATGTACTGGACCATGCGCGTGTGGAAGAGCGCGAGTACGAGCCCGCGCACGATCATGAAGAGCGTCACGACGCTGTAGAGGCCCGCGACGAGCTGTGTGAACCATCCTCCGGGCGGCAGGAGCTGCAGACTCACGTTGCCTTCGTCCACGTTCTTGATCATGAAGAGCGTATACTCGAGGTCGCCCGTGCGCACGAGTGGCGCGCCGATGCAGTCACTCGTCTGAATAGAGACGTGGTACGTGGCGCCAGACCAGTACGTCTGGTGCGCGAGCAGGTCGGCCTGGAACTCGATCGGCACGAGCGGGCGGCCGAGACAGCGCATGAAGGGCACGCCCTTGGCGCCAAAGTCGTTGTTGACGCCCATGCGGATCCTGCGGTTCTTGAGCAGCGTCTCGAAGTTGGCGAGCACGTACTGGTAGCAGAGCGTGGCGTTCTTGCTGTTGTCAGCCACGCACTTGTCGCGCCACGCGGGCTTGACGTTGAGCACCTTGCAGTGAGGCGCCGAGACGCTGTAGTAATAGACCTGCACGCGACGCGGGCCGACGCCGAACGTGTCGTTGTACGAGTTGGCCATCACGGGCGCCGTGTTGGTGTTGATGTTGGTGCAGACGCTGCGGTTGAGTCCCATCGTACTCGGGTTGCGCGGCGGCGCCGTGATGATCTTGTAGTCCGCGATCGTCTCCGGGGCCGCGAGTGTGTCGATGCGGAAGTAGTCGGCATCCGCGATGTCCGTGTTGATCGAGCCATCTCGCAGCCGCTCGCGGATGCGGTCGTACTTGCCCGTGACAGCCACGAGCAGCGGGTTCTCGCTGAGCCCCGTGAAGAGCGTCAGCGCCGTGGACACGACGTTGAGCAGCAGCAAGAGCAGCTTGACGAACGACCAGCGCGACGTGGCGGCCATCGGCGACGGCGAAAGAGACGGACCCACGTTCGAGAAAAAAGTGGGAAAATGGCACCCTGCCCGACCACGAACTCTCGTGAAGGCTCAACCGCCGACTAGCTATTCATAGAGGACCACGCGAGGCGTCTGGAGCTCGAAATAATACGATCCCGAGGCCACAACTTCAACATTGACTCACGACTAGCAAATACCGTAAACCACCCCGAACCGACCCGGTCGCGCACGGTATTTTCCAATACGGTAAAAGGAGCCGACCGAGTCCACTTCAGTAAGTACGATTTAAATACGGTATTTGAATACCATATTTGGAATCGTACTTACTGAAGTGGTTCCTCTCCTCCTAAGTACGATATGGCATGTTCACGTCGACACCAGAACCTCAAGTGAGCTCGTGGGCAGCTCCATCTTGCTTGGGTTGTCCGTGGGCAAAATGGCGCGCGCCGAGATGGTCGAGAACGGACTCAAGTTCCTGCGCCACCCGAACGTGCAGGCCACGCCGCTCTCGGAGCGCGTGAGCTTCCTCGAGCAGAAGGGCATGACCAAGGACGAGATCCAGGAGGCGCTCGAGCGCTACCAGAGCGAGCCCGAGAGCGCGACGCCCGCGACACCCGCGCAGGCCGTCGTGGCCGCGGCGCCCATGGTCGCGGCCGTCGCGGGCCCCGTGCAGCAGCTCGCGCGCCGACGCATGCCCACGTACATGCGCGTGCTGCTCACGGTCTCGTCGGTCGTGGGCGCCGCGACGCTGCTCGGCTTCCTCTGGAACTACATGGCCCACGCGGGCGTCTTCCCGTGGCTGGTGCGTGTTCTTCGTGGCGCAGCGAGGCAATCGCAAGAGCTGATAGCGTTTTGGTGCAGAGTCCGTCGAGAAGGCTGCTGGAGGCGCCCAAGCCCGACGAAGAAGACGCCGAGAAGGAAAAGCAGCACGAGTCGGCGCTGCTCACGAGCCTCGAGAGCGTTTCCACGGCGATACAGTCGCAGACGCAAGAGCTGAACCGACTCTGCACGGCGATTGACTCCAAGGAGGACGAGCTCACGCGGAGCAGGACCGCCAAGAGCCACATCACCAGCTCGATCGCGGAGCAGGTAACACCCACTGTCGCGCTTTTAATGGTTTTGTTACACGATCTGAAGGTGCGTGTGGAACAGGCGACAGTGCAAGCGATTGCCGAGCTCAAGGCCGAAGTGTCGACGCTCAAGGCGCTGCTCGTGGCCAGCACCAGCGGCGTCGCTGTGGTCGCTGGCGCCAACGCGTTGGCGACAACATCCACTGGCAGCGGAGGCGGTCACGCGATTAGCAGCGCGAGTGCCGTCTCGAGCGCGACAACTGCGACTCCACCGGTGGCCGCTGAGCCTGTTGTTGCTGAGCCGAGCGCTGCCGAGCGAATGATGACTGCGCTCAAGAAGTTCCGCCAGGAGGTGAGATGGAATGTGGAAGGAGACTGCGAATGCTCGACGGCTAATGCGTTTGGTATGGGGTTCAGAACACCACTGAGCAGCTCAAATCGGCGTCGGGCATTCTCATTATGTATGTCAAGAACCTCGTCGAAGTGAGTCTGGCCTTGCGCAGCTTTGCATTATTGTTGAGCGATCCGCTAAGAGTCCGAAACTTTTGCAGAACCCTGACGTGCCTCGCTACCGCCGCATCGCCACGACGAACGCCAATTTCAAGCAGAAGATCGAGCCTCTCAAGGTGTGTGACAGCCGAATGCGAATACTGATAATTTCGTCACTGATACGCGATTGGATGGGAATTTCCTCAGCACCATGACGAGCTGCTCAAGTCGATTGGGTTTGCGCCGTCGGGACTCAACATGGAGTGGACGTGGCACCACATTAACCGCGACGAGCACATTGCGATTCTCAAGGCGTTGCTAAAGGCGCTTCAGGCTGTTTCGAACGCCAAGTCGAACGATCCGTTGGCCCTGGAGGAGATCGCGCAGAGAAGCATGGACGAGTTTTACGCGCAGGAGAAAAAGGTCAAGACCGAGGAGACGTCAACCTCCACGACAGCGGCGGCTGACAGCAGCAGCACGACAACGTCAACGACCACTACGACAACTGTGGAGAAGACGTTCACGACGGCCACAAAGAGCGCAACAGTCGACACGGATCTGCAGTCGTTTCTTTCGCGTCTCGAACAGAAGACCGGAAAGAGTCTCGAAGACAAGACATCGGTTCTTGCCGCCGCTGCCGATGCCAACAAATCCACCGAGGCAGCTGGATCTACCGAAGTTGACTTGGAAGAGGAGAAAGCGCCTGTCCCAGTGACTGCAGACGCGGCGACTGCAGCTCCCACGAACGGGGAGCCACCGTACCCGAAGTCGTTCACGGAAGTGATGGAGCTCATCAAGAAAGGCGAGCCGGTGCCCGGCATCCAGCAGATCGAAGAGCGGATCTCGGACGACGCGGCCAAGTTCCTCAGCGACAACGAGACCAACGCGACGGCTCCGATGGCGGCAGCGGCAGCAGTGCCCGCCAAGCCCTGGGAGAAGCGATGAATCCGAGACGACGAGAATGGTCTCGTCACACGTCACATATAGCTCCAGGTCAACTCATGTGTACCACATCTCTCTGTCCTCACCTCTACTGGCATCGAAATCAGCAGTCGATCTGATTGGCTGAAAATAGAGAACTGTCCTTTCCAGATGGTCCTACGGAGCTGTCCGCCGACCCAGCGGACACATGTCGTGGACCATCCACACTGGTAAAATGGTGGATCGTCGTGACAAAACGTGAGTACGGACTTGGTGCTGCGAAGGGTTTTCCGTGGTTGGAACTCATCGACTTTCATTCATTCTCTCAGGCCTCGAGACAGAGCTCGATGGTTTCTAGAGCCCGCAGGTATGGAGGGATCTCTTCTTAGTTGATTGTGAGGAGACCAAAGTGACAGAACGTGAGTAAGCACTCGGGTCTCGACGCCACCTGCACCACTGCAACCACTCGACCCAGTAGACCCCACATCTCCATGCAGCTCTCGTGTCTTTAGAAGACCGACAATCACAGTGACGAGCTCCAGTCTTAATTAGTACGAATCGACAGAAGGTGAGTAGATGGTCGTCAGCGTTCGCCTCCCACCGGCGTCTCCAGCCGGCCACGATGGTCCATGCAACTGGAGACTCGTCAGCCATCCGCCGCCCAATCGCATGCGAACCGGATTCCTCAACGACTAAACAACGTCAAGTTCGTGAGAGGGGAGGAGAGAGGAAGGGAGGGAGGGAGGTGCTCGGACTGAGGACCTGAGAGCTGACGGTCTCACTTTCGAATCCGCCGCCATGAAGACTCGCGCTCTGCTTGTGGTCGCCTCGCTCGCCGCTGTGGCGCTTTCGCCGAGCGACGGAGCCAAGTGCGGCGTGCGCACGGAAGCACCGGACGTGGCCAGCGACAACGACAACTGGGGCGGCTGGGGTGGCTGGAACGGCAACAACAACAACAACAACAACAACAACAACAACAACAACAACAACAACAACAACAACAACAACAACAACAACAACAACAACAACAACAACAACAACAACAACAACAATAACAACAACAACAACAACAACAACAACAACAACAACAACAATAACGGCAATAACAACAACCGAAACAACGGAAACAATAACAGCAATAATGGCAACAACAACGCCAAGAACAACAACAATGGCAACAACGGGAACAACAACAACAACGGAAACAACAACGGAAACAGCAATGGCAACAACAATGGCAACAACAATGGCAATAATGCTAATAATGGTAACAATGGCAACAACAATAACGGAGGCAACAACAACAACAATGGAGGCAACAAGAACAACGGCAACGGCAACAAGAAGAACAATGGTGGAGCCAACGGCGCGATCACCAACGTTAACAGTGGCAATAGCACGGCGGGTCTCCCAGCCAACAAGAGCGGCGGCAAGTGCGTGACGGGCGATCCGGACAAGTACATCAGCAAGCAGTACGTCGACTGGATCTGGGAGAAGCGCATGAAGCCGCATTTCAATTTCAACAACTTCATCTTCGACCAGCTCATGACCAACAACGGCAAACTCAGCTACTGCATCCGCTGGGACTCGACTAATAAGTTGTCCAAGGCCACGGCCAGCAAGTTCAAGGCCATGCTCGAGCGTCAGTACGCGCACTGGAACAAGTGGCTCACAGGCTACGGCTGCTGGCCCTTCGAGAAGATTGAGGTCGAGATGGTGGGCGTGGCAGTGCGTGACAAGTCGCTGCTCGATTGGAGCGACGACTCGCTCGGCCCGATCCACGAGAAAGTGCTCGACTCGGACGGCATCCCCATGTGTCCCGAGGCCTGCTACAAGCACCGCAACTTCGAGAAGAGCTCGGACACGAGTGCGTGCAAGGGCAAGCCGTTCGATATGTCACTATGGCCGACGCTCGGGCAAGGAGGAGGTGCTGGCGGTGACTGGGGCCAGCGCGTGGATGAGGCCAACATGCTCAGTCTGCTGGACTCGGACTCGTCGGTGATCGTATCTCACGAGATCGGCCACGGCTTCGGCCTGCCGGACTTTTACGAGAAGGGCGACAAGCCGGGCGATGACCTACCGCCACTTATCATGGTCGCCGGCGCGTCGCAGAGCGTCACGGAGGGCGATGGCTGGCTCATCCGCCGCGCATGGGAGAACGTGCGTTCGCGTTACCCGTCGACGAGTGGCTAGATTCGGTCACCTTTATTATCTTCGTTGTTGTATGTAGAGCCCGGGTTTGTTAAAAAAAACTCGGTTTCAATGTGTGGGAAACACGAAGCTGTAAGAGGAGGAATACAATCAGCTTGCACACACCAGTTACGGCGTCTTCATCATGATGCAGGAGTCTCTTGCGTTTGGTCTCGTAAAGTGGAACGGTCCGTAAGGATTACAGAGCTCCCAGCCTAGATCAGGGGTTGGTCACCCACTCAACCTGTACGCCCCTGTGTTGGGCTGAAGGAATGTACGGGGTCACTCCAACCAAGATATTCACCAACTGCTGTCTGGGGAATGAACAAGGGTAAGTCATTGCAACAGAAGTTGAGCCTTAACCACGGTTACTTCTAACTCACTTTCGTCTCAACTACACCACCCATAAAGGCTTAGCCGCTCGTAGCCGGCCAGCGGTTACGCACATACTCCCAGCCCCGACGCACGAGCCACCCGTCTCCCTCGGTCACCGTCATCGACGAACCCGCGACCATGATGAGCGGCGGCAGATCGTCTCCCGGCCAGTCCGTCGTCTTGTTGTAGAAGTCGGGGAGCCCGAACGTGTGGCCGATCTCATGGGCCGTGATGACCGATGCGTCGGCGTCGATGGTCTCTCGAACGTGGTCCTCATCGACTCGCTGGCCCCATTCAGTGCCAGTGCCACCGCCGAGCTTGTTCGTCGGCCAGAAGGACACGTCGAAAGGCATGCCCTTGCACGCGCTCGTGTCAGCGAGCGACTCGAAGTCGCGATGTTTGTAGCAGGCATCTGGGCACTTGGGGACGCCTTCATTGTCGAGGATGCCGACGTGGATCGGGCCGAGCGAGTCGTCGCTCCAGTCGAGCAGCGACTTGTCGCGCACGGCCACACCCACCATCTCGACCTCGATCTTGTCGAACGGCCAGCAGCCGTACCCAACGAGCCACTTGTTCCACTGCGCGTGCTGGCGCTCGAGCATGGCCTTGAACTTGCTGGCGAGGCTCTTCTGCAGCTTGTTGGGCGAGTCCCAGCGGATGCAGTAGCTCAGCTTGCCATTGCTCGTCATGAGCTGGTCGAAGAGCACGACACGGCAGTAGTCGAAGAACGGCTTCATGCGCTTCTCGAAGATCCAGTCGACGTACTGCTTGCTGATGTACTTGTCCGGGTCGCCTGTCACGCACTTGCCACCGGTCTTGGTGCTGTTGCTCGAGGGCAGTGGAACCGTCGCAGCATCACCCGACGCAGGCCTTGTAGCTGGAGCAGCCGTGGTTGCCTTGGGCTTGCGGGTCTTCTTGGGCTTGGGGGTCTTGGTCTTCGGAGCAGGCGTGAGGGCATCGTCTCCTTCGCCACCGACGGTGTCGTCTTGTGTGGGGGTGGGGGAAGGAGTCGGCGCATTGGTCTTGGCTCGGCATGCCGCGTCGGTCGAAGCGATACAGGTAGCAAGAAGTAGAAGAGTCGCGAAGAGCACGAAGCGTGAGCGGCTCATGGCGGTGGATCGTACCATGGTGGCGGATCCAAAAGTGAGCATGACAACGGAGACCTTATACACCAGCTCCCTGAGATAACCGAGTGTCGTCTGACGACACCGACTTCTACCCCCCCCGACTGATCCCAGACGGACCATTTCATCTACAAAACATTGAGGTTGTCTGCGATGAACAGCGAACTGCTGTTTTGTCCGCCACCATAGCGTGGCCACAGCTGGCGAGGCAAAGTTCACGTCTTGAGTCATGTTCCCACTGAGAGCCAGAAGACGCGCGCCTCGTCCACGTGCTCGCAATGTGGAACGACCCCTCGAAGCCACTTGAAGACGCCTGGTAATCACCGCGATCACGACGGACTGTCCGTCGTTTGCCATCCTTTGTCTGTCTAGTTATACTTTAGTTTAGAGAAACCCATCTCATCCACACTCAAAGCCACATGGCTCGAGCGAAGTCAGCTGCGACCAGATTGCAAATCCTTCACGCCATCATGCTTACGACTTCTGGACCAATCTTCTTTCGAGCACAACGACTGAATACTGCGGATCTACGAGTGCTCCAATCCCATTCTGCGCCAACGTTGTTACAAGACCTTGTTCTTCTCTAGGCTCGCCAGAATCCGTCGTGAAACGACCATCCCCACACCAGTGACGACGACTCCGAGCGCGAGCGCGAGCCAGCCGATGAGCTCGCCTGGGTCCGGGAACACGTACCCACCCACACCCAAGTCCCACCGTGGCTCAGCCCACAGGGGCATGCTCTCATCCACGATGTCGTAGACCTTGATGACTGGGGTTCGAGTGAGCCCGGGGGAGTAGGCGTCGTGAAAGTGGGCTCGCCGGCTGGCACACTTGCCCGGGTACACGCACTCCATGTCGACGCCGTCGCAGTCCTGGGACTTCTGGCATGGCTTTTCGGTCATCGCATCGATGTCGGCGAGCGAAGCTGCAAGAAATGCGCGGGAGAAGACCTCGTAGGCCGTCGGGAAGAGCTTGACGAGGTTGGCGTCGTCCGACCACGAACCGTTGAAGCTCGTCACGGACGTGTAGCTCTTCTTGTTGGCTTCCGTGATCACAAGGGGCTGTCTGTCGATCTCCAGCACACCGCAGTACATTGTCGGCGGCTGGTGACCCGCCGGCCACGAATTCTCGACCAGCTTGAGGTACTTGATCATCGTCTTGACCCACGGCGTCGAGTATTTCACCATCAAGTCGCATTCCCAGTCCTCTGAGAGACACGAAAGCATGGCCTCCACTAACGCCTTGCCGACTTGGATCTTGGTCATCGAC
The DNA here is from genome assembly GCA_023091665.1 of Pythium myriotylum. Lineage (NCBI taxonomy): Eukaryota > Oomycota > Peronosporomycetes > Pythiales > Pythiaceae > Pythium > Pythium myriotylum. The sequence goes on along the minus strand of JALJCQ010000022.1, from coordinate 1,424,045 downwards.
GACGATGACACACTCTTCGCGCCGAGCGAGTACACCGTCTCCGCCAGCACCTGTGCTGCCTGCACGACGGCGTCAACGTCAACACTGCCGACCACGTCGTGGCGACTACCGTAGGCGCCCACGAACGCCGAGTCGTAGCCAGCGATGACAGCACTCGCGAGGTCTTTCCGCCCAAACTCGTTCTCATTCACAAACGACAGCAGCGGGGAAGGTGGCAACGCGGCCACAGAGCCCCTACTGAACTTGGCCTTTGCCGACGGCGCACTCACAATCGTTTTGACGAGCGCTGTGGTCTCGCCCTTCGGGTTGACGTGGATGCTGAAGTTGCCCGACTTGGTCAGCCGCCCCACCTGATCCACCGCGATCGCGTACGTGAACGTCGACGGCTTTACAGTCGCGAATTCGAGGCTCGGGTACACCGGGCTGGAGCAGAACTCCGAGCCAAACGGCGAATTTGACCTCTTCACCCGCGACGAGCAGAGCCGCTCTCCGTGCTTCTCGGCCTTGGTGAGATCCTGAAGGAACCGTCGCGAGCCCACGAACCCGAACTTCTCTCCCTGGAACAGCGCGAAGACGATCTGCTTGCTGAACTCCGTGTCAGGGATCGCCTGGAGGGCCTTGGCGGCCGCGAGCAACGCGACGACGCCTGAAGCAGCCTCGTTCGCTCTAGAAACAAGTGCATGTGCGAGTCCGTTGGCGTCCATCGCGGCCATCACAACGATCGTCTCGTTGGCCGAGCGGTCACCACGCACGCCCCAAGCACTCTGTCCGCCGATCGGGTCGCACCGTGGCGCGCGTTCACCATAGATGTCGGTGAAGCGCAGACACCGGCGCGAGTCCATGTCCTCGGGCCCGTAGTAGAAGTTCATCACAGCGCGGTACGTGGCCCCGGACTCGGGCCTGCGGTTCTGCTTGGCACGTGCGAGAAATGTCTTGCCGAGTGCTTCGTCCTGCAGCAGCACGATCGGATGCGCAACCTGCTGCCCCACGACACCGAGTCCGTCAGGGTTCCACGCGACTTTCTGGCTCGCGAACGGGTTGAGCGAGGCGTCGGGCGAGCCGTCGCCCTGTGGCGACGTCAACGCAAAGCTCACGTTGTGGCCACTCGCCGGGTACGCGAAGATGCCGGCGAGCCGACTCTTGGCCATGGTGAGCAGGTCCGTTGTGAGAAGGTGCTCAGGTATCACGAGCACGCGCTTGGCTACGTCGCTGGTGTCGCTCAGCCACGCAGCAAGCTCACTCTCGCTCTCGACAGGGAAGAGAGCGGCCATGTCATTGGTCGAGAGGCTCCTGCAACCGACTGCGCCCTGCGAGTTGAAGAGCCGTACGCATTCGCCGCCACTGGCGACCAAGCGCTCTGGCTTGCCGGCCGTGAGTTTGGCCGCGTGGGCTGATGAGAACAACGAGAGCAGCAGACACGAAAGGAGCCACATGAGTGATGGAGAAAGAGAGAGAGAGAAAATGAAGGAGTAGAGAGTAGAGGGGGGGGGGGGGGGGGGGGACGGTCGCCCAGCTCAGTGGGAAGATGAAGACGCCTCCGTGAACCAGATCCTCCATTCGCGACCTATTCCTACGCATCACTCAACGAGAGTTGTTGAGCCCAAGAAGATGGCTGCCGATGGGTGCGAAGGTGACCACTATGTGCGACACGTCGAGATCTGAAGCCACGAAAGTGGGAATCGCTGCGAGGCGTTGCAGCTGTTGAGCCTGTTGAGGGGATAAAAGTGTAGAGGAACGTCTGCTTGTACAGCTCTGCCCCGATAAGACCACGCCACGACCGAGGACTCATCAGAGCATAAACAGACGAGGAAGAGCCAGTGACGAACCACAAACTGCGTGCGCGTAATGCCACACAACACTCCAGACAACGCACAAAGAAAGCCTTCGTTCCGACCTCTACGGCGTAGAGGTCGGAACTATTTGATAGGCGTAGAGTCTACGCCTATCAAATAACAACAGAAGATGGTTGTATTTCTGGTTTTGCACACTGACGCTCGCCTAGCTGCGAGCCACGGTCATCTCGAGGCGTGTCTACTCGTACTCGAGGATGATCTCGTCGACCTTGAGCGACTCACCAGCCTTGCGCTTGATGGCCTTGATCGTACCCTTCTTCTCCGAGCGGAGCACGTTCTGCATCTTCATGGCCTCGACGACGCACAGCTCCTGGCCGAGCTCGACGTGGTCGCCCTCCTCGACGGCCACCGACACAAGCATACCGGGCATCGGACAGAGCAGCAAGTTGGACGTGTCGATCTCGGGCTTGGCCAGCATGTGCTTGGCGTACTGCTGCTCAAGCTCGTTGCGCACGACCACGTCGTGGATCGCGCCGTGGAGCTGCAGGCGGAAGCCCTCGGGCAGCACCTCCATGACCTGCGAGGCGATATCCTTGCCCGCGGACGAGGCCGCACGGAAGAGCGGCGCATTGAGCGCCCAGTCGACGTCGCCCACGACGTGCCACTTGCCGTCCACGTGGAGCAGGTACACGCTCTCGGTGCGGTTCTTGGACTTCTCGACCTCGAACTCGACGACCACGACGGGCGTCGTCTCGCCGAACGCGCCTTCCGTCGACACGAAGAGCTTCTCGCCGACCGTGTCGAGCGCGTTGCGCTGCGCGAGCGTGATCAGCGCGTCACGCGACCACGCGCCCTCGGTGAGCACGCGGAACCTGGGCGCGACACCGGCACCGCCGGCACTCAGAAGCTCGAGCTCGTCCTCGTTGATGCCCGCAAAGGTCTTGGCAAAGTTGCTGCTGCGCGCGGCGGCACCCGTGAGCTGTCGGCTCACCTGGGCCTTGCGCAAGTGCATGATGGCGCCGACGAGCTTGAGCTCGTTGAGCTCGGTGGGCGCGAGCTTGACGCCCTCAAAGCCCTCCGGGTACTCCTCGGCGATGAACTTGGTCGTGATCTTGCCGCTCACGAAGCGCGGGTGGCGGTAGACGTCCTGAAGGAACGAGATGTTGTTGCCCGGGCCACGGATCACGTAGTTGTCGAGCGCGACCTTCATGCGCTCGAGCGCCTCGTGGCGGTCCTTGCCGTGCGTGATGAGCTTGGAGATCATCGGGTCGTAGAACATCGAGATGTCGCTGCCTTCCGTCACGCCCGAGTCCACTCGCACGCCCGGCAGGTGCGCCGGCTCCTGGTACTTGAGCAGACGGCCGATCGACGGCAGGAAGCCACGCAGCGGGTCTTCAGCGTAGACGCGGCTCTCGATAGCCCAGCCGTTGATCTGCACGGGCCCGCTCGTGAGGCGCTCGGGCAGCTTGTGGTTGGCGGCGACGCGGATCATCTGCTCGACGAGATCGACGCCCGAGATGAGCTCGGTCACCGGGTGCTCGACCTGGAGACGCGTGTTCATCTCCAAAAAGTAAAAGTTCTTGTTCTTGTCGCAGAGGAACTCGACTGTGCCGGCCGACTTGTAGCCGACTTTCTTGGCGAGCATGCAGGCCTGCTTGCCCATGGCGAGACGCGTCTCCGGGTCCAGCAGCACGCTCGGCGCTTCCTCGATGACCTTTTGGTTGCGGCGCTGGATCGAGCACTCGCGCTCGGGCAGCGCCACGACGTTGCCGTGCGCGTCGGCGATGAGCTGGATCTCGATGTGGCGCGGGTCCTCGATGAACTTTTCAATGAACATGCGGTCGTCGCCAAAGCTGCTCGCGGCCTCTTCCTTGGAGAGACGGAAGCCGATCTTGACCTCGTCGTCGTTGTAGGCCACGCGCATGCCCTTGCCGCCGCCGCCGGCGCTGGCCTTGATCATGACGGGGTACCCGATCTCCTGCGCGACCTTGACGGCGTCGTCGGCCGTGTCGATGACGCCCAAGAAGCCCGGGATCGTGTTGACGCCGGCCTCCTTGGCGAGCAGCTTGGACTCGATCTTGTCGCCCATGGCCTGGATGGCCTCGTGGCCGGGGCCGATAAAGGCCACGCCAATGTCCTCGAGCGCCTCGCAAAAGTCCTTGTTCTCCGAGAGGAAGCCGTAGCCCGGGTGCACGGCCTGTGCGCCCGTGGCCTTGACGGCCTCGACGATCTTGGGGATCGAGAGGTAGCTCTGCGCCGAGGCGGCCGGGCCGACGCAGACGGCCTCGTCGGCCATGCGCACGGCGACCGAGTTCACGTCGGGCTCCGAGTAGACCTGCACGGTCTTGATGCCGAGGCGGCGACACGTGCGGATGACGCGCACGGCGATCTCGCCGCGGTTGGCGATCAGGATCTTGTCAAAGAGCTTTTCTTTCGGCGAGGACGACGAGGCCAGCAGCCGCGACTGCAGAGACAGAGAGAGCGACGGGCGCGGGAGCCCCGAGGCCATGGCCGCGCGCCGCGTCGCCACGCCCTGGAGCCGCACGCCGCGAGAGAACATGGCGCGAGAGGAAGAGAAGATGCCGGAATGGGCGAGCTGGTTCGTCGACCTCTTGCTCTGGTGAGGAGCTACTGACCTGGTTGGATTCGGTGTTTTAAACAGGTGTGTTGGATACAATGGGGGAGTGACCGGGGGAAGGTTGGAAACGTGTTTTAAACAGAGCGGGAGTTGAAGTTGGGAACACGACGAGGCTCCGGGACGTCGGGGCCGACGCCAACGGAACCAAAAAAGCAGCCACCAACGCCAACGCAGCAGAGGCTGAAGCCGCGCGTCTATGCCCCTCGGGTCGGCGGAACGGTTCTGCGCGGGAACCGTTCTGCGCGCACGGAACGGTTCCACGAGAATGGTTCCGTCGGACTCGTGCTCGACATAGTGAGGGGTACAAATACGCGCTGGGTGGTTCTGGTGCCGTCACCCGCGCGGTAGTCGCGTCTAAACGCGTGGTTAGACGTCATCCGCCGGAGAAACAGCCAATCGCAGCGCGTCCAGCGCCGTGCCGTCATGACGACCGCCCGTCGAGATCGAGATCGGTTCCCGCCACCGAGAACAGAACTCGGTTCTCGCGCTGCCGCCCAACTTGTCCTCCGTAACCCCCTCCCTGCGGGGTACGCTGACGTGCGAGTAGTAGTCGTGAATCTCTCTCTCTCAATCTCAATCTCTCTCTCTCTTTAACCCCCATCGTGTCTTCCTCGATGCCGCTCTCTTCCTCGTCACGCTCGACGCGTAATCTCTAATCCACCGCACGAGGGGTCCTCACGCGCGACCCGTCGAGCCAACTGCCACTCGAGATTAAGACGCTCGTACACCTACTGAACCGTACTACTATGCACGTGGTCGTTGCTGCTCACTAGCTCACGCTCCCCCGGGCCTCGCGACTACTGGATTCGCCGTCTCGCCGAAGCCACTGCGACTGGTCTCCGGATCGTCTCCTCTTCCTCTTCCTCTCCCACTGAAATGGACACGCTCGACACGCCGTGACTCACAGCGTGACCCTGGACCCCCTCCCCGCGTTCGCCTTCTCGGTGGTCATCACTGCGCCCAGCAACGACGGTGTTTACGTGGATAACTCCTTCCTCCCGAGTGAGCGCTCGCCGCCCACACATGGTGGACTCGCGCTGTCACGGTTTCTGGTCCGAGACAGTTTTCGGCAAGCCAGGCATGGACGCCCGCCTGTCCAAAACCGGCTCGACCACAGGCGGAACGACCGAGCCCTCACCTGGATGTGGAGGAGACTCGCCGCCAGTCGCCTTCCTGCCGTCCAGACATGAAGTTCCCGCTGAGCGAGCGTCCGCTGCCGGTGCTGCTCACCAAGGAGCAGTGCCACAAGTTCGACGTGGCCACGCGCAACCTCGTGGGGCGCACGCTGCGCGAGTACGACGCCTTCGTCACGGACGGCCAGCGCAAGATGGACCGCCACAAGTGGAAGGCCGTCAAGAGCCGCGACGACGTCACGGTCTACAAGCAGGCCACGCGCGACCCCAAGAGCAAGTGGGCGCTGCCCAAGCTCGTGGCCGTCGGCACCATCTCGGGCACGCTCGACGACGTCATGTACGGCATCGTCACGCCCGACGCGCAGTCCATCCTCGTCAAGACCTCGTACGTGCACAACGAAGTGCTCGACGCCGCCGTGCTCAACACGATCGAGCACCCGACCGTGGACGACCCTTTCCGCTCGCTCCAGCTCAAGTGGATCGTCGTGGGCCACTCGCGCATCGTCAACGCCGTCGTGCGTCCTCGCGACTTTGTGCTCGTCGAGTCCACGGGCATCCGCACGCGTCGCAACGGCGACCGCGTCGGCTACCACGCCATGCACTCGGTTCGTCTCAAGCAGTGTCCCGAGCTCGAGGCGCTCTCGATCGTGCGCGCGCGCTCCTCCAACTGCTACCTCTACCGCGAGATCGCGCCGGGCGTGGTCGAGGTCTACATGATCACCAACTCGACGCCCGGCGGCAACCCGCCCGAGCGCATCGCCGTCAACTCGGCCGCCAGCACGCTCATCGGCATGTGGAAGGCCATGTGGTGTGCCCAGAACAAGAAGCTCTCGTGGCTGCTGGGCGACGAAGCGATCCGAGAACAGTTCGGCCGCGCGAGCGTCGAGAGCGCCAACTCGCGGGTCTCGCTCTCGAACCGGCGGTACTGCCACATCTGCGCCAAGCCGCGCGGCGGGCGCTGGCCCGAGAAGCTCGCGACGGACTGCCATCTCTGCACGGCGTACGTGTGCGCGAGCTGCCGCGTCTCGCGGACGCTGTCCACGGCCGACTACAAGCTCGACGTCTCGACGCGCGTCGTCCACGTCTGCAAGCGCTGCATCACGCTCGTGTCGCGCGCCGACGCCGCCAAGATCGCGCGAAGCCAGTACATCCCGGACTACGAGTCCGTGGACAAGCAGTGGGAAGACTTTGACTCGGCACGCGCCGTGCATCTCGTCTTCGACGACCTCGAGATGACGTCCGACTACGACACGGTGCGCGCCATGCAGCGCGTGATCAACGAGACGATCGAGCGGCGAGGCACCGAGAACGAGACCCGCGAGGCCGACGGCAACTGGGCCAAGCACACGGGGCAGAACTACTTTGCGCCGTCGCCCGCGCGCGACACCATGCCCATGTACGAGGACCAGGACGAGTTCCTCTACGAGCAGATGCGCACGCTCGACCTGGAGACGCGCACGCCCGACAGCAGTCGCACGGGCGTGCGCGGCGACCTCGTCGAGCTGTGATCCTGCTTCCGTTCGCTAGTGATATTAAACATATAGACGCCATCTCTCCTCCCCCTTGCTTCCTTTGCTTCTCGTTTGGCATGGTATTAGGCACTTCTTTTAGTGGTTGGCTTTCTTCTGCTCGTCGTCCTCGTCCTCGTCCTCGTCGTCGTCCGGGTGGCTCAGCCGCCACATCTTGACGGCCTGGAACTCGTCGTAGTGGGACTTGCGCTTGTCGGCGAACTTGGGGTCTTTCTGGAGCTTCTTGCCCTCGGCGTCGCGCGCCGCGAAGGGCGACGGCGCGCCCTCCGAGTCGCTGCTGTCCCACTCGCTCTTGTTCTCCTGCTGCTGCTGCTGCGTGGTCTCGACGTGCGCGAGCTTGGCGTGGAGCTCGCCCCACGCGAGCCCGTCGCTCTTGGCTGCCGGCGAGGCCTCGCCCTCGCCCGCGTAGTGGTACGGCGTCTTGGGCTCCTCGATCTTCATGCGCGTGCCGCGCTCGGCGTCGTGGAGCGCGATGGTCGCCTCGTCCCACGTCACGTGCGCGTCGGCGTGCTGCTTGGGCGCCGTCGCCATGGTGGGGGCTTGCTTGTCCATGGCGCCCGAGGGATGCGGAGGAGAGGCGAGAGGCGAGAGGGAGTGCACCGTGTTTTGAGAAACAAGACGACAAGTACCGGTTTGAAACCAGTGAAAAAAACCGGTACGATACCGGTAGAAAGCTCAAGAGATTGGACCGTGTTTTGAGAATCAAACGACAGATACCGGTTTAGGACCGGTGTGAGATACCGGTTTTGTTGAGAAAGATACCGGTAGAATGGGGGTGTCTACCTCAACGGCGGCAACGCCTTTACGCGTTCGTTCGACGGCGCCAGGTGGCGCGCGCGAGATTGCCAGGTGGCGAGTCCAACGCACCGGACTAAACGCGTTGGCGTTGGCGTCGGAACCGATTTGCGCGCGTTATTTTATCGGATAGACGCCAACAGAGAGAACTCGGCGCCAGGAACAGATCGGCCGGTTCGACCACCCGACCGACCGGTTTACCGTAAACCAAAAATCAAGTTTTTAGTCTCTGACGGTCGGGCATCGTCAGTCTTATTCCAAAAAATCAAGTTAGTCTTCAAGTCCATCAGTCACTCTTACAGTGATGATGATGACTCCCCGACAGCCACTAGTGCATAAAAAGGCCATCTGCATCATACTGCCGAGACCTTCTTGAACGCGTCGCCCGCTCGTCTTCTCTCCGTTTCCGCGCCATCCGGATGAGATGGGTCTTCCGATCGATTCGGTGTCGCCCAGCTGCGTGCCGGTCGTCCAGCTGGACACCACGCGCCGCTCGGTCTGGTCAACCGCCACGGTTTGGTCTCCGCTAAGCGGGCGTCTTGCCCTCGTTGAGACCCTGGGAATCCCACTTCGTCATTCGCCGATTCGCCCCACCACCACCATCCATGAAGCTTCCTCGCCGTTCGCTCGTGCTGCTCGCTCTGCTCTCGCTCGTGCTCTCGGCCTCCCAAGTCCCCACGGCCGACGCGCGCTGCCGTGTCAAGACTGACGCGCCGGCGATCGCTCCGTCGGACGAAGTAGGCGCCGAGAACGAGGACGGCGCGATCTCCAACACGGTCCCGTCTGTGACGCCCAAACCGACCAAGACCAAGCGAGTGCGCACGCCCAAGCCCAGCAAGAAGCCCAAGGCCTCGACGCCGTCGTCGCCGGGCGTCGGGCTCGACTCCGCGGGCAACGACGCGCCGGCACCCGCACCCCCAACGCCAGTGGCGACGACCAAGAAACCAGTAAGAGTCACGCCGTCGGCCGGAGGCAACAGCACGACGCCGGCCACCGGTGGCGACGGCAAATGCACGACAGGCGACCCGACCAAGTACATCAGCAAGCAGTACGTCGACTGGATCTGGGAGAAGCGCATGAAGCCGCATTTCAATTTCAACAACTTCATCTTCGACCAGCTCATGACCAACAACGGCAAACTCAGCTACTGCATCCGCTGGGACTCGACTAATAAGTTGTCCAAGGCCACGGCCAGCAAGTTCAAGGCCATGCTCGAGCGTCAGTACGCGCACTGGAACAAGTGGCTCACAGGCTACGGCTGCTGGCCCTTCGAGAAGATTGAGGTCGAGATGGTGGGCGTGGCAGTGCGTGACAAGTCGCTGCTCGATTGGAGCGACGACTCGCTCGGCCCGATCCACGAGAAAGTGCTCGACTCGGACGGCATCCCCAAATGCCCAGACGACTGCTACAAGCACCGCAACTTCGAGAAGAGCTCGGACACGAGTGCGTGCAAGGGCAAGCCGTTCGATATGTCACTATGGCCGACGCTCGGGCAAGGAGGAGGTGCTGGCGGTGACTGGGGCCAGCGCGTGGATGAGGCCAACATGCTCAGTCTGCTGGACTCGGACTCGTCGGTGATCGTATCTCACGAGATCGGCCACGGCTTCGGCCTGCCGGACTTCTACGAGAAGGGCGACAAGCCGGGCGATGACCTGCCGCCACTTATCATGGTCGCCGGCGCGTCGCAGAGCGTCACGGAGGGCGATGGCTGGCTCATCCGGCGCGCATGGGAGAACGTGCGTTCGCGTTACCCGTCGACGAGCCGCTGAACGGGTTTAACGAAATCTAGGCGCGTTCGAAGGAGTCGCATAGTATTTGGATGTTATCATGAAAAGCACATGTCGTCAGAGCTGGGATCGTCTTTCTGACTAAAGAATGTAGTTGCGTTCCTTGAGGCCCGGAGGGCACTCGTGCGAGCAACGTACGGGCTCACGAGCCGACGGTCTACACGACTGAACCCGTAACTGGAACGGAAAAAGAAAGCTTGGAGCTCGTTCACATCGCTTCTCGTCGACGCCGACGCCTGTGCGCCACTCACGAGCTCGTCCAGATTCCAGCGCGTCGCCAGCATTTTCATCTCCGAATCTGCTTCCTCGACGTCGATAGCGAACATGAGGAAAGCGTAGGCACCGACCGTGACGAACTTGCTCTCCACCAGCGCGACACGATCAGCCAGCGGGGTCTCACCGCCGCTCAATTTAGCGCCCGCAGGTCGTAAGTTTCGCTCGATAACTTCAAACAAGGCGTCGCGCTGCACGGCTTCAAGGTATTCGCCCTTCGACCACGCCGATAGCTGTAGCTCCATGATGCTGCGGACTTCTTGACGAGGCTCATCGGCGGTGACTTCGAAAACCGACTCGACGAGCGGCAACCGAGTCGGTGCCACGCCGTCCACGGTCACTCTTGCAGGCAGTCGCGTCGTTTTGCAAGGGTCGTACATCGGCATAGCAGAGACCATGGAAGTCACGCAGACCAGTCGACGGCGGATCTTGTCACCTGACCACCAAACGACAAACGGAGCATAGGCCTCTATACTGCCGTGATCTGATACCTCATACCCGTCGAAGAAGACGATCGTCGGCCGAGAGCAGCACGAGTCGAGTAAGCTGGATACGCCTGACATGGAGCCGGATTCATTCCTCAGAACCGAGTCCCCGTCCCATTTGGTGCATCGGTGCGTGCAGAGAAATCCATTTGTATAGTGGAGCCAAACTACGTCCCACTGAGTTCGGTCAATAAGCGTTGAGGCGAACACGAACGCGGCAGCCGTTTTGCCCGATCCAGAAGACCCAACAATATACACAAGCGCATTAGATTCGATGCAGCAGCGCTGAAGATCTCTCCACAACATCAGAACCTGTTGACGGCAGTACAGAATAACATCGCCCCCTCTACTCCCTCGGCTTATGCCTGGCCACCTTACACAGCTCTGCGGGATCCGTACCGTACGATCCGCCCAGTCCACAGAGACCTGGGAGCTTGGCGTCAACTCTCGAATCCAACGGTTTAATCCGTATTTATTCTTCTCGTCGTCGAGTGCCACGATCAACGGACGCTCCTTGGAGTAATCGCGCTTCAGCGCAAGCGGGAGCACGGAGTCGTGAAGACAAATATGCTGCGCGTAGTCTTCAGATGACGCAAAGATATTGATCGACTTCATCCACGCGTTCGTTCCGAGTACTTTTGATTTTTGAAGGTCTGACTTGAGGGCTCTTACAGTCGTGGTCGTACTTATTGATACGCTCGCTGGCCATTTGATCTCCTGTCCATTCAAATCGATGAGGCGCACGTGATGGAGATGCTCTTTGACTCTCTCGTGGTTTGACGGCACCATGGCGATCAGCGGACTCTGTAGGGACTCCCCAACGCCCATGAGGTCTGCTAAGGTGGCACAAGAGTTCAGCGGGGTCTTGGCGTCGCGTTGTTGAAGACATGAGTAGATGGTGATGGCAAGGTGGCCGATCCCACCGAGTTCTGTGGAGTGTTTTTCAAAGATCAGTTGCTGTAGGTCGCCCACAGAGGCGTCTGCTGGAGCGAGGAAGTGGTCCGGACCAGCGAGGAAGACGCCGTCGGTGTCGAGCAGCAGGACGAGGCAGTTCATGGTTGAGTCGAGGTGAGAACGAGAATGCCGAAGGTTGTGGTGCGCGAGAGGTGAGTGAAAAGTGAAAGGTGGGCACGGATAAATGCGAGAGGGTGAGGATGGGTTTTCACCGAGACTGGGGGGAGTTGTTGATTGCAGGTCAATATTGAGTCAGACAATGATATTGATCTCTCTTGAACTGGACCTCAACTTCAGGGCCCTTTCTTTGCTAACGTATTGGACCAGTATAGTGCATAGCCCCAGTTTAGTGCACGGTGAGAGGTTAGAGCCAATCACGCTACGGAATTGGTCCATTTGGCGCGTGTGATTGGTTCGTCATTTTTGGACCAGTTTTGGGCACGACAGAATCAATTTTCGCAACACAATATCAAATTCCAAAGATATGTGGTTGTGAGTGACAGTCTTGTGGTGTGAGGCCCAGATCAACATGGGGAAGCCTCGCGGTCGATACACACAGCTCGAGCTCCGTGATGCCCTCAATCGGGTCAGTTCCGGCGAGAAACATGCTCACGTCGCGGCGACGTCGCCCGTCAGTTTGCGTGCTTTGTTTAAGAAGAAGAAAGAGCTTGAACAGAGTGGCAATCTGTCGGGCAAACGGCGTGGCACGAAGCCAGTGATTCCGGACGAGATCGAACGAGACATCGTGGAGTGGGTTGCGGCTATGCAGCGTGCTGGAATGCCTCCAACAAGAAGGGAGGTAATCCACCGTGCAAACGAGATCAAGCGACGCATCGAATCCGTGCCTACACGTTCGGTCGCAACCAGCCAGCCACTTACATCAGGTTGGTACAAGCGCTTTCGAGGTCGTCACCCCGAGCTCGCTAGCCGTCGAGCTCAGCCACTCGCCCGTGTTCGTCGTGCCGTCGACACCGACCTGGTGTACACGTTGTTCGGCACTCTTGCCAAGCTCGTGATTGAGTGTGGCATTGGTCCAGCTCGCATGTTCAACATGGACGAGACATCGTTTTCTCCGGACACCACGAGTAAGGTGGTTCTTGCGATGCGAGGATCGCCAAATGTGTGGACAAAGGAGATGAAAGCCAGCTTTCACATGACGATAGTGGCAGGCATCAGTGCGTCTGGATTCGCGATCGCACCTATGATCATCGTACCAGGCAAGCGAGTGCTCAAGACTGACCTCGCGGCGTTGTCTATCCCGAACACCTGTCTTACTGGAGCCCCCAAGGGCTTCAGCAACCAAGATGTGTTCAAGCTGTGGCTGCGCCATTTTCAGCAAGACCTTGTCCGTCACCGAGTCGAATTCCCGGTCATCCTCGTGCTCGACAACAGCTCGACACACGTCACACCAGGTACTGCTTTATGTTCACATTTTCAAATTGTGTCTGACTTTGAACGTGAACATGCATTTGTAGAGTCTGTCGATATGTGCATCGACCTCGGAATCCTGCTGGTCGCTCTCCCGCCAAACGCAACGCACCTGTTCCAACCGCTCGACGTTGCAGTGTTCAGAGCATTCAAAGGCAATGTTCGAGACGCGTTGGAGCGTTTGATGTTCACCACGGATGCGTGTACGGTCACCAAGCGTGACGCCATCGTAATTGGCTCCAAGGCATACAAGAGTGCCATCATCGACAGTCCAACCAGCGCTGTGAGTGGCTTTGCGACAACGGGCATATACCCGCCCAGTCTACCCAGGATGCTCAGTCGTCTCAAGCTGTCGAAATCGGGTGGGGTGCGCGGGGAAATCGGGACAGCTTCATGGCTGAAGAGAAAGCAGGTCGAGGTGAGAGAAGAAGTCCTTTTGCTGCCCCCTGACCCCAGCGACAGTTCGAAAAGGGCAGCAAAGAAGCGGCTGACAGTAGACATCGCTGGTAGACTCGTCACGAAAGAATTGCTGCAGCAATCGGTTGTCTAATACATCGTGCACAAAAGTGGTCCCCCAATAATTGAGCCTTGGTACGTCCAATTTTCGATGAGCTGTAACTATGAACGAAATGAAGATGGAACAAACTGGCAGGTGTTCTGGCAATGACCGATATCCGTAGATTCTACCAATCACCATCTCTTGAGGCAGATCGAAGAACTCTGATTGGGCGAAAGGATTTCCCAACCATCCTCAGATCGTGCACTCTCTGGTCCAATACGTTAGAAAAACTTTCTCTGTACACCGCATACCTGTGCATAAAAAATCCACCCTAAACTCAGGTTTGAAGAACGTAACCCGACGAACCGAATCTTCTTGTTGCATGGATGGGAAACTCCTGCACTTCCTAGTTGATGTGGATACGACGCACGTGGCGGCCGTCCACTTTCATAGCTGTGCGAGCATGGATGAGCGACACGTTGTCGGCAAACACGTACTCGCCCTTGGTCCACGCGTGCGAGTAGCAGTACTTGGGGTCGTAAAGCTTGGGCACCAGAAGGCTCTCAACATACTCGGCGACCTCATCAATCTTGCCCTCTCCCGGCTCAAAGCCCAGGGATCGTACGGTCATCGGCGTGGTCTTGGATTTGTCCGCTCCCCATGGCTCGTGGTAGCGTAAAATGTCTTTGCCAGTCACTTGGTGCTTCATGATCACGGGCGAGACATGCGAGAACTCGTGGTAGTCAAAGATACCGGCGTTATACACGAGCGTGATCTCGCTAAGACGCTTCCGCTCGTCCTCAGACAGATCCGCGAGAATGGCGTTGGTGTGGGCGAATAGCGTGCGTCCAGACTCCTCCGGCTTGTCGTCGGGACCTGCGGGATAGGCCTCCACGCAGTGGAAGAGCTGGTACAGCGAGACATCCCCGAGCTCTGTGGCGTCCGGGTGCTTCTTCTTGAAGAGACCGTCGAAGTGCATGGGCATCGCCTCGAGCGTCTGCGCGCTCAGTTTGGTGTCGACAGTGTGCTTGAGCTCGAAGACGCTGCCCCAGGGCCAATAGACGACTTCGCCCATGCGGGCCGACGCCTCCTCGAGCTCTTTCGCATCATGCTGATGGAATCCCTGTAGACTTACGACGCCATGTACGCAAATCAAAGCACGTAGGCTCTCTACAGGCACATCCATCAGCGTGGGTGGTGTGTACGTCTCAGTCGCATCGGCTGGCGCGCGAGCTTTAATCACGAGATGTAGCTGTTCGTGGATAAACTCGACGTTTAACGCCTTCCACGGCGCATAGAGGTCAGGTGTCTTTTCCTTGAAACCCCATGCTCGGCCACGATGGTACACGAGCTCATACTTGGTCTTGTCGACGCTCGCGAGATCTGTCGTGTGGACTGTGCCGTCGAGGTCTTCACAGATGACCGAGTGCCAGGGCGTACGAGGGATGCCGTGTTTGTTCTGTGGGATCAGCCGCACGCCAAACTTGGGGCCAGCGTTGTCGTACAAATGGATTGAGAGGCGTACGGCGTGTGGGTAGACTTCTCCCACGAGCGTCGAGAACACAACGTTTCGCTCCATCATTCGCTTGGCGATCTCGCCGACGCGTTTGGACGCAGCGCTAGACGACATGGTCGCCCACTTCGGGGCAAGATCCTTCTTGAGGAACTTGCGGAAGGAGCAGTAGGTAAGCCGGAGGCCGTCGTCCGACTTGATGCGCGTGTCGAGATCGATGTCGTCGAAGCTGAACCGCTTTGAGAGCTCACCAATCGGATCGGCTGATGTGGTGTAGTTCTCAAGGCCGTCAAAGCGAATGTGTGAGTGGCCGGCCTCATCGGCCATCGCGCGAAGTTCCCGTTTGTACGCGAGCAAGTCGTCGTGAGAGACACCAAGAAGGTCGTTGAAGACGCGGCCGTCGCTGAAGATCGTCACGAGGCACCCAGGAGGGTACGCTTGTTCCACGGCGACCGCAAGTTTCTCCAGGCGCTCGAGCGCGATCTCTTCGCCTCGGTCAGGTAGGTGACCGAGCACCTTCTCGTCGCGGTTGGGCGACTTGAACGGGAACGCCGGTAGAACGAGATTGATCGGTTCGCCTCGTGCAATGACAGTTTCCAGTGTTTTCGCGAGGTGCTTTTTGCCCTTCGTCTCGAAAAGGTCAAGACTAGGATCTTCGTACGAACTCTGGAGAGGAGCGAGTTCCCTGAGGAAGTGGGCGACGACAGCGCTGGCGTCATTGGGAGCCAGCATAGTGGAGTTCTTGGGCGAGGCGTGAGCGTTTGGAGCCATGAGCACCAGTTGAGAGAGGATCTGGGAGCAAGTGCTGGAATTGCAGAATGAGCTTTCAATCGATAGCAGAAGCACGGGCACTCGATTAGAGGGGCAGGGGGCCATTCCCGTCCAGTAGCGGCGCCTCGAGCCAGTCTGAGAAGAACCACCCATGAGCTGTCATACACGTAGGAGTGGATGACTAACGCCCAATATGTTTTCCAAACCTGCAGGCTCGTCTGCTTCATCCCCGACGTTTCGAGCCGACGACGATCCCGAGATTGTAAACCGTATGCTAGGATGGCACCAACCACTGTACGTTAGGAGATTGGAGACGCAGTGTCAGACGACGATTCGTTGAGGCACTCTTGACAACAAGACGCCAATCGTCTCGCAGGTGTCCTTATGACCAGCGTCACACGAGAAAGGTCTTCTGGTCTGAAGGCTTATGTTGACTATCCAGGCAAATCTAACTAAGAGGATGAGGATGGTTTTGGTCTTCTGTGGGGATAAACGGTTGTGAAACAGCGATTTGCTTACTCCGACAGTCTGTCCCATTGTGCACAAAACAGCAACTACTAGTCAAGTAACGCGTATCGATGGATGCGACACACTCCGCCTCCTCTGCTTGCCTCCTTTGCTATCTGCTGAAGGGACTTATCGCCTGGCCTACTGGCCTGCCCGTAGAACGAGATAGTATGAAGATCTTCCGCTTAACCTGACATCAGAGCGAATCCTCCTGCTGAACAGAGGCTGATCATAGTCATTGCTAGAATATAGACAAGCTTGCAGAGGGAAGAAAACCAATTCTCGCACTATGGTACGCACTGTGCCATGTGATTGACATGTAAGATCGCATTTGGTTCAGTATCTGGATGTAGGTGATGATGCAAATGAAGTCTATTGAGTTCAACAAGTGTGAATCCTAATAGCTGGTATCTGGATGTAGGAAGCTGCGTGTGTCTGCCCCTGCCATTATCGTGGGTCAACTTGGCTAAATAGCGAGTGTCGTATATCGGAGCTCGCGAACCGTAGCAGGTCTGCGTGGCAGATCCGGCTAGTGGGGTGATGGACGTGACTGGATTGCCCGGTGTTCATACCGTGGTTCGCCAAGGTATCAGCCATGGTGTTGTGGGCGCACACAGGGATGGTAACATTGGGGTACGCCGTCATTTGTGTCAGTGAAATAGCAGCTCAGATACTAGCTCAAACCAGATATGATCAGAAGCACAAAATCCTGTCGTGCGTAAGCGGTTGAGACAGGAGGTCTAAGTGATTTGGGCTGACCGACTTGGTGTTCAGATTCCGACGCGCACCAGACAAACTCTGTGTCCTGATCATGACTCGATGTTCCGTGCAGTTCATCCACTCCTGTCTCTCTGCATTGTTCTGCCATGTCGTGTTCGATCAGTTCTCGCCATACTCCAAAGCTCAACCAGAATTCATAGACACCAACACTGAACACCTTTGTCCTTCGAACCGCCAAAACAATTATCCGTCAACCAAACGTAGCAGTACCACTATCCGGATGGGAGACCATGGATGTGTCTTTCAGGCTGTGACATTCGTGGACTTCATCTAGCTGAAATCAAATCGCTCCAACATTATCGCCAATGTTGACGCACAATTTTTCCATAAGTACTCTCATCCATCATGCCGACGTAGTAGCCGCTTCAAACAGAAACAGTGACCAAGCGACGTGATTAGACAGATACCACTCGAACAGGTGAACTGCTCCAATACTATTGTAGTATGTGGTAAGTGGATATGCTGCACCCCGGCTAAACCTACTCGTCGAATCTGAAGTTGCAAATTGGGAACGACGAGAGTTGATCATTGTCCCAAACACCTCGACTAGAATAGGAAGATCTAGAGATGATTGGTTTCGTGATGTGGTGCACAGCGACGATGGTCGCTGTGCACCACATCAGTACCGACAACAGATGTGAACGTGAGAGTTGAGTAATTCACAACAACGACGGAAGAGGCTTGGGGTCAAGCTTAGCTCGGTTTCCCCCAAAGGAGCCCAATCTCAAAGAACTCTTATGGATAAAAATCGACCAGTGATCATGAATAGTC
This sequence comes from Pythium myriotylum, assembly GCA_023091665.1. Lineage (NCBI taxonomy): Eukaryota > Oomycota > Peronosporomycetes > Pythiales > Pythiaceae > Pythium > Pythium myriotylum. Next base: position 1,406,389 of record JALJCQ010000022.1, on the reverse strand, counting down.
AAGACCAATCTGGTGAACGCCGAGCGGGGTACTTTTTATGCACGAGTAGTGCACTCTTCTGCTTGGGGTTGGCATAAGTTGTTGCATAGTCTCGAAGTGTTTACTCCTATCCGTTCTACGAAGAAAAATATTGGTCTGTGATGGATGACAAAACACATCGTTGTTCCAACTCTTACTTTTCTCATGCAGTCAGTACGCGTGTGCGACCGAGGTTTGTGAAATGTGCAAAAATCTGGATGGTGTGCACCCTCCAGCGGCAAGCCCCCAATCAAATGTACGAGAAGTACGGGAGCTGGGACGGACGGAAGAAGTCGAGCGGCACGGCCATCTTCTTTTCTTCGGCGAGGACGAACGCCTCCATGGCCTTCATGTCTGCACGGAGCTTGGTAATCGCGGTCGCTAGCTGTGGCTGAGCCTCAAGCGCTGTGCTCTTGTACACTTCGAGCAGCGTCATCTCGCGTGGTAGCGGGCGTAAGAACCGGGACGCTGTGTTGGAGAAGTCGGGCACAATCTCTTGTGGCATCGCGTAATCGAGAGGGTTCACCGCCACACCTTTCTTCTTGGGGAGACCCTTGGCCTTGTTCCAGAGCGAGGCTGTGGTGAAAGGTGCTGCCGCGCCGTGCCACGTGACGTGCCCGTTCATGAAGTGATGCTTGACTGCGTGCTGGAAGATGAACTGCGTGATGAGACGTTCCAACTTCTTGCGCGAGTCGAACTTTGCCGGGAAGCCACGGATCTCGGGAATCTTCTGCATGTTCTCAGCCCAATGCTGCAGCTCGCAGTCGGCGGATACGTCGCTGTCACTCTTGTAGTACACATCCACAAACTTGTGGACAAACTCCGCGAGAATGTCAAAGTACTTGACGCCGTACTTCGTGAGTCGATTGATCGGCACATGCGCGAGTCCGCGGCGCGTGAACTCTTCGGGCGCTGTTTCACTGAGGTCCACATGGTGGAATTCGTCGAGCAACAGCCGAATAGAACCTCGTGCACCAAACGAGAACGTCTCGTCGTATCGTGTGTTCAGTTCGAGTAGGAGCTGACTGCCTCGTAACTCGAATGCAAAGTTTCCAAAGAAATGGTGCTTGAGGAGTTTATAGATCGGGTGCTCCGTCGCCACCGAGCGCATCAGTTCGACTTCCACGGAGATCAACTCCATGTGCACCTCAAGCAGGTGGCGGACCTGCTGGAAGTTGTATTCCACCGCGTCCAGGGCCATCTTCGCAAGCTGCCACTCTCCCGGAGAGTCATCGCGCGTGTACACGAGACCCGTGTCCACAATCGTGATTGCGAGTGGCAGGAACAGTTGTCGAGCGGCATTGAAGCAAAAGTAGCCGCGCGTGTCGACGGTGTATTGTCGAGGGTGCTCTTGTCGTCGTTGTACTTGTTGGTGTTGGTGAAGTCCGAAACGAAGATGGCGTTGTGCGCGAGCGCAACATCGAGCGAGTCTTTTCCACACACTCGTTTGACGAGTGGGGAGGTGGCAGCCTTCGCCAGATCATTCTTGTAGACTTGGTCGCTGTGCTGCACGAGCTTCAGGTTCTGGCCGCGAAGACCGAGTCTCACCGCACCGAAGACTTCGTCGCTGTTGTTGAGTGCTAGAGGCTTGGCAATGAGACCCTTGGTCTCCAGTAGAGCGTAGGTCTCGGCGTAGTCAGCATAGCTGAGACTGCCCTTGCTTTTCTTAAGCCGCGCGAGGTTGTCCCGCGTTACATTCGCAATTTGATCGGAATGGACGTTCTCGAATTTCGTCAACGTCGCGGATGACTTGGAAAGCTCTTCGAGATAGAGCTCTTGTCCGGGTGTCTTGCGGTAAACTGGGCCTGTACTGAACGGAAGGGTTTCGATGGCTCCGTTCAAGTTCTTCAGCGGCTTCGTGCGAGGTTCGTTATGGATCTTAGTTGATGCCAACGTAATAGCCTGAGCTCGAATCGATGGCTTGGCAGCGTTGCAGTCACGAGAAAATGACGGAATACTCAATAGAGTACTGGATGCCTGTGTGGTCGCCGCCGGGTCAGCTAAGGCTGACGCAAAGAGTGAGGCTATCGCCGCGAAGAACAGGATCATAGCCGTCAAGTCTGGAGTGGTTAGAGCTCAAGCTGGAGAAATGAAGACTGAAGAAGGCCTTGGCCGAGCTCCAGGGAAGACAAGTGCGCGTCTGGGAGTAGGTCGATTCTACCGCTCGCTGCCCACTCGTTCTCTACTCCCTCCCGCTCATGGCTGACGACTGACACCGTGCATGCATGTAGTGTGCGTACTCTTTGAGTCACCGCGGCGTGTCAGCAGCCACTGTGATGATCGTGATGAAAGACGGCGATAGTGGTGAATTCCTGGCAGCATTTCACACTATCGCCGTCATTCACCACCCATCGCCGCTGGCAATGGCAAGCAATTCATATGTGTTAAAGATGATACTCTCAGACCCTTGTGTTGGAGTGGATGATCGTGTCACTCCAGAGAAGCAGTAGGCGCACAATCGTGCTAGCGCGCTATCCCCAGCAGCGAGTAAAGTAATACTTGATGGTCATCTGTCTTCATCAGAATCACTCTAGCATCTCTCAATTCTGGACGCGGGATCGTCGCAAGCTCTCACTGCGAAGACGTCGTTCGCCAATAAAGATGGATTCTTCTCTGCCTCAACAAAAGATTTGAACTGTCGTCATCAGCACGAGTCGATCAGTAATTGTGACATAGTCCTTACAATAGACTCTGCCTCTCTACACTATACTGAGCGCGAGATAAATCCAGCATAGCCGGACAAGACTGCTCTTGTCCGGAGCCCCAACTATAACACGGAGGGATGACCTCAGTAATCCCATACAAACAGTAGGATAAGTTTGGCTAAGAACATCTCGTGTCCTGACTCGTACACGGAGTCTAGACCAAAGATCCAGTATAGTTTATTCAAGATTAGTTAGGAGAGACGACGTAAACCATATGGGTGGCTCAGACAGTAAGGCTTGGGAGGTTTGAATCCCGGGCCCATTCAATATCACTCCACAACTTGCCATCGAGCAATCAAGTCTAGCCTTCTTCGCCCCAACTAGCCTCGGCTTCGGTCTTCCCCGCTCAGTGTCGCCCCGCTTCTGTGACATAGTAGCGCTCGTCGGTCCCCTTCCTCGCCAAGCTCGGTTTGCTGGAGTGGCCACATAGTGGGAAGCTCCATTAGCATCCGGAAGACTAGACCAAGCCAACTCGTGCTAAGCCAGGCTACCCAGGCTAGGCCAAACCAACCAAAGTCGTCATCTGACGAGGGCGGTTACCAACATCTCGTCGCGCACAATCTGTTACGTTCCGTAGCTGGTTGGTGTGGTTACGTCGTTGTGTGGCACACACATTGGAGACTCTTTCGGTGGGTCCGCGGCCTTACGTGCCTCATCAGAGCACTTATCCCGCCATCGAAAACACAGAGAATAACTCTCCTTTAGCTGCCCTCTAACGATCGTTAGATCCACATCCGTTGCTATAGAACTGTGATAGTGTTGCAACACTTGATGGGGAAGCGGAAAACTCGTGAACCCGAGAACCCTTTCCAATACGATACTGAGTGCTTGACTCAGAACTTCGAAAAGCTTGATAAGCTCCGTCACGACCTTTGGCTCACGACGGTTAAGCAACAGAAACTCGTGAAGTTAATTCGTGACGAGATCCCTGACTCGTTCGATCACGAGACTCGGAACCTGTTGCAGTCGACCACGAACTTGCTCTTGCACCACATCGACAAGACGCAAACGGTCGTTTCAAGCACTTTCGATCACTCCATTCACCTCTTCAACAAGAACAAGAAGAAGAAGAAGACCAAGAACTAGATTATAGTTTAGGTTTTTCAAAATTTAGTTTTCTTCAACTTTAGCCTTCATTTTAGGTTAGTTAAAGTAGAGTAGAATCAAGTCAGAAGTAAGCAAGTGAACACGCAAGTGGAGTCCAACTTCTCATGTCCGGACGTCGATCCCGAGAAGTTGAGCGTGAGTCACCGAACTTACGTCCCCGTCAACAAAGTCGATCGAACGACACTCCAGACGTTGAGCGTGCACGTTCTGCATCACGCCCACGCCCGGCCGCTGCACAAGAAGAGATGGATCAGCCAGAAGTACCTCAGGCTGTGCCACCGCAGGCCGCACCAGCCGCAGCTGCGCAACCAGCTGCTGCCCCGTCCATGGACCCGGCTCTCTTCTACCAGTTTATGATGATGATGCAGCAGAACAATGTGCAATCGCAAGCAAGTATGCAAGCGTTTATGCAACAGTCGCAAGCACAGTTCATGCAGATGCTGAACCTTCAAGGGCCATCGCGCAAGAAGGAACCGCCAGGGTATGAAGGCAAGCAGAATGAAGACGTCGAATTATGGATATTCAACACGGAGGATTACTATGCGTTCAAGCGCGCGATAATGGAAGCCGACTCTTCTGCATTCGTTGAAGAGATTACAGGAAACCTCGGCAAGTCTGTACAGAATTGGGTACGGACGACTTTTACCGCAGAATGCGCGCGAGACGGCGTAAACAAGACGTGGGAACGTTTCAAGGAGAAGCTGCGTAAGCGCTTCAAGCCTGTTGATTTCGAGTACAACCTCCGTGAGCGAATGTTTGAACTCAAGCAAACTGCTTCGATTCACGATTACGTGACGAAGTTCCAGGACTTGCTTTCGCAAGCGCAACAGCGGATCGAGGATCTTGATCAGCGCTTTTACTTCCAAAACGGTCTACGCGCAGAGACGTGCGCCAAGATCAAGGAGGAAAGTCCAAAGAATCTCGATGATACGATCGAGATTGCCACGAACTTCGAGTTCGCACACTATTCCGGGAAATCTGCCAGACTACAAGGGCAGAAGTCTTCCAAGCCGGATCACGACACGGCCGCAGTCATGACCAAGTCGAAGAAAGGCAAGAAAAGTCATAAGTCCCAAGACGACAAGAAGGGTGATGACTGGAAGAAGAATGCAACATGTCACGCTTGCAAGAAAAAGGGCCACATTTCTCCTGAATGTCCCGACAAGAAGAAGGAAGCCAACAACTACATCAGTGGCGCCTTCTATGCGATTCTTGAAGTACAAGCACTCGCGTATGACAAGCCGGAAAAGAAGAAGAATGTATCTTATCTTCATTGATAATGGTTGTAGTCTAAACGGCATCTCGGAAGATTTGGCACAATCATTGAACCTCAAAGTGCACGAAGACAAACAAGACACCATGGAAGTTGATCTTGGATTTGGTCAGAAGGTGCATCGACCCCGTCGCACTGCTGAAATGAATCTTGAGGTTCCTGGTTTCCCTGCCATGAAGTCTAAGTTCCAGGTCATGCCGATCCCTGAGGACAAAGACGTGATTCTCGGTATGATTTGGCTCCGTGAGCAAAACCCCGAGATTGACTGGAAAACTCTCCAACTGTCGCCTCGCACTCAAGCTGCGCCAGACCCACCACTACGTCTTCGTACACCAACGGTGCGCCCTGCTCGCTTTGTTGCGAATCGCCGTCGAGCGAGACAGACTCAGACCCGTGAGATCTTCAACTTTTATCGTCAACACGGTCACAATGGAGAATTCGGTCAGACCAAGTTCATCTCCATGAAGAAACTTGCCAAAGAGTTGCGCAAGGGAGATGTCGAGTGCGTGTTTATGGTGAATCCACACGACTCGGAAAAGGCTGCTAGGTATATGCAGCAAGGGTGGGACGCTTTGAAGGATAACCCAGCATATGATGTGCTGTGGAAGCGTCGTGATACAGTGTTTCGAACTGAACTACCGAACACTGTTCCGCCTGTTCGGGAGGGTATTGAACATGTCATCGAACTCAAGCCCGGTACGAAACCTATTCACGTTCCTCAGTGGCGCCAGAGCCCTGAGCAACGCAAGGTGATTCAAGAATGGACGAAGGAAATGGTCAAAGCCAATATCATTAGACCAAGTACATCTCCTTTCTCGGCACCAACCTTTTGTGTGAAGAAGCCTTGGTTGGCGAATAGTCCACGACTTTCGTCTGTTGAACCACAACACAGTGTTGCCTGCTATTCCAATGCCACGCAAAGAAGATACCTTTGACGCCATGACTGGTAGTTACTGGTTTTCGTGCATGGATTTGCTGTGGGGTTACTACCAGGTAAAACTCAGAGAACAAGATATACCATTCACGGCGTTTTCAACGCCTGATGGGTTGTTTGAGTATTTGGTAACTCCAATGGGACTCAGCGGGAGTCCAGGCACCTTCAACCGTCTTCTTCAACGTGTCTTCAGCGACTTGCGCGATTGCATGCGCATCTACTTCGACGACATCTATGTCTTCACGAAAAGCACGGACATCAACGAGCACCTCGAGGCTCTCGATCGTGTTCTTCAACGATGTGAAGATCAACAGCTGTACATCAAACTGTCGAAGTGTCAGTTCTGTGTTCCTGAGATTCCTTGTCTCGGTGACTTTGTCGGTCGCAACGGTGTGCGTATGGACCCGGACAAGATCAAGATCATCAAGGACTGGCCCGTTCCAAAGACGAAGAAGCAGATGGAGAGCTTTCTAGGTACTACTGTGTACGTCTCTCGTTTCTGCCCGGACTTTGCACAGTTTGCGGGTCCACTTCATGAGTGTATCAAGGGGAAGAAATCCAGTGAGGCAATCCAACTCTCTGACCATCAACTGGCGTGCTTCGAGCAACTCAAGCAGCGCCTGTCTTCACCACCTGTTTTGAAACTACCGGACTTCTCGAAGCTTTTCGGAATCCGGATGGATGCGTCCAACTTCGCCATTGGGGGAGTCTTGTTTCAAAAGGAGGGAGAGCTAGAGTATCCCATCGCATACACAGGACGAAAAATGAAGTCTGCTGAACTCAACTACCCTGTTCGTGAACAAGAACTTCTCGCGATCATGCACGCGCTAAAGGTGTGGCGTGTGTACCTTCTCGATCATCCATTTGTTGTGGAAACGGATCACAAGAGTATAGAGACGATCTTGACACAGAAGACAACGAACAGAAGAGTTGCACGTTGGTTCAACGAACTTGCTGAGTTTCACCCTCAGTTCAAGTGGATTCCAGGACACACGAATCACGTCGCTGACGCGTTATCCCGGAACCCGGGCTTTGAGCACAAGGCTGCTCAAGTTAGTCTACAAGATCTTCTTGATGCAGCAGCAAGCCGCGAGATTGTAGCAACTATTGAAGCGAGCCCCGTCTCAGTCAAAGAGTCGGTGAAGAAGCTGTACAAGTCAGATCAACGAACACGAGACATTCTGGAAAAGATGGCTGATGGTGTGCAAGTACCAAAGCACTCGGTCGTCGACGGACTCCTTTACTATCAAACAATGGAGGACGAACATCCCAGACTTGTGATTCCTGACAACGAAGATCTGAAGAATCGTGTAATCTATGAGAATCACGATGTTTTGACCGCTGGTCATCCTGGTTACTACAAGACGTATCTTGCAGTCCAGAAGAAGTACTATTGGCCGCGCATGACCAAGTACATCCAGCGTTACGTGAACACTTGTGAGATGTGTCAGCGTAACAAAGCCAGGCAATTTAAACCGCCAGGTCTCCTCAATCCACTCAGTATTCCATCGGGAAGATGGGTTGAGATTTCCATGGACTTTCTGGTATCCTTACCAAAGACCAAGGAAGATGATGATGCAATCATGGTAATTGTCGATCGTCTGACGAAACGTGCCAAGTTCATCGCAACTAAGACGACTGCATCAGCGGAGGGCACCGCGAGTCTTTTCATGAAGCACTACGTGAAAGATCATGGTATCCCCAAGACCATTGTGTCGGATCGTGACTCTAAGTTCACATCCAAGTTTTGGACCTCAGTGGCATCGATCCTGAAGTCTCAGCACAATCTCTCATCAGCGTTCCGTCCCCAAACAGATGGACAGACAGAACGGACGAATCGTTTCGTCGAGGATTATCTCCGAGGAGTTGTGAATCCAGCACAGAATGACTGGAGTGAATATTTGCACTTAGCAGAGTTTGCGTATAACCGCAGAGTGCATTCTTCGATCGGTATGTCACCTTTCGAAGCTGATCTTGGCTATGTTCCATACATGCCGGATGATGTTGCAGCTGATCCAGAGTTCACTAAGTTGAGCAAGACAGCAAAAGAGTTTCTCTTGCAACAAGAAGTCTTTCTTCGGAAAGCACAAGACGCTATGAGTGAAGCGCAAGAACGTATGAAGTCGTACTACGACAGGAACCGCAAGCACCAAGAGTTTGAGATCGGTCAACTCGTATTGCTTGACGGTAAGAATCTGGACATCCGCCACAAGGGCTTCGCATCGACAAGCAAGTTGGCACCAAGATTCGTTGGACCCTACCCCATCGTGAAGAAAGTCCACCATGATTCATACGAGATCGCTATGTCGAAGGATCTTCGAATCCATCCTGTATTTCACACTTCACGGTTGAAGCTGTATCAGAAGGACGACAGGCGACATCAGCAAGCTGCTAAGGTTTTACTTGCAGACGGAACAGAAGGACAACTGGTCCAAGCAGTCATTGGAGACCGCAGACGTCAAGGTAAACAGCAGTACAAGATCCATTGGCTTGGAGAAACCGTGAGACAAGCCACTTGGGAACCCATTGAGAACTTGAAGCAAATTCCAGGGCTGATCGCCGAGTACTGGAGGAACAAGAAGGGAAGTCTTCTCTCGAAGGGAGGTCATGTGACATAGTCCTTACAATAGACTCTGCCTCTCTACACTATACTGAGCGCGAGATAAATCCAGCATAGCCGGACAAGACTGCTCTTGTCCGGAGCCCCAACTATAACACGGAGGGATGACCTCAGTAATCCCATACAAACAGTAGGATAAGTTTGGCTAAGAACATCTCGTGTCCTGACTCGTACACGGAGTCTAGACCAAAGATCCAGTATAGTTTATTCAAGATTAGTTAGGAGAGACGACGTAAACCATATGGGTGGCTCAGACAGTAAGGCTTGGGAGGTTTGAATCCCGGGCCCATTCAATATCACTCCACAACTTGCCATCGAGCAATCAAGTCTAGCCTTCTTCGCCCCAACTAGCCTCGGCTTCGGTCTTCCCCGCTCAGTGTCGCCCCGCTTCTGTGACAGTAATACTAAGGATAGATTGCTGCTCGTATCGTCGAATTCGTCTAATCGTGTTTGGAAGTGGAGTTGCCATTTTAGGGTACGGGGACTTTCTCTATTCACGGTGCCACAGCGATTGGACAACAAGCAAATCGAACCATTCCGTCGCCAACGATGCCGACAAACTATGGTAGTGAGACGGTTGCTCGATCGCCACGCATCCGTTGTTTCATATACGTCGCTGACGTCGAAGGCGGGATGCGTTACTAAATCGTCGTGGATACGTTGATACTTCGGATCCACGATTTCTACTGCGGGACGTGATGGTTTGGTATGATAGCGGGCCAAATAAAATAGTGATGTGGTAAGAAATATGGCACGGATGGGTATTTGACAAGGCATAGGTGCTATCACCACACTGGGTACTATCGGCAAGCTAACCGAGGTCACTACTCGTACCTGGTCGTTCGTGCAGTCAAGTTGTATCGCCCGAATACGCCACGCCGCGAACCACCACCTTGACGCGCACATCCGCATTCCCCAGAGTTCGCTTGATCGCCATACTAAATGTCGCCTCATCCACCGCCAAGGTGCACTCGTCAAGCCACAGCTTGGGCATCACGATGATCAGACGCACAGTATGGACATTAAACTCTCCCCTTCCACGAAGCCATGCTTCGAACGGCTCATAATCGAAGCGGTGTGATGTGCCACTATGGATAATCTGAACAAACTCGACTAAGTTTGTACCCACATCCACCCGCACGAGATCGTAACTGCCCACTGGCCTCTCCAATCGCTCGAGCCAGCACGGTACTGAACGCCTTACTATTTCGATAAGCGTCACGCTTGTCAGAGCGTCTTGTAAATTCGAGCGACACACACGTCGTGCCTCCCACTCGATCTTCACACTTTCATCTTCCCGGAGCTCCCAACAATCCAAACCCTCGCGGCTTAGCTTGACGATGAACCACGCGGCAAAGAAGCTTTCTCCGTCGTTGCTTACAACATCTCGCACAGCGAAGCTTTTGACTGCACCCATGGTGGAGTTAAACGCCAATAAGCGAGCAACGAAGGGGCTCACGAGGCGCTGGTCGATCAACTTGGTTCCGTGCTGATTCGAGAAGAAAACTGCCTGCGCGCGATTGATAGTAGCCCGCGACGAAGTCGTCGCGCTGTTACCACTGACGAGTTCATCGAGGTTACGATGCTGTATCATCTTTGTCATCCCCCAGACTGCCGTCCCCGTGTCTACACCAAACATTTGAAAAGCGTTGGCTCCGACCGTGAAGAACTTGTTCTCCACCAGCGCAATTCGATTCGCTAGCGTGGTCTCGCCACCGAACAGATCGGCGCCAGCAGCTCGTAAGTTTGCCTCGACAGCTCCAAAGAAACCATCGTGTTGCACGGCTTCAAGGTATTCGTCAAGCGACCAAGCCGTTAGTCCAAGCTCCATGATACTTCGAAGTTCTTCACGGGGCTCATCAACGGTGGCTTCAAAAACCGACTCGATGAGCGGTATTCGAGTCGGTGGCACACCGTCCACATCTACTTTTGGAGGCAGTCGCGTCGTTTTGCTCGGGTCATAGATCGCCATAGCCGAGACCATCGAAGTTACACAGACAAGTCGGCGGCGGATCTTGTCGCCTGACCGCCACGCGACGCACGGAGTCCACGCATCCACACTAAGTCGGTTGGACATGTCCAAGCCGTCAAAGAAGACGATCGTCGGGCGGGAGCAACATGAGTCTAATACGTTGACGATTCGTGAAGGCGAATAGATTTCAATCTGCACAAACGAGTCTTCTTTCCACTTGGTGCACTGTACTCGGTTCGCCGAGTCCGCAGTGTAATGAAACCAGACCACGTCCCAATGGGCTCGATCGATCATTGAAGTGGCGAACACGAACGCTGCGGTCGTCTTGCCTGAGCCAGATGATCCGACGACATACGCGAGTGCATTGGACTCGATACAGCTGCGATAGAGTTCTCTCCATAGCACGACGACTGGTTGACGAACGTACACCATCACATTACTTTCGAGCGTTTCATCGACACCAGACCGTGTTCCAAGGCAGCGCAGGATCCACGCTGTCCGGTTGCACCAATCGATCGTAACGGAACTACTTGTGACAGGTTGGCAGATCCAGGCTCCCACCGTATTGTTACTGTATGGGTGTTCCGCGAGAGCCACGACCAACGGGTATTCCTTTGTGTATTCACGCTTCAGCACCAGCGGGAACACAGAGTCGTGAAGTCGGATTTGCTGCACGAAGTCTTCAGGTGACGCAAAGACCTTGATCGACTCGAGGGATGCGTGAGGGCCGAGAACATTCGAATCGAGGAGGGAGATCTTCAGATCCCTGACTCGCATGGTCGCTCTCATCGACACGTTTGCTGGCCACCTGATCTCCCGTCCATCCCAGTCGATCAGGCGCAAGTGATGGAGGTACTTTATGACTCTCTCGTGCTTTGGGGGCACAACGGCGATCAGCGGGCTCTGTAGGGACTCGTCAGCGCCCATGATGTCTGCTAAGGCGGTGTCAACGATGAGGGGGGTCTTGGCGTCTCGTTGTTGAAGGCATGAATAGATGGTGACCGCAAGAGGACCGATCCCATCGAGTTCTGTGGAGTGTTTTTCGAAGATCAGTTGTTGTAGGTCTGCCACAAAAGCGTCTGGTGGAGCGAGGAAGCTGTCGGGGCCGGCGAGAAAGACGCCGTCGGTGTCGAGCAGCAGGACGAGGCATCTCATGGCTGGTGTAAAATTGCGAATAATGAAGACTGGACTTTTGAAGAGGTGATAGATGGGTGGATGCAGACCTCTTTCTCTTTCCACAAATTGCGAATTCTTTCACTTTTTGGTTTCCCAGGTATTTTCTTGGTCGATTGATTTTGATGGCTACTAAAAGAATTCGTGCAACATCCGGAAAACACGACAAAATTGTCGTGAGCCTCTGTACAAACGGAAGTGCTGGAGGTTGAAGTCTATAAGATAACTTATACTTCTATGCTGGCCGTGGAAGGAAAAACCTTCCGGTCATCGTGGGCACGGGTTGGCCAAGACGCCCAGAAATCCGCTTTCAAAGTCAGTGACAGTTGACGGATCCACCCAAGCGCTCAAGAAATACCACCACTCGACAAAGTCGACTGCGCCACCTACGCACCCAATTAATGGACTCGTCGAACCCCACTCCCGCCTTGGGATCCGAGGCTGAGACCTCGCCACTCAAAGTGATTTTCCCGGACGCAAGGAGGACAGAGCTAAAGCGAGAGGTGATGCCCACCTTTCATTTCCACCCTTATTTTATTGCGCGACTATGAGTATTCTAGAGAGCATTCATGCAACATCACTTCGAGACCACAGCTCATCGCGCGCCCCCGTACCAAAACCCCTGACCCACCACCTGCGGCGAGAGTCACCTCTGGGTTGGACGTCTTCATGTCGTTCAGTCTGAACCAGCTTACTTGTTCATTCATGATGTGAGCAACTATCACACTGATAGTATTCCACGAGATGGTGATTATGGAGAGTGGCAACTCCGTCTGTTTCAATGCGTTGAGAGGCATAAACAGTCTCTAACAGCAAGAACGACCGATCAGTGCCGGGTTTATGTTCACTTATGTGGAAGAACTTTGTGAAGGCAGACAAATTGATCCCAAGTTCTTGCATGTGTAGGTAATCATCCGTATTACTCTGAGGAACACAAGGCTAATCACATCCTCCCTGGTGTAGGCACCCCAATGGTATTGCCAGAGTTTACGTATGCCGCCATCACTCGGACATGCACGCAACCCTGTATGAGGAGAGAAGCCGAATTCATTCAGCAATTTGCCAGCAACCATCGTCGCACCGCTTTCCACCAATCCCGAGTTCAACACCATGGCTCCTACCATCGGATTCGTCGGCTATGGGCACATCAACTCAGCCCTCGCCAAGCACGCCGTCAACGCGGGATACAAAGTAATCATCAGCAACTCCCGTGGCCCCGCGACACTCGAAGAAGCAGTCAAGACGCTTGGCCCACTCGCCACGGCTGCGACTGTGGAAGACGCTGTGCGATCTTCCAGCATCGTGTCCGTGTCATTGCCACTGGCAGCGTACAAGCAGTTATCGCCCAACCTCTTCGATGGCAAGATCGTCATCGACTCGATGAATTACTACGCAGAGCGTGATGGCGTCATCGAAGAGCTCGAGAACCGATCGCTGACGTCTAGGGTGAACCTGTGCAACGCCATTTCCGCAATGCCCACGTCGTCAAGATTTTTAACAACATTGATGTATTTCATTTGGCGAGTGGTGTTCGTCCGGCGGGCTCGAATGAACGCTGGGCGCTGCCTCTCGCTGGTGACGATGCTGCTGCCAAGCGAGAAGTGACAGAGTTCGTGGAAACGATCGGTTTTGACGTGCTCGACACTGGCTCGCTGGCCGACAGTTGACGTTTCGAGCCGCGACAACCTGCATACGGCCTTGCTTACTTCGGCGTCGCTCCAGAGACAGACGATCGAGCTCTCATCGTCGAGTGGCTAAAAACTGAGCATGGCGCAAGCGTGAAAGTTGACGATCTCGTCGCCCTTGTCGCTAAAGCTGACCGCTCCACTCCTGTGGGCGGCTTGCTTAGTGCCATGCCGCCAATTCTTGTGAAAGCGTTGGGATTCTAATGCCCAATGAAGCAATCTGCGGGGAACGCCCCCGACGACAAGAAGAAGATGGCTTCGAGGAATGGTCAATCCCTGGTTTCAGACCAGGGCTTCGACAACGCATCCAACCTGGAGGCAAGGAAGGTGTCAGTCTAAAAAACGGTGTCGAAGCGGCATTCGAGCGTGGGGCACCAAGTGGCGCACTGCTAGCAACGAGCGCGGCGATCGAGCGGGCACATGCACTTCGCCTTCGATGTGCAATAGGAAGTACAGTAATTTCGCTCGGATCTGATCGGCATATCGACTTCGATGTCTTGCACACTGCGTCGGAGCGGTCCCATCGTATTAATATGCCCCCGTCTCGAGATTCGCCTAATAATCACTCACTGGTGGATCATTTCCCTTGCCCATACCGTATAAGACACGGGCTACGTTGCTCTAAACAGCAATGTAGCATGGACCACAGGATTCTCTTCGATACTACCGCTCATCCGTCATCGACATTGCCCTACTCCTATCCAGCCAAACATATACCCTCCGACCGCGGAGCGGGCGGTCACCGCTAGTGTCCCATGACTACAATTAATCACTTGGCAAGCAACGGCGTCGTAAATCCGAGGCAGCGAGCCGTTGCAGGTATACATCTATGGGCGTCTGGTGAATTGACGGACTTGACTGGAGTGTGCGCGGAGACGAGCCTCTCCTCACGCCTACCATATTCAGCATGGACAGGGCCCCAGCTCTTGGTAGGGTACTTTTGTTGCGCTCAATAGACTTCACCTTCAGCATCATCATCTATAGCGCCTCCAAGCCACACAATCCCCACTCTCCATTGAAGCGCGGCATCGTCCACCTTCACCACATCGTAATGTCTCATCAGTTGAAGTCAATAGACTTCATCGCATGATCATCATCATCATCATCACATCGTGATATTCGCGAGTTGATGCTGTAGAGAGCGAGCAGACAGGTCTCTCGTAAAAAAAAAAATGCAACTAGCCACGCGATTCAATGATGGATCTGTTGGAATTCGATAAGTCTGTCCAAGAAGAAGTACAAACGAGTGGCTTGTGTGCGTTTGCCAACGTTGAGGACCCGAAAATTGTTGACAATTCAAGTGACGTCTATTGGTCTGCTCATATAGAAACCGATAGCGGGTTCAAGGACCAGTGACTATTAATAGCGAGCTCGCGATGGGGAAGATCGAGGGAAAAAAAGCGGGAAGTCATGTTCTACTGAGGTCTGGGGCTTTCCTTTCTCGCATATCTTGCAGCCATCAAGCCGTGACGGTTTGGCTCGGCAACTTAACGTGGCAGATTAGGCATCAATGATGACAATGAAAGTAGCTGGAGTCTCATGTGTTACATCTGTGTGAACGACTAACTGAATATCCAGGGGACGGGTACGGGTACGGGGACGAGGGTGTGTGTGTGCGTGTGTGTGTGTGTGTGTGGGGGGGGGGGGGGGCTTTGTCGCTGGCGCCAGGTCTACAGTGTAGGTCGCCACTGACGGTAGTTGCCTTGAAGGAGGGGGCGAAGCGTGAGGCGTGAGGCGCGCGGTGTGGGTTGGTGCAAGTCCGCGCCGGTCGGGGCGGGCGGGACAGTTGGACACGCGAAGGTGGTGACACCAATCGCGCACTTGTAGACGAGCAGAGCAGTCGGAGGCGCTCAAAAGAGAGGCCGACATTCAGGGCTGCTCGAAATATCAATACTATTTTATTGGGTCTGACCATTGAAAAATGACCAATAAATTATTTCAGCTAGAGAATGGGACTGGCAGTGCTTTTTTTTGTAATTGGACGAAACTGAAAGATTAATTACCAATGAAAGAGCGCTCGTGAACTCGACTCACGAGGTGTCAGAGGAGGGTCGCACAAGTGTGAACTCCGTGTCGTTCGATTGTGGAGGCCAGACATGTGCGATGTCGATTCTTGCGAAATGCCTTGGCCAGCCAACTACTACATTCGATTCAAAAATCACAACGACGTTGCTGCTACTACGTTCTATTCACTCACGGACCGCCAAGTGACGAGTGACAGCTTGATCGTATTCGACTGTTCTCCATCAGAAATCGTTCATGAGTGATAGAGAAAGATGCAGAAAACGTTGCTGCTACTACGTTCTATTCACTCACGGACCGCCAAGTGGCGAGTGATAGCCTGGTCGTATTCGACTGTTCTCCATCACTCAACTGCATCTCTCTACTGTCACTCAACTGCATCTCTCGCTTTGGGATGCTTCCAACAGGAAAGCTTGGTCGGAAGCTCACTTTGCATTTCCACGGATTATGCTTCATAATTGTCATCTCGCATGAGAAGATTTTTTTTTTTTAGTTTTGAGTTAGGACCCCCATCGTGTAAAAAATCACCCAAAGATTCCGAATCTGGCCTTGTTTTCTTCAAATTCCAACTCCTTCATTGTGAAACTGAAGTTCAACGTGTCCACAAAAAAAACGCGAACTTGTTTTTTACTAGTTTTAAACAACAAATAAAAAACAAGGTAAACAACATAGAGTACGTTGGTGGGCAATAAAAACCGGTATCTGACATGTTTTTTATGTGGTTTTTATTTGTTTTATACTACAGAGTTGAATGGTGAGTTTTCTCGTCTCGAGTCGTTTCGTACTTTATCGAAGACAAAACTTCAAACGCGTTTTTCTCAAAATCAACTTGGTGGCGTTAAGACCGGTTTTGTTTTGCGTTATCTGATAATAGACTGGGATCTCGTGTCGGGTTTTCTTTCTTTGCATGCCCCATGCCATCACAATTTATTGCAATGATGCTCTGGTATTGGAATGATTTATTGTTTTCGGATACGTCTCAGTCAGCTCAAAAAAGTTTTGGGACAAACTTCGAATTCCGACAATCCGAGACCACCATTCGATAGAGGAGATCAAGCGCTTTCCGACAGTGTGCTCAGATCCAATTTTTTCGTTTTGGCGTTAAGTCTGAATTCGTTTGCCGTGGTCTCGGGTACAGATTCTGTACCCGAGAGGGAGCTTCACCTGCGACAAGGATCGCTCCACGACCAAAAGAACATTCTAGACATCATTCTCGCACGGAACGTCGTTCTGGGAAGTATGGAGTGCGGCTGCGAGGCAAATGGGAGGGACAACCTCAGGACCCGCCACATCCCCGGCTTTCAGTCAGTTCTGGGAAGTCCTGGCATGACGACGCACTTCGTCTGTTAAACCAGCCCAAATGCACAAGTCACTTTGCCTCACTCTGACTGGCACTCCTGTCCATGATAAGCACCAACCAGTTGTTGATTGGGTCCGACATGGGTTCTTGATTTTATTTCGCGCATCGGGGTTCAAGCTGTGTGTGGAACTATTCAAATCGTTGGGAATTGCTGTTATCAGTGCCATAATTCGAAACTAGCCGTCGCCACCCGCTACGCGGGCGGTTTTTCACTGGAGGTCGTGGTTGTGGGGGAAACAGAAGTATTCAATCTAGGGAATGGCGTGAGTGTGTCCGCTGATCACTGAAAGACTTCCCTGAATTGACAATGTTGGCCGTATGCGCACTGGTCTCGTCCTCACCCACAGGGGTCTCGAAGAGATCTCGCAAATTGCTCTGCGGCATGGCGCAACGTGGAGTTGGTCATGCTGAAAACCGTGTGCACGACTCGATCTAGCCTGGTTCTCAGCAGTTCCAGCGCCCCACTGGGCAACAAAAACACAGCGAAAAGCCAAAACACAAAACACAGGAAAGACCCCAAAACCTCAGGAAATGCCACGACACAGGTATCTCTTGTGGTGTAGCACTCGGGAGATAGTTCCTCTCCGCTTCACTATGGGGCCATCGACAAAAAGATTGTGAACTCTGGTCATTTTGTGAGTGATTTTAACCGTGAGGAAAACGACCAACGCCAGCTTTTGTCAGAAGACATTCAAATGGATTAGATTTGATTTTAGGCCAATCAGAAAAAGGTAGATGCATGAGAGGAGGAGCGGTTAGGTCTTTCGAAATATGGTGCTTTGGTTGGCTGAATAATCATCGATTCGATTCAAGAACGCTTCCCAAAACGATTCGATTGGGGCCTTCCTCCGTATTCTAACCAATGAAAAGTCTGGATTTGCATGACGGCTTTGGAGGCGACGACATGGCTTCCCGACAAAACGCGCTTACTTGGTTGTAGATTGGAATCTTGGCACAATCAATCATTGTGATGAACAATCTTACAATGCCAATTGTTGAATGCAACATTTCAATTCAAAAAGCAGTCGCACTTTCATGACATGCCACTGCCACATGAAGGGGGTGTCTCAAGTTCCGCTTCCACTTCCAGGGTCAAGGATGCAGGAGCCGCCACAGCACGATGTGTGACTTTGGAAACGTACGTCTCCACCACAAATATCTCGCGCCACCAATCTTGGCGCGTGAACGGTCTGCCACTCTCCGTCACACTTCTGAACGGCGGCTGCAGGACGGCCGCTCAGCCCGTGTACTATGATGGACTGGAGCCAGAATGGCGAGATCCTCGCGATCGTGCACGCCAGCTCGGCGGCGCTCGTGCTCCTGTACCCAAACAAGAATCCGCAAACACGTCCTCCGCACGCAGCAGCGTTCTGAGAAGCTCAATCCACACATGACAAGGTCGATCGATACACACACAGTGTTCTGGATACAGTGTTTGCGTGCACTCCAGGGCCATAAACACCAAAGGCGCTTATGATGTCCGAGCACACTATTATGATAGTAGTATTCTAATAACAGTGGTCAACACGAATACGCATTCATCGTTGACGTCAGTACGTATACTGGAGAAGCGACTTTTCTATTCTTTTCTTTTTTTAAATACGCTCCTGCAGATCAAACTAAGTCTGCATATTCGAGACGGGTGTTTTCATACCCTGCTGCACTATATTTGCAGAACTCTGTGCCTTCATACGCATCGCAGAACTCGTTTGGTCGATGCGTATGAAGGCACAGAGACAACCAGGTCATTCTGCAATTTGCCAGCAACCACCTTCGCCCCACTTTCCACCAATTCCTCAAGTTCAACACCATGGCTCCTACCGTCGGATTCGTCGGCTACGGTAACATCAACTCAGTCCTCGCCAAGCACGCCGTCAACGCCGGATACAAAGTCGTCATCAGCAACTCCCGTGGCCCCGCGACACTCGAAGAAGCAGCCAAGACGCTTGGCCCACTCGCCACAGCTGCGACTGTGGAAGACGCTGTCCTCTCCTCCAGCATCGTGTCCGTGTCATTGCCACTGGCAGCGTACAAGCAGTTGCCACCCGACCTTTTCGATGGCAAGATCATCATCGATTCGATGAACTACTACCCAGAGCGCGACGGTGTGATTGAAGATCTCGAGAACCGATCGCTGACGTCGAGTGAGCTCGTGCAGCGTCATTTCCACGGTTCCCGTGTCGTCAAGATTTTCAACAACATCGACTCTTTTCACTTGGCGAGCGGTGCTCGTCCTGCTGGCTCGGGTGAGCGCTGGACGCTGCCTCTCGCTGGTGATGACGCGACTGCCAAGCGAGAAGTGACTGAGTTTGTGGAAGCGATTGGTTTTGACGTGCTCGACACTGGCTCGCTGGCCGACAGTTGGCGTTTCCAGCCAAACACGCCGGCGTACGTCCACGTGTACTTCGGCGTGGTGCCTGAGACGGATGACCCAGCTACTGCTCTCAACTGGCTCACTACTGATCACTCTGTGCGCGTGACAGTGGACGACATCCGCGCTTTGGTGGCCAAGGCTGATCTCTCAACGCCGGTCGCTGGCAAGTTCGATGGCGTGCCGCTTATTCTTCCCAAGGCACTCGGGCTTCTGTAGGCAATGGAGGGAGCAATCTGCACTGAAGCCCCTCAACGTTCAACGACAAGAAAAGCGTGGACTCGAGACCAGGCTGATTCGTGTTTCAAGTTGATCTCCATCTGGACGCCACCCGGTAGGGACTAGGGACTGATTGTTTCTTGCGGACAATCGTAATACTTCAGTCAATACAAAAAAAAAGACAACATGCCGTCTTGATCCATTCGACGCTTGGTCAGCCAGTCCTTCCGCTCCGACCCAACGAACCCAGCCGGGTCGTGCTCGTTGATGGAAATTCCCGAGGCAACCCGGGCCTCGAACGATCAGGGTCGGTCATGATCGAACTTGTCGAACGAAACACAAGCTGATCGCTATTAAAGTACGCAAATCGAAACTCAATCGACTTGATCCTGGATCGTTCGACGGCCTGCTATTGTGGTTGGACCATACTCAATCGATCAGTAGCTTTTCGCTGTTTGCCGGATTCGATTCAAAATTCAATTGCGCTTTTATGCCATGGCACTGCCACACAAACGAGGGCATGTCACTACGACTCGCTCTTGTCCGTCGTTGCATTCACACTCCTCACTCGAACCACCATGCTCATGGTCTTCACAGTCGACGCGCGCCACCACGGCGTCGGCCCTGTCAAGTACGCGTGGGACCCGCAGGGCAACTACGTCGCGTCCACGGGCAGCTCTCGTGTGGCCCACATCTTCACGCGTCGCGGCAAGATGATCGACCAGGTTGTGCCTCCGTCGCCTAGGTGAGACCTTGCCCGATTGTCTTTCGTTCATTGTACTGGCTTGTCACTGACCATGAGCTCGCTCAGTCCGTGTACTCTGATGGACTGGAGCCAGAACGGCGAGATCCTCGCGATCGTGCAGGCCAACTCGGCGGCGCTCGTGCTCTGGGAGCCCAAGAAGATCCGCGAGCACAAGCTCGTGGACATGCCGTGCAAGGACATCAGCTTCCTCAAGTGGTCCAAGGCCCCGGGCTCGCAGCTGCTCGCCGTTGGCACGAATCGAGGACAAGTGTACATCTACGACCACGCGACAGGAGAAAAGTGCCAGGCTGTGAGCAAGCACAAGCGCCGCATTCTCTGCGGCGACTGGAATCTCGAAAACAAGTTTGCGTTCGGGTCCGAAGACCGACAGATCACTATCTGCCTGTCGAACGGACGCACATTCGATCAGGTCAAGATTAAGGCGTCGCCGCAGTGCATCACGTTCGGCGGCAAGACCGACGACAAGGATTCGATCCTCTCGGTCAACATGGGCGGCCGCACGATCCTGCTCTACGATCTCAACGAGCGAGAGAACGCGCTCGAGCTCGCGTTCCAGGCCCGCTACGGCAGCATCGTCAACTACCAATGGTTTGGGAACGGCTACATCATTGCCGGCTTCTCCTCCGGGTACGTCGTGATCATCTCCACGCACTTAAACGAGATCGGCCAAGAGCAGTACTGCGCCAAGTTCCACGAGCACTCACTGCGCGAGATCGCATTCAACGAGGAGAACGGCACGGTCGCCACTTGCGGCGATAACTGCATCAAGGTCGTGCGCATGAGCGACTGGAAGGAGATCGCGGTCGAGTATCTCGAGCCCGAGGGCGCCCCGGTGTCGGGAACGCCGGGCTCGTCCTCGCAAAACAGCTCAGGCAGCGACGGCAATGCGCCCGGCTCAGGTGGTAGCTCCTCGTCTACGGGCGTGACGGCGCTGAGCTTCGAGGATCTGCAGTGGACAAGCGACGGCCGCATCTTGAGCGTGAGCTGCCACTCGGGCTGCCTCCACAACTTTATGATCCTCAGTTCGACGCTGCGCGCGCCGCTCTTCGACGCCGACTCGGCCATCATGAGCGTCTTCAAACCCATGGCACCGCTGCCGATGCTGCTCACCGTCGTCGCCGCGGTCGCGGTCGTGGTCTTCGGTGCGAGTCTGTACTTTGGCGTCACCAGTCTCGAACTTCTTCGTGCCGTGTCGGGTTTTGTCGAAGGCGTGTGACCCGAGAGAAGTTGAACAAACAATGTGCATTAATGGGAGAAAAAAGGAAGCGGAAAGAAGGAAATGAAAAGAATACGACTCCTACTAGACTGCAACCGCAAAGCGTGGCGGGGAAAAACGCAGTCCTCTGCCTATGCGACGTCCTGGATACCTGTGAGCTTGAGCAAGTAACCGATGAGCCAGCCAAAGAAGGCGGCGAGCGAGCCATTGACGGCCATGGACGCGCCACTCTGGTACCACTTCTGGCCCACGAACGAGCCCTTGACGGCGCCGAGCAGGAAAAGGGTGATGACCGTGAGCACGCACGAGGCGTTAAAGGTCGTGTCGGCGCTCATCTTGAGCCCGGGGATGAGATTCACGAGGTACGAGAGCAGCGGGATGACGCCAAAGAGCATGAACGACACGAACGTGATGATACCGCCCTTGAGCGGCGAGTCCTCGTCGTCGACGGGCATGAGGTTGAGCTCCTCGACCATCATAATGTCGATAAACGCCTCCTTGTACTTGGCGAGCGTCGTGACCACGAGCTTGGCGTCGTTGGTCGAGATGCCCTTCTTCTCGTAGAGCTCGACCATCTCTTCGATTTCTCCTTCCGGGTAGTTTTCAAACTCCCAGACTTCACGCGCGCGCTCATGCTTGACGAGATCGGCTTCGGCCTGGCTCGAGAGCATGTCTCCGAGGCCCATGGAGAGGCCATCGGCCACGAGATGCGCGAGACCAATAATGAGGATGACCGAGTGCGGCAGTCCCGAGCCGGCGACCGACGTGACCGTGGCAAAGGTCGTGATGATGCCATCAAGGCCGCCGTAGACCGCGCTCTTGATGTGGTCGCCACCGGCCATGTGGTTCTCCATGGCGTGGTCGTGGCGACCCATCTCGAGCTTGATCTGGTGGAGCTGGCGGGACTTTTCGCCGTCGTTGCTCGCGTGGGCCGAGCGCACGTCGTCCACGAGCGCGCCGTAGTTGCTGTAGTTGGACGACGACGCCGGCGACGTCGCGGCCGAGAGCAGCTTGGTGTTGGCGCCGTTGCTCTTGACGGGCGACGCCGCGTGCGCGCTGGCGCTGGCGCTGCTGCCGTTGTTGGACGACGCCTGTGCTGCCTTCTTCTTGCCCATGGTGCGCGATTTGTCGAAGTGACTCCACGAAGACAGTCGAGCGCGAGGCAAGGTGATCCTCTGGTGAGCAGCTCACTTGCCGCAAACTAGATCCTGATAGAAACGATAGTGGACATATATAGAAACGATAGAATGCTCCCGGAACGAAGTGAAGAAGAATTATAAAGTTGGAAAGGACCTGCAGGAGTTGATGCCCAAGCGTCACAGCACCAGCGAGACCGATGCGACCAGCGCCATCGCCAGTGTCGACTGGACCGAGCACGCGCTGCTCTCGGTCGACGTCGTGACGCTCGAGGTCGTCGCACTGCTGTAGGCGAGCAGCGTCCCGTGGAGACAGTCCGTGCCGGAGAGACTGCTGGCGTCCAGGAGATGGGATGCCCTAGGTGAGCCCGTGCACGCGGTGCCGTCGTACGTCGCGAGAGAGACCGACTTGTTGGTGTTGATCGAGGCGCGCAGGCTCGAACTAGCGCTGTCGACGATCAGACAACTCGAGTCGGCGAGGAAACCCACAAGAGACGCGAGTGAACCGCAGTTGCTGCCGGATGCGTAGAGCTGGAACTGGACCCAGGGCTTGCTGCTGAACACAGAGGAGGTGCGTGTCTTGGGGTCGGTGACGCAGGTTTGCGCAACGTACGACTTGGTGGTCTCGTCGGCCGTGCAGGTCGCAGATGTCGCGCTGCAGCCACTGGAACTCAGGACGTAGGCGACTTGCGTGGGTACAGAGGCGCAGGAGCTGTCGCTATGAGATGAGTACGCGACGTACTGTGTGACGGCGGACGCTGACGAGGAGAGACTCAGTGCCGTGCACGCGAGCAAGAAGATACGCTTCATTTCTGATGGAGGCAGAAGGCGATGTGACAGGAGTCGCCAAAGGATCCGCGCCGCTTCGCTGACAGTCATAGCTCCCGCGACTGACTGACACACCACAAATGTCGAAAATTTTTCCCGTGAGACTGATTGATAGGGTGGGGAGGGTGGGGGGGGGGGGGGGGGGGGGGGGCATCATTCACTGCCGTCTCTCAGAGGCTCCAACTCGACTCCACGAGCCTCTCATTCTCGTAGTCGTATGGACGAAGACTCGCGCCAAGAGGCCAGCCGCACTCTTCCGCCGCCGCCGAAACGAATGCGGTGTGACGGCTCGGAAGAAACATCCGAGGAAAACAACCGCCATCGAGTTGTTCTATTCACGCTCATCGACGTAAATCGACGATCGTCATCTGAGGGTCTCACGTCTTCCGCTATAGTCTCCAACACAACTTCCGTCCAGGAATTTGAAGTGATACTGCTCAAGGCCTAGTGATACTGCTCAAGGCCTACCCATACCTGTGTCATAATGTCGAGGTCTATTGCTGTCGAGCGGAAGCCGTGAAGCGGGAGCGGGCACTCACGTCCCGCGATCTACTTACCGATGCTTACAACGGAGTAGAGCCTCGCACAGCGCCTTCCCAATCCCACTAGGGGACCTCTTAGAAGAGACAGAAGCACCTTCATACCGTAGTGTATTTCCTGGGTTCGGTAGCCTGCCATCATCCGGCCTGTCGTCTCACTTGTCGACGATGACGCCAGCGAAGTTCATCATCGAGTCCCAAATCAGCACGACTGATCTACTCGAACTTCTAGCGTATCATCGTCAGATTCACGTGGGCGTCCACCGCCACGTGACTCGAGGTTGAGCTCTACGAGAAACCTCACACGCAATAGCAGCTGCCCGCCCCCGCAGCAACCGCTTGCGCAGCCTTTGAAGCGTGATGCTCCCCGCACACGTCGTTTTAATATCGAGGCTTCAACTCATTCTGCTCGCACTCGATCGAGTCCATGAAGTAGACACAAATAGCATCTACCACCCACCCACGTCCAGGTGGCGTTGGTTGAAGTAAGACCGCGTGTACAGTTGGGAGGAGGAGGCGGAGAAGGAGAGAGAACCCCAGTGATGTCGAGGAGTGCTGCCTCAAAGCAAGGCGTAGGCGTCGGCATGATGATGCACATCGCCGTGGTGAGGCGTCAGACCACCAGCGCCCTAGCTTTTGGCCTCGTCAGAACCCACAGACACAATGAGGGCGACCGCACAAGGGACAGCAAGAATGCGAACAAGAACGTGAGAACAGGCAAGACGGCACGCGAAGAGCAAGAGCAGGAGCAACCCCACCATCCTCGTGTTCATCCTCCTCCGTTATGAGTGCCCACTACTTCAAACTTAAGCTCAGCGTCCCTAGTGGACCAGCGCCCAGCGTCCAGTGTCGCTCGCCGCCGCGCTCTCTCATTCAGCAATTCGCGCCCCCAAGAGCAAGTGAGCTGAAGACCAACCCAACCGAAGACCAACGCAACTCCCCAACACCAACCCAAGAGCAATGCACCAACACGCCGTAACCGTCAAGGGCAAGTATTCCTTCCGCCTGCTCTGGGACTGTGACAACACGACCAACAACGAGGTCCAGAAGAACACTCGTGAGGCCATCTACTCGATCCAAGTCAACCAATCCGAAGTCCAAGAGACGTCCCGCGAGGCCACCAAGTCGTCCCACACCGACGCTAGTGCTGGCTTCAAGGCCTCTGGCAAGGTCTTTGGCATCGTCGATCTCACGGTCTCAAGCGACGTCAAGTATGGGTTTGCCTCGACCAGCCTCACCAGGGACACGGTCACTCGATCCAAATCGACGGAATACAAGGAAGAACACAAGGTCACGTGGGAGTTCGTGGTCGGTGCCGGCGCGCATCTCAAGTTCTACCAGGTGCAGTACACGCTACCCGGCGTCTCGTGCCTCACGGAGGCGTACATTCAGATGCCTGGCAACCGCGAGCCCGAGCCAAGTGACTTCGACGTCGTGTACGAGATCCAGGACGAGGAGAGCCTTGTGCCACCGGGACAGTACTGGATCCGCTCGCACCATGGCACTTACCTCTGCAGTACTCCGGGTGCGGAGGGTGCGAGCGTGAAGCTAGACGGCGGCTCACCGGAACGGTGGACGGTGGTCGAAGTGCCCGGAACGAACAAAGTGGGGTTGCTCTCGTCGCAGGGCACCCTGCTCCGCGCGCACCCCGGTGCCCAAGGCGCGCACGTGGATCTCCAGATCAACCGCAGCAACTGGGACGTACAGCCGTGGGAACAGTGGACCATCGTGCCGGCGCAGAACGGCCGCTTCGGCCTCATGTCCGCGCACGGGCTCCTCTTGCAGGCGCACCCAGACTTCTTCCTTGACCAGCAAATCAACCGAAGCAACTGGGACGTGCAGCCGTGGGAGCAGTTCGAGTTCATCTGTCCACCGGGAGCGTACAACATCCGCTCGCGCCATGGCACGTATCTCTGCAGTGCGCCAGGCGGCGACGACGCCAGGGTGATGCTGGTCCCCAACACGCCGGAGCGCTGGACGGTCGTGCAGGTGCCGGGCTCGGGCAAAGTGGGGCTGCTCACGTCGCATAACACGCTGCTCAGCGCGCATCCTGGCGGCGAAGGCGCGCTCGTGGCGCAGGTGGTCAACCGCAACAACTGGCAGGCGCAGCCGTGGGAGCAGTGGACCATCGTCGCGGCGCAGGACGGTCGCTTCGGTCTGCTCTCGACCCACGGGCTCCTGCTGCGCGCGCAGCCAGGCTCGCAAGTGGACCAGCAAGTCAACCGCAGCGACTGGAACGTGCAGCCGTGGGAGCAGTTCGAGTTCGTCCCAGCCAACTAGGGTATCTGGGGTAGCCCACGTGTGCGAGTGACTAGGTAGGCGTGTAGGCGGGTCGGTGGTGCTGCACGCGTGTGAATGTTCAACCCAGCCGAAGCTAGTCAGACCTGCGGCCGTGGGAGTCACTTTGCATCATGCATGTCGTCATGGCCACGGAAGTCACTCCGAACGCTCGCAATACATCCTTTGTTGGCCTCAATCAGTCTTGCAGGAAATTTTTCTGTTTCTTCGGATGCACACACGCACGAATGGGACTTCATACCTGTCATCGACGAGATTCGCGCGCTAGTAGCGAACGCTGGTCGATCGACGCCTGCCGGCGGCTCGCTCGCTGCCATGCCACCAGCGATTTTGAAGGCCGTTGGACTGCTTTAGGAGCCTATTCGGTGTAGCCGAGTAATACAAGACATAAGCTTACAGCCATCGAGATAAGTGTTGTTTTTGAAGTTACTGGAGGTTGAATAGAATAGCTCCATCTGCGCGGCGAACTGCACACCCATAATACTTTCGCAACGAGCACAAACTCAAGCGAGCTCTACTGTTCGCTGTGTGTCGAATCGATTTCGCGACCAAGTCGATGACAACAAACGTATGCGACCCGTTCACCTGATTTCAGTGGCGAATACGCTCGTCTCGCACGTCACTTCACCACCCAACCCACCGAACACTGGCTGAAGAATTTGCTCTTCAAACTCGGTTCGCGTCTGTGGAACTTTGAACCCGCTCATCCACGCTTCCGATCCCACGTACTCGAGCACAACGCCCATCTTCGAAAACTCCAGAGTGAGAGCTAGTCGTCGCAGCAACTGGAAGTACGGTTCACAAACAAACGGTGGAGTGGCGTCTCTTCCCCTCATGAAATGCACAAATGCGATCACGAGCTTGTCATCTCGCACAGTCACGACTACTGCGTCATATGTGTCTTGCGTCGAGCGTGTCGGGAGATTCCAGCCACAGCTGAGCTCAAGAGGTGTTGCTTCTGGATCGAAGAACGATGGCGACAATGGTCCAACCGTTTCACGTGTCCCTGGATCATCAATTGGCCAGCGATCCACTCCTTGGGATGCAAGCAGCGAGAGAAACTTCGCCTCAAAGTCAAACTTGCCAAACATATCCAAACGGATGTACGACGTCGGTAATTGCACTCTTGAAGCGACCATCTTCGCGGCTAAGTGGCTTACAATGTATGTAGAACCGAAACTGCCCGTGTAGTAATGCGTGAACAACGTGCTGAACGCCGATGACTTGTAGCCAGATGTGTCTTCAATCCGCAGGGCATGAAAGCGTCCGGATGCATGTTGCAATGTGGAAACCACTTCATCGACTGTTTGCGCGAACATGAACCTCGCGTTGCCGCCGGCGACGTAGAACTTGTCTCGCACAAGCGCTTTCCGCCGACTCAGAGGTGTTGCGATTCCCTTGCGATCCTTGATGCGAGGTACCAAGTTTGCTTCAACTGAGAGGAAGAACCCATCGTCGCCTACAGTGGCGAGGTAGTCGGTCAATCTCCATGAATGTTGACGTCCCAGTTCGTGGTAGTGGATGGATGGTGTTCTGGATCCTCGAGTTTGTAGGGCCATGCGTGGTGACATCTCGCCGGCAGACGGGTCGACCAGAAGCGTCGGGTCGGCTCGCCCAACCACCTCTGATTTGCTGGATGGAAAGACACCTTTCAAGCTTATCGAGTACGCGAGACATACAAATCGCCGCGCGAGGTCCGACTGGCGACTCTTCCATCCAGCGCACTTGTGAAAAATATCTCGCGCTAACTGATCGTGCTCTCGGAGTCCATCCAGAAACACAATCGTTTTCCGCTGGTTAAGCGAATCCAAAATCTCTTGCACCCTTTGCTCGCGATCACAAGAGTTCGCGATGACACAGCGTGCTTTGATTTGCCCACTAAACTTGACACAAAACAGCTCGCCTTCGTCCTCGTGAAAATGCAACCATAATACGTCCCACTCGGACCGGTCGACGTACCCACAGACGCACGAGTACGCGGCCCATGATTTACCGGATCCTCGCGGCCCAGCAAGAGAAAGCATGGCGTCGTGGTCAAGCACCACACGCTGAATCTCTCCCCAGACGAAGTTGAGCTCCGTGCTGCGATACAGAATGAGATCTCCAGTCGCCTGGATACCCGAGCCCTCCAAGTAGCGATTCGGTATCGTCATCCAGCCGTTAAGCGAACCGATGGGCACCATCGGATAGAGTTGAGTGTCTTGCGTCCACTTGAGTGAGGAGTCGACCACTGGCGGGACGAGTGCGACGTATGGGTGGTCTTTGTCGTGTCCCCAAGAAGTGACACTCGCACTTGAACGAACCTGCTGTCGGTCACCTTCCAGCTCTTCGGCGGACGCGTACATGCACAGGGTATCTGGATCAACTCGACCAAGCCACGAAGAATACCTTGATGCCAGAGCCAACCTGAGCTGACCGACACTCGCATCCGGCGACATCTCTAGAGCACATGCGCGCAAACGCGATATCGCTTCCGCCTTTTTCACTTGAACATGCACGAGGACCTTGGCATCCTCAGGGATCGAAGCGACTGACCACTTGTGGCGATAGTTATCGTCGTAATAGACACATGCGAGTGGCTCTACTCCGTTGTAAGCATCGGTAAGTAGATCGCGGGACGTGAGTGCCCGCTCCTGCTTCTCCGCTTCCGCTCGACAGCGATAGACTTCGACATCATGAAACAGGTATGGGTAGGCCTTGAGCAGTATCACTTCAAATTCCTGGACGGAAGTTGTGTTGGAGACTATAGCAGAAGACGTCAGACCCTCAGATGACGATCGTCGATTTACGTCGATGAGCGTGAATAGAACAACTCGATGGCGGTTGTTTTCCTCGGATGTTTCTTCCGAGCCGTCACACCGCATTCGTTTCGGCGGCGGCGGAAGAGTGCGGCTGGCCTCTTGGCGCGAGTCTTCGTCCATACGACTACGAGAATGAGAGGCTCGTGGAGTCGAGTTGGAGTCTCTGAGAGAGGGCGGTGGATGATGCCCTCACACCCCTCATCAATCAGTCTCACGGGAAAATTTATCGACATTTGTGGTGTGTCAGTCAGTCGCGGGAGCGGTGACAGGCGGCAACATATTTTGTGATTTGGATACCAATGATGTCCGCGTAATATGCATTGACAGTCGCGAGTCTACTCCTTCTCACTGGCATGCGGCAAACCCTCGACACTCACTCTCTCAGGTCATCAAACGAATCAACACAGTAATTTGTTTCGTGTGCATTATGAAGTTCATCGATAGGTCAACCAATTCTCGAGACGGCCTCCTTATTTTCATCGAGTGACTTTTGCGCAGACCCCTTCATCGCTCATGAAAGCCCGAAAGCCTTCAGCAGAATTGGTGGAAAGCTGCTAGCAGGCGCGGAGCGATCGGCCTTAGCCACCAAAGCGCGCATGTCGTCAGCTGTCACGCGCGCAGAGTGGTCAGTAGTGAGCCACTTCACAGCAGCAGCTCGGTCATTGGTCTCAGGCGCCACGCCAAAGTACACGTCGACGTACGCCGGCGTGTTGGACTGGAAACGCCAACTATCGGCCAACGAACCTGTGTCGACCACGTCGAAGCCAATCGCTTCGACGAACTTAGTCACTTCGTGCTTGGCAGTCGCGTCGTCGCCAGCGAGAGGCAGCGCCCAGCGCTCATCTGAGCCCACTGGACGAGCGCCACTCGCCAAGTGAAACGAGTCGATGTTATTGAAAATCTTGACGACGTGAGCACTGCGGAAATGACGCTGGACAAACTCACTCGTCGTCAGCGATCGGTTCTCGAGCTCTTCGATCACGCCATCACGCCTAGGATAGTAGTTCATCGAGTCGATGATAATCTTGCCATCGAAGACCTCGGGCGACAACTGCTTGTACGCCCCCAACGGCACCGAGACGGACACAATGCTGGAAGAGCTGACGGCATCTTCCACAGTCGCAGCCGTGGCGAGTGGGCCAAGCGTCTTGATTGCTTCTTGGAGTGTCGCAGGACCACGAGAGTTGCTGATGATGACTTTGTATCCGGCGTTAACGGCATGCTTGGCGAGGGCCGGGTTGATGTTGCCGTAGCCAACAAATCCAATGGTCGGGGCCATGGTGTTGAACTGGAGAGATTGATGGAAAATGGTGCCAAAGTGGTTGCTGGAATATTGGAGAATGACCTAGTTGTCTCTGCGTCCGCGAATGTATCGACCAAACGAAGTCTGCATTCTGGGAAACCGCGCTAATGCAGTCGAACAATTGTGATGAATGCGTAATCGTGCTGACCAGATATTATTATTGTGAAGTATTCTTTTGTTCAGAAACACGAATGCACATAAGCATCGTGGCGATTATGGAAGTAAGAGTGTACGCAAACAAATGCAATGCACATACAGAGCACTACTTGTTTGCGGACCTTTGTTTGCGTACAATACTTGTGACATGGACGCAAGGTCCGCAAACAATTATCTAAACATGTAACATATTCCTATTATGTGCAATGGCTGTGTGAGAGGTGGTTCGATTGGCATTTTCTGTTTGAACGTGGCGAATCCATCAATGTGGTGCCTACTAGAAGTATGAACTAACTGTGTAAGTCAAGTGGGAAAATGGCGGAAATATGATCCCGGCGGAGAGTTGATCCGCGAGGGGGGGATTGGATTCATACGACATGACGCGTTGTTCAAGTTATGTAGGAAGATAGCCTGATCATTTCACTTCAGAGCGGAGATGATTGGTGGCCTTCTCTACGGCTGCCAACTATGTTCCACGACGCATATTTTGAACTAGAAGGGTGCAACTCGATTAACGCGATTAGCTTGTGGGCTTCCCAACCGATTAGGATTCACACAGATGAAATCAATCGACTTCAGTTGCATCAGTATGATCATGCTGTGGACTCCCACGTCTTCACAAGATGAACTCAATAGACTTCATTTGCATCATCATCACTCCCACGTCTTTGACTTTGACTTTGAAGGTGAGGTCTATTGGATCGCAATTTAATGAACCCCGTAGCCGGGTAGTACTACCCTGTTTTCTACCGCATCTGTTGGCGGAGTAGGTGGCGAGTTTGCCATTCGGTGAAGTCGGAGACCAGGAAAGGTTCGAGCCTGCCGTAGTGGCTTCGGGAGTGTGAGTGCGGGCCTTGCACACTGGTGTGGGAGTCCATAGCTGCGTTGGCTGCTGAGTCGGCCATTTTTTTAAATGCCCGCAGATGATGATGCCACCCCCGTTATCCGGGGGGGCGTCTGCTAGGCGGTGCGCCGGGGCGTAAAGTTTGCGAAGAGCTGTGTTGCGGTAACGTTGGAGCTGGCTGAGGATTAGTGCACTATCGCCAACAACTTCCACGTACCAGTGGTTGGCTCCTGCTGCTCGGAGACCTGCAAGTAGGCCGAGATATTCTGCTTGATTGTTTGTCATGTCGGGACGCGCGAAGGACATGCTTGCACTCTACACTAGCTCTGCTGCCGTTGCATCTTTGTCGATCGCGATGATAACGGCGCCGGACCCTCCTGGTCCCGGGTTCCCTCGAGAACCACCATCGAAGAAGAGAACATGTCATCGGACACCTGATGGGCTCAACGATGGACCCATTCCTTGTCTGCCAAGTAGGCCCCATTCCTTGTCTGCCAAGTGCCAAAAGGTGATGGTACATGGGGTCCCGAACACGCTGGACCTTTGGTAATCTGTCGCACAGGCCGCACAGGGAGGCACGCAGTACCGCTAGATGGTAGATTCCGGCTTGCTCAGGGGGCCATGCAATCTCCCAGTCCACAATGCTATGTCGCCATCTCCAGAGTGGTAAGCACATGCTGCTGCCACGCCGACTCCCACGTCTCATCCATTGAGTTACAAGCCCTCGGTATCTATCCAAAGAGGCGGACTCGCCACGTCAGGGAGCATGGCAATACTCTTTTGTTTCGTAACCTGGTGGCACAACGAAGGTGACAACGAGAGTCTTTTGTAAGGTGTAGTTACGCGTAATTCTTCCGACGGATAAAGGCATCCGTGTCGTCACTTTTGTATCCATAACTTACTCAACGACTCTCTTGACTCGCGAACCCTTGAGGACACTTACTCGCTCGAAAGCCTTGCGCGCTCTGCGTTATATGTCGACCAACAAAAAAATATGCCTTGGATACAATTCAGGCTGTTTGCATCCTAAATCTGATGAGCTTTCTATTGAAGGAGGCGGGAACAATTTGGTCTTCCCCCCATTTGCCCCACGAGTGGAAGTTTCTTGTGCATGTTGAAACGCCCCAATTTCAGACTCGGTGGGGGGACTGCTCGGACCTTCATGTGTTTAACGTTGACGCTTCCGCGTCCACCGCACAGCGATCCTTGAATTCGCCACGAAGACCAATGAGGCGACAGCAACTGGGGGTGAGATACTTTTCATGTGACGTAGTGTCGATTCTGCATTCTGACTGGTTGGCTGGAGTCGATAGCCTCACCAGTCGAAATACACTTATCAGTACATTTCCGTGATCATGACATATTTAATGTTCAGTGGCCGCTAAGAGGTACTGATATAGAAGAAGACCCACCGAAAAGTTGAAGTTTGCCCTGTCCAAACTTGCTTTCGCGACCCGAATGAGAACGGACAAGGGCCAATCCCACAGATTGCGGAACGGAAAGGTGTTTGCTCACTGCGCAGATGCGCTGACCGTTCCACAAGTCAAACGCGACGTCTCTGGGGAGCCACGCCCTCCATTGACGAAATCTCCATCGACTTGGCATGAAGGTCTCAGGTCTCGTCGGGTTCTTGCTCACCGCGGTCTCTTGGGCGCAAGCGGCTACGCTGTTGAGCGCACCGCATGCGACAAGAGAGTGCGTCGGCTCCGATTTTGAGGTTTCTTTAGAGACTGCGAATAGCAGCGGCCCACGCCTCGCACTCTATGACAAGAACTCTCGCAAGGAACTGTGGGCGTCCGAGTTTGGCAAGGCCTTTGTCGGCGTTGGAATCTCCCCACCGGATCTTCAACACTCGTACTACGGCTTCGCCATCACGTATCCAGACTTCACAGCTGAGAGCACGAATCAGACGATCGAGTCGCTCACTCGCCTCGCGAACGGCAGCGTCGTGATCAAAGGAAGCGTTTCGCTCGGTACGAACGCGACAGCTTCAACTGCTGTACCTTACTCGATCCAGCTATCCCAGACTTCGACGAAAGCGCTGGCCTTTCGTCTTGACGTTGATGCTGAAGCTTCGAAGACATTGGGTGTGAACCGCCTTGTACTCCAGTACGCTGTCGACGCGGACGAGGAGTTCTTCGGGTTCGGCCAGCAGTTCCCTCTGCAGCTCAACCGAAGGCGAGTCGTATCCCGATCATCGTGAATGAACAAGGCGCAGGCCGTGGGTTGGAGCCATTGACAACACTTCTTAACGTCTACAACAACCACGCCGGTGGCGACATCCGCCAGACCTACGCACCGATCCCGCACTACCAGACGACCAAGTTGCGCCAGTTGTTCCTCGAGAACTCGGAGTATGCGGTCTTTGATCTGACTCGAAACACGACAACGCGAGTAGAATTGGCTGCCACATCGCTTAGGGCGCAGCTTTCGTTGGGCGATTCACCTCTCGATCTCATCGAAAAATTCACGGCCGTTAACGGCCGCCAACGCAAGTTGCCAAAGTGGGTCTCGAACGGCATCATCGTCGGCATGCAAGGTGGTCGGGCATTTGTGGAAGACAAATATACCAAGCTCAAGGCAGTGGGCGCTCCGGTCGCTGCGTTTTGGCTGCAGGACTGGGTCGGCAATCGCGTGGCTCCGTGGGGCACGGCGCTCTGGTGGAACTGGGAGGTCGATGAGTCGCGCTATCCAAACTGGACCGAGTTATTTACGCCAGCAAAACGTGCGCACGCTGACTTATCTCAATCCGCACGCTGGTGATGTCAAGGGGATCAAGACGGACCCACCACCCAAGCGGTATCTCTATGAGGAGCTCGTGGAAGGTGGTCTCGCCGTCACCAACACGTCGGGGCTGCCGCAGCTCTCTTATCAGAACGCCGCTATGGTCGACCTCACCAATCCAAAAGCTCGCGACTAGGTCAAACAGCTCGTCAAGACCAATATCCTGGCGAATGGTGTCAGTGGCTACATGTGCGACTTTGGCGAGGCGCTCGAGCTCGACTCGGTTCTCTTCGACGGCGACGCTGCAACTTTCCACAACCTTTACCCGGAAGAATGGGCCAAGGTCAACCACGAAGCCGTAGCCGAGCTTGGCCTCCAGGACGAGGTGCTGTTCTTCATGCGCTCGGGCTTCACTCGCTCGCCGCAGTACACGCCGCTCTTCTGGCTCGGCGACCAGCTGCAGAGCTGGGACGAGTACGACGGTCTCAAGAACGCCGTGTTTGCCGCAACTGCCGGTGGCTTCAGCGGCATTGCGCTGACACATCCTGACATCGGCGGCTACAACTTCCTCAACGTCACGGCCATCTCCGCTGTCTACCAACGCACGAAGGAGTTGTTCCTGCGGTGGGCCGAGTTTGCTGCCTTCACGGCCGCGTATCGCACCCACGACGGCAGCTCACGCGAGAACGCGTGGCAATTCTACTCGGACGACGAGACCCTCGAGCTGTTCGCGCGCAACGCCAAGATCTACGTCGCCTGGGGCTTCTACCGCGACGAGCTGCTGGACGAAGTGGCCACTAAGGGCTATCCGCTGATCCGCCATCTCTATCTCCACTACCCGAACGACCCGATCGCTCGCAAGACCAAGTACCAGTACCTCGTCGGCTCCCAGCTTCTCTTCGCACCGATCGTCGACTCAGGCAAGACCAATATCACGCTCTATCTACCTCAGGGCTCGTGGGTCCACGTCTGGACCGACAAGATCTTCCAGGGCGAGCAGAACGTCACGGTGGACGTGCCACTAGGCCAGCCGGCTGTCTTTTACCCGCAGGGAGCGAGCGTCGGCAGACAGTTCGTCGCCAACCTGCAGGCTGCCCACTTGCGCGCGTAGTGGCGTTGGTACTGCGAGCGAAAGTGGGCTGATAGCCCTGCCTGGGAACAGCCAAACGTCAGTATCGTCCGGTTGTGCATAGAAACGACATTATGGACATCCATATCAGTCTGGATTTGGATCTCTTCCTCCAAATCCATTTCGCCTCTCCGTACTCATCCGGATCTCTCTTTCTATACGGAACACACGGGATAGACTACTCTAATCACACGGGACTCTTCCCCATCAAACACGGGATTCAGCCGGAGCTGCTCGACAGGGACATGTCAAACCGTCGCGCATCCATGACGCTTGCGAGGCTTGCTCGTGTCAAAGATGGCGCGCCGCGCGCAGATGCGGCAGAGCGACGCACCGCCGCCTTTGCTGCAGAGGCGGCGCCGTGTCAAACGCAACCGGCTTGTGGGATCCGTCAAACGGTGAGAAAAGAACGCGCGTGGCGACACAGAGACCGCGGCGGCGGCGTGGGTTCAAAGCTGCGTGCGAGAGAGAAGTGGACCGGCGCGCGGCGCCGCACGCGACTCGCCGGCGCGAACGCTCTCACTCTCGCTCACAACGCAACTTGCCTCCACACGCTCAAGCCACTTCCCTCCCACCAACGTCCGTTTTGACCATGGCGCTAGTCGCAGAGCAGTTCGAAGCCATCCCGAGCGGCAGCTCGAACACCGGCAGCCTTGTCGAGGCCGCCAAGCAGGCGACCAAGGCCCTCAAGTGCGTGGCCTTCACGACCAAGCAGATCGGCGAGATGCTCGGCCGCAAGCACGAACGCATCATGAAGCGGATCGGCTCCATCAGTGAAGAGATCGAGTCGCTCAAGGCCGACGTCATGGAGAACATCAACCACCAGAGAGACCGACGCGTCCAGCTCACGGAGATCGAAGAAGACATTGAACGCGCTCAGCTGCTGGGCAACTCGGCCTTCCTGGAGACGCTGTACGAAGAGCTCCACGTCATGAAGGAGGAGACCAAGCGCGAGGAAACGCTCTACCGCGCGCTCTGCAAGACGGTGCGCAGCCGCAAGGAGACCAAGAAGCAGTTCATGCAGGAACGCCTCCGCGTCGAAGAAGAGATCCGCACGTTCAGCCAGAAGCAGAAGCTCATCCAGACGCTCTTGGCCAACTGCTCCATGCAGACCTCCGGGGACGAGACCAGTAGTGCTAGCCAGAGTGACTGTGGCGCGAGCGTGCTCGAAGACAGCGAGGACGAGGACGACGGCAATGACTCGAAGGACGGCGCCAGCAGCAGCTCGAGCGACTCGTTCCCGGAGAACCCGCTCGACTCGCCTTCGTTCAAGCCCGCCAAGCCGTCGGCCCGCAAGGAAAAGATGCTCGCCAAGACCGTGAGCCTCATGGAAGGCCCGTCGTCGCCGAGACCGACGCTCCGCGTCCGCTCCTGGTCGAGCGAGTGTGTGCAGCCTCTCCACCGTGACAGCGTCCAGAACCGCCCGCGCCACTCGCTTTCGGTGCACTTTGCCTCGCCCGTGCTCACTGTTTCGACGATCCAGTCCAAGGAAGACGAGCTCGACAAGGAGCTCGAAAGCCTCGACCTGACGCACTACTTGACGAGCATCGAAGAGACTTCGGTGACGCCGTCTCCAGCCAAGGACGACGACGTCAAGCCCGAGGCGCAACAAGTCGACGAGACCCAGACGACGCCAGTGGAGGCGACCACCGAGTCCGTGGTGGAGACGCCGGCCGCTGAGACTGCTAGTGTTACAGAGACCGCGACGCCAGCGCCAGTCAGTGCGACTGACGTGACGTTCGCCGTCTAACATGGGGGGACCAGTCTCCTCTCTCTCTCGATGTCGTCGATGTATTCGTGGGTGTGTATCTCAATTATATACATATATACGTGTGCTTCTACTTTGCATCCACAGTACTGGGCTTGCGAGACTCGTCAGTGCATGCTCCCTCATGTTACTGAGGGGGTTTCCTCAAGATGATTCAGAGCAGATCTTGGTATAGTTTTGCGAACATCCTCCGAGTCTCTGTTCTCTCAACAAAACGCCAAATCGACAAGTGAGACCTTGTGGGTTTCTCTCTTCTGAAGAGCTCCAGTCCACCAATCGTTTCCTCGTCGATCCTACACTAGGCAGCCTCGTTTCCCCCAATATAACGTGGTCCACGTTATCCTCGCCAACCCCATTTTGCCTTTTTTTACAAATGAAAGAAACGATCGTTTCTATGATTTCTACCGTTCGTTTCAAAACGCCTCTTGAAGAGCTCCGACGGTCGCCGGGCCCCCCAATGGCCGTCGGGAGCGAGCTCGGCGTTATTCTCGCAAACGACGCGTGCTGGCGACCATGGGGCTCCTGAACCTGCTGCGCAAGCTCAAGAAGGACGACAGCGAGGCGCGCATCCTCGTGCTCGGGCTCGACAATGGCGGCAAGACCACGATCCTCAAGAAGCTCTCGGAGGAAGACATCTCGCACATTATGCCCACGCAGGGCTTCAACGTCAAGAGCTTGCAGGTCGACGGCTTCAAGCTCAACATGTGGGACATTGGCGGCCAGAAGACCATCCGACCGTACTGGCGCAACTACTACGAGCAGACCGACGCGCTGGTGCGTTCGACCGGAGGGCGCGTCGGGAGTTGCACGCTTTGGTAATTCATACCTGGTTTTTGTTTTTTGTCTCGTGTAGATCTATGTGATCGACAGTGCCGACAAGCGCCGACTTGAGGAGACCGGGCTGGAGCTTGTGACGCTGCTCGAGGAAGACAAGCTGGCCAACGTGCCGATCCTGGTCTTCGCCAACAAACAGGATCTGCTCAACGCACTGCCGGCGTCCGAGATCTCGACGGCGCTCAACCTGTCGACGATCCGCGATCGCACATGGCACATCCAGGCCTGCTCGGCCAAGACCGGCGAGGGCCTGCAGGATGGCATGGAGTGGATAGTCAGCACCATGGGCAAGAAGCAAGAAGCCAAGTGAGAGAACGCGACGGAGAGAGAGTAAAACCTGCAGTGTGGAGGCCGGCTTCGCACCTGAATATGACCCTGACTTAATACATCCCGCTATGAGCAACACGCACGTTGGAGGGAAACTCCATCGTGGAGAGTGCCATGTTTA
Organism: Pythium myriotylum; assembly: GCA_023091665.1. Classification (NCBI taxonomy): domain Eukaryota; phylum Oomycota; class Peronosporomycetes; order Pythiales; family Pythiaceae; genus Pythium; species Pythium myriotylum. The sequence goes on along the minus strand of JALJCQ010000022.1, from coordinate 1,368,140 downwards.
ATGAGATTTTTTTTTTTCGAGTACAGACCCTCGCCACCTGGTCGAAGCTGCATCACACTACCTTGTCGAGCTCGTCTAGTTCTTGGTCTCGAACGAAACGGTGATGTTGGCCTGCTCGGCCTGCGACACGATCTCGGCAATCTTGACGGCCTTCTGGGCGGCTCCGTCGAGGTCGTCATCGACAATCATCTTGAAGCCCGAGTTGGCGATCAGCTCACGCGCCTTCTCAACGTTCGTGCCGGCGAGACGGATGATGAGCGGCTTGGACAGACCGAGGTCCTTGGCAGCGGCGATGATACCGGCGGCGATGACGTCGCAGCGCATGATACCACCGAAGATGTTGACAAGGATCGACTTGACCTGGTCGTCGGCCTGGAGGATCTCGAAGGCCTTCTTGACCTGCGACTCCGTGGCACCACCACCAACGTCCAAAAAGTTGGCCGGGCGGCCGCCGAAGAGCGAGATGATGTCCATGGTCGCCATGGCGAGACCGGCGCCGTTCACAAGGCAGCCAATGTTGCCGTCGAGACCAATGTAGTTGAGGTCGTACTGGCTGGCCTCGACCTCGCGCGGGTCCTCCTGGGTCTTGTCGCGCTTGGCGAAGATCTCCTTGTGGCGGAACGCGGCGTTGTCGTCGAAGTTGAGCTTGGCGTCACAGGCGTAGATCTCACCGTCGGCGGTCTCGGCGAGCGGGTTGATCTCCACGAGCGTGGCGTCGACACCGATGAAGAGGTTGTAGAGGTTGCGGATCATGGCCTCGAGCTTGGGCAGCGAGGCCTCATCGGCGCCGAGGCTGGTAGCGAGGCGCTTGACCTGCGCGTCGGTCGGGCCGACCTTGATGTCGATGGCCTCCTTGAAGATGAGCTCGGGCGTGGCCTCGGCGACGTCCTCGATCGAGGTGCCGCCGGCGGGCGAGGCGACGATCACCGGACCCTGCGACGCGCGGTCCATGAGGATCGAGAAGTACATCTCACGGCGCATGTAGACGCGCTCGACGAGGAAGACCTTGGCGACCTCGATGCCCTTGGCGCCCGTCTGCTTGGTGATGAGCGTCTGGCCGAGCATCTTCTCGGCGATCTCGCGGGCCTGCTCCGGCCTACGCACCACACACACACACCACCACGTCAGTCTGTCTCCCTTCTCTCCAAACTCTCGCTCGACCTACTTGGTGCACATGTGGACACCGCCCTTGAAGCCGTTGGCGAAGTGGCCCAGCCCACGGCCGCCCGTGAGCGCCTGCGCCTTGATCACGACGTCCACGCCCTCTACACGCACATTCGCCCATTAAGCCCTCTCTCTCTCTCTCTCTCTTGCTGACTAGAGAGCCACGTACTGCGGTCGCCGCGGATGGCCTTGAAGGCGGCCTCGGCCTCGGCGGGCGTGCTGGCCGGGATGCCGCGCGGCGTCTCGACGCCGAAGGTCTTCATGATCTCGAGCGACTGGAACTCGTGGAGGTTGAGGCGGCGCAGCTGCTGGCGTTGAGCCGCGGGCATCGCGAGGAGCGACTTGCTGTGACGGGCGACGCGGCCGAACATGCTGGGAAGAGATGCAGGAGGAGGAGGTCAGAGGAGAGGAGCGGAGAACAGCGGAGCGGAGCGGAGAACGGCGGAGAGCGTTCCGAGGAGCGGAGAACACTTACGTGGAGCAGAGATTCGATGCCGACTGACGCCGGATCGAGTGCCCCCGACGGCACGAGGCCACAGATCGCCGATCCAGGAAACGATGTTGGGAGAATCGGTGGGGGAGGCTTGCAGCAAACAGAGTGTTGCGGGAATTTGTATAGAAACTGTATGTTACTACATGTTGGATAGCTCGAACAATATAAACGCATGAATTGACGTCGTCGTGATTGGTGTTTTGTCGCGGACTTGAACCTGTTCTAGCCTTCTCATTGGCTATATATGTTCCTCCCCACAAAAGTGTTTGTTAAACATTTCCTCAGACTCAGCTTCCCCATATCTGATCCAGGAGCTCTGAGCTCAGAAAAAGAAAGAAAGAACCTCGAGCTCCAAGGCTCACTTGCCGCCATGGCGTTCGACGGCGCGCTCGCCGTGCTGCTCGCGGCCAAGTTCTGCAAGCAGTTCCCGCTCTTCCAGTGGCGCGAGGAGGCGCTGCCGGCCATCGGCCAGCGCCGCGACAAGTTTTCCTTCCGCGTGGACCTCGCGAACCTGCAGAGAGACCGCTGCGGCGAGATGCTCATGACGCTTTTCCCGGCCGCGCTCAGCTTTCTCGACTTGCACAAGGACAAAGACGCGCTCTACAAGCTCAAGGCGCTGCTCGTCACGCTCAAGCACCCGTACGTGCTGCCCGTGGTCGAGATCTACTACTCGAAAGAGAAGCGCGCGATCCTCGTCGTGCAGCCGTTTGTCGCAGCCGGCTCCGTCCGCGACCGCATCCACCGCGCCTGCCCCACGCACGCGTTCGAAGACAAATACCGACTCGACCGCGCGTCCGCGCTGCCGTTTGACGAGATCGCCAAGTTTGGACGCCAGATCCTCGAGGCGCTCAATGCGCTGCGCACCAAAGGGATTGTCTGCGACAATCTGAGCGCCGGGAACGTGGTCATCGACGACGGGAACGCGCGCCTGGCCGAGATCTACACGCCACTGCTGGCTGTCGACCGCCACAAGCACATTCGCGAGCTGACTGTGCCGCTCGAGTCCAAGGTCGACGTCGACGTCCTGCTCTTTGGCCACTTACTGTACGAGATGGCCACGGGCATGGAGCTGCCGACGACCCAGCCCGAGGACAGTGTGCTGGAGTTGATGGCGCCACAGATCGCAGACGTGCTCGAGCTGATATTCTACCCACCAAAGAAAGAGAAAGATGCGTTGAGCGAGGACAAGGCCGAGGACGACGCCGTGTCCATTGTCGGTGAAGAGACCGCGGGCGACAGTAGCAACAGCAGCAGCAGCGGTGGTGGCTTCCTCATGAGTATTGACCAACTGCTGAGCTGCGAGCTGTTTGCCCACGCGGATACCCCGCCTATCGACTCGTTGTTCTCTGGATTCCGCCTCGACTCAGGCATGAAGAGCACGGTGCGTCACAGTATGCGCATCAACGCGAGTCGTAACCACGCATACGTCGTCCAATATAAAGAGAAGAAGGCGCTGCAGCGAGCCAGACAGCGAGCGGAGCGACGCGTCTACGAAGAGAAAGAGAAGCAGGATCGAAGAGCACAGCAACAGCTCGCCGTGTCTCGCGGACTGCCGACGGCTAGCGACAAACCGCTTTCTCGACGGAAAAGCTATCGCGCCAACAATTTCAAAACGCCACTTCAACGCCAAGGAACCTCGACGACGTCTGCATAGACTGCTGCACTTCATTTCCAGGCTACTGAAGTACCTTATTTGCGTAATCTAAGTAATCTACCTTGACATGAAGCACTTTCTCTCGGGCGCCTCTCAGCAACGCAAGGCCGTAAAGTGCAAGTTCACGACTTCATCATTGATTCCAACTAGTGTTTCATGCCCGCACCCTCGTACATGTTTGCAAAAACGATGCTGTCAACTTCGTTTCTCTTTGCCACGCCATCAGTTCTTCTCACCCATCTACCAGTCTCTCAAACTTCAACCATGGAGCTGTTAGTTGATGGATTGCTGAACGTTGGCAGAGAGAAAACTTGCCTAAATCATCTCCGACCGCGAACTCTCGTGTCCTCACTTCGCGATTTGCCTCGTCTTCGAAAACGCCTCCAATCGACCAACTTCTTCACCTCCTTCCACGCCATGGCACTCGCAAAGCTCGCTCTTCTCGTCGTTCTCGCTCTCGTGGTGATGCTCTCGGCTTTCGTTTCCGTTGCCACGGCCCACGGCGACTACGGCTACGGCTACAATGGAAAGAACCCACACCACCGTCGTCACCACTACAAGAACCATGGCTATGGAGGATACGGTAAGAACCCCCACGGCTATGGGCACGGAGGCTACGTTAAGGGCTACAACAACCACGGAAAGAAGTACGGCTACTGAAGGGTTCGATGGGTAGCCTATGGATTGCATGTTTGAGTGGGTGCTAAGATCCAGTACAATCGTTGTTTGATCTCGTGAATGTGCTGTCATTTTCGACTACTGCACGGACTCTTCTTGTGGGAACAGGAATGTAAAAGTCTTGTCGGTCTCGGCCTTTTTCTTGAGCTCTTGCTTGTGGGCCAGCATCCCAGCGATGTCGTCCCAGTGGAAGTCTTCATTCGTGCGGCGTACGATGCCTTCCTCGTCGATCACGACCTTGTGAGGCACGTGCTGCACGGCGTACGGCTCGGGCACGTCGTAGCAGCCGAAATGGAGCACAGTGGGCGTTTCGCCGTGGCGAAAATCACGACAGACGCGCGGTTTGAGGGTCTTGGGGTTGATCTCGTCGAGGAACCTGAGCGTGTCGCCAACGTTCTGGTCCAAGTTGATGAGCACGAAGTTGGCGAATTTGTTGTGGCCCCCTTTAGACCACATCTCGAAGAGCTCGACCTCATCCACGCAAGCGCTGCTCCAGGTCGCGTAGAAGAGTACGATCGTTGGCAGTTTGGTGCGACGTACGAGCTCGAGTAGACTGTGGGGCTCACCCGATTCAAGCACCACGAGTGCCAGATCCGGGGCTCGTTGGTTGAGAAGCGACATGTCGATGAAAAGGAGAAAATGGACGAGGTCGCGGAGAGTCGCACGGCGTCGCCTCGTGGAAACAGCCCAAGAAGGTTGGAACCCCGAGAAGGTTTTCCAAATTTGTTGTCGATTGAGAAGTAACACTGACCACAGGATTATTGAGATTTCATCGTGGAGGAGGTTGAACCTTTCCATCTCTGCAATCTTCTCTCTCTTTCTACTCCGCGACGCTCTTCGCCATCCAGTAGTGCTCGACGCCCTCGTTCACATGCACCTGGTCGTCGACGCGAGCGTAGCCGCACTTCTCGTAGAACTCTTTCTTGTCAAACTGCGACATGAGCACAAAGCGATCGCACTGCTCACGCATCTCGTGCTCGACTGCGCGCATGATCGCGATGCCAAACTTTTTCCCGCGACACTCGCTAAGCACGGCCACGCGGCCGATCGTGGCCTCACGCTCTCCCTGGAGAAGGACGCAGCGCGCTGTGGCCACGTACTTCCCCGAATCAGTGTCTCGGCCCAGGAAGTGGACGGTCGTTTCGAGGTCGTCGTATTCGTCGATTTGAATCTTCGGGTCGAATTTCTGCTCGTCGATAAAGACCTTGAAGCGCAGCGCGAACGCGATCTCGCGCTGCTCGTTGGTCGTCACGCGCGTCACTTCGAGTGGCATTGGGTTTTGGGTAAATTGGGATATGAGCTGCTCGTCCAAGTGCTGATGTCGGCCACGACGCGAAAGACATCCTATCATTCGGCCTGAATGATAGGATGTCACTCTGTTCTGCTGATTCTCCTGCCATTGCTGAATGATTCAGCAATGGCATGATGACCTTTGCTTTTGCAGAAGACGTTCCATTGGTGGTCTTGACACCGACCAGTTGTCGTTTGGAGCGTAAACTCGGCGAGTGGCCCAGGAAATGTTCACAGCCATGGCTGAAGTTGAAAGGAGATGGGCGAGATTACGGTGGGGAGGAGACTGCCTTCTCGCCACTAAACCCGCTTGGCGCTTCTCCAGTTGGCAAGGCTCGAGTGGTGAAAACCGAAGTGAGCCTTGTCCTCCCGTTGAGTTGATGACGAGCTGTGGTGAAGAATGTTTCATCATCATCGAATTGCATCTCTGGAAAACATCCGTCAGTGCGTTTGGAGAGATCACTCATCGCTGAGAAGGGACGGAAAAGCTGTGCTCGCATTCAAAAAGGCATTTCAGCTTGTGGTTATAGATGCATTCGCTAATCATCAAACCTTCAATGTACGTGCAATGAGCTTCGAGGAAAGGAAACAATCTTAGAGCAGTTCTTCTTATAGAATTGGCTTCCTTCTGCCTAATTTGCTACCTACCTACTTCCTACTTTCGAATCAAGAATGCAGATCCTCCTCCCGCACAAATCGCTCCGCTCACGGCTCCTCGATGCCGCCACGGATGTCGAACTCAGTGGAGATGACCTTGAGTGCCGACTGGCGCATCACGACCTCGCGCTGCGTTGGCGTCAAGAATGGCGACGGGTTTGCATTGTTGTGCTGCGAAACCTCGTAGGCCACTTGGACGAGTTTGTACACGTGCTCGTCGACGTCCCCCTCCAGCGCCAGCGTACGCGAGAGAATCTCGTCCCACTCAGGAAGAGAGGCGAGCGTCATCTCGGCTTCATCCGTAGGATCTTGCGCAGGCAGAAGCGGGATCTCGTGCATCGCGAGCGCACCAAGCGCCACACGGAACCAGACTTTCCAGGCGCGAATGCGGTCGTGAGGAGAGAGCAGATGCTCGACTTGTTGGAGCGACCACGCGCTCGTCAACGCGTGGAGCAGTACGAAGTCGTTGATCGGCGCGATGTTAAAGAGCCACATCGCAAAATCAACTGCGACGTGCCCATTGACACCGCTAAAGTCGAACCCATCGACAATCTGCTGGATAGCGCCGAAGAGCTTCACATTCCCGCGCGCAGCGTTGCTCGAGATGCACATCATGCGATGCTGCAAGTAGCCCTGCACCTGCTGCGCCATGATGGGCGTCTTGACATGGTCGTGGAGGATGTCGAGCAGCGCTTGGTTCTGCTGCGCAGCTCTCGCAGTCTCGAGCGCGACCTCTCTCGTGAACGGTTCAGTCGACTGGAAGTTAAACTCTTGATCATCGTCAGGCGCATCAAATGACAGATACGAGAAGTGCAAGTACGCGAGTCCCTCCGCGACCAACAAGTCCCCACCGACGTGGTACCCGTAGCCCAGCTGGATGATCCCGTGGAGCAGCGCACCCGCGAGTCCGCCGACGAGCTTGGGCAAGTGGCGTGCCACGGCGCCGTCGGGTGTCAGGCGCTTAACTTCAGCCTCGTACATCGCGCGAAGACCTTCAAAGTTCTGGCGCTTGCCAACGAGAGCCTTCGCGTCGTCCAGCGTTAGCATTGGCACGGTCACTTCGTCTTCCTCCACGGCGCGCAACTTCTCAGTGTAACGCCTGGCAAAGTCTTCGATGAAACTCTCGCTCGCGCCCAGCTCACCGAGAGCCACCAGTCCGTGGAGCAGGTGGTTGGAGAGGTACCCACCGTACTCCATCTTGAAGGCGTGCGTGGACCAGCGCTTGAGGTATTCGTCGCGCACGAAGCGGAGACGTTGCTGAACCACGTCGGTTGTCGTCGTCGGTGTCGCCATGGTGAGAGAAGAAACGCGGTGTCTTGTCGGATGCAAATTGCACAATGACCACGAGTCCTCATTGAAGTCTCCATTCGGTGTGGTCATCACGCGTCGGAATGAGTGTAAATGGGATGACTGATGACTCCCAAAAGAAGTTGCCGGACCGACACTCAACCTCTTTGCGATCACCATTCTGGCGCTCGTCGCAGGAGCTTCAACACGGAGACCATTTCCGACCATGTGACTAATCGTTGCAGGAAGTGGATCGGCACCAGAAACACGATCTTTCATCATCACCGAAGGCTTTCACCACCCCATGTCCGACCTCTCTGATTGGCCAAACGCTTCCAAGGTACAGTGGACGGGGCGCCTGATAACGAGTCCGGTGGTGTGCTGTTTGAAAACTCTCTCGACGCCAGACGCGTCATCAGCACTTGGCTTCTGTAGCCATTGCTTACAACAATGGTTGTTCAGCACAGCCGTGGGGGAGTACAGTATTCACAGTCAACAGAATCAAATCAAGTAGCAAAGAATAATCTCTTTACTCTTATTTGTCGAAAAAGATCAGATCGAATTTTCATTCGTTGAAAAGGATGCGGTAACGGAAAAGAAAGATTCGCTCGATTGACACACAGATTCGCAGAATCGTTTGCCTCCGGAACATGGACAAACATGTACGAAATCCAAGACAAGAGACATCGCGGTGACTGTATTGTCGATCCTTCGCGAGTACTTAGTACTCGATCCATTTTTTTTTTTGTGTGTGAATAAGATCTTCTTGGATGAGGAAACTCATCAACATTTGGGATCTGACTCGCAGTCTGTTGAGCGGTATGAGCAATGCTCTCGAAATAATGACCAATGCCGGCTATGGGGTATCTCGATAGGCAAACAAAGAGACCTCAATTTGAATTGGATCTAATCACAAACCTCGGCGGATCACGCCCGCTTACCACCATTGCTGGCAGATTTGCTGTAGCGCATTCCATGAACAAAAGAGCTTGCCCTCGCACGGTTCCTTTGCCAGACCACCGCACTTCGTAGCATAGTGCACTGCCCGATACGCGTTGAGCCGGCCATACCCATACATATTGTTGGGATAGACACCATTCTTCGTACCGCCGCATTCCTCAGCGACTGGTTGCAGCGACGCCGTCTCCGTCGTCGCGGTCAGGGCCTTGCGAACTCCGTCAAAATCCATTGACTTGTTGGCCGCGAGCATCAAGGCGATGACTCCAGAAACGTGTGGTGTTGCCATCGACGTGCCATTCAACTCCAAGTAGTCGCTATCGCCACTCAGAAAAGCCGATCTTACCCTCTCTCCTGGTGCTGATAGATCGGGCTTAATGATCCCGTCTGGCGTAGGGCCTTTGCTGGAAAAATCAGAGAGACTGTCCGTGCTTGTCGTACTACCGACGCCGATTGCATACTCATAGTTGGCGGGCCAGTGGCCAGTCGTGCACGTTGGTCCTGCGTTACCCATTGAGAACACTGGGATGATACTTAGCATCCTCCACAAAACCACCATTGCATTGTAGACTGAGCTGGAGTTGATGGACCAAGAGTTGCTCACAATGTGCGGAGCCTTGGCACAGTCGCGGGTTGCACCCGTTGGATCTGTCGGACACGCGACGAACTGACCGCAGGACAATATGTCGGACGTGTAGAAGTAGCCATCGTCGCGACTGACCTTGCACGCGATCCACTGCGCCCCTGGGGCGACACCAATACCTCCAGCACCGACGATCGTGCCGACCGTGTGGGTTCCATGTCCCAGGTTGTCGTTTGGCTGTGAAGTGGACTTGTTGGGATCGAACCAGCCAAACTCACGCCGCCAGCTGCCACGAAGAGCCTCATGTGATCCCCGAACGCCCGAGTCGATTGATGCGACAACGATACCTTCGCCTCGATTGCCAGAAGCCCAGACAGCAGGTGCTTGAATGCGTTGGACACCCCACTCAACGGAGGCAGCGACTGATCGGTCCACGTTTTTGGTTACGTTACCGCTGGTGGAAGCAGTGACATCGTCGACACGAAAGACAAGTTCCTCCTCTACACTTGCCACACCTTGAGTAGACGCAAGTTTCTCGACTAGCTCGTACGTAGCATCTCTAAAGTAGAGTTGGTTCGTAATCCAGAACTGCCGCATCTCGCTCGCTAGTGGTGCGGACGACTCTTGAGCTAGAAGTTTCGCAACGTCTGCTTGGCTTTCGGTCGCGTGAGCCACCAGACGATTAACAATCTCCGTGTTCTTGGCCTCGCGTGTCGGGTACGTCGACTCCTTGGCTTGGAAGCTTTCGAGGACTGACTGCGTGCTTCCCTCCATGGTGACGATGATGCTAACAGTGCCTTGTTGCTTTAGTGCACGATGCACCTTGCGGTCAACATGCACAGCTATGCCGGAGTGAAGGCACAATGCAGCAAGGGCGCCAACGATCAGTATGTTGCTTCTCATCGAGGGTTGAGGTCGAGGAATCGAAAATGAACTGTTTCCGACGCAAGCAACTCGGAATGTTGATTTTTTCAGAATATCATGCACATTGCCACGTATTGCATAACTATGTGGAGTCGGTATTCTTTGACTTCGTCATTGCAGCTGACAACGTTGAAGTAACTGCTGTGAGACTTTGAAAATATGACGGTGGCGTGTTCCATGCAACATTCCACACCTTTTCCAGCGAGCCGGTTCTGTATGATATTCGTCACTTCCATTTTCGTTGACTAGCCTTGTGGCCTGTTCCTGACTGGCACAGCATCACTTTCCACAAGGCCGAAGAAGATTCGTCGCCTCTTGAGACGATGAGCAAGCATTTCGAAATATCTCAGCATGCTCTGAGAACGGAACATCTACCACAATACATCATATCTCACCAACAGTGTTGCGGGTCCAAGTATCACCAGCACACTGAGAGGGAAGCTGGCGGCTTCCTTTGATCCTAAAATATTCCAAGCTGAATGACTACCATGGACTTCGACACTCTTGTACCTCTACCGTGGCCCTTGGTACCGATCGTACCTCTCGCCAGCTCCGCTGCGGGAGCCAGCCTGCGGCAAAGTGAGTGGAAATCGTCTCGCCTCACACTCGGCCTATGGTTTAGGTCTCTGAGGGCGTTCACGCGTTCGTATTAGTGTAGCATGTTGTTGGGGAAGATGTTGTGGACCACAACATCTGGAGCTACCGCGGCGGCATAAAAAAACGACCTCAGCGGTTGAGGCGACAGCTTTTCGAACTTCGTCCCAGCCTGGCTACTTGGAGAGCAAGAGGGCGATGGTTCCTGTGGCGATGGGGACGGCAATGGAAATGCCGCCTACATGGGGTGTACGGCGACTGTTGTTGATGTGATATAGATTACCCGTCTATTTGCGGCATGTTTTCTCTTGACAATTGAATCTCAGCCCCCTATATAGTTTTGAAGGCCTCTTTATCGCTGGAATGTGAACTAGACTCCTTAAAACCCTGGTAAGCATAGAGATGAACTGGCGATTTGCTCTGTTTTAAAAAAAAAACAGAACAAATCGCCATGGTAATGTAGAGATACAGCACTTAAGATGCTGTACGGCCTTACGGATTGATCTGGAGAGACCGTTCATACTCAGTTTGCGATCACTACCAGCGAAGCCGGATTAGTCGCGGTAAAATACTCGAATGTTGTGAAGCTTGATCTCCGAATCCGAGATCCATCGCCACTCCATACTCCCTCTGTCTATTTCCACGGCGTTCTAAAGGTGACCCTCACTCCGCCGAACCAAGATTACTGCACACTTCCTTTGGGGTCGTTTCACACACTTTCGATCCGTAGTAGTGAGGAGACTCTCCGGTCCCACTCCTTGAGGGTGATATTGCAACTGCAATATGATACATGGTATTCGATAACGCGGGTGGCTCTCCTTCTTGATTTTTCTCGACGTGAAGACTGCTAGAAAGGACCCGTTCTCTCTCATTCTGCGTTCCTCCAACGCCATCGCATTCCGCCTATTGCCCACGTCTTCAATGGTCTCCGTTAAGTCACTCGCTCTCACACTAGCCTTTATCGGCGGTGCCTTGTCTGTCGACCGCAAGTGCACACCAGCGTACAACAATGTCCAGCTCGGTGGAAACTATACCAGCTGGGCCTTGATGAAGTCGAGTGCCGAGTGCGAATCAATCTGCTTGAACGACACCACGTGCGCTGGATGGATGTTCTTAAGGGGAGATAATGGTGTGTGTGTCACGGTGTCTTCGGTCTCGGATGAATCGTTCAAAATCGATGCGTCATTAAAGGAGTCCAAGGGCGGACGCTGTGGACCAGTGGCTGACTTGCGCCAGCTTCTTCTGCCCCAAGAGAAAGCCGACTACCCAGGTCTTGATTTCGGCAACGCACCCGCCTCGAATCCCAAGGACTGCAGTTACAAGTGCCAAGACACCCCGGGATGCAACGCCTACTCCTGGAGCAACTGGAATGGGGGCACGTGCTGGATGAAGTCAGGTAAGCCAGACTCGATCAAGACCAACACAGATGGCTCAGTTGTCTCCGGAGAAGTCTACACGTGCCAGCGTCCTCGCTTCGACGCAGACGTCGTCGGGACAGACCTCAGCTCGGTGCCACGTCCCAAGTATACTGACTGCTGTGGAGTTTGTCGTCGCACAAATGGTTGCGTGGGGTTTTCGTGGTCGGCTTTCAACGGGGGAACCTGCTGGCTCAAGAGCGTGGTCACAGGCTTCAAGGATGTTGAAGGCGTCATCTCGGCTGCTGGAAACTAGTTGATCCTAAGAAGCAATGCGCAGTAGATTGTTCACTAGGTGAGTCCATCTCAATTGTTGTGTACACCCCATTTCGACTATACCGATTGAACAATGAGAAAGAGTATCTCGCATATTATGCCGCGAAAGACGGGTGCACTCCTCATAGAGCACATCAATGATGACATATGGAGTTCCCTCGGTCATCATTCATGTGTGCAAGTGCAAATTTCGATTGTAGTGTCTGCGTCCATATTGGTGATGCAGTCGGATAACATATCGAAGTAAAAATCTGCGCGGAAATCTTTCGCTCGGTGACATCGCAAGGATACGGCCGCTATAGTTTTCATGAACTAGAGCACACTGAATGAAGGCATCGCCTTCTTCAATTCTGCCTCATTTTCGAACTCCGTCGCAGAGAAAATGAATCTTGGAATCCCACCGAATTTCATGTATCTCGACATCAAAACGTCGTGTTGTGCTAAGCTTAGTGTGAAACTATCGCCAACCAGAGAACTGAAATTTTAGAGCTCTTCCAGACTCCACATTGGCAAGATGTACGTATATAAATCGGCTTTTGCTTGGGATACAACTGATTAATGCGATTGACACGCTTTGTGATGGCCTTGACGTGCTCCAACTTCTTGGCTTTCTTATTAGCGAATTCCTTCGGCAACGAGGCCTTCTCTGCGTCACTGGCCACACGGCATTTTACACGCCAATCAGCAAACCCGCTAAGGAACAGAAGAAGGGCCAGCCAAAGCCCGCTAAAAGGAAATTTGGCGAGTCGAACACTCCGAGATCCGCTGCGTCTGCGTCTGTCAAAAGGCTAAAGCGACCACCACCCGCTCGCAAATGCATTGAGAGGGGAGGTATGCATTTCTCTCGTTTCAACAGCAGATTGGTCATCTCTTCCATGCGGCTACTTGATCCGCGCACACTCATCCTGTAAGCGACATGGCAATGTGGCAACGCAGACCATCGTGATTCAGTACATGATCCACTGTGACGAGACATTGACAGCGCTCATCTCCGTTGGCGATCGGATGGAAGAGGTTGCTCTCCAGCCGCGGGATTCCCGCAGCTGGAGAGCAGATACACAGCATTCTCGGCGGGAATGCTGTGTATCTGCTCTCTGTTTATGCGATTACGCGTTCGCCATTCGCGTATGGGCTGGTACGTATGCATAAATACGTTTCTCTAGTATGCAAACTTCGTTTAGTCCGCGCGTTTGCAGCTCTCGTCGCTCACAGTCAATCAGATCATTATCCAACTTGCCACCAATCGCCTTCACCACTCTCCACGGATTCTTCGAGTTCAACACCATGGCTCCTACGATTGGATTCGTCGGGTACGGGAACATCAACTCGGCCCTTGCCCAGCACACCGTCAACGCCGGATATAAAGTCATCATCAGCAACTCCCGTGGCCCCGCGACACTGGAAGAAGCAGTCAAGACGCTTGGCCCACTCGCCACGGCTGCGACTGTCGAAGAGGCCGTCCGCTCCTCCAGCATCGTGTCCGTGTCGGTGCCATTGGGGGCGTACAAGCAGTTGTCGCCCAACCTCTTCGAAGGCAAGATTGTCATCGATTCGATGAACTACTTCCCAGAGCGTGACGGGGTCATCGAAGAGCTCGAGAACCGATCGCTAACGTCGAGTGAGCTCGTGCAGCGTCATTTCCGCGGTGCTCACGTCGTCAAGATTTTCAGCAACATTGATCAGTTTCACTTGGCGAGCGGTGCTCGTCCGGCTGGCTCGGGTGAGCGCTGGACGCTGCCTCTCGCCGGTGATGACGCGACTGCCAAGCAAGAAGTGACGAAGTTCGTGGAGGCGATCGGTTTTGACGTGCTCGACACTGGCTCGCTGGCCGAAAGCTGGCGTTTCGAGCCAAATACACCGGCGTTTGACTTCGTGTACTTCGGCGTGGCACCTGAGACGAATGACCGGGCTGCTGCTGTGAAGTGGCTCACTACTGACCACTCTGCGCGCGTGACAGCTGACGACATCCGCGCTATGGTGGCCAAGGCTGATCTCTCGACACCGGTTGGTGGCAAGTACGATGACGTGCCGCTAATTCTTCTAAGGGCACTGGGACTTATATGAAGAATGGAGCACCTTCACTTCAGTGAATCATGGAGAAAAAAAGGTTAGCTCGGGATTCGAGATCGCTTCATTTCTCATTATTGATAGTTGATTCCGATCTGGTTCGTACTTCATTACTGATCCTTGATTGGGAATAAACTTGACTTCACAGCTTTTACTTGGTCGATCTTCGGTTCTGAAGAGATATCGCTCACCCTGAGAGTATATGCCTAAATGTAGACCTCATGATGTGGCGGGAGCTACCTGTCAAGAACTCATTTCGTCTATGAATGGGCAGTGTTGGATACTTCCTAAGCACGTAGAATATCGATTCCTTCTTTAATGAGGAGCTTATCCGGAGAGACAGGGGATATACGGCGAAGTACGGCGCATCCTAGCCATAAGAACTCGAGCTGGCGTGTTTGAAGAGACCCGAGTCTTTGCTCAATGTTTCGCAGATGCAGCTGCTCTCAGTGACGAGCGAGAGCCTTGGAATCAGCTTATCGTTGTACTTCAAGTCTCCAAAGCTTGCAAAGATTTTTTGTGAGAGACTATCAGAGGAAGAGTGGCCTGGGGAAGCAGGTATTTTCGCATTACAGGTCAATTATTAGATCACTACTCCAAAACTGCATGATCTTCGCACTCGACTAGGTTCTCGATGGGAGTTGTAAGTTCAAGCCACCATGATGAGGACTCCTAGGTGGACCAAACTTTAGTGGATTTGCTTGCACGCTGGGACAAAGCCGTGGCGTTGGGGCATTGCTGATGACTCCACAAGGATTTGCCACCCACGAAATAGCTATGCAAAAGCCATCAATGCAGTCAACGCTTTCATAATGCGATGAGAATTTATAGGCGGACCAATCAATGGTGGATTTGCTTGCACATTGGGACGCAGCCGTGGCGATGGGGCATTGCTGACGGCTCCAGAAGGATTTGCACCCCCAGACAGCCACGATCACGTTCCGGAGTATTGTCCGGTCCACCGCGTCAAAATCTCCTGACATGTAAAAGCGCATCCTTCGATTTGCTTGAACCGACAAGGTTAGCCACCCAAAGAGTCCTTTTTTTCTGCGTAGATGTTGAGGTTGCCCATACTCATTTCTTACGCGTCAAGAACACGAACAGGTCACAAGGTATTATCTGATCTACGTAGAACAATGCGGTGGACGAAGAGCGATCTATTAACGTCGTTACAACTGATGGTAATGAGGGTGTCCTAAGGCGATCGCGTTGTCAAAGAGATCGTGCTTCTTATCGAATTCCACACGAGATGCGTCATATAACCGAACGCAGCGATCTGTCCACGTCTCCTACCAATCGGCAAGGATGGCCCACGAAAAATTTGCTTCAAATCGTGCGGAAGAGAAGATGGGCTATCCTTTCCCCCAGAAACTAACACTGACTTGGCTTCTTGGCGATTTCGAAGACTCGGCATGCAGTTGTCCCCGTTCAGGAGTGGCGCCCAACCAAGGCCTGCGCGAGACCCTGTTCCGTCGGTCATTTTGCAATCCACCAGCCAAGCTCGACTACGCCATGAAGATCCTCACGACTTTGCTGCTGTCCTTCATCGTCACTATGCAGCTTGTGCGCACCGCTCAAATCGATGGTAGTGAAGTTGTTCGTCCGAGTTCGCCGATCCTCCCCACGTCGAGCACTCAAACCGAGGTGTTTGAGTCGGCATTGCAAGCTACGACAATGAACACAACTCTCTTGAAAACCATCCGAGCCAGTCGTTGTGTGACAGGCAACCCCACACAGTACATAAGTAAGGCCTACGTCGACTGGATCTGGGAGAATCGTATGAAACCTCATTTCAACTTCTTCAACTTCATCTTCGACCAGCTCATGACCAACAATGGCAAGTTGAGCTACTGCATCCGCTGGGACTCCACCAACAAGCTTTCCAAGACCACAGCCAGCAAATTCAAGGCCATGCTTGAGCGGCAGTATGCGCAGTGGAACAAGTGGCTTGTCGGGTACGGGTGCTGGCCGTTCCAAAAGATCGAAGTGGAGATCGTAGGCATCGCTGTCCGCAGCAAATCGCTGCTCGACTGGGCGGACAGCTCCCTCGGTCCCATCTACGAGAAGGTGCTCGACTCGGACGGTATACCCATGTGTCCTGACGCTTGCTACAAGCATCGCAACTTCGAAAAGAACTCGGATACGAGTGCTTGCAAGGGCAAGCCGTTCGATATCTCACTGTGGCCGACGCTTGGCCAAGGGGGAGGTGCCGGTGGCGACTGGGGCCAGCGTGTCGACGAAGCGAGCCTCCTCAGTACAATCGATGCGGCCTCGTCGGTGATTGTAGCCCATGAAATCGGCCATGGCTTTGGGCTCCCGGACTTTTACCAACCGAGTGACAAGCCCGGTGCCGACCTGCCGCCGCTCATCATGGAGGCTGGCAGGTCCATGAGCGTGACCGAGGGCGACGGTTGGCTCATTCGTCGTGCGTGGGAGAATATCCGCAATCGCTGGCCTGCGACTAGCGGCTAAAGATCCCGTTCATCACCGTAAGGGATTTGATGTCGTTGAAGGTCCTGACCCAGTCTGTATTGTCACTTTTGTGAAAGTTAACTGCGTTTATCCAAAATCATGATTTGGAAACCTCGATCCACATTTTCAAGAAATCCGTTTCAAAAACGAAAGCGAGCAGCAGACACAGATCTTGATGTGATGATGAAGATGAAGTCTATTTAGCGCAATTAATGTACCCTAATAGCTGGAGCTCTGATGCAATCCTGGGCTTACCGTGGGTCAACCTGGCTGGTTAGCCAGGGCTGTAAGTCGGAGGCGGCGAGCTGAGGCACGTCTGCATGGCAGATCCTGTCTGTGGGATGAAGGACACGGCTCGTGAGAGCTGTGTCCATCGCATGGGAGGCACAGATCTTGATGTGGATGGATTGCGTTGGATCGAACCAAATATTCCACTCTACCCTACAATTTGGTTTCCGTTTCCTTTACTAAGCAGAACTCGCTTTTTGGGAACACACTACCTACTTCTATCAATCGATCAAGGACCAGTTTGAGCCGAGGCTACCACACGTCGCAGAAAGCTCCGATTTAGAATAGCTACATTCGCATTTCCAGCCAATCAAGACGACGATCGGCAGCGAGGACGGCAAGGGCCCGACGCCTCGCTCGCCACTCGGAAATGAAAGCGTTCTTGCCACCGGGGCAGTCTCGACCACAGCGCGGCGTGTCTTTCGTCGTGTCATCGAATGCTGCCTACCGTAACACCAAGGCTGCCGTCGATGCCGCGCTTTCCACGGCCCATGCAGCTGAGGCGATGCTCAATCGGACTGCTAGTAGTGACGCCGAGTCGCTTCAGATCACTGACTCCTCATCGCCAAAGAGACGTCAAAGAAGCCGAACTAGCCTCTCTCGGAGACAATCGCCGAACTCAACAACGTCTAATCCACCCAAGCCGGCGACGGCGCCGACGCTGTCGTTGCCTCCGCCACAAGGCGACGTTGAGATCTTTCCGCAGTGGATCCGCGAACGCAAAGATTTCCAGGTCTTCTTCCCACGCTACGCCGACCGCGTCGTCACTGACGAGGAAATTTTACGTCAGGGCGTTCCCAAAGATCCGAGTGACCGAAACATCGTCGAGCTCCAGTGCCTTGCACGATGGATCATGAAGATTCCATCGATGGCGTCGTCGCTTGATTTGTCGCAGGCCACGGAAATCGCCAAGATCGCGAGGTATCAGCACTTTAAGGCCCGCGAGTACGTCTTTCGCAAGGGCGACCGGGGAGATGCGTGCTATTTGGTCTTCGCGGGAGAAGTGAACGTGCTAATTAACGGCGAAAAGGTCGCGACGGTGGGCAAAAACACGGCTTTTGGAGACATCGCTCTCCAAATTGAGAACGCGACTCGCGGTGCCGATTTGCAGGCGGCTTTCAATCCAAATTTCACCAACCCCGGAGGCGTCGAGGTGCTCAAGATCCTGGCTGAGGACTACCACAAAACTCTCGCGAGATGCCAGTCGCGCCGTCGCAAGCACTTGATCTCGTGGCTCCACACCGAAGTCCCCATCTTCCGCGACTGCGTTGAGAGCAAACTCCATTTCTTCGAACTCGTGTCTATCGATGTGCCATTGAAGAAAGGTGAGGTGCTCTATCAGCAAGGCGATTCAGTCGGCGCCTTCTATATCGTGCGCTCCGGAAGCGTGCGTCTCGAGATCGATATTCAGTACCAGCACAAGCACCGCTGGCCGCGTGGCGTCCGAGAGTGGGAGGAGCAAGTCCGGTCCGTCAAATCGCGCGTGCCATTCCATGTCGAAGAGACTGGCGGATTTTTCGGCTTCGAGATGTTTGTGGACGGCCAGCAACAGCGCGCGTATACTGTCGTGGCCGAGTCGCCGAGCGTGGAGCTCGTCGCGCTCAATCGCGTGGACTGTTTTTCGCCGTATTTCTCGTTCACACCGCGTTCGACGGACAAGATTATCGAGAAACATGAAAAGTTCCACGAGCTGTCGGTCAAGCAGGTCCACCAAAAGCTGAAAGAGTTCCATCGACAAGCGACTCAGCAGAAGCGGTCACTCAAACCGGTTGAGCGGCTGCCATTGGTCGTACAGCCAAAGTTTAGCAAGTCGAGTGAGAGTCCATTGTACCAATTCCCACGACTGCAAGCAGCCAATTGGGAGGCAGAGAACGAAGTTGTGAGGGCGTTGCAGCTAGCTTGTCAGTAGATAAGCGAATTGCACGACTAGGATTACGGGTTTCATTACAAATTAAAATACGAGTAAGCAAGGAATGGAAGCTCAACAACACACTACTCGCCCAGCGATTCGCCCACGAACCAGAGGGAAAATTAGCCCCAAAAGCGTGAATCCAGCGACGACCAGCGCCTGGTCCAAGTGTTCCAGAGTCGTCACGATCAAGTAGACGAACACACACGTCGCAGGAATCAACATGGCCACGAGCGTAGCCATGTTTCCCGGTACGCGCATGGGCCGAGGCAGGTACGGGAAGGCCCAGCGCAGCTTGAGCATGGAGAAGACGATCACGATCTGCACAGCGCCACTGAATGCGTTCGTCATGTCGAGAATCGACTCGAAGTCGAAGCCCACGAGTGCCAGCGTGACCACGAGACTGAAGAGGATGGCGTACTGCGGCGTCTTGAATCGCGCGCTGCGCTTGCGGAGCAGCGACGGCAGCAGCCGCGACTGCGCCATGCCCTGCACGAGGAACGACTGGAAGAACAGCGTGCAGGTGAACATGCCGATCGAACTGAGCACCGAGGAAATGATGATAATCTCGTTCAGCACAGACCCGCCGATCGCCTGCGCAATGTCCGGGTATGAATCCTCCGTGTACTCGAGCCACGAGATCTTGTCGGCCGTGATCGACGAGATCCACGGAAGCAAGTACGTGAACACTGTAAGCACGACCGCTGCGAGGATCACACGTGGGTACGTGCGCGCGGGGTTGATGACCTCTCCCCCGATCACCGAAACGTCGTAGAGTCCGTCGAAGCTCCAGAAGAGCGCGTGGATCAGCAGCGACCAGTCGATGCCGCCACTGGAACTGTCTTCGACAATCTGGTCAGCGCTGCGAACTTCTCCGAGACGGAACCAGGACTCGTCTCCGTCGACGAATCCCCAGGTTGAGAACAATAACGTGGTCGTGCAGACGATGACGAGAAGCACAAGCGCGCTGATTCCCACAAAACGGACCCCAATGTAAGACGGCACGGCTAGCACGATGGCGATGACGACCTTAGCGAAGAAAGCGACGGCGCTCGACGAGGCTTCGACGCCGTAGCCGTTCACGATCGTGTTGTAGATGAGTCCCGGGTAGATGGCGTTGTTTGTGACGGACGCGACCCACGACCAGTAGCCGATCTGGAAGCCCCAGTACGGCCCAAACGCCGTCATCGCCCACACGGAGTAGCCACTATTTTCTGGAAAAGCGCAACTGAGCTCCGCAACCACAAGCGACATTGGCACGAGGCACAAGACGACGTAGACGCCCAGACCGATGAGTCCGACGAGAGGTCCGCCGGCCGAAATCACGGGCTCGGAGCCCACGGGTCCACCACATGACTGTGAGCCAGCACAACAACAGCCAGGGCAGGGTGAGGATCTCTGTGGTTGCGCTGCAACGAAATACGACGACTTACGGCAAAGAAAGCGATGCTGACGAGGCTCAGCGTGCCGAGCACGCGGTACTTTTGCTTCTGCGCTGTCCCGGTCGTCGTGGTCTGCGCGATCGACGGCAGCGGCGACTTGTACGTGATGTGCTGGAAATCCGCCATCATGGCCGTGCCATCGTACGCGTACGCGTCGTGCGGGCCGCCATAGACCGTGTCCAGGTAATCGAGGTTCGACTCGCGCGTCGCCATGAGCCGGGCGCTGTCGATGGTCTCGGATGGGCGCATGATGGTGCTCGAGCCCGTCGACGCGCGCACGCGGTCAGTGTCGTCGGCCTCCATGAGCGCGAGCCCCGTGGTCTTGTGAGGCGAGTGCATGGCAGCGAGTCAGCGAGTGGCTTGAGACCGAAGAGAGAACGAGCCTGTCACCTGATCGGACAGGATGAGTGGCCAGTTTCTGGGCCCAAACGGGGACCATCCGGTGCGCACGCGAGAGTGCATCCGATGTCCGAAGAATCTTGGCATGATGCAACGGTAGTCCCCGAGGGGGCTGAGGATGGTCCCAAATGGCTCTTGCGTGCATGACAAACGATGGACGCGAGAAGAAAAACAAAACAGATTCGTGCAGAGCCTACGGGCAATACCAAAATCACCGAACATTTCAGTATTTCTCCGCTCGAGAGAGGGAGAATTCTGCTCAGCGTATGTACAGCTGCTTGTCCAAGTTTGAGTGGAGAGAGCGGAGAGAACTGCGTGCGACATGAGCAAAAACAAAGCAGAGCAGAGCAAACCGTCACGTGTCGGCCTCGGCGGACAAACTGATGCCCGACATCTGGTCGAGTGTCTGACTCTCTAGTGCCACCCTCTTGGTGATTCGAACCTGCCTATCCGATTTGTAAGCGGACAAGAGCAACAAATCGATACTTGCCAGGGCGCTGCTGTACTGTAGAACTCGATACACCGGACAGGACAGTGCTCGGAGAAGGGCTGAAAAGCCTACAACCCGTTACT
The DNA here is from genome assembly GCA_023091665.1 of Pythium myriotylum. NCBI lineage: Eukaryota > Oomycota > Peronosporomycetes > Pythiales > Pythiaceae > Pythium > Pythium myriotylum. The sequence continues at coordinate 1,347,018 of JALJCQ010000022.1, read as the reverse complement.
AATCGGTGCGAACCACTCCGTTGGTGACCTGCCAGAGTTGGTTGGTCCTCTGAGACGATCCTTCTCAGACTTTGTTTCGAGGACGATTGCTCTCCGTCGGTCCATGCACAGGTGCTCTCTACACGGTACACTTGAGCTGTCGAGACTCTGCATTGGATGGGCTCTAGAACCAGTTCGTCTTCAAGAATCAATCGGGAGGAGTTCTCGGATTTTATCTGGTTCTCGGCGCTCCTTGAGATTTGCGTCTGCAGACCCACGCCCCGTCTCCACGCATGTCTTACGTCTTGTTATGAACCACACGATATGTTGGCGTTACGTTTGATTGTTCGTTGACTACTCGCGATTACTCTCTTCTAGTCAGGTGGACGAAGCCTCCCACTCTATCAACAGTCCTACGGTACAGTACGGCAGTGGCTTTGGCGAGCGTTCCAGGAACAGAAGAATGCGCCATCGCACTTCTTCTGGCTCAGTCCGCCGCACTTCGACTTGTACTCGAGGACTCGGAAGGCGTTCACGCGTCCGTAACCGTGCATGTTGTTGGGGAAGGAAAACGCCGTCCTTGATACGCACCCGGTCGTGGTGGCTCCAAGAGTCTCAGTCTCAGCGGTTGATGTGACAGCTTTGCGAACTTCGTCCATGCTCAGGCCTGGGTACTTGGAGAGCAAGAGGGCGACGGTTCCTGTGACGATGGGGGCGGCGATAGAGGTGCCTGACGCCGTGGTGTTTGCCGCGTCGACTGTGATTGCGGATGATTGGACAGTTTCGTCTGGCGCGGACGGTGCCGTCAGGGTTCAGCCGGACATTCGACCCCGACACTTACCCCGTATTTGGTGTTCGTGACCTAACGCACAGAACCTCACGCTGGGCCATTATTTCCGATGGCAGCGGCTGTGAGGATACTGGCTGCTGCCACGGTATTAAACATGGCGACAATTGGTTCCCGCTCGTTTATCCGGTACGTGTGCGAGCAGTTAATCACATTTATTGTCTTTGAACAAACTTCCTTTATCTCGGTCGGATCGCTAGGATATACGGCAAACTCTCTACGGGCGAAAATCCCCGATGTCGTGGAATTCTCGTGACCTCCTTCGGCGCGACATACAATCCACGTCTCACCCGGCGTGATGGCCACGCACTTCGCACGACTATTCTTGTGAGTGTGTTGGTTCCGTGACTGCCGGTGCCCTGTGGAAACGAAGTCTTATTGTAGGGATTGCCACCCAAACTCCTGGCGTAAACTATCCCGTAGAGCCTCAGGGGAGCCACGACTACCTGTGCCGACGCTTCCGACAAACTTGCCCTGGCCCTTGTACCCCCGAACCCACACCGAATCAGCCTGAATGGTGTATGCTCCTGGATAAGTAGGGCGGAGTCGCCAGCGCTCGGTGTGCACTGGTCATATTGATGGGGAAAGTAACCAACGATGCAGTGTCGCCGACAATCGACCCAAGCAGCGGAAGTAGTCTCGGTCGCAGGATACCGAGGAGAGTGACTGGGATCTTTATTCTGCGGAAAGAAGGGAAATTCATCTCATGCTGCTGGTTTTACGGTAAAACCAGCATGAATCAGAAAGCTCTCTCTTTCATGGGCCGGGTAAAATTTACCCGGCCCATGAATTGTAAAATTTGCAAAACCTAGAGACGACTCGAGACTCAAGCACAAGAAGAATCCCCAGTATTGCACCCATTTTGATCTAGCTTTAACTTTTCGTGTAGCGAACAGTGAGGCTCACAATGAAAACAAAACTAGCCACTTCGAGGCTAGACATGGGGGAAAAGCCGACGCAAGTCATCCAGCAAATGCCAAATGTTCTTCAAACTCCCTATACGACTGATATTCAACTTTTTGCGTCAACTCATGGGGGAAAAATCCAGGAAAGTGCTCTCGTCTGGCTGGGCTTTTCGACAAGATTCGTGCGTACTTCTCGATAGCAATACACCTCACCCGTCGACTGGCAGTTGCTCACCGTGAACTGGGCGCCATTCGTGCAGTTGCCCATCGCGATGTCTCCACGATCGATAGGCTCAAACTGTGTGCGCCAATAGCGCACCCAGAGACCATTATCTGCGATACTTTCGATGCGGTATCGATCGCGGCCCTTGGTGACTTCGTTCTGGACTCGCTCGGCGACGCTGATCCCACACGTGCGGTCAGACGTCCCGATCCAACACGCGAGCTGCTGGCATTCCTTCTTGGTCGTTTCAATAAACCCCGCGATAATGGGTGCTACGGCCGACGCGATTTGGAACCCTGCAATAGCGGCACCGAGAAGAAGCTGGCGGTTCTCCAAGTTGCCAAAGTCCATATTGCGCGTGGCCGCAGCATGCGTGAAGCCGGGTTCATCAACGAAGGGGATGATGGCATCGGGGCCGTCGAAGAACTCCGGCTCCTGTGCAAACGGGATGGTGGCGTCGGATTCACGACTCTGTGCCGAAACGGCGGTCACGGCGAGTGCGAGACCAGCGAGGGTGTGGAGAATGAACACCATATGGAGTGACTTGTGAGGAGCTAAGCGAAATCCAGAATGACTATTCTGGGACGAAGGAGCTGCCAAGCGCGCCTCGGTGATGGACCGCGTAATGGATAACTAAACAGGCACAAGTTTCCAAGTCAGGAGCCGGTTTCTCACGTGATAGAACTGGAGCGATTGCGAATTTTAAGCTGAGGGACGACGATCTTACTCTTCTTGGCAGACACAACCTTTGGGGTAAAAGCTTCTCCATCTGGATGTACGGCAGACACCACTGTCTTCCGTTCCTAAGGACGATCGCCGTAATGGATGGTGAGAATCTCTGGAGAAAGCTATTGTGACCAATCAAGGACAGAAACGGACTTCAACTAGACCCGACTCGTAATCCCGTCTGAGGTATGATTATGATTGGATAGTCAAGCATTTGCCGAATAATACAACATTTGCCAGACCGGTCGTGGCCCTTTCGAGTTCCTGCTTCTCTCGAGTGTTCCGCACTGATCACACAACAACTCGTGGATGACGAAATTCTCCAGTGCAACGAAAGTATCTGGATGCTGTGAATCAAGGAGGGTTTACTGAATTCCATCTGTCAGGGCTTCCTTGAAGTCCTCTGTGGTTCTCACGGCGGGAGATCCACGACACAAAACCTTCTCGATGCTTATCCGAGGTGGGTGATAGGCGTCTTTTTTTTCAGGTGGAGTGCACCCTACGCCGACCTCACCTTTGCATTCACCCAAGGAGACGCGCTGGAACTAGCACATTTCCAAATCTGCACTACAAGTAACTAACGAAGATGAAGCTTCTGTTTGCAACCGTCGCCAGTCTATTCGGGGTCACTTGTGCAGTGTCCATCAACGATCAAGTACCTCTCAATGTTAAAGAGCCATCTCGCGAACTTCGTGCCGACGCCGGTGTCACGGCCGCTCAAGGTGCTGATTTGGTCGTATCCGCGTTCACAATAGGCCAGGCGATTCTTCCGGCGATGCTTGGGAAGGGAAAGCAGTGCCACCAGCTCGCGTGCTGGATTGGCACCCGATCGGAGGCATGCGGCATGGCGGGCGCTAATCAAGTGCAACGTGAGCTGACACGCGGACGAAACACATTCTCTGTTGAAAGTGTGGGCGAGTCAGGCATGTGGGTCCGCTACTGGCGCACGATGTTTTGGCCACCGGACCGTGGTGAGATCGCGACCGGCAACTGCACAGATGGCAACGAGTTCCGCGTGAGCAACTGCATGGGGACTGGCGAGGTTTACTGTTAGAGCAGAACTTTTCGTTTGCTTCGTTTTTGGCAATGTGTCTGTCACTGAGAGGCGCCTTGGACTTTGAACCATTAATGCAACTCAGAAATATAGCTCTCCTAGCTAGAAATGGACAGTTGGGGTAAAGAAAGCGGAGCTATCGACGTCTTCAGAGGAGCATGTCACAACGATCACGGGAGACAGGAATGCGACGAGTGGGGCTGTCGGATATGCCTCCACGTACTGATATAGTGCACGAGAGGTCCAAGTTTCCGCGGTTCAGATACCGTTGAACCGTGGGCACGTTGAAGTTGCTCTGGACAATGCCAGAGCATCTGTGGTGAACGTCTAGCTCGAGAGTGACGACAATCCGAGCCAAAAGTACCGTTATTACCATCTTGATTCAAAGCACGTGGCGGACTTCGTCCCATGAGAGGTGACAACTGACCCATCATGATCATCCGGCCAGAGCTAGGAATTTTATCTGCCGTTGCACGACCACCAGCAATTAGTTGCTATTCGCATCAAGAGAGCGCATGGCATGAGAATATCGAGGCAACCTCACGCTTGATTGTCTCCCTCATGCTAGACGCCTCCGATCTCATACCAATCCAATACAAAAGCTGGGTGGTGGTACTTCTTCGCTTCCGGTGATTGCTGGGAGGATCGCGTAGTCGATTATGGACGCGGGCACCGCAAGGTCCACGCTTTTACCAACCGCGATACCGGCATCAGCACGCAGCTCGTGTGGAGGGTCTTCAACAGAGAATGGTACATTATGGTAGGTGAATACTGCGCTAGTAGTCCAGTTGCGGGCACAGTCTCGATCTTTCAGGTCACTTGAAGGCTGTATTCCCAAATGGATGTTTGAGCGCGTCGCCTAGTGTAGAGACAACGAGAGGCTGAATTATCCAAACAAGAGGAGGGTTTGTGCCTGTCTGCACACCTTAGATATCGAGCCTCCTCTGTCGTTTATGCTGTAAGTCTGGTTTCTACAGCGCGGGTACGCAAACCATAGAAGGCTGTTCATTGCATATTGAAGTGGGCAAACCAATGCTTAGACAGACGTCATGGATGAAATCCGATTGAATTAATGTGCGCCTAAGCACTTGCGCCCATTACTTTTATGGGCGCAACAGATACTGTTTCATTAGCAACACGTCGTGCGTAATCCCACTGACTTGCAGAACATCCAGGCTCTTGTTCCGAGGTGACTGTCCACATCGTAATCGTATCTTACGTACGATTTCGACCAGTTCTTTCCAGCATCATGGTCACCAGCTGGTAATGGTGTTTTCGATAAACAAGCAGTGGTGAAGCATCGGTCTCAGCGAAGACGCACGAGACCATCGACCAAGACTACTTTGATGCGCGAGAGGCGCTCACATCTTCTCTTCGTCCAGATGGGAAAAGTATCTTTTCCCATCTATTTGTGCCTTTATCAACTGAAGTGCTTAATCCAACGGCTGACAGTTTACGGTGGCTCTAAGCGACATGTCATGACAATCCATGAAGCAGAAAACGGCTAGCGATTCGGAAACAAATCTAGCTTACGGTGCGGGTGTGCGAATGCGTTTTTGATGGGGACGCTCAAGGCAATTGGTGTCATTCTACTCTTTGCGCAGCTTTACGTAAATCAAGCTATATGGACCACGTTCGCAACATCCTCGCAGGCCTCGCACTCGCCGTAACCGCCGTCTCGGCACAGACGCGCGGGTTTGACACAACGATGCCGTTTGCTCAGGAGCCGGAGTTCTTCGACGGCCCCGATGCCATCATCCCCTTCGTTGATGAACCCGGCTTCACGCATGCTGCGGCCACGCGCAATATGGACTTTGGCAACTTGGAGAACCGCCAGCTTCTTCTCGGTGCCGCTATTGCAGGGTTCCAAATCGCGTCGGCCGTAGCACCCATTATCGCGGGGTTTATTGAAACGACCAAGAAGGAATGCCAGCAGCTCGCGTGTTGGATCGGGACGTCTGACCGCACGTGTGGGATCAGCGTCGCCGAGCGAGTCCAGAACGAAGTCACCAAGGGCCGCGATCGATACCGCATCGAAAGTATCGCAGATAATGGTCTCTGGGTGCGCTATTGGCGCACACAGTTTGAGCCTATCGATCGTGGAGACATCGCGATGGGCAACTGCACGAATGGCGCCCAGTTCACGGTGAGCAACTGCCAGTCGACTGGTCGTGTCTACTGCTAAAATACACCACATTCGCTTCCATCAACGCGCTCTCCTATGTAGCAATTGCAAAAAAAAAAAATTTTATCGGAACCTATTGCGGGTGATTCCCTCCGGGCAAAGTGGTGCGGCGCGGTCTGGTTACAGCCCGCTCTGCCACAGCGAGACTTTCTATTGCTGACCAGACTACTGCGCTCTTACAAGACCCCCCAAAGGTGACGCTGACGACCGCAAGGTCACAGGAGATGCAGCGAAGGACTAAGGCACCCAGAAGAAGTCAAGTACCCGAAACCGATACTGCCTCGACAAGCCGAAAGTCGTGTGGCACTAACAGTCTCTCCAGCTACCAGAAACGCTCTAGTGCAAGAATTTCAAAAGGAGCAAGAATTTCAAAAGGAGAATGGGCAGGTTTTGGAGGCCCAACTGGAATTCCCAGACAAAAGCAATGTGAAGCAAATGAACCGAATGGAAACGGAGATGGAAGTAGAAGTACGAACTGGCCCCATGTTGTGTACGCGAAGTTGAAAACATCCTGCCCGTGCTGGATGTGACGATTGATGCTCATATATTTCTACCACCACTGCTGGCAGTGGCTCTGGCGAGCGTTCCAGGAACAGAAGAATGCGCCTTCGCACTTCTTCTGGCTCAGTCCACCGCACTTCGACTTGTACTCGAGGACTCGGAAGGCGTTCACGCGTCCGTAACCGTACATGTTGTTGGGGAAAACGCCGTCCTTGATACCTCCACACCCGGCCGTGGTGGCTCCAAGGGTCTCAGTCTCAGCGGTTGATGTGACAGCTTTGCGAACTTCGTCCATGCTCAGGCCTGGGTACTTGGAGAGCAAGAGGGCGACGGTTCCTGTGACGATGGGGGCGGCGATGGAGGTCCCGCCTGTGGTGGTGTACGACGTGTCGCTGTCCCAGGACGAGGACGTGATTGACTCCCCTGGTGCTGTGATATCTGGTTTTATGGTGCCGTCAGGGTTCGGCCCCACACTTGACCACGTGCTTAATGCATCCGTATTGCTCGTGCTACCCACGCTGATGACGTCTGGTGTATTCACGACGCTCCACACCGTTCCACATACCGGACCGTCATTGCCCATTGCTACCACGGGGACGATGCCGAGCGTCTTCCACGTCTTCATCATCTGACCAAATCGCGGGTCATTCTGAAAGCTGAACGAGTAGTTGATCACATGTGGGGCCTTGGAACAGTCCTTTGTCGTGCCCGACGGGTCGGATGGACACGCGAGGAACTCGCCACATGCCACGATGCCCGACATAGTAAACTCCTTGGCGTCGTTCCTCGCCTTACACGCAATCCACTTGGCGCCAGGTGCGATACCGACTCCGTTGGCGCCAACGATACCACCGAGAGTGTACGTGCCGTGACCAGTTGCGTCGTAAGGTACTGTTGACTTGTTGTACGGGTCGAACCAGCCGAACTCCCGGCGCCAATTGCCGCGCAGATTCTCGTGAGTGCCGCGAACGCCTGTATCAAAGCTCCCAACGACAACGCCCTGGCCTGTATACCCCTGCGCCCAAACTGATGGTGCCTGGATCCTGTAGGTCCCCCAGCCGACCGGAGGAGACACGAGTGACCTGTGGTTCTCCGTCCAGTTGGTAGCTTGACCAAGAGTTGGCAGCTCCGAGTTGATCACGGCATCTTCCGATATACTCTGCACGCTCTGCATCGCCGACAATTTCTCCACGAGCTCTATAGTTGCATCCTTGAAGTAAACTTCATTGGTCATCCAGAAAGAACGCATCTCAGTCGCCAGCGCATTGGAAGACTCAAGTGCGATGAGCTTCGTCACCTCAGCTTGACTGACTTGCGCATGGGTTTCAAGCTCGGCTACGAGGCTCTTAGCCTTCTCGGCGCGCGAGTTGAAAGAAGATTCACGTGCTTGGAAACTCTCAATTACCTTCTTCGGACTGTCTTTCATTGTCACCAGAATGTCTACAGTGCCTTGTTGGAGCAACTTGCGACGCACGCCGGGATTCACACGCGCACCAGCGGTAAAGCGCGACCACAAGGCAATGAAAAGGAAAGCAACAGCATCGGAGATCTTCATCAGGAGCGTTGCAGGGTAAAATGCGAAATGATCAAAGTTCACTCGCCCCCGTGAAGATGCATTTTGTTCGGGTATTTCCAGCCGGAATCTCAGGCGTTTCTATGTCAGAGAGGTTGGACTTGCTACTCAATCGTAATACAATTAGTAAGTCCTACATACAATCAAGTTGATTCACAATGTATCAAATCAATTGTGGTGTGAATCACGTGCCAGGGCCCCCAGCACGTGATGAGAACTTGATACTTCGAAGTATCAAGTTCTCATCAAAATATCAGTGAGAGCTAGCTCATCTAAGATATCCCTCCAAATGCGGGAAGTGGGACACCACACGGCAAGCTATATGGATCCAGCCAGATATATATGATAGATGCAGGTTATTAGCTTCTAAGATCAGAACTGACGCTGTCAGTAAAATGTATCTATCATGAGATGCAGGTTATCAAGGATACACAAAGCGTTCAACGCAGGGAAGCGGTCCCAACCAGAACTGACGTGGCGGCCCACCAGCCGCTTCCCGTCTTGATACTGTCAAATAACCGGACTCGATTTTGATACTGTACAATTACCGGACTCGATTTTGCAGCAGCTCAGCGAAGGTTTCTCCACGGCCGGAGAAGATTAGACACTGCAAGATTCATGATTCACAGCACAATCAGGTCGAGGAAAGCAAGACCTTGCAGAAGATCTCCCCCAACGTAATATTTAGCACACGGGTCGGAGCAATACCTATTAGCTCTGCACATGATTTCAGTGAGCCTGTCGTGAAGATGGCCACATAAATGGATAGAAATCTACAGGCGAGCATTCACCTATGAGCGGCGAGAGGGAAGATGCGCCAAAAGAACATGTATTCGTCTCCATTGCATGAATTAGTTGCCAGCAGCCGAGATGACACCGTCGGCATCCTTAAATCCCGTGATCTTGCTCTTCAACCAACACGTGCCACCGTTAAAAGCAGACCACGAAAAGCCCGCGCAGCCACTCGTACGGCGACACACTCCACAGCAGTCGGTCCACTTGGGCCGAAGCACCGAAGTCAGATCCGTCCCAACAACGTCCGCATCGAAGCGAGGGCGCTGGCACGTGTAGACTTCTCCCGAGACTACTGAGCCATCAGTGTTGGTCTTGATCGAGTCTGGCTTGCTCGACTTCATCCAGCAAGTGCCACCATTCCAGTTCGTCCACGAGTAGGCGTTACATCCCTGTGTGTCTTGACACTTGTAACTGCAGTCCTTGGCATTGGCGGCGGGCGCGTTGCCGATGTCAAGACCGGGGTAGTCGGCGTTCTCTTGGGGTAGAAGAAGCTGGCGCAAGTCAGCAACCGGGCCACAGCGCCCGGACTTGGACTCTCGCATAGATGCTTGAATCTGGAAGACTTCATCCGTGATTGCAGAGACCGTAGTGCACGACCCATCATCGGCCGCACCGAGCAGGAACGACCATCCAACACATGTGGAATCGTTGAAACAGAGCGACTCGCACTCGGCACTCGTCTTCTTCGAAACCCAGTTGGTGTATGTGCCAGCGATCTGGACGTTGTTGTACACCGGCGTGCACTTGCGATCAGCAGCCGCAGCGCCACCAACAAAAACTGCGGCGAGAGCGAGTGACTTGGCGGAGATCATTATCGACGTGGCAATGGAGGGGCAATGGAGGGTACGCTCGGTTTAGACAATTGAAGAATGAAAAAAATGACAGAGGTAGAGACGAATAGCCGATTGCGAGAGTGCGCGTTGTTTTCTTGCCACTCTCTGGATTCACGTTTATGGACAAAACATGGCCGATACAGTAGAAATCAAGGTGTTGCCCCGTCTCCACTACCTAATTCTAAGATGCAATTGCGGATTCTCTTCGGAAGTGGGAGCGGTGACTCACCATGCTGATACGCAACAGCAGCGAGATTCCCGCTCCAGGTGATCCCGCCGGGATCCCCTGTGAGATACTCATGGTGTCGACAGTGAGGTTGAGATTTTTCTGTGCGTGTGGTTCAAGCTGTTTGTAACACCCATCACCATCTAATATCTCCTAGAACAAGAGCGGCGTTGAGGGTGGGACCTAGTTGATTCAGTAGCACACGAGCCACGGCTCTATCGCAAGGTCGGTCTCTTCAAGATCAGAGAGACGGGAGCGTCGCTCCCTACAGTGCCGCAATGATGTGGCACTGTAACACATTTTTTTGCGTTGGATTCCCCTCCATTTGAGAACTGGGTGGTAAACCCTGCTCTGGCGTCCACGGTGACTGATATTGAGCACGAGGTTGTCAACCGCACCGACCCCAGTGTCCCTTGAAACTGGATCGACACCCTAATATTTCGTGGCGTCGTGTATGGACAATCCATAAATCACACCTATTACTCTGCTCATACAGGAAAGGAACGACTCGGGCCGTGCATGATATCCCACTCTCTGCCTCACGACGTCTTTGAGATGGAGAGTGGAGTTTCTGCCACTGGATTCTATCCCATCCGAGATGATTCCACGGCAATAAACTGTACAGAGAGAGACCCCTTGTCTGAGCTCGACCAACTCAAGCAGACAACCTGTTTTCACTCGAATACTGCCGAATCGAAGCAAACCACATACTCCACATTTCATTCTTCAATCTGCCAAGTCGACGCAACCCGCCATGAAGATCCCGTCGCTTCTCTTCATCACCGTGGCAGTGCTTGCCATGCAAGACGCATCCGCTGTTCGCATCGACGGCCGCGTCCACCGGAAACTCCAGCAACAAGGCACGGTCAATCTTATGGTGACCATGAAGGAGACCAACAGTCATGTTCTCGAGAGCTTCCGAGCACAGGAGGCAGGGACATCATCTCGTGGGGACTACATCGATGCCCTCGTTAACAAGCTGCAAGCCCACACACAAGCGAGTCAAGCTGAGGTGTCCAAGCTCATGGCCCAAGAGTCATCCACGCCGTTGGCGGGTGAGATGCGTCAATTCTGGATCACCAACGAAATCTACTTCAAGGACGCCACGATCGAGCTCGTGGAGAAGCTCTCGACGCTGTCGAGCGTCGCCAGCATTCAAGAGGAACCAGTCTACGAGTCCAAGCTGAGCGTCCCAGTGGCTACTGTATCTGCCAATGCGACCAGTGCCCACCGCGCTCTGGCAACCCCTCCAATTGGCTGGGGCACTTACAAGATTCAGGCGCCATCGGTGTGGGCTCAAGGGTACACGGGCCAGGGCGTAGTTGTGGGCAGTTACGACACGGGTATCCGCGGCTCCCACGAGGCCCTTCAAGGCAGTTGGCGTCGCGAGTTCGGCTGGTACGATCCTTACAACAAGACATCGTTTCCTCAGGACACCGGTGGCCACGGAACCTACACTCTCGGTGGAATCGTCGGCGCGAATGGCGTCGGTATCGCGCCTGGCGCCAACTGGATCGCATGCCGAGCTGAGGGTGATGACCAGAAATTCACCATGTCAGGTATTCTTGCGTGTGGTCAGTTCTTTGTGTGCCCAACGAACCCGACCGGCACGACCAGGGATTGCTCCAAGGCACCGCACGTCATCAACTTCTCGTACACATGGCAGCCCGGAGAGGAAGCCCGGTTCCTCGCTATGTTCAACTCCTGGGCTGCGGCCAAGATCGTCACGGTCGCTGCCATGGGCAACGAAGGGCCAAAGTGTGGGTCTGTTCGCTGGGCGACCAACACCAAAGACATGATAAGCGTTGGAAGCACGGGACAGACGGATGCTCTGAGCTCCTGGTCGAGCGTCGGGCCGAACCCTGACGGCACCATTAAACCCGACATTTCAGCTCCAGGGGAGTCAATCACGTCATCATCCATGGTCAGTGACTCGTCGTACACCACGGCAGGCGGGACCTCCATCGCCGCCCCCATCGTCACAGGAACCGTCGCCCTCTTGCTCTCCAAGTACCCAGGCCTGAGCATGGACGAAGTTCGCAAAGCTGTCACATCAACCGCTGAGACTGAGACTCTTGGAGCCACCACGACCGGGTGCGGAGGTATCAAGGACGGCGTTTTCCCCAACAACATGTACGGTTACGGACGCGTGAACGCCTTCCGAGCCCTCGAGTACAAGTCGAAGTGCGGTGGACTGAGCCAGAAGAAGTGCGAAGGCGCATTCTTCTGCTCGTGGAACGCTCGCCAGAGCCACTGCCAGCAGTGGTGGTGATAAATCTAAGTTTTCACGGTGTACGAACACTCCAGGCACGTGATAGTTATGTTTTGGGCAGTAATGTACAAGGCTTGGCTGCATATCCGAAACTGCCAATGGTTCTGGTCCACACCGTTCTTGCGCAACAGTGTCAGTATTGCACCCGAAGCCAAATGAACCTTGGCAATGACGACGGCCGTTGGACCATGACCAAGGTCCTCGAGTGTTGTCAGGTCTTCATTTGTCCGACGGACCTCGCAGGAAAAGTCCCAAGGTACACGAAATTACCACATATTGCCAACTATTCGTTTAGGTCGGGCTCAGCACAACTTTCGTCAAGATGGTGGAAATTTGGGTCCAGGCTACGATCGTCCCAATCGTCTCAATCGTCCCAATGGGCAATAGGGTTCCTTTGTACAGCCCGACAGCTTGGCGCCTAATACGCGCGACGCCATCAGAGTCGGTATTAAGAATAAACAAGACTGTTTGACTGAACGAGTCTACTTCATTCTTACGGCTCCGGTACTTCGTCAACGAGTTGCTGAGGAAGTACCCGAGCCGTGTCAAAACTTGACGCACAACCTCGTGATCCATCGTTGTTCGAAAACGGAGCTCGGTAATGGTGTTGGAGTGGATACACCTCCAGGTACTGAGATAGTGTATTGGACATCGTGTGTCCATATGTACGGTTACGGTTACGTAGTGATTGCTCTGTGATCATTGCAGTTGAAGCCGTTCTAGACAATTCTAGAGCAGCTGTGCGAGACGTGTGGCTAGAGAGCGCCACGTAGCTGGGAGTAGATAGCTAGGACTTCTATCGACAATAATATGACTTCGCAATTCCTGACAGTACGTTGGGGAGCCCGCTCTTACAAATGGTACATCGCCAAGTTCTCGTTTCTGTAATTGGGTGAAGACCCTTAGGGGGCCTCTGTAACGGGATATGCCCGTTACATGGTACGGGTCCATGCCAATGGTGTCCGATAGGAACGTTGTGAACCCATCCGGTTGCGATGTCTCCTGATTGGATAATATCCTACGATATAATCCCGGCTTCTCACCAATCACGCTAGGGTCTTGTGATTGAGTGGATGGCGGAAATCCGAGAGCGGGTCTGCTAGGTTTTATATACAAAGACATTTAATGGGAATCTGAATTTATGGATTAGGAAACGCAACACAAGTCTCTGTGTTGCGCGCTTCCTACACTGCTCCACAGTGTACGCGACGTAACGATGTCAGCCTCGTTACAGGAATGGTAATTGTATGTTCTCGTGTGGTTTCTCCGCCCGTTGTGCACCACAGTATAGCGTTCTCTCCGGCCGAGCGGACTTTCTTTTCTTTCACGGACTTGTACTCGACACTTCAACATCCAAGTCGCAAGCCGGAAAAATCCCAAAAAACCAGGAAGAATATTTCCATCTGACATGTTCGCCATATGAGGGCGCAGGGAATCTTTCATCGACCGTCGGTAGTCGAGTTGTGTCGAAAAAGGCATTTCGTACAGCTCCAGCAACAGTTTAACCCCTCGGAGACCGTTTGCTGTATTATACAGCATACCATTTATGGGAGGTTTTGATACTTCGAAAGCTTATTCTCCCACAAACGACTTTTTGTATACTGCCTTTTATTCGGAGCACAAAAACAATTTGACGATTGTTGCGAAGCTCTTCGATAATAATTCTGACAACGTCATGAAATGAAGGAGTTCGAGAAGAATCGTGTATAAACCGTTCAGAGGTTCTCACGGTTGGCTCCCAACTGTGCGACAGTCCGTGCGCGTGGGAGCAGCATTATCGTTTCGAGATGGCGAAGGTGCGCTGGGTATTCGAGAAGGAGTTCAAGGTACTCTTGTCCGAGCTTCGAAAGCTCGGATGTGTGTCGAAGCGGCCAGTCGGCCTGGGTGTTGACTACCGCTTTATCCCTCCTGGTGGGTCCGCAAATGGTGTTGAAGGGCGTAACATCTTCACCGGTACGTAATCGATTATGGATATGATTGTTAGCATGAAGTAATGTGGTTGTTTCTCACTCAGGCGAACAAGCGCTCATGCGATTTGGCCGCCGTTATAAGGTCATCACTCCAAGTGTGCCAATTGACCCATCCAAACTCCCGCCGATGTATGGAGGGACAGCGATTGTGTCTCCAAATGACCCAACTGTGGTCATAAACGCTTCGACAAGCAACCAACACACTCCATCAAGAACGGCAACAGTCGCTGCGGCAACACCAGGCCAAGGTGAACGTGTGGTGTCGACTCCAGCGACTGAAACTGACCCAAGATCTCCAACGTTGTCTGGTACAGCACACGCTACCACGTCGGCTACAGCACAAACTACTCCTTCGGCTACAAAACAGACTGCTCCAACGACTACAGAACAGGCTGCAACGTTAGCGTCGTCGAGCTCAACGTCGGTGTCTTCTGCATCACAGGATTCCACAGCGAGCCCCATGGAAGCAGAAAGTGGTGTGTCCGTCGGTGCCGTCAAAACAACGACACCCACGTTGTGGCCTCGATTGCTCCCAGTACAGAACTGGATGATACACCAGAAGTCGCATCTCATAGCCGTGAGAATACAGCAGAGACCATGAGTAGCTCTGATGTGGTTGTGCGTTCTTCATCAGGCATATTGGGTTGTATGTCGTCGGATACAGCAGAAGAAGGACGGTCAGATACACCACAAGCGGGACGGTCAGATACCGCACAAGTTGACCAGGCGGATACAGCACAATATTGCACGCCTGACACAGCACAATATGACACGTCGGACACACAGGATGATGAAGACGAAGTCTTTGACACGAGCTCCTTCTTGGAGGCTATGCGATCAACAGATTACTTCGCATCTGTTGACAGTGACATATCATCCGACCCTGTGGAAGACGAGGATGACGAGTCGGTGCTTGACCCAGAAGACTCACTCAACGACACGATGAGTGATGACGAAGAAAACACCAGCGACATCGAGTCTGACGATGGCGTTGATGCTCCGTTCACACTGTCACAAAACCAACTTCGAACAATGAGTGCGAGTGGATGGCGTGTGCTCGATGAAAGCGCCAGCGTAGTCTTTGATCATAGTGGACCAAGTGATTATCGCACCGCGGAAGCTCGTCCAAGCAAGTCCGCTATGGCGTTTGCGGCATCACCTCTCGGACTATTCTTTTACATCCTCACCAAAACATTGTGGACAAAGATCGCAGAGGAGACAAATCGGTACAGGGCATCGATGGTGGAGCAGATGGCGGTAGAGCGACAAAAGGCCCAACAAGCACGCCAGGAAACCGACTCCAATGCGTCAGTCGACTCATTACAAGCCATTCGAGATGACCTTGCAAAATGGAAGCCTGTTGACCCCTCAGAGCTCACACATCTCATTGGGTTGCTCTTGGGTAGGGCCCTGTCGCCACAACTGCAGACTCTTTCGAAGCACTGGACGTTGTATGATGATGGTGTCGTGCCGAGAGGAACCTTCGGCCGTCACATGAGTCGCAACAGGTTCAAAGATATCGTTCGATTCCTGCACTTCAACGACAACTCTGACGATCGACATCGCTTTGACCGTGCTTGGAAGGTGAGACCGGTGCTACAAGTAGTCGAGAAGACGTTTCGACGCGGATACGTTCTTGGCAAGCGGATTTCATTTGATGAAGGCATGGTCAGCAGTCGCCATAAGTTCAATCCAATGAGGATTTACATGAAAGACAAGCCCACCAAGTGGGGTACCAAGTTCTTCATGACCTGCTGCGCCGATACAGCATATTGCTCGAGGTGAGTTTCTGTGCTGTACTCCGTGTGCTGTATTGCAAGGGGTTGATCGCATTACTTATGCTGTATGTTACAGAATTGAGATCTTCTGCGGATCGAGTGCCCCAGAAGCCAACGCCATTGCAAAGACGGTAATTCGAAACGTGACAAAAGCTGTTGGTCGCTCTTCTACGGCTAGTGAGAAACGCCTGATTGTCACGGACAATTACTACACGTCCGTTTCATTATCTCGAGAACTTTTCCAGCGAGGATTTTATCACGTTGGGACGATACGTACGAATCGTCTCGGGTGACCAAAGAACTTCAGCTACAAATTCAAATCCAGACCAAAGAACGTCCAACGTGGGACATACAAGCTCGCCCAGAGTATCGAGTGGCCCGATTTGATTGCTGTGTCGTGGATCGACTCCAGGCCTGTCAACTTCCTTGCCTCGGGTTGCAGCACGACGCCAAGTATTTTGGCTCGCAGAGAAAAGGATGGTACGATTGTCCAAGTTCCGTGCCCGCAAATCGTCATTGATTACAATGCAAATATGGGTGGGGTCGATAAGCATGACCAGTTACGACTACAGAGTTATTCGATCCAGAAAGCAAAGCGGAACCTCAAGTACTACAAGAGCTTGTTTCTCGGTATCGTTGACATGGCCATCGTGAACGGATACATTGTCCACACCATCGCGATGCAGAATGACCAAAAGAAGCCACCCACTGACGCCGAATACATCTCAGCATTGTCCAAGCAACTTCTTGGTGAGTGCGCGCTGAGCACAGCAAACTCTGTACAATACAGCATACGCACTTGTGCTGTATGCTGTATAGGAAAGCATAGCTTGTGCTGTATGTCGCAGCATATTCGCAAACTGATGATGTTGTGTCTCGTAGGCTTGCGAGCTGCAGATTTCAAGAGCTACCCGTGCGCAGAGAATCTTACGTTAGTGTCGAGTGCACCGACGGATCATGGTTTGACTGAGGAGACTGAACTCTACAGAAACAAGAAACGTCAGTACCTGTGCAAGGTGTGTTCAGCAGTGTCCGACAAACAGCACCGGAGCCGCGAAACGCGCTTCTACTGTGAGCTGTGTTCACAATTGATGGGAGGCCGTGTAGCGCTCTGCAACAAGATACAGCCGGGTCAAACGCTAGCGTGTACGCAGATTTGGCATAACACGTGGAAGAATGGGACCGACATCCCTGATGATCTACGCCAAAGGATTCGATTCCGCAAGCGCAAGCATGACGAGGGGGGTGAGGGCGACGAGGAGTAGGAAGAACAAGCTAAATATACGTACTTGATAAGTGGTTGATCGTGCTTCTTCGTGCTGAGAAAGTTTTTGCCCATTTGTTGTTGTGCATCATAGCATTATGACAAATGGGCAAAAAAATTCTCAACATCAGCATGCCTTCGTTTTGGCGCGAGGATGCCGCAGCCACTGGTTTTGGCGCGCATCCGTCCGCCAACTCCACGGGAGAATTCGCCAAGATGTGAGTAAATCCAGAAACGTTCGCCAAGAAGTGAAAACGCTCGCCAACGAGTCAGTAGCGAACCTACCAAAAAAACAGATGACGAACCTACCTTGTAATTATACACCCGGGGGTGCAAATACACAAGGTGTAAATATAGTATGTAAGATGTAAATATAGTATGCGCTGCCAGGCTTGATGTTGGTATAAGTCTCAGGGTCCACCAGCACAGTGTCTATTCGTCCAACAGCATAGCTAGGTCAATGCTACTGAACGAGTTCGAGGTGGTGTGGTCGCTTGGTGCCTCGTCCGGGGTGCTGTTTGTGGGACACTGCCGCTTGTTGTGGCCATTTTGTTTGCATTTAGTGCACCGTGGCCTGTAATGGCTGCCCGTGCTTCGTTCTCCACGGCTTGCAATACGGTTCGATGCTTCCCGTCCAGAGAGAACAGGCGGTTGTATGGGGGGCTTGAGCTGATCCTCAATCGAGGGTAAGTGTTCATCACGTTCGAATTCCTCTTCAATTGGTGGGAGTACATACTTTCCCAAGAAGGCATTGCTATACTCGCTGACACGGTAGCAGTCGTCAAAGTAGTTGAACACATCACCGAGCCTATCGATTGCCTCGAGGACAGCGATGAAGTGGCGACACGGTATCCCCCACTGGTCAAAGAACCCACAACTGCACTCCCGCTTCGATATCACCACTCGTCGCTTGCTGATTTTGTTCTTCGTCTTAGAGTACACATGGGCAATGTCGTCGCTCACGAGGTCAGTGACATATCCCCCGAGCCTGTCAAGCTGTTTTTCGTACACAGCATTTGCCCCTGGGGTCATCAGGCGACCCTCCTCGGTCCACTTAGCCGCATTGTCACTTTTTTTTATTAAAGTCTTCCCGCATAAAACCCGAGACGTCGGCTTGACGCCATTATACCAGGTCCGCGGTCCGATATCACAGGCACGTCGAACTCAACACCAGCTTCAACACAAACTTGTAAGAACCAAGAACAGTGTTCTTCACTCTCACTCGGCACGAGAGCACATCCGATGCGGACGTTGTTGAAATTTCCGTCACGACCGACTAGAATTAACTGCTAGAATTAACTGCACACCATCGTATTCTTTGTGCTTGCAGTGGGCACCATCCACCCCGTAGATCCTGAGCATTCCTGGCTTCGCTGCTACTGACGGTGCAAAAACAACCAGGCATCGCTGAAGGTAGCCATCAATTCCCTCGCATTTGACAGCGCTTCCCTCATTGAGCTCGGCAAATTTCATTAAAAACGTAGACGAGCAGTCTCTGTGCTCAGAAACCACATCGGATATGTATCACACACCAGTAGGCTTCCTATCTTCCGTCCGCTGGTATGCGGTGACTTTGAAAGGACACTGCTCCCCCGTAACGTTCTGTTGTTCCCACCTCGCTGCGCCACCTTCACACTCTTCTTCACACTGGCGGCATGACTGCGGACATAAGCCACAAAGGCTTTTGGGAACTCTTGTCCAACGTGAAGCTCCATACTCATTTCTTCGGCTCCGCCCAGCAAGTTCACTGTCAGTTTTGCAATTGGGCATGGTCAGGTAGGTGCTCATGTCTGACAGTGTACTATATTTACACCTTACGTATTTGCACCCCCGGGTGTATAATTACAAGGAAGGTTCGTCATCTGTTTTTTTGGTAGGTTCGCTACTCACTCGTTGGCGAGCGTTTTCACTTCTTGGCGAACGTTTCTGGATTTACTCACATCTTGGCGAATTCTCAACTCCACGGTGGAAGAACCATGTCGGATTTGGAAAGGAAGAAATTTTCACGGGTTAAAGGTTTCTTTTATGCCCCGTTGATAACCAATGAGCGATCAGCAGCAACCACGCTGTTGTCACGTTGAACTTCGCACACTGAGCAAAACTCCGCAAAACCCTGTATAGTGAAATCAAGTTAAACGCTATGCTGTATAATACAGCATAATTTCCGGTCTCAGGGGGGTTAATATTTTCAATCTGTGAACCGAGTGACAGCCCTCTCTAGTTCTGAAGTTGATGACGCAAATATCGTGTATTGGTGGAAGGTGAGAATATTAGCAGAGATGGTACGTTTCCTAAGCAGCACGGCTAGTATAAGCAGGACTCAAAAGACTCGCAACACCATCATCAACAACATCGTTTCTGAAAATAGCCATCCACGATTTCCTACGAGAGATCACTTTTGATCACGCGAACGAGCAGCGGGTGCTTCATGGCGAGAGTTGCCGACATGTAACTCCCATCATTCTCGGCCAGATCCACGTCAAAACGGTACTTATGGAGCATATTGGCGAGCAAAACGCGCAGCTCGAGCATTGCAAGGTTCATACCGACGCAGGTGCGTGGGCCAGCACTGAACGAGAAGAACTGGAAGGATGAGATTTTCCTGAGTGAGCCCGTAGAAGCATCAATCCAGCGCTCTGGTTTGAACTCGGCGGCGTCATCGCCCCAGATCTGAGGAAGACGAGCTATTGTGTATGGTGGCATCACTACGGTCTCGCCCTTCCGCAGGTTGATTCCCCCACTAATGGTCACATCTTCCGAGACATGGCGGTACGTGAATGGGCCAGCCGGGTAGAGTCGGAGGGTCTCGCGAATCGTAGCCTCAAAGTACACGAGCTCACGTGTGTGGTCGGGAGTAAGGTACGTCTCCGCATCGATCTTCCCAACTTTTGCGCTGAACTCGTCCCGAATCGTCTGCTCCACTCGAGGGTTTTTGGCGAGCGCGTAAAAGAACCAACTCAGCGTTGCGCTCGTTGTGTCTCGTGCGCCGATGATGAATGTGAGCACGAAGTCGACGAGGTCTTCCTTCTGCAATCCCTCCAGCCCGTCGCCACTACTCTCAAAGAACAACTCGATGACGCTCTTGACGGCGACTGTGTCTTCTTCTGATCGTGTTTGACCATTGATCTTCTTAACCCAGTTGTCCATGCTCGCCTGGATGACTTGATTGAGCCACCCGTAGATGACATCCATGCCGCGTGCGAGGGTGCCTTCGCGGCCAACGCGTAACCAGTGTTCAAGCTTCCAGTACCAAGCCGGACGCCGAAAGCGGAGCGAGGTTACGGCTGAAGCACTATCGAGCGCGTGCTGGAAGGGGTGGGATTCGGAGGAGCTGAGACAGGCGAGATCCACACCGAGAGCCATCTCGACAAATGTGTCTAGCGTGAATTCGTGGAACTTCTTGTTCAGGTCCACTTGCGATCCTTTTACCATTGCATCCTCAAGAGTATCATCCAGGCGCTTGAAGCTCTTCTTGATCGCGTGGTTTAAGAAACTGCGCAGCACTCGAGCCGAAAAGAACTTGGCGGCTGTCTTGCGCTGGTGATGCCATCGCTCGCCGTCTGATGTGAGAAGACCATGGCCAAACAACGTTTCCAGCGTCGAGATTTGGTACTCGCCCTTTGGAAACTTGTCAAAATGTTTGGTCGTGACGTATTCAATCGCTTCAGGCATACAGATGATGACCGAATCGGGTTTCCCAGGGATCTGGAGTCTCCACGGCTCCCCATTGAATCGCAGAGTTTGCTCGCGCAACCATTCGTGGAATGTGTCGCCATTTCGAGCGACTTCCAGCATGTCCCCGAGCAAAGGGAGTGTTGTCGGCAACTGGTGAATCTTGTCCTTTTGTTTCGCTCTCTTCGCCAGCACGTACGTAGAGATTACCGCCATCGCGACTGCCGTAGTCACTGACACCTGAACATTATCGAGTGCCGAGAAAGTGAAGACCATGGCTCTCGCAGCTTCTGGAAGAAACAGAAAATGAAGACCCCGACGTGTGGCGTTGAATTGGCTCGCTGAAGGAATCCGATCACGCAGCGCAGTTGCGAGGTTGACTTTCTGAATGAACCTCATTGGGTGACGAAGTCTCCGCATTGTGATATATCCAGAGATATGGCTCGTCTTTGGTCGAGTGAGGACGTGCTGAGTTTTCCACCGACTGTGCAAATCATAAATTTCTACACAAAGATACAACTCTCAATTCTTTCAGATTTATAATTTGAAAGCAACGATCCTTTGGATCGCATTCCGCGAAAATCATCGCTAGACTGTTGGATATTTTCCTTCATAGTACTATTAGGGGAAACTTGGTTGAAATCAATAGACTTTCTTTTTTGTAATTCGGAAAAAGTTCGACACCCCATTGATCGGAGAGATCCAACTAGTGTCTGCTTCATTTTTCGCCAGTACTACTGACTTGTTCGTATTGAAGAATGACGCATTGCGCTTCACTCATTAGAGCACAACAAACTTGATCATAAAGAACAAAATGCTGCCAAGCAGGTTGATAGTATCCGGCGTTGGGCTTATTTTAATAAGCCCAACGCCGGATATTATCAGAGAACTTTCGACACGCATACTTCTTTTTAACACTCTGTCTCTGTAAGAAGTTGGCATTTCAATGGGAAATGAAAGCGAATCAATTCCGCTATTGCTCCAAACAGAACGAAAATTGGTACACCCCATGGTCAGCACAACAACAGTCCATTGGGCGCTCCAGAGTTCCTAAAGAGAATGTTCTCCACGCGCACGCCGCATACGCTTGGGCTGGTGCATTTGTTCACAGCTTTCACGTCAGATGAGCCCCTCGTAGCACCTGTTCCCCACAAATCCTTCCTTTTTCGTCCCAAAATGACCATCACTCTTTCACTCATGTGCAGGCAGGGAAAGCCAAGATGGTGTGCGCGATTGCTGGTTCCGAAGGCAATTTCTATCGCCCTGGCGTGAAAAATGGATGGTTCGAATGATGAAAATTTCATCATTCGAACCATCCATTTTTCACGCCAGAACTCCATTTAATGGAGTTCTAGCACATTTACCAATATGGGCAATCGGAGTATTTTCCGGAATTGATCTATGTGTTTTCCCAGAAAACGCTTATACTGGCAGTGCTCCGAAGGAGTACGTTAAGCCCCTCCACCCTTTATTTCGGATTTACATGTAATTTGGAGGACGATCTATCTACAGGTTTGTGCGAGGCGGTACGGTACTTGTATTAGTATGCAAGGGTTATCGGGATATGAGACCGATCATTTTGAATGGGTATGTTTTCTCAAGTGTGCGTTGCCGATTCGATGCCAGTAGTGGCACGATGGCGAGTGGAGTATCACTATGGTGTACCGGTAGGTTGGATACAATGAGGAGAGCTGCCACTTGAGTCATGCATGACAACAAGACAACTACTACCTCTGCTCGGAAAATAATGAAAAGATGGCAGGACTATTTCAAATTCTGAAAAAAAAATTCAAGGGCTTCGCCGCAAAAGTTATGAAAGGTTCTGATAATTGTAAAAATTTAGGAATCAACACAAAATAGAAAGAAGAAAAACAAAAAAGAAGTGCCGACGGCGATAGTGCTTCGCCGTCCGATTTAGAAGATGCCATGGAAATCACCACTTAGTTGTTGTGGAGGTGGTAGGGCCAACAGAGACGATGCCTTGGATGCCTTGGCAAACTACATGGAGCGGAGCTGAGACTGTGCTGTTTCACCATCTCTGATGTCAGGTCAGGTGCAAACAAAAGTCTCTGCTCCGATCATGTTGGCATGTCTGCGCTTGGAGAAGGCGTCGTGACGAAAGAAGGCGAATGAGATCGACTTCGTCCTAGCTTGTGGGTAGGAACGCGAAGGGAAACGAGCCACTTAGTGAATGACAGCGGATAGTGATAGATGTGTGGTAAGAACAATGCAGCATGGTTCATACTGTTGTGGAAGTCGACTGTTGATGTGGTGGCTCGGCGACTGATGTGGGACATCAGTCACAAGCCCTTCACGTCTATCTAACGCTAATTCTCGCGTCGCTGGTACCATACTTTTGGTCTACTACCGAACACAATTGGCACTGCCAGTCCCCTCCCCAATCTCTCGTTTTTGCCAAGTTCTTACAGAGACTGTGTGTTAAAAAAAAAAGTATGCGTGTCGAAAGTTCTCTGTTCATGTGTTGGTTGACTGATAGATTCATAGAAGAGCCAGCAAAGAAGAATGCCACTGAAGGTTCGAAAAACTCAGTTCCCTTGAAATTTTGAGTCATTCCGACTGCGTCCTCAAAGAGTTCCCTATGCTCTGTGGGCGACTTTTGTCAGTCACCACGACTGGGCGTCTATCGGAGATGGACAACCTTCGCGGTTGCACAACGCTTGCTGCGTGCTCGCCCCTCCAGCTCCATCCTTATCACGACGCTTTCTGTGTATATGATGTGGAACATCTTCAACGTAACGACCTCGTGCTTAATTGCCAGCTCTCGGGTGAATAATACATTCTAAAAGCCGTACTCATCTTTTGATCTCATGTCGCGACCAACCCTTCTGGCATCAGCAGGAAGTTTGATGCCACTTCCTTTCTTTTGAAGTTGGAGTCTATTGTGTTACAACTGTGTCAACAACGATAGCTAAACATGCAAATAAGTTCGATGCCACGGTGCAATTAAACACTCGAGAGCCCCACGTTCAGCAAGCGAACTTCCCTCTTTTCAAGCTTCACATTCGACACATTTGTCTGACATCATCGGCATTATTCGGACAGCCTTCCGTTGAGCTAGTCAACTCAGTCTTTGCTGTTCAATCTAAAACCATGTGGATTGTGCGGCTCGTTGCAGTCGCGGAGCTCTAGCGGACGACCACAAACGTGTGAACACTCCAGGCACGTTCGTTCGGCATATCGACGGAGCAATCGTTCGTTAAACGTCCCGCCCTCCGTCCCATGAAGATTTACCAACCCATGGTCGCCCATTTCCACTCTCACCCTCAACCTTGAGAGAGACAAAAAACTTCATTCAACTCATGAGCGTATAAGGAGGGGTCCCAACTCACTTCTAACTTCCAACGTCGAAACTATTATACTCGTACCTGAAGTGCGACTTTTGAGTCGAAAAACATACTTGTGTCGTCATTGATCGAAAAAAGGTTCCATCGACAGCCATGTCATCGATTCAATCGTGTCTTGAGTTTATCGATGGGCGCGACACTCGATAGTAGACTACTCGATTCGATCATGCGAGGAGGCACCACACGCTGCGAGACTGCCACTGGCCAGCGCACGTTTTGCTGCCTCTCTCATTCTCCACGAAGTTTGAAACCGTTTGAAACCGTTTGAAACCGAAAAAAAATCTCGTACGGTAATCGCTTGCGAAACAAGCCTCCATTCATTGTGACGACAGCATGGCTCTACCGACCCCGTCAACTCCCATGCACGACAACACACACAAAGAAAGAGAAACTACGCCGATTTGTTAGGGTACATACAGTACAAAAAATCCTGATCGGACGAGCACTGGCTCACGGCGACGCCAACGAGGTGAGTGGCTCCACTCGTCTTGGTTCCGTTCTTGTCTCTGTTGTTCTGATCGCTGTGGCTGTTGCTGTGCTGGTCGCCGAAGCTGAAGGAGAAACTCTTTCCGTCGCGGCCAACGCCGCCACCGCCGCCGCCGCCGTTCATACCGCCGCCGCCACCGCCGCCGCCGTTCATGCCGCCGTTCATGCCGCCACCGCCTCCTCCTCCCTGGAAGAAGCCACCGTCGCCTCCGCCCTGGCCGAACTGGTCCCAGTCGGAACCTTGGAGCGCGCGCGGCGGAGCGGCGTCCTTCGGGGCGTGGTCGGCATCGGCGCGGAGGTTACGCGCCGGCTGGTCACCAGCCACGTTGGACGCAGTCGCGCTTCCAGCAGCGATGGCCACGGCGCACGCAGTGAGGAAGCAGAGCTTGGAGAACGATGGCATCGTGTCTTGGCTGGGTCGTTGGTCGCGAGTTGTGAGGGCGACGGGGAGTGGTCAAAAGTGAGTGCAGGGTGGTGTGGGGGTCGACTTGTTGTCGGCGAGGAGGATTGAAGAGTGAGTGAGGAGGGCAGGCCACCGGCAGCTGGATGATGCGAGGAAGGCTCAAGGGTCGTCTCCACGGTGGGGAGGACTCGGTGGGGAGGACCTAGCGAGAAGGACCTGGAGAGAAGGACGCGGTGAGGAGGGCCTGGCGAGAAGGACTCGGCGATTCAGACCTGGCGACGAGGACCCATTGTTGCTCGACAGGTCATCGCTGCTCCTTTCCTCGAGCTACGAGATGTACGTACTTGCGGGAGACGGCGCGCTGTTTTTGTTTTGGTTCGGGGAGTGTTTGTTGGAGTACGTGCCGAGAGGCTGGCGGGCGACCAGGTACACTTGCAGTCGGCCATTGTTCTCCAACGTGCGACGGTCGTTTCGTCGTCGCCAGTGAATCGCCATTGGTGTGGACGAGTCGGGTTGATGGATAACTCTGACAGTAGTATCCGGCATGCACAAAAACCCATGCGGAGGGTCACGGGATAGCATTTTATGGTGGATATCGACCTTGATTTGTCCGTGTTTCGTACAAGATTGGCCAGGTTCAAGTTGACTGGTGTGTACCGCGTATCAGTGTTGCCGATCAGCGAAGGGAATCGAACGAACGCATCATTGGTCGCTGCAGCTCTGAAATTGAACGCCTATGAGACCACTTCCGCCGCTGCGATTGACAACGACTTCATTGCAAGACGTTCCGACCAGTGTTTGAAAACAAAAATAAGCTATAACGACCTGACAGACAATGGTGGGCACCAGTTACGTGCTGTCCACCAAAAGATACTGATCCCATATAATCCACTTACCACTATCTTCAACAACCACAACTAAGGTTGTGGCTTGGAGCTTCGGCAACACTTTTGATGAGTCGTCATGCGTCCAAAATGAGTCCGTTTACGCGGATCTTCGTCATATACAGTACTTCATATACCACAAACAGGATGGCAATGACGCCGGAAATAGAGACGAATCATCCACCTCTCATTCGAGGTCCACCACAATGGGACCGATAGGATGGGCTTAAAATACTCCCGAGTCCATCCGGATGACAATAGGACTCTACTAAACCATATAAACAGCGCGCCGTCTCCCGCAAGTACGTACATCTCGTAGCTCGAGGAAAGGAGCAGCGATGACCTGTCGAGCAACAATGGGTCCTCGTCGCCAGGTCTGAATCGCCGAGTCCTTCTCGCCAGGCCCTCCTCACCGCGTCCTTCTCTCCAGGTCCTTCTCGCTAGGTCCTCCCCACCGAGTCCTCCCCACCGTGGAGACGACCCTTGAGCCTTCCTCGCATCATCCAGCTGCCGGTGGCCTGCCCTCCTCACTCACTCTTCAATCCTCCTCGCCGACAACAAGTCGACCCCCACACCACCCTGCACTCACTTTTGACCACTCCCCGTCGCCCTCACAACTCGCGACCAACGACCCAGCCAAGACACGATGCCATCGTTCTCCAAGCTCTGCTTCCTCACTGCGTGCGCCGTGGCCATCGCTGCTGGAAGCGCGACTGCGTCCAACGTGGCTGGTGACCAGCCGGCGCGTAACCTCCGCGCCGATGCCGACCACGCCCCGAAGGACGCCGCTCCGCCGCGCGCGCTCCAAGGTTCCGACTGGGACCAGTTCGGCCAGGGCGGAGGCGACGGTGGCTTCTTCCAGGGAGGAGGAGGCGGTGGCGGCATGAACGGCGGCATGAACGGCGGCGGCGGTGGCGGCGGCGGTATGAACGGCGGCGGCGGCGGTGGCGGCGTTGGCCGCGACGGAAAGAGTTTCTCCTTCAGCTTCGGCGACCAGCACAGCAACAGCCACAGCGATCAGAACAACAGAGACAAGAACGGAACCAAGACGAGTGGAGCCACTCACCTCGTTGGCGTCGCCGTGAGCCAGTGCTCGTCCGATCAGGATTTTTTGTACTGTATGTACCCTAACAAATCGGCGTAGTTTCTCTTTCTTTGTGTGTGTTGTCGTGCATGGGAGTTGACGGGGTCGGTAGAGCCATGCTGTCGTCACAATGAATGGAGGCTTGTTTCGCAAGCGATTACCGTACGAGATTTTTTTTCGGTTTCAAACGGTTTCAAACGGTTTCAAACTTCGTGGAGAATGAGAGAGGCAGCAAAACGTGCGCTGGCCAGTGGCAGTCTCGCAGCGTGTGGTGCCTCCTCGCATGATCGAATCGAGTAGTCTACTATCGAGTGTCGCGCCCATCGATAAACTCAAGACACGATTGAATCGATGACATGGCTGTCGATGGAACCTTTTTTCGATCAATGACGACACGAAGTATATTTTTCGATTCAAAAGTCGCCCTTCAGGTACGAGTAGTTTCGACGTTGGAAGTTAGAAGTGAGTTGGGACCCCTCCTTATACGCTGATGAGTTGAAATTTTTTTGTTTAGAGAAAGGTGGATCATGAGGAGGTTACTGAAAAGGAAGTGACCCACGAGAGTTCACAGCTTACTCGTCCATAACAAATATTTCTACCGCATCCTCTCCTCATGAGCTACTCGCCTCCGGACGCGGCAGCGAGGTTGTTCTCCTGTCGACTGACAAGAGCGTCTGAGATGCCGGAGATAGATACAGACTGTGTTCTGATTCAGCAATTTCGTCTGCTTCCTATGTGAACTGGGATCGACGAACCTGGGGCATCCTTACGCTCTAGAGCAACCCAAACGCCATGGAATTCTGAGATTTTGTAGACATCCGTCATTCTTAGGAGTTGTCAGTTTTGATCACGCGAACGAGCAACGGATGCTTCATGGCGAGAGTCGCCGACATGTCGTAACTCCCATCATTCTTGGCCAGATCCACGTCAAAACGGTACTTATGGAGCATATTGGCGAGCAAAACGCGCAGCTCGAGCATTGCAAGGTTCATACCGACGCAGGTGCGTGGGCCAGCACTGAACGAGAAGAACTGGAAGGATGAGATTTTCCTGAGTGAGCCCGTAGAAGCATCAATCCAGCGCTCTGGTTTGAACTCGGCGGCGTCATCGCCCCAGATCTGAGGAAGACGAGCTATTGTGTATGGTGGCATCACTACGGTCTCGCCCTTCCGCAGGTTGATTCCCCCACTAATGGTCACATCTTCCGAGACATGGCGGTACGTGAATGGGCCAGCCGGGTAGAGTCGGAGGGTCTCGCGAATCGTAGCCTCAAAGTACACGAGCTCACGTGTGTGGTCGGGAGTAAGGTACGTCTCCGCATCGATCTTCCCAACTTTTGCGCTGAACTCGTCCCGAATCGTCTGCTCCACTCGAGGGTTTTTGGCGAGCGCGTAAAAGAACCAACTCAGCGTTGCGCTCGTTGTGTCTCGTGCGCCGATGATGAATGTGAGCACGAAGTCGACGAGGTCTTCCTTCTGCAATCCCTCCAGCCCGTCGCCACTACTCTCAAAGAACAACTCGATGACGCTCTTGACGGCGACTGTGTCTTCTTCTGATCGTGTTTGACCATTGATCTTCTTAACCCAGTTGTCCATGCTCGCCTGGATGACTTGATTGAGCCACCCGTAGATGACATCCATGCCGCGTGCGAGGGTGCCTTCGCGGCCAACGCGTAACCAGTGTTCAAGCTTCCAGTACCAAGCCGGACGCCGAAAGCGGAGCGAGGTTACGGCTGAAGCACTATCGAGCGCGTGCTGGAAGGGGTGGGATTCGGAGGAGCTGAGACAGGCGAGATCCACACCGAGAGCCATCTCGACAAATGTGTCTAGCGTGAATTCGTGGAACTTCTTGTTCAGGTCCACTTGCGATCCTTTTACCATTGCATCCTCAAGAGTATCATCCAGGCGCTTGAAGCTCTTCTTGATCGCGTGGTTTAAGAAACTGCGCAGCACTCGAGCCGAAAAGAACTTGGCGGCTGTCTTGCGCTGGTGATGCCATCGCTCGCCGTCTGATGTGAGAAGACCATGGCCAAACAACGTTTCCAGCGTCGAGATTTGGTACTCGCCCTTTGGAAACTTGTCAAAATGTTTGGTCGTGACGTATTCAATCGCTTCAGGCATACAGATGATGACCGAATCGGGTTTCCCAGGGATCTGGAGTCTCCACGGCTCCCCATTGAATCGCAGAGTTTGCTCGCACAACCATTCGTGGAATGTGTCGCCATTTCGAGCGACTTCCAGCATGTCTCCGAGCAAAGGGAGTGTCGTGGGCAACTTGTGAATCTTGTCCTTTTGTTTCGCTCTCTTCGTCACCACGTACGTGAAGACCACGGCGAGCGCGATTGCTGTGGTAGCCGACAGTTTAGCGTCATTCAGTGCTAAGAAATTCGAGTCCATGGCTCTCGCGGCTCGTTGAAGAAACAGAAAATGAAGACCCAGACGTATAAGGCTCTGATTACGCTGCGCGGTTGAGAGGCTTCCTTGTTGAGTCGAATCATCTCGGGACAAAGACCCCTCACGATACGCCCAGTAATGCAGCTTGTTTACGGTCATGCTTGGGTTCGCCACTTCCACTGCTCCCGTTCCTGGTTCTTTGTCAAACTCGCCTGCTTGAAACAAGCTCGCCAATAACTTGGTGGCATTTTCTTTTGGTTCACACTATACGGATGCTGTGAATGTCTACGCAGGGTTGAAGTTTTGATTGGCTGATGAAGTCAGCAATGTCCGTTCTAACATCGAAGTTGCCTGGTAAACAAAAAAGAGGCGTCCCGAACTGAGTCCGTCTTGTTGTGAAAAGCCAAGCAGCGGCGGGAACTTGGGGGCGCTCTCGTGTGCATGAACACTTTGGAGTTTTGATTCTTGTGTTTCTCTTTGTGGACGGCTGTGGGTCCACTCGTGACCGACCCGTTCAGAATCACGCTACACACTTGCTGTACTTATGATGTGTTGACCTGAGCGTATTCCCATCTTTGTTGAGAATGGGCACCACCCGATGTGACACAATTCGATAGGGACCGTCCATACTGCACGGTACTGTACTTGCCGTGCGAAAGCTTCTAGTTGAGAAGTCGATTGCGCTTCCGTGGTCTTTTTCCTGCAGCATTTTTCTGTTTGAAAATGGCTACGAATGAAGCTGTGAACAGGAGAAATTCCACCGGGTGAATGAACACACCGTACCATTTGAGCCTCCACTTTTCGCGCTTGGCACTGACATGCCATGCAAGTGTACATCCAGCCCATAAGCAAGCCATTCAATAACACTTAAGAAGGCTATCGAAGCCTCTACTCAATGTGCTCTGCAGCTAGCTGCATCTATGGTGAGTCACTCATCACAACTTCCATATAATAGAAAAATGTTGTTCTCTGACGGCGAAATCTTCAAGCTCCGACCGACCGATATTTGAATTTTGCCGAGGGGTTGGGCCAGCATGACGACAACGAAGAGAAGCGACACTGGAAACTCGAATAGTGAACACGCAAATCGACTTGGATACAAAAATATAATTGAGTTTGTGCTGTCCCCTCCTCGACCGCAATCATACCCAACGTTGAAGTTAATCCCAGCTCCGATTGGAGTGAGAGGGTCGGATACCCCAATGAACCTTTTATCGCTCCAACACGTTTGACACCTTCGTTTTGAGTCGTCAGCAAGCCTTGAAATAACGATACCTATCGTCTCGAATCACGTCGAGTGTTTCTTTCCACGGGTCGAGGTTGTGATCTCACAAGTTGCGTGAATGCGATGCAACAAACCAAGGGTCGTGACACAGCTGGCGCCTAGAGAGTTCGTCCGGGTGTTGAGCTTGAGCTGTTTCTCACGCTTTACCAAGCGGCCGACTTGGCCCAGACTGTTGTCGAGATAGTCTTGGCAGCATTACTTCAGCTGCCTAACGGGATGCAAAGGTGCTCAAATTCGGTGAATGATCTCAATTAAAGTCTTCCTGGAAGTTGGGAATCCACACGGTAAGAGGTGTGATCGCGAAAGCCGTTTATACTCGCGAGGGTACGCACGCAAAAGTGCTTTTGCCAGTTCGCTCAGGCAGAGACGCGCTCGCCATACACTGCGAGGTGGTTTCTCATTGGCTCCATCCAAGTCGGATCAGCAAACACGCTGATCTTGGAACGAGCAATTCAAGACTCTACGGTGTTTCGTCGCTCCCGGGAAGCAGAAACTAACACGTTCTAGAGCATGTGCAATCGAAGCAGTCAGCCCTTCCAGCTGCACGCCAAAATTCCAGTTTCCCGAATGCCCACTGAATTAACATCAATCTGTGGTTGCCAGATGTGGTGGAATTCCGCAAGAATGTATCATCCATCGTTGTTAACTTAGTATACCATCTCGTGGGACACCAATGACACTAACACCACCTGAAGCCAACGAGCCATGTGACACCCATGCCAAGTTCAAGCATGTCGGGCGATGGAAGCTTTGGTCCTCAATCGTGCGAAGCCAAACCCTCACCAACGACCCATTCCCAACGCCAAGGATCAAAGTTTTAACTTAACCCAAACCAAATCCCAGTATGAGTGCAAGTGGCAACGGTTCCTCACGCCGGTGCGGACAGGATCTCGTCACGGCCTTCGAGGCCGCCTTCGGTGAATGCAGCAACGCCACGGGCATCTCGACGGTCCTGGGCATCACGCAGCCAGCCACCGAGTCCCAACGCCAACTACTCTGCTCGACAGTTCAGTGCACGGACCTCTACCGGCTCTTCCGAAACAACGCGGAAGAGAACTGCACCGTGGGTACACTCATCGTGCTCAATGAGGCCAATGTCAACCAGGTGCTCGCCGTGTGCACAACAGCAGCACCGACGATTGCACCAAATGCGACGCAGACGCCAACATCAACGACACTTGCGCCAACGTCAGTGGTGGCAAAATCATCCGGGTCCAACACGGGAGTGGTCGTCGGCTCGGTTGTCGGAGGGGTTGTCGTTCTGGTCGTGCTCGCGCTCCTGTTTGCGTGGTATCGACGACGGCAGCGAAAACAGGGTCGTGGCGCAGACTCGAAGGACGGTCACTACGAGACTATGCCGACGACGCCCAAGACCGAGCCGTCCGACTCAGGGCCCTGGAGTGATCCGGTTATCACAGCGATCCGCATCCCGCTAGAGATGGTCAAGTTTGGGGAGCTGCTGAGCCAAGGCGCGTACGGTGAAGTCTTCCAGGGTACGTACAACGACCAACACGTCGCTATTAAGAGGATCCTGCCAACGAGGCGACGAGTCTTGACACATATCCACGGATTCCTCGATGAGATCAAGCTCACGGCATCGCTCGAGCACGACCGAATCGTCAAGTTCATCGGCGTCGCCTGGGACTCGCTGTCGGATATCTGCATGGTCACCGAGTTTATGTGGGGTGGGGACCTGCGACAACTGCTCATTGACTTAGAGCAACGAAACGAACCGCACGGATTCGAGTACAACAAACTCAAAATCGCCATCCAGATTGCGCACGCATTGACGTACTTGCACAGCCTCCAGCCCATCGTGATCCACCGCGATCTCAAATCTCGCAACATTCTTCTCACGGAAGAGCTCAACGCCAAGCTCATCGACTTTGGGGTTTCCCGCGAACGACGAGACATCACGATGACCGCCGGCGTCGGCTCGTCGCTGTGGATGGCCCCAGAGGTCATGTTGGGCGAGCGCTACGACGAGAAGGCCGACATCTTCTCGTTCGGCGTCGTCTTGTCGGAGCTCGACACACACCAGCTTCCGTACTCGCAGCTCCAGAAGACCAGCTCGGACCAGAAGGCGCCCGACATGATTGTCATGCAAATGGTATCTCAAGGCCAGCTTCAAGTGCAGTTCTCCGACAATGCTGCTCCTCAGGTCGTGGAGCTTGCCCACTCGTGCCTGGCGCTCGATCCTCGAGCTCGCCCATCGGTTGCCGAGGTCTTACACAAACTCCACACGATCTGGCGCAAGGGCGGACTTGTGTAGGTAACGCGACTAAGTAAATCAATATGGTAAAGGCGAATGGGTAGATCCAGATACACATAGATCGCCTGCATCTTCCAGCCCACCGGCCGATTGCTTTCACCCTTGGAAAGGGGAAGGGTCGCACCCAATGCCACCGTTCTGTGAAGAAAATTTGCTGAGACTTCCAGGATCCAAAAGTTCCAGGTTCTAGAACCAGCTGGTGGCCCAAGTGAGCTCCTGGGATTCTTGAACCTCCTCCACTGGAGACTGGAACGGTACCACGTCGCAGGGTCCGGCCTTCCCACTGGCTCTCTGTGCAACCGCAGTCATTGGCGAAGATCTGCTGGGCGGGTCTGTCCACGTCGACAGATCGTTGATCTCTTTCAGGATCAGCAGCTCGCCGGCCACAATGCCGTTTGCCAGGTGGTAGCGCGTCCCAGGCGACATCTATCTCACTGGACAGTCTCCGCTTGCGTGAGCTGCGTGCGACTCGAGCGAGTCAGCGACACTCGGGATCTCCTGCTGTTCAGCGCGTTGCTCGGGGGCGGGAGGGAATTGATCAGCGTCATCTCTTCGTCGCGCAACTATGGGCGACTTCAATGGTGTCGTTAGCGTATGTGCTTCAGCATGAGTTCAGCGCCGTCACCAGAGTCTCACGCTGATCATTTTGCATTTTCCATCTCTCCCACAGCCCGCGAATGCGAGCGCGCCGGGCGACAGGTTCCGCGATATTGTGAACAAGGTGATGGACAATAACAAGAAGAAAGACGAGGAAGAGGATGACGACAACGACGACAACGATGATCAGCACGGTGACCGACCCAAGGTCACGCCCACGCCCTCACCGCTCATTAAAGTTATTGTTGTCCCAATGTCATCGAGTCCACCGCCGACGGCTGTCCCAGGATCGCCGCTGATCGTCGCGAGTGCGTCTCCGCAGCTGCCAGGCTCCAAGAGCAGCGGCTCGTCGAACGACGCCAGTACGAAAAATGCCTCGGGTGAGAATAAAGGGGGTTCGAGCAGCGGGGTCGCGATTGGAGTCGGCGTCATCGCGTGCTTAGCGATCATCGCGATCGCCATGTTTGTCGTGCGCAAGCGCCGTTCAAAGCAAACCGCACAGGAGAAGTCGCTGGAGTCCCCCCACGACACGGCGCAGCCAACGACGCGCAACGACACGAGTACCAACTACAGCCACATGCCCAACACCGAGGATCTCAAAGTGCGCTCATACCCTGGCACGAACGGCTCCTCCACGATCGCAGAACAGGCTGAGATCCAGGCCGTGCGGATTCCGATGGAGAAAATTGAGTTTGGTCAGCTTCTGAGTCGTGGTGGGTTCGGTGAAGTCTACCGAGGCACGTACAAAGGTGAGCCGGTCGCGATCAAGCGCCTGCTGCCCGAGCGCCGCAAGGATATGAGGCAGATCGATGCGTTCCTGTCCGAGGCCAAGATGATGGCCACGCTCGAGCACGAACGCGTCGTGAAATTTGTGGGAGTTGCGTGGGACTCGCTCTCCGAAGTGTGTGTCGTGCTCGAGTTTTTGGAAGGCGGCGATCTTCGCTCGGTGCTTAGCCGATGGGAAACAACCGAGCGCCGTCTCCACGGCTTTGACCACGACAAGATCAAGATTGCTCTCCATGTGGCCCACGCCATGACGTACCTCCACTCGATGCAGCCCGTGATCCTCCACCGCGACCTCAAGTCGAAGAACATCCTGCTGAACCACGACTACGACGCCAAGGTGACCGACTTTGGTGTTTCCCGCGAGAGTATCGACGCGACGATGACGGCTGGCGTTGGCTCGTCCTTGTGGATGGCGCCCGAGGTCATGATGGGTGAACGATACGACGTCAAGGCCGACGTCTTTTCCTTTGGCGTCATCTTGTCCGAGCTGGACACGCATCTGCTCCCGTACTCGCACGCCACGGAGCCTGGCACTGGCCGCAAGATTCCTGACACAGCGATCCTGCAAATGGTCACGTTAGGAAGACTCACGGTCGAGTTCACGAGCACGGCCGATCCAGAGTTAGTGGCTCTAGGCCGAGACTGTGTCGCTCTGGACCCGAAGGACCGACCGACGGCCGGAGAAGTGCTCCATCGCGTTCACACAGTGTGGCGGAGCTGCGTGTCGCTGTAAGCGTGTCTTTTCCGTCCAGTCTTTTCCTCTCCGATGTGCGCCAGAATCCAATTTTGTAAAGCTCCTTTGATCTCTCTACCGAGATCCCTTTCGAAACTCTCTATTGTTCTGCGCTTCTTGACTTTTTATTTGATCGGCAGCCAGCGAAGTGGAACCGTCAAGAGTTCAACCTTCGAATCTGCCGCAATCATCGCGTCGTGGGCTCGCCTCCACGCAATGTGAACCTACCCGACTAGTGAGACCCTGGGTTTTCTCCATTTTTTCCCATACGTACTACTACCTCCCACACGATAGTATCCACGCGTGTAAACTACAGTACACTTGGCTCCTGTTAATCATTGTGGGAGAACGAAGAAGAAGAAGAAGAGGATCGGAGACAGTGCGAAATGAACGCATCGCAAAGATTGCGGCAAGCGTGTCTCTGCCTCCCTGCAGTAGAGAATCCACGACACTAATTAGCATCATCGCGAGCGTCCCATCGAAGAGGCGAGATCGGTTCAGCAGCGACGCGGACCCATCGTCCAACCACCCGTGACCGAGGAACGTGACTTGGATCGCACTGGAACGTTGTCGGTCGAACAGCAACACGCGATTGCTCAGCAGCAAGGGAGTCAGGCGCCGTTTCCATTGCGTCGTTGATGCGTAGTGATTAGGCTGGCTTAGTCATGATTTAACCGATCGGTTCAGGACCTTTCTGACCACTTTCCAACGGACCAGATCTGGAAAATTCTCAAAACACGGTCCATTCTTCCATGCTGCCCACTTGGCCGAGGCCTAACCGCCTCTACCATGAAGTGCGAGAAGTGGTTAGGCCAGGCGCCTCGTGGCGGATACACTAAGGCGCCCAAGTGTCCAGCCTCGAGCTGTACCTCCGTCCAACCAGAGACAGAGACGGAAAGAGAGGGAGCTGGACGTACCTTCCGTCTGGGAGAGATGGCCTCGCACTCGTGAAAACGGCGCCTCGCGATCGAATCCATGGTGCGTGCACTCGTCTTTTTGGTTAGGCCCTCCTCGGCGTCTAAAAAAGTAGATAAGCGAGCCTAACCACGTTTGACGTGCAGTCGACCCACTCGTCGTCGTCGCACGACGACGAAGAGATCCTCCTCGGAAGCTCGAGGAGCTCTTCGCTCGATTCGTCCGACGAGGTCTACGCGCACCACCACAAGCGACGCCACTTCCGAGAGTACGACTCGGACTCGTCGGATGCCACGCCCCAGGTCGGCTCGCCGGCCGACAACGACGGGATGGACCAGGGCAAGATCGCCGGACTGCTCATCGGCGCCGTCGTGCTGCTTTTCGTCGTGCTCTTTGCTGTGCTCGCGCGTGTGCGGAGACGCCGCTCGCAGTTTGCTCCGACGCCCTCGCTCGTGCTCCATCTCCACTCGCGGATGGAGTCGCCTTCGAGTGACACTGGGAGAGTGCCGGAAGTGAGACTCTTCGGCAAGCACCGAGGATCCACGACCACGACGGCTTCGGACATCTCGGCGAGGTCCTCGGCGACGACGGCTGCCGCGCCGCGACGGTTCTCGAAAGGATCGTCCGGTGGCGGCGACAATGCGCTCTTCACGAGCGGCTGCGTGGACCAGACCATCACGTCGGTGCGCATCCCGCTGAACGAGGTCGTGCTTTTTGAGATGGTCGGGCGAGGAGGCTTTGGAGAGGTCTTTCGCGGCTCGTACGAGGACGAAGTCGTCGCGGTCAAGCGCATTCTGCCCGAACGACGCCATGATCTGGTGTACATTGAAGCCCTGCTTGCTGAGGTCAAGCTCTTGGCGACGCTCGACCATCCGCACATTGTGCAGTTTATTGGCGTCGCGTGGGACTCGCTCAGCGATCTCTGTGTCGTGAGCGAGTTCATGGACGGAGGCGACTTGAGGTCGTTGCTGCATCGGTACGAACGAGTCGAACATCGACCCAAGGGCTTCGACGCCGAGAAGACGCGCATGGCCATGCAATTAGCCCACGCCATCGCCTACTTGCACTCGCTGACGCCCGCGATGCTGCACCGTGACATCAAATCACGGAACGTGCTGCTCGACAAACGCCATACCGCCAAGCTCGCTGACTTTGGCGTCGCGCGTCAACGACTCGACAGTAAAATCACCGCCGGCGTGGGCTCGGCGCTCTGGATGGCGCCCGAAGTCATGGCCGGCGCCAAGCACGATGAGAAGGCCGACATCTACTCGCTCGGCATCGTGCTGTCAGAGCTCGACACGCACTTGTCGCCGTACTCGCGCGTGCGGGAGCCGCGAGACGGCAGGAAGAAGATCCCGGACGTGACGATCGTGCAGATGGTCTCGATGGGCAAACTTCGCGTCGAGTTCAGCGAGACGAGCGACCCGGTCTCGAGGCAGATGATCGAGCTCGGAATTCAGTGCACGGCGCGAGCCCCGTCGGCGAGACCCACGGCGGCCCAAGTGATGCACCGCATCCACCTCATTTACCGTTCCTTGATGTGAGTTGTGAGTATGTAGAAAACCTATTTATTTATCTGCAATAGAGAGAGAAAGCAAAGTCGAAAGAACGCTGCTGCGAGATTATAGGTGTCATGAGACCGTAAACCACCCTGGGCGCCATCCATCGATGTACCCATTTGTCATTAAGGTGCCAGTCAAGATCTGGCGACATGAGCTCCTCACCAGATCCCGTCATGTTCCACAACTAGGTATGTTCTATAGAATTTTTAGCATTTCGTTCTGACGGATAACACCTTTTACATGAACAGATGAGCATCTTGACAGCTTCAAATGGAATGGAGACAGGGCGCTCCAGCTGCCCACGATGGCGTCAAAATTTTAGTCACATCCTGCAGCCACACATCTTGGGATCCTCTCTTCGCCGCACGATCCGATCAACTTCAACGTCACGCGTGATTGCCGTCGGCGAAAACACGCGTCAATGCGGACCATTTCCCAACGACTAAGCCAGCGTCTCCCTTGCTCAATCGAGCTCATTCGCCAATCTCCATCGACCGGAGCAAGCCCTCTTCCCTCACCACGGCCCCTCTACGACCGTCCGGACGAAGATGTTCAAGTCGCTTCTTATCGTCGCGGGCTTGCTAGCTCAAGCACTCGCGCAAGACCCAAACTCAGTCAGCGATCTCTCGCCTGACGCCCTCGCGAAGCTGCAGAGCGATCTGCTCGCGTGGAAGTCGAGTCCTGCAGGCCAAGAAGCTGTCCAAATGGGCCTCGCACCTCAGCCTCGCGCTGGTATTTCAACTCTTCGCGGGACGGATCTGCCTGCTGACCAGCTCCAGAAATTCCTGGACAACCAAAAGACTGTCGAGAAGCTCCAGAAGAAGTTCCCGCTCACGCAGTTCTCGCTGCAGACGCCGTTCGCGCTGTTGACGCCGCAAGAGTTCAGCAGCTTCGTCAAGAAAAGCAACGTCACGGCCCATCGAGAGCTCATGCAGACCCGCATGCTGGGGTCGCCAAGCCAGCAGCAGCAAGGCCCGGGCCAGACTACGGCTCCACCGACTCCAAAGCCCATTCCAACGGAAGTGGACTGGCAACAAGCAGGCTGTGTCTCCCACATCAAGAACCAGTACTCGTGCGGCGTTTGCTGGATCTTCGCGGCCGTCAGCACTCTTGAGAGCGGCTACTGCATTAACTCACCCACCAAGACGCTACCCGTGCTGTCCGAACAAGACATTCTTGCCTGTGGGCCGAACAAAGGAAACTGCTACGGCGGTTGGTCATTCGTGGCCTACGACTGGCTCATTCGAATGAACGGAGGCTCCGCTTGCACCGAAGCCAGTGTGCCGTACGCGCCCTATGCGGCAGAGCCAAGTCGCATGTGCACGCGGTACGATGACTCCAACGCTCCATGTGACAAGGTGGATCTTGGGCTAGTCTCCTACGTCGCCAACCAGTATCCTGACCACAGAGATCTAGAGGCAGTGGTCTCCATGAGACCAGTGTCGGCGCAGCTTCGTGCAGGGCTACCATACATGCAGTTCTACTACGGCGGTGTACTCATGGGTGACGAAGAAAACTGCCCAAGCGGTGAAGCGGACCACGAAGTTTCGATCGTTGGCTACGGTGAGCGGAACGGCACGAAATACTGGAAAATCAAAAACCAGTGGGGACCCTCGTGGGGCGAAGGCGGCTACGCCTATCTGGAGCGAGGCTTCCAAGGCTCGACCTTCGGAACATGCGGCATCGAGAGCTGGAGTCACTATCCGATTTTCCGAGACCAGGCACCATGGACCGACAACTTGCGATGCAGCGGCATTCGCTATGGAGTCGAAATCATCGGCCAGCCGCTCAAGAACGTCTCTGTCAAGGAAACTTACTCAGGCGGCTGCTGTGATGCATGTCGCCGGGAGCCAGGGTGCAAGGCCGCGGTGTACTCGAGCAATGTCTGCATGCTCAAGTCGACCATTGACGGCGAACGCGTGGGTCCAGACGTCCCGTTCATGTCCGTGACCGTCATGCCCAAGAGCGAAGCGAACGCTGCGATGTGTATGCCGATCGAGGAAAACGTCGACTACCCTGGGAACGACCTCAGCCGTACGCTGACTGCCACCGCAGGCGAGTGCTGTGACCGATGCCTCCAGGACCCGAGCTGCGGCGCATACACTTGGACGAAGTGGATGGGCGGCTCGTGCTTTCTCAAATACTCCAAATTTGACGTCAAGAAGAACAACCCACAAGCCGATGGCACGCCCTACTTCCGCTCGGGTGAGATCTATCGGTGCGGCCCCTTGCGCAAGGACGTCGACTATCCTGGTCAGGATTTCAAGAACCTCCCAGCGAAGACGGCAGCCGAGTGCTGCAACATCTGCCGTAGGAACTCGCCGTGCCAGGCGTTTTCATGGTCGAACTACCAAGGCGGAACCTGCTGGCTCAAGACCAAGGCGTCCAGCCCCGTCGCGAACGTGGGCGTCTTCTCTGCCACGATATACTGACAAATGCCAAGACCGCAGAAGCGTCGGATACACAAGCGATTAGTTGACTGAATTGCACGCCCAAACCATAAACAATCGCCTGTTATATCCTCACAGCCAGCATAACTTGGTAGTGGCGGAAATCTCCCGGGCTAAAACTGAAATCAGTACCTATGACTTGCAAGATAGGCGTTTTGTGTGCAACCTGATGTCTCTAACAGGTCTGATAGTTGCTCACTGCCGGTCCACGGGTGTCCACCCGAGTTGAGTGGCGCCGTCAAACACAGTTCATCGTGTGCATCGCGAACACGCTAGTGCAGGCTCGATTGGGTCGTGGACTGCCAATGTCGGAGCCACGTCGCCATCGCCTCGCGGTCGCGGTTCAGCTCAGCGATGCGGGTCCGAGCCGCCTCGAGCGCCGTCCTGAGGCGACGCTGGAAGGCCGAGACGTCTTTCGTGCTCAGGAACTGCTCGACCTCATCCGTCTGCGTGGCAAGACGGCACTTATCGATGACACTCACAATCACCGTACCAACGCTGATGACTGGGAACTTGCGCTCGGTAGCGTCGTAGTGGGTCTTGATGTAGTCCCACGCGGCCTGGACACCCTCAGGGCTGGCGACGACGCCCCTGATGAAGGTACTAAGCTGCAAAGGCTTGAGGTCCCCCGAGGCAAACGCCCACTCGAGTAGCTCACGCTTGGCGTTCACGCCCGGCACACGGCCAAGTGCAAACAAACAGTCGAGTTGTTCGTCTGCGATGGTGCATCCGTCGTAGTGGGAACGCAGTCGTTCAATGATGGAGCCAGACTCGTCGATGGACGCATTGGCGGTGTAGATCGCCAAGCCAGCTCGCCGCACATCCCCAGAGAGTGTCGACCTGTCTCCTTTGAGGTACGCCTCGACTCGCTTACGTGTCTCGGCGATGGTGGCGTCGTCATTCGCGGCTCCGAGACTCGTGATGGTCGCCGCGCGCCAACTTCCAGCATTGCTGGTGTGCTGGTCTTGGTCCGTCGAGTCCCACGTGAGGCGTCCCATGGGTGAACGAAACAGTTCTCGCACAAATCCTTGGAAGTCAGGGAAGTGATCTTCGGCGCAGAAGAGGTTCGAGTATTTTGTGATGATCGACGAGATCTCGTTCCAACACCAGTACTCCGACTCCTCGCGGTACGCTGCGAGGAAGTCGAAGGCATCAGCGATTGACAGTAGACCTGCTGTTGTCAGCATGAACGCGCTGGTGAGGAGCCCCAGGCGGTCGGTTCCTTTGAGAGTCTTGTCTTTGACGGGGATCTGCAGCTGCTTCCACATCGCCGGGAGGTAGTTGACCAAGTAGAAGTTGGTTTGGTCGGGGTTGAGCTTGAGCCATGTGATACTGGTTGGCAGGGCAGCATTCAGGCGCTGGGTGATCTCATTGCTGGCGATCAATGGTGCTGTTGAGTCTTCGCCACCACCAGTCTTGGCGTTCCAGACGCCAATGCGGATCGCCTCAGTTAGGTTCGCCGACGTGACGAGTGTGAGTGGGATGTCCCATAGTGTCGGATCGCCAGTCTCGATCTCGTGAGGGTTGCTGAAGAAACGCTGCTGCGTGAGCGTGAGCGACCCGTCTTGTTTCTCTGAGATCGTGACAACCGGAAATCCCGTCTGCTTGACCCACGAGTTGGCCATGGCTGCGATCTGGAGTCCCGAGGCCCGCTCCAGTGCGATCCACAGGCCCTCGGTGGTCGTGTTCCCATAGCTGTGCTCGACGAGGTACTCGTGGACTCCTTTGAAGAAGACGTCGGGGCCTAGGAACTCTCCAAGCATCCGCACGACACAAGCTCCTTTGCAGTACGCGATCGTGTCAAAAGCCTCGTCTATCTCGCTAGTGCGATGCACCTCAACTTCGACGGGATGCGAGGACGACATTGCATCTTTCGTCAAAGCAAATCCTTGTGTCCTGTGCGTGAACATCTCCCAAACGTTCCATTCTGGGAAGAGCGCGTCAACCGCAGTGTTTTCCATGTACACGGCAAAGCCTTCGTTCAGCCACAGCCCTGTCCACCAGTCCATGGTCACGAGGTTACCAAACCATTGGTGGGCCAACTCATGACACACACCACGAGCACAAAAGCTCTTCATCCGTACCCCGGACGATACTTCATCCACGAGAAGCGCGTGGGGGCCGAATGTGACTAGCCCCCAGTTCTCCATCGCTCCGGAGAAATTTGGTACCCCAACAATATCCAGCTTCTTAAGTGGGTACGGCACTCCGAATCGCCCCGTAAAAAACTCGAGCGCGCGCACGACGACACCTAACGCGAAACGACCTCGCTCACCCATCGTCGGCTGCGTATACACACCAATGACCACTCCACCCGCCGTGGTCTCTGTCACTGAGTCGAACTCGCCCACCGCCATCGCCACGAGATACGTCGACATGACGGGCGTCTCCTCGAATCGCCACAGCTTCTCGTGGTCTGCGTCGCTGCGAGTCGTCTTGCACAAGTGGGCGTTCTTCTTCGGCCGCAAAGTCGTCTCGACCACCGGCGTGTTGGACAAGGCCGTGAGGGAGGCGTCCGTCACCATGGACACTTGGAAGCGCGCCTTGACCGCAGGCTCGTCCCAGCATACGAACGCACGACGCGCATCGCAGGGCTCGAACTGGGTCGCGGCCATCGGTCGTTTCTCGCCGTCGGCATCGTACTCGGTGCGGAAGAAGCCGCGCTCCTTGTCGTTGAGGAAACCGTGGAGCCGAAGCGAGAGAGTGATCGTTGAGTGGAGTGGCAGCGCCTTGGCGAAATGGAACGAGACAGTTTCGTTCTCCGCCAGATACTCGATCTTCGTAGCCTCCAGCTTCACTGTGGCTTCTGCGGCTTCTGCGGCTTCTGCAGCTTCTGCGGCCACTGCGATCTCTGCGGCCTCTGCGGCCACTGGAGCCTCTACTTCCGTCCCACGTGGGATCTCGACCGAGACATCGAAGACGCAGAGCTCGACGGCGTGGCACGTGATCACACTCGTGGACTCGCGGACCTGGAGCAGCACGCGCTCGTTGGCCTCGAAGCGGAAGTTCATGAGGTCGATGACATCGTAGTCGATCCAGTACTAGAAAGAGCAAGGAGTGCATCAGTGGGATGGAGTAGACGGAGAGTGAGAAAGACAGTCTCGACTGGAGACTCAGTCACCTTGAGTGGGTGGACGTTGGTGGGTAAGCGAGTCGTAGTGGGCTCGGTCGCGGACTTGGGACTGCAGCAGTTGGTCGTCATGGTCTTGTCTGAGCTTTGAGGTGAATCGACAAGTGCGTCGGTGGAGCGATGTGAGGACTGGAATGGTGACGTTCACGATTGCAAACAGGTGCAAACGTTTGCTGAGACCTCTGAAATTAGATTCGAACTACATTTAGTGCATCGTGTTTCGGAAGCTATCAGATTGTCCCCTTTCCATAGCTATATGAGGTGAGAAGGTGGAGTCTATTGAGTTTCGATTTACGTACTCTAATAGCTATCAGCTCGCAGTGCTATGGTCGGCCGTTCAGGGGTCAACCTGGCGGAGAATCCAGGGATGGAGGTCGGAGGCGATGAGCTGGGGCAGGTCGGTGTGTCCCGGCCTGCTTGTTGGATGGAAGACGTGGGTATTGTTGTCCTCCCCCGCGAGGTTGGCGAGCGAGTTTGCCATGCGGTTGTGCGCTCGAAGGTGGTGATTCCATTCTCGTACGTCGAGCTGATCCGCTAGAGTTCGCGCTTGACGGTACAGGGAAAGAAGGGTGGGGTTCTTGGGCGTACGATGGTCACGTAGTTGCCGTAGAATCAGTTCACTGGCGCCGATAATGGAAAGACCAGTCCAGTGGTTCTCTTTAGCGGCTTGGAGCCCGGTGATCAGGCCGGTGTATTCTGCACAGGTGTTCGTTGTTGAAGCCGCTGAGAGGCGCGTCGCCGCACTCCATAGGACTGTTGGGGTGTTCTTCGTCCGGTCAAGGTTGATCACGACCGACCCTGCTCCGCCGGGTCCCGGGTTGTCTCGGGCAAAGAAGAGGAGTCGGGTTGGTGCGTTGGGTAGAGGTGGGAGAGCTGGTTGATCGGGAGGACCTCGGAGAAGACCTCGGACCTCATCAACTAAGTTGCTCGCGTAGGGGGGAAGAT
This sequence comes from Pythium myriotylum, assembly GCA_023091665.1. Classification (NCBI taxonomy): domain Eukaryota; phylum Oomycota; class Peronosporomycetes; order Pythiales; family Pythiaceae; genus Pythium; species Pythium myriotylum. The sequence continues at coordinate 1,302,925 of JALJCQ010000022.1, read as the reverse complement.
CCGTGCGTCTGGCGAACTTGAAGGAGAGGGTCTCAAGGACTTGTTGGCACCTGGCACTGTGGATTGCGTTGGCGGTCGTGGGTGTCCACGCTCGCTGCGGATCGGCGGCTCCATTGCGCCACGAGATGATGACGACAAGTGTCTCCAAGACCAACTGCTGCCAGACCGCTTGTAGGGCTGGGTAGAGACCTCCTCTTGTGTCGTCGTCGTCGTGCGGTTGACACTTGCTGAGGGAGGGTTGTTCCCAGACTTTGTGCGGTACTCGTGGAAGCCGGAGGCTGAAGACTGCCGTAAGGAATTCAGTTTGAGATGCCTGATCGTGTTGTCGCCATAAGCCAAGCCGCGTGAAGAGAGCTCTGATCCGTGCCCAAAGCCGCGCTGCCTCGTTGCAGGTCCAGACGATGTGATAGACTGAACCACCGCTGGTCCCAGCGGCGGCACAGTGAGGGCAGCCCCGTCGGCTGTTTTCCATAGCTATATGAATGCATACACTGCCGAAGCGACTAGTGGTTTTTTCCGTGACATCCTCAGAGAATGACTGCTTCCGAGCAAACAATCCGACTGATGACGCCTCAACATGTGCAAGACTCATTCTGATCCTCGTTGATGGTTCGATGATACCTCATCAGATCTCGGACTCGTGCTCCTTCCCTCTTGGCATGAGGTTTTCAATGTGCCTCGTCCAAATCTTCGGTACCGTTTTATTGACGAGTTTTTGGGAAGACTCGCACACTCTGATGATGATGATGATGAAGGTGAAGTCTATTGAGCGCAATGAATGTAGCTGACTCGCAAACTCTCCACGAGACGGCGAGTGTCATGATGCATCACCGACAACATGGCCAAACAACAATTTCATTATATCCACGAGCCTGTGGCTGCATTTTAGCCCCTTTGGGGCGAATCTGTGCACTTGCGCAAATGAGAGGTCCTCGTTCTGGAGAATGACCGTAAGGTTAACAGCTTAGGGTCCCGAAAGGGTGTAAATAGCGCCCCAAGTCACCTACTCACCGACTGTTTCGTTTCGAGCTCCTGTCTAGAAAGTCGAATGTCAAGATTCTCTTGACACCATCACGTCGAATTTCAATTTGTGGAACATCTAATGGTCAAGACGCAAAAGCATTTCGCATCATAAAAGGAGAAACCTTAGAGCTAATTCTCGCAGTGGCGAGTCTTGTGGAGTTGGCACAACACTTCCAACGCTGAGTGCATTTACAACAGAATGTTTTCCGCCTTTTCTTCGATGGGGGGTTGAGAGGCAACCCGGGGCCAGAAGGGGGCTGGCGCAGTTCTCATCGAAGCGGACCAATAGATGGAAGCGGAAACGATCAGCCGCATTGAACCAACGAGCCTGTCGTACGAGAGACGGCCAGCAACCAAGCTGAGTATCTCGGTCTCATCCGGGTGTTTCTGCAGCCATCATCGACTGCCAAATACGATTCCCGTCGGGCATCATACGACTGGCTGACGGACGTACTCGGCCTGCAGTAATGGAAAAAGCACTTGCGAGCGCAACAAGATGGCAGAATCTCTCGTCAACCTCGCGATGATCTCGAGACCGCTCCAGGTCCATCATCCCACAGTCCGGGTCGTTTGGAAATACCTCCCTGATTTGCTTCACAATGGTATCACTAGGTGGTTTGAAGACGTTCGATGTCGCGTGCTGTAGTTGCCTTTGATTGCACCCCGCACAACTCGTTCCACGCAATCTACGACATGCCCAGCTGCATTCGGTTCTCTTCAATTCGGCGATAACTCTGGAACGAAACGCCATCAGCGAACTCCTCTTCATTGCAGTTGCAGAATGCAACGAGCTTGTTCCACGAGTAGAGGCGCGCGCAACATACGAGAATCCTGTAATCAGAGCGTCTTCCTTGGTCCTCCTTGGTGATCTGTAAAGGTTCTCGATCGCAAGGAATGATAGCTGCGAGCCTCGCCAGCCACAAACGATGATTTCCCAAATCTGCAGACGTTCGGTGCCTCGGTTGTTCGTGGGTGAGCGAGCAGGAACGCGATTGTTGAGTTATCCACACCATGGTTGAAATCTGCGACATGTGTCACGTGGAGTCAGTACCACGTAGTCAGTTCGTACCAAAACACGGTAAAAGGTACTGAGTGAAAAACGTAGGTAACTACCTCATTTTGATGGCTCTACGATCAATATCACCTTTATTTAGTCCAAATTAGATCAAGCTCACCTCATTTTGCGAGTAGCTGCTCCGGTCCAGCTGCTGACTTCCTCCACACCGGTCACATCGACCGTGGCGCGAATCCTCGCGTGCGTTGGGCCCCATCCCTTCCCATCCCATCCCCACGCGAGTGGCTCTTCGGGTCGCAGTTGCCAAATGCGGCGCATGCGGCGGTTGGCGGCGGCGCGCTGCGACGCCGACGCGCTCGGACGCGTGACCTTCGGCGAGCAAGCGGCCACCGACTGCGCCGCCGCCTCGAGCTTTTCGTTCTTCGTCATCAGCGCGCGCCCGACCGATGAGCAGGTCAAGCGCATGTGCAGCGTCGAGGCCTGCCGCAGCGTCGTGGCGTCGATCAAGAGCGTCGCGCCGAACGAGTGTCAGCTCGCGACGCAGCAAGCCGAGCTCTACCTGTACAAGGACGTGCTGGACCCCGTCAACGCGGCGTGCGGATTCGAGACAGGATCGAACGGCGCCGTCATCGCAGAAAGAACGACGACGTCGGGACCGGCATCGTCTCGCAGTGATGACGGCGGACGAAGCGCGGTGACGCAAAGCTCGGGGGACTCTGACGGTGCGCTCGGAATCGGACCCATCGTGGCGATGATACTCGGAGCGATCGTGTGCGGATTACTCGCCGCGTTCATTGCCGTGCGCGTGAAGCGCGGTCGAGCAAGCTCCGTTGGCAAGTACGATGAAAGCCGCCGCTACCGCTCAAATGGCACTTCTGTGAGTCCCGGCAACGAGACGGACGAATTTGAGTCGCGCCGTGACTACACCGACTTTACAGCGGTCGCCGTATCGTCGAAAGTGAGCTCGGAGCAGTCTCGTGCGTCGACAGCCCACAGCTCAAAGCCGAGCATTGGCTCTTACGGCGACGAAGCGATCGGTTCGGGCAGCTTCGTTGCTGATAACGTGGAATCCCCGCTTAAAGACCCGTCGATCGCTATGCTTCGGATACCAATTTCACAGATCAAACTCGGCAAGCTGATCAGCCAAGGAGGCTACGGAGAAGTTTACCGAGGCACGTTCGACGGTAAAACCCCCGTCGCCATTAAGAAACTGCTCCCAGAGCGCCGTCAGATGGCGAAAGAAGTTATGCAGTTCTTGGGAGAGGCGAAGCTTATGGCATATCTCCATCACGAGCGCATCGTGCGTCTTGTCGGAGTTGCATGGGACGACGTGGAGCAGAATCCGATGGTAGTCTCGGAATTTGCCAACGGTGGAGATCTCCGTACCTTGCTGCAGACCTACGAGAAGGATAAACGATTAGTCGGGTTCAGTTTCGACAAAGTCAAGATCGCACTCCACGTCGCCGAGGCGCTATACTACCTCCATTCACTGAGCCCCATCGTGCTACATCGCGACCTCAAGTCCCGAAACGTGCTTCTTACAAGCGAGCTCGATGCACTCGTGACCGACTTTGGTGTCTCTCGAGAACGCAGCAACAACACGATGACCGCCGAAGTCGGTACATCACTGTGGATGGCACCGGAAGTGATGATTGGGGAACGATACGACGAGAAAGCCGATGTCTTTTCTTTTGGCGTGATGTTGTCGGAGATCGACACCCACCGATTACCGTACGCTGACATGTTGCAGCCACAGCCCGACGGCCGACGACTTCCTCTACCAGCGATCCTGCGCCTCGTGGCATTAGGAAAGCTCAGCGTGGCTTTCACCGACGGCGCGGACGCTGACATGGTGGCCCTTGGGCGAGAATGCGTGGCGCTAGAGCCACGTGAGCGACCGACGGCCGCCGAATTGATGCAGCGCGTGAACCAGGTAATGGGCAGTTACGTGGCATTTGTCTAGTTATTGCAAAGTATTTAATGAATCGACACGAGAGAGAACCTCAAGAGGGGAGATCTTTGCGATATGTGGAGATTTAGCCCGTGGGCCAACGTCAGGCGCAACGATTGGCTCGACGTTTGTGAAGCCACACACTTTGGATGTGATCCAACTGCCCCCTGTATCCATTAGCGGCCTGGGTTCAGGTGTGAAAAGATCCTCCAACCAGCATTCTCCATTTTGCGCGATGGGGACACTATCAGAATGCGGAGACACTCTAACCACGACGGCCCGGGGGACACTGGGTGTCAAATGTACGAAGGAGACCGCGTATTCGTTTACCAATGCGACTGCCAAGCCCTCGACCAAGGTGGTCGCCGAGTTCTGTGCGAGTGCGAACTGCGACGCGTTCCTCAAGTCGCTCAAGAAGGCTGTGCCAAATGAGTGCGTTGTTTCCGCAGCCGAAGGTGTTCGACTGTACAGAGATATCATCAACCCGATCTCGGTAGAATGTGCTGAAGATTCAATACCCACTCCATCGTCGAAAACTCCGAGTCCTTCAACTGTCGCTCCCAAGTCCTCGCCCTCCACACTATTACCACCAGCGCCTTCGACAGACGGCAGCTCAGACGGCTCACTAATAGTAGCGTCTGATGCTGAAAGCAGCGAGAATCCCTCAACGGCTTCACCTCCACCATTGCCATCTGTATCAACATCGGCACCCGCACCGACCTCGCCGACCTCGCTTCTACTGACATCAAGTCCGTCCGCTGCAAAAGCCGCGATCGTTCTTCCTTCGCCCACAGCAAACACTGGATCCTCGACTGCCCACCATGAACGCCTGGATGTGAACCTTTTGCTCGTCGTGATCGCTTGTGGCGTCGCGATCGTCGCGATCGTCGGCTTCATCGCCTTTTACTTCGACCAGAAGCGGAATCGAGAGCAGCAGCCTGAGCAGCGAGACTCCGTGGCCGTGTTCGCCTCCACGCAACTCGCACCGCCCACGACACCACGAGACAGCTACGACCACTTCTCGCCTCGGCCCATGTGGGCCAAGCTCAACAGCCAGGGCCAAATCTGTCTGTAGACGAATTGTAATCGTGAAAATATTTTAACCGGAGGAACCGATGAGTCCGCGACCAAACTACAACTTTCTCCCCGATGAGATCGCCAAGAAGTACCGGCCGAGCTTGCAAAGCAGCGTAAAAGCGTGCTGCATTACTTGAGCGCAGCAAAGAGCCACTGCGAAACAGGAAAAATTTCTCTCGTGGCTCTCGGGGATAGTGCTGAACACACCCGTAATGATGGTCACTACTCTTGATAACACATATTGTTCACAAACTAATGCCTTTATTATATTGTACATCGTGTGTATGAATCCTGAAATTGGATAATATGATAAAGTTGATGATCATGGTTCTCGTAGACACGTTGCGCACACGTGGGATAATCGAGTCGGGTGCCTCGCGAGGAGAGTCAGCGAGCGCCACGGGAGACTGGATCCACCGGCCAGAGGACACTCGCGCACCCGGCTCCATGCGCTCGCTGCTCTCGGCGGCCGGCGGCTGCGTCACGGACAAGTACGAGCGCCTCACGAGCGCGGCGCTCAAGTGTCTCGACCTCTCGGGACTGCGCTCGCTCGACCTCGTGGCGCTGCCCAACTCGGGCGCGCAACGCACGTACGTCTGCAGCGTGCCGCTATGCGTCGAGCTGCTTTCGCAGGCCAGAGCGACCGACAAGGACGCGGTCCTGGGCTGCAACGTCACGAACAACGCGACGGTCTCACTTACGAGCTCGACGTTTGAGTACTTGCAAAAGCTCGTGTGCCCGAGTGGATCGTCGTCGGCCACGTCGGGCGACGACGACTCGTTCAAGACCGCCACACTGCCGCTACTGCTTGCAGCAGTCGGCGGGATGGTGCTGACGTTGCTGCTCTTCGGGTTGAGTTGGTTGGTTCTCACCAAGAGGAAGAGAAGAGCCGCGCAGCCCGAGATCGCGATGATGAAGACGCCCGCGCTTTCTTTCGCGCGCATCCGCGGCTCGGTGTCACAGGAAAACGGCCCGTGGAGCGACCCGGAGATCAAAGCCGTGCGCATCCCGTTCGAGAGTATTTCGATCCATCGCGTGATCAGCCAGGGCGGCTTCGGCGAGGTATTGCAGGGCACGTACAAAGGAGAAGTGGTCGCTGTCAAGCGACTACTGGCGGTGCGACGCAAGGAGATGAACAACATCCGCAGCTTCTTCGAGGAGGTCAAGCTCACGGCCTCGCTCGACCACCCACACATCGCGAGGTTCATCGGGGTCGCCTGGGGATCGCTGTCCGATGTCAGCTTGGTCACCGAGTTTCTAGCTGGTGGAGACTTGAGGAGTCTACTGAACGAGTACACCAACAACGGCCACGCAAACGGATACGACCGCGAGAAGCTCCAGATCGCCGTCCACGTGGCCCATGCACTGACCTATCTCCACAGCTTGCAGCCCGTGGTCGTGCATCGCGATCTCAAGTCGCGGAATATTCTTCTAACCGAGCAAGGCGACGCGAAATTGATCGACTTCGGCGTCTCGTGCGAGCGGCAAGACTTGACCATGACTGCAGGTGTCGGCTCGTCGCTGTGGATGTCGCCCGAGGTCATGATGGGCGAGCGATATAATGAGAAGGCCGACGTGTTTTCGTTTGGCGTCGTGCTCTCGGAGCTCGACACCCATGAGCTGCCGTACTCGCACGCGAAAGAGACCAACTCCGAGCGGATGATGCCCGAGATGGCCGTGCTGCAGCGCGTGGCACAAGGCCGACTGGTCGCTCGCTTTTCCGAGGCTGCAGATCCCGTAGTCGTGGAGCTCGCTCAGCGATGCCTGCTGCGAGATCCGGACGAGCGTCCAACGTCGGCTCAAGTGTTGTACGAGCTCCACACCTTGTGGCACGCCATTCCAGTCGTTCTGTGAGGCAGTCAACCGTCTCACGAGATGAGATGCAAGCCAAGTGCAACCCTCAAATGAGATCTCGAGTTCGAAAAAAGAGAGCACTTCGGTTCACTGCACGGGCTTTCCACTGTGATGTGCTCATCTCGCTTGAGGCGGACGGGTCGCCAGAAATATTCTGGATGGTGACGCTGTAGGTTCAAAACAGGCGCTCGCCACCCAGAAGTGGGCGGTTCCCATTGGGCGGCCGCGGCTTCTCGTCCCGCGTGAGGTCGCTGGTTCAACTAGACGATCCTTCTCGCATCTGGGAATCCAGCTCGACTGGAAGGCCAACCAATTCATTGGTTCATTATGAACCCATGAGAAGGGAGGGGAGGAAGATCTTGACCAAACAGAGAAGAAAGAAAAAGGGAGATGGCGCAATTGCGGACTAGCACACTCGATTATTCCGAGTCAGTCGGACGCAGCCAGTCGACCGCGACGACGTGAGCATGGCGTCAGTTGATGCGAGCGCGACACCTGCAGTCACCGAGGTGTGGTGGGCTCATGACGATGGTCAACACACCAGCGGTGGAGGGATCACCTCGGCCACACCGACGCCGACGTCGAGTGAAGATTTCGTGTTGATAATCGCGACGCCAAAGCAGACGCCCGCGCCAACGCCGACGCCAGATCAACTGGACTTCACGCCTTCAAACTTGACGTTGGAGGACCAAGCTTCGTCCACGATTGTCACGACACCCAGGCCAGCCCAGGTGTCGACATCTTCTCCGCCAACTCGCCAACCGAGTGAGCCGACGACTCCGTCTCGCAATGGCTCGTCGGTCACGTCTTCTAGTACGATTGCAGATAGCGGTACGAGTGGCGTGCTAGTCGCGCTGCTTGTGGCAGGCATCGCGGCCATCGTGTTTCTCTCTGCTGTCGCGATCTTTATGGAAGTGAAAAGGCGGCGCGCACGACTCGCCGACGCGGAGATCCAGAGCGAGTTCATTTACGACATTTGCGAGGACCACTACGAGTGGGACGACCGCCGCACGTGGCGCGTTAGCAGCGACGACGTGACGGCGCGAGCGTACTTGTGACCATTTTTGTGGAGAATATTTATGTAAACCTCTCGAAGGAACGGAATACAAGAAGATTGACTGCTGATACGTGAGGTTGCCATATTCTCGTAGACAAATACCTCAATCCTGGTATTCTCGGAGTTTGTTTTTTGAGGGTCAAATTGTCAAACGTATGAACATAAGAATCGCAAGTCAACATTCGAATACTTACTTCCATGCAAGGAAATTCAGAGTGATTGATGTCAGAAGAAATTACTTGTACGAACCAGTGTATTGCTTACTAGCCATTGTTTCTATCATTCATGTAACATGGTGTCTTGAATGCTGGCTGCGAGCCTCCTTGTCAAGATTATTCTCGCCGAAGCCAGCCGCTACAATCGTTCTTTCCGGAGCCTGCACCCATCGATCTTCTAGCCGATTAGGCTCGATGTCTCCCTCGACGCGCGAGGTCGTGGTGCATGACAAGGCGGACCAACTGGCAAGTGCAATTGGCATTAGAAAAAGCCCCAGTCAAAACGAGATTAATCCACATTGTTTGCTTTTGCATTCTCGTTTAAAGTTGGTCATGGTAGCAAATGACGCATTCGCATTGATTTATCGAAAAGGGGGAAGTTCGGTTGTTGAGATCAGTGCGCGACTTATACATGCGTGCATTTTGACTTGTTATTTGTTAACTCATCGCATATATCAAGGCTAACGGAAGTCAAGTTGTGGATCATGAAACGTCAGCTCACTGGATCCGTGCGTCAGCATCTAAATTTTGTTGTGTTTCATGGCTTCCAATATGTAAACTGACGCAGAGCGATACTGAGTTCCGTCGCTGATGGTCGTGATCCCGGATCGAAGTCGACACAGCGTTCGGCGATTGCCCTGATCGACTCTGGACAGCCAGAGGAGACTGTCGGCCGCAACTCGCCCGTGCTCACGCCCTTAATAAAGTGGGCGTTCTGGAAAGCTCCACTGCTGTTTGGCAACACCAAGCTTCGAAGAACTTCCTCGAAAGGGTGTGCGCACCGATCCATCTCCACCAACAGCACCCCAAAGGAGTAGATATCCACTTTCTCGCTGTATCGTTCTCCTCGCAGAACCTCCGGGGCGATGCACGCGCTTGTTCCAACTTCTGCCGCCATCGTCTTGTCGACTTGAACTTCTCTACTAATGGCGAAGCCGCTGAGTTTCGTGTTGCCGACTCTGTCGAGCAGAATATTTCGAGCTTTGAGGTCGCGATGGATGATTGGGCTTCGAAACAAATGCAAATACGCGAGCGCTTCCGATGTATCATACGCAATCGCCGCCTTGCGTTTCAAGTTCGCAGACGACCACTTATCGAGCCAGTCTCGCGGCGACGGATGAGGATGTCTCTGCAAAACCGAGTGGAGATCACCTCCGCACATAAATTCGACTACAATAGACAGATTGCGTTGGGTAGTCCACGTGATGCCGTGAAATTCGAGGATTCGAGGATGATCGAGCTTCGCGCACAAACGAATTTCGTCCATGAATCCCGTGATCGTTTGCTCATCCCGCCACGAGTCCGGGAGTAGCTGCTTCACAGCAACAATTGGGTGCTGAAACGTCGCTCGATAGACAACACCATAGCCACCGGCGGCAATGACTTCACCGAGCTCGATTTCGCTGAACTCAATCAAGAATGGGTACATCGTCTTGTCCTTCCGCACATCGCTTTCGATGCCAAAATGTGCAGAGTTGGCTTTCGACACCTTCCGCTTCTTGGTCGCCTTCGTGAGTAACGAGTAACTGGAAGTCGACGTTCCGTCAGAAGAGGTGTTGGTGCCACTGTGAGTCTCAGTTTCTTCGGATCGTTTTGACAAGCGGAAGGCTCGGAGTCCCAAGCACATGAGAGCTAAAACAACCACCACTGCAGCACTTAAGCCAATTTGGGTGAGTTGTCTGCGGCGAGTCTGCTCTTCGTCTCTGACTGCTGCAGTTGTCGATGGGAATTCAGGCGTCGCAGTTCGACCAGCGGACCGAGGCCCTATAATCACGAGATTTGTTCCGTCACGACTATTATCAGGCATCGAACTAATGACAAACGCGTGTGAATTTGATGTCGTATCTGCCATGTCATCTTGTGGTTCCTCCCTTAGAAACCAAGTTTCAGAGATCGTCTTTGGTATGCCGTACAATGTCTACAAGATCATCTACAAGGGATCGTCATGTGGACACTTTCTACAGGCTATTTGCGACATTGTCACTCACCCGGTATCACGCAGAGATATAAGCCACCCACACTCTGAAGTGAAGCAGTTGGCTGCGAGCAGGAACTCTGAGAAGTGACTCCATTGAGCTTCTTTACGGACGTGAACACCTCAATATCCGATTGTCGAACTTCGAACGATTTGATCGGCACATTTCCAAAGTCTCTGTAGGGCATAACAACGACTAATTAGGATGTATAAAAGTAGCGTTTTGCAACTTGCGCGTACATCGATAGCCCGGGTGGCCAGAAGGCACCGTAAACGGAATCAACTACGGCTTCGTCGAAAATTCTAATTTGTAGACACCGGCATGAGCTGATCAGACCATCGGTGAATATCGATACTCTGCATACAGCGTTTGGAGCGAGTCCGGGAGTGATTGGCGCGCAAACTTTGGCAGCGTTTGGTTCTTCAGCGTCCTAAGTGAGAGCGCAAAGCGCATTTGAGATACTCAACACGCGCCAATAGATAAGTGACCACGGACAGTGTCTTCAGCTTCGCTGGGAGCTTGAGATCAGGTAGCGGAGGATTGTATTCTGAGATTGTTAGCGTCTTCAACTCTGAAGGCCACGAAGTCTTCTCTATTGCCTTAATTCCGATGGAATTTTCGTCACTCCTGGCGATAATTGTACTAACATGTTAACAGCACACAACGCTCGGGCAATCGAGTACCGCGCCAATGGCTTTAAGCTCTTACTTACATGTTTGATACCGAGGGCGGAAACTGGACTTGGTCCATTGACACTCCCACGTCACCTAGTGTACTGGTAATAGCGATGAGTCAATCGCTTCGCCATTTGCAGTCTCACTATTCGTACATGTCATCTAAAAAGGGGGCTCTGGTAAAGTCAATGCCCTGACTGAGCGGAGCGTTCTTGATTGTGCTGTAAAGAATATTGGAACTCGAATGTGAGCGCCGTAGAGGGATAAGAACAGAAGATTTTCCTTATCTGACATGGTGCGGAGCTCGCTTGGAACACTGTCAATCCGTTCAATAGCTTCCGAGGTTGACACCCATACGAAGACTCGCTCAGTAGAGACCTCCTCCACGTTGATAGAACTTGGGATACACTCTCCAAACTTCAGTTTTTGGGTTTTCTATCGACGCGATAACTGTCACAACGGCTGGTGGCTCCGTACTGTTGCGCGCACACGTTTTCGCGATCACGCCTGACGCCTCCGTGACTGAGGCTAATAACATGGGTAGCACGAGCAGAGGCATCGGTGGTGTGTGCGAATTCAGAACTAGCAGTAATTTGACTTGCTCGATGGCTGTGAGAATGCCTCCACGTGATTATTGTGGAGCTATCCAGATACTGCGTAAGTGTTCCAAAGAAATGACACAGTCGTGGGTAGAGATACTGTGTATGGTGTGGTCTTGTCTCCAACTTTGCGCGCTGTTGCGTCGCCAAGCGTTCAAATTGTTTCGAAAAACATAACCAGACGGTCTAGTAATATTTTTCGAAACAATTTGAACACTTGGCGACGGGGAATGGTCTGGTCCAGACCGTCCCAGTTGTGAAGTGGGCTATTCTGTCTGCAACGTGTGTGGGGTTCTGAAGCAGAACCGTACTGTACGCTACAGTGTGCGTGGTTCTCGGAATTGGATCCTCGCCATCTCACGCTTTTTCATCCTTCTTCGGCGACCGCAGAATATATAGCGAGATAATAATCAAAGTATCTTTACATGGCGGTTTTCCAAGATGCATCAAGAGAAATCCAGTCGCACAACCAGTAATTCTCAGGAACTGGTTCACACGATCGAGGATTTTGTCATCGCGATTAGCTGCGACATGTCAGCTGCATGAAAAATACTCGCGTCTGGATCTTCGTTTATTAAAAGAAATACTTCTTGGAAATCGCGTATCACGAAAGGACCGAGTGGGCTTTTGCCATTTTCAATCCTTGTTAAACCCACCAGCGAACACACTGCTGTTTGACGTTGCTCCACCCACACAAAAGGGTGTCGTGACAGGCACTCTCATTCAGCCCGGTGCATTCTCCTGGAAAACGCTTCTGCTGAAGCCGAAGGAATGGAAGTATAGCGTTAGCACTGCCAAAGCCGTACACGTTGTTGGGAAAGTCCCTGTTGGGACAGAACAGATCGATCCCGTGGTAAGGATACACTCTGTTCGTGTTTCCCACGATGAGATGGAAGAGTTGGTCGACAGTCAGCGACGGCTTTGCGGACAAGAGCAGCGCCGCGATACCTGTGACGTGCGGTGCAGCGATAGATGAGCCTGAAGCCATTGCGTACTCGCCGTCAGCTTCGACTGCTGTGGAGATGATATCGACCCCAGGAGCGGTAACTTCGGGTTTTATCATCCCATTCCAAGACGGGCCTGTTGCTGAGCCAGACATGATGTTGTAGAGGTCAGTCGTGCCAACGCTAATAAGATTGGCCAGGTCTCCAGGACTCTTGGCCGTGCCACAGGCGGGAGGCTGATTGCCGATTGCTGCGACTGTCAGGATGCCGAGCTGGTACCATGTATTGATGATATCGGCGTAGGTTTGGTCGCCCGGTTCACCAGCCCATGAGATGTTAATCACGTCTGGAGCCTTCGTGCAATCTCGGTTATTCCCATTTGGATCCGTCGGACATGTCATGAACTCACCACAACTCAACAAATCTGACCACAGGCACCCAGCTTCACGACAGCCTTTACATGCCATCCACTTTTCCCCAGGAGCAACACCCACGCCGCCCGAGCCAACCATCGTGCCCAGAATGTAAGTACCGTGGCCTGCCGCGTCGTACGGCTGTGATGCCTTCTTCTCCGGATCAAACCAGCCGTAGGCACCACGGAAACTCGCTCGTAGTGCCTCGTGCGTTGCTCTCACGCCAGTATCGATTGTGCCGATAATGACGCCTTGGCCGGTGTATCCTTTGGCCCATACATCCGTTGCGTTGATTGCTTTGATACCCCATGGCAGTTCCACTGAACTGAGCGAGCGATTTTCTGACCGTGCAGGTGCCACCGGCTTCAGAGTGGTCGGAAGAGAAAGGATCTCTTCCTCTTCAATGCTCGCGATACTGTCCATAGTTATGAGTTTTTCCACGAGATCGAGTGTGGCTGCGCGAAAAAACACTTGATTGGTGATCCAGAAGCTGCGCATCTCGCTCATCAGTGGTTTCGATGATTCCTGGGCCATGAGCTTCGTGATTTGCTGTTGGCTCACCGTTGCATGAGCGAGGAGCCTCTCCACCACTTCCGAAACCTTTGCGCCGCGGGAATTGCCGGTGCCAGCGAGACGGCGGGACGATGAGGATAAGTCAAGACTTGGGCGGTCTCTCATGGTGACTATAATGTTGACAGCACCATGATGCTGCAGTTTGCGGTGGACACGTGGAGTGACTCTCGGCCCAATCGAGGCAGTGACATTATCGCAGAGAATGAGGGCCGCAGAAACAAGAACCGCGGCAACCTTCATTGGGTCCAGTCGGCAGACAAATCTCGAGTGCAGTTCAGAGGCCCGAGACTCTCGGGCCTGGTCTCTCGCCGAGAGACCAGACACAGCCGAGTGGATATGCATGATCCACCTCATGCCTTTTTCTGGCTGTGATTTGTGATTCTGAATCACAAATCACAGGACAATGTTCAAACCTCAGGACAAGTTGTCCTGCATTCTACTGTACCATATCACACATGTGGTACCTACATGCATGAAGAGTAGTGCCTATCGCGCTCCATTGGCACATCCTCGAGAGTTTTTTTAGATACCGTATGAGGTTGTGCATGTCCACGTTGGATACAGTATTAATCGCGCGATGTTCACGTGCGATACGAATGAAGAGTGGTATGATTGCAGTCGAAGTCTAACAGGAATCCTGTGGGAGATCCTACCACTCTTCATATCACACAGCTGGTACTTACAGATACGAAGAGTGGTAGTGGATCTCCCACGTTTAGTTGAATTGATTCAAAGGAAAAGAATCTGTCCACCATCCGTTGATTGTCGCAATACAGGTAGTCAGGTAAGAGAAGCAGCTCGCCATTTCCAGTTCTTCTCCCGGGTCATGCTCCTCTGGACACCGTCTTTGCTCGTGGCATTTGTGCTTCCACAATCGGTTCATGCTCTCTACAATCGCAAGTGTACGCGACCCTTCAAGAATCTGCATTTGCAAGGCGCTCCATTGATCACTAGTTTCGACATCCCGTCAATCAGCGAATGCGAACGCTTTTGTCTCGACGACGTCACGTGTGATAACTTCGTGTTCATTACCACGCCGGACACACCAGGAGGCTTTTGCCGCACGCAGACGAACTTATACAACCATGACTACCAGGATCCAGACGATCCCTCATCTCGGGTCGCTTCAGCACGCTGTATGCCTGCTGCAGACTTGAGGCTATTGCTGCCTCCACAAGAACGTGCCGACTACCCAGGTCTCGACATTGCTAATTCGCTAGCAGCCAACCCAACAGACTGCAGTTACAAGTGCCAGGATACACTCGGTTGCTTCGCATACTCCTGGACCAACTACAACGGGGGCACATGTTGGATGAAGTCGGGCAAGCCAGACTCAGTAAAGACCAACACAGACGCCTCTGTCGTCTCAGGCGAAGTATACGCGTGCCATCCACCTCGATTCGACGTTGACGTGGTCGGTGTTGACTTCACGTCTGTGCAGCGTGGGAAGTGGATCGACTGCTGCGGTGTTTGCCGGCGTACAAATGGAGCTTTTGGCTGCAAGTGAAAAGCTGGTTTTCACAGGAGCAGCTGGAGGTCCCTGTCATCGGTGATTCTCGTGTCACATCCAACGGTTGCCTCTCCTCAATCAAGTTTGAGAGAGACGACCTCAGTGGTGCACGAGCCACCCGTTCTACCAGGGTTGCCGGGCGATCGATCAGTTCGCGATCGTCCGCCGACAACACAAAAGCCCGAGCCTGCCACCTTTCGCACCAACATGCCACGTTCAATCATCCTTCTCCATCCTTCAGATGTCCCTACCGCACCACTCGATGCGCCTTGGTACGCTGAGGTCACGTCACGCCGCCGTGGCGCGACAGTCAGTGTCCGTACGTTGGAGGACTCGGAGGGTAACGGCGGTGACACGATCCGTGTACCAGCAACGGTGGTTGACAACCGTCTGGTCCCAGCCGCCGAGGTCGACTCTGGTCTCCCCGGTTGGCTCCTCTTTCGAGCAGTGGTCGCTGAGCGCAATGGCGAATGGATCCACGGTCAAGTCACGGCGTACGACAATACGACCTACACGATCTCGTCAAACCATGGCGAAGTCCAAGTTCCCCACCGCGATGCGACCGAGGTGGCACCGGCCATAGTTTTTCTGCTGCATTCTGCAACACTGCTGCAAGAAGTGCGCACTGTGGACGACCTGGACACCGTCCACAGTACCATCCTTGACCGACTCCTCGGTCAAAACGACCACCAAGCGTCGCGATCGATTCCAACAATCCTCCGCGACCTAACGACTAAGCCAAGCACCCCTCGTGCGAGTGACACGGTGGAGTGGACCTGCCCTCGCACTGGTCTTCGCCAGCCCGTTCCCGTCGGTACGGTCATTGACTTTGCCTTTTACATGGATGGGGAGCGCACCCCACCGCCAGGTACAACACTCGGGCAGTGGTACTGTCAAATTGTTCAGCGTGCTTCCACCTCCCGGCAGCGTACGCGTTCATTGAGTGCTCATGGTAGTGCCTCCAACCCGCGCGACGTGGCCGAGGATGATGATGATTCGATCGACGATGAGCGTGATGCCCGTTTTGTGGACCTCTTGGCCTCGATTGGCGAAGGGACGCGGCCGTCCAAGCGCCAACGTGCCAACGCACCAACAACGGCCCCGACGCCACCGAGTGTACCGACACCCGCAGCTGGAAGTCCACAGACTCAGCCCGCCGTGCTGGATCCAGCTATTCTTCAAGCCTTGGCTTCTTACCCCCATGCGCTGGCCAGTTACGTCCGACAAATCCACAACGTGTGTGCCCCAGTCCCCCAGTCACTTCATGTACCCGCCAATGGCGGTGTCTCCGACCTCGTGCGATACGAAGAACCCAGTGAGCGAACATCCGGCTTTCGTCCCACTCGGCCGCAACAGGCAGTTCACCAAGCCATCACCTCGCTGGAACATGCAGGTAAGACTCCTGATGTATTTATGGCTGATGCACGCGACTCGGATGCGGTGAAGTTTCTGCCCCACCCGGCAGTGATGAGCCGACTCTACGATTTTCAGTTCGGCACATGTGCACTATCGGTGTTACACTTCGGTCGATTTACGTTGGACAGTCAGCTCGCGGAAGCCGAAGAGCAATCGACGAATCTGACGAATTTCTCGGCGTCGTTGCCGCTGCCACGGGTCCCCAGCACGCCACCATTCGAATGCCTCAAGGATGCACTCACGGTCCTCTCAATTTACGCGGACGAGTTCTTCGATGAACACACACGGCAATTCGTCACGCATGCCCAGTGCTTTTGTTCTACGTTAAGCGACTTTGGTCCATGGTCGACTGTCGACGTCAAGAGCATCGCCTTTTGGTTTGGGAAAGTGTTCGGAGCGTACCGACGAGCAACTGTCCATGACATCGCTTCCGGTGAACTGACTCGCACGGCCTTACGTGATCGCCTTTGCATGCAGGACGCCGAATTGACGGGTGTGATTATGAAGGCGAGTCGTCAACTTCGACACCAACGCCTGCCATCCAC
Organism: Pythium myriotylum; assembly: GCA_023091665.1. NCBI lineage: Eukaryota > Oomycota > Peronosporomycetes > Pythiales > Pythiaceae > Pythium > Pythium myriotylum. The sequence goes on along the minus strand of JALJCQ010000022.1, from coordinate 1,286,083 downwards.
TCTGCCAGACAGGCCACCCACTGGACATCACGCCGGTGCGAGGGGACAAGAGCGACCGCAAATCCAACCACGCGATCAGAACAAGCGCCGACTATCCAAGATGCCACAAGAGATCGTTGCTCATATCCCGCTCGAAGACCCTCCTGGCTCTCGTCAATTGTGCCTCAAGTACGTTTCGAAGGTTGGCAGCAAATCGACATCTCCAGACCAATGTATGCAACCGTATCTTGCCCACTTTGACCCTCCAACACTGCACCCAAGTGTCTGCCAGTACATCATCCAACGTTTCGGTGGGCTCGGCGAGAAGTTCGCGTCGTTATGAATCCTACGGCCGTCGTTGCGCCAACTGCACCCACGGCTCGACCGAAGCGCTGTCGCTCACATCATCCAGATCCTCGACGATCGGTTGGCTGTTGCAGAAGCAAAGTGTGATCAAGCCCGGACTCAACATTTCCACGAGGCAGCCTCACTGGTCACCACGGACTCGTCGGAGCTTGATGTCCGGCTCCTACGTGCGGCTACGGCACTCGTCACAGACTCTACCATGTCCCTGACAGAGATCATTCGCACATGGAGGGGTCAGTCTGTTGCCGATCCACGACCCAACAAGGCGCTCGACGCTGATCAGCTCGAATGGCTACTGCACGGCTACCCAGCAGCAGAGCCCGTTGTCCACGCGGCACGATTCGGTGTTACACACCGTTTCACACTACCAGCCCCAGTACGCAGCCTGCCCGCACGTGACAACCATCGATCTGCGCATGAGATGCACGTCGCTCTACGCCGAAGCATCGCCGAGGGACAGCGCGCAGGGGCCTACTTCGTCCTTGATCTTGACGTTGCGCGCGAACGGTTGAATCTCCACTACAGCCCCTTTGGCTGTGTGGCCAAAGCAGGTGTTGACCCGTCGGTTGAGGCCCGCGTGATCCACGACCTGTCTTTTCCAAGCGGTGCGTCCACCAATGCGTGGTCGAATCAACAGGATCTCCCGCCGCTGACTTATGAGCATGTCGACGGTATCGCGCGCCGGATTATCCTACTTCGGGAGCGACACCCGTCCCTCGACATCAAGTTGATGAAAGGTGACGTCAAGTCGGCCTTCCGGCACGTTCGTGTTCACGAGAGCGTGAGTCCGTGGTTCGCTGGGGTCATCCCTGAAGCTGGCGTCGCAGTCATCGACCTTGCATTGCCATTTGGCTGGACCGGCTCGCCGGCTCATTACGGGGTGTTCGGAGGTGCGGTCTCCTTCCTTGTGCGGCGCGAAAGTCCACGCAGTCTCAACGCCAGCGATCTCGATGCCGAGTCATTCTTCTGCTTCGACTGGGTGGACGATCACGTTCTTATTGAAGTCGATTCCGGTACCAGATTATCATCCTGTGATGTCGCCTTGCGGCTGGCGATGACCGCAGTACTCGGCCCGAGAGCGATCAATGAGAACAAGTTCACATCGTGGTCGACGCGTCTCACTGCACTGGGACTCGAGTGGGACACAGTGAATATGACGGTATCAATGCCCGAGTCCAAGATCGACAAGGCCATTGGACGTGTTCGGTGCCTCCTCGACAAAGCTTCGACGACGCGGGTCGCCCTCTCCCAACTTCTCGGCAGTCTCCGTCACGTGTGTTCATGCATTCGCCCCGCCAAACCGTTTTTCCAACGCCTTGCGTCCCTGTGGCACCGGACGCCTCGAGCCGCCAAAGTCACGATCGACCAAGACGTACGGCTTGATCTCGTCTGGTTTGATCACATCATCACGCACGGAAGACTACGCGGAGTGCCGCTGCGAATGTTTTACTCGCTCCCAGATCCTAGTGTTCATCTCTACATGGACGCTAGCAACGAAGGTCTTTGTGTACTTCACCCGGCCGCCGAGCAGTACATCCGCATCCGGTTTGACGAGGAGGAGCAATGTCAGATCCAGTCGGGACAACTGAGCATCAACGTCCGTAAACAACTGAGCGCCACACTCGCAGTCCTTTGTTGGGGCGAACAATGGAGATCGTCAGTACCGCACGAACTCGTTCACGTCAGATTCTGGATTGACAACTCCACCGCCGTCTCGTGGTGCAACAAGTTCTCCAGCCGAAACTCGATGGCCCAAGAACTGAATCGCATTCTCGGTGCAGCGGAAGCCGTGTGGGGCATCCGAGTCTCTGCGGAGCACCTGGCGGGTGGAAGCAATTATCTCGCCGATCTCGGCTCGCGTGCTTGGTCCGAACCGTCCCTTACGACGTGGCACGCACTGACGAATTCTTGGACGCAGGTTCAAGTTCCTACTCGCTACAGGAAGCTCTACAGCGCCAACTACTCTCCCTTCAACAGCGATCCCTCGCTGACACGTCTCGACGACAGTACAGCTCAACGTGGAACCATTGGTGTACGTTCTGCCGACACATCGGTCGATCGCCGTGGCTACCAGAGCACAATGCCCACGCCCAGTCATTTCAGCTTATCCTGTTTGCGATTCATCACTGGTCTTCGGTCAACAGTTCCGGTCGGGTCGGGTCGGCTAATGCCATCCTCGCCAAGCTTAGCCATATCAAGTGGTATCATCGGGTCTACGCCGGCTTTGCACCAGAGCTCACAACCGGACACGCAGCGGCACTCACTGGAATGCGTCGTCTCACGGGTTCGTCACGACCACGAGCACCATTTACAACCTCAATGCTCAGCTGGCTCTGCAACAACCTCGATCTCCACCAGCCACACCAGCGCCTCATTCTTGGGGCTGCGCTTGTGGGCTTCTTCTTTCTACTAAGGAGCTCTGAGTTTCTTGGAGTCAAAGGTGGGCGCCATGGATATGCACTCGAAGTACGCGACGTCGAAGTCCTCATGATCACGAACTCCCCAGCTAAGTTCGCAGTCGATGCGCAGATTGTAAGAATCACGTTACGTGGAAGCAAGAACGGCCAGTTCGGCAACATAACGGTTCGCCAACTCAAGAGATCGGGACATCCACGAGTGTGCCCAGTATTCGGTGCGATGTTACTCCTACAGCATGCGGAAGCAACACGACTCCAGCCGACAGACCCACTGTGCTCATTGAGTCCGTCCAAGCCACTGAAGGCGGAAGATCTGTCCAAAGTCATCAAAGCTGCCGCATCCGGGGTCGGAGCCGATCCAAGTGTGTACTCGTGTCATTCACTGCGCAGTGGTGGGGCAACAGCACTCCTGGCAGCGGGTGCCGACTCCACAACAATCAAGTTGCACGGTCGTTGGCTCTCCTCTGCATTCCAACGCTACACTCGTTACACCACATCGATTGGAGACCACCTCGCCTCGATGATGTCCGGCAACCGCAACGAGAATGAAGGCTTCAGTGAAGAAAACATCGATGGGGTTCGCGCCAATAACTTGACGCGCCGTCGTTTCCTCAATCCGTAAGCCTCCAATCTCATTTTGCTTTGCCCCCATACATCGTGGATAATGCGTGTCATCTCCTCACATCATGGTCGTTCCTCAGGTACAGTGGCTCCGGGTGAAAATGGATGTGAAGGGTTTTCGTGGTCTATCTACAATGGCGGTACGTGTTGGCTGAAGAGCAAAGTTAACGGATTCAAGGATGCCAGCGGCGTCGTTTCCGCTGTGATGGACTGAAGATTGCATTGTGATTTCTACACGTTGTTCTGGAGCGGCATGTGCACAAGATCGAGAACGCGTGCAAAGTGTGGTTTGTTACATTCCTTCCATCCGGTACAGTATTCTAGCGTAGTAAGAAGGAGACAGCATAGACCATAAAAGCCGAATTAACGGTAAACCAGATATCTCGACTGTCCACAGCAGAGGAAACTCGACCCATCCTACGCACACACTCGAAAACGCCACAAACAAAATGATGCGCAAGCATCGCATGGGGTCTGGAGATTCCAAGCATTAGCTAGCATGCTCATCACAAAGGTCCTCTTAGATCCAGTGGTCCAGCTCGCATGAATCAGAGTTTGTTGAGATTGTCACCTCAACAGCAAACCTGCCGGTTCTCAGCGAACTGTAATGTGCTGCGCACCAATTTAACGGTGATGCTGCTGCTCCCACAAAAATGTAACGTGAAATCCAGTGGTCCATATTCTATATCACAAGATGATATAACTTAATGAGCGAAGTTGTTCCCCCACAGATTTCTGGAGGGGCTGCCAGTGGCAGCCCCGTCCGAGCGGTCGCCGAACAGCTACTCGGCGCCGTACAGCGAGGCGGACGAGCAGATGAAGGAGGATGGGGAGGTCGCGGAAGATCCCAGCCCTCACGATCGACATGATCATGAGGTGATCATCACCAACGCGACCCAAGAGTCCGAGGATCGAGCCTTGAGATCCTCGGTGCCAGAAGTCACACCCTGGCTTCCATCGGCTTACGACATCAGCCGATGGAGTGGTGCGCACGATCCATTGCGGACGTACGATCTCTTCGACTGCGCTTGGCTCGAAGACGATACGTACGTCGCGCGCCAATATCGCGACCGCGATATGCGCCGTCGATTTTTAATCGAATGCTTTTTCGAACGGCGTTTCTATCGTCACAACGATAGACCAACTGATCGCGACCTCCCTGCGTTGATCCAGGGATGGAATCAATTCCTTGACAACGTCAAAGTCAAGGGAGGCATGAAGACCTGGCTCGTTGCGCTCAAGTCGCAACGAGAGAAGTTCGAAGGGTTCTCCGAAACTGGTGGACGAATGCGCGTCCACCGGCGCTCGCGCCGTAATGGCTTGCCTTGTTTCGTGTGGGGAGGAGCCTGTTCACACTGTCCACCTGACGCTGATCGCGTCACTCGCGAGGAATACCTCAGCGAAGGGTGGAGAGGTCGGATCCCTGCCGACCTCCTCGAGGCCATTACAGGCCTCGAGCAAATCTACGAGCGCCGCCGCGCGATCGAGGAGCGTGCTGCTTCCTCGCTGCCTTACGCAGCGGGTGGATCTCGTCGTACTGAGCGACGAGACCCGGAACATCTTCGAGGAGAGCCTCGCGCGGCTCCCAGCTATCCGCAGATGGCGGATAGCCGCGCCATCGAACGAGATACTTCGTTCGATTACCGCCCTGCTGATCCCTATGATTCAGCAGGCGCTCAACGATCCAGCGCTCAGCACCACTGGAGTCAACCAGTGGGGGCGGCGGCGGTGGGAAGACATTATCCACCGGCCGCGCCGACGTATCCTCAACGCGACGAGTCGTACTCGGCTCGTCGCGACGACTCGGACGATCTTCGGCTCCAGCTTGCGCAGGAGCGTCTCCGCGCAGACCTTGCGGAGGAGCGGTCGCAGCGAGTGCGGCTGGAGGCGCAGCTGGCGACGCTGCGGGGCTCGCACGACCGTGTTCAAGCGGAGTTGAACACGCTTGTCCGGGAGTACAAGCTTCTCCTCGGGACTCTCGAGCGCTCGGGGATTCCGATTGCTCGGAAGCGCCGTCGTACTGATGGTACGGACGAAGGCGACCAACGTAGAACATAGGATGCGTCCGCATCCTACGAGGAAGCTCAAGCGTATACGTGTGCCCCATGCGGCGGAGCACGCGGAACGGACCGATGAATTTCGGTAGCAACTTGTTGCTACCGACGTTGGTAACTGCATGTGTAGGTAGTGTAGTCGTTGATAACAACACTAAGTCACCTTCATTAAATGAAAGAGTGTTTCCTCTTCCATTCTTGTCTGCGTTCATCTTCTGTCGATCGACCGCGTGGGCGATCGAATCCTGTACAAAGCGGACAACCGCTTGGCGCTTCAGCAAGAAGTCCTCTGCTGACTCTGTTTGCTTGGCAGCAGCGCGCGACGTGCGCGCTGCTGCGTCCATCTCTTCTTCGACGAGAGCGCCATCGCTCTCGTCGCCGTCGAAGTCGTCATCATCGACTTCGAGCGCGTCGTCGGCTTCATCGTCGTCGTCGTCGTCGTCGTTCTCACGAGCGCGACCGATGACTGGAGCGTCATCGGTGGGAGGATCGACCATTACGTCGATCTCCGAGGAGCGAGAGCGGTCCGGGAGCTCGCTCGAGCGAGTCCCTCCCTCCCCTGAAGGAGACTCACTCTCCAAAAGGGTTGGAATACGTGGATCGACCATTACGTCGATCTCCGAGGAGCGAGAGCGGTCCGGGAGCTCGCTCGAGCGAGTCCCTCCCTCCCCTGAAGGAGACTCACTCTCCAAAAGGGTTGGAATACGTGGATGGCGGAGGCCATTCACGTAGAACGGTGTATGCGTCGTCGACGCATGCACAGAGTTGTTGATGGCGAATTCGACCATCGGCAAAAGCTCACTCCAACTCGAGAACGAGTGGACGTAGCCTCGAAGAATCTCTTCGATCACGCGGTTCGCGCGCTCTGTCTGACCATCGGTCTCAGGATGGTCAGAGGTCGACATCTTGATTCGTGTTCCGAGGGAACGGAACACGGCGCGCCAGAATTCCGCGGTAAACCGTGGGTCTCGATCTGACACGAGCTCTCGTGGCAGTCCATGGTGTCGAAACACCGTGTCGACGAAGACGCGAGCGCAGTTTCGGCTGTGATCGTCTCTGGAACTGCAGCAAGATGCACCATCTTGCTGATACGATCCACGAACACGAGGATCCCGTTGTTCTTCTGTTCATCTTCGGGAAACCCGAAGATGAAGTCCATGGAGACGGACTCCCAGCACTCTGTCGGTACCGGCAGAGACTGTAGCGGCGCGCGAAGTGAAGGTCCTGACTTCACTCGCTGGCAAACCTCGCAAGCACGGACGTACTTGCGCACGAACTTGAATTGGCGAGGCCAATAAAAATCGCGACTCAACGTGAGATATGTTTTCTCACGTCCACGATGTCCGCTCACGGGAGCATCGTGGTACTCGTACATGATCCGCAGGCGCAGATCATGATCTCCTGGCACGACGACACGCGGAGTGTCGTCGGCAACGGCGCTGTAGAACAGCAGGCCGTTCCGCTGCGTGTATCGATGAACCTTCGATCGATACGAAGCCGGCAAGCTCTTCAACGCTTGCGGCGATGGCTCCGCAAGGTAGGCCATCAAGCGCACGACCTCGGGGTCGTGTGCGTTTGCAGCACGAATGTCGTCGAGCAGGGTCGACGACGGAACACTGGAGCTGAACGCACTCGCTGCGTTCAGGGAATCTTGGGCGACGACCGTCGGCTCAAAGTCTGGCCGACGGGACAGAGCATCCGCGACGACGTTGAGTCGTCCGGGCTTGTACTCGACGGAGAAGTTATACTCCACGAAGAAAGACAGCCACCTCGCCATGCGCTGCGAGAGGTGTGGGCTGTTCACAGCCGTGCGCAAGGACGCATGGTCTGTGAAGACCTTGAACGGTCTATCTCCAAGCAGATAGACGCGGAACTTGGCCAGTGCATACTTCATGGCAAGGAGCTCCTTGTCATGCACTGGATAATTACGCTCAGCTGGTTGCAGCTGACGCGACTGGTAACAGACGACGCGCTCAGCGCCGTCGTCGTCGAACTGCATCAGCGCTGCGCCGATGGCAAAGTCGCTTGCGTCACAAACCACGTGAAATGGTTTGTCCTGGTCCGCGATCGCCAGAACTGGCGATTCAATCAAGCTTTGCTTGATACCTTCGAAGGAACGCTGACACTCAGCGTTCCAAGTCCACTTGGTGTCTTTCTTGAGTAATCGAGAAAGAGGGACAGTCATCTCGGCGTAGTTGCGCGAGTACTTGTGCAAGTACGCTGCGAGGCCAAGGAACTTGCGCAGTCCCTTGACGTCGAGTGGCGTCGGCCACTCCTTGATCGCTCTGATCTTCTCGGGATCAGGGCGCACGCCGTTCTTGCCGACTATACACCCAAGAACGGGTATCTCGCTGGCCGCGAAGATACACTTCTTCAGGTTCGCGTACAGCTTATGCTCTCGCATAAGTGTGAGAACCTCTCTGATGTGGAGTCTGTGAACCTCCAGGTCAGTCTTCCCGTCCATAGCTCGGCTATGAACGAAGACATCGTCGAAGTAGCTTGGTGCGAAGGATCGCACTGGGCGCAATAGATGCGAGACGCATCTATTGAATGTGGCTGGTGCGTTGCTGAGGCCCTGAGGCATCACCAACCACTCCCAGAGCATTCCGCTTGGGGTGCTGACGGCCGTGAACGGAATATCCCGTTCACGCATCAAGATCTGATAGAATCCGTCCATCAGATCCATCGACGAGAAGATGGTGCTCTTCGCCATCCCATCGATGATGACGTCCTTCCTCGGTATCGGCGTCTGCGCCGGTATCGTCGCCGCGTTCAACTTGTTGAACGCGTGCACAATCCGCCACCCTCCTGTTGCCTTGCGCACACAGAAGGTCGGAGAGCTGTGAGGGGAGGTAGACTCCCTCACATGGCCAGCAGCGAGACGTTCTGCGAAGAACTTGTCGATCGCTTCGACCTGTTCACGAGGCAGTGGCCACTGCTTCATGACACAGTACTTCGAACCTGGCTTCAGGTCGATCTCGTGCCGAATGCCTTTGTCCTTCGGCAATTCGCACGGCACGGATTCGGGGAACACATCCGCGAATTCGACCAAATCCTCGTAGAGAGGATTTCCCTTGAGCGACTCCCAGGATTGAGCCGAGTACCGCTCAATCCGAGTCTTCTCATCGAGGACACTCTCGTCCATCGATGAGCTGCTGAGAAGCCGTTCCTTCTCAGCAAACACCACTGCCGACCGGATATCGGTCACACATTCGTCCTCCGCGACGAGAATACAGATCTGCGCAATCTTTCCTTGGCGCAGATCTCGCAAGAACCGCTTGGGTTCGAGCGTAGGCAGTGCGGTGATCTCCGAAGTTGACTTCGGAGGCGCAACGACCTCGAGAGTGGTTGCACCCACTCTCGTGCCGTCATTGACTAAGACGTTGATCGTCTCAGATTCTTCCTGCGGCCTTATGCGCGCAGACTCCTCGAGCTGCAGTTGCGCAACTGCAGCGAGATCTCCATCGCTCGACGTTCTAGTCAAGGCGGAGAGTCGACGTTGCCTCCTTGCGGCAGACGTCGAGACCTTCCTCTCATAGTGCTGCCCCTGTGGCAAGCACTGTCTTCTTGGCTCGTGCGACTCATTCGCACGAGGATCTTCCTCACTTGACTCGTGCGACTCACTCGCACGAGAAGTCTTCGGCGCTGTCTGCGACTCTACGCAGACCCCGGCAGCTGGCTCGACGACAAAGGTCGACTCTTTGTCGTAGTCTTGGGCAGTCGTACTAACGACCGAGTGACTGATGAGGCCATCACACTCATCTTCCACACGTCCACGTGCATCTGGACGCTCCAGAACCGACATCAGGTGGCCACATGATGACCGAGCGGCGGGCATCGTAACGGATCGATGCCGCCAGCTGATCCATGGCTTGTGTGAACGGAGCCATGGCAGGCCTAGAATGACGTCGAACTTGTCATCTAGGTCGAGTACGACAAAGTCGTCGTCGTACTCATTGCCTTCAAGCGTGTAGTGGAGGCCCACTACGCGTTTCATAACCTTCACCGTTGCGCCAGTTGCAAGGCGCACCGTCATCCTCGTCGGAGGAATGTCTCGCTCGACTACGTCGAGCCCCAAAGACTCGATAGACTGTCGTCGAACGAAGTTATTCGACGCCCCACAGTCTACGAGGGCACGAAGCGAAGACGAAGCTCCTTCGACTTCGAGCTCCAAGGTGATGAGGACCTCATCATCACCAGGTGTGGCGAAGCACAGAGACTGTGCTTTGGGAGCAGCCTTCGTCAAGAGTCCCACAAACTCTCTTGACGTGACTGGATCAGAAGGGCGCTCCGCCCCTACTGACCCTGACCGTTTTTTTGTTGATCATCACGCTGCTGTTTCTTCGCAGCGTGTTGATCCGACCACTGGACCTTCTTGTCCACGTGGCGACCGCGTCCATTGCCGCGAGGCACTGGGCGCGCAGCATTACACTCATAAGCGTAATGCCCGGTCTTCTGGCACCGATTGCATTTCTGCAATCGTTTGTCCACGCGAGGGCGCTGCTCGCTCTCGGCGTAGGAAAGATCCATGGCCTCTGGATCACTTGAGTCTTGTCGTCTGGACGGACGATAAGCAGCGGAATGGACATAAGCCTGTCGCAGGCTGAAGTCCTCTTGGCGAGCAACCGAGATCGCGTCCTCGAGTTTATCAAACTCGAGGCGGAACATCTGGGTCTTGATCGGCCCGTCCTCGAGCCCCTTGTTAAACGCAGCAACCTGCGTTTGATCATCGATGGGATTCTCCACGATGCAACTCACGAGGTATCGTGCGTGCTGGGCGTAAGCGTGAATATCACGCTTACCTTGCCTGAGATCCAGGAACTCAGCGCGAGCCCTGAACTCGGCTCGAGGCGGCTCAAACGCTTGTTTGATCTTGACCTTGAACTCTTCATACGATCCGAAGCAATACGGATCGTGCAACTTGAGACCGAGCGCCCACACCTTGGCACGACCTGCCAAGTTGGAGATGGCGTAGGTCACTCGCATCGCATCGTCGTCGATGCGACGGGCTTCAATGGAATCGTCGAGTTCGACGAACCAACGCAACAGGCTGTCACCGTCAGCCTTGTACTTGGAGATCTCGATCTTCAACGGCTCGACGCGTCGAGGCCGCTCTGCCGCCACAGCAGCAGACTGCTGCTGTCTCAACAACGCTGCTTGTTGAGCGCTCTGCTCGCGCAGAGCTGCAAGACTCCCTCTCGCTTCGTTCAGCTCATGCTGGATGAACTGAGCGATGCTCGCGTGCTGTTCATCACGCGAGAGCGAGAGGAGCATGGCGCCGACGGCGGCTTCGCCCACCGTCGCGGCCATGCGCTGAACAGCCTGCCACTCGAGCTCACTCAAGTGGAGGAAGTTCTCACGCGAGGCGTGGCGACCCTGCGCGCCAGGGGTTTCTGGCGCAGGGGGATTCATAGTCGCTGGGCGGACTACGAAGTGCTACCAGGTGTAACGAGGCTGACCTCGTTACGTCACGTACACTGTGGAGCAGTGTAAGAAGCGCGCAACACAGGGACTTGTGTTGGGTTGGGCAAATGGGAAACTGAATTTATGGATTAGGAAACCTAGAAAAACCTACTCTTTGTATATAAAACCTCGCAGATCCGCCCTCGGATTTCTGCCATCCACTCAATCACAAGACCCTAGCGTGATTGGTGGGAAATCGGGATAATATCGTGGGATATTATCCAATCAGGAGACATCGCAACCAGATGGGTTCACGACGTTCCTATCGGACACCATTGACATGGGTCCGTACCATGTAACGGGCACACCCCGTTACATTAGCAGAGAGCTCCAAGTCGACAAGACGATGACGGCAGAAGTTGGAACAAGCGCGTGGATCGCCCCAGAGGTTCTGCGAGGAGAACGATACAGCGAGAAAGTGGATATCTACTCGTTTGGGGTGCTGTTGGTGGAAATGGATCGGTGTGCACACCCTTTCGAGGAAGTGCTTCAAAGCGGCTTGGTGTTGCCAAAAAGCAGTGGAGTTTTCCAGAACGCCCACTTTATTATGGGCGTGAGCACGGGCGAGCTGCGGCCGACAGTCTCCTCTGGCTGTCCAGAGACGATCAGGGCAATCGCCGAACGCTGTATCAGCTTCAATCCGGAATCACGACCATCAGCGATGGAACTCAGTTTCGCTCTGCGTCAGTTTACCCATCGGAAGCGATGAATGAATAAATATGCAAGTGATATAGGTGGAGTCTATTCAGTTGAACGAATCGAACTTCCGTTAGACTACGCAATTATGTCGAAATTGGTCTGACCGCGCCTTCGCTACTGCATAACCCCACCACTTCAAAAATAACCAGAGAGAATGAAACTGCACCACTGATTTTCGAAGCCACAGCATTCTGTAAGATTGCAGAGGTGCTCCGAGGCGCGACGTCATGCAAAGGAAAAAGACTGGGCACTGTTCGCAGAACGAGCAAAGCATTCGGTCTGTTCTCACTCGAGGCCCAAACACGCAAGATTCGTTGTCGACTAATCGCTTTTGACTGCCTCGCCACAGCCCTCACAAAACACGGAGTGTGTGGCTCTGCTTCAAAGCCGCAGTGGTACACTACCATATCTGGTTTTGACCACAAAGCCGCGGAGTTCATCCAAAACTGGCATCTGGAATTCTTGTGTATCCCGCATTTGAAGATTCGTTCGAATCTTCAGTGACAGGCCAGTCTGTTCGATTAGACCTCTAATCCATTCTTGAATCCACGAACTGATACCCAGTGCTCTCTTCGACAGACAAAAATGCCCCTGACTGCCAAGACCAGCACGCCGTGCCTTCCTCAGATCACCGAGGCCATTTCCACGAGCGGCAATTTATGCTCAGGCCAAACGGGCTATTCGTTCTGGCTTGTGCCAACGAAGCCCACCTCGGCGCAACTCACGAGCGTGTGCCTCACGGGGACGTGTCTACTGCTTGTGCGGGAACTGCAAAAGGTCGCTGGCAAGGACGAATGCGTGACGAGTGATAAGTACTTGCTGTACGAGGACATTCTCACGCCTATTCTGAAGACATGTGACGAGGCCAAGGTCGAGACCCCCACACTACCGCCTTCATCGAGCTTTGATGGTCAAGGGACAACGGCTTCGGCTTCAAATAGTCAAATGTGGATTGGAGTAGTGGCGATTGCTGCAATCGGAATTCTCCAGCTCGCGATAGCGCTCTAAAAGAACCACCGACGTGTTCGATACGTTTTGGGAAAGTAGATAGACAAGGATTTCTCTCTTCGATCGCGGTCAATCGACACCCAAATCAAGTAGTAATTTAGAGACTGTTTACAATGCTATGGTGAGCTATGAGTAGTAGCGTAGCACTTGGTGGACGCGGTGGAGAGCTTCGGCGGCTGTCGGTCGGTCGTTCGGGTCGAGCGCGACGCAGTCTCGTCCCAGTGCAACGATCTCTGGGTCCGACTCGTAAGAAAACTCGACGGTCATCCGGCCCTGTTGGATATTCTGCATCACTGCGACCGTGTTGTAGGCGTTCTTGGACTCGTCCAGCTGCGAGGCGTACGGTGGTTTGTTGGAATCCAGCTCAGATAGCACCACTCCGAACGAGAACACGTCAGCTTTCTCGTTGTAGCGGCCACCCATCATGATCTCCGGCGCCATCCACAACGTGGTGCCCACTCCTCGTGTCATCGTCGCGTCGATTCGTTCTCGAGACACGCCGAAGTCGGTGACCTTAGCATCCAGATCTTCCGTGAGAAGCACGTTACCGGACTTGAGGTCACGATGGAGAACCGGCGTCTCGAGCGAGTGCATGTAAGTTAGCGCGTGGGCGACGTGGAGTGCGATCTGCAACTTGACAGTGTCAAATCCGATCGGACGTCTAAGTGCGTCTAGCTGCTTGAGCCATGTTCGCAAGTCGCCACCGTGCATGAACTCGGCCAGCACGCAAATATCTGACGGCGAGGTCCACGCGACACCGACGAACTTGACGATTCGTTCATGCTCGAGTGAAGCCATGAGCTTCACTTCTCCCAGGAAGCTGTTGATGAGCCGCACGTCCTGGCGGTGTTGCGGGAGCATCTTCTTGATGGCGACGACCTCATCCTTGTAGGTGCCGTTGTAGACTTCGCCGTAGCCACCACGGTTGATACATGCGCCGATCTTGATTTTGTCAAATGGCACGCGCACGGCAGTAATCTGTTCGTCCTGCAGCAATGGGTGGCGCTGGGCATCCAAATCAACCGCCGCCCGATCCTTCGGCGCGATTTCTTCGTCGGGACGATGGATTTCGTTGTGCACATTGACGCTCTTGCTCTTGCTCTTCGTCGGGGCGGAAGGGGCCGCTCGAGCGGGGGACTTGACCCCTGACACCTCAATAGCCGTGTACACTGTTGACGAGGGAGCGACCGTATCAAAATCCCCCACATGGCCATAGACCAAGTGCTGCTCGCGCTGGACGTATGTTCCACGCTTCCTGCTCTGCGAGCACCACCGAACGAACGCCGCGAGCACGACGAACGATGCGAACCCGACAAAGAGCCACACGTAAGGGAAGTCGTGACCGGAGCCCCAGCTTGAGCTGTTGTCGACGCTTGTCGGAGGAGACGTTGCGACGGTTCTCCATGGGGACGGGGTTGCCCCCGACGGTGTAGATGGCGAGTCTTGTGCGCTTGTTGGAGCTTGAGTGGACACAGTCCAGTTCACGATGATCGGCGCTTCCCCCGTCACGACTGGAGCCGCTGTTGTCGGCGGCAGTGTCGGTAGCTCCGCGCAGTGCTTGGTGATTGGGTTGAGGATCTCGCCAAACAAGTACCAGCCTTCGCGCATGACGCACTCGTTCGCCACAACGCCGCGCATGGCGTCCATGACCTTCTTGCACGGCGGGCTCTGGCAAATGCCCGTCATCTGGTCATTGGTCGGCGGCGCCTGGATGACCCAGAACGAGTAGCCCGACTCAAGCGAGCACTCGCTCGGTCGCTGAGCAAAGATGGCGTCCGAGAGCGCTTGCGGACACTTGGGTCCTGGCGGCGGATTGAAGAAGCGGTCGCTGAGGGACATGTCGCCGTGGACAGACCAGAGAGAGAATGAGCCAGACGCGAGTAAGCGTCTCCAACGGACGTGTGAGTGTCTGGCCGTGAAAAATTTCCAGGGTGGAGATGAGAGAGGGGCGAGAGGCACATGGAAAGAGACGCAGCCAGTCAGTTCCGGCGGCCACTCAGCTGGCGATCGCCTGGGTGTAATGGGTGCACGTTGATACGCCGAGGAGCGCAAGTTGCAAAACAAGGTGAGACGGAGTTGCCCGGAGGATTTGCCTTTGACCATCATTTGGAGGGTTACGCACCATCACTCACAATCGACTAATCACCAGAAATCAGTACTCGGTGCAGTCGAGCACCGTCCCGCGGCGACACTTTGCGTTGATGCCGGCGAGAAACGCAGCCCATCATGGCAACTCCGAAGGCCAAGAGGGAAAGAAGGTGTCGTTGGGGCTAGGGATTGGGATTCGCTGCTCGATGGAGGAAACGTCTTGGCTTCTACTGTATCGTGCGTGGTGGTTGCTGCATTCGCTTGATCCAGTCCGCATTGCTTGAGGATCGGAAGAAGGATGTCCCTGAAGCGTGAACACCACCCGTCGTTGAGGTAGTAGTCTTGCAGATAAACCGCGGAGAATGTGAAAGACCTCGTCACACGGCTCGTGGATTGCTTGGAACGAGAGCGCACGCTGGCGTGCGGCTGTTGAAAACGAAACGAGGAAAGTCTTTGGTGGCCATGGGATGGCGAGAGGGAGAAGAGAAACTCATCGCGACTTTGATGAGCAGGTGAGTTCATCTTGTGTACTGTATCTTGGCTGTGAGTACTGTACATGCACCAAGGTGATGGGGCGGGGCCGTTCCGCAGCCACAGGAACAGGGTGAAGTGGGTTCTGCTTGTGGTTCCGATCGCCTGCAACTCACGTTACCTGGGATGGACACAGAATTCACGGAAACGTGGAGACTAAACTGGATGAACAGTGTTACGATATCGATAAAATCATCAGGTGTCTCGTGTTGCGACGCGTCGAGCCATGGGCGCTTCCGTGTCAAACTGCCCTTCGTATCCGTACACTAGCTCTTGGTTCTGCTCCACGGACTGGTCGCGTTTCCGTCGCTGGCGAATAAAAACCACGAGCGCGACAATCACGATAAGTCCTGCTGCGCAGCCTACGACGATCCACACAACCGAGCTCGAGTCTGACGATTTGCTCGAGCTTGTGTTCTTCGCGAGCTCTGGGGTCGCAGCGACACCGCTCGAGGACGGAACAGGACTTAGAGCGGTCGTTGGCGGTGGTGCTGCTATGGCAGTGGCGGTGGAGTTCTCCGACTCAGTCGGTGTCGGCCTCGGAACGACCACAGGCGCGGTCGTCTGTGGGGTCGTTATAACTGGCGGAGCCGCTGGTGGCTGGGTCGCTGCTGGTTGAATCGTAGGTGCCACGTTACTCTTCGCCGAGCCACACTGATTGAGAATTGGATTAAGGATGTCCTGGTAGAGGTAATATCCGTCGTCCATTACGCACTCTGTTGCTGAGACGCTGCGCATAGTGTCCACGATCTCCATGCACTCACGGCTCTGGCAAATGGACTTGACTTCCAGCTCCGTGGGCGGCGCCATGATGACCCAGAAAGAATAGCCCGAATCCAGTGAGCATTTCGGGCTCCTATGAAAGATCGAGTTTGAAAGCGTCGGAGGGCATCTGACTCCGGGTGGCGGATTGAATAACGACTGGAAAACCATGACTTGTTCGTGGCGAAGGGATAATTCGTAAATGAAAGAGCGCGACGGCATTGTCCGCACACGATTTGGGTTCAGTGGTGGTGGACACTGAGCGTTCTCTCTCCACGAGGTGTTCCTCGATCAGCCGCAAATGGGTGGAGTGGGTGGTGCAGCACTGAGTACACTCCAACGGTGTAATGGGTACAGTGGTATAGTCGAATTTTCGAAGTCAACTCGATCTCAAGGAAGTCATCTGGTAGTCTCATCGATTTTTAGTGAGTTATTAGACACACAGGCACCAACAGCCTGTTTCGAGATTGATCTGAGAACGCAAGGGGAGCAGAAAATCTTAGCAATCGTCGAGACAAAATCTTAGCAATCGCAGAGTTATCGATTTAAAAATTGACATCCCTACGATTGCTAAGATTTTGTCTTGGCGACAAAGCCATCACGTTAGGGCACGACGTGGGGCATGGATTTGTGTTGATATGTCTGCGATTGCTAAGCTTTTGTGATGACGAAGTCATCAAGTACGTCGTGGGGCGTCTCGGTGGATGCGACGTACTTGAGCCAGATCGAGTCTCGTGTCACGCGCATGATCGAGATACCGTATCGAGCCGTCTCCATCACGTTCCACGGGACAGTTCCAGCTCTTCCCGACGCCGAATTTTGCTCCGGACCGCCGGGCCCACCCGTCACGATGTACACAGGAGCCTTTGGGTTGGTGTACGTCTTGGCGTCGGTTGACACGCCATCCATGACAGCAGAGCCTCGCGCTGTCGGAAACTGTCGTTCATATGCGTGGTCATGCCCAGCAAACACGAGGTCCACTTTGTACTTGAGAAAGAGTTCCTCAAACGCTTTCTGTAGGGCGAGCGAGTCGTCTCGAGGGTTGAAGCTCGCGTCGCAGCCAAAACGGTGGTAAATCGGCCTGTGCATGCCGACGATGATCCAAGGGACGTTCTTCCGGTTGGCTACGGCCTTCTGGAGATCGTTCTCAAGCCACGATAGCTGATTACCAAAGTCCCCATTTCGCTGACCAGCACCAGTGTTGGTCGGTGCCTGAGGGTAGTCGGTCTCGGACGAGATGGATGTGAAGTGGATCGGCCCGTACTCGAACGAATACCACATGTTGAGCACACCGTTCGACTCGTGAGATGGCATCCGGAAGCGCGCATTATACGCCGTGTAGTTCCGCAGCGACTCGAGCTTCTCGGGTGATTTCTTGCACGCAGGCGAGTTGCACTCAGCCTCGTGGTTGCCCACAGTGACCATATACGGGATCGTGCCCATTGTCGGCGTGAGTGAGTTCATCCACTTATTGTAGACCTTCTCGTAGAAGAAACCGTTGGCCTGTGACGTGACGTAGTAGTCGTCGTCAGCATAGCTGATATCTCCGATGTGGTACACGAACGCCGACATGCTGGCCAGTGAATTGATGTACTCGGCGGAGCGTTCTCCTCGGTAGCCAAATCCCAGGTCACCATAGACGATTACGTCGAATGCTGTTGGGTCGGACGGCAGTCGTGCCGTGGAGAATGACGAGACTTCGCTCACAAGTAAAGGGTCTCCTTGACTACCCACTCTGTAGTAATACTTCGTTCCAGGGGCAAGCCCTGTGACGACGGCGTGGTTCTGATACAAGGAATAGTCATTGTCAGAATAGTACGAGGTACTGGAGACCTTGGCTTCTGCGCGGAGCTCAAGTGTGTCCGCTGACGAGCCGACCCACACGGCAGAGTCGAAGACGTGCTCGAAGGTCACCCACGAGATCGCCATAGCTGTTCCAGTGGATGTGCCAGCATATGCGAGGTGGATCTGTTGCGGTAGCTTGGCTGCGTTGGGCTTGACTCGGCACGACGTGGACGTCTGCAAATCGCAAAGTGCAGCAGGCAAACACTGAGAAGTCGCCGCGTTGTAGCTGCAAAGACTGCCGTTTACATCCGCACGAGCAATCCTTGTCAACGGGGACGTGAACACGGCGACAGCAGCGAACGCGTAGGAAGAGACTTTCATGGATTGAGTGGATCTGATGACAGGTAATCGCGAACAACAACTGCCTCTCTTTGTGCCACAAAGTCTTCCCTGCGACCAAGTCATGCGAATAGGATAAGTGCGTACATCGCAGGCTGCGGCGTGTCTAGTCGACAGTTGGGATACTACAAAAGTGAGATTAATCGGGGCTTTGTTTAGCACTACATGTGTTGGGGATGCGGGCTGCGATATTGATCCGATGGGGATGTGATTGGAACCTGATTCAAACGAGGACGAGAAGAACTCAGCCGTTCAGGTTTGAGTGTCTGTGCTGTTGGCACTGGATCTTACTTGATGTGAAGTTGTCATTGGAGGGACTGAACTAGACAATCGTGTACGATTGCTGGTTGTACTGACGCAGAACCTGGTGGATACGGTGAAGTGCCTGGGCTGCTGTCGGGCGTTCTGTCGGGTCGATCGATACACAGTCTCGACCGAGAGCCACAATATCTGGGTCTGACTCGTAGGAGAACTCGACCATGAGTCGTCCTTGGGCAATCCTTTGCATAATCTCCCCGATATTGGGGTTCGCGAGATTGATCTGGTTGCCGTAAGGCAACTTATTGCTGTCGAGCTCCGACAGCACGACTCCGAAGGAGAAGACATCAGCTTTCTCGTCATATCGCCCGCCCATCATTATCTCAGGCGCCATCCATAACGACGTGCCGACGCCTCGAGTCATCGTCGCGTCGATGCGTTCTCTCGACACACCAAAGTCTGTGACCTTGGCGTCCAGCGCTTCAGTTAGGAGGATATTGCTCGACTTGAGGTCGCGGTGCAGCACAACCGTTTCAAGTGAGTGCATGTACGTCAGTGCGTGGGCGACATGGAGTGCGATCTTGAGCTTGGTTCGGTCGAATCCCTGCGGTGCGCTCGCTGCATCAAGTCGCTCGAGCATAGATCGCAGATCTCCACCAGTCATAAGCTCGGACAGTACACAGAGATCGGAAACTGAGTCCCATGCAACTCCGACAAACTTCACGATCCGCTCATGCTCTAAGGATGCCATGAGCTTGACTTCCCCGAGAAAGCAGTTGAGCAGGCGCACGTTCTTACGGTGCTCAGGCAGCAGTTTCTTGATGGCGACGGCGTCTTCCTTGTAGTTGCCCCGATACACCTCCCCGTAGCCGCCTCTGCTGATGCACTCACCCAGAGTGACCTTGTCGAAGGGAACACGAACAGCCGTGATCTCTTGGTCGAGGAGAAGCGGTAGTTGAGATGGGTCGACACGTGAGTCATGAAGGTTGCGAGTTGGAGCGCTCGAGAGTGAACTTGACTGAGAGGATTCTGTAGGCGCTGATGGGGATTGTTCCATCGGAGTTCCAGCTTTGAGAGCCGCGTATGCGGCACGTGTTGGAGCTGCTGTATCGAACTCTCCTTCGTGGCCGTAGTCGAGATGCTGGTTCCGTTGAACGCGCCGTCCGCGCATGGTGTACTGTCGGATGAACCGAACGATCATGACGAGTATGAAGGCACCAATTGCACACGCAACAATTGTAAACACTGGTGGGCCCGAATCGGAGCCACTGGAGCTCGTGCTGCTGGATCCCGAGGTCGGTGCCGTTGTGTGTGGCTTTGTTGTCACTGGAGTAGGAGACAGTGTCGTGGCGGACGGCACAGTCCAGTTTGCATTGACCGGAGATTCGCCCGTACCCGTGGAGGTGTTTGACGACGACGGCGAAGAGGTGGCGCTTGAATTCGACGGCGAGGAGGCCGCGCATTGCCGGATGATCGGGTTGAGGATCTCGGCGTAGAGGAAGAAGCCATCGCGCATGACGCACTCGGTGGGCGCCACGCTGCGCATCGCATCGATCAACGTCTTGCAGCGCGTGCTTGTGCAGATGCCCGAGATCTCCGCGGCCGTCGGCGGCGTCTCGATCATCCAGAACGAGTAGCCTGAATCGCCTTCGCACTCGAACTCAGGGCCGTCGAAGATCACATCTTCGAGTTTAGCGACGCACTTGGCGCCCGCCCGTGGGTTCATGAAGCTCGGGGTCGCCATTCTTCAAACGATCGATGCTGGATCGATGCTTTGGCTGCGGTGAGTCGAGAGCCAGCCTGACGAATGGAGTGGAACTGTTGGGAGCGGCTGGCACTGCTGTTTCTGCTGTTTGGGCTCATTCTTGAACCAGCTGAGATGGGCCGTGGACTCGATTGAACCCAAACGAAAATTGCGTTGTGATGGACATGGCATTACCAAGACGACGAATCCGCTCCCCTCAAAGCATTCTACCGGGAGCTTCGAGTCTTGTGTGACCATGCACACAGAGGTCAAAGGCTGCAACGTGCAGAGCAATCTCCAAGATCTCCAAAAGCCCACTGCAGCGAGCCACAATAACAATGGCAAACCTCCCATCCAAATACCACCGTCTGAACATATGCATCATCTGGTTCGTCGAGAGGTCCAGTTCCATGTCATCGCACGTGTCAAGGCTGTCTGTCACTCATCGACTTGACAGTCTTGCCCCCCTCAAATGGTGCTCTGTGGAAGCGCGTTCTCGACAGCGGTCGCCGACGCGTCCTCGTGCGCTGCGGCCTCGGGCTTCTCTTTCGCAGCGATCTCCGCGCCGCCGACGCCGCCGCAGATCGCGCGCATCTGCTCAAACCCAAACTGCTCGAAACTCCTCAAGGCCATCCGCGCGGCCGTGCCCAGCGAGTGCCAGGTCGGCTCGTCAATGGACCTCTACAGGCAAATCCTCGACCCGATCGACGCCGCGTGCAACCAGAAGTCGCTCCCAGCAGCGAGCATCTCTGCTGGCTCCCACAAGAGCGACGGCTCCGAAGCATCGCGAGCTGAGACCGTCGACACGGTCGCGCCAGCCGCGTCCACAGTGACGCCGACGCCAAGAAACGCCACGAGGACCACGACGACAGCACCGACGCCCACCAAGAGCCACGCAAGACGCGTGCGCGTCGCGAGGCTCGCGGTCGCGGCCGTTGCAGCCTTCCTCTCGCTCGCGTGAAGAAGGTTACGCGAGAGGTTACACACGCGTGCTAATGGGTACAAACATACCGTGTTTTGGGAATCGAACAGACCATCACTCACCCATATGTCACTCATCGATGATGGGCGTCAAGCCAGCTGGTGGGGCAGAAACAGTCCCACACGACAAAAGTAGGTGTATCGCGTCAACTGCCCCGGCCGGGCTTTTTCTTCCTTCCAGACATTTCCGCATCCGTTCGCTGCCCGTCCACGCGATGCCGACCTGCGGCACGGCGTTCTCCGATGCGGTCTTCGCGATCAGCTCGGCCGAGTACCAGTGCTCGCGCGACGCCGACAACTACAGCTTCTTCGTGATCACGGCCGCGCCCTCGGCCTCGCAGATCCAGAAAATCTGCGCGAGCTCGTCCTGCCAGCAAGTGATCCAGGCCATCAAGAGAGCGCAGCCCACCGAGTGCAACACGGGCGGGCCCGCATGGGACTTTTACATCTACAAAGACATCCTGAACCCCATCCAGGCGGGCTGCTCAGCCACACCGCCGGCGACGACCACGCCAGCGCCGCCACCTGCGACCACGACGCCTGCCCCCGCACCGCCGCCAACAACGCCAGCGGCCACGCCAGCTCCACCTGCGACGACAACAGCAGCTCCTCCAGCGACGACCGCGGCTTCTGTGGCGTCGACCACGACGTCGCCGACGACGACGACCACGTCGCCAGCCAGCACAACTTCGTCCCCAAGTGGTAGCTTAAATCAAGGGACAGGCTCAAGCGAAGGCTCGGCATCACATCAATCTTCAGGATCGGGTGAAGGAACTCAGACTGTGAACTCAACTAATACGCTGGCCCCAGCACAAGTAACGGGAGGTCCGAGCAGCAATAGCTCTTCGACCATCAACACGACGCCCCAGTCTGGCAGCGGCACGAGCTCGAATCTGATCATCGGCCTTGTAGTTGGCGGCGTTCTTCTCGTCACAATCGTGGCATTCGTCGCCTTCCGCATGGGCAGAAACAAGAAACGAACTCCAGAAGAAGCATCCTACGTAGTGGTGACGGCTAGCCGCACCAATAACTCCAACAACCGAAGTCGCGGGACGCGCGGAACCTACATCAAGTCTCCAGCAACAGGCGCAAACTCCACTGGTCCTGCCGCCGCATCGTTCAACTCCAACACCAATTCCAGCGACGGAGGAGCCGGTGCCATCGGCTTGTGGAGCGACCGAGAGATCCAAAACGCGCGCATCCCGCTAGAAGAAATCATGATCGGCGACATCCTCAGCCAAGGAGCCTTCGGAGAAGTCTTACGTGGATCCTTCAACTCCGAGACGGTCGCCATCAAAAGACTGCTCCCAGCACGACGCAAAGACATGAAAGAGATCGAGTCGTTCCTCGAAGAAGCCAAACTGCTCACCACGCTACGACACCAGCGCATCGTACGGTTCATCGGCGTCGCATGGGACTCGCTCACCGATCTCTGCATCGTGTCCGAGTTCATGGATGGCGGCGACCTGCGGTCCATGCTGGCACACGCGGACGCCATGAACGAGCCCACGGGCTTCAGCGCCGACAAGGTCAAGATCGCGCTCCACATCGTCCACGGACTCGCGTACTTGCACGGTCTCAAGCCGGCCGTGATGCATCGCGATCTCAAGTCGAAGAACGTGCTGTTGACGAGAGATCTGGACGCCAAGCTGACCGACTTTGGCGTGTCTCGCGAGCGAGCCGAGAAGACGATGACGGCGGGCGTGGGCTCGAGCATGTGGATGGCTCCGGAGGTGATGATCGGCGAGCGGTACGATGAGAAGGCCGATATCTTTTCGTTCGGCGTCGTGCTGTCGGAGCTGGACACGCAGAAGCTCCCGTACGCGCACGCTGTGGAGCCGGGCACGGACCGGAAGATCCCGGAGATGGCGATGTTGAACATGGTGTCGGCGGGTCGGTTGTCGGTGGCATTCACGGACGGTGCGGACTCGGACATGGTGGAGACGGGGTTGGCGTGTGTGTCGTTGGATCCTCGGCAGCGTCCGTCGGCGAACGATCTGCTGCGTCGGATGCACCACATCTATCGACGATACAAGGTGCAATAGTGCAGCGAGTAATGGACGATCTGGGGTATTGTAATGGAAAAGGCATCGAATGAAGATTAGGATGCATTGGATTCATGGACGCATGTGTAATACATTGCTTCACGCCTGTGAGTCTGGGGGTGGTTACAGTCAGTGTTCCCTTGCAACGTTCCACCACCCTGTTTTGCGAATCACCTCTAGACCAATCTTTTCGACTATCTGTTCATAGCCAGGGTCATCTGTTCCCAATGTCTTCAAACCCCCTACCCCGGAGTAGAAACGAGCCTTGCAGGTGTAAGTGCCATCCCGACTCACGGTCTCACTTGGCGTCTCGATCTGAAGACACAAGGCCAATAATGGGCCGCTGCCCCGAGTCTGCGACTGACGCGGGCTTTGCCACAGGCCTCACGGCCTCGTGCTCGAGCGACGCTGGCGGCTTCAGTCTCTTCGTGATCTCATCTGCGCCCACGAACGACCAGATCAAGCAGCTCTGTGCGAGCAGCCGATGCCAGAAAGTGATCCAGGCCATCAAGGGTGCGCAGCCCAGCGAGTGCGAGAGCCCGTGGGGGATCGCTCTCTACGCTCAGGTGCTCAACCCCATCCAGAGCGGGTGCTCGGCCACTCCACCTGCGACGACGACGGTTCCGCCGGCCACGACGACCCCAGCCCCGCCACCTGCGACGACCACTCCGGCGCCTCCTCCCCCACCAGCGACGACCACATCTGCTCCACCACCTCCAACGACTACGACGACTTCTTCGCCTGTGACAATAACAACAACTGCTCCTGGCACGACGACAGCGCCTTCGTCGACGCCAGGAAATGGATCGAGTTCAAGTGAGACGAGTGTGGAGTGGACACCAATGGTGACGACGTCTCTTGCACCTTCCTCCACGACGACAAGTCCATCGGTGAACAACACGTCGGCTCAATCAGGCAGTAGTGGCATGAGTTCGAGTTTGGTCATCGCCCTGATCGCAGGAGGTGTCATCGTTGTCGCGCTCGTGGCTTTCATCGCTTTCCGAGTGGGTAGAAACAAGAACAAACCCAAAGACGATGGAGCAGAGACATACGCGGTGATGGCGACTAGTACAACTAACAATTCTCACGACCACAGTCGTGGGACCCAAGGAACCTACATCAAGTCTCCAGCAACAGGCGCAAACTCCACTGGTCCTGCCGCCGCATCGTTCAACTCCAACACCAATTCCAGCGACGGAGGAGCCGGTGCCATCGGCTTGTGGAGCGACCGAGAGATCCAAAACGCGCGCATCCCGCTAGAAGAAATCATGATCGGCGACATCCTCAGCCAAGGAGCCTTCGGAGAAGTCTTACGTGGATCCTTCAACTCCGAGACGGTCGCCATCAAAAGACTGCTCCCAGCACGACGCAAAGACATGAAAGAGATCGAGTCGTTCCTCGAAGAAGCCAAACTGCTCACCACGCTACGACACCAGCGCATCGTACGGTTCATCGGCGTCGCATGGGACTCGCTCACCGATCTCTGCATCGTGTCCGAGTTCATGGATGGCGGCGACCTGCGGTCCATGCTGGCACACGCGGACGCCATGAACGAGCCCACGGGCTTCAGCGCCGACAAGGTCAAGATCGCGCTCCACATCGTCCACGGACTCGCGTACTTGCACGGTCTCAAGCCGGCCGTGATGCATCGCGATCTCAAGTCGAAGAACGTGCTGTTGACGAGAGATCTGGACGCCAAGCTGACCGACTTTGGCGTGTCTCGCGAGCGAGCCGAGAAGACGATGACGGCGGGCGTGGGCTCGAGCATGTGGATGGCTCCGGAGGTGATGATCGGCGAGCGGTACGATGAGAAGGCCGATATCTTTTCGTTCGGCGTCGTGCTGTCGGAGCTGGACACGCAGAAGCTCCCGTACGCGCACGCTGTGGAGCCGGGCACGGACCGGAAGATCCCGGAGATGGCGATGTTGAACATGGTGTCGGCGGGTCGGTTGTCGGTGGCATTCACGGACGGTGCGGACTCGGACATGGTGGAGACGGGGTTGGCGTGTGTGTCGTTGGATCCTCGGCAGCGTCCGTCGGCGAACGATCTGCTGCGTCGGATGCACCACATCTATCGACATTACACAGGACTCATCTAGGTCCTTGGTGGGATTGCTACTAGAAGTACTTCACGTTTGTTTGTTATTGGACTTGACGCTAGGCTATGTGTTGGTGGAATAAGAACAGCATTTCGTTAGGATGACGGCGACTTTCTGTACATCACTTGGTGGACTCGGTGGAGCACTTCGGCAGCATTTGGACGATTATTTGGATCATGGGCCACGCAATCTCGCCCTAGCTGAACGAGAACCGGGTCAGCATGCTCCGTGAATTCCACTGTCAGTCGGCCGAGCGAGACCAGTTGGAGAATTGCAGTTGCTGGAAGCGGACGATCCGTCCCAGGCTGCTTTGCGTGGGAATAGGGCAGTTTCTGCGTGTCGAGCTCAGAGAGGACGACGCCGAACGAGAACACGTCAGCACTTTCGTTGTAGCGCTCCCCAAGCATAACCTCTGGTGCCATCCAAAGCGAAGATCCGACGCCCGCTGTCATTGTCGAGTCGGCACGCTCGCGAGAGACACCAAAATCTGTGAGCTTCGCGTCGAAATCGTCATTTAGAAGAATATTCTTCGACTTGAGATCACGGTGAAGGACCACGGGCTGCAACGAGTGGAGGTAAGTGAGTGCGTGAGCGATGTAGAGTGAGATCTTTATCTTGTCCGAGTCAAACCCCTGTGGCCGCCGCTCGTTTTCGTCGTTCCATCTCGCGAGGACTGACCGGAGGTCTCCGTTCTCCATGAACTCGACGATAACACAGGCATCACTGAGCGAAGTCCAGGAGACGCCGATGAACCGAACGATGCGCGCGTGTTCCATGCTAGCCATGAGCTTGATCTCGCTGATGAACGCGTTGATTTGCGACAAATCCTTGCGCTTTTCCGGAAGAAGCTGCTTGATCGCGACGGTCTCACCTTTGTAAGAGCCTCGGTAGACTTCTCCATAGCTACCGCGGCTCACGAGCTCGTCGAATCGGATCGCGTCGTATGGGATACGAACCGTGAGGATCGAGGGATCATTCATCAGTCCCTGTGAGTTGCTTCGCATTCGTAGTGCCAGGACTTCCGAGTCGTTGGATGATCGCTCTGTCGATTTCGTGCTGCTCTCCTGGTCAGTTCGTCTCAGCGACGGCCGCGGGGTTTTGTTAAGACCGATGTAATCGATGGGCGGCGGCTCGACGACGTCTTTGTCCTGCGTGTTCTCGTCGACGGATTTCTCTTGACGGCGACGGCGCTGGCCGCATCGAAACGCAATGAACACGATGATAGCCAGTGCCACGACACCGGCGACGACGCCCACGATGAGTCCGATATTTGTCGAGGAGCCACCCGATGTGATCAGAACAACGGGCGCCGGCGATGGCACTCCGCTCGACTTGGGCATACACGGCTGGAGGAGGTTGGCGAAGAACGTCGCGGCCGACGTGTCGCTCGAGTTGTCTGTGCCATTGTTAAAGGAGACCGTGCAGCTCGGGAACACGGTCGAGTTGGCGGCGGCCACGAAGTCGGTGCAGTTGGTGCAAATGCGCTTGACGGTGGCCTCGTCCGGTTGCTGCGTGGGCGGCAGCAGCGTGTAGTTGGCTGTCGTCTGACACGTGATCATGAGCGCGACGGTCGAGGCATCGATCTCGGCGATCAGGCTCGTCGCCGTGCACGCGTCGACCGGCGCCATTTCTCTCTCTTTCGAGTTCGAGGGCAGCACGAGGAGAGAGAGACCAAGTCGCTGGCTTGGTTCTGACTAGTAAAGAAGTGGCGACCGGGATCGGCTGGGACATTCGCATGCAGGCATCCAATTGTGCGGAATGGCAGCCACCACCGAGGACTCTCTCTATGCGCCATGTCAGCGCAGCTGTCCTATCTCGATGCGAAGTGGGTGATTCCCACGACGACGAGGGCAACTGGTTACTGAATCAAAGGACGCAGAGCCCCATATGGTCAAGGTCGAGAAGGAGACTAATCCGTGCTCTCCACGAATGTCCCGGGAGCGTCTGGTGGACTGGGAGAGCATTCGAGTCGACAACAAACGGACATTGGTATCATTACAACACGGCTCGACTTATCCATTCGCCGGCACACTGTAGGTTTCATGTTCGCGAGGCCCGAGCGATCGTATCCTTATCACGCACCCAAGCCGCGAAAGGCAAAGCCTGAGATGGGCGCTCCGTCGGATCCGATGTGACCGTCACATCAGATCCGAACGAGCGTGGTGGTCACAATGTGACCACAGAGTCTGGGTCTCACGTGGAAAGACAGCTGGATCTACAAAGGATGGTGCGGACTCACAGTGTTTGATTGTATCCGCCAGCAGGTCTTGAGTGTCTCCATCGGACACGCTGGCATCAAGTTTCGCTGTTGTGAAGCTTGATTGATTTACGATGGACTCGAGTGCTAAGGTGATTGGCAAAACACGATTGCCTACGCACAACCACGGATCTTAGAGACGGCTCTCGGTGACAACAGTGGCCAATGATCTCCACGAGTACTGACACCATAAGTCAAAGATAATCAGTAACAGGAAGCAAGCGGCAAAATATGCCGCTGCTTCCCGTTACTGATCATCGTTTGAGTTTTGGCCTGTCGCCTCGGAGACAGTTATAGCTCATCCAATCGATTTGCGTGGCTCATCTCGCGTTTAGATCGTCACAAATGTAATCTCTGGGCGGTCGACAATCAGTACTAGTCGCCGCAAGAGAGGTGACGACGCTCGATATCGCTCAATTGTGCACTCCCTTGTCGCTGTTTATGACGCTGGTAACAACTCATTTCCAAGCCAGAAATCCATCTATCAACGAGTACTACCCAGTTTGCTTTTGCGACGTTTGGCCGATCTATTCGGCGTGCGTCGCGGGCATCTCCAAATGAGGGCTCACAACACCACGGCCGAGGCCCTGGCCAACCACGTGATAAACACTTGCCTCAGGTCCTACCAGCAGGTCCTGCCAGACCTACCCCAGCTCATCGCCTCCGATTTACAAACCTCGTTGTACAGCCAAGGTTACCCACGATAGCTAAGGAACATATAGCTGGAGCTGTATGCGTTCCTGAGTAAGGTGAAGTCTGTTGAACGCAATCAATTTAAAATTGCGTTCAACAGACTTCACGTTCATCATCATCAGACCGAGGGAAGTCAGAGCCTGACGTCAAGGCATCTGCAAAGTCCAAACTTGTGGCTCGGCGCTCGGATTGAATTGCAAGGAGGAGATGTGTCCAAGAGGCAGCCACGAAGACTATGGCGAGGTGAGAGAATGTTCTAGAGCGAACAAGAGGAAGAAGGGCGGCGTAGCCCCCCCCCCCCCCCCTCCAGGCAAAGTCTTCATAGAAAATTTCCTCTCGCCAGCGCCCAGGTTCATACCAAAAAAAACTTTCCTGAGGCAAATGGCTGGTTTGGTCCGCCTCAAATCTATCCCGTGACTCCTATCCGATTGGAGCCGTGCATCGGCGTCCACCTCCGCTGGGCGCGTGCCGTCGTACCAATCGACACAAATTGTCGATGAGAGCATGCGACACTCGTGCAGGAACTGGCTCACGAGGGGTGCGCAAACCGGAGGGAGGGGCCTTGTTGGCCAACCGCTTTGCTTATGGATCAACTCTTTGAGTTGAACTCAATAGACTTCACTTGCATCACCATCATCATCACGTTGCTTTCGGAAACCTACCACACAATGCCTCAAACTGCACCGAGGTGTCGTCTGGAGACTGAGATGTTGTGTACATGCGAGAAGCGCACGTTAGTACACGCCGCTTAGCTAAGCCACAACTTGTGGCTCAGCTAAGCGGCGTGTCTTCAACGTTGTTGTTATGGGCCACAACAACAACGTTGAAGACATATAGTCGCAAGCTTCAAGTGTCTCTGAACTTGTAAGACAGTTACGGTCCCACCAAAAGACCCGCAGGAGTTCTGGTAGACGTATCCGAAGGCGGCTGACTGATACACCAAACGAAGCGGGAAGTTTTGGGAGCGGGCCTCGAATGACGATCTTCACTATCCGACGCGCAACGCGAAGAGTCGAAAGCAAGTACCATGGCATTGACGATGCCATGATACCTGCTATCGAGTCCCGCCGTACGTGCCGAAGCTTTCTGCGGTGGAATTGCTTCCATAGGGATCCGCACTTGACTTCTCACTCCACAATTTGCTCTCGACAGATAACAAGACGGCTTCAAGCATGGGTTCCTACCTCTCGATCGTCAACGACACTCCTGATCAGTGGCAGTGCAAAGTCGGATGAGGCCGCGCTCAAGATCGCTGGAAATGTTCTCGGTATCGCCAGCTCTCTCGCAGTAGCCGTTGCCACGCGTGGAGCCACTGCGCCGCTCGCCGCTTCACCCGCCCCCAACGGTGTAGCCAGTGCTTTGGCCACAGCCACGGCTGACACCGCCGCCATCTCGACACACGCATCAGTGGCGGGCACGGTCTCGGACTTCGGCATGAGCGTCTCTCAATCTGCGTCAGACTATCTTGCGAAGAAGGGCTACCGCACTATTGCTCCCGGTCAGAGCAGCCGCTGGGGTAAGATGTCACTGTCGCTATGGCAGCAAGGCACGTGTGTCAAGACCGTGATCGTCGACGAGAACACGGTCAACCTTGAAAAGTTGTACATGCGTCCTATTTTCAGTGGTTCGGCGAAGAATTCGAACAGGGACCACAAGATCCAGTGGTGGATCAACAAGTGGGGGACCGAGGAGGAGGTGATCGTGGGCCAACCTGGGAATCGTCAGAAGCCGGAACAGGACCGCGAAGACGAGCGAAGCAATGCGAAACAGGGACGCCGTCGGCAGAAAAAGTCTAGGCAGACCGCGAACAGTGCCAACCGCCGTCGGAAGAACAAGTCGTTGCGCTAGGGACTCAATTAATTAGGTCCAGAAAGGAGCTGCTAGACCGCAGCTGGATCGCCCATTGCATGTGAATTGATCGAGAAGATGCACGTAATCGCAGTCGCATTATCCATTCTCAAACCTAACTGAATACGGAGATGATTTGGTCGGCGCTCCTTTCCCGCCTTAAACATGTTTTTATCTTAGAAGTCCATTCAAGAAGAAAGTAGCTCCTGAAAAGCCGAGATACCGCTGTATCGATAACAAACCCGACAAAAAATCCTGCAGCTACGGCATATTTCTTTTTTTATCAGCGGGCTGTGTATCTGACTACGGACAATACGCGCGAACTCGTGTACTTTGAGGCAACGATCCGAGAGACGACGCTGCCGAGCTCAAACCAGAGCGATGGATTGATGTTTCCTCCGGCACGATCAAGTCTCGTCGTTCCAGTTCTTCTCCTTCAGCGCCGGCCCTCGCACGTGCGTCGGCATGAATCTCGCGATGCTCGAGTTGCGAGTATTGCTGGCCAACATGCTCCACAAGTTCCATTTTGGCGTGGACCTCGAGGCCAACGACGGCAGCTACGACATGTCGGTGACTCTGGCGATGAAGCATCCGCTGCTCGTCAGTGTGAACAAGACGCACCACGCATAGCATTGCAGTGTGGGCTTTGCAGCAAATATTACGAATATAATATTCCAGTATCGTTCGACTAGCAGACAGAACAAGGCGAGATCGAGAGAGCAGCAGCTCGCGCTCCTCGGATACACATAGAAAAACACGACGACATCGAGACGTGTTGGTCAAAGTGTCAGAAAGTTTCTTCATGACACGCAACTCTCGAGTTCGGTTTTTACACAAAAGTGGCTACATGCATCTGTAGCCATGTTGTGTTAAATTCGACTCACTCAATACCAAGCCAGCCTAATGAGATACGAAGGAGACATGGCGGGAAACCTTTGACGGTCTCCAATCCGCCTCCGCCGTCAGCGATGGCTGGCCCGCTCGTGCCGACGTGCACGCACTGCGACGCCACGTCGCCGACGCCCGCGGTCGTCTGCGCCAAGTGCAACGCCGTCGTCTACTGCAGCGATGCGCATCGGAACGAGGACGCGACGAGCCACAAGAAGACTTGCAAGACGATCGTCGACGCGCGCAAGCTGCTGGCGACCGAAGAGAGGAAGCTGCGCCGCAAGAAAGGCGACATGTTCATGCCCGACGACGTCTTCGAGGAATGCATCGGCGAGTTTTGGCTCTTTGACGAGACGCGGCCCTTCATGCGCGCCAAGTACGCGTTGATAGACAAGCTCGCGAACGTTGGCACGGCGCTCGCCGTGGAGCAGGCGCTGCAAGAGGCGCGTGAGTGTCTCACACTGAGCGAACAGGACAACTTGGGCGTGCGAGAGGTCGTGCCGGCGCTCCAATTGATGCTCGGCCAGGTGCAGGAGGCGTACGACTTTGTCCATTGGTGGGCCGGCGACCACGAAAACGACGAGAGCGACAACGACAGCTTCGTCTCCGACGAGTACGATGGCAGCGAAGAAGACGATGACGAGAAGACGCTCGCGTGGAAGCGCGCCCACCGAGCGCGTCGCATCGCTCGCGAGAACGGCGAAGAGGACGAGGACGAGGACGAAGACCGCCCACCGCGCATCGTGCCGTGCTTCCGCGTGACCAAGTCGAACGTCACCGAGGGTCTCGACTTGTTTGAGAAGCCGTACGACGACTCCGTCTTCACTCGCTCGGCGCTCACGTATATTAAGCTGACAACGGCATACGGTCTCAATGGCGCGGTCCAGCAGCTGTCGAATCCGAACGTCGATGAGGCTTCCAACGAATCGTTGCGACGATTTCTTCACGCCAACAACCTTCCGACAGACGTTGAGCAGCTCAAGACCCTCCACGAGACTGTGCTTGAGCAGGCGAAACGGTGTTTCGAGATGACGCATACGCGCAACCCGCACTTCTGGAAGAGGGTGGCAGATCCTAAATCGCTCACGATGGGTCCCGTGATCTGCACGTTTTCGCACGGGTCCCCAGAAGAAGTGGTCCAGCATCTCAAGCTCTACGCTACTCTCTGGCACATGACGCCGTTCGCGATCGACTTTGTCGCTAAATCGTTTGAAGCTTAATAAAAGATCTGTAAAACTCAACGTTTGTGTCTATTCTTGCTGAGAGGCGGCTGACACGTGAACTCATCCGATTTCGAGCTTCAGCGACAGCAGTTGTGGATTGAATCTACTATCGCCTGCAAGTGGTGGTCCTCAACTGCGCGAGTGGAGCCAGGGCCTGGACACATACTAGCAAAGCGATGCTAGTGGAATGGTTTCGATAGCTCACGAGCCGAATGCGAGAGACGCAATAGAAAGAGAAATGACGCGAACCTGACAGTCCAATTCACCGATTATTATTCGCAACTGCCTACATCTGTGCATCACATTCGCCTGGCATCTTACTAATGCTCGCGGACAATAAGGGAGCACACCGGCCGATTGGCCCACTCACGAACATTTCATTTCAGTTTGGTGCTAGCCCTCCCTCGAGCTTACACAATTAGACAATTGAACTAATCGAAAGAACACAACAGCGCCTCGAAGATATCTTCACCACACAGAATCACGGGTTGCCCCGTTACCTCACACTTCTCAAAGGCAAAAGGGATCGTAGATTCAGTTGATGCTGTCTCTCTCTGTGTAGCTGCGTTTAGAGCACCTGGACATCGGAAAGCGGAAACTGGGTATTTTTGCAAGAAACGTCCAATATGTACCGCCTGCTGCGCTGTGACTGTATTCAACAACACCGCAGCAGCAACGCTCAGTTCAGCAAAGGAGGGATGTGATACGGGGATGCGATGCGCATCGAATTGGCGTCGCGGGATCTTGAACATGGTTGGAGCTGGTTGAGAAGGTAATCGAATGATAAGGAGACAGATCAAACCTGGTGTTGTGTTGTTGCACGCCAGTGAGACATGAACTCCAGTGTGCATGAGGATCCCAAACAACTCCAATGCTGAAATATTCCGATATTCTCTGGCGGACAAGGGGCGATGCCCTGTAATCGACGAGAAGTTTGGGCACGTATGTCACGCTGCGCGTAAATCCTCCCTCCCCGCTTCCTGGGGTTCTCCATCATTTACTTATTGTCTAGATATGAATAGTATCCATTGGAGCAACCCCAAGTGGTGTGTGCATGTACATGCAGTCAGTGTCGAGATCACCGAGTGAGGGTATAAACGGGTCTTTAGCTGCAGTAGCTGCCAATCGCGAGTGGGTTGCCTTCCTCGGATTAGAACACGTGAGACGAGACTTCTTTCTCAGTCTCGACAATTACTGAAGTTTGTCGCAATGACGCTCCGCTCATCTCATAGACTGGTCGACCGCCCATTCGTCTTAATGGATTCCGTGGTCGTGCAATCTCGTGCAAGAGACGATCGATCTTGACCATCCACACGCAACTTTGCACAATAAAGTACATTTTGGATCAAGAGTCCAGCGGCACCTGCATGTGACTGATCTCACGAAACCAATGACGTCTACATCCACGTCACGACATTCTGTATCGTCAACACAGCACCTTTTCTGCGGGGAACTTGGCCGTGTGAGTGGCTGCTGTGTTTGTCATTGGACGCCTCCCACAGACAGATGCCATAATCAACAAAACGGCTTCTACTTCTTCCAGTATCATGGAGGTGAATCATCGAATCTTCTGCCTCAATTTCTTGAAGTTAAGATGGCCACAAAGAAGACGAACAGAGATGAACTA
Organism: Pythium myriotylum; assembly: GCA_023091665.1. NCBI lineage: Eukaryota > Oomycota > Peronosporomycetes > Pythiales > Pythiaceae > Pythium > Pythium myriotylum. The sequence goes on along the minus strand of JALJCQ010000022.1, from coordinate 1,252,248 downwards.
TATCGTGTGGACGAGCGATGTGCTAGTGTGTCACCCCAACCTAGAACATGGGGCTGGGTGATTTGCGGCACCCACGATGTATGGTTTTGCAAACGTCCAATAGCTGCCCGAATCGTGCAGCCCTGTTCAAGTGATGACTGCGGGGAGACCCAGCGCTGCGAGCTGGCAATGAAAATCTTATCTGACAGATCAGGGCTTGTTCCAATCAACACTTTTTTGCGATAGTCGCCTTCTGCTCATTTCACATCCTACCGGCACATTGTCCTCAGTACAGACGAAGTATCTACGCACACGTTGAGTCGGGAACGCGCAAGAAAATTCCCAAGTCATGTCGTCAAGTTCTTCAGTGTTCTTGGTAGACCATCCATTCAAGTGTCCGTACTCAGGATGTGATCGGTGCTTCAAATGAAACTACACTCTAAACGATCACATTAAGGTGCACACTGGCGCAAAACCGTTCGTGTGCCCCGTGCCTTCCTGTCGCCGAGCCTTCGCGACATCAGGCAACTTGGCTCGGCACAGACGTACTCACCCGTGGCTTGGGCGCCCGTTGCCGTGTCTCATCGACGGTTGTGAGTGCTTCTTCGCCTCGGAATCCAAGCTCGAACGCCACATGAGGTCTCACTTTGGCGAAACGTCGTGCGGGTTTCGGTGCGATGCACCTCGATGTGGCAAGATGTTTAGCACTGTCGGTAACCTACGACGGCACGTTTGCAATAACCACGATGAGGATAAGCGAGGAACGGGGGCGATCCCACAGGCAGTAGTGTCGCCGAAGCCGTTTCCGCAGGCAAATGTGGGCGATCGGCTGTTCGATGAGAAGCCACTTCAGATGCCACAACCATCGGAACCCTCAGTTGAGCTTGGGACGGATGACTTGCTGCAAGATTCAGAGCTCGTATGCATGTTGGCTTTCCTTCTTGGCGACGAGGAATGCTCCAAGTAACGTGTTCCCCTAGAATTTCATGAACCCCTAAAGCTCAGCTTTGCATTTGACGCAGTGTGTTACCAGCTAGATACCAACCGACATAGAGGCGACCAGACCCAACCGCGGCTTGTCTGATAAGCTGACCGGGTCTCTTTCCTCCTCTCTCACTCTCTGCCGCCCAAGCTTGCGAAGACGATCAAATTTATTTGACCAGAGTTCCAGTACAGATCGGATTTTGAGCAGTAAGGATAAGGTGACGGGTTTTGGCTACTAGGACACATTTCTTGCGACCAATAGACTGAGCGGCGGCTAAAACCCGAGGCCAACTCACAGAATAGCTGTCCTTTTTCGTTTTGTAGAAAGCTCACGAAATGCGTCTTTGTGGTCACAATAATAGTTTCGAATCCTTTCTATTTTCCCCATATGATATTATCGCATGTGCATCCTTGCGTGGGGTATACAAGACAAGACACATTACAGTTGATGAGCTATGTGAGGAAAGAATCGATGGAGGAGATCCCTCATGTGAAGGGTAGTTGAGTCGAAGACCCCCGACCCCGATGACCGAAACGATGGTGAACGTTGGAGCATCAAGCAGCGCTGCATACATTTGGATAGTGAGCTAATCTATAATCTCGTGAACACGTACGAGATAAAAGCTTTGTTCTGATAGAAGATTCCAACAGGAGACTACACGTAGCCCTGTATACACTCGGATGGTAAGGTAGGCAATATAATCTCGAGAGCACGTTCGAGATTTGAAGTTTGGTTTCGACTGATGCTTCTACCAAGGTAAACTGACGACTTCACAGAGATCTTGAAATCGAGGCTAATAAAAGCGCCCTCGCATGGCCTGGTGTACGCGGTGGAGGACCTCGGCCGAGTTCGGGCGCTGCTTCGGATCCAACTCCACGCACTCGCGACCGAGCTGGACTATTTCTGGGTCCGCATGGTCTGAGAACGACACGGTCAAGCGCCCGAGCGAGACCAACTGAAGCACAGCTGCATCGGAGATCGAGCGGTCAGAGCTTGCTTCTTTTGCCTGAGAGTACGGCAACTTGTGCGTATCCAGTTCAGATAGCACGACACCGAAGGAGAATACGTCCGCTTTTTCGTCGTAACGTTCGCCCAGCATCACTTCTGGTGCCATCCAAAGCGACGAACCGACGCCAGCAGTCATGGTCGAGTCGGCTCGCTCACGAGAGACACCAAAGTCGGTGAGCTTAGCGTCGTAGCTCGCGTTGAGTAGGATATTCTTCGACTTGAGGTCGCGGTGGACGACCACGGGCTGTAGCGAGTGGAGGTACGTGAGCGCATGAGCGATGTGGAGTGCAATCTTGATTTTGTCCGAGTCGAATCCTTGCGGGCGCAGCTCGCCGTCGGTGTTGCTATCCCAGTGGTTGAGCACCGACCTCAAGTCGCCGTTCTCCATGTACTCGACCACGACACAGGCGTCACTCAGCGAGTTCCACGCGACGCCGATGAACCTAACGATGCGCTCGTGCTCCATCGTGGACATGAGCTTGATTTCACCGAGGAACGCATTGATCTGTGCGACGTCCTTGCGTCTCTCGGGCAGCAGTTGCTTGATAGCGACCGTTTGGCCCTTGTACGTGCCCTTGAAGACCTCACCGTAGCCGCCGCGACTGAGCAGCGGCCCAAAGAAGATCGCGTCGTGCGGGATGCGCACAGCGAGCACGGCCGGATCGTCCCAGATGCCCAGGTCCGTGGGCTTGGCGCCGTAGCTGGCCGTCGTGCCTGTCGTGCGCTGGGTCGCAGTCTCGCGCGTCGCTGTCTTCTTGGGCGACGCGACCACTCCAGTGTAGACGCCACTCGTGGTCTCGAGTGGCGACAACGGCGCCGCGTCGACGACGTCTGCGCCTTCCTCCACGTAACTGCCCTTCACGCCATTTCGGCGCTTCCGACCGAGTCGGAACGCGACGAAGAGCGCGATCGCCACGACCAGAGCGACGCCGACGACGACGCCGGCGATGAGCCCGACGTTGCTCGAGGATTTGCCCGAGGACTCGACACCTACGGCCACCAAGACCAGTCAGCCGACATTATACTCAGATCGATAGCAATCACAAAAAACTCACCTGTGCCATCGGCCGAGGGCGCGGCGCTCGTCTCGAGGCTCGGCGACGCGGTCGTGGCGGAGGCTCCGCTGCTGCTTCCGCTGACGCTGCAGAGCCCAAAGGCGAACTCGACGACCTGTTTGTACGAGTAGAGCGTGCCGTCGCGCACAAGCGAGCAGCGCGGCACGGGCTCGTGCTGCAGCTGCTGGATGAGCGCCGTGCAGGAGCAGAGCTCGCGGCGCTCGGCGGCCGTCGGGAGCAAGGCCGAGCGCCAGTCGTACGAGGTCTTGACGGCGCACTCGTTCGAGGTCGCGAGGATCGCGGTCTGGAAGGCGGACGAGTCGACGGTGGAGCAGAGCGGATAGGAGGAGGAGGAGGAAGAGGCGCCGGGCGAGGGAGTCTGCTCGGCGATGGGCACGACGCGCAGCGAGGAAGGCGGCGAGGAGACCATGTCGAGAGTGGGTTAGACGGCGTCTAAGAGAGAGTGTTAGACGGCGTCTAAACGGCGAGGTTAGACCGCGTCTAAACGGCAAGGTTAGACCGCGTCTAAAAGAGAAGGTTAGTCGCTGGGTGGGCTTGGGGCCAGTGGCGATTGAAGTGGTGAACCCAATAATGCAGCAAGCTTCAAGCAATGCAACGGGTTGAACAGGGGTAGAGACAGGGTACTGTCCATGATTAAACATATACTATAAGGTTTTATCTCTCATGTGGCGAAGTATAATTGGCTATAAATCTATAAGGCACCGAGCAGAAATGGTTCTATCCGTCGACCGTGACGGCAATCAGTCACGGTCACGCCAGCTGTTTGGCGATCTTCGGCGAGGGCGTCGGCGCCGACGCTGCGAAAGGCGCCGAGGTCTCTCCGAGCGGCGAGAGCTGGTCTTGGTCTTCTGTTTTGCCGGCGGCTGGCTCGCAATCGTCGGTCTCGGCGCTTTGCTTGCGTTTGTGGACCACGAAGCCCGCGAGGCCGCCGACGCCCACGACGCCGGCGAGCACGCCGACGATGAGACCGACTTTGCTCTTGGACTTGCGCGTCGAGGATGAAGTCGCTGCACGGCAAATAACAAGGGGTTAGATCCAGTAGCTAGAGAAGTGGACGGAGCGACTGAACACACAAGTGCCAAAGTCGTACGACTTTGTCGCGATCGGCGTGTAGGTGAACGGCGTGTAGGTGATCGGCGAGTAGGTGACGGGTGTGTAAGTGAATGGCGTGGACGTGGTCGGGGTCGACGTCGCTGTGGTAGTCGTTGTTGCGGACGAGGTGGACGAGGTGCCGCCGCTCGAGTTGCACAATCCGAATGCGTATTGGATGAGCTGCGCGTACGAGTAGAGCGCGCCGCTGCGGTAGATGGCGCAATGCGGCACTTTGACAGTCTTGAGCTTGTTGATGAGCTGCGTGCACGTGCAGAGCTCGGTACGCTCGGCGGTCGTCGGCAGTAGCACGCTGTTCCAGTCGTAACTCGTCTTGGCGGCGCACTCGTTGGACGCCACGAGGATCGCGTCGCCGAACGGCGTCACGACGTCCTCGGTGCAGAGCGCGTAGCTGCTCGCTGAGGTGCCAGGCGGCGGCGTGTCTTCGGTGATCGCTACCGACCGCAGCGAGGAGGACGCCGACGCTGCACTGAGCAGCGACGAGACGACGATCGCGAAGGAGATTCGCATGGTGGCGAGCAGATTCGAGAGTGAGCCGGTCCTGGCGAGTGGTCAGTGGGAGCTTGGTCTCGGCAGGATTCTGTCATGACGCAATGGCCATTAGGCGAGGCAAATCGACCAATCACAGCGCATAAAAGCCATGCCTGAACCTATTCATGGCGGGATAGAACCACCGGAGCAGGTCAAGTGAGCTGCCCTGTCTCTGTCCGATTATAATTCTTCACTTCAACAAACATATTGGGTTCAGACCATCACTCTCGAGAAGGATCGAATTAAAGCTAATTATAAACCAGCCTATCCTAATCATCATCATACTAATTAGCTTCCACCGTGGATTTGCGCGGGAACTCGCCACCCCCGGCCTCACTCATGACGACGCCGTTCGCGCCGCACTGCGTGCGCTGCGCCTTCCGCTCGACACCCGTCGTCTGCTCGCGGTGCCGCGCGGTCGCGTACTGCAGCGAGATCCACCAGAAGGACGACACGCAGCGCCACCGCAAGGGCACGTGTCGCCAGGTCGTCGAGGCGCGCGAGCGGCTGCGCGATGAAGAGGCCAAGCTGCGCGCGCTGCCGCCCGACGGCATGTTCCTGCCCGAGAACGTCTTCGAGCAAGGCGTCGGCGACTTTTACAGCATCCACGACACGCGTGCGTACATGAGCGCCAAGCTCATGCTGGTGGTGACGCTCGCGGACGTGGGCTCCCACTGCGCGATGGCCGAGGCGCTCGAGCACGCGAGCGAGGCGCTGCGGCTCGACGAGCAGGACAACTTGGGCTTTAAGGACCCCGTGCCGGCCATGCTCGTGCTCATGGGCAAGTACCAAGAAGCGTACGACTTTATTCGCTACTGGGCGACTGTGGAAGACGAAGACGACGATGAGGTCGTCGCGGAGGTGATGGAGGAGGAGCTGAGCGTCGCGCCGTGCTTTCGCAAGACTGGAGGGGTCATGACTGAGTCGCTGGACGTTTACAAGAACTCGTCAACGACCACAGCCTTCCACTTGGCGACGCTCACGTACATCAAGCTGTTGCTGCATTTCGGCATCAACGGCGCGATCCAGAAACTCGAGACGAGCGAGGACCAGGGAGCGAAAGACGAGGTCATGAAGTTTCTAGAAGCCAACAATCTACCGACCGACAGATCGACGCTGACGTCGCTGCGAGACGAGATGGAGAAGCAAGCGGATGAAGCTTTTCTGCTCGCGTTCGACAAGAACAGGTGCCTCTGGGCCCCCATTGCCATGCCCAAGATGCTGTTCAAGTCGCCGATCTCTGGGAGCTTCGAGCCAAACTCTCGAGAGGAAGTGCGAGCATGGCTCACACCATATACAGAGATGTTCCAGACCATTTCAGCTGCTGTCAAGTATGTTCATCGCATGGAGTTTTCTACAGTGCTTGAACGCGTGAACCGCTAAAATCTAGCAGAGCATTTGTTCCTTTACAGCTCTTTCAGCTGCTCCAGCACGAAGGCCTTCGCTGTCAGCTGATTGCGCGGGAAGAAAGCAAGCTGCGCAACGCCGAGTCCGACATGTTCACGCCCGAGAACGTCTTCGAGGAAGGCGTGGGCCACTTCTGGGGCATCCACGAGACGCGCCCGTACATGCGCGCCAAGTTTGAGCTCATTCGCACCATGTCAGTCATGGACTCACACGCGGCCATCTCGACGGCGCTCGCTGAGGCCATGGACTGCCTGAGGCTCTGTCGCTCCGACAACATGGGCGTGCGTGACCGCATCCCGTCACTTTTCTTGCTACTCGGGAAGCTCCAGGAATGTTGCGACTTTTGCAAGTGGTGGGCCACGTGCGACCCCGACGGCCGCTACGACTGGGGCAATATGGAGCTGCCGTACCTGAGCGTCAAGGACGTCGACATGACCGAGTCGCTCGCGTCATTCGAAGACGAGCACTCGCCCTTCTTTCTCGCTGGCTTGACGTACGTTAAGATGACTCTGGCGAAAGAAGTACAGAGTGCTGTGAACGCGAGGATCGTGGCCGACCAAGCATCACTTCCAACATCCATAGCAGATTCGCTCAGCGGGTACCTCGCGCCGGCAGGAAACGGTTTCGAACGCTCGCTCGATGAGCTTAAGGCGCTCCACAAGAAACTCGAGCAGCAGGCGCTCAAGGCATTCAAGAAAACCCACACGCGTAACAAGCACTACTGGACGAGTGTGCTCGATCCGATGCCGCTGGCGCGCGAGCCGGATCCAGGATACTACCAACAGGGTGATCGCTTTGAGATCAAGCTCTGGGTCATGCCCAACGCCTTGCTGTGGCGTGACTCGGCCGACTTCATCAAGGAAAACCTCAAGAATTGCTAAGTGCCGATGCAGGATCGAAGGATTCGCGTAGTTTCTTCCACTTTAGTTTGCGTGTGGCAGCAGCGCGAGCACTATGACGGGGTGGGTTCCTTGCGCTCTGGTGCCCGTCCGATTTGTCGGACAGCAGTATCTTTCGATGAAAGCAGTTTGTGTTCACTAGCGTATAATATTTCCTGTGGGAGATCGAACCAGACTATAGTAAGTTCTAGATTCCTTCCCGTGGTCGTCGCTGGTGCCTCACAAGTGCTTTGAGCAACCTATTAGGCATCATCAATCCTATTCTCAGCGGCGGCATCCAATTCTGTCAGTATATCGAACTTGGCAGTCGGAAGAAGAGTGTTCACCCTATGGGATCATGCGTTCACTGTACATCGTGTCGTCATTGGAGGTACTATAAGTTCATTTTGGCAATGATCAATGGTGCATAGAGTAACTTGCTATTCGCGGTCGATTGTACTGACGCAGACTTCCGAATCGAGTGTACTACATCCAGTCCAACGTATTCTGGCTGCTTAAACTGCACGCTACAGCTGCCCACGTCGTCAGGTTCTACGCGGGGCAAGAACTAGCGACGCTGTCTCTTTTCTGCTGTGATGGGTTGATTCGTGGATATTCAATGCTTCTGCTAGCCTTTGTAGTGTGGACCCAGTGGTACCAAGTGCAGAACACCTTGATCTTTGCCTCGTAAACCGACCAACTGTGTTTGGTTAGAAGTGACGTCAAACCGATCGCATCTGGTTATACCAACGGACTGAAACCAGTCAATAATGTCAAGGTCAAGCAACTGGTTGCTTGAAGCTGCCTGTCTGTTGATATGTTGAACGCCATGTTGAAACGTTCTCCAGCGAATGCATTTCTGAGGTTAACCAGAGCAACCGGCAATCGTCTCTCGGCGCCTGGAATCACGATCATCACTATCACGTCTTTGTCTTGCAATCGCATGATCATCGCCACTACATGCTTCGGGATGAAGCCTCCGTCCAGACAGCTCCAGAATTGGGGTCTGCATTCCGAATCTCACTTTGCAATTTGCTTCCAACGCTTTCCAAGTCGACTTCCAACCATGGGCTCCTACCTCTCGATCGTCAACGACACACCCGATCCTTGGCAGTGCAAAGGCGGCCCGGATGAAGCCGCACTCAAGATCGCTGGTATCGTCATCGGCGCTGTGGGCTCTCTCGCTGCAATTATCGGAACTGCTGCTGCTGCTGCACCGCTCGCTGCTTCCCTCACCGCCAACGGCGTCGTCAGTGTTTTTGGGGTTTCAACGAGTGCTCTGGCCACAGCCACGGCTGGCGCCGCCGCTATCTCGACTTATGCGTCAGTCGCTGGCACGGTCTCGGGTTTCGGTATGAGCATCGCCAAGATCACATCGGAGCAACTCAATAAGAAGGGCCACCGCACAATTGCTCCAGGTCAGAGCAGTCGCTGGGGTAAGATGTCACTGTCACTGTGGCAGCAAGGCACGTGCGTTAAAACGGTGATTGTCAACGAAAAGACAGTGCGTGTGGAGACGCTGTACATGCGTCCTATTTTCAGTGGCTCGACCAAGAACTCGAACAGGGACCACAAGATCCAGTGGTGGATCAACAAGTGGGGGACCGAGAAGCAAGAGATTGTGGCCCAATCAGGAAAGCGTCGCGAGCTAGAAGGCGATCTTGAAGGTACCCCGAGCGACAGCGATACAGACTACCGTCTTGAAACCAGCGAAGATTTGAGCAATGGACCTGAAAGCCCAGAACAAGAGTACCAACACGCGGGTGGCAAAATGTATTTTTTCGACGCGAACGAGACGTCCATTCTCAGCACCAACGAAGAGTAGTGAGCTTACCGCCATCAAACTGTCTTGTCGTTGGTGTTAATCGTACTTCATTGTTGACTCGCTTTTGTTGAATATGTCGTATCCAAGACACCGATATACATCGAATCATGAACTTTCGACATCTACTTCTCTCCATCAGTGGTGGAGAGAAGTTTTTCGTGGTGGCCCACCACACAAATCCACATCTGACAGATGTCAATTTGTTTTGGCTTGTTCGATAGTGGCGAAGTTCTGCCGAATGTCAGTGGGCTAAATAGTGCTACTACACATCAACACAGTAGACATGCTTATCTCATAGTGTCCTTGTTAGATCCTTCGTCTTCACCAATTCGTTCACAACAACAAATTCCTCACACCATTAGATCCGAAACGAAAAGAAACTCGACACTACTAGCAGTGATCATGAAGACGAATTTCGTGTGCCATCAACTCGGAATAGGACGGCAATTCTGCCATCGGGACGGACGAGTTCACGTGTCAGCCGCCTCTCAGCAAGAATAGACACAAACGTTGAGTTTTACAGATCTTTTATTAAGCTTCAAGCGATTTAGCGACAAAGTCGATCGCGAACGGCGTCATGTGCCAGAGAGTAGCGTAGAGCTTGAGATGCTGGACCACTTCTTCTGGGGACCCGTGCGAAAACGTGCAGATCACGGGACCCATCGAGAGTGATTTAGGATCTGCCACCCTCTTCCAGAAGTGCGGGTTGCGCGTATGCGTCATCTCGAAACACCGTTTCGCCTGCTCAAGCACAGTCTCGTGGAGGGTCTTGAGCTGCTCAACGTCTGTCGGAAGGTTGTTGGCGTGAAGAAATCGTCGCAACGATTCGTTGGAAGCCTCATCGACGTTTGGATTCGAAAGCTGCTGGACCGCGCCATTGAGACCGTATGCCGTTGTCAGCTTAATATACGTGAGCGCCGAGCGAGTGAAGACGGAGTCGTCGTACGGCTTCTCAAACAAGTCGAGACCCTCGGTGACGTTCGACTTGGTCACGCGGAAGCACGGCACGATGCGCGGTGGGCGGTCTTCGTCCTCGTCCTCGTCCTCTTCGCCGTTCTCGCGAGCGATGCGACGCGCTCGGTGGGCGCGCTTCCACGCGAGCGTCTTCTCGTCATCGTCTTCTTCGCTGCCATCGTACTCGTCGGAGACGAAGCTGTCGTTGTCGCTCTCGTCGTTTTCGTGGTCGCCGGCCCACCAATGGACAAAGTCGTACGCCTCCTGCACCTGGCCGAGCATCAATTGGAGCGCCGGCACGACCTCTCGCACGCCCAAGTTGTCCTGTTCGCTCAGTGTGAGACACTCACGCGCCTCTTGCAGCGCCTGCTCCACGGCGAGCGCCGTGCCAACGTTCGCGAGCTTGTCTATCAACGCGTACTTGGCGCGCATGAAGGGCCGCGTCTCGTCAAAGAGCCAAAACTCGCCGATGCATTCCTCGAAGACGTCGTCGGGCATGAACATGTCGCCTTTCTTGCGGCGCAGCTTCCTCTCTTCGGTCGCCAGCAGCTTGCGCGCGTCGACGATCGTCTTGCAAGTCTTCTTGTGGCTCGTCGCGTCCTCGTTCCGATGCGCATCGCTGCAGTAGACGACGGCGTTGCACTTGGCGCAGACGACCGCGGGCGTCGGCGACGTGGCGTCGCAGTGCGTGCACGTCGGCACGAGGGGGCCAGCCATCGCTGACGGCGGAGGCGGATTGGAGACCGTCAAAGGTTTCCCGCCATGTCTCCTTCGTATCTCATTAGGCTGGCTTGGTATTGAGTGAGTCGAATTTAACACAACATGGCTACAGATGCATGTAGCCACTTTGTGTAAAAACCGAACTCGAGAGTTGCGTGTCATGAAGAAACTTTCTGACACTTTGACCAACACGTCTCGATGTCGTCGTGTTTTTCTATGTGTATCCGAGGAGCGCGAGCTGCTGCTCTCTCGATCTCGCCTTGTTCTGTCTGCTAGTCGAACGATACTGGAATATTATATTCGTAATATTTGCTGCAAAGCCCACACTGCAATGCTATGCGTGGTGCGTCTTGTTCACACTGACGAGCAGCGGATGCTTCATCGCCAGAGTCACCGACATGTCGTAGCTGCCGTCATTGGCCTCGAGGTCCACGCCAAAATGGAACTTGTGGAGCATGTTGGCCAGCAATACTCGCAACTCGAGCATCGCGAGATTCATGCCGACGCACGTGCGAGGGCCGGCGCTGAAGGAGAAGAACTGGAACGACGAGACTTGCTTGATCGTGCCGGAGGAAACATCAATCCATCGCTCTGGTTTGAACTCGGCAGCGTCGTCACCCCAGATTTGAGGCAGGCGTGCCATCGTGTACGCCGGCATCATGACACTCTCGTCTTTCCGCAGCGTGATCCCCCCGTGGATCGTGACGTCTTCCGCGACATGGCGGTACGTGAATGGTGCGGCTGGGTAAAGTCGAATCGTCTCTCGGATCGTTGCCTCGAAGTACGCGAGTTCGCGCGTGTGGTCCGTAGTCAGATACGTATTGGGATCGACCCCCGGGAGCTTTGCCGCAAATTCGTCGCGGATCCGTTTCTCGACTTCCGGGTTCTTGGCGAGCGCGTAAAAGAACCAGCTGAGCGTTGAGCTTGTTGTGTCGCGTGCACCAATCACGAATGTGAGGATGAAATCAACGAGATCTTCTTTCTGGAGACCGTCTAGATCATCGCGACTGTTTTCAAAGAACAGCTCGACGACACTCTTGACGGCGGCCGTTTCGTCTTCTGCGGGGGTGCTGGCATCACGCGTCTGCATCCACTTGTCCATGCTCGCCTGGATGACCTGATTGAGCCACGCGTAAACGACTTCCATGTTGCGCGCCAGAGTGCCTTCGCGTCCGACTCGAAGCCACTGCTCGAGCTTCCAGAACCAGGCAGGGCGTCGGAAGCGAAGCGAGATTATGGACGATGCAGTATCGAGCGCGTTCTGGAATGGGTGCGACTGCGTGGAGCTGAGGCAGGCGAGATCCACGCCGAGAGCCATCTCGACGAACGTGTCCAGTGTGAATTCGTGGAACTTTTTGTTGAGATCGACCTGCGATCCTGTTCTCGACGCTTGCTCAAGCGTGTCACGTAAGCGCTCGAAGCTTTTCTTAATCGCGTGGTTGAGAAAGCTGCGTAGTACGCGTGCTGAGAAGAACTTAACTGCCGTCTTGCGCTGGTGGTGCCACCTCTCGCCATCCGCTGTGAGCAGGCCGTGGCCAAACATTGTCGAGAGCAGCAAGTTCTGGTACTCGCCCTTGGGGAATTTGGCGAAATGCCTGCTTGTCGCATCCTCGATCGCTTCAGGAAGACAAAGGATGATCGAGTCGGCTTTCCCGGGAACCTGGAGCCGCCACGGCTCGCCATTCACGCGCAACGTCTGCTCAAGGATCCAATCATGGAATGTGTCGCCGTGTCGTGCAACATCGAGCATGTCACCGAGCACCGGCAGCGATGTTGGCAGCTGATGGATTGGATCACTTTGCTTGGACTTCTTCGTCAGCATGTATGCGGCAGCACCAGCCAGCGCCAATGCTGTCGCCGCCGATATACGTGTGTCATGGAGTGCCGAGACTGTGAAGACCATGGTTCATGAACGTCTTCGGGTCAGATCGGAAGAATGGAGACTGCGCTTGTGTTCAGTCAGCAGCAGCAAGCCACGGCTGGACGGAGTCAGGCAGCTTCTGTCTTCCGAACTCTGGGAGCAGTTGCGCCACTTCGCGAACAGAGGCGGTTATGATGAGCGTCACCAGCACGAAAGGCACGAATGCCTCGGATCAACTGCGCCGCGTCGATGACTATGGTCGCACAGAAAGGGCTTGGCGAGGAAAATGGAACGCCTCGATCTTTTTCCTCGCCACTTTCGGCAGAATTCTTTCCCGTCAGATCTCCAAAATGAACTCACGAGTGCGGAACTCAGAAAGCCACGAAGATCGCTGGCTTGAATTTCTGAATCAGTTTCAATTCAACGCCAAGCTGAACAGACCGACGGCAAATCAAAGAACGATCGGCGATTGCTGTCATCTGCGAGTCCTGCATTTCGCCTCCTCTTGTCTTGAAAACAAGAGAGGCTTCCTCTCTGGTCCAAAATGAGTTTAGATTGAACTTCAAATCAACTGACTCTCTCAGTTGCGGCCGACCACACAAGCGAGCCTTCGACTCCCTCCAGCGTCTCCCAGCTTTTCCAATGGTCGCCCTCGAGCGACCACTCGCAGGCAACGTGAGCCGCTCGTTTGCGACGATCATGCACGGAGAGTCGCCTATGGCGCATGAAGATCGCCGAGCTCGAGTTCGGAGGCCGCGTGCTGAGAATCTCGGAGCTGCAGGATGCGACGAAGGGAGTGGGCTACGAGTAGACCCACAAGGGAAGAGAAGGCGTGGAAGGTGCTCGGTGACGACGTAGCCGCTGCTTCGGTGGTGGCACGCGCAAGGAAGAGGATGAGTGTGCTACCTTGACGTGGTAGGTCTACAAAGGACGGAGCGAAGAATGTTTGGTGATCGACTGCTCCATCGATCAAAAGCCAGATGACAGTTCCTGGAGAGCTACGAGGGAGTTCACCCGTTTGTGGTCGTTGCTGAGGCTCCGCAACGGCAGCAAGCCACAAGCAGCCATAATACGTCCGGTTGAACAGCAAGGATTGGGTAGACCGGTATGACAGAAGGCCGTCGGAACATTCCCGACGATGTCAGGAAAAGAGTGTGCTCACCGTCGACGGTGGAGCTCTCTTGTCCTGAAGGAACGATAAAAAGGTGTAGCACAACAGCTGGGGCTATTGGATTCTTCAAACGTAGCGATCTAATAGACCTTAACTTCAAAGTCAAAGTCAAATTCAAATCAACCGCATTCAATGGGCTGCACTGATTAAGGAAAAGCTTGCAAGACTGGCCAAGCAGAAGATCTGAGTTTTGCCTCGTTGGATGAAAGCGACTTTCGCGTCACCCCAAGAGTAGAGAATACTGCTTCGAGAACACACTCGGATTCGAACGCCTGCCGGATTCTGAATTTGATATCGATCGCACAGTCCACACATGCCAAAAATCAAGGCTTCTCCATTGATTTGCAGAGGTCACGTGGGACGTACTCAACTCAACATACTGAATGTTGTCGCTCCTGAAGTATCGTAGAACCATACATCAACTGCTTGCGAGAAGCCCTCTTCCGGTCGCTGCTCGCTCTAAACGCATCAGCGCGAAGATGTTTTCCATCGACCAATGCACAATATACTTGGCATCTTGGCTGGAGATCTTTTTTTTTTTTTTTTTTTTTTTTTTTTTTTTTTTTTTTATTTCCAGGAGTTAGATTGTCAGTACAGCTAAGGTGACTGCCCGTCATATCGACTCCTCGTCGGTATCTAGTGCGACCGTGTGCGTTTGCGCTTGGGTGGGATTGAGACCGCCTCCTGTTCGCGAATGGCCCGTTGGATGTCTTTTCTCAGGTCGTGTCGTGGGGTGATTGGTCGGTGCGCATGTGACGCGTCGTTATCGAGGTAGGTCTGAACGGTTGAGTCGATGTCTGTCCATACGACAGTCGCGTGCTGGGTTGTGTTTGTATCCATAGCCACATTGGCGAGGTGGTCGGCCATTTTGTTGCCGGTCCGGAGGGTGTGTCGTATCGTCACCCGTGCGAGCGAACTCAGGAGTCGCGTCGTTCGGCGACGGTGTCGATCTAATCGTCCGGATTTGCATCTGGTGAGGCCCGTGATCTGTCTCAGTACGAGTTCACTGTCTCCGATAATGGTGATGTCAACTGTCTGGTTCTCATAACGCCGCACGCATTCTTGGACGCCATAGTTCATTGCAATGTGTTCTGCCTCGTTGTTGGTGTTGTGCGGGCCGACGTATATAGACGCCCACCATGTGAGCTTCCACTCTGCTTCTGACGGTAGTCGCTCGAGTATGACGCAACCGCTACCAGCCTCTCCAGGGTTACCCCTGGCTCCTCCGTCAAAATAGAGTCGGACTTCTCTGTGCACTTCTTGTGTCCGGGGGGCTGTCGTGCGGAGTTGGCTCCAATAGCTTAAGATCGTGCGGTGGGTGAAACTTCCCTCGATCTCTGGGTCTGGATATAGATACACAGCATCCAGCTGCTTCTCTGCTGCCGCCCAGAGTGAATTGGAGTACTGGTTGGGTGTGTAGTGGGCTTCATGAAAAGCTCCCGTATTGCGAAGGAGCCAGATAGTCTGCATGACTGTTGTGCAAATCACCGACCATAGGTGTTCTAGTGGGGTGGAGCGACTCGCAAGCGGTTCGTGGTTGAGTTGGAGGGTTTTGATCAGGTCGTCTCGTGGCCGTGGGCTTCTCCGCGTGAAGATATAAGCTTTCGCCTCTTCTGCCTCCACCGGGGCTCCAGTCCATCGTTCGAGAAGCTCGTTCCAAAACCGTCTGGCGCCTCGACATTTCCAGAAGACGTGGTCCAAGTTGTACTCACCGTTTTTGTCGCAAAAGAAATGTGGACACTCCATCTTCCGTCCTGCTAGGTCCCGTAAGTTCAGAGCACCCAGTACCAACCGGTACCAGAAGAATCGCTGGTACTCCGTCACTCCCCATCGCCGGTGAGTCAGGGCTTGCAATGAGATGCCCTGGAGGTGCCCGCTGATTTCCGGGTTCTGTCTCTGCTGTCGGTCTAGTCGTTGCTCCAGCTTGGACAGACCGATCTCTGTGCGTTCAGTCGCTGGTTTGATCAAAGCCCGAGTGAGTCGTCGTAGGGCGTGATGCTGCGCAGGTACACTGGTAAGGATCGGGAGCATCGTCGGTGCCGATTGGAAGTGTGGATGGCCTGCTAGTAGCACCGGCGGGCCATTCGTCAGCCGTTCCATATCTCGCTCTGTTTCCTCATCCGTACCGATGGATGTAAAGCTCAGAGGTCTCGCCCATCCGTGATAATGTGCTCGTATCGTCGCCTTCGGCTGGGTTGCGCTCACCGCTTCCCACTTCATCGTCAATAGTAGTCCCTCTAATGTTAGATCTGGGCGAGCCACCCACTCGTATTTGTCGAAAGTGGGATTGGGTCCAGTAGCGTATACTCGTGCGGTGCCTTGGTGCTCGTCCATCGCTAGCCGCGGGAGGTTGCTCACTATCACGCTGAGCCATCTACCGAGCTTCTGAAGTGACTGGCGTTTGAGTCGGAACGGGTCGTTCAACGGGTTTGCGAAACGGTAAAATCCCGGTCCGAGTTCAACTAGCTGGAGTTCCTTGATCGTTTGCGGGCGGATGTTGTTGTATAGTCTGCCTCCCATCGTTGTTCCGTTCGCCTCCCTTATCCAGGTATTATGTCGCCAGGGGAAATACTCCCAGAAGGTTCTGATTTCAGCCGGCATCGCCGCGTACGTTGCTGTTTGGGTCGCTGTCAGTTGCGGCATCAGTTCTTTGGGCACTTGGAATATTCCACTGCGTGTGGATGCCCATTGGATACCTGCCCAAGGTGTTGTCCACGCACTGAGTAGGCTGGTTTTGTTGGTCGTCAGGTGCTCTGGGTGCGCATATGTCCGACCGAGAACGGCGTTGATCAACTGCAGTGCCGATGTCCGCGTTTGTGCGGCGCCTGTCATTGGAGAAGACCGTTGATGCGCGTGGCTTGGGAATATTAGCGGTGGATTCGTCTTTGGGTGTAGGTTCTGTCGAAAGGCTTCCCAGTACTTGTTCTGCGGTCGAGAATTCCACCGGAGCAATGCCGTTGCCGCCTGCACGAGAGTTGCCCCTCGATAGTCCCTAAGTCCGACTCCCCCTAACCGTTTGGGCAGTTCCATTACTTCACGCGCGAGTTTGTGGGCTCTCACTTCTTCCTGCCGGATAGTTCCTTTCCATATATACTGCCGCCATATCGAATCAATTTGTGTTTGCACCGAAGCTGGAGGGGGAAAGAAACGGGCCGTGAACAGAACACTTGGTGTTGCGGCGAGGTTGATGACTTGCACTCTGTCGCTGACGCCGGTGGTGTATCTGCTGAGCATACCCAGTCGAGTTTGCAGCTTGTTGATCCTCTTGGTCCAGTTGGCTGCCGTTAAATCCCCAATCCCGATTTCTACTCCAAGGTATGGAGCGGTATGTCCGTGTGGTACGACTGGAAACTGCCCTAGGTGCGTTCCCGAAAAGTGCGGATCGAGTACGAGTGCATGGCTTTTGTGTGGTTGTGCTCGTAGTCCGGAGACAGCCCCAAATTTCCGAAGAACTTCTTCCAATGCTGCTACCATTGTCGTGGATTCGAGGAAAACCGCTGAATCGTCGACGAAAGCCGATAGCGTGTGCACGTGCTGGCCGATCATGCCGTGAATCGTGATGCCGTGAATCGAGTCATCGGCCTGGAAAGCATATTTCAACGTCTCCGCCGCGAGTAGGAATAGTAAGGGCGCCAGCGGACATCCTTGTCGTATACCTGATACAATAGCGAACTCTTCGGATACTTCCCCGTTTGCTACGATGCGTGCCCGTGTGTTGGTATGTAAGCTCTGGACCAGCTGTATGAATCCTTGCGGGTATCCAAAATCTTCCATCGCCATCCACAAGAAATTGCGATCGACCGAATCGTAGGCTTTCTGGAAATCCACTAACACTATGGCGCCGGTTGGCTCGTCGGCGAGAGCAGCTTGGTTGAGAATCGCCTGCATCATGTGCACATTGTCATCAAGGCTGCGACCCCGTACAAACCCATTTTGATCTTGGTTGATGATTTTTCCGAGACTGCGTTGCACCCGTTCTGCCAGTATTTTCGTGAATATTTTATAACTCGACTGGAGTAGTGAGATAGGTCGGTAGTTGGTCGCAAGTGTCGGGTCTCCCGCCTTTGGGACAGGAATAATGAGAGCTTCGGAGAAAGAGGTGGGGGGTGGTTGGCCTCGCACCATATGCGTAAATGTGGCGGCAAGCCACGGCGCTAATAAACTACCCCAATCCTTGTAGAAGTCGTTGTTTAGCCGATCTGGTCCTGCCGCTTTGTGTCTCCCCAAATGCTTCAGCGCCTGCACCACCTCATCTTCAGTGATGTCTCCCATGAGCAGGTCCCGATCGGCTGCTGTTAATTGATGTTCCTCAGGGATGTTGTATAACTGGTTGCACACATCGCGCATTTCTTCTGTGGGCACCGTAGCGTGTCGCGTTCCGAAGATGTGGTGTAGTTCCGCCGCCAGAACGTCGGCCACCGGCCTATCGTCCGTCTCCTCCGTCACTGTCTGCCGTTGGATCTGTGGAATCAACCGTCGTTGATCCATGCGGACAAGCCGTTTGAATAGATGTGCTGAGTTACCGCTCCGATGGAGGATCGTGGTATGATGACTCTGCCGCCGTTGCCGCTGGACTCTCCCCTGGATATAGTCGATTAGATCTGCGAGGGTTTGGATCTGGCGACGTGCCCGTTGGTCGCGCCGTCGTTGTTGCCGTTTTGCGCGTCTGCGTTCATCTTTCTGCACCTGTCGGAGACTTTGAACAAAGCGTTGCACTGCCTCGTCCATGCCGAGGTGGTCAGCCTGGGCTCTTTCCAAAATACGGCAGACTCCGACTCCGACATTCCGTTCGATAATATCCGGATCGCGGCCGCGGATCGGGTATGGTGTTGGCTGGAGCCCTCGTTTGATTGATCGTGTTAGCGGATTTCTGACCCATGCAATCACTCCAGAATGATCGGAATGTGCTGCTGGAGTGACCACTTCGACGTCAATTACCCAAGCTTTGTGTTTCGCGGAGACATATATTCGATCCAATCGTGCCCCTGTCGTGCCTTGCCAATAGGTGAGGTGGCCGATCGGGGCCGTCTTTTCCCGATGTTGATCTACCGCGTCCACGAGTGTCCAGTCGTGAATAAATCTCCCCAATGCTGGACTCTCGCATCTGGTTATTCCCCACTTCCCCTGACGCACTCTGTCCTGCGCTGCATCCATAACACAATTAAAATCCCCCACACAATAGGTGACCTTGTCCTCCTTCTGCAAACGTTCCGAGATCCCGTCGAAGAATCGTTCTCTCTTCGTCGCCGAATTTGGCGCGTACACATTGATGTATCTCGTTGTCGCTGATGTGATAACCAATAGCCGCCCATCCTGCACGTGATCCTCGGAAGCTTTAAAACCGTCCGTCCGTAACGATGGATGGAGCAAGAATCCGACTCCTCGTGCCTTCTCCGGCGTGACAGTGCAGAAAGTCAGGCGCTGAAGGGGGTCAGGCTTGATCCCCCACATCCGACACCATTTCTCTTCCAATTGAGCTGCTTCTCTTTTGGACGCCACATGCAACTCTTGGACTGCAATGCAGACTATCTTCTTCCCGTTCATTTTCTGCTTCCACCCATTCATCCATAGTTCTTGATTGTCGTGCTGCCCTTTGAACCCCCTCACATTTTGTGTAAGAATCCCCACCGTTGCATCGACCGGGTAGCGGGCCGTTTTTGGTAACGCGCGCCGTTGAGCTCGGTCGAAGAAGCCATGGATCCACGATGCATAATTGACTTCGCGCGGCGGGTCGTCGTGCGAATCGTCCTGTCGCGATGCTTTTGGGATGCCCTTAGTATCTGGTCGGTATCTCGGCCGTGGCCTCCTGTAACTCATGTATGTAAGTCTCAATGGGGTTCCATGACTTGGCCTTGATGGCCGTTGACATCGTGGCTCGGAATCCCTCGTTTTGGGCGTATGCTGTCACTAATGTTACTCCCTCTATCTCTCCCTCCCATTTCGCCGCGCGGAGGACCCTCCACGCTAGATCAGGAAAGAGTTGGTCGAGGACTAGAATGAAAGCATTGAGTTGTTTGTACTTGAGCGTGAAGATTGGGTCGGCTGTAGGTCCTCCTGTCGTGCCCGGAGCGTACTCTTCCAGCATTTTCCAAGCCGACGCGTTGTGAAGCAATTCCTTTGCCACGCGGGAACTGGGCGCCGCTCGTATGCTCGCCACCCAATCATCGAGCGCTGGTCGTATCGTGGAATCCATTACCAATTCCGTTGCTTCGTCGAGACATCGGAGACAGTGTTGAATCCAGTATGGTTCCATCCAATCCTTGATCTGTTGTATCTGTAGATG
Organism: Pythium myriotylum; assembly: GCA_023091665.1. NCBI lineage: Eukaryota > Oomycota > Peronosporomycetes > Pythiales > Pythiaceae > Pythium > Pythium myriotylum. The sequence goes on along the minus strand of JALJCQ010000022.1, from coordinate 1,232,460 downwards.
CTCCAACAGGACTAAGGGATTTTGGGACCACCTCCCAGCCTCACAGAGCCGTTCCGGTGTCTTCCTGGCGATCTTCATGAGCTCCTTGCCCTGCGTTAACGCTGGCAGTGGCTCATTGTACTGGGCTAGCCATTCCTCTTGTACTGGCCGCCATAGGTCTTCTGCCCACGTACGATACTCGGCATCACCTTGGGAGACTATGCTGCGTGCCTGATAGGGTGGCGTGGCACCTGAGCTTTCGTCCTCGCCGCTGGGCGGCGTGTACACCGAACCGCTGGTGTTACGTTCCTCATCATCACTTGTCGCCTCCCCCTGGTCGTCGTCTGTGCTGCTCCTTCCTCTTGGCGATGCTGAAGCCAATTGTTGGTGTCACCGGAGAGTAAGACTTTCATGATCTCTACTTTTTCTGGGGTCGTCCAACTCGCTTCTGTCAGAAAGTCTAGCAGATCCGTGTCTGTGAGTCGTACCGATGATGCCAACGTTTCTGCCCGTCCGGTTTTCTCCTCTGTGTTGTTTGGTTTGGCGTTCAGTCGCTGTGTTGATCCCGTCGTCTTGTTCCAGAAGTCTTGCAATTTCACAGTCTTGAGTTTCTTTGGTGCTGTGGCTGTGGTTGGTGCCGCTGCTCGTCCGAAGAGGACGCTCGAGTAATGATTTCCGCTGTAATGAAGTACGATCGGGGCAGTTTCGGTACTGGCGCAGGTTTTTTGGATCATGTTAAGCCACTCTTCGACTCCCGGTTGCAGTATTGCCGCATGCTCCCCCCCCCCCCCCCCCCCATCTTGGTGTTCTGGATGCGGATGACATTGAGATAACAGTTAGTCGGGTCTGACGAATTTGTGATCAGAAAGATCGGTCGTCGTGTGAATTTCACCACCATGCGCATCGTATCGAGCCTTCCCCACCACTGAGTTGGTAAAGAGACATTTAGGGCTGATGGACTCATTGCCACTTCGCGGTAGAATTGTTGAACTCTGGTCAGTTGCTCTAGCTTTGACAGATCCGTCGGAGTCCCCTCCGGTGTATCGATAATTGACCACACGTTGGTGTCTTCGCGGTCCTCCGGGGATGCAGTCAAGTGCGCCAGATACATTCCATATTTCAAGATAGACGTGAGTCCCTCCACGTACGCCGCGTCGTTTATTGATTTGATCTCTCGATGCATCAGACTCTCGATCACGGCGTAATATTGGCAATTTCCGGTTGCCGGCGTGTCCGTGAGCCTCCCTCCGATCGCTTCCAACACCCAAGCATCCGAAGCCTTGCTTGTCAGATGCGGGCGAGCCCGATCTATAGCTGCGGTGATGCCCGCTAGATCAACTGGTTCAGTGCGGGTTTGGACTTGTACCCGCAGCGTCTCTCTGGCGCGCTCCATTTTTGCTTGATTGATCGCAGCATCTAACACCTCGTGGTCTGTCATCGTCTCTGTCGGTGTTGTTGCTGTCGCCTCCTCTGTGTTCGGTTGGGATTGGCCGGCCTCCTCTGCCTCTGGGGAATCATCGCTATCCGATTCGTCTTCTGAGCCTTCGTCTTTGGTAAGATCGATATATCGGTTGGATGACGTCTCCAGTTTGGTATCTTGCGCGGAATGTTGATCTTTGTGTGTACTGGTAGTGGTGGCGCCTTGTACCCCCGCGTTGCTGTGCTTTTTCTTCCTCCGCTGCCTTTTGGACACGACTAGCGTGAAGACGTTGTTGTCCTTCGTCCGCAGTGGCGCGCTTGCGTCGTGCTCTCCCTCAGCCTGGTCCGTCTGTGTTTTCGATGTTTTGGCCTCCTCAGGTCGCTCCTCGGTTTCTTTCGTGCGTTGCACGTTGACGGTATCTGCTCCGTTCGTCTGCACGTCACCATCGTTTGCAGGCAAATCTCCTCGCTGCTCCCGGGTGTTCGTGGTAACTCCTCCGTTCGCGTCCCGCAAAGTTGTGAAAATGTGCTTCACATCATCGAGGTTTTTCCATCCAGGTCGTGTGACACACTTTGTCGTGATCTGTGTAGCAGATACAGTGATCGTGGTGGCATCCCATTCCTCCTTAGGAGTTGGGCAGGCTGTTGTCTTGTGCCCCACACGAGCACATTGCATACAGGGCTGCAATCCTTCGCCCGGTCGATGTTGCACCATGATGACATGTCCGTCCCAGTTAATGCGATGTATATCAACTAGTTCATTTGGACATTTGGCTGTTTTCGCGTAAACGTCCCACATCACCGATCCTTCCGCATACGGGCCATACGTATCCAAAGGCACTGCTGATTTAAGGCTATTTCCTGTTCTCTCTTGCAGGTGTGCGATGACGGCCATGAGGTCGAACGTTCGTGGCACGTTGACTAGTCGGAACTTATAATGAGCTTGGTAGCGGTCGTTCTCGAGTCCATCGTCTTCATCAGTGGGTAGTCCGTGATTATTTTCGCTACGTCTGAGCTTCGTGTCTGGATTTCGTAGGGTCAAACGCGATGAACGGAAAGGGATTTCCATTCCTTCAAACTGAATCGGATCAAACTTCGTGAAGAAGAAAAAATGCAGCGCATGTAAGTCTGGGTTATAAACGACTGTCTTCACCAGCGTAAGCATGCGTTCGAATTGTGGATCCGTCCAGCGTTGGTGGGCAGCTCCTTGCCGTAGTTCCTCTACGAGTCGTCTGGTAGTCTGGTTAAAATTGTAGACCTTAGAACCGCGCGGGAGTGGCGCCCACAATTCACCTTCCGCCTTCTTGACGATCTGATCGTGGATCCAGACCATTTGCGAAATGGTACAACATCGCTTGAGGAATTGTGGCATTGCTCCTGCTATGATCGTCCCTGCCATGAGCCCCATGATCACTGTCCACTCGTCATCACTTGGTGTACGCGTTGTCGTCGCGAAAGCATGTTCTTGTTCGCAAACCGCTTTGAACCGCTCGCTCTCCTCGGGTGAATAGACGGCTGGGTCGAATCTGAAAGCTGGGATCGCTGGCGGTCTCGGCAGGAAGGGAGCTGTGGCTGTCCCTGTTTGCCACCCATTTGTGGGCGGATCGCGTGGAGTTTTTGCAGACGTAGCTCGGATTCGCAGCACTCGTTCGAAGTCCCAGTTAGAGCGTCGACCAGCTAGAGCCACATCTTTCACAGCCGCCAGAATCCGCGATGGGTGGTACCGGAGATACTGCCTCAAAGTGGCTATATACTCAAAGAGAAAGTCATCCTCGCCCGCTTTCAGATTTGGGAGATGTTTGTTGCCCTCATTCTTGAGCTCCGGCCCGCTGCTCGCAAGATTGTTGTATAAACGGGTAAACAGTCGTCGCAGAACCTGTCGCGCTTGGTCTGCTGCTTGGACGCCATCCGCGTCAAGACACTTTACGAGCCAGTCGAGAAGATCTCCATTTAAGAGGTCTTCCAGCGCGGCCGGCACGGGAAGTATGTTTTCGTCCATCTCCTCATCTTCCTCTACTGTCGATTGTGGGTCCATGACTGTCGTCTCCTTCTCGATAGTGCTCGTTCCTTCATCAAATTCGTCTCCGGAGCTAATATCTGGTCTCTCGGCCCTCTCGTCGTTGCTGGAGTCCAGTTCAACTTGCCCGAGATCCACTTGAGTTTCTGGGCCACTCTCCACCTCCTCGTCTGAAGCTGCCTCGTAATGACACTCGCAGGCACAGACGCAATCCTTCAGGCAATGGAAGGCTGGCGGGCAGCAGCATTGGCAGTGACAGGGGCACTCACAGTCGTCTTGCTGGACCAGTTGGCCTAAAGTGCAGTAGCATTCATCACATTTCCCTTCTCCAACGATGAGCCGTGCCCTACGCTCACTGACAGAGCGCGTGGATAGCAAGTGAGATATGGCGGTTGCGGCGGTGACCCTCTCTGCGCCGCTGTTCTCCGTTGGGGTGAGATTGAGCAGCGCAGAGAGCGTCTCCGACACGAGTTCATCGTCCATCGGCCGCGTCGTCAGCGTCGCCAAGTTCCCGTGATCGGTGAAACCTGACTTTAGAAACCTTGATTCGATTCCGACGACTGACGTCTGGTGGCCGACTGGGTTTGTCACACGTCGCAGGGGGCTTGTGTGACCTTGGTCGCTGTTGAGAGGTTGACTCAATCCTCTCACAATCACTGGTGCCTGTTCGGGTCTCCGTCGATTGGTTGAAAATTTGCCTGCGTGGTGTGGAGCAAATTCCTGAGTCTTGGCTGGAGATCTTGCCGCCGATCTGGACGCGGTAGTTGGATGCGTCTTCATTCAGCGCCTCGAACTGCAGCCAGACATAGTGCGTGATCCACATGTCTTTGGGCTGGCAGATCCTCTGGTGGACCTCGGGCACGAACAGCGAGCGCACAAACTGCGTGTACCCTGTCTCCGTCTTGGACCTGCTCACGAGAAAGATCATGTGCGCGTCCATGGAGATGGCTTGGTGGCGCTCGCCACAGTGGACGACCCACATGTCCGGCGTGAGCTTCTGCAACACATCCATCCAGCACGGTTGACTGTTTCCGATCAACACCTTCTCAAAACTCGCCTGGTCGGTGTATCCATTCCACGCGATATCGACAAAGTCCTTCATCGGGAACCCGTGAAATGTCTTCTCAAAGCTGAACTGCAGCGTTTCGTGTGCGCGCACAATCCGCTGGCGCACGCGCCACCCGAAGTAACTTCCACCGATGACCTGTGTGTCGACGCTCCAGAGGAACGCGTTCAGTTCTTTCTGCGCCGTCGCGATCTCCGCCTCGCACTCGTCCAGCGAGATGGGCAAGTAATGCTTGGATGTGATCGCGCGCCACTGCGCCACACATTTGTCCCAGTCGTCGGTGTCTTGCGTCACAAGAAGTCCGGCGATCACATACGACGCTAGGCGGTGTTCTCGCAGCAGTCGATGGAGCTGTGCTTGTTCGAGTTGGAGACGTCGCACTTCCTGCGTCAGTCGCAGAGATCGAACGAGGTGCCTGCGCAGCCTCGCGACGTCCGGCTCCAGCATGATCTCCAACAAGCTCTCATCGCCGTCGTCATGCAGCGTAGGGATGAGTGAGAGCGTGCACTCGAGGGCCCTGGCCGTCTCTCGCCAGAGCTCTAATCGATTCTACACGCGACCACAACGAGTCAGAACATGAGTAGAAATATCGAAGGAGGAAAGACGAGACGACGCACTGCACGACGCGCTCGAGAGCGACGCTCGCGCTCCCGCTGGCGTTGGAAGGCAGCCATTGTCGCGTCGGCCTCGACCAAGTCGACTGGAGATGACATCACGCGGAGGACGTTTGTTTACGTTCGGATGGGAAGCTCTGTCGGATCGCCTGGTGGTCTCAGTTACAGTTTTCCAAGTCGTTGATGCATACCTTTGATTGATTATTCAACTAGACGAATGTATAATGTTCATTGATCAAAAGCAGTATTAGGTAGAGGTACATATAGCCATGTACTTTATTCCTTTTTGAAACCGATCGTAAGTATATGATGCGCTTTGCGAGGCTGCGGGAGAGACGGGCGAGAGGGGGGGGGGGGGGGGGGGGGGGGAAGGGGAAAGAGAGTCCCAGACTGCTTGGCCGGACTGATCAGCGAAGCCGTGTTTGAGTCTTGTCGTCTCTTTGTTGGTATCCAGCTTGGCTACATGCAAGCACAAAGTGCATTGAACATTGAGCGCACTGGAGTTCGCAACTGTCGAGCCGAACAGGTTACGTTGACCACTCCTCGTCATGAAGTAGGGATGCCAACAAGCATCCGAGGTCGCCGTCCTGCAGAAAGTGACCTACCCCACGCCTACCAGACTGTTTCGTTGGTAGCGGCATCGGCAGTGGCTTCGCTTCGAACGATCGATCACTCACCATAGCCTGCGGAAACGACTTTGCGGTCTGTGGGGTCGTCACAACTACATGCATCCCCGCTTCGTGGTTATTGCGGACGTGGCGTCGGAGGTTTCCAATGGTGCTGAACATCTTGCCACATCGCGGTACATCGCACCGAAACCCGCACGACGTTTCACCGAAGTGAGACCTCATGTGGCGCTCGAGCTTGGATTCCGAGGCGAAGACGCACTCACAACCGTCGAAGAGACACGGTAGTGGGCGACCTAGCCACGGATGAGTACGTCTGTGCCGAGCCAAGTTGCCTGATGTCGCGAAGGCTCGGCGGCAGGAAGGCACGGGGCACACGAAGGGTTTTGCCCCAGTGTGCACGTTGATGTGGTCGGACAGCGTGTAGCTCCGTTTGAAGCGCCGACCACATCCCGGGTACGGACACAGGAAAGGTCGATCCGTCATGCAAAAGGAAGAACTCGACGACATGACTTGGGAAATTCCTTGCGCGTTGCGGATGCCACGTAGGGTACTTCTTCTCGAGCTCGGACGAATTTGCGGGCGGCAAACGATGTGGTGCCAGTGTGCCGGTAGGATTCGAAATGAGCAGGAAATAATGACGATCTGCCCGGACATGGATTCAATCGAAGTAGTTCGTTCGATTTTCTACCATGGACGCCTGCCATCCCTGCTCACTCATGGCGCTGGATATCTACTCAGTCATCAAGCGTGTACGAGTCTAACTGCAAGTTAGCTGCCCTGTTCGGACGTCCAAAATGTGTTTGCTCAATGGTAGATGCTGGGCGCCGCAAACCGCCAGCCATGAGTCATAGGTGGGGTGACCCACTAATAATAACACATCACCCTCAGTGGACGAAAAGTCTTTATTTCGTCCCATGAGATTCCCGCTGTGGCCATTTTTCACGCTGAGTCGAGGCGATAAGATGCGAAGAGGCACCTGTGTCAAACTGGAAGAAGTCGAACTAATTTCGTTGACTATGGCTGCAAAGGTCTGTGTGTGGCGTCCATTGACAATCCAAGTAGCCACTCACGTGACCACAAATATTGCTCTGTAGGAAAGACGCTCTGCCGATGATGCGGGGTTTTGAAGACGCGGATGCAGACACGTGGCTAGCAAGTCGTTGGCCGCATATCGGAGTGTTCAGGAAGGTTAATTTGTTTGTGGTTGTCAATTAGGATATCTCGAACGTCTGACATATTTATCGCTACGCGAGATCTGCGCTACTTTAGCTCGAAAAGTGGCTACATAGGTCCAACCCCAAAGAGCTGGAGCGTCCTTGCACAGTAAGGGGTCCGATGTGTGTGCAATTTGGTACAAGCGTCGAACATTTCTTCTCGCACATTCAAGAGATGAGAGATGAAAAGCGTCGCTCAGTCTTTCTATGCGCCAGGCGGAGCAGTATCCACACGTGGTTGTGGAGGTGCACCCGGATTCCGTAACGTAACACAGAAACAAATTGTTTGATCTTCGTCTCCGGTTGTGATTACGTGTATCGGAGCCCACAAACGAGGTTGTTCATACCTTGCACGAAATTGCGGGAGCTAAATCAAGGTCGGTTGTCTCTTCCACAAGATTCCGCGACCACGGGATGTTGTCTATGAATTTGACGGTGAGGTTCACAGTGTTGGATTGGACGGCTATGAATCCTAATATAGCCGGGTCTGTTTCCTCCGGCTGCGAGCTGTGGAGTAGAAATCTCGACTGCCATTCGTCGGATTCGGTCGCGAGCAGTTGACCCAGTTGCGCGTGTCGGGGCCATCAATGGGTATCTACGAGGCCAGAGCGTGACCGCGCCATAATTTTTGCCGAACGGGGCCTAGTGAGTAGGCTTCACGTATGCGCTTTAGTCGGAGAATATACCAACCAACTCCACCGCTCCACGACTGGTGATTCTTCTACAGCGACTACTACTGCTAAAAATAGAAGATGGCTCCCTCATTTTCCATCATTCAATTATGTTGATACTGCTGTGTCCACGAAGCTTCCGTAATACAACAAAGAAAACAATGATCTCGTGCTGCACCAATGCACTCCATTCACAACGGATTTACGAAAGTTCTAACAACCCGGGAAGGAATAGATGGACTCCAGGGTGCGTGACGTATCTGTCGACAGCATCGCATCATATCGTAATTGCTTAATTGCGCCCATTTATATCAGGAGAAGCGCGACGTTAGAGCAAGTAGTCCGACTTCATCCCCGGATTTCATGTCGCACTCTCGGAGACCATGGAACCACGATCGGGTCTGTTCTTTGATTCCTTGATCACATTCCCTACATTAAGGATGTCCTGAGTCCTATGACGACGGCATTGTTGGTTTCCGAGGAAGCGCAGCGAACGCGGAAATGGTGGTTTCCGGGCTATGAGAGAAACGACTCCGCCAACGGCTACACGATCTCCGCCGGCACCATCTCAGCTGCTTCCTCCCCAACTTCAAGAATAACTGCTCGACGCGGCTATTCTTGGCCGCCGACAAGATCTCGACGTAGGTGTGAGGTTTTCATCCTGCCGGCTCCCAGCCGGATAAGGTTTTCCCTCACGTAGGAGTAGTTAGGTTGGGCAGCTTCATTCGCGGTTTTGCCAAGCAGCGCCGACATCCAACGAGCCGAAGCTCCTCGCTCATCTGCCAGCTTCACCTCCAGGCTCGGTCGCGCTCGCTGAAAACCCACCCTCCAGATCCCTGGGCTGGCCTCTACGAGCCTTCGCTCGACTCACCGGGAGATTCCTCTCGCTCCGACTCTCCGAGTCCGGCATAATCTGTGAATGGACTGCTCATTTGCCCCACGCTCGTTTCTCGATGAAGGACGTAAACGAGCACTGTCCCATTCATTATCCCACTGGTACAATCAGACCGGACAATGCTGATATTGACGAGTGGACTTCGACCGAGTTCTTCGTTGCGAAACCTCGAATTACTCCTCGAAGCTGAACTCCACCGTGCCACGCTCCAGCAACAATAGCCCTCACCGACACCCTGCCTGCGAGAAGGTAGTGCGGTCAGTCACACATTCACGAATAAGGGATCGGGGTTCTTGGCACGAACTGCACGTGTTAGGATCAACATTCGCTTGAACGATCAGCACGCTCACGGACGCGTGAAGCCCAGCGAGCACCTGAACCCACGAAGCACGAGCCCACAACGCGAAAGCTGGACGACTGATCAAGCTCGGCATGAAGTCGTGCGCCAAGACCCACGACAAACCCTACACCTCCCTAGCCGGCCACTCTGACTTGTCGGACTTGCTTCATAACGACCTGCGTCCGTAGCGATATTCTCATACGAACTTCTGATCAAGTTGAGACTGTCAGGGTCAGCACTCAACCTGTCAGTGCAGCACTCAATAGTATTTTTGTGAAGCACGATGATTTATTGTGCTGAAGATAGACTTGCGGTGGTAGTGAGAGCTGCAGTGAGAGTTGCGGGCACACACAAAGGAGAGAACAATTAGGATTCACTAGTTGACCTCAATAGACTTTATCATCATCATCAACAACAAAGGAGAGAACTCGCCCCTGTCGGTTCTCATAACCATTTCCAAATTAAACCCCGCACGAAGAATGGATCGCAAGTTCCGAATTTGCCGGCAAGTGCGCAAGCGACTTTTCGGCTCAAGACCAAGTTCTCGGGCGCAGGCTTCACGGAGCGAGCCAAACACGCGCGCGAAAGGTCGCGGAGGGGACAATAACTTGTAGTTTGTATGGGCAGCGGGAAGAAACCGCCGCCCGAGGGTGTGGGGCCTCCGACATCAAGCGCGGCGGGGACTAAGCTGAGCGCGGGTGGGAGCACCTCAAGGCCTGTGGAGACCAAATGGGTGGCAACGAGACAACCTCACGAGGAAGCGGGACGCACGGGTGAACAAGGCACTCGAGGGAAAGCAAGCCAGAAGCAGGAGGAAGGCAACGAGGCATCAGCGTCAGCGCCCCCCGGGATATCTGAGCCACCTCGGAAAGCTAGGACTGGGGCGGAAGCGTCTCGTGCCCTCTTTGCCAAGACAGAGCAAGTGAAAGCGGCCAGGCCGACGTACCCTGATGAAGTAGAGCATGCTGATGCCTACGCGAGAGCTAGGAAGCAATACAATGTGTTCCCATTGGGTCGACAAAGGGCGCCTACAGCGGAAGAACTGCATGCTGAATTCCTGTGGCGGACTGGGGCGATTCACCTCGAAGATCTACCCGGTCACTTCAAGCAAACGCGAACAGTGAAGCAGCGGGCGCGAGCGTTGGCGTTCATGCCCAAGTGCGGATATTCAGTTCTATATCTACCCCCCCCCCCCCCCCCCCCCCCCCCCACCTGGCTTCAAGCTTCGGCAATATGGAGCCAGATTTCAACTCAATGTCACTTTGTTGGGCATGAACGAAAATGGTGAGGTCACGGATCCAGTTGCATTGGATTTACTTGCACACGTCCACAGCATCCACATTGCCCACAACTCGATTGAATTCTGGTTCGTTCGCCCCGAAGACGCGGCGAAATTCGCAGGCAAGGCTCTTCGGCTACCTGGAGGAACAGTCCAACTCCTTGCAACCGAATCATTCACGACAGAGGACCCGGGTCACGGCTTTGACGACGTTGCCATGAAGCTGCTTTACGAAATCAAGCTCATAGGCGGGGACAGAGAAGACGCTGAGGATATTCTCGCCATCGGCGAGCACATCTGCGCCGGTATAGAGATTGTGGACCTCAAGGCGGACAAATGCACCACCTCTCCGGCATCGGAGGTCTTGCAAGACACTTGTTGGACTTTCACGCTGGCATCTATGAGTGGCCTTCCGGGGCTAGCAAACGTTCGAGAGCTTGAGGTGACACTAGGAGAGAAAGAGCTCGTGTTTGGCGTGCACCAGCCACGACTGGCAAAGTTTCCCCCGTGCCCAGTCTGCCTTCATGACTGGCACACGAGGCAGAAATGCCCACACAAGGAGTCCACGTCGGAGGCAGTCGAAAAAAGGCAGCAGCTTCGGGCTCCGCGCAGGTTGGCCATCGTAGTACCAGAGCCAACAAAATTTCCGCGCATGCCCAAGCCAGAGTCTCCGGCTATTTATGCAGCCCAAGTGGCACACGAGTACATCCTCCTGGAACCAGAGATGGCAAAGGCGCAAGCCACAGTGGCAAAGCTAGCGGAGGCAGCGACGGCAGCACTGCTCGACGCCACACGTGCGCAAGCAAAACTCGAGGCCACGGAGCGCGAAGTCAAAGCCGCAACTGTGGCACGCGAAGAGGCTGCGGAAGCCGACGGAGTCGAGACACCGAAGAAGCCGACTGACAGCACGGTAACTGATGCGAAGGCGAAGGCTCAGCCGCTGCAATCCCTGCCTCGGAAGACCCATTGATTGTGACGACACGGCTACCATTCGACGCCGTGGCGATCACCATATTGATCAGCACAGGCGGGTTTGGTCGCATATACAAAGGAACTTGCAGAGGTGAAACCGTCGCTGTGAAAAAGCTGCTTCCCGAGACACGGCGCGATCTCAAACGAATCGCGGAGTTCTTTGAGGAGATCAAGCTCATGGCCATGCTCGAGCACGAGCATATTGTCCGGTATATAGGCGTGGCATGGGATGCGTTGAGCGAAGTGGGTGCCGTAATCGAGTACATGGAAGGTGGCGATCTGCGAACGATGCTGACGCGTTTCGAAGAAGAAGACCATCGTCCACACGGCTTTGACGAGCAGAAGGCGCTGCTAGCTCTGCACATTGCCCACGCGTTGACGTATATGCACTCACGACAGCCTGTTGTTCTCCACCGCGACCTCAAGTCGAAGAACATTCTTCTTGACGCGTCTCAATGCGTCGCAAAGCTCACGGACTTTGGGGTCTCCCGCGAACGTGGTACCGACACGATGACCGCAGCGATCGGCACGGTGCTTTGGATGGCGCCAGAGGTCATGGCTGGCGATCGCTACGATGATAAGGCCGACATGTTCTCGTTTGGCATCGTACTGTCGGAGCTGGACACGCATATGATGCCGTACGCTGATGTGAAAGCACGGCTCGTGCGTGAGAACGGCCGGCCGATGCCAGATACGGCGCTTTTGCAGCGTATCATGACTGGACAAGTGAGCGTCACGTTTTCTCCGAGTCTGCATCCGAGCGTGCGCCAACTCGCAGAGTCATGCGTATCACTTGACCCATCGAAGCGACCTACAGCGGCCCAAGCACTGTACCAGCTGCAGCAGATTGTGCGAGACACGTGAGCTCAAGAATATACTAGAACGGATCGGCATCAATGCCATATTTCGAGGTGACCCGCCGGTGGCATCACCATGTAAGAGCCCACATCACCATGGCCGACGGCTTGGCAAACCATGCGATGGACACAAGCGCTACCAGCCACGTCCATCACCCAACGGACAGGCCCTGCCACACGGACCTGCCCCAGCTCGTCGCCTCCGACTTACACCCCTGGCTTCTTAGACAAGTTGGCCCACGGTAAGGAGGAATGCATAGAGCTCCAGCTATTAGAGTACAGTACTTGCGCTCAATAGACTTCACCTTCATCATCATCATCATCATATTTCGAGGTGACGACGCCGTGCATCCGACCGCAAGTCTTGACTTCAGGCCAAAACTTCCCGCATTTTAAACGAGAGAACTGCAGTTGACAGAGAGTCACGTACGAAGAGGATGGCGCATCCCGACGTATTCGACAACGAGGCAAAAAATTAATATGTGACGTGGTACGAAATGTAGCCATATTGAAACCTTCATTCTTTCCAAAAATGGTGAGTGATGGTTACTGTCTCCATTCTCAGCCTCAGATTCAGACAAACCTGAGCGCTCCGCCTGACATGTGGGTCCTTGTGTACCCATTTGGAGCCAGTGGTTGGGTCTGTTCAACTGATCCCAACTGGCCCCTTTTCTCCTCCTCCTCCTCCTCCGTGCCTCTCCCCTTCCACCGACATTGCTGCATCTCCGCTGTTATATCACTTTTGTTGACGCTTCCCACGATGGACGCGATGCGGTCACTGCAGACAGTCAACATGAGCTCGGCCATCGACGCGCTCAAGGTTTGGGTCTCTTTGACGGCTTTCTCCTCAATCTTTTGCTTTATTTGACGTTGTCATTTTTCGCTTACGATGTATAGAATCTCAACGGCACGGCGACCATGCCGCCGGTCTACGACGAGTACCTGGCCAAGGGCTGGCTCTCGCAAGAGGAGTACGACAATCTCAAGGCCGTTTACCAACGTGCCAACCAGTCTGTGGCCGACAACCTCAAGACTGCAGAAGACGCGCAGGCCTGGTACGACAAATTTTTCGGGAACAAGAGCACGGGCAGCAACAGCTCGAGCACCAGTGTCGGCGATAAGGGCTCAGCGGTTGCGCCTGGAAGTGGTTCCTCGGCGGCGATCGCAGGCTCGAGCTCCGGGATGAACACGGCCGCAACGATTGGGATTATCCTAGGAGCGCTTGCCCTTGTCACATTAGTCGTAGGGGTTGTGTTGTACTACAAGCGAAGGCCTCGTGGCCACCGGCGACGACGACGGACGAGCAAAGGAGGCAGTATTGATGATGCTACGGCCGGTTCGACCGAGTACTCGCGAATGCACCACACGTCGACACTTCGTGACGACGCAAAGCTGAACGAACTTGCCCCCTGGAAAGACGAAACTCTTGTGGCTGTGCGAGTTCCTCTCGACAATATCCACCTTAGTAATCTCGTGAGCCGTGGAGGGTTTGGTGAGGTATACAAAGGCACTTTCCGAAGTCAGGTTGTGGCAATCAAGACACTGCTGCCAGAAAAGAGGAAAGATGTCAATCACATCAAGTCATTCCTCGCCGAGATCAAGTTCATGTCGACACTGGACCACCCTAGAGTTGTATCTTTCGTCGGCGTGGCATGGGAATCACTCTGTGACCTCTGTGTCGTCACCGAGTTCATGGATGGGGGAGACTTGCGCTCGCTACTTGAGTCGTTCGACAAGTGCGAACCACCTCGACCCCGTGGATTTGACGGCGATAAGATCAAGATCGCCCTCCACGTCGCTCATGCGCTGACATATCTTCACAGCCTTCAGCCTGCAGTCGTCCACCGCGATCTCAAGTCTCGTAATATCCTACTTGACGCAGAGTGGAATGCCAAGCTCACTGATTTCGGGGTTTCTCGTGAGCGTATCGACCACACAATGACGGCGGGAGTCGGGTCTTCGCTCTGGATGGCGCCAGAGGTGATGCTGGGCGAACGATACGATGAGAAGGCTGATGTCTTCTCGTTCGGTGTGGTGCTAGCCGAGCTCGACACCCAACAATTGCCCTACGCAGATGCGACTGAACCTGGCACGGGTCGATCAATTCCGCAGACTGCAATTCTTCAACTTGTGTCTCTTGGAAGGCTGACCGTTGCGCTCACCGAGCCGACAAATTATCCGGATCTGCGGCAACTTGCGCTCGACTGCGTTTCTGTTGAGCCAAGCCGGAGACCGACAACTGCTGAGGCTTTGCATCGACTTCACGTCGCCTGGAAGCACAGTGTCGAGCAGGGTGGTCTCATCTGAGCGGTAATGGCAATTCGCCATCAAAAAGCCGACTATTATAATAGGGACCTTCTCTACGACGAATGCGTCGTGTTCTGCTTTCATGGGCGAGTTATCATCCAGCTTCCACTTGCGAAATGCAATCCGTCAAAATTGCTCCATCCTTCAAAGACTACGGGGACTTCGTTATGGATGTTCTCTCTGTGAGTCGAGATCGGATCGGTGCCCGCAATGCTTTGTGAGAAGAGCAGTTTTTGTCCAAATGACCACAACTCACACTATGCAGTGCCCAACGAAATTGCTGATTCGTCTCATTGGAGTCAACCCGCTTCGATGTACTTGTGTTCTCTGTACATAGTGAATGATGAGGCAGGGTGTGCAATGTCCTGACGATGGTGAAGATGTCGAGAAACGATAAACTTCGGACCAGGGTTACGGTTTTAGGAGGGATTCAGATGCATGGATAATCAAGTGGGGAACCTTGACCTTGTTATGTGCGAGTTGGCAAAGCTTGCTGATTGACGAGGAGGCTTTGGGTGAAATAGTGTCGTCATGACGTGGGCTGTGGAAAGGAGCGAATGGATGGTGCCCATTCATGTAACAACGCGTATCCTATGGCTACAGCGATTATTGCGCGAGGAATAATGGATGCGACAGACAGGATAATCCATTGGATTACTTGGAGGGTCCAACGATGTTGGTCTCCCAGCCATCAAGGATCCACTACGGGGTCTTCTCGTGAACGAGGCGAGCCAGCTTCTTCCGCGAAAGCTCCGCCACAAGTTGAGCCCGTGACACGTGGTCCCATGTGTTGATTGGATCCTCTGGCTGGTAGGTAATGTCCGTGACTCAAAGTCGTGGACACAACATGAACTAGCCGTGGAATGGTGCTCGACTTCACAGCACGATGCTGATCTCGCTTGCCATCGTTCGCTCGATCTTCTGGAGCTCGTAAAGAACCTGAGCAGCGGTAGGTCTTGCGTTCGGGTCCAAAGCAACGCACGCGAGGCCTAATTGTCGGACGTCCGAACGAAGCTCGGGCGAAAAAGTCACGGTGACTCGTCCTGACATGATCCGCTGGAGCATTGCCGTGTCGGGTAGCGAGCGGCCTTCTTCTTCGGCCAAGCGAGCCTTGACGTCGGCGTAGGGCATGTTGTACGTGTCCAGCTCAGAGAGAACAATGCCGAAAGAGAATACATCTGCCTTCTCGTTGTATCGGTCGCCGGCCATGACCTCGGGTGCCATCCAAAGCAATGTTCCGACGCCGGCAGTCATGGTTTGGTCGCTACGTTCACGAGACACTCCAAAGTCCGTAATCTTGGCGATGGTCTGTGTCTCATCGAGAAGAATATTCTTGGACTTGAAGTCGCGGTGGAGCACCACCGGCTGCAGCGAGTGCATGTACGTGAGTGCGTGGGCCGCGTGGAGAGCGATCGTGGCCTTTTGCTTGTCGAAGCCCAACGGTCTGCCGACGCGGTTAAACTCGTTCAACGCTGTGCGCAGGTCACCGCCTTCCATATACTCGGTGACCACGCTCATGTCACTTAGGGAGTCCCAGGCCACGCCGATGAACTTGACGATGTGCTCGTGCTCCATGGTCGCCATGATCTTGACCTCTTGCAGGAACGAGGCGATCTGTTTCAAGTCACGACGCGTCTCGGGCAGCAGCCGCTTGATGGCGACGATGTTTCCACGGTAGGAACCTTTATAGACCTCCCCGAAGCCACCCTTGCTGATCTGCACGAGCGCCGTGATCGTGTCGAACGGCAAGCGCGAGGCGACGATCGCTGGATCCTCGGCAATCGCCAACGGGTCGGAGTTCGACGACGACGACGAGTTGGAAACGTACCGAGGACCCGAGTTGTTGGATCCATTCGAGTTGTGCGTTCCGGGCGTCATCGTTCGGTCCACCGAGTTCGCGGTGGTCGTAATAGGTGACGCGACCGTCTGGGCTGGCGGTGTGTTGAGCACGACGGCCTTGTGCTGGAAGTTCTGCGAGAGCGGTCGCACGGGGCGTGTGTCTTCGGCAGGCGAGGTCGGCATGATCGCGTACCCCTCGTGGTCTTCCTCAATGTCCAGAGCAGCGAAGTGCTTCTGGCTGGGCGCGGCCTGCAGCGCCGCCGTCGCGGCCTCGGCCTCGGCCTCTTGGCGCTTGGCGGCCTTGCTCTTCCTGCGTCGGCAGCAGCAGCAGCAGCAGAGCAGCACGATCAAGCAAAGAACGACGCCGACGCCGATGGTCCCATAGAGGGTCGTGTCATCTGAGAAGTCGACCATGGCTTCACCGCGTGCCCCGGAGGCGTGAGGGCAGCGAGCGATCCGGAAATGAGACTTGAGAGACTGATTGCCATGCTTCGCTGTCGTGTCGCGCGTTGCACAGACCACAGAAAAGCGAGAGAGCAACGAAAAAAGAAAGAACGAGCGCCCGCAGGTGGAAAGGGGTGCCTCTTTCCTAGCCGTCATCAAGCAGACGACACGGCCATTGGCTGCGCGAGTCACCCATCGCCAAACTTGTGTGCCAGTAGTGTTCACGCTGTCTGAAAGAGGCAGCAACACAGATGAGACACTCACGGTGACCACCTGTTGAATATTGGAGGAGAGAGGTTCGGGGCGCTTCTTAGAGGGCCCATAAAAAGTCTCACAGGAACTCAGCGATGATCTTTTGAGACTTTGGCCGGTTGAGGCCAGAGCTCACAAATTTTTGTGCCCTCGACCCGATGGGTACGAAGCTAGCCAAGCAAGAGACCGATGGTGACACGAGGTGACGCTCCAGTGGGGGGCATGGCGGCGACATACTGCGCGGGACAAGCCTCTCGACCCACGTGAACGCCCGTGTCCAACTTCCGAGCTTGCCCGAGCCGACGGAGGTTGTTGTCGATGGGCCCAGCGACATGCTCGCTGCACGTCCAGACTCCAGGAGCAAAAGAAGCGTCGGGTTCGCGAGCGCACCGCCGCTTTCACGAACCAGTTGGACGTGCATGTCTGCGAGCAGCGTCGCATGCGTGTCCAGATAGCGCAATGTCGAATTGTGACTGGGATCTGTGGCTTGCTGCCATGCTGCTCTTGTCGCGCGAGATGTCGGGATCTGTGAGCTTCTTTGCAGACCGCGATGAATTTCTGTTGGGATTGAGATCGCGGTGGGCAGGATCCCGGTTGAGCGAAAGTATAATTTCATCGGCGGTTCGATCACGGGCAACGCTGCTTTAATGTGCTCGGCTTTGGCACTCGTTCAGCTCAACCAATATCCTATGCGGGGATTGGTAGCCTCGGCTGATAATTTTGTATTGCCAGCAACGCATACACCGAAGGAGAAGAAACAGGTCAATCTTGTCGGAATCGTTGGACAACCGAAGTGTCTGGGATCACGGCGGTGTCGAGTTGCGGCATTGTGAGCATTGGGACATACTCAGTACCTAGTACCGACATCGACTTGAAGATTGTCAGCACTCGAAGAAGATTTTTGCTCTTATACTAGACGTGAAGAAGAGCCTACGACGTGGGAGCTGCAGCTGGAGCCTCAGCCGCTGCTGATCCTCTCACCAATACAGCAAACGATACGGTTAGAACTGCGCCAGTAGCCCAAGGTGTTCGCCATTTTCGAGGACAAGGGCTCTGGAGCACACAATCTCACGAGCAAATCCAAAAAGAACCGTGGTCAATGTGTTCTCGCGAAGGTGATGGCCAAGATACAGTATTAATACTCCGTCGGCCGCCGATTACGACAGACGTACTTTCTCGGTTGGCATTATAATAGCAACGGCCGGAGCTCGCGACGAAGTACGATGAACCCGCTAGTACCAATCAAGTGGTCAAAAGGATGAATATGGAATGTCACCGCCAAGTGTAGTAGTCAGCGACACTCCTCATTTTTCGTAAGATTGCCTCAGGTCTGATGTATTTCATCCCGATGAGTACACGTGGCTAGGAAACCGCAGGGAATGCTACGATCGTGTATCCGCCATTCACACCATCGTTCCCGATGAGTACACGTGGCTAGGGAACCGCAGGGAATGCTAGGATCGTGTATCCGCCATTCACACCATCGTTTGTAGCTTGATCTGCGAAACGGGATGATAAAAATGTTCACAAACAAACGAGCGCTCCTTTCTTCTATGCTAGTTTAATTCTTACACTTCAATATAAATATTTTCATGACAAAACTTGCCCACTTGCGGACCTTCTCCTACTCCGCAAGTGCTAGGTGGATGCAGTGTAGCGCTTCTGAAGCTGTGGGGCGGCTGTGCGGGTCCAACGAGACGCAGCGGCGAGCAAGATCTTGAATATTTCGATATGCCTCAGAATCAGTTAATGAGACGGTCAGCTGTCCAAGCGATACAAGACGCAGTAGCGTCGCTGCCTGCATCGCTCGACCCGTTTTGTCCTCTCGTTGGTTTGCGTATGGTAGCTGTTGCGTGTCGAGCTCCGATAGCACAACCCCGAACGAGAACATGTCGGCCTGCTGGTCATACCGCTCGCCCAACATCACCTCAGGTGCCATCCACAGCATCGACCCGACACCCGCCGTCATCGTGTCCTCGCCTCGTTCCCTCGAGACACCAAAGTCCGTGATCTTGGCGTTCCACTCGGCGTCGAGAAGAATGTTACGCGACTTGAGGTCGCGATGCACGATCACAGGGTCGAGTGTGTGCAAGTACACGAGCGCGTGGGCCACGTGGAGCGCGATTTTGAGTTTGTCGCTGTCGAAGCCGCGAGGTCGAGGTGGCTCGCATTTCTCGAACGACTCGAGAAGCGATCGCAAGTCGCCGCCGGCCATGAACTCGGTGACAACGCACAAGTCGGAGAGCGATTCCCACGCGACGCCGACGAAGCGCACGATTCGAGGGTGCTCCAGGGCAGCCATGAGCTTGATCTCGGTCTGGAACGTTTTGATGAATTTGGTGTTTTTGCGGTTGGACGCGAGTAAGGTTTTGATGGCGACATCTTCGCCGATGTATCGTCCGCGGTAGACTTCTCCGAATCCTCCTCGACTGATGAGCTCTCCTTTGTGGATCGCTTCTAGCGGCACTCGGACAGCGACAAGAGCCTCGTCGTCCCAGGGCGAAGTGAATCCTCGGTCTCGATTCGCGTCCGTCACGTAAGTATGAACAATTGTACCTGTCGAGTTGTCTCTCGCTCCCGAATGCGACTGGTATGTAGTTGTTTCCTGTTTGTCTAGTCGCGTGGCAGCATTTAACTGTCGTCGATGGCGATGAACGTACAACACGACTGCGACGACAATCGCCAGTGTAGCAACAGCTCCCAGCGAGACGCCGATCACCGTCGCGACGGGCGATCCTGTCTGCGCGGTGATAGTCGTGGAGGAAGAGTACGGCTGAGTTGTTCCTGTGGTATTCTGGAATACTGGGAGTGGCGTTGGCACCACGACACTACCGTTCGTGCTTCCTGAATTCGCCTGTGTAGGCGAGTGATTCGCGGCTGACGGAGTCGGCTTGCTGGTCGAATTCCATCCAGTCGTCGGGACAGGTTTGGTACTCGGCACTGGTGTGGCTGTCGGAGAATGGGTAAGCGAGGGGCGAGAGGTTGGCTTTACTGTGGTACTCGATGGGGTCTCATTCGTCTCCGCCGCGTGCACCGTGCCGGGGCTGGGTGCTGAGTTTGCGGAGATCGCTTTCACATTATTCGCAATGGCCTGGTTGTTGGCCATGACCTGGTCGCGGATGGCGTTGACGTTGGCGCTGACGGCGTTCATGCCTTCGTTGTAGTCCCAATAGGCCGGCATGTCGTCCAGCGAGCGCGACATGCTTCGCTTGCGCGCCACGCCGCACTTGCGCGACGCCATTGGGGACGAGAAAAGAGAGTGAGACTGTAATGGAGTGTTTGTGCACAGGAGGACGACGGTCTCCACGAGCATCGAGACAGGCAATGCAGTATCCAGGGTGAGAGGCCAGTTCCTGCAAAGCGTGCCATCTGTGACGCGCGCCGGTGGTCCGGCTAGTCTTGGACTATCCAAATGTCAGAAGTAGGTAGTCTGATCGAGAATTGACATAGACTTGCTGAGAAGGAATACCGTGTTTAGTTTATTTGGAATTGCGTATCACCTACTTCTGATTGGTCATGTTGATGAGGTCCAACCCAGGCGGGCTTCACCAAGACAACACATGCGCTGATCCCTTGGCTTAGAATCGTCTTCTCCGATCCTTGAGTTGGGCGTCTGTCGTTCCCGTAAAGGAGGCGCTTTTACCTCCGGCGATTCGACAACTCGGCTCCTGTCCATTCGAAACTCCTGCATGATTATGTGAAATTGTGAGCTAGGGCATTGTATCATCCCACGACTCCTGCAGCCAAGCCGACACTAAAACCAGCGAATGATCCATCATGAACGTACTCTCCCTACTCTGAAACTGGGGCGACCTGCGGTCCTGTATGGCGATGAAGATTCTATCAAAGAGACCGACAACTCGTCGTCAAATTGCTGGGTTCCTGGGTCGACTCATGATTAGTCCTGCAGGCAACAGCAAACAAATCCTGATCTGCCTCCGAGATAATAATATTATCTCGGAGTCAGATCAGGATTTGATTTTGTATGCTGTTTTAACGGCTCCATATAGTACTTGCCGAGCACCATTAATCACAGATCAGGATTTGTGCTGTGATTGATGGTGCTCGGAAAGTTCCACCAATTGTTGTGGCAACCGATGCTTAGCAATCCCTGTGATTGGGATCACATATGTCGATTCGTACCAAACTGAGGTGCAAATATTGGTGACACGCTGAATTCAAATCGGTGGCTCGTTGTACAGTACAACAAGCTGCGGATAAACGAACGAGTTTTATAAAACTCGTTCGAAGATTATGCGCTCTGACCAGCCTGGACTTAACAAGTACAGTACTTACATCACGCGGTAGCACAACATTGATGAAAAAACAGTTCAGTTTCGAGGTGGTGCGATTAACTACCAGCTCTGACGTCCACAGAGGCGGTAAGCATGTTCCATAAATGCGGTTTACAGCGTCGAATCGTCAAGGCTCGCATAGATGATGGGACATGGCCCAGGCCACACTCGTGATCAATGGCAGTTCCCTTTTTCGGGCGCGCAACGTGATTTCACTTCCATATTTCAGCCGCGTAGCGTGATTTCGATTTCAGTTATGCAAACCGAGCTTCAAGACATCAACGCTTGGAGTGGACCAGCCACTCGCACGTGTGACGCGAAGCTGTCTTCCAAAGAATCCATTAAAGGCGGCATGTTCATCCGAAGCACATGTCGTGTAATAGCCTGTCAGCGCGAGTGTGGTGTCACCAAGTTGAAATTTTCAACGGGCTTGGGTCGTCCGTCTGGAATTGGTGTAGGTCGAACAACTTTGTCCGTGTCGCTTCCTCTACCCAAATGGCAAGATCCCCACAGAAACGAAACCTAAAATGGATCGTGGGGGGCAAGATTGATCGTGAGGACAGCATCTGCTGAAGTATCAGATATCCTTTGGGCCTGTCTCTGTATGGCTCACTGAAAAATGCTCATAGTCAGTCATGAGAAGGGGAAATTGTGGCAGAAAACGACACTATCTCTCCAGCTCTTGAGAGGATTTCTCTCGAAGAATACCGTATTTTGGTAACAATGTTATTTTCAATCTTGATAACACTCCGAAACTGTGTCATTTCGCAACCACTGCGACTTTTTGTGTTATGCCTTGATGCCTGTCAGTTGGAAACTTGTCTCCTCGAGTTAGCGGAGACCCGATCTGCGAGCATCGCATATTTGTTTTTGCAAATGGCTGACGACGTCCACAAGCAGCCAGGTATCGGGAACGCCACTGGCATCAACGTCCTCTCCTCAAATACTATTAACGCGAACAGTAACTTCGTCAGCGTGAGCTCGGTCAACTCGGTCTCCACTTCCAACACCAAGGACTTTCGTGTCGTCACCAGCAACAACGTCGTTGTGAATAATGGCATGAGCCCGACACCAACAACCCTACTGCCAGCTCCTACCCCAGTTGAAACACTGGCTCCAATCCCTACAAGTACAGCGACGACTCCACCTTCGCACACAGCTTCCCCACAGACGCAAATACCGATTCCAGCTAGCGCGAGATTCGAGCCTTCATCTACGCCAACACCAAGCAATCCAGAAACTCCAAAGATTTCTGCGCCGGTAATCACCGCAGGAACATCACTGAAGCTCAAGCGGCTCGAAGTCGTTGGTGACAGTGCACTTATCATTCGCCAACTACAGGATTATCGACCTCCTCGAAACAAAATCCTGCGTAACATCTACACGCGCGCGCGGCGACTAGCGGACCAACTTTGCATCCGTCGCTGGGCTCACCACGTCCGCGCGCACAACAAGATGGCTGATCTACTCGCCAATCTTGCGATGGACTCGCGATCTAGCTCGCAAGTCCTTCACCCAACCACCCGAGACGGTCACTCTCATCTCTTGGTGATGCTGTACAACGACCTACATCCGTGGCTCGCGGCTTCCGCCGCGAGTAGCGTTGAGCTTTAAAAGAGTCGAAACCCAGCGGAGCTATTAGGATTCACTAGTTGAACTCAATAGACCCATATCATCATAAATAAAATCACCGCAGGAACAGGCGACTACAGCCTCCCTATGCCGATCGTAACCAACGGAACATCCCCCCCCCCAGCTAATGCCACGAATGTGGGCGATAGCGTTCCTTCGACGGCATTTCCCCCAAAAGCTACGGACATCGTTCAATCGCCCAAACCAATGGCGACGACCGACACTTTATAAACGAGAGCCTCTTCTCTCGCAGGCCTGCAAACCACGACGATTGTTGGCATCTCGATTGGAGTCGTCATCGCTCTAGCGATGATTGCTGCAATTGTGATTTTAAGCAATCGCCTTCGGAAACAAACAAACTCTGCAGCACAATTTGACAAGCTTGTTGATCTCGCCAATCAACGACAGCAGCAAAGACGAAAACACCCTGTGAATACGGCGAGTCATACAGCAACCACGACTTCACCCATAGGATCGCTCGGCGGAGAATACGGCGAACAATGGGACGACGAGGCGACTTGCAATCACTTCTCGAGTCGTTCAAGAAATGCGAGCCACATCGACCTCGCGGCTTCGACAGCGACAAACTCAAAATCGCGCTCCACGTGGCCCACGCGCTCGTGTACTTGCACACACTCGACCCTGTGATCGTGCATCGCGACCTCAAGTCGCGTAACATTCTTCTCGGCGCCGAGTGGAACGCCAAGATCACGGACTTTGGTGTCTCGAGGGAACGAGGCGAGGACACGATGACGGCGGGTGTCGGGTCGATGCTGTGGATGGCACCTGAGGTGATGTTGGGCGAGCGGTATGGCCAGCAGGCCGACATGTTCTCGTTCGGGATCGTGCTATCGGAGCTCGACACGCAACAGCTACCGTACGTAAACCAACGAGAGGGTCGAGCGTTGCAGTCGCTACTTTCTTTGGGCAGGCTGACGCTGTCGTTTACGGATTCGCGAGTGTGTCGGGATGTTCAGCAGCTCGCTCGGCGCTGTGTCGCACTGGATCGACGCAGTCGACCCACCGCGTCGGAGGCACTACATGTCATCCATCTCGCGCTGAACTCTGAAGTTATGAGATAACTGGAGAAAGGATGCGGATGCGATCTCGCCAAATTGTTGTCGTTGATTAGTACTCACAGCAAGCACGCTTTGACTTTCGAGAGACTTGGTTTCCGGTGGTCCGAATATTGGAGACCGTCGGAATCGAGTGTTCAATAATACGTGGGTGAGCTGCGCATTTGGATCTACTGGATTCCCGCTGTCCTTCTGGTTACGCGGAGGCAGCCTGGCGTGTTCTCAGCGACCACCCGCTGCACGCGAAACAACAGACGTCCCCCGTGTTCACAAGACGACCTCGACTTTCCAGTTGGAAGAGCTCGTCATTAAAATATATATTTGTATACATTCGTAACCTAATTTACAAGTTATACTTTTTCATAATCTTTTGATTTTATATTAAGCTTATTATGGTATTAACGTCGGTTTTCCTATCCTGCGGGTGCTGACATCGGATGGTTTTGTTGAAAGCTCCGACTCTCCCAGCCAGATCGCATCGCGGACTCAGGTGGAGACGGGAGAGGGTCCCTCTTGCCCTCGACAGGTGCATTTGATCCGGATACCATGGGCCACCTACTTCGAAGTACGGCAGAGATTGAGGTCCCATCTCACCCGCGATAAACGGGAGCTTCTTGTCCTCATTCTCCAACTTGCCTCCTCAGCAGCACCACCAGCAACCAACCATGAAGGGATTCGCCTACGCCGCCGCCATCTCTGCAATCTTCGCCGTGTCTTCGGTCCAGGGCATGCAGTCGTTCCTCAAGCAGCTCCCGAATGGCGACAAGTTCGAGAAGGCGCTAGGCCACAAGGGCGACTCGGGCTACACGGCCTTTGGCACTGCGTTCCTCAACGCCGGCACGACTTGGAACGCCGATTTCTGCAAGCAGACCTTCCCGGGCGCCAAGATCACGAACGGCCAGGCCTTTGGCGACCCGTGCTGCACGTGGAAGGCTGGTTCGCCCGCGCCGCAGTCTGTGAGTGCGTTCACGACCGACCCGGGAGCCGGCACGACCTGTGCGAGCGATAACAAGGCTTCGCCTGCCCCTGCACCATCAGGCGGCAACTCGACGCCTTCAAACGGTGGAGGCAGTAGCAGCGCCGGTGGCAACAAGGCTACCCCGGCGCCAGCCGGAGGTAACAACAACAACGGTGGTGACAAGAAGAAACCGTCGCCTGCGCCGGGCGGAAGCAACAAGAAGCCGAAGGCCTGCAAGAAGAACAAGAAGAAGAACCTCCTCTAAATGAAACCAGGTCTATTATAGCTCTGGTCTCCTGGCGCTTTTTAGCACAAGACCAGCTATTTTGCCGCAAAGTAGATCCGTTTGTGTCGATTCAGCATGAAATATATGTACAGTGAGCAATCAGCTCGTGGAGCCTTTCAAGTGGACTTTGATCCACTTCGCGGTAGGTTTTCATTCTTCTTGGCGTCAAAGCATCGGCGTCAAAGCATCGAGCCATTGAACAAAGCAGAGGCCAGTGCGGTTTGCTCGAATCGTTTCAGGGTACTACCGTTGTGGCTGGGAGCAGCCGAAGACATGTGGTGGGGATTCCTCGGAACAACAAGGCTTCAGCTGCACTGTCAACATGACTGCTGTACCCCTCTCGTCGGCAAACCTACCCACATATCATCCAGATCAAGTGCTTCCCGCGGTGACTGTAAACACGACATCAACGTGCCGTGGGCTCTGTTTCGACGAGAATTCATGTGATGAAGGTATGTAATCCGTGTATTATAGTTGACTGTTAAAACAAAAATGCACAAGTTCATGAAAACATCAATTCTAACTGGCATGATAAGTCGAAGTCTCAGTCCAGGTGTCAACACAAGCGACGTGATCGTCCTCCGCGCCATTTCAGACTTGTCGGAGAGACCCACGAAAGAAAATGTCAAACACTGCCTACCACCGCCAACATGAGCGTCGCTCCCGCGCGCGTCGTGCTGTGCGTCTTCTCTCCCTTTGCTCTGTATTCGTTGACCTCCACACTCATTGCTGTCGCTCGCAGGCTCGACTGGAGCTTTGGAGATCGACGGCCAAAGCCCTTGAGTACACGCTCTCTCTTGTGCCAACTCTCAGTGACGATGGCGACGACACGCTGTGGGAAATTATGCTGGAACCTGACGTCGCGAGGCTGCGCAGGCACCTGCTTCGATCGATGCGGCTAGCCCAGGAGGTGCGTTGGCTCCAGATTGAGCAAGTGCAGCTACACCGCCTGCTTCGCGAGCATCGCCTGGCGTCGTACGCTATTGCGGGGCTTCTCGCGACACGAGACTCTGACAACTTGAACGAATGTCTGTCGCGGTGGCGCGCGATCACGCTCAAGAACTACGTGCCGCTCTCGCTCGACGACTGCGAGGCCGAAATCGCGGCAGCGCAAAAAGAACTCAACGCGTTTCTCTGGAGTGACGACGTTCAGGTCGTCGACCGGAACTACTTTGGGTGGCGCGTGCGCCAGCGAGTTACCCGCGCACGCGACGCCGTGCAATTCAGTTTCCAGAAGACAATGCGCGGATTCCGAGTCGAGGATTACGTCGATCTCGTGTGGAACGGGTACACGGACGAAGCGAGTTTCGAGAAAGTGATCCTTGGCAAAAACCAGCCGTGCTGGCTTCATGTGTTGCAGAAGATCACACCAGATATGTTCGTTATCCGCTGCGGCGCCCGCTACGCTGGGATCTCCACGGACACGCACATGATCTATCTAGTTAGCAGGTCCAAGACTGAGACAGGATACACGCATTTTGTGCGCTCACTCATCATACCTGAAGTTCAACTCAAGATTAGCCAGCCCACAGATATGTGGATCACGCATTATGTGTGGTATCAATTTGACGCTCTGAACGAAGACGCCTCCAACTACCGCGTCCAGATTGGCGGCAAGATCACGGGGCAAGACTCCAACTACATTGTCCATTGGCTGATGGAGAAGCTGTTCGTGTTGATGCGCATAGAAAAAGCGGCAACCGGGAGAGGGCTCCTCGCGAGTGAGTGAGTTTTGTCTGAGACAAGCGTACTGTGATGATTGAAAGATGGCATCAACTGTGTTGACACTACGTTAAAAACAACGATGTTCATCCACGTACAATAAAGAACTTCAACCAAGGGCCTCTTGCTAACACTGAGACGGACATCGTGAAGTCCGAGGACCGTTTGCCCGAAACAAAGAGCTGACAGTATCTTTATTGTTGCGTTGTTTATTCCCGAGTTCGACTTTCTGGCCAACAGAAAAAGTGGCTGAGCTCTCTGGTTGTCGCAGGCGTTGTTTTGATAACCTGCGCATCGATGCACGATTGAATGGGTCTCCCCCTCGGCTTAGAGCCGTTGTTGCAGTGATCCATTCGTCCGCCACGTAGCCAAATAAAACGGAATGTGTAATCAAATCCTTGAGCAACAGTCGAGTTAGCTACATTGTCAAAGTTCAAGTGATGGATTTTGGTGCACAAACCAAAGTGGATAAGTGGAAGCTGGATAGCAAAGACGACCCATAGGACAACCTTGGACTGAACGAGCAACCACTGGTGATCTAGCACGAAAGCCACCTGGTGAACCGTCGAGATCCGAAGCCAGTACCGAAGCACAGTCGCGAGCAGCAAAAATGACGCGAACTCGAAGACCGTGAGGACGAGGACGCGGTCGATCGTGAACTGAATTTCGTCCGAGTTCAT
This sequence comes from Pythium myriotylum, assembly GCA_023091665.1. Classification (NCBI taxonomy): domain Eukaryota; phylum Oomycota; class Peronosporomycetes; order Pythiales; family Pythiaceae; genus Pythium; species Pythium myriotylum. The sequence continues at coordinate 1,205,017 of JALJCQ010000022.1, read as the reverse complement.
ATCGTTGAATTGAGGAAAGAATTTGCGATTAGGCAGCCTGGCTACGATGCTCAAGTACAAACCTGCGATGAGTGAAAAGTGAAGTTAGTGTTGTTGTGGTGCATGATGGGCGATTAGACGCACAGTAAATGATTGGAATGATGAGCTCCACAAACTCAACAAGGTGAATGAACTCGCTGATACGCAGAACCTTGAGGACGGACGCGGCGTAGAGTTTCTTATCGTTGGTGTCCACGAGTGACGGACCCTTGGGGACACGTTCAGGGGCTACTTTGATGCTCTTTCCACCGACCCGTTCCGGAAGGGAACCTTTAATGAGATCCTCATTTGGTTGGCAGAAGCTAATAGCAATGTCCAGCATCTTAAGCCAGTTCCTTGACGACGACCAAAGCGATTTGTCCGATATGACACGGAAAGATTGAATCTTGGCACCAATGCCTTGCACGATGTCCATGTGAACTTTGATGTCGTACATGTTTAGACCGAGCTGTACGAAGTCCATCAGCACGAGCACCGCAGTGGTCTTTGAAGATGACAGCATTTGCATACTGAAGGCTCCGAAGAGTGCATGGAAGAGTTCAACGTTGAAGATGATGACTTCAGGCTTGAGGTCTGCAAGCGTCGGAGGTATGACCCTGTTGAGAGCATTCTTCAGGCCCATTTTCATGACCAGGCGAAGCATCGCAACCACAGTTTGTGTAGGGTCGCTCATTTTACCCAGCACAACGTTGAAGGCCGGATATATGAACATCAATAAGCTCTGCAGCATCATGACCTTGGCATATGCTTGGAGAGATCTCTGTGTCTTCTCACAACCACGGATATGGCGTCCCCAACGCACGAAGGCACCTGCCGAGAGGCCGACTCCCCATGCGAATGAGCCACAGAGCATCGAGAATGGCACGGGGAAGCCGTTGAGAAATGCCAACGCCACGATGAGGCTAAACGAACTCAACGAGGCAACTAAACATAGAAGCAGTGCAAACGAACGTGAACATGTGAGAGTTGGAACAAAGCGCCTGGCTGGCTCCATCACGAGCACAGTGATCCCCATCGTGACTGCGAACAGCCGACCCCAGAACACAAAGTTGGCACCTGGACCTCTTTCTGGCGCATTGAGCGGTACAATTTCAAGAACTGAGACAGTCAGTACAGCCGGTGCTGGTGTAAGAAGCATCACCAAAAGACAGTGCCCGCGCGAATGGGTGCCGGAGTACGCGTGAGGTTCTCTGAGTCGGTCGACCGAGTAGCTTCCATCGAGTTCGACTTGATAGCGCTCGTAGACGGCGGTAACGCGGCGGAAAGCCTGACCCATCTTGAAGAAGCTCGCTCGCTCAGTCAATCTTTCGTGGGAATGCCCCATATGGGGGGACTCCTGAACCCGGATTTAGCTTGTAACCACCTTTGCTGAAACCCCGTTCTTTCGTGACCCGGAGTCCCGGGACGACTCGTGGGAGCAATTGGGTGTGAGATTCTTGACAAGAAATACAGTCGGCATACATATTCTTGCTACATTTGCCACTAGGTCGAACTCTGACGATCTGGGCTGCTAGGCGCATCCGACTTCAGTGATCAACGAGAAAAGAGATACTGTATGAGATCTCGCATGGAAGATGCTGGAGTTGTTGATTTGGCTGTGCTAATAGCATCGATTCGCGCGAAATTTGCCGGTGGAACTCTTTGCAGCCTCGCCAGTAAGTCGCGAGAGCTTCGGTCCGCGATGTGACTCAAGCGATCATCTCAGTGGTGCTTGCATACTGAAGGGATTTCAGGCGAAACTCCTTCCCCATATTTATGGTATGATATACTGTGTGACTTCACACTAGCACAAACAGCGCTCGACTGTACCGACTAGTAGGAGACACGCAGTTTGTTCGCCGCGTATAATGTCTCGCTCACGAAGAAGTTCGAGCAAGTATCGTCATGGTTCACTTGCTCATATTATAGGGTGATGCGAATGTTGTCGCAATAGGCCTACCGAACGCCTCACTTGCGATCGTGTTACTCACCCCGAAGTATGCACTCGAGGAAACTCGATTAAAGTTGATTTTTCATGCAAACTTGTGCATGGCCGGGTGTCGCCCCATCCGCCTCGGTGCGCCTTGCTGGCAGATTGCTGGTTGGTGCTGGCCACACGCCCAGTCAGAGTTATCTTTAACTTACTGACTTGAATAGTTGGCTCATCATGCGTTTCCAAGCAGTTTTCGACTAGTCGTTCAACAACGAGCATGCACCACCCTGCATAGAAGCATTGTCCTCGCGGGGGCTTTTGCAATCGTTTGACAAAGTCGCTGGTGAGCTCCACGTACTCGTGCTCATCCTAAATAACCAAGGACTAGATAGCATTGAAAAGTCTTTGTTCGAGTTCATGTACACATAAATCTTCACCGACTCTGGGAGATCAGAATGAGCGGGAGTTTCAACTGAGGCATGCGTACGTGTCTTCAACGAATTTCTCGTGGGAGAGAGACATTCACTTCGGTTCTTCAGCCGTGCAGAGTTTGTGGTATTGTGCGTCACAAAACCTCGCTTGCTTCGGACACTGTGAGCATGCACGTCCAGGTTCGAAGACTTTCCAGCCCACCGTGTTTCCTGTGACGAAGTAGTTGCACGCCGTCAAGTATCCAGCTGGACACTTTTTAGAGGCGCACCCCACCAAGTACGAACTGGCCCAAAGTGCTTGAGACGCGTGGTTGAGCCGCATGTAGCCTTTGCCGACCCTGTCGCTGTCGGTAATCTCATCGTGCACCCACATTTTCATCCAGTTTTCAACTGTACGCTTGTCGATCGACCAGTCTCCCACCACGAGATTCTGGCCGTACGCGTGGTTCTCGGTGTCGTGAGCAAACATGCATGTTTCAACGAGTTCACTGGCTTCGATCGCCAGAGCTTCATTCCACCTGAGCTTGCGCATGTTTGCCGCTTCTGCTGGCGCCATGGTCGCGCGAACCAAGTTGTGCTGGTCGACGATATAATCCCGAATTTCTGTCGTGTATGGGTAGCGATTAACTCCTCCGTTGTGGACATTTGGCTCCCTGTCCAGGCTCGACAGGCTTTGATGCCCTTGGCTGCGCTCGCTTGAATAGTTCCACTTGCCCCGAGTGGCTTCCTCGTCTACAGCTCTCAGCGCCGATTTAGGAGCTGAGGGCTGGAGATCCTGCGTTCCGGTGCTTTCATCGCGAGTGGATGCAGGATTATTTAACGAGCCGATGGTCGATGAGTCGAATGATGGCCATTCTTCGAATCGGTAGAAGGGATCCGCGTTCGCAACGACAGCATGCCCCACTGCGGACAGAGTAGCAAGCAACTTCACGATGTTCATTTCGTCTGGAGAGAGGTTTCCAATTTGGCTCCAAAGTGCAACGTGCAAATGGTATTCTTGCATCCTTCTGTCAGGTGCAAGAGCTTCTTTCGTCTTACACCAGATCTTGTGGATGTTCATCAAGATCCTCTCCGCTCTTGGTGAAGAATGCTGTGAAATGATACCATTCCCGTCGCGTTATCGCCATGTGTCTGTGTTTGGCGGCCGAGGTCTCCCACGAAGGCGACAAAACAAATTGACCTGAAGTTAGTGATAGCTATCTCCCATGGATAAGTCCAGAATACATTGAAGTGGAGACGAGACATTCTTAAACCGAGGCCATTTGCAGTTGAAGCCATTCGCTTCGAGATGAGTTACCAAAATGAGGTGAAACTGAGTCCAGAATTAGATAGTAGGATCCAATGGTGGACTTCTGCCTGTGTACGGCAATCTCATGACTGTCTGAAATGCGCGGGTCGGCAATACCTTTGACGATTGCACCGCTCGGCTGTACAGGAATCATGAATCGCCGGCGAATAGACCTCATGTTCAAAGTCAAAGACCACTGATGACTCGGGAAGCCGCTCACGCGCCATCATCTCGGAGCGGACGGATATGGAGTCCTTGTCATTCTCGAATTCGCTCGACTTGGCTCAAGTTCCTCCACCGACATGAAGCTCGCGTCCTCCGTTCTCTACGTCTGCGCGCTGGCTGCGATCTCTATGACTGCCATGCCCACGCAAGTCGAGGCAGGCCAGCAACTCCGCCAGGCTGCTGATTTCGACCCAGTTTTCCTCGAAGGAAGCTCGGGTAACAAGCCGGCCTTGCTTCAAGGAAGCTCGGGTAACAAGCCGGCAGCTGTGGTGGACTCCTTCCCTGGTGCCAAGCCGTCGTTTATCGACGGCGCGGGTGACGGCGAACCGCCTGCTCGTCGCCTTAACCGCTGGTGCAACCGCTGGCCGATTTACTGCCCCAACAAGTAGGGCAAGTTGGCTCTCGACATCAGGCACTTGCACGCCAGCTTGGACCTGTTTCTCTTGTATGGACACTCAAGTCACCCACTGTTAGCATTCCTCAGCCAAGGAGAAGTTTGACAGAGTAATTTGCATGTCTAAAAACACAACCACTTTCACGGAGAAGATGCCTGTTCCCATGCTGGATGTGCAGGCCTGACATGATAGCGGCGATTCTGTTGAGTTCGACCAGTGGACAGTGCTATGGCAAGCGCGAATTATAGAACCAATTCGCAATTCGAATCTCCATCGCGTTGAGTCCCCGGGTACAGGTTATCCAGCGTGAGCGAATTAATCATTCGCAGGTCGTGACTTTCGTCGCAGGCGTCGCATCTGAAACTCAAACGTGACAAATTATCGCGTGAACATGGCTCGTTTTGGTACAGTCTCCAAAACACAAGTCGAGAGCAACAGCACACACACCGACCTACGCTGTGCTGGACCCGGTCTTTCTCATGAAAACGTTTGGCTAAAGGAAGAAACAAGCTGCCGCTTGAGCTGCCAACTGACGCGGTGGTGTAGGCACAGTCTTTCGTCACGAGTGGTCCGTCTCAGTATCCATCTGCGTCTAATAGGGCTGTATGAGTTGCATCAGAGCAAAATTCTGGTTCCCGGGCGAGAATCGCAAATCGACGACGTCGTGCTGAAGGCTGGGAAGGTTCTGTAACGATTCGCAGTGCTCTACTCGCGTACGTCAGCTCGAGAAACACGACGTGAGCGTGGGGGGTCATGATTATTTTTGATGACGCGTCGAGTGGTCATGTTTCGTTGCGGCAACTGCGGGCCGATCCGAATCAGACTCGAAATGGATGAGGTCCTCTTCCCCATCCCACTCGATTGCACAGCCTCGAGTCTGTCAACTGCAACCGTGTGTCCGTCCTTTGTACGACACTCGACTAATCTACGGTCCATCGAAGAATCAACTCCAACCCGACCAGCTACATAAAAATCTCGTTATACTGTCATTTTCCTAATTCCGACGACTCGCTCACGTGATCTGACTGCATCAGAGAAGACGTTGGGACGGAGTTGCCAAGAAGAGCCCGATGACACGAGCGTTTGGTTCGTCCACGAGAACTCAGTTTTCGAAATCACCTGCGCCTCGTTTCTGTCCATGTACCCAGATATTGACTTACCGACTCTCGCGATCTTCGAGCAAAGACCGGTGGATGGGAGCGTCTGATTCTGGAAAGGCATTCGTGTCCGTCGGGGACCTCGTGGTCCTGGAGGAGGAGGCCGTGAGAAGAATCCATTCGTTGCCAGGGTGAGACCGTGGTGGTCTCATTCTTCAAGTCGCCGGCAGCTGCCTACCTGCCACTGCTACACACGATGAAGCTGCTCTCGCTCGTCTCGACGCTCGCGCTCGCGTCGACAGTGTCGGCCTCGACGCCAACGTACTCGGCGACCGTGCTCATTGACCGCGCGACGATGATCTGCACGCTCATCTCGCCACCGGCTGAGACCCAGCACCACCGCGCCATCAAGACGTCCGCCGACGTGGTCGAGCAGACCAGGCTCCGACAGAATCGTCTTCCTCAGGAACTGCTCGTGCAGGAGCCCTACGACATGCAGCAGTTCCTCACGGTGCTCGGTGGCAGCGTCGAAGCCGTGACCGCTCGCGTGACCGAACGCTGTACGAACGGAGTGCGAGCTGACCCTGAGGCTGAGGAGACCAAAGCCGTCCGCCTGCGTGGGACCACATCGCGTTCCCTTGCTGACGAAGCTGAGATCCGCAAGCTCGTCGACTCGGGTGATCCCCTCAACCGCATCGACGTTGTGCTCATGGGCGACGGCTACACGGCCACCGAAAAGACCAAGTTCTACTCCGACATGCAGCGACTCACGAACGAGATGTTCACAGGTGACACCTTCGCGCAGTACCTGCCGCTCTTCAACATCTGGACGGCCTACGTGCCGTCGGTCGAGTCGGGCATCGGTGTGGGAGGCAAGGCGCGTAACACGGCGTTCAAGCTCTACCGTGATGGTACCGAGTTGCGTGCCGTGTACACGGGTAACACCGCCGGTGCGCGCACGGTCTGCAAGGCGGTCGGCACGGGTGCATGCGATTTCCCGTCGCTTATCGGTAATGATGACTTCTACGGCGGGCTCGGCGGCGAGTTCGTGATCTCGACGCGCAGTGTGACGTCCGGCACGGTCGTGATGCGCCACGAGATGGGCCACAACTTTGGCGACGTGGGCGAGGAGTACGACGGCGGTCAGATCTACAGCGGCGCCAACAACGTGCGCACGGTTGCGGGCGTGACGTGGAAGCACTGGCTCACGGACGCGACGCGCCTCAAGGAGGAGAAGATGGCGCAGCTCTACCAGAAGCACATTTGGTACGACCTCAAGCAGGGCGCGTACACGATCAAGTTCTCGTCCACGGGCACCTTCAAGCGCTGGTACATTCTCTTCTCGGTCTCCGGTACCGACACGGACGACTCGCTGACCGTGACGTTGGACGGCCAGCCCATGCCGTGGAAGTCGAACAAGCTCAAAGATCGTACGTTTTACTCGTGGACCAACTCAACTGGCGGCTTCTCGTCCGGATCCCACACGCTCGTGTTCAAGGCCGGCGGTTCGTTTGACGGCGCGATCATCAAGCAGCTCTGCAGCGCCGTCATCTACGAGTACGCCGACGAGAAGGACTTCAAGCTCGACGACCCGGACTACGTGGGCATCTACCCGACGTACGACATCAACAAGGTCAAGTCCTACCGCCCCGACAACGAGCGCTGCCTCATGCGCAACATGACGTCCCCGTACTTCTGCCGCGTGTGCCAGGAGAACATGTGGCTCAAGTTCATGGAGCGCATCGAGTTCATCGACTCGGTCGTCGTCAGCGGCCGCAAGGTCTCGCTCAAGCTCATCCCGCTCGGCCAGCTGCGTCTTCCGTCGGACCAGTTCGTCAAGAGCAACCCGGCCGTCGCCTCGGCCGAGCGGTACACCGTGCGGTGGCTGCGTGGCACCACGGAACTCACGGCGCTGCGTGACTCGTTCGAAGTCGATCTCTCGAAGGAACCTGCCGGCAGTTACTCGGTCAACGTCACGTTCTCCACGCCCAACGTGCGCAAGGACCCGAGCGGCTACATGTCGTCGGTGAAGACGTTCACCATTGCCTAAGTCGGACTTGGCGAGACCATATCTTTCAACTGGTGTCAAATCAATACATGTCGCTCCAACATGGGATAGTGAGTTGAGATAGTAAGAGTTTGAAGCGGTTTCACCCATGCCAATCAAAAATAAAATTGCCTTGGTGTCTGGGCACGGGCGGGCCATGGGGTAACTCATTTATGCACTGAACACTTTAGTGTGATTGATCTTTCACATACTTTTCATCAGACCCAACCAATGTACTCCTATAAACGCCATGCCAGCTACGGCATCAACTGGCCTACTTTGTTTCGCCGTCGTCTGCATTAGACGAGTCATCGACGGAAGACGGCTTGGCACCCGGGACCGAGTCCCCGACGGCCGCAGGTTTGTTGATTGGGCTGCCCTCGAGCAGAGACGGCTTCTCGCTCGCGCCTCCTTCAGCGTAGCTGTTCATCCGGTACATGCGCCAGAAGCCCAGTGGAACTGAATCAGCGGCCTGGCGGAGTTGTTGGGCTCCTTGAACGTTTGTGGGTGCCATGGCCATCAAGAGAGCAGCCAGAGCCGATGCAAACACGAGGGGAGACACAGACTTCATTGCTGGGAGGGAAAAACTTGGGGGCTTGTGGGGCGTCGAGTGATTTCGAGACTGAGAAGAAAGCCGAGCTCGTCGGCTTCGACATGTCGCTCGAAAAGATGGAGTTTTGAACGTTTGCTCTGCATTTGTGTGTCGCCTCAACTCGAGCAATCCGAGGGAATTGGCGGGCGACCGAATCCACAACGGGACAACGCTCAGCAGCGGTGCCCCAGTTTTCTTCTGGAGGTTTGTGTGTGTGTGTGTGTGTGTGTGTGAGGGGGGGGGGGGGGGGGGGGGGGGGTATGTTATACACTTCGAAGTTGGGGCGAGAAGTGTTCGAACTACTGGTGGTAGTCTCGCCGAGTTGAGATGGAGTCGAAAATAGAAGCGAAAACGAGCATCGATGCGGTCCGGCTGTTTAAGGTTAGAACGAGGAGAAGAAGTGTCAGAGCGGTGTAAGTGACCCAACCATCCGTGGTACGGTGAAATTTCGTGTAATGCATGCAACGATTATGTAGATACCTATTGTGCGTCACTTCGCCCAGCGTGAGGTCACTGGTGAGGTCAGTATGGACGGCAGTCATCCGTTTGGCACTTGCATCGTCGCATTTCATTGACGGCGAACCTTATCAAGTGACGCGTCACCGCTTGCCGACTGAAAGCTAGGATTACGCCGAGAATATTCGAGTCAAATTTGCCCACCGGATCGTCATCAGATTTGCTCTTGATCTTTACTGCGCTTAACAAAGCGAGCTTGGAGCGATGCGAAAGCGGGTCACTGATCGTGTCTGGAGGCATCGAAAGGGCAAGGGAGTCAGCCGCGTCGAAATCTCCCGTCACACGAGTCAGCTGAACAAATTCGAGATGTTTTGCTGAACGGAAGGCCATTTCCAGAGGCTCAGCTATATCTTCGGCCGAGACCGTTCGATCTCCAGCATAATCTTTTCTGGAGGAAAAGCTCATCATTAGCTGGCGCAACGGGCCGTCTCTGTTGGATTGAAAGAGCTTCACGACCTGTCGGAGATCTGGTCCCAAAACGAAGTTGTTGGCGATCGCGATGCTTAGCGTCGAGATCTTGCACTTTCCATTCTCGTAGTCATCGACGACTGGTGACATATTGAGGATGTGATTCCCACTAACGTTAAGCTCTTTCAAGTTCGGACAGCGCATGAGAATATGCTCGAGATGGTGGGTCTCGAGACGGGCATCTGGTAGGTGCAGGCTCTCAAGCGGCTCTCCAATGATATCGAGCAACTCCATCAGAGTGTGAAGGTGCCCAGAGATAAGCTCACTCTTCGGACGAGGTCCAGGAGAACACAATAGCTGCCCACGATCTATTGTCAATGCCCTGATGCGCCTGTTGGTTCGAGGAGTCTCGAAATTCACAGAAGTTGGGAGGTTCCGCGAGGAAATTGTAGCAGTTGATGGCACCCAACCAACTCCAAGCCCAGGTACGACAATGCCGAATGAGTTCTTGATTGCTCCTAACACTTCAAATTCTGTGTCCTCGCTGTCAATCTTACAGAGCAGCTTTGTGCCTGCTAGTGGATGAATCTTGACTGGAGTCTGGCTCTTCAATTTTACAATGTGTCGGGTTTTCTCAGGTGTTTTTTTGTCAATTTCATCGTCATCGTCCAGTTCAGCGAGGTTCTCTCTCGCACTCTGGCTCATGAGCACTCGCTTGAACGTTTCCAGCCATTCGGGCGAGAAATGGAATGGGTCTACTCGTCCGGTTTTTGGGTCGATAGCACCACGAAGGCGAATCGACGACACCGAAGACTTTGCATCCACGTGGAAGAACGCAAAAGCTAGCCACGCAGCGTTTTCGGTCGTCGGTTCGTACGTTGCATCCACTTCGGTAATGCTGCTCGCTGAATTGTTTCGAAACGAAGAGGCGACACCGTCAAAGCCGCACGCTGAATTTGTCACGAGTCTTTGGATTCCCAGCGACTGAGTGATTCCCAGTAGCCCTTCGCGTAAGGATGCCGGCTTGATACCATCCATTGAACCAAGAGCGGCACTTGATATCTCCGAGAATTTGTGCCAGTTCTGGCCTAATAACTCAAGGGCCTTCGGCTGTACCACGCAGTTCTTTCCAAAGCGAAGGCTTGTGATTCGAAAACGAATGCCGTCCGCTCGTGGTCCTGACATCTCGTGTTTTTTTATCACGTCAACGAGCTTCGTCGCAAGTGCTTGAGAGATTCTCCCCGCCGCGAAGCTGAGTCCTATCTCCACGTCCACGCGGCTAGTTTCGACTTTCGGAAGGCCACACACCTCCAGTACTTCGTCCAGCGCGTTGCCACCGGTATTGGACTTGAGATCTACCCGCGTGACAGTGAGAAACTCTTCCAACATACCGGCAAAGTCGACTTGGCTCGCGTCCGAGTCCACGCAAAAGAGAAACCGGAGCCCTCCCGTACGACTGAGAACGACGAGGTTGCGTTGGAGCTCGTTGGAGCGCGGCTGCGTCGCACCGACGTCGAGAGCTTGGAAAAGATCCCACCAAAATGATTTCGCCGGCTCCGGCTCGTGATCGGGCGTCTTGTTCGTCCCACAGTCGATCATTGCGTCAAATCGATAAGTGTGCGACGACGCGAGCCGCACGAGCAAAGCCACTGCAGCCATTCGTCTCCGCAGCAGTGCCGACTTCCAGGCCTCGAGCGTGGTCTTTGTGATGTCGTGGAACGGACGTAGCGCAAGCCAGACGTCTTCCGAGCGAGGCAGAACTTGGCCGCGCACGCGATCAGTCGCAACGACACAGACGACTGGAGCCGGAACCTCCTCGCTCTCACTTTGCATCGACAAAAAACTGCGCTCATCTAATGGAAACGGCGGCAGCAGCGCAGCTTCGCGCAGGAAGCTGACGACGGCGGCGCGAGCCGCAGCGAAGCGCTCGGTCATGAAGAGGCAGCAAGCGAGATCAGTAACGTGAGACCAAAATATGAAACTCAGTTGGGTCACAAACGAGTCAAGGCCACTGGAATAACGTGTGCAACTGTCTTTGTTTAGATGACCACCACTCACGCATAGGCAGGTGTGAATGGTGGTTCGAGTTCAGCTTTGCGCGATGAACGCGTCAGTTTTTCATGGATTGATGAATTTCTTTACGACTCGAGCTGGACAAACTGGTCAATGCCCGCAATGGCGTCACTGAAAACCTTCACGCTGTACTTGCGGCCGCTCGCGACCGGAGCGAACTGGGTGCTCACTCGCGGTAGCTTCCACGCAACATGTTTCACCTGCATCGAATCCTCGGTCGTGAGCAGCACGTAAAATCCAAAGGGCTTGGGCTTTTGAAATCTTCCCCTCGAGTGTGCATTCGCGAGTGCCGTTTCTTCCTTCGGCACAACGCCGTCGACTACTTTCAGCTCGACATTCACAATGACCTTCCCGTCGATACTGGACGGCTTCGTAGAGGCCACAACCTGAAAATGAGGGATGCCGTCCACCGCACGTGCGAGGTCCTTGAGCTGCGAGTCACTCCATCCACTCTTGTCACTGACGTTCTTGACCACTTTCACAAGTTCACCACGTTTCGTGTTGTCGCGGAGATACTCACGAAGGTCGTTAAGGCCAGCGACTCCCAAACCTTCACGAAGTTGCTTCGCGATGCGTACATCAACGTGTGGAAGTTGACTCAGCACCAATCCTTCGCCATTCGACGGCCAAATTCCCTGCACAAGGCCTTGCGATAACTGTATCCCGGCCACGACAAGCTCCTGGTGCTTCATCACGGCACAGATATCGATAGCAACAGACAGAAGACGTGGCATCTGGTCTAGAAGCGCTCGAAGATCGTTCATGAAGTCGCTCGAGGGCATACGCAGGCCTTGGAGATGCATTTGAATCAACAGGAAAGCCTTAATTTCGCTACCATGAGTCTCCAAGAGCATCTTCTTGGGCTGTGTGAACAGTTGGGTCATTGGGGAGTACTTCACCTGCGCGCACAACTCAGCAGCGAGGCCACTTTGTACTTCGTGGTGGCGTAGAGGCGTCGTCTCGAGCACTTCCACACATGACGCGCAGATCGCGCGGAGCACACAAAGCTGCCAGTACTCGGTGTCGCTCAAACTCTCATCTGCCTTCTTTCTTTGCTTGGCTGCTTCATTAAGAGCAGCATGCATTCTAGACACTGACCGCACATCGACATACAATGCAGCCGCAATCTTACCGAGGAATGTCGGTGCCAAAACTCCAGTCTTCTTCTCAAGCGTCACACACTCGCTATCAATCAAAGTTTGAACAGTGGAGTCTACGAGGTCCTTGAAGAATGCTTCCACACCTCCGGTCACTTGCTGCCCGTACCCGTAAAAGCTCGGATTCTTCACGACGCGCTGGAAGAGCAAACTCCAACTCAAATATTGTACCACATCCTTGGTATGTTGGATCAGTCCACTTGCAATTTCAGCGTTGACGTGGTTCTCCAAGTGTTCCCCAAGAGTTGACTCAATCGCGAGAGGTTCGTATAAGAGACGCTGGATCATGTTTTTCTTTGACTCTTCAACGAGCACGCATGCAACGCCCTTTGTGTCAAGAAGAGGACGACCCGCGCGACCTATCATCTGAAGCAGATCACTCAACGGGTAGGAGCGGTAACGACCGTTCTGAAAGTATTCCGTTCCCTTGATCACTACGAGATGTGCTGGTAGGTTCACACCCCATGCGAGTGTTGATGTCGAAATCACGACCTGAATCATTTTGTCCCGGAATAGCTTCTCCACCAATTCACGATCACCTCGCGAAAGACCAGCGTGATGAAGACCAATGCCGAATGAGAGTGTGTGCTTCAATGTCTCGTCCATGATACGGTTGCTGCGGCTGTTTATGATCGAATCCATAACACTGTCGTCAACCTTCAAAAAAGGCTTCGCACCACCTGTTGATCCACCAATTCCACTATCAGCTTGAGCTACACAGAATGAAATGAGATCGAGAGCCGTAAGTTTCGTCTGCGCCTTCGATGAAACGAACACGAGCGCTGGTTTCTCGGCTGAATGTCCTCGGATCGCCATGAACGTTGGCTTGTTCATGGCAGCCATTCGCGACACAAAATGGCGTTCAGGGAATCCTTGAATGTGGACTTCCATCGGCACTGGCCGCACTGATGCCCGAAAGTTGTATACTTGGCCACCGTTGTCCTTCGTGATACCCAGCCAGTGACCCACGTCGTGTGCATTTGCAAGAGCAGTAGACAAGCCAAGAAGGCGAATAGTGTTACCATCGCGGAAGCGGCGCAACCGACTAACGAGAACCTCTAACACAGCACCTCGAGGTGCCTCGCCAACCAAGTGAACCTCATCCAGGATGACGAGCGCAGTGCGGCGCATCAACCGGCAACCGATACTGCCGTTTCTCGTCAAAAGATCCCATTTCTCAGGAGTAGTGACGACGATATCAGCCTTATCAAGGAGATATTGGACATTGACGATCGTGTCACCAGTGACTTCAACCACCTTCTTCCGCATATCGCGATTGTGTTCGAAGAGCCGCTTCCAGTCTGCCACTTTTTCACGTGCGAGGGCCTTCAGAGGTGCCACATACACGATCAAAGAAGGTTCGTTAGCTGGATTCTCAGCCTTGGCAACCTTGTTCCACACTCGGAGCATCGCCAACTCGGCGCACAAAGTCTTTCCGCTTCCTGTCGGTGCGCACAACAGCACGTTTCCGTCTTGGTGATACAACTGGTGGAAAGTTTGCGTCTGGACCGGGTTAAAAAACTGGAACTTGGATACGTAGAGAGATTGGAAGACAGGATTTTGCAACGACATCAACGGCTGCGGATGCAATGTCAGGAGTTTTGTGTACATCTCCTGCTCTTTCTCCTTGTCGGTCTTCTTCTTCTTCGCAGTTTCAGCCTCGTCTGGGGTGTACGTGACATCGTAATAGGATTCGATACCAACATGGCGGTCCGAGATCAGTCGAATGATGTAGTTGGCCTCGTTGATCTCATTCGACAGAAATACGGGGACGAAGCATTCCATATCCAAACTCTGTGTGCCTTCCTTCCAGCCTAAAAATCGGCTCTGATGGAGAACAACATACTCTGAATGATAAATGAAACCAGTGACAGCATCTTCGACCCACAACCAATAAGTCAGGGTTCGGCCGCCGACCGCATGTTCACGCCACTCGTGGAAGAGAGGTCGTAGAGCGTAAGAAATGCGTAGCATACTGCCACCAAATGGTTGCACAAGAACATCCTCCACGTCAACAAATGGGAGCATGCAGACCCACTTGCGGGCCTTTGCTGGAAGCTTGTTTAACATCTCGTCTGGTTCCGATGCAAGTGTGTCGTACAAGTCAAACCGTTGCTGCTCAACCATACCCACCACATCCATGGGGACGTTAGGCAATTGAAGTAAAAGACTCTGGTCCCACCACATTTTCTGGTCGATGCTATTCGCAAGCTGTAAAAACTTTTCAGCCTGGCGAGCACTATGCTTCTTCAAGCATATCTCGAATAACGCACGGCACACACGAGACGCATTCTGTGCAACGTAGTTGGTGTCGGATATAAGAGTGAAACTGGAGACTCTAGCGCGACCAATTAGTGCCTGAAGCAAAACGTTCGTTTTTCCTGCGTAGCTCTCGACACCCCCGCCGCGCACCTCAAAGCGACAGAAGTTTCGCTTCAACTTCTCCAACTCATTCATTTCGTCTTCCCGAGCCTTCAGCTGTTCAAATTCGTTGCTACTGCACAGAACAAGCAATGCCTTCTCCCAGTCAAGATCATTCTCATCGTCACTCTCACCACGTTGAGAACTCGATTTGGTGTCCAGCAAATCATTAAAGGTTTGGATGGAAGTGTGCTGAATGTAAAAGTGACTTGCAACTCGCCCCATCGCCGTGACAGCAAACACAATCTTTCCTTCGTCCGGTTGATCGAGTCGAGTTTTCTCTCGTAAAATTTTGATCATGCGACACGACTGAAGCTTCTCAGCTGCTTCCATCAGAAGCTGTTTACGTCTCTCGACGAGCAAAGGGTCTCCTTGTACATCTTCGTACTTCAGTCCATACGACAGTGGATTCTTTCTCATTCGTACAAACAAATAAGTGTAGCTCAGCCACTCGCATGCTTCGTCAAGATTAGTTACGGTACCCGAAACAATCTCTGCGTTGAGGTGATCGGGTAGAGCTTTAATCAGCGCAGACTCCATTGGAATGCCGGTCGTTAGCAATCGCAGATAGTGAGGAAGCTGGTCTTGGGTCGTCATAAGCACAGCGTCACCACTGTTGTCATACTGAGGACGTCCTGCCCGACCAAAGATTTGCATAACATCCAACATGCTCAGCTGGGTCATGCCACCCTTATCAGCATTGTAGACTTGGGTACCCTTGATGAGCACCGAGTGAGCGGGAAGGTTGACACCCCACGCAAGAGTTGCCGTGCAACACAAAACTCGAATGTATCCCTTCTCGAAGAGTTCTTCGGTTAGATTACGGTCACTGCGCAGCATACCGGCGTGGTGGATGCCAAGGCCATATGCATACAGATCCTTGAGCTCCTTATTTCGACTCTTTTGCATTCGTTCCATTAGACTTGAAGAGAGCTTCGGTAGATCCGCAGGTGGCAAGAACTCCTCCAACAACCCAGGCTCCTCTTCGTCATTTGTCGCCAGCTCAATCATCGCTCGCATCGTCGCCGCTGTATCCTTACGCGAGTGCACGAACACCATGACTTGTTCCTTGTTGCGAACTTGAGCAAGACAATGCGAAAGAGTAAGCTTGTTCATGAGCAACTGAACCTGGCGTAGCTTGCTCATGTTGGATGGAGCATTGTTGTTCCGATTTTTGGTTCGATCTTCCTCAGTCTCAAGAGCCTTGGTTAGCTGGTTTGCGCTCATATTCAACGCATCCTTGAGGCCATTGCCAGAAGTGCTGACACCAATAAAAGTCTGATCGAGAGGAACAGGGCGATAAGTCGAGTCGAAGAAGAAAAGCCCACCTTTACCGCCATTCACTGCAGCATTTTGAGCATTGGCGTCGCCGGGGGGCACGTACACACGAAGAAACGTTGCTACATCTGCGTAATTTGGAAGAGTCGCTGACAAACCGACAATACGGATCATACTCTGCGTGCTCTCCACGCGTCGAAGTGTTCGTGCAACAATTGTCTCGATGACTGGGCCGCGCTGATCAGCAAGCAGGTGTACTTCATCAATGATCAACAACTTGACCTGACTCAAAAGCGCTTGCTGTGCGCTAGACTTTCGTGTAATGACGTCCCACTTTTCTGGAGTCGTCACAATCAAATGGGTCTCTTCTATCTCCTTCTTAGTCATCTGCATATCACCAGTCAGCTCGGCAACGCGTAATTTCAGGTCTTTCAATCTTTCGCCGAACTTTGTCACGACTTCCTGCGCCAGTGCCTTCATTGGCGCAACGTAGATAATCTTCATCTGGGACAGTGGGTTCCGCTCGTTACGCTGGAGCTGGGACTTAACCGCATGAAGAATCGTAAGCATAGCGACGTTGGTCTTGCCGGCACCAGTAGGCGCACAGACCAATAGATTTTGGTTCGAACTGTACGCGGCATCAAAGAGCTTCGACTGAAGGCGGTTCAGCGTCTTCATCCCCTTGAATGCTGTCTGTGCAAATGACTCGAGCTGGCTTATAGGCACCAACGTCTCGCCCTTGGCGAGCGCCTTCTTGGCATGGGCAGGAATGAACACGTGCTCGTAACCTTTGTAGTAGGTTCGCTTGGTTGAGGACGGCAGAGTGAGCATACCGCCTGACGTGAGCTGTCCAGCTGCGCCCGTCGTATCGTAGCCCCCGCGCAACTGTCCAAATTCGCGCATGAGCAGAGAAGTTGGATCGTTCCGCTTCTCCTCCTCTTCAAACTGACGCTGGAGACGCAACACTTCCAAGTCGTAACCGGCAGCCTCAAGCCACTGCATGCTCGCGTCGTCGTCATCCTCACCGCGCCCGCTAGCTTGCGCTCTTGCCTTGCGCTGAGCCTTGCGTTGCTGCTTCTGCTGGAGCTGTTCAGTCGCTGTCTGGATCGAGAACGAGGACGCTACGGCCGGTCGGGCGCTGCTTCCTCCTCCACTCGCTAGCAGCAGCTGCTGCTTGGCAGCGTCCTGCAGCGATTGGCGCGTCACAGAGCCTCCTCGGCCCATATCCTTCGCGTGTTGCATCACAAACGCAATCAAATCCATGCCTTCGACCCCGACCAAGCCGAACAAGTGCGACTGGATGAGATCCTCCTGGCCCTTGGCGTCCTGCACGGTTTGCAAGATCGTCTCGGCGAGCTCGGCATCCGTGAAGATGGCCGACTGCGTGGCCTTGACGTACTCTCCGCACTGCTGCAGCAGCTGCGTGGTCGTGTCGGCCTTGGCGGCTTTCTTCTTGGGCTCTCCGCCTTTCTTGCTCGTGACGACCGCGCCGACGGCCGACCGCGTCTGCTCGCGCTCCGAGGCCTCGCGCAGATCCTCGTGGTCGACGCAGAGCACGCGCAGCAGCTGCGCGTCTTTCTCGCTGTACGCGGGCGCCGCGAACGGGTCGCGGAACGCGTCGTCGAGCGCGTCCATCCACTTGGCGCGCGGCGGCGGCGCCCTCGCGAGCGCCTGCGCGGGCGGAGGGCGCTTCTTGGGCTTGGCGGACGTCTCGAGCGCCTTTCTCTCGCCCGTCGACGCCTCCGCGGCGCGCTGCGGCGGCGGGAACGCGGCGCGAACGGCGTCGAGCAGCACCGTCGCCATGTTGCCGTGCAGATCCGAGAATGGGGCTCACGTGATGGAGGGGAAACCCAAGGATAAGGTATTGAGATAAGATCGGGGAGGATGTCCCTCGTTTAGGGACAGATGACCATCACTCACAACATGGCTACAAAGTGAGCTCGACCGTAGAGCAGGTTCGCGGAAAATGGGGATGGGGCGAACTTAATGGCGAAGGAGTTTCGCGGCGGCTGGCTCCGTTACGTGGCTCCGCATGTGAAGCGGCACTGTCCCATGGCGCAGCTCATGCGCAGCTGCAGGCAGGAGAAGGCGGCTCGGTGAGCAGGCGGCGGCGTGGCCACGGCGGAGATCGGCTTTCTTTAGCCGCCGTTGGACTGTCGTGCTGTCTGCTCGCGAGTCACTCGGCACTCTCGCTTTCGTGACCAAGTGGCGCCGACGGGATGGGGAATGTCTGCTGCAAGCGCAAGGACGCCAGTGAGGTGCGTGGGGGCAGATACGTAGTGGTGACGAGTCTTGCAGCTGATGAGCTTGCTGGTAGGATGCGGGCGATCCAGCGGAAGGCGCGAACCCGTTCAAGCCCAAGAACCGCAAGTGCACGGATTTACTCTGCTCGCTCGTGTTCATTCTCTTCTGGGTGGGTATGATCATCATCGCGGCCGTAGGGTACAAGCACGGCGAGCCAAAGCGACTGATTTACGGTACCGACTGGATGGGTCGCACCTGCGGGCTCAAGGCGAACGCCAAAGACGGCGTTCCGGCGTACGACTTGACCGACTACCCGTACTTGCTCTATCCCCGCTTGTCGGAAGATCTTGTCGCCATCTTCGGGAACAACGCCAACGATGCAGCATCTCTGATGACGCCGGCGACCTTGCGAAAGTTTTACGGCGTGTGCGTGCCCAAATGCCCCATGACGACAGATATGGGCGCGAGCATCTACGTCCACGCATACAAGGACTATGCAAAGCACGTTGACCCTTTGAATACACTGGACAAGAGCGCCGGCGCCGCAGAGGAAGATGAAAAGGCAGGCTCACCATGGCGACTAATGCTCAATACCACAACCGTGCTGATGCGCTGCATGGAGCTGAGCACCATCGAACTAGTCCAGAAAGCCCGCTGTGTCGACGACTGCACATCGGACGAGTTAGCGTACTATGCAGCAAATCCATCAGCAAAGCAGACATGCGGAGATGACGAGACACTCAATCCATTCCTCGAATGTGGCGAGAACGACTGCAAGCAAGTGATTCTGGACATTCGTCCGAACTGCACCAGTGTAGAGATCACTCGCGAAGAGAGGCAGATCTCAAGCTCGCGCTCCGATCCACTGACCGATGAGCTCAGCCGCAAGTGGTTCATGGTAGCTCGCTGGATTGGTGACGTCCAGAAGGCAGCTTTCCCCATTCTTATCTGCGGCGGTCTCTTCTCGATTGTGTTGGGCTTTGTGTGGCTTGTGATGTTGCGCTACTGTGCCGGGATCTTCGTCTGGATTGTCATCTTGCTTGTCATCATCATGCAATTGGTCATCACGCTCTTCTGCGCCTACGAAGGTAACCTGCTCTCAGCCACCAAGATCAACAACGCGATGAGCAGCATGGGTATCACATCCACGAAGGTTCAGGGCTCGATCACAAACACTATGACAAAAACGACCAACTACATCAACGGTAGCGGCTGGCAAGTCGCTCAGGATCAGGTCCACTACTGGGCGATCGCTTGCTACGTCATGATCGCAATTGATGTCGCCCTTTTTCTTGTATTGATTTTCATGTGCTCGCGCATTCGGATTGCTATCGGCATTATTCGCGAAGCATCGAAGGCGCTCCAGTCAATGCCATCCTTGGTCTTCTATCCTGTGCTTCCCACGATCTTTGCCATGGGCCTTGTAGCCTACTGGGTCGTCGCGGCCGCGTATATCATGACGTCTGCGAGTATCTCCATCAAAGACGTCCAAGCGACCGCAGCCAGCGTCGTTGGCAAGGACACTGCTGTGTCTGCAGAAGTTGAGAATGACAATGTGGTCAACTATCTCTTGATCTACCACTTGTTTGGTCTGCTGTGGACAAACCAGTTCATCCAAGCGATCGCTTACACGACTCTTGCAGGATGCTTCTGCGAGTACTACTGGACGCTGGATAAACGCCAGATCCAAACATTTGCTGTGGGCAGGTCAATGTGGCGCACGTTGCGTTACCACCTCGGATCAATGGCCTTTGGCAGCCTCATTATAGCCGTTGTGCAAATGATTCGCCTTGGGCTTGAGTACATTGATCATAAGATGAAGACTGCGCAGCAAGGGAATCGAGTCGTCAAGATCGTGATGCTTTGCTTGAAGTGCTGCATGTGGTGCTTCGAGGCAGTGCTCAAGTTCCTCAATGCAAATGCATTCATTATTGTTGCCATGAAAGGTTCCAGCTTTTGCCCAGCCATGAAAGATTCATTCTTGCTGCTCTTCAACAACGCCGCTCGAGTCGCAACCGTGAGTATCATCACGCGCTTCTTGATGGTGCTTGGCAAGCTGTTCATCGCAGCGTTTGCGATGTTCTTCATGTTCCTCTTCATTCGCCGCCCGCCTACCCATGTGCCCACATTTTTCCTTGGTGATCTCGACGAAATCAGCTCGCCGATCTTCCCCATGCTGGTGAGTGGATTTCGCATCAATTTCATGGCTTGCCTCCCATCTAACATATTTCTATGTGTAATCTTAGATCACGGGTCTTCTTGCCTATGCCGTGGCCTCATTCTTCTTGGATGTCTATGGCACGGGCATCGACACGATCCTTCTCTGCTTCTGCGAGGATTGCAACGTCAACAAGGGCACGGACAAGTACTACATGAGCGACGAACTCTTCGCGTACATCGACGGTCCCGCCAAAAAGAATGCCTTTAAGGTATTCCAGCCGTCACGTGATGTGAGCGCGCGGGAACGTGCGGCCAGCCACGAGCCCCACACTGCTCCACCGATCTACCAAATGCCTACAGCGATGAATAAAAAGTAGCCACCCCTCATCTCGTAGCAAGAGAAACATGCACGCCCTCCGACCAATATATATTCACCATTTCCACCTCAATTTACCTTTCCTCGGCCGCTTTCTTGACGAGAAAGAGCTCGCACTCGCCTGTCTCGACAAGCTCTTGAAGAAACAACCGACACTCGTCGTCACCTGCGAACGGTGCGGGGCTCCGGAGCTTGGAGTCAAGGTTAAAACAAAGCCCATCGATCTACAACAAGAACAGCCCGTCAGAAGATCAAGCGATTTTATGGGTGTGTCAAAGCCTTACCTTCTTGATGGCAAACCAGTGCCGCTGCTCCATGCCGAGCCGACTGAACAGCCCGCCTAGGGTCACAACATTACAGAGCACGCCCTCCACGGCGTCAAAGTCGAAGCTCTCTGCAGTCACCGGCTGGCGCTTGTCCATCCACTGTACGTCGAAGCCTGCAGCGTCAAGCAGAGACATCATTAGGCTCGCTATCCCTCAGTCCGACCGTCGTTCTCGCTCTCGCACCTTTCTCCTGGAGCACGAGCATGAGTGCGTTCACGTCGTAGTTGCCGAGCCCGAAGGCCGAGCGATGCGGGTTCCAGAACTTCGCGCGCAGCGATTCGGCGGTCGATGGCGGCGCCGTCGGGTCGCCCGACGCGTTCTGCACGAGCTGCAGACACGCCGCGTCGAGCTGCTGCTGGTCGAAGACGTGCGCTTTGCAAAAAAAAAAGTACAGTGAGCTGTAGAGCTGAGAGCGCGCTATGCGCTGAGCAGGGCGCCGCGTACCTTGGAGCAGGTTGTTGAGCGCGTGGATGCCGCAGCGCAGCAGCTCCTGGCGCTCGTGGAAGACCATGGTGCCTGGAGAGAAGATGAGGTTGGGATAGTGACATCTCAGTCCTTCCCTCGAAAGAATGCCCTATATAATCTGTTTTTATTCCCATTTTTAAAAAAAAATGGGAGTTATCTGGTATGAAATCGAGTTTAACAGTAAAATGAATTTATCTTGTCGAATCATGGTTGGAGAGGACGACGACGCCCAGAACGCCGCCAAGAGCCACGACGCTCTCGTGGTTGCGATTCCTCGGCGACGCACAACGGAGAACTCGTCAATGAGCGATTTCTTCCAACACGAACCAGTTTTCTGATCAAGAATCAGTTCCCAAGTTTAGATACAGACTATTGGGTTCACGGTCTCACTTTCCTCATCTCGTCATGACCGACCCTGAAGTCGCCTCCGCGCGCTCTGCCGTCATCTCGTATGCGCGGGACACCGCAAAGCTTGCTTCGTTTCCGTTGGAGCCGTGGCTCGAGCGTGCGCTAGAGCAGCACGACGGGTCGCCACCTTCGGCCGCCACCCTTAAGCTCGTCACGACAGACAAGCTACGTGGTCGTGTACTCCCAAGACCGGATGAAACATGGGTCGCAATGCTGCCATTCGGAGACCTGACAAAGAAGATGCCGGTCGACGCCAAAGCGGGTTTAGTTCAGAAGCGTCGCTGCTTCTTGGACCTGCTGGTGCAGCTCGCATTGAGCAGACGATTCTGCTGGGGATCAAATGACATGCACTGCGGCGAAAGCCGCGCGGCTGAGACTGAGACAGCTAGCTCTGCTCAATCCTTTTGGGTCGACTTATTTCGTTCATTATGCCAAGAATCCGCTCTCGACTCTACGAAGGACTTGGAGCGGAACCTCGTTGTGCTCGCTTCGGAGAGAATACCGCAATTCCTCCTATGCGTTGCTTCTGAGGTGTCTTCTGGAGACACACTGGATCTTTTGGAGCAGTTTCTCTCGTCGGTGGACAAGCCGGACGGAGCGTACAAGAAGGCGCTTGCCTTGTGTGGCCTGGATGCTCTCATTCATGATACCGCCGTAGATGTTGCGCTTAGTTTCTCGAAGGGGAGGATCTCACCGGACTTCATCTCCAAACTCTACGAGATCGTCGATCGCTGCACAAGTTTGAAGGGCAGCAGTTGCATACGCCTACGAGTCACGACTCTGCGCTTCGGTCAAGAGTGCTCGTTTTCAGCAAAGACTCTCGAAATGCTGGGCAAGCGGCAGGCGCAGTCGCCAATTGTGAACGTTATTCGGCTTGGAACTGTTTTGGAGCGAAAGCCACTACCCATGCGTGATTCGCTCACTGGACTGTTAGGATCGTCGAGTGGGTTGAAGCGGTTTACAATATCAAGCCACGAAGACTTCAGTCTTGTCGCATCAGTCCTTCGCACGGGCCAGTCGTCTCTAGAAGAACTCGACGTCAAGTACGAGACAACTGCAGAGAACGCCGCATGGTTAGCATTCTCCCTGTTCCACGTAGATTCTGGCTCACGCGTATCGACACTACGCCTGCGCGTGCCTAGCCCACCGTCGTTTGGTGGTTGTAACCCATACCCAGACGAAGAGTGGTTCACCACCTTCAAACGCGTTCTTGGAAGTGTCACTGCCGACCAGGACCTCGCCGATATGGAAGGTGACAGTGAGGACTCCGATCCAGTCTCCACTCGCCGATTTGCAAAGATCAAAGCGAAGACACAGCTTAAGTCGGGTCCATATAGCAGCGCGAGACAAATATGCCGACTCGACGGCGCTGCAGAAGATTTTGAAGTCCTTGCTGAAGTTGATAGCTTCATCGCAGTGGTTGTGCCTGGTATCGGAGTTGGATGGGCGTCTTCACAGTCGGTTGACTCCGAGCGGACGGCACCCAGTAGACTCGGTGGGCAGCAGGGAGCAATCCTTGTCAACGGAAGAATCAAGTCGCTCAGTTGGGAAACTCCGGGGGATCTCTGTGACTTCTGGACTAAGCACCACAGCATCCAATGGCTATTAGAACTCTTGGACATGATTGGCGAGCCCCTCACGAGCCTTCACCTGCCAGTGATGAAGCTTCAAACTGAGCACCTGGCTCAGATTCTCCGGCGTTGTCCCCACCTCAAGGAACTCAATGTAAGTGGACACGAATTCGTGTCGATCCAGCCGCTGGTAGATGCTTACGCAAGTGGGCGATGCCGCATCGAGTCGCTCAGTCTAGAACCACGAGTGCGGTCATTTCAAGAGACGACCATTCGAGAAATGAAAGATATCTTGGAAGGTCCAGCTAGTAGCATCCTGCGTCGGCTCGTGGTCCATTTGCATCCTTCAACATTCAGAGAGATGCGATACTTGGACGAAGAGGTACTCCCCTTGTGTCAGAACATCTCCACTAGTAAAACACTTGAGTATGTGCAGCTCCCGGGATCAAAACATTGGGAGGATCGAATGGCAGCTGCATTGCGAACGTTTCCACCAGAAGAGAGTGCCAGAAGACCAGAACTTCCTCTCGGCTTGGCATCGAGACTGACCCGCACTGTGCCCATGAAGAATCGTAACAAACTTGCGTTTTTAAGCGTCTTGGAGAAGACTAGCACACTGGACTCGGCGGTCGTGGCCCAGATTTTTTCGTTTGCCGCTAATGCTGTCGTGCGACGAATCATCAAAGATTCACCACTTGCCTTGGACCGCTGTTTCTGCAAGACTTGTGCTGGTGTCTCGGTCTCTGCACACCTCCACCCACGCAATACGTGGTGAGTCACAAAGTAGTCTCTAACCTTTTGGGAAAATCCATTTACTTTGGGTTCACGAGTACGTTCACCAAATTCTTCGACTGATCGAGATCACTCTTTGGGTCATTTTTTTTCCCCATAGTTTGTGGTCAGATTGCATCCAGCGTTCTCGAATCCTTCCGCAATTCAAAAACAGAGATCGACGAATCGACGCTCTGGTGCAAGGGTCTTCAATTCAAGACGGCGAAATAGAACGCGACACCCACAAGCTTGTGTGTGTCTAACTGGACAACAGATCCCACTGGACAAGTTGAACATCGACGAATTACTCTATCCAATTCGCACAGTGATAAGCTCGTAGCGATTGGAGTGGCTTGGTTTTTACCGACCTCTGCCGAGGAGTCAACCGGCCCATCAACTACCGCGTCCGCAGCACGTGGAGTTTGGGTCACTCGCTCGAAGCCTCTTTCTGCGGTGAACTCCCTTGTGACAGGCCTCGAGAAAGAGAACCTCGGGCGCATTTTCAGGTGCTGTCCATATCTCGCTCAACGTGAGTAGGTTTAATGTCTTTCCCTGTCACCTCTAGCGGATGCACACGCAAGTGGACATTGCAACATCAAGACGCTCACTTCAGCTTCGACTCACGAATCTGCGCGGTGAGATTTCGGGAGAAATGATATAAAGCTAGTTCCAGGGCCAGCTCGATCGATTATGCAACACCTCCTCATTCAGGCAATGGCGCCCCCTCTGTTGTTTGGTGGAGATTTCGTAGTGTACGAACCACTCACGTTTCTAGATGGGATCATGCTTCCACTCGGAAAAATGTTGGTGGACTCATCCATCGAGTTCATCCTACTCTTAGGATTCGAGACGTTTGCTCGTGGCATGGGACACTTCCACGGTCATGAGCACGCTTATCCAATCGGGCTCGGAACTCAGGGTCGTATTCGTTTGGCGCGCGGGATGGCCTCGCATAACGCACATGAACATTTGTCGATTGTCATTGAAGCATTGCGTAGTACGCGCCGTGGGACCCCATCTTGGCCGAAGGTGAATATCGTGGCGAGCACGCTGGAGTCAAGGCGACTCATACTTCGCTGGTCCCGGTAGTGGTACATCACACTCAGGAAGGCGAGCTTGGAGCTAAGTCGCATCGGTGCATAGCTGAAAGGATTGGAGCCAAAATCGACTGGAAAGCGAATCAGGTGATTGTTCAGTTGTTCGACCGAGCAAGCAAGGTGGAGATACTGCATGCTCGGACTCGAGCTCATAGCTTTTGCAAACGATGAGACTGCATCCAGGTGGGCATGAGTAGTTGAGGAATTCGAACACTGAAGATCGACGATAAGCTCTCGCAACACGCTTTTTCCTTTGCCTTCAAGAATTTTCGTCATTGCACTGAGGGCTCTGGTCGAATCATATTGACGGTGTTCGCTCTTGGCAATGCTAAGGGAAGAGATCCTGCACTGCCCGCTTGCATACGCATCTTCGAAGGGCTGGAGGTCGAGCAGATTGTGTCCGCAAATGTTGAGGTGGGTCAGGTTTGGACAGAATCGTAAGACTTGCTCCAGCTGAGGCGTCGTTAGCCCGGATGCTGGAAGATATAGCGTCCGCAGAGGCTCACCGATGATCGCTAGCAGTTCGACGAACAAATCGGCGTGGGTTTCGTCAGTGTCTGCGTCGCCTTCGCTTTCGACAGTTGTGCCGTCCCACACAAACGAGGTGATCCGATCGTTCGTCTTGATCGCACTGTCGCTCACAAGCTTTGACGTCTCTACTCGTTCACTTACGATTGCAGAGAGGGGGATCCAACCCAAGCCGACTCCCGGAATAATGATAGCCGCTGCGCTTTTGTATCTTATGAGAACTTCGTACTCAAGATCTTTCCTACCGAGGTTGCACACACTTTTAGCTCCGTTCACTGGGGCCGCTTTAGCGTTCGCACCGGGCTGCAGTCTAACGAACTCGCGCGTTTGCTGACCCGACTTTGTCATTTGCGGTAGAGCACTGCCTCCTTCAATACCAGCCAAATCAATTTCGGCTCGACTGCTTTGAAGCGTTCTCATGAACGCTGCAATCCACTCTGACGTAAGTACCATGGGAACGGCGTCACGCTTACAACGGGGAAGTCGTAGGCACACTGACGAAACTGTCGATCGCGAGTCAACGTGGAAGAAAGCAAAAGCAAGCCATGCAGCATGTAGAGTCGTGGCGGAGTAGCGGACATCAACCTCCTGCAGAAGCGACGCACCACCATATCTTGCTGCGGAGGCCAACGCCTCGAAGCTCTCAAACGTCGATACGGATAGACTTTCCAGGTAACCGAATCCACGAACAAGTTGCGCGAAGATGTCGCTTTTCGCGATGACTTTAACATCCGTGAGCTTTCCGAGCCGAATGCTTTTGACTGTACAAGTCGGACGTAGCCGATACTGACCCAATAACTCGAGGGCCTTGGCTTGGAACGTGCACTCGGCTCCAAAGCGAAGAGTTGTCGCGCGGAATCGGATCCCACCACTTTCCTTTGTGTGGAGTCTGTCAAGCACGTCGACGAGGCTCGCCATTGCCGCGTGCGAGACTTTGCCCTTCGTGAAACTGAGCCCAATCTCAACTTCAACGTCGCCCCAGTCGTCCACATCCAGCACGTCGAGCGCCTCTTTCATGTACGCGCCTTCCAGTTCGGCAATGTCGTCGTCCGACGTGAACAAATACTCGTCCAGGAGCCCGGCAACGTCCACCCCCGAGATGTCGTTCGCGAAGCAGAGCAGGAACCGCGGCCGTCGCGCCCGGCTCAGCGCGATCAAGTTGCGCTCGAGCTCGAGCGTCTCGTCGTGCATAGCACGCGGGCTGAGCGCGCGCAGCAGGTCGAGCCAGAACGAGTTGTCGGTCTTGGGGCCGACGGCCTCGCCGCAGTGCAGCTTGTCGGCGGCCCATCGGAAATCGTCCGACTGCGCGAGCCGCACGAGCACGTCGAGGAACGTGCGGCGCTTCTGGATGAGGTCGAACTGCACGTGCTCGGGCACTTTTCGGCCCAGGTCCTGGAACGGCAGCAGCGCGAGCCAGACCTCCTGGGCGCGCGGCAGCACTTGGCCGGGCACTTTGTCGGTCGCGACGAGCTGGATCACGGCGCCCAGCGACGGGAACTCGTCCTCGTCGTCGCTGTCGGCGTCGCTGCGTGTCTCGTCTATGCACTCATGCGCTCGCCGCGCGCGCGGGAAGCTCGGGAGCTTGGCAATGTCGCGCGCAAAGCGAACGACGGCGCGCAGCATGCCCTTCGCATATCCATGCGGGTTCTTTCTGAGAGAGAGAGAGAGAGCTCCCGCTAAGTTCGGTCGGAGTCCAAGATGCGTACTTTAGCTGTTAAGTTCGATGAGACATGGGGGTGCGTACGTAAGAGGATCTGAGCCAGGAATCAGAAAGCGCCCCCGAAAAATGGAGATCTGAGGCTGAGACCCGGACCCAGTGGACTGACTCGAAAAAGACCCCATCGCGTAGCCAGTTTAGGGTGCAACATTGGTGCTTTGCGATCTACGAAGGGTCCCCCCTCTCCTACTTCCCTCCCTCCCCCAACGCATTTTCCACACGGTGGACCACGTGCTGTTTGTTACCAGCATATAGATGGGGGGGAACCCAGGGTCCTGAGGAGAGGCTCTCTGCAAGAGCCTGCCCTACCCTCTACGGAGACAACGCTCCAGCTGAGAAAGCGGACTAGACAAAGATGCCCGGGAGGAGGATTTTCCCTGTCAAAAACTCACAAACAGGTCGGTCAGTGGGCATTGAGACAACTCCATATGGCAATCGTTGAAGCTGAGTGGATCGGCGCTCTTTTAGGGGTCTCGTCAATACAACACGAGCTGGGCACGCGTGTTGTGAAGCAAGAGGGGATTTCTTTGAACCGCCCTGGTCACTCTTTCATAGGGGCAGTTCAGGCTTTATGGCTCAGAGCGCACCGGAGGTCACGACATGGCAATCGTTTGTGGTCGCGGTCGCGAGTTCGACACATCACGGAACGAGAGCCTTTTCTTCCGTCAAGTTTTTTCTTTCCATTGCGTTCCGATGACGATCCGCGAGTCGGAGTGGAATTACGACACTGTCGGATTCACCTGCGTCCGGAGAAGCGCTCCAAGGCCCCGGCCACATCAGATGCCAAAATTTCTAGATTGAGCATTCTGCACGCATGTGCAAGGATGTGGATAACACGCGAATAAATGTCTTGCAATGAAGACTAGCTGTGCACCGAATCGAAAGGCTCAGTCGCACAAGGACACCCCACGGTGGTATTTCAACTCGAGATCCCACCGTGATGTAGATAAGTTGGAGCCAGAGAGTCCTCCGTGGCTTTGCAGCACTTTGTCAAAGGGGCTGATCAGTTTCTGAGTATACACGACAGGCACACAAAGCAAGCAGATGTCGAGTCGTTCACCCTAGCGACGAGTCGATAATCGCACACTCATCGCCGCGGCTCCTCTCCAAAATGACCATGTCGACGCTCCATTCCACGGTACATTTAGAAATGTCATGAAACTGTATACTATACAAATTGGAAATACAGAGGAGGTCGGTATCACCTGATTTTGGAATCTCAGCATGGAAAAAAGCCAGACCGTGCGGCGGATGCGTGCGTCACATGCACAAGGGCTCATCACCTGCCAGCAGGAAACGCGTCGCGTCGCTTCGTTTGCACCGTGGCGCAAGGCAGCCGCGCGGGCTCCTCTGCCAGGGGCTCACTGTTCTTTCGCGACTCTGTGACCCTCACGATGTCGTTGCTGGGAGGGCTGCTCCAGGTATGTAGGCCCGCAGTGCTAGCGGAGACCGTCGAGGCAGCGAGCTCACGAGCGGCGCCTTGCTTAATGTAGGAACCAACCTCGGGCGTGGTCAACACCGTTAGCAATGCGGTGGGAGGAACGCTCCACACTGCGGACACCGCGACCGGCGGTACGCTGAACACCGTGAGCGACGCGGTCAAAGGGACACTTGACACTGCGAGCGACGCGGTAGGCGACACACTTCACACTGTGGGCGACGCGGTTAACGGGACGCTGAACACTGCGACCGAGGCAGTGGGCGGCACACTCAGCACTGTCGGCGACGCTGTTGGCGGGACTCTCGACACTGTCAGCGATGCAGTCGGCGGCACAGTGAACACTTTGAGCGACACAGTTGGGGGCACAGTCAGCACTTTGAGCGACACAGTCGGCGGTACCCTCGAAACGGTGAACAATGCGGTCAGCGGCACCCTGAACGGCTCTCCCGATGTGGTGGCGGACACCTTGAATGGTGTGGCTAAGGTGGTAGACGGCACAGTCAATGGTGTGGCCAAGGTGGTCGACGGGACGGTGGACGGCGTGGCCAAGGTGGTGGATAGCACAGTCAATGGTGTAGCCAAGGTGGTCGACGGCACAGTCAACGGTGTGGCTACGGTGGTCGACGGCACAGTCAATGGTGTGGCCAAGGCGGTCGACGGGACGGTGGACGGCGTGGCCAAGGTGGTAGACAGCACAGTCGACGGAGTGGCCAAAGTGGTCGACGGCACAGTAAACGGAGTCGCAAAGGTCGTCGACGGGACGGTGGACGGTGTTGCTAAAGTGGTCGACGGCACAGTAGATGGCGTCGCTAAAGTGGTCGATGGCACAGTTAATGGCGTTGCTAAAGTTGTCGACGGCACAGTGAACGGTGTGACCAAAGTGGTCGACACTGTGGTTTCTCCTGTGATCGCCCCTCTTCCACTGCCCACGTTACCGACCTCGATCCCGATCACAATCGCACCAGTGTCTGTGGCTCCAGGAACTATTCCATCAGTGACGACGCCGGGAACGCCCCCTACGGTGATCTCGTCCGCACCCAAAGCTACTCCAACGCCGAACACACCGACGCAAACTTCAGCTCCAGTTCCTACCAACACTTTGGTGCCAGCGAGCAGCAGCCCGAGCCCATCTAGCAAACACGACGAGTCTCAGGCCACGACATCTAAACCTCCGACTGTAACCTCGATTCCGGCGCAAGCAAACCATACTATTGTACCTGCGAAAGCGAACTACACTGTTGTACAGGCTGAAAGTTTCAACAACACACCCGTTATCACGACTGGAAGCGGAGCGGGGTCATTCGGAACGGGACCCGCCCCAGCACGACACATCAGCTTGTCTAGTGCGGTTACGGGTGATAACCAGTCCAATGAGTCACCAACCTCCGGTGGCGGCAACTCTAACTCGGGGCCAGCAACCGTGAAAGTCACGACGCTTGTCGGTGTCTCGTTCGGCATGATGACTGTGCTCGTTGCCGTGGTCGCTATCGTGATGTATGTGAGACAGAAGCGGAACGCGACCCAAAGCCGATTCAAAAAGGACAAGTTCAGCCCATCAATGCTCGAGTCGCAACACGGATCTGAGTGCGAAACAGTACGATCTAGCGCCATGTACACACGAGGAAACTTCACGGTGACCGCATCGCGCTCGTTCTGCACACCCTGGGACGATGAAGAGCTGCTTGTCGTCCGTGTGCCGTTTGAGACAGTGAAGAGGGGCGAGCTGATCAGTTCGGGTGGCTTCGGCGAGGTCTACCGCGGTACCTACCACGGGGAGGCCGTGGCTATCAAGACACTGCTTCCGTCCAAGCGCAAGAACATCGCCCAGATCAAGATCTTCCAGAACGAGATTAAGATGATGTCGGCGCTCGAGCACCCGCGCATCGTGCGATTCGTCGCCGTCGCGTGGGAGTCGCTTGCGGAGCTCTGCGTCGTCACCGAGTACATGGCTGGCGGAGATCTCACTTCGCTACTCGCTTCCTTCGAGACTTCTTCACCGCCACGCCCTCACGGCTTCGACCCAGAAAAGGTTAAGATCGCTCTTCATGTTTCGCACGCGCTGATGTATCTGCATACGTTGGAGAAGCCTGTGCTGCACCGAGACCTCAAGTCAAAGAACATCCTCCTTGACGCGGAATGGAACGCGAAGGTGACAGACTTTGGGGTCTCCCGAGAACGAGCCGACGAGACAATGACTTCGGGCATCGGCTCAACGCTGTGGATGGCGCCGGAGATCATGCTGGGCGAGCGGTACGATGAGAAGGCCGATATGTACTCGTTCGGTGTGGTGCTCTCGGAGCTCGACACGCAGCAGCTTCCGTACTCCCAAGTGCGCGACGAGGAGACTGGTCGATTCCTGACCCAGACGACGCTGTTGCAGCTTATTTCTGCCGGAAGGGTGACGATTTCGCTCACGGAGTCGCTAGCCTACACAGAAATCCAGCAGCTTGCACGTGAGTGCGTATCGCTCGACCCTGCCCACCGACCGACAGCGACTGAGGCCCTCCACCGACTGCATCTCGCAGCATCCGAGTCAGGGCTTCAAATTTAAGATAGGAAAAACACACATTGTACCATACACAATAGTTGACGACTCCTCCGTTGTCCCTCCATTCCGATCAATCACTTAGATTGAAAGCTTGCAAGTACCGTGTTCTGAAATGCACCTTAATCGAAGACTGATTTGGCCCTCGAACACCAACACAAGCCTCATCGATTCCAGTGACGTCTCTCGTTCTCTCTCTCTCTCTTTCACTCACTTGAAGCAGTTTCTACGTTGCACCCCACTAGACGTCGTACCGGTTCTATTTTGAACTCTGGTTGAATCAGTGCACCCCTGGCCTGCTGACTGGACTCGATGCAGCAGCGAGGCACAAGTGGACCCCTTTGTCGGTCGTAGGAGACAGCATGATGATTATCCAACAAATGCGGAACTACAAGGCCCCGAGCAATGACGTACTCCGGGAGATGTACGCTCGCGCACGCCGCCTCGCAGACTCACTCAGAGTACGCGCCTGGCGACACCATCCAAGAGCTGCGAACCGCATGGCGGACGCGGCGGCGAACTTAGCGATGGATACGCGAACGAGTAGTCAAGTCGTGCACCCCACGACAAGAGAAGAACACACACGCATCGCAGATCTCCTTAACAGTGATCTCGAGCATTGGAGAAGGGGAGTTTAATCCTAACGGTGGCGACTAGCGCCGGCTATCGGTCTCTATATGAGCAGACTAATAGACCTCACTTGAATTGAAATTGAATCAGTGCACCCCGACACCAACTTCACCAGATCAGCTCTCCTCGCTCGTGGAGAAACAAAATTGAATCACATGTCTCTCCGAGCTTTCTGCCCAACGAAAGCCAGCGATAAAACTTCGATTCTTAGTTGGGTTTGCGAACGATGATGATGCAATTGAAGTCTATTGAGTTCATCCTGTGAATCCTAATAGCTTTGGGGCTTGTACATTTAGGCCTGCTAGGTGTCAACTGGAGAGCTTTGTGAGGGCCACCATGGACACAGGTCGTTATGAAGCAAATTCGACGAGCCAGCGAGGCCGGCTTGGGAATTGAAGTGGGTGATGGAGGGCTCTTCGCTTGACACGGTGCTGTGCTTAGCTAGTTTCTTTGCCATGGGTTTGCGAACGAGTTATCGGTGCGTGGGTCGTCATGTTTCGCAGTTTTCTTGTGACGCAGTCGATCCACATGCGTACTCTGCTGGTTTGCTGGCTCAGGTTTTTGATGGGCCGCGCAATCAAGTGAATATCAACCCATTCCTTCTCCCTACAAGCCCTTAGTGGCTGATAGAACCTCACGGTGGTGAAGCGCATGTTTAAAGCCGTGTTCGTAGCAGAACTCGTGGGCTTCAGCCCCGAAACGGCGCTGCGTGAACTCTACTATTGCGTCTGAAGATAAGTCCCGAGATGTCCCGCTTCAACGTCCGACTCGTTCATGACTCGCTTTGCACTCGATGCTCGTAACGGTGCCTCCGTTGCTCCATAAACATCTTTGTCCTGAAATAATGGGACACAACTCCAGGCACCCCGGCTCTTCACGGAGTTGGGGTGCATGGAGTTTTGGATGCGTGACAGCCGTACCGATGCGTTCCCCACGAAAGTCCTCGCTTGCAACTGGCCGATCACGACAGTTGATCCGGGAAATTCGCTAACACTTCGTGGAGCATCCCGATCTGGGGGATCGATGGGAATGACAGATGGCTCCCTGATCGATCCTTGGCCGTGAAGTCCTCGCGGCGATGCTCTTGCGCGCGTGCTCGTGCCGCACGACTCATGCGACACAAGTGAGGCTCTTCAGTAAAGAGCTCACTTATCTTGGGGGGGGGGGGTCACGGAATGAGGAAGATAGGCGAAGGAGAACGAGCAAGGTGAAGTTGGTGGAAGAGGTCTTGGAGGAGGAGATGCTGTTTTTATTTTGTGTGTTTCGAAACCTGGACGGCGGGAACTGTCTCATGCATAGTGTGTTCCACTTGAGGTGCTGGGAACAACCCCATGATGATGGCTTCTTCCCTCCACCAGAACCGATGGGAAACCGCGTGAGTGATCCTCGGGCACAAACCCGCGACGCGCAGGCACGAGCCACCCAACACCGGGCGGCTGATACCGTTGCAGCCCTCCCGCGTCACGCGCGACTTCGTGGTCGACGTCAGCGGCACACGACGCAGTCAGCCAGCTGCATTGGAGCCACTCGTACGTGCAGGCGACATGCCTAACTCGGTCTCGCCACTTTCTCCAACACTGATCAACGATGATGATGCAAGTGAGGTCTATTGAGTTTGACCTGTGAATCCTAATAGCCTACCCTTCGCCCTAGTCCTACGACTTGGATTCCGGTCTGTACTGGGACTGCTTGACCCCTTCGGACGTCTCGCTTGAACACTGGTAAATGGAGACACAATCCAATGGACTGCACTCAAGCACATTTGGACCCGGTACTATAGTATGAACTGTTAGTATGGGCACTTTCTTTGTGCAAGCAGACATTCCAACTATATGCGCAGTAAAACCTGAAAAGGGTCATAAGACGACCTTACTTGTTTTGGTTGTTTAGGTTAACGGGCTCTGGCACTGGCTCTTTCTCTTGGTTCTCGCACCCCGGATCGGAATTACTCCCTGGATAGTTTCGGCCAACGCGATGGCTCGGACGAAACAGACAGCGAAGAAGTCCACCGGTGGGAAAGCCCCGCGGAAATCTCTCGCCAAGGCGGCGAGTAGAAAGTACGCTAAGGTCCCTCCTCAGTGGAGGAACAAACAGATGTGGACAGTTCCGGACAATGATATCTCAGACAGGGAGATGAGTGATTTTAGTGACTCTGAGCCTTTGGAGTACACTGCTGACGATGGGGAGGTTGTTTCTTTTCGTATTTGGGTGCAGCCCCAAAGATTCCAGGAGACAAAGAACGGTGCTTATACGAAGGACAAGAACGGAAATCGCCAGTGGATGGTCTTCCGTATCGACGATGTTCGGGAGGTTTATCCCGGCATGTTCGAGTATCGCGTGATTTGGTGGCGCCCTCATGGTTCAATGGAGGTTACATGGGAGCCTGCGTCCAATCTCAAGGCGTTCACGAAGAATATCGAGTTGGTTCACAAGTGGAAGGATGAAACGGCAAATGGGAAGGCCATGACTTTTGCACAGTACGCGAAGACGGCGAACTCGTGGGGAAATGCACTCATTTCAGCCAACGACCAGAACAACTGCCTCTTTGCTGCACTCAAGCTGGCTTTGAAGATGATGCATCCATCCGACGAGGGCGTCGATGACTGCATTGAAAAGTTTGTGACTGAGGGCGATGACGTGTTTGAGGTCGATTTCAAGGAAGGTGCGACGTGGGCTGCTTTCCGCAATTTCCTCAAGATTGTGATTCTTCAGAAGAAGTTGGTGAACCTCAGCTTCAATGCCCTCGACAAGAATCTTCATCGCAACGGCAAGATGCGCGTTGATGCGATCCTCGAGAGTGGTGTCGGTGACGGCCTCTACCTCGTTGCGGCTGTGAACTCAACAGCCGTTGCGCATTGCTTCGTCATGCTTGTTCAAGACCAGGAGTTCTACGCGATTGAGGACGACAAGGCCAAGCCGCTCAAGAACTACGGGGAGTGGATCTTCCAGGTCAAGTTCATTCGCAAGCTCGTCGCCACCCGCAAGTAAGTTGTAGGTGTTAGCGTAGGACGCTAAGACAAAATAACACGAGAAGTGCCAGCTCTCAATACTGTCTTTATGTCGTTGTTGTACACAGAAAAGCTTCACAGTATATTTGAGAAACAACTGACTTAATGGGGGAATTAGTTTTTAGTTCGCAGTCTTAGTTGGTCTAGTAGTAGCAGGAACTGAGGCTTTGGTAGTGCCTTCGTAAATATATCAGCAACCATGTCTTTAGTGTTACAATAAAATTTTTTGAATTGGCTTCGTTCAGCCTTTTCTTGAACGAAGTGGTACCGAATGTCAATGTGTTTTGATCTGCCATGGAGTTCTGGGTTGTTGGCGAGTTTGACGCACCTCATAAATCGTTGTTGCTGTTGTTGTGTTGAATCCGAGTTCGCCAAGCAGGGTTTTAAGGAATATGACTTCCTGCATGCAGTGACAAAGGGCAGTGTATTCTGCTTCTGTTGTAGATAGGACAACGGTGTGGTGTTTTCGGGAAAGCCATGAAATAGGACTTCTTCCTAACATCGTGACAAAACCGCCAATGGAGCGTCGTGTGTCGGGACAGTTTGCATAGTCAGAGTCCGAGTAAGCGATTAGACTGTCTGCAAGTTTAGCGGTGGGATTCTGTAGGGCCCCTCCTAATTCTAAACCATAGCCTTTGGTGCCAGACACATATTTGAGTCCTCGAACGACTGCATTCCAGTGTTCGTCACCTGGGTTCGAGAGGAACTGACTAACTTCTCTCATGTAGTAGGCGAGGTCAGGACGGGTCCCAATCATTAGGTACATGAAGCTTCCCACAGCTTCTCGATATGGAATAGACTTCATCATATCTCTTTCTCCATCTGTCTTCGGACAAGTATCGCCGGAGAGTTTCACACTGCGATCCACAGGTGTTGTTACAGGGTGCGTCACGAATTGACTGAAGCGATCCAAGACTTTGGTAGCGTACTTCTCTTGGTGAATGAAGATCGTTCGGGCTTGGCGGTCGCGTTCGATTGACCACCCGAGCAAGTACTTCACCTCCCCGAAATCTGTCATATGAAAGCGCTGTTTCATGGCGGATTTGATTTCATTGACGAGGGAAAGGTTTGGAGCTATGATTAAAAGATCGTCGACGTACACTACGATGTAGCAAGTGTGACCGTGGAGCGAACCGACAAAGACGCATCGATCTTTGATGAGACGTCGGAATTTGATGCTCTCCAGAAAGGCCGCGAGGGTTTGATACCATACTCGGGGCGCCTGTTTGAGGCCGTACAAACTCTTCTGAAGTTTGCATACCAAATGCTCCTTCCCTGGGATAGCAAAACCTTCAGGTTGCTCCATGTAAATTTCTTCATCCAGGAATCCGTTGAGAAAAGCAGTCTTCACATCCATATGGTGAATCTCAAAGTCAAGTATCGCTGCAATCGTAAGAAGAAGGCGAAGGACTTCCATTCGAAGGACAGATGCAAAGATCTCATTATAGTCAATGCCATGCCTTTGGAGAAAACCTTTGATCACAAGGCGTGCCTTGAATCGTTCCACTTCTCCGTTGCCGTTGTACTTTACAACCCAGACCCATCGGTTTCTCAAGACTTTTCGTCCCTTTGGCGGAGTCACCAGAGTCCATATTCCATTATCAGTGTGTGATTGGATCTCAGAGTGTGCAGCTTCGAGCCACTGGTCAGCATGCGACGAGGACAGGGCTTCACGGAATGTACGTGGTTCCGTGATGTACCGCACTGCAAGTAGAGTATACATGAGGGTTGCTCTCTCAGTTTCATCAGAGACGTCCTCTGGGCTGTTGAGTAAGGTACCTATGGCTGCATTGGTGATGACACCATCTTCAGGCGAGTGTTCCATCTCAGAGTGGCGACGTTTTGTGCCGTTCAGTCCCGGCGTTGCAACGAAACTGAATGTCTCTTCTGTTAGGTGAAGTGCATCAGCCAAGGAGGGCAGTGAGGAAGATGGGGCCAAGATAGTGGGATCACTTCTTTCCGGATGGGAAACAATCGCACCATCTGCTGAATCCGATAGGGTGATGCAATCAGGTGGGTTGAATGTGACCGGACGTGCCTGAGTGTCCGAGTTTGGTGGGGCAGGGACATCAGGGGCGTCAAAGAATGCTAAGGTAGGGAACACTGACTCGTCAAAGGTGACGTCACGACTGTAAACAATCTTGCCCGTTTGTACATCGAGTAGGCGGAAACCGCGTTTGTTGCTAGGGAGGCCAAGGTACATGCAAATAGTGGCACGGGGATCCAGTTTATCCCAGCGTTCTTCAGGGACATGAACGTATGCCTTGCAGCCAAATACTCGAAGGTTCAGTACGGATGGTACCTTGTTATGCCATAGCTCATATGGTGTGATTTAGCCGGTCGCAGCACTCGGGATCATGTTGATAAGGTCAGTCACATGACGGACGCATTCGGCCCAGAGAACCCGTGGAAGGTTACCGTCGAAGAGGAAAGCCCGAACGCGTTCCATGATGGTGCGCATGCGCCGTTCAGCCACCCCATTTTGTTGTGGAGTGTACGCATTCGTGAATTGAGTGTGTGTTCCGTACTTTTCCCACAGAATCTTTCCCAGTTTTTCGTATTCTTTAGCGTTGTCTGCCTGTAGAGCTTTAATCTCAGGTTCAATCGCTGTGTACTCTACAGTCCGTATGTCTGCGCGAAAAACGTTGAGAGCCCTGCGCCGAAAGTCTTCATAGCACTCATAGAGTTCCGAGCGTGACTTCAGGACATATGTGATTCGCATTACGTTTTAGGATGCAACAGCCTTCCACAAGCCAAATGTTAGGATGGGGGAGCTTATAAATTCTGGATCCGCCTGTTTTGCAGTCTGTTCGTTTGTGTGGGGCACCGCAGATTCTAAAAACCGCGTGAAATCTTAGGATACAATCTGATTGGCTAGTTCTGACCAATCGCGGCTCTTGACGATCTAGCTTGGTGCGTCCGCAAGATCGTTGCCGCGGATGTCCACTTGATTTGCTCAGCACGGCGAGATCTACCTTGAGGAGTTTTCGAGAGCAACTCCAAGTCCTTGATTGCCTCGAGAAAGGCATCGTTTGCCTCGCGCAGGGTTGGTCGCGAATTGGATGGAAAGCCAGGCACCTTGTCATTGATCTGCTTCATCACGAATGCCAAATCAGAGAGACGCTTCCGATCGTCACTAGATCTCATCTCGTGCGGGGCGCAAACCGTAGAGGCGGAGGTCCAACGAACCACAGCTGCCATGCCGTCATGAGACTGACCTTGGGCAACGGCGCGGCGAGATTCTCACGGACGAGGTGCCCGCGTTCCGCCCGCACGATTGCTACTGGTGGATCAGCAGACGCCGAGTGGCCAGCGTCGGCGGGTCTCGACTGCAAAGCCTCCAGGTTTCTGTTGACGTGCTCAATCGTCTGCAAGAGGCCACGCAGCTCAGAGCGCATGACAGGGCCATCCGACTGTGCCTCGCGAGCGCCCATGCTCGCTGCCACTGCCTGTGGCATAGCTCGTACAGCGGTGACTAGATCACGCAACTCCCCTGCCAGATTGTTCATTTGGACGAGCAGGTTGACGTGCGGTGGCACGCCCGTGGGCCACAGAGCATCGCAGTGGCGGGGCGCTTGAAGCACAAACTGTGCGAGTGATTGCTTCAGCGCAGTGTTCTTGAAATACTGGCTTTGGCGTACGGGATGACAGGGTGGGAGGGTCTCGGCCAAGAACGCGTCATGATATACCAGTGATGCCAAACAAAAACTTGCAAGAGCCGGGGCAACACGGCGCAAAGCTGGGAAAACGCCCTTGGTTGCGTCAATCACGGTGTCGTCAATAGTTGTGAAGTGTGGGGGGAGAGCAGCAAAGTCTGGCGTGTCCACAGGGAGGCCGCACGCAGTTCGGCCAACGTGCTGGTCGCCCGCAGACTCATACTGGCAATAGCGCTCGTGAACGGCTCCTGTGGACCGGCCGGCGCCCACACGAACCGCAGCCGACGATGGGCATGCGGTTGAACCTGAAGAGCAGTAAGTAGCTGAGCCTTTCCGAATTGAGTGAGTCCCGATATCTGACGGTGTGAGGCCGGGCTCCTCGCAACGCGCCAGTGGCCTCATCACTCATTCTGGTGTAGGCGCATGAGTGTTGAAGTGCCTGCAAATAGCTACACTCCAAGCCTAACCCCAAATGGCACCCTCCTATAACCGTCCTATAATTTCCGTACACAACTGACCATGAATCGCGTGCAGTCGTCAATGAAGATGAGGAAATATCGACAGCCTGTGAGGCTTGGCGTAGTCATTGGTCCACAAATATCGCTGTGAACTTTCTCTAAAGGAGAGTTTGAACGCTCAACAAAGGATACTCGTTTCGAGAAAGGTTGGCGATGTGATTTAGCAAGTTCACATGAAGGACATGTATAGTCTGTTAGGGATCCTACGCCTTCGAGCTCGTGATCGTTCACGGCTTGCGTTTTAGGCAGTGTCTGTAGAATACGAAAGTTAGGGTGACCCATCCGTCTGTGGAGTAGCACGATGGACTTCTTACCGTGCATCGAGATGTGGGCTTCGTTCACACCCGGATCATCCATGGTTGGGTCGGCATTAAACTGGTATAAGTCAGCGTGAGTAGCCATCTTAGCCTTGACCGTGAAGTTTTGGTTCGCTGTGGTAAAGCGGTCGAGAATTTTAGGGCACTAGACCGAGGTGATAGGCAGAGACTCTGGGTAGTACCGTAGGAGGCTCCAGACTAACCCATACTATTACTATACTCGGTATCAGCCGCCGGTATTACCGGCGGAACCGATACTGAGACGATTGTGCCATCCCATAGCCGATTGGCTAAAATGGGGCCGATTGCGTAGCCGAAAGCCGCAGTCATCACCTGAATACAAGGGGGATGATCGGCAGGATACTGGCTGAATCGGCAGAAAAAGGGCATGTATTCAGCAGTAGTAATGGGTGTAGAGCCGGTAGCGAACTTAGGGCAGCCGAACTTAGCGTAGGGGTAGTTAGATCAGCTGATGAGACCAAGGTAATAGACTTCCACTTTCACCGCCAAGCCCGCAAGCAAGCCGCGTCGTCTTGGCAAGGAACGTCGCATCAAGGCTCGCCGTCACCAACAGGAGGTGACGTTAAAGAAGACCCCGGTGGAACCTGGCTATTGCTGTCAGGGGAAGCCGACGACCCTCAAGCGGCCGACTTGAAGCGCTGGGGCAAGACCGCCAGCGGCGTCGGCTGCATCAAGGACAAGGACACTCGTGTGCGCCGGTGGGATCGTCCCCCCGCCACGACAAGGCAAGGTTACGGTCTCTAGTGCCGGGCACTAGCAGATCTTACGCCCCAAGGAAGCTGCAGCCGTCTCATCGGCTGCGCACAAGTACTCCGAGCCCCTGCGTGTTGAGCAGGCGTGTTCCTCGGCCCGGTACGACCCCCGGCCCAACTCTGCGAGACGGTCTCCTCGCGGAGCTCAGCTGGCCGACCCCAGAGGCTTCACGACCCTCTGGCTTCCCCTCCCCCGACTTCGGTACCAGAGCGCCCACGGTTCACCCCCACAGCGACTTTCGTGGGGTGTAACGTCTGTTGGTAGCTCACTAGCACCAAGAATCTGAAGGCCTGTTGGCGAGTGGTCAGCTGTCACAAGCAGTCACTGTGCAGTGATTTTGCTGACCCACTCTACCACAGTGGTGCGTATGCCAGGAGCTAGTGACTACATGGCATCGAAGTCAAAGAGACCGCCAAGGTCGAAGTCACCTGTCCAAGCGGCCGCAGGTGACTTAGACTCGAAACGAGCTAGGCCGCAACCGAGTTCTGCTGGAGGGCCCCCAGCTGAACACGGTGACCAAGAACATGTCGATCTCGAAGGGCCCCCACGCGTGAGCGTGGTCGAAGGACGGTCGACATCGGGTGACTCCATCACCCGCAACCTCCTCCCAGACCTCGACGAAGAAGCTAAGGACGGCGCCAGCGACGCTGGCTCGGAAGACGTCGACCTGAGTGGCGACATCGCGGAGCTGAACGTCGGCGACGATGCGACGGCTCCGACGACCCCGATCACCCGTGCCGTCAACTCGGTGCCGGTGAAGATGGATCCCACCAGGCCGACAGCTGTGCCGGCACGGATGATCGAGGTGATCATGTCGAAGCACGACGGTCTCAAGCACCTCCAGGTGATCCGAGTCAGCGCCGCTGCCGATGTCCGCGACCCTGGCTTCGCGTCGATGAAGACTCAGCAGCAAGTGCTGCACGGCATCATCGGTGTCTTCAACACCGCCGGGTACAGCGTGACCATCTTGGACAACGCCAAGATCCTCGCGACACGGCGCGACAAGCTGATCGCGGGCGCTCAGGCGATCTTCGAGCTGTTCCTGCGCCACCAGTCCCAGCGCAAGCTCGAGCAAGCCATCGGTGCGAACCGTGGCGGGCTCATGGATGCTGAATCGCTGCAGAAGATCGCGGAGCAGGTCATCGGACGCTCCAGGGAAGAAGTCAAGCAGATGGAAGAAGAGATCATGCTGAAGGACAAGATGCTCAAGGATCTCGAGAACTACCTGCAAGACTTCGCCGACAGGGTCGCATCAGGCGAGCTGACCGCAGCTCAACTTGCGTCAGTGTCGACTGCGGCCGCGCCGACCGTCGCCAGTGCCGAGGCGAAGCCAACGGTCAAGCCAGAGCCGAAGGTCAAGGCCGAGAAGCCGACTCCAGTCGCTAAGTCGCCGGCAGCCTGGTCTTCGACCGACTACTTGGCCGACATCTACGACGAGTGCGTCGCGCCAGGCGTTAGCGCCGTGACTCGCCTGCGGCAGTCGGCCTGTGCCGATCTGAAGTCGTTCGACGGCAAGTCTCGCGACGAATATCGCGGCAAGGCCTTCATCAGTTCGGTCCGTTCGGCGTTCCGCCAAGACGAGATGACTGACGGCCAATGCTGCTTGAAGTTCCCCGAGCTGCTCACTGGCGCGTCGAAGATCTGGTACAAGCAGCTGAAGAAGTCGACTCGTGCCAACTGGTCGCTCCTTCAAACCGAGTTCGAGCGTGAGTACTGCGGTGCGACGGTCACAGCTCACCAGCGCTACTACGAGCTGCGCCGGAAGCCGAACGAAGAGCACCTCGACTACCTGTACCGACTCAACGTCCAGGCCATCGAAGCCGGCATCGACTATGAAGGTGCTGCGGCATCCTTCCACGTGACTCACTTCCTCGACACGTGTGAAGACGCCGAGCTCGCACGCCAATTCGGTCTGGCCAAGCCGACGACGGAGGAGCAGCTTCGTCAAGCGTTAAAGGAGCTGCTGCGCCAGAACCAGCGGTCGAGGCGCGATGAGTCAGCCAAGTTGCGTGCGGACAAGCGCGACAGCAAACCGAAGCCTTTCATCGCCGGTTCCAAGCAGCGGCCGATCGCCGTCAACGCGTTGGCGAAGCTGCTCGGGTCATCGAGTCGAGCTGCCGAAGTCGACCTGTCAAGCGTGTCTGAGTCAAGCTTGGATGGCAGCGAGTCGGAAGACAGCGGAGCTGAAGATGGCGAAGGTGACGAAGGCGAAGATGCAGCGGAAGCTGCCGGCTTGGCGACGATGCTGACGCCCGAGTCCGTGCAGGCGCTGACCAAGCTCGTCGCCGCCCTCCAAGGTCGTGACAGGGTGGGCAAGCCGAAGGGTGAGGTGTCAAAGCCTCAACAACCATGCTCGCATTGCGGCTCGAAGCGCCATCAAGACCACGATTGTTGGAGCCGTATCACTTGTACGGTGTGCGGTCGGCTCGGTCACCCGGCCGACTATTGCTACCACCGTTGCAAGGGGTGCGGCAATGTCCACGATCGCGGTGCTTGCCCGCTGGAGGAGCTCGCAAACCACCTGAAGGCGTGGTTCGACCCGACGAAGCACGCTGGCGTCCTGCCGGCGGCCGTCGAAAAGTGGTTAAACTAAACCGCCCGCCAGTTTGGGGACTGGTACGCGCCGGGCGGCAACCCGAGGTCGCAGTGTATGCGTTCGTAGCCGGTAGACAGCTACAACGTAACAAACAAATACACTCGATTCTTGATCAACCACGTGAGTTCGAACGCCATGCTTTTATTCAACGGCTTACTCTACACCCTGGTGAGCGGCGCGGGTACTGGCGGTTCTACAACCAGAAGTCCCATCGCCAAACCATCGTAAGGGCGCAGATCGACGACCATAACGCGCGGGTCCTCCTGGACTCGGGCGCTGAGGTCTCGATCCTCGACTCCGACTTTGCGCGTAAGATCGGAGCCGAGGTAGACACCAGTGTGTCTCTGCGCTGCGAAGGTGTTGGAGGATCCGGCTATCCCACCGAGGGCCGGGCCTGGATAAAGGTGGTGCTGGCCGGCGAGCTGGCGTACCAGGCCGAGGTCTGGGTCGGTCGCCTTGGCAACGTTCAAGCGATTCTCGGTACCGACTTCATGACCCCGGCCGGCATCCGCCTCGACTTGGCCGAAGGCGTCGCCCTCATGCCGGACGAAGTTCGCGTCCAGTTTGAGGGCCGCCGAGCCGTCTACAGTGACAAGGCAGAGCAAGTCAGGGTCAAGCGAGAGGTGACGATCCAGCCAGGCGAGTCACACTACCTGCGGATCAAGCCGAACGCCTCCAAGAAGCTGTGGGTCCGCCGCGACGAACGCTGGGTCACGACTGCCGAGTGCAACGAGCGTGGCCTGCCGATGCGGGTCAAGGTGACCAACATCTTCACGGTGCCGGTCACCTTGCCCACGCAGACGATCGTTGGCCTCTGGCTGAGCTCGGGCGCCGCACCCCGACGCTCCGGATACGTCTCTCTGGGCTCGAGGCGGTACGACGAGTGGTGCACCCTCGTGTACG
Organism: Pythium myriotylum; assembly: GCA_023091665.1. Taxonomy (NCBI): domain Eukaryota; phylum Oomycota; class Peronosporomycetes; order Pythiales; family Pythiaceae; genus Pythium; species Pythium myriotylum. The sequence goes on along the minus strand of JALJCQ010000022.1, from coordinate 1,161,087 downwards.
AGGCCGAGCCCGAACCGGAGCTTGAGGCACGGCGCCAAGCTGAAGCCGACGCGATCCGGGCTGCGCAGCCACCGGCGGTCGAACGACGCCCGTATGTGGTGCCGCGCGCAATCTTGAAGCGTGCCGACGCCGCGGTGGCGACGCCGCCGAGGGCGGGCGACTCGAGGAGTGAGCTCAAGGTCTCCGTCGAAGACACGCTTGAAGGTGCGACATCCGGCGACGAAGACCAAGGCGACGTCATGACGAAGCCGAGAGCCGGACGGCGTGTCGTCATGACGAAGATGACGACGTCCGACTGGGCCAAGGTGGCGATACTCTTCGTCGCAGCCAAGTCCCCGGCCGAAGTCGTCGATGGTCAAGCCGAGCTGAGCGAAGCAGTCTACGTGCATGAAGGAGGCGATGTCAGTGCTGAAGACATCGACGGCCAGATGGCCATGATCCCAGAAGTCCCGGCTGGGGACGACGAGATCACGCCTGCCGACATCAAGATCGCGGCTGGCGAAGATGTCAGTGCTGAAGACGTCGAGCGTGTCCGCGAGATGGTGTGGAGGCGACGCCCGTACCTCATGGGTAAGGGCAATGCTCGGCCGTTGCCGGCCAAAGGCGTCGTCTGCGACATAGACGTCGGCGACGCCAAGCCCATCGCTCAATCGTGCCGCAAGGTGCCGCCACAGTACGTGGAGAAGCTCTACGAGCTCCTTAAGGGACTTCTCCAGGCGGGCTTCATCGCGCCATCGACATCGGCTTGGGCGTCTCCCATTGTGATCGTCGTCAAGAAGAACGGTGTTGATATTCGCCTCTGTATCGATTACAGAATGGTGAACGCCCTCACTAGGCTGATGGTCTACCCTATGCCTGTCGTTCATGACCTGTTGGAAAATCTCGGCTCGCTACGATGGCTTTGTTCACTAGATATGGCGTCAGGATTCTGGGTCGTGCGAATGACTGCACGGGCTCGGGCGATTTCGGCTTTCGTGACACCCTTCGGGTTGTTTGAGTGGCTAAGGATGCCGTTCGGGTTGAAAAACGCTCCCCAGATATATCAACGGCTTCTTGACAACGCGCTCTATGGCTACCTGAAGCTGACGCCCAAGCACCTGCAGGACAAGGAAGGTGATGTGTTCGAAGATGGCAAGCCGGCCGGAGCCGAGACGCGACCAGCGATAGGTCGAAGATCGTATATTGACGACATCTTGTTCGGCGGCGAGACTTGGGATCAGATGTGTGAGCGGCAGATTGCTGCAGGCCTGCGAGGAGTGGGGGCTTTCGATCAGCCTCCCGAAGAGCGAGTTCGGCATGAGCCGTGTCGACTACCTAGGACACTCGGTTTCCGCGGAAGGCATCAGAGCGAAGCCGAAGAACCTCTCCGAGCTGCTGCAACTCGAGTTTCCTAAGACTCTGAAGGGGATTCAGTCGTATTTGGGCTCTCTGAACTGTTATCATCAGTTTATTGAGCACTTTGCGGTCAATGCGGCCGCACTCTACGAGGTTACCCAGGCAGACTTGGCCAAGGATGCGCTAGAGCCCGGTCATCTCGCGTCTGCTCGACGGGCCTTCGCAGAGCTCCAGCAGAAGTTGGCGAATGCGCCGATCCTGAGGCACTTCGACGCCGAGAAGCAGCCAGTGGTCATCATTTACTCGAATCCGTGGGCTGTCGCTGCCACACTGGCGCAGGAACACGATGGGAAGCTGATGCCGGTGAAGTTCTTCAGCAGGGTGCTTAAAGTCCACGAAGCCAAGTTCTCGCCAGCCGAGAAGGAGATCCTTGCTCTGCTCCACGTGCTGTCCGGAGCGGCGAATATGCTGAGTGGCCGCGCTATCCAGGTGCTGACGCGGTTCTCCACGTTCGGTTGGTTGTTCAAGGCGAAAGGTCTTCAAGGTCGTTTGGAGCGGTGGGCTACTGTGCTGAGTTCATGGACGCTCGAGATCGTGAAGGTCAAGAAGGACGAAGATGGCTTGAGCGGATTGGTCGCAGCCGCCACGGGCCCTGCGGACAAGATGGACGAGATGCTTGGCGATATTCAGCCGAGGAAACGCGTCGTGGGCGAACGACATCGACTGCCCGTGCCGTCATTAGCGAAGAACGAGGCCGCGTGGGTCGTGTCTTTCGATGGATCGGCGAAGCCGAAGCGGAATGGGGCAAGTTGCGGCGCCATCCTGTGGTCGTTGCCGACGTGGAAGATTGTCGCCGCCGAGACGTGTTTCTTCGCCGACGGAACGGTTAATGAAGCCGAGTACAGAGGTGCTATAGCTGCCATGGATCTGGCTACACGACACGGCGTCCAGGATGTGATCGTCTGCGGCGACTCCCGCATCGTGATTCAGCAGCTGAGAGGTGACATCGAGTGCCGTACAGCAGGGCTCCAGATTCTACGCGCCGAGGCGCTGGCGAAGCTGAGCGTGTTCAAGTCGGCTTACCTCGTACACGTCGCTCGAGACTTCAATGCCGCCGCCGACCTCATCACGGGCAAGGCGCTGCAGCGCTGTGCCGGCGGAGTCGTCGACCCGGCCGAGCATGCCGGTATGAGAATGCTGAACCGCCTCCCTGAAGTCCTCAGGCCGAGTGAAGACGAGCCGGCTGCGGCTGTCCACGTGGTGACGCGCGGTGGTGCTGCCACGGGCGCCGATCATGGCCAAGACGCGGCTCGACAGCACGAGGAGGCTGAAGGGCAAGCGGGGAGCGGTGATCGAGCTCACGGGCGTCGCCGGCGACGCACAGGCGAAACTAGCGGAGTCGAGGGAGCTGTGGCATCGCCACAGTCGACAAAGATCAACGAAGACGTTGACGGAGCGACGGGGCGCACGGGCGCACGTACGGCGAATAGCCGGGACGTTCCAACGCGCCAGCACCGTGAAGAGTGGCGTGGGAATACGAGCGACGGGGCGTCCACAAGCGACCCGAGCCGGCGAGTCGCGTTCGATCTTCCAGCAGTCGGCAGTGAAGCTCCAGACGATTCCGTCGATCGTCCAGCAGTGCGCGAGCGTCCAGCTATCAACGAACGTCTGCCTGCTGACGCGATGGCTACAGCTGAGAAGGGCACCGATGGACGCGTCGCCAAGGCTCGAGAGTCAGTCGACGATTCAGCGATGTACCCAAGGGACATAGCCAGGCGCGGTGCGCATCATCAAGGAGCGACACGGCCAGATGATGACGAATCCGGTATCGCAATCAATGATGACGCGAACATAGCCAGGGCGGACGGTGCGCACTTCGGCGTTGATCAGCGTGATGACTGCGCAAGCCCGTGGGACACTTCGCGGGACCCGACAGTTGAGTCCGGCACGGCGTGGGTCGAGCGACTGCGCGCGGAGCGCATCTCGACGGCGCAAGACGAAGAACGATGGAGCGCCAACGTCAAGCGCTTCCTCGCGGGCGACGTCGCCGCGCTCAGCGACCAAGAGCGCGCGGCGTGCGAGAAGCTCGCAACGTCGTATGAAGTCGTCGATGGCTTGCTGTACTACGTCGGCTACCAGAAGGCGAAGGATCGAGAGCGACGCGAGCTGTGCCTCCGTCTCGTCGTGCCGTCTACTCTACACCGTGAAGTCCTGCATCACTACCATGTCAGCTTGGCCGGCGGTCACCAAGGGGTGAGTCGCGTGTACGAGAAGGCCCACCGTTATCTATTCTGGAGGAATATGTACGCTGACGTTCGCGACTACGTGGCTGCGTGCCCAGATTGCCAGTCCGGCAAGGGTCAGCCGCGGATTCAAGTCCCGTCGCCGGGGAATATCGTCGCGACTCGGCCATTCGAGGTGGTCGGCATGGACCACGTACCGTCGTTGCCTAAATCGCATCGCGGGAACACCGAGCTCTTAATTTGGGTGGATCAGCATACGGGCTTCGTCATCGTATCGGCAAACCGGTCTCGAGAGGCTCAAGAAGTGGCGGAGTCCTACGAGCGTTGCGTGTACAGGCGTTTCGGTGCGAGCCGAGTCATTCGACACGACCGCGAGTCGGCATTTATGTCGGCCGTCTTCCGCGCGTTCAATCGATTGATCGGCCAGAGGAGCCGTGCTACGCTCGCCTATCGGCCCCAGTCTAACGGCATGACGGAGCGAATGGTACAGACGGTCGTCCACGCCGTCAAGCTCTATGTGTCCGATCCTCAGCAAAGAGACTGGGACGATTACGCAGAACGTCTCGTGTTTACGCTCAACTCGGCTCACGATCGCGTCCGCGGGGACTCGCCATTCTACCTGCTACACGGGTGGGAGCCTCGAACGACTCTCGAATCTGTGCTGCCGACGGCAGACCAAGACGGCCACGCCGATGCGAGACGATGGCGATCGGCCGTCCAGATCCAGTACCAGAAGGCACGGCAAGACGTGGTTCGGCTACTTCGTCAAGCGATGGAAGAGCGTCGAGAGGCGAGCGAGTCAGCAGCCCGCGGCGACACGTCCGCGATAGTCCCGGGCGCTAAGGTGTGGGTCTACATTGACCAAGTCAAGCCAGGTTTCGCACGTAAACTCGCACATCTATGGCACGGCCCATTCAGAGTGCTAGAGCGACCGGCCACGCACTTGGTCAAGCTGGAGATCGAGGGCTCGACTTACCGTATCTTCCCCACCGTTCACGTCTCGCGCTTGAAGCTGTGGCGCAGCTTCGAAGATCGCCCCATCACAGAGCTGGAAGTTCCAGCTGACGCTCGACTCGACTTCGACGAGGCGCTGCATCCCGAAGACTCGCTCGAGCCGGACAACGACGAAGGACATTACGAGATCGAGGCGATTATCGGCCACCGCGACGTACGCTCTGCTCGCCAAGGGCGGCCTATTCGCGAGTACCACGTGAAGTGGGTCGGCTGGGACTCGACAGACTGGATCGCCGAAGACGACATGAACGCGCCGAGCCTCATCGAAGAGTACGAGCGACAGCTGCACGCCGAAGGACGCTTTGCCGCGATGGCGACCGAGGTCGAAGAGGAGGAATAGTACTCGGCCAGCTGCGCAGTGATCAACGCCGTCCAGGAGGCGGCGTCCGATGCTGTGCGGCTCCGAGTTGGCGTAACTAACGCCCGGGTTAGTCAGGTCGTTGCCCTGGCTAGCTGACGGCGGCGAGGTTGTGGCCGTGGGAGGCACCGGCAAGTCATTTGGTGGACATGCATATTGTATAACGTGACGTGAAAAGATGAAGGTGACAAGTTCGACTGCCTATGGATCAAGTGAAGAAGAGGGAATCGGAGTGATCATTACGATTATCTGCGAAGACGATTTCATATGGTGTTCAACTGCTACCAAGCTAACAGCGCTAGATCTGTGCAGGAGCGGCCTTCCCTGGGCTGGTACTCGAAGCTTCAGCAGTCGACCCGGCACGGGGCGCATCAGCGGTAGCGGGAGGCAGTAGGCTCGAGGGAGCCGCTGACGGCTTGGCAGACGCGGGCGTGGTCGGTCCTTGAGGCGCCAAGCTGCTTGAAGGCGAAGGTGTGCGACCGCCAGCAGCGGTCGGCGCGTCGGCTCCTGTGCGACCCGACGGCTTCGTAGTATCGGCAGGTTGAGATTTGGTCGTGGCCCCGCTGGACGTCTTCGGCTTGCCGCTGCTCATGGGCGACGAAGGAGCGCTCTTCGTGCGCCGTGGCTGCTCATCTGTCGTCAAATCGTCGTCGCTCTCCTCCACGCCGTCTTTCTCCTCCTCATCGGAGGAGACCTCGAGGCGCTTCCGCTTCCCTGACGCACGGCTCGACGCCGACGGAGACGACGGGGCACTCTTGGACGGCGAATCGCGCCAGAACTTGTGGTAGATACGGCTGCGCACCGAGTGGGAAGGGTGAGCCTCCGGCTTGAGCAAGAAGAAAGCACGCTCTGGTTCGGCTTGATCGACACGATCAGCAGCTGCAAGCACAGTCTCGTTGGGCATCGGCAGCAGGTACACAGTGCCAATCGGCGGAGCAATGAGGAAGAAGGGGTCCAATAGTAGATCGGCGTCGATGTCGGGATTGTCGTCAAGAAACTTCGACAGACGCCGACAATGGGCCTTGACTTGAGTCTTCGTAGTCGAGTGCCGCTGCTTGCGCTCCTCGCGCCACTGACGATCGACCGACGACGGCACGACCAGGTAGTGCGTCCGCTCGTAGAAGGTGCGAATCACCAGCCTGTAAAAGGCCATGGTCTCAGTGTAGAGCCCCACGAAACGATCGTCGGCATAGTTAAAGGTGATCGGCTTGGGGATCATCTTCAGGAACTTCTTCCACCGAGCCGCGGCATTCCAAAGGGTGATCTCAGCAGCGTCGACGTTGAGGCGAGCATTGGCCTCTGTGAGGAATTTCGTATCTTGGTTGTAGTTCGGGGCCACGGCTTCGCAAGGGAACAAGCCCAACCGCCACGCGAGTCGCTCGATCTGATCAGCCGACAACGTCGAAGGCGGTCCACTTTCCGGCCATCCAGCTGCCCAGATCGGATAAGACTCGCGCATCGAGTTCAAGGTCGACTGAGAGACGTAGTTGCCGCCTCGCTCGGCCGACGGGCCCACGGTAGTGGCTGAAGACTTGCGGCCCTGATTCTTCGGCACCGGTGATCCACGCGAGTCGGTGAGATCCACGACGTCCTGGGGAGTCGGATCCGGTGAAGGTTGGCTCTGCGGCTGCGCCGCGACAGCAGCCCCCTCTCGGTTCTTCTTCGCCTTCTTCTTCGTAGGTGCCTTCGTGCCCGCCGACGACCAGAGACAGCGGCATCCGGGCTCGGGCTGCGGGCGGAGTTGCCGCCTCGCGCCTGCGACGACGGAGCCGCGCTGGCCGAAGAGTCGCCCGATGAGCCTAGCTGTCCGGCGATAGTGCCGCCGAAGCCGCCACCAAAGAGGGAGTCCTGCTCGAACAGCGACTCGAGCTCGCCGCCGCCAAGATCTTTCAAGAACTGCTCGATGTCGTCGTCTGGCCGAAGATTCTCAATCTTCTCCATAAGACGAGTGCAATCGTTGACGATCTTCTGCCGTATCATGAACGTGTCGGTGGGCACGGAGGGGTCGGCCTTCGATATCTCGGCAGCCATCGTGGTCAAGGCATCCGATCCGTTGATCCGAAAGCCGTCCGGTGTGAGGCGTGATACCAGTTGATCAAAGACAGGCGTCAAGAACCCCAGGTTGACACGAGGAGCCGAAGGGTTCGCTTCGCCGCGAAGCCTGTTGAGGACACCGAGAGCCGTCGACGTTGCGCCTGCCTCGCGAAAACCAGTGAGCAAGACAGGGGCGATCAGCTTTTCATACTTGAGCAAGGCGGCTCGCGCTTGGGCCAAGATCGCCTGTAGGAACGCGATGGTCACGGCATCGGCCGTCATCCGCCGACGAATTGCTCCTACCGTGCCGAAGCCGCGGTAGTTCGCAATCTCCTGGTTCACCTCACGGAGCGAGCCCAGACTGCCGAGGCGCCTGTAGGCCTTGTACTTCTGCTCGAGATCCGCTTGCTCCGCCGTCGCAGCTGCGGCCACTTTCTCAGCCGCGTCGAGTCGGTCGCGCAGTGAATCGCGCTCCTGGGTTACAGTCTTCAGCGTCAAGGCGTCACGCTCGCGCTCATCGCGATAAAGCTCGAGTCGACGGCGAAGGTCAGCCACCTCGTCAGGAGCAGAGGTCGACGAAGGAGCATTCGCAGGTGGAGGACTAGCAAGTTGTCGACTGGCCTCAGCCTGGGCACCGGAGTCAGCTAGAGAACGGAGGCGGGCGGCACGACGGACGGCAGCGATGTGTAGACGCACCTTTGACCGTTCAAGTTCTTCGAGGCGCTGAGCCTTGGCCCGCAGGTCGACGAGCTCGACGTCCGCACTCTTCACTCGCGCCTTCAACGAGGCGAGCTCGGCAGCGAGCGTGCTGCTCACAGACTCGAGGAAGCTTGAGCAGGCGTCGGAAGACTGAAGAGCGGTCGAGGCGCGTTCCAACAGCGTAGTCAACCCGCGTAGTTGCTCGACGGACAGCGGGACTGTCAGGTCAGAAATCGCCTCGAACAGATCACCCGCGACGCCTGCCAGCTTAGAGCGCGCGAGTTTGACCAAGCGCGCCTCACTCATCTGCAGAACGGTGTGAGCAAGCGAACACCTCCATGATGACCGGAGAAGGAGCGATGCGTACCGTCAAGGGGAGACCGAAGGAGAAGACGAAGTGAAGGGGTCGAAAGCTGTGCGGCTGCTCCAACGGCGTGATCGGCTGATGTGTGGTGACTCGGCCGACAGGAGTTCTCCCATCACCCAAGGTCTGCGACCAGGCCGATGGGAGACGGGCGCTGTGGTAAAGCGGTCGAGAATTTTAGGGCACTAGACCGAGGTGATAGGCAGAGACTCTGGGTAGTACCGTAGGAGGCTCCAGACTAACCCATACTATTACTATACTCGGTATCAGCCGCCGGTATTACCGGCGGAACCGATACTGAGACGATTGTGCCATCCCATAGCCGATTGGCTAAAATGGGGCCGATTGCGTAGCCGAAAGCCGCAGTCATCACCTGAATACAAGGGGGATGATCGGCAGGATACTGGCTGAATCGGCAGAAAAAGGGCATGTATTCAGCAGTAGTAATGGGTGTAGAGCCGGTAGCGAACTTAGGGCAGCCGAACTTAGCGTAGGGGTAGTTAGATCAGCTGATGAGACCAAGGTAATAGACTTCCACTTTCACCGCCAAGCCCGCAAGCAAGCCGCGTCGTCTTGGCAAGGAACGTCGCATCAAGGCTCGCCGTCACCAACAGGAGGTGACGTTAAAGAAGACCCCGGTGGAACCTGGCTATTGCTGTCAGGGGAAGCCGACGACCCTCAAGCGGCCGACTTGAAGCGCTGGGGCAAGACCGCCAGCGGCGTCGGCTGCATCAAGGACAAGGACACTCGTGTGCGCCGGTGGGATCGTCCCCCCGCCACGACAAGGCAAGGTTACGGTCTCTAGTGCCGGGCACTAGCAGATCTTACGCCCCAAGGAAGCTGCAGCCGTCTCATCGGCTGCGCACAAGTACTCCGAGCCCCTGCGTGTTGAGCAGGCGTGTTCCTCGGCCCGGTACGACCCCCGGCCCAACTCTGCGAGACGGTCTCCTCGCGGAGCTCAGCTGGCCGACCCCAGAGGCTTCACGACCCTCTGGCTTCCCCTCCCCCGACTTCGGTACCAGAGCGCCCACGGTTCACCCCCACAGCGACTTTCGTGGGGTGTAACGTCTGTTGGTAGCTCACTAGCACCAAGAATCTGAAGGCCTGTTGGCGAGTGGTCAGCTGTCACAAGCAGTCACTGTGCAGTGATTTTGCTGACCCACTCTACCACAGTTCGTGTTGATCGAGCATTGTGATCGATTGAACGAGAAGCGGCAGTCGTCTTTGACAGCGGCCGGAACTGAGAGCAAGTTAAACTTGAGTTCGGGCGCGTAAAGAACGTTGCGCATCGAAAGAGTCTTCGGTTGACCTTTCGAGTCTGTCACGCGGAGAGCTACCGTTCCGATGGCGAGGATAGGTATCTGGTTCTTCCCACCAACCGTGATCCAGCCCGTGTAGGGCGTCGTTGACGTGAACCATAAGTTGCAGTACGTGACGTGACGGGTGCAGCCGGAGTCAATGGTCCACACCGGGTCGATGAGATTGTCGTGCTTCGCCGTAAGGCTGTAGGCTGTGGCCGTTGCAGCCGAAATCGCAATCATGACGCTGTCACGTCGAGACTGTTGGTACCCGCCGTTGCTTTGATTGTTGTTGCGACCCATGTTGCGATTGTTTGAAACATAATCTCGCTGAGTGTTATTGTTGCGACGACCACCACCTCAACCCGGAGCACGCGAGTACGGGTGCTGGCGGTTTCCATGGTCGTTGGTCGCTGCACGCTGGTTGCCTGTGTTGGGCATCTTGAAGTCGGTCGGGATCACCGTGTTTGGCTTGACTGTACCGTTCTGGATGTCCTTGATCAGCACGCGGCAGACTGCCATTGCGTGGTACATGCGCCCGCAGTAGTTACAGGCTGGAGCGTCGTTGTTCGTGACGCTGGCGAGAGCCTGTGGGGTTTCCACAGGGGTAGTCGATACCAGAGCTCGTTCATTCTGGGTCTCAGTGTTCTTGGGAGTTCCCTTAGCAAGCGCGAATCGTTCGTGCGCAAGTTTGGTGGTCACATAGGACTCAAGCTTGTTCTTCAGCTCTTGGTAGGGGATGATTTCACGGTTACCACGCCAGATTCGCATCTCTCCTTCCCACGAGGCAGGCATCGCGTTGAAAAGGAAGACAGAGGCGACGTTGTCATCGAGGTTGATGTTGAGTACCGTATTGAGTCCGGCCATGGCGTCTTCATACTTGAGGATGAACTCTGTAATGTCATCGCCTTCCTTGTATCGAGCGTTGAAGAGGAAGTTCATGATCCCCCATAAGCCTTGGTCCTATTGTAACGATCGCAGATGGCCTGGTAGATATCGTACGCCTTGTCGAGCCCCTTCACGACACGGATGTGCTTGTCATCGAGTGTCTTCATCAGGAAAGACTTGACTTGGGCATTGAGGCGGCTGCGAGGCGGAGAGCTTTGCTTTCGCTCTAGCCTTGGCCTTGGCCTTGGCTGCTTTAGCCTTCGCACGAGCCGCGGCTTTGGCTGCCGTCACCCGCGCCTTGGCCTTCTGGCGCGCACGTTTAGCTTCCTTGCGCGCTTTCTTGGCTTCGGCTGCAGCAGTAAAGGTTTGCACTTGGGCCGCAGGTGGAAGAGTTGGTTCTTCAGACTTCGACTCGCCGTCATTGGCTAGAGCGTCGCTAATCGAGAGGTTCCGGACGTCAGCTGCAGCTACTGCCGGCTCGACATCGCCAGCCGAAAGGCCGGATTGCGACTCCTCGTTGGCTGAGTCGGCTTCGGATTCGGACTTGGATTCGAGATCGTCAGACGATCCTGACGAGGTTGACTCCATCTCTTCATCCGTGTCGCCTGCATCGAGCGCGGACAGTCCCTCGTAGTCCGGGTTGTCGACAAAACGTAGAAGGTTCTTGCCGTCGAGGTGGGCGCGGACACGAGTCTTCCAGACGTCATAGTTGTCGGCGCCTGTGAGGCGGGGGAAGTCAGACGAGGTGGAGCTTGGGCTCATAACCTGTTGAGGATAGCACTTGTTGGTCGGACGGATGAAGGAAGGAGACGCTAGATGAGAGCAAATAGCTTAGTGATATTCGATTAGAGGGGAGGCTGTGGGTTGCCTCCTACTGCTGTGACAACGAGAAAACTGTATGCGCATGTGAAGGAAACATCAGGTGTCCACTGACAGACACTTGATGTTTCTATGTGATACAGAAAGAATGTGTGGGGTTGTGGACGCCACACGTGTCACCTCTTATCAGTTCTCGAGGTCTCAGACCCTCGGGTATAATCTCCAAGAGGTATTGTATGTGTCAGATTTGTGGTACACCCTGAGTGCCTGTTGGGTACTGACTCAAGTCGTTTACTCCAACACGAAGACGCCATGCCCGAGCAAGGGTGTGCCGCACTCGCTCCGTGGGTAGATCTGGGTGTGCGGATCTATCTGGTGAGTCCGCCGTAGAGTGCGGCGTTTGACCACTGGAGTGTTTGTATGTGGAACAAAGTGGCGGCTGTGGTCTCGCGTAGATGGAATGTCAAGTCAGATTGTAGTATGCCTCTATAGAATTGGAATGAAATTCACGTGTTTGCCAACTTACAGTATAGCCCCTTCCCTCCACTACGCCATCTTCGGGTAACGACTGCCGTACACACCGCCTCGCGCGTTGGAACTCGCTACAACGTCACCAACCACCGCGTAGAACGGAAAAGGAAAATGGATCATTTTGCTGCGCATAAATGAAATTAGATGAGATCGTTGTAGTTACTTTTCTTGGCCTGTGATTGGGGGGGGGACCGCAAGACTGGTCAAATACGTTACCTATTTAACTTATGCGAGTACGTCGGTGAGTCAAACTGATTGTAACTTTTTCTTCAAAATCGTTCTACGAAAAACAATTATTGGGAGAGAAACCTTTGGGTTCGGGCAGTCATGCTTCACGCACTCAACAGTACTATCGGCAGTATGAGCACTCTGGATATCACGCTATCACCTTTTTCCCACCAAGAATGCTTCTGTGAAAGCAGTGCTTTAACCTCGGCCGGATTCGCCATCCAGCATCAGCAGTAGCTCCGGGGCAGAAGGCCGCAGCGCCGGGTCGTGCTGAAGACACGCTGTCACGACTTTTTGAATGCGCTCGGGACAGTTCTCTGAACACTTCGGCCGAAGTGTTCCGGCCATGACCATGTTGAGGATCTGAAAGTGCTTGAGCTTTTGGCCGTCATCACCCACGGCGTCGGCGAACGGCAAGTCACACGTGTCGAGCTCTGTGACCAGCACACCAAACGAGTAGATGTCCGACTTCTCCGTGTAACGTTTGCCCTCGAGCACCTCGGGCGCGGTCCAGAACGGCGTGCCTACGCCAGCCGTCATCGTCATGTCTTTCTTGCCCCGGCTCACGCCGAAGTCAATGAGCTTGGCCTCTAGCTGCTCGCTCAGCAACACGTTCTTGGACTTGAGGTCGCGGTGGATCAACACGGGCGTGCGAGCGTGCATGTACTCGATCGCACTGGCGAGGCCACGAGCCATGGTGATCTTCTCGCGTGGCCAAGAGAGCAGGTCGCCGTTTTTGCGCAGGTAGTTTCGAAGATCACCGGCTGGTAAGTACTCGACGGCCATGACGAGGTTCTCAAGACTGTTCCACGCGACGCCGACGAAGCGGACGATGTTGGGATGGTCTAGCGACGCCGTGAGCTGGATCTCGCGCGTGAAGTCCTCGACCTCTTGGAACGACTGGCGCTTGTTTGGAAGGATCCGCTTGACAGCGAGAACTTTATCCTCGAACTTACACACCCAGACTTCACCGAAGGCGCCTTTTGACAGGAGACGATCGAACTGGATCTGGTCGTACGGGAGATGGCTACTCACGAGGTTCGGATCTCCCAGGAGGATTTTCATGACCGAGTTGGATGCGCCACTATCATATTCGTCGCTGTAGACGCTTCCTGCCGTCAACGTACCAGCCTGCGTGGCGTCGACTGAGTCGGCGCCTGGTTTCTTTGAGGAATGGTCGTGAGTAGGAGAAAGCAGCGCAGCAGGGTCCATACCTGGCGTGAGGGCGAGCGACTTGCCTCCATCGCTACTCTTCTTGCGACGCAAGAACCAGATCAGCACGCCAATGACCAACAGCACACCGATAATGATCGGAACCAGCAGGATTTTGTTGAAACCACTCGACGAAGACGACGAGCTCGCATTGTTGTTGGAGTTCTGGCCACCGTTCTGCGATCCTGCCTTGGTTCCGTACTGCTGGAGCCAGGCCGAGACGATCTTGCCTTGCGCCGGCGCCTTCATCTCGTTCAACATGGGCGTGCTGATCATGGCCTTCGAGTTGCAGGCAATCACGATGGATCCGACGCCCGGCGCATCCGAGTCCTGGTCTTCCCTTCCGCAATTGAGGTAGGCTTGCTCGGTGTCGCCCGATGCCGTGTGGATGGCTGGCACCGAGTACTCGTTCGTGCCTTCTGTCCAGACATGCTTCAGGATGCGGATCTCCGGGATCGCAGTATCCACGCCGCCCGTTGACCACATCGACTTGTGCACCTCGGCGCCGTTGTCGAACTCGTCGGCGAGACAGCGCGCGACGCCCGATATCTGCGCGCCGTTGCACTCGAGCGACTTGTACCATTTCGCGCCGTCGGGCTGTGTGCAGTTCTGGAAAGTGCACCCGGACCCTTGGTAGTCGGCGAAGGACACGGCGATCTCCGCCATGGAGACGCCGTTGAGCGTCTGGATGCCCACGAGCTCGTTGCGCGGGCCGAGCACGAAGCCCGAGTCCCAGATGAGCGCGCGCTGCAGCAGTCCCGGGAGGTCGGCGAAGGAGGCCCCGACGGCCGTGAGTCGGCTCTGGATGGCACTCGGGAGCGTGGCGTTGGGCAGCGTGAGCCGGGAGATCGTGGCGTTGGCGAGGAAGCGGCGGTAGTACTGCTGCGCGAGGTCCGAGGTCGTGCCGTCGAAGCGGAAGCTCGCGTCGAGCAGCGCCGACGCGTTCTCGGCGAGGTGGCGCATGATGGTAGTAGTAATACTTCGGACGCGTTCCGCTGGACGGACGCGTAAGTCTCTGGACGAGTTACTTTTCTGGACGCGTAAGTCTCTGGACGAGATAATTCCTCTGGACGCGTGAGTCTCCGGACGAGATGATTCCTCTGGACGTCGCGGTCTCCGGACGAGGTGCGTTGTTCTCGCGAAGAAGTGTGGACGGATCGACCTTCCGTTTGAGGGGGAGGAGTCAGCCGGCCGCGAGCATTCCACTTGGACCGGATGACGGCGTCGTCTTCGCCGTTTCTGCCGCTCGCCAACCGTCTAGTTGCGACACCCCCAGCCGAGGGAGGGTTCCTCGAAATTCCCAGGCTTCAACTCACGCAAAACCTCTATGGATTTATTTAATTTGGGTCCAAAAATCCGAGATTTAAGTCCATAACTATGTTTTCAAACCTCTTATACCCGATAGATTTCAAACTGAAACTCTCCCTGATACGACGACAAGTTCAGCAGTAACCCGTGGCCTGGCTTTACCCACGCCACGGTGGACAGGTCCTGTCGGCCATGGCATCGCACGGCCACCTCGCTTCCTCATCCACTCGCCATTTCCTCCTCCTCCTTCTCCATGAGGCCCTCGCTACTCGCCCTCGCGGCGCTCGCCGTCCCGGCGCTCGCGTTGACCGACATCCCGAGCCAGCTCCGTCTCCTGAGCGACATCTCAGCGCCCTACGCGCTCGCCGGCAATCTTATACCGGATACGCTCTCTAAGCGTCTGAACGGCATCAAGCTGTCCTCGCTTCCGGCCGCGCTCCAGCGCGCCGTACTTTGGGATGCCGGACTCGTCCGCGTGGGCTCGTCGGATTCCTCGTCGGAGAGTTCGGCATCCTCGGCCGGCAAAACGGCCACGTATTTCCAGGTCTACGTCCCGTGTGGTCGCACCATGAACGACATCTTCCTGCCCAAGCTCATCGCCGTCGACAACTCGTGCAAAACGCAGGTCTGCAACGCCGCCGCCGTCAACTTTCTCAGCGAGGACTGTCCGCTCGCGACGCTCGAGCAGGAGTCGCTCTGCGCGTTCGGTGGGTCGTTGACGGCCGCGGTGGAGACCTACACGTACACGCCGTGGTCCCAGGATGGCCAGATCGACAACTCGTTCGATCCGGTCGTCGTGCATAAGCGAGGCACTGGAAAGAACGCTTCGTCGACCGTCGACATGTTCGCGATCCTTGAGAAGAGCTCGCTGCAGCTCCAGTACGACCGCTGCCCCGCCAAGGCCTCGTTCGTCGTGCCCTGCCGAGGGATCGACACCTCGAATAAAAATTCAGGGTGGTGCGAGCCCGAGCCGCAGCTCGGAGTGCAGCTCTGGATCAAGGAGCAGACAAGCGGCTCAACAGGCTCGACCGCCACCAAGACAAGCTCGCCCAGCTCGGCGAATGCCGGGAGTGGAAATAGTTCGTCATCGTCGTCCAAGACGATCGCGATCGTGCTGGGTATCTTATTGGCTGTTGCAGTCGTGGTTTGCGTTGCGCTCTTTGTGATGTTGAGGAAGAGAAAGAGCGCCGAGAATGCCAAGGAGTACACCGAGATGCCCGTGACGCCGCCGTACCACGAAGGAGACTCGGCGCCAAGAGAGTTGGGCGGCGGATCGTTCCCAGCGAAGCACGGTGGGAGACCCAGTGAGAGGCCGAGTGAAGCCACGACTGTCGCGACGGGAATGTCGGGCAATATCGGACGGGAGATCGAACTCGCGAACGACAGCATCCGGAAAAAGTCGGCCGTGTTGACGGCATTCTGCGAGGACCAAGCGCTGATGATGAAGCGTATTGCGTACGCGCGGCTCCATTTTGACGAACCGATGGACAAAGGTGCGAACGGAGAAGTCTGGCGTGGTCGCTATGAAGCCCAGGTTGTGGCGATCAAGCGGGTTCGCCAGAATGAGAATACCGAAACTGGTGACCTCAAGGACCTCGAGGACTTTGCCAAGGAAATCACTCTCGCTGCAGCGCTCGAGCACCCAAACATTGTCCGCTTCATTGGACTCTCGTGGCGCGTGCTGTCCGACCTGAGCATGGTGTCCGAGTTCATGGCGCTCGGCGATCTCTCGAGACTGCTCGAGTCGAACGAAGGCAAGCAAATGACCTGGGGTGATCAGAAGGTCTCCATCGCGGTTGATGTCGCGAACGCACTCGTGTACCTACACTCGCTCATGCCGCTGGTGATCCACCGCGATCTCAAATCTCGCAATGTGCTGCTGGATGAGCAGCTCACTGCCAAGATCAGTGACTTCGGGCTCAGTCGCGAGCGATCCCTAGAGGAAACAATGACGAGCGGTATCGGAACCCTCCTTTGGACTGCTCCGGAGGTGCTTCGCGGTGAGCGTTACGATGAGAAGGCCGACATGTACTCGTTCGGTGTCGTGCTCGCTGAGCTAGACACATGCTTGCCACCATACAGCCTCAACCCGGAAGTCGAGGGTGTACGCTCCAAGGGGATGGCGTTGATGCCACTGATCACTCGTGGCGAAGTCCAGCCGGCGTTCTCTCCGGAGTGCCCACCTCCGATCTTGGAGCTGGCGAAGCAATGTCTTGACCAGAACCCGGCAAATCGCCCGCCTGCGATGCAGGTCGTTTACCACCTGCGATCGAAGATCCGCCCACTCCTGTAGTAAATATGAAGTTAACGAAGTTGGATTGTTACTAAATCACTAATGGTACATTCTACTCCAAGATTGACCACTGCCGCGCGAGGACCTCGGCAATTTGCTCGGCTGTCGGCCGGGCCGCCGGGTCTGCGCGGAAGCAAGAGTTTGCTAATTCTCGTAGCCACTCAGGGCACTTTGGGGAGAGTGAGGGGCGAAGCGAGCCGCTCATGACCAAGTTGAGGATCAGGAACGGTCGTAGTGACGCTGGCACTGGCGTATCTGATGTAGATCCTTTCGTCGGAGGAGTTTGGGAAGAGGATGACGACGCTGGAGTCGATTCACCTCCGCCTGCCGTCGCAGCTGTGTTGCTGCCGCGATCACCACCACCACTCGGCGGGTCGTACTGTAAGTCCTGGCGGTTCTGATGATCAAAGTATGGTAGCTGGCACGTTTCGAGCTCAGTAAGGAGCACGCCAAAAGAGTAAATATCGCTGCTCTCCGTGTAATGAACGCCTTCCACAATCTCTGGAGCTGTCCAGAAGGGAGTTCCGATCCCAGAAGTCATTGTTCGATCCAGCTGACGCAGTTTACTCACGCCGAAATCCATTAGCCGAGGGCTCAGTTCTTCATCAAGCAGCACGTTCTTCGCTTTCACATCGCGATGAATGAGAGGAGGCGAAAGGCTGTGCAAATATGCAAGTGCGCGCGCAACTCCAAGAGCAATGCCTGTCTTCTCAGCTGTCCAGAAACCGGCCAAGGTGTCCGAATGCGAGTTCAAATAACCCTGCAAGTCGCCATTCGCCATGTATTCGGTCACCATGCATAGGGTGTCAATGCTTCTCCACGCGACACCAACAAATTGCACCAAGTGAGCGTGACTTAGGGTCGCAGTGAGTCGGATCTCAGAAGTGAAGTCCTCAATATCCTGGAACTTGGGACGCTTTTCCTGGCGAATGCGTTTCACAGCGACTTGGGTACCTTTGTAGTTCGCTAGCCAGACTTCACCAAATGCACCACGCGAAATCTGTCGCTGGAACGCTATCTCATCGAAAGTCAGGCGCTTTCCTTGCAGGATCGGGTCGGTGACCAATGGCTTCAGCGCCGAGTTCGCAGCGTCGTCATCAACGGGAGTGGAGCTCCGCTTAGCCTGGTGGCTCTTCCGCAAAGATGTCGGTGTTGTAGACGAGTGGAATGTGGCATGGTCCTCGCTCACCTTCCCGTGAATCTGCCCGTCGGCTGAGACGAGCAAGATTGCAGCCGTATCTGAGGCTTCCGACTGTGCTTGTCGCTTTTGCCTTCGCCACCACACTCCAAAGGCTGCCAGGAGCAGAAGCAGCACGCTCCCAACGACGATGATCACGATGTACTCTGTCTTCATCCCACTATCGTTCTTCAGCTCTTGCTGCGTGAGCTCAAGCCACTTGGTGACTAAGTCCGAGGTCGGTGGCGGCTGCCACCTCGACTGGTTGGCCACCGTGCGGTAGATGCCGCAGGGCACAGTGAGACCGGTCGTCTGCGTAAGGTTCGCTTGTGGGCACTGGCTCCATGCAGGCTGTCGCTGCGGCGGCACGGTATGGATCGCGTACACAGTGTAGTACACGGCCGGGATGCCATCGACCCAATAGTGGCGGACGAGCTTCATCTCTGGGATTACGGGTCCTTCGTCGCCGACCTCGGTCGAATTGATCCGGCCCGAGCCCGTGGCCCACATGGCCGTGTTGGTGTCAGATCCGATGATATCGTCGGCCACACAATTGGCGACCGAGAGCATCTGCGAGCCCTTGCAGAACTGGGACCGGAACTCGTTCGTGCAGTTCTTAGCCGTGCACCCGGCGCGCAAGAACGACTCGAGCGGCACGGCGAGCTGCGCCATCGAGCGGTTCCCAGTCGTGTAGACCTGGAGCAGGTCGCTGCCGGCGCCGAAGACAAAGCCCGAGTCCCAGATCAGCGCGCGCTGCAGAAGAGACGGGAGCTGCTCGAAGCGCAGCCCGTGGGCTGCGAGCCGTCGCTGGATCTTGTCCGGGAGCTGCTCGGTCGAGAGCGAGACGGCCGCGGGCGCGCTCGCCAATGAGCCCGAGGCCGAGAGACTCGCGTACGCGCGGTAGTACTGCTGGGCGAGATCCGAGGTCGTGCCGTCCCAGTAGAAGTCGGAGCTTAGGACGGCGTCCATGGCTGTTAACTGGATGGAAATCCGGCGCTCTGGACGCGTCCGGAAGATCTACTCGCGGTCGTGAGCGAGTCGGAAGAGTTTTTGTTTGCGCGTGTTCACTCGCGTCTAAAAGAGTCGAGTTATGACAAGACGGCCTCGCGAGTTTTTTTTTTTCTCTTGGGGTCGGTCGTTGTCGTGACGAGAAATAAAAAAAAGAAAAAACCTAACGCGTTCGTAACGCAAATCCCAACAACAAATTTTAGCGGGAATAAGAACGGCCAGGTGGTGGCAGGTGTGTGGATCCACTTGGGATCTGAACCTCGTGCTCTCTTCACACACACAAAAAATCGTCAAGCTCATCCCCACTCGATCGGATGGACGCGGCAACTGTCGTGGATCCACGTCTCTTCAGTTCACGCAGTGACGTGCGAGAATAGGGATGACCTTTTTTGGATACATATCAATGGTCCTGGTCAGGCGGATCATTTGTCCTGGTTTGGCAAGACTTTGTGTGTGGGTACCCGAGCCAACCTTCAGCCAAAATAGCAAGTCTATAATCCTCGTTAGCCAAGTCTAACACGTTGCGGTGAGCGAGGCAGTGAGAAGATCGGACACCTCTTGGTACTTGATTCCGACTCGAGAGACCGTGTCCTGGGCGGGCTTGTTCACGGGGAACCAAAGGAAATCGGGGTGGTCCTCGGCAGAGCCAGCGACCCACTCCCCACCAATGATGTTGCCTAGGTCGTCGAGCTCCAGCAGATACTCGTGGTCGGCCGATCGGACGTACTTCTCGGCCAGCCCCGTCGGCACGAGCGAGCCGTCTTCGCCGGCTTCGACAATCCACTTGAATCGGTTTTTGACATACATGATCTTCTGCACGACTGGGTTGAACGGGTACGTTGTGGTCTTGAAAAAGTCCCACGCCGCGTCATCGGGTGTGAGTTCCTTGGTCTCGAGGATCTCGTAGCTCTTGACGGGCTGGTTCCACACCTCCACGCCTGAGGCCACATCCACGATGAAAGTTTGGTTCCTCAGACCGAGGATGTTCGTCACGGCGACGTGGAAGAAGCCTGGGCCAAGGTCGCGCCGCGTGGGGTCGCGGAAGCGGCCGTACTGGTCCTTGTTGTTGGGCTCGTCATCTTTGCCGTTGAACCGCGCGCCTGTGAACACAGTCTCGATCGCTGCGCTGTCGTATATCTCTGTCATCAGCGCCTTGATGTCGAACGGCTGGAAGGTCGTGTTACCGATGGTCACTGGGCACTTTGGCTCGGTCTCAAGCATTGCAGCAGGCGCCCACGCGTGACAAAGGCCATACCACGTCGGGATGCAGTATCCTGAGTCCTCGCCCTTCCGCTTGGCACATGCACTGCCATCTTTGAGCTCAGCGCAGTCGCTGATTGTCTTGCAAGATTTGTGGAATTTGAGGCTGAGGATACCGTTCACCATCGAAACGGTTTGTGTGAACTCGGTCACGTTGAGACCGAATGCTGTCGCGTACTTCTCGGCTGGGCTCGGCTGCCCTACAGACCACTCAGCGTTGATCCCATCCGCGTAACGTGGCCAGTAGCTGCTTGGCCATGGAGTCACTGGAGCCGTACCACTCTTGGGCAGCAGCTTGACGTTTCGCTCAATGGGTGTTTGGAAATGCTCCTCGAGACGCTGCATATCCTCGCTGCTCGTCTCGAGGCGTCTACCGGCGTACTGGCGCATAGCTGCTTCATTGGGAAGTGATACGGTGCCCGGTGGGGCGGCGCCACCAAGTTCCATGATCTCCTGAACGAGGTCTTCGATCGACGCTCGTGATTCGACTGGAGCGATGTACTTGTCTGCCCTGATCTCAGAGCCATATGCAGGATGCGAGTCTGTGAGTGGAACGTGGAGCCCTACTGGCGTGACCGGATTCATTTGCATCGGGGCTCCATTGACGCAAGAGCAGAGGGCGACCGCAGAAATGACAGGCAGAGAGACGAGACGAGGATGGAACACCATTTTGACAATGAGAACGATAACACCAATTCACAAATGGCAATGAAGGTGAGAAGCGAGTGGAAGATTTGAGGAGGCATCGTCAATGGAAAAGCTCGCCTATGATACTGACTCGTGCACGCCAGCACCCGTCAGCCGGTCGAGCACTCAGCG
Organism: Pythium myriotylum; assembly: GCA_023091665.1. Lineage (NCBI taxonomy): Eukaryota > Oomycota > Peronosporomycetes > Pythiales > Pythiaceae > Pythium > Pythium myriotylum. Next base: position 1,140,199 of record JALJCQ010000022.1, on the reverse strand, counting down.
TGACTCAGGCATCCCAGCTCAGACTCTACTGGAAAGCATCAACAAGAGGTTGAGTTTTGGAAGACATGACAATCCAGTTCGATGGCATCACAACAGTTTGCATCGCCCTTCTGCTCACAGCATGAGACTCCGTAATTCAGTAAAGTGCCTTCGTCTTCCGAATCGTCAGCATCACGTAGAAACACGGCCATGTTGAGTTCAACGACTTGCCCACCATGCGGATAGAACATGGCTACATTTCTGGAAAGTCCAGCACATCAGGAGAACCCCACGGCGGGTGGTATCCAATCGACTGACGGGCAGTGTAAGATCACTTCAGCGACCCACATGCTTCCGTCCTCTGCACAATCCACGGAAAGGAGGAGCCAGGAGGCATTCATGATCGCTGTCGTGCTCACATGACATGTGACATTGATTTCGATAAATATGAATCTCCTAGTGTGTCGGAGTATTGCGTTCTCAGTACGATCCGAGGATCTGTGATAGTCGGTAGCGCACTTCGCCAGCGGTAGGTCGCTGCGTGGGATCGAGTGCGAGGCAGGAGCGGCCCAGTAGCACCATATCCGTTCGGCTCATGGAACTAAACTCAGCTTGGATCTTGCCAACAGAGACGAGGTGCAACACGGCCGCGTCGGGCAGTTTGCGGCCATCGGGGCTCACAGCGTTGTGGTACGGCAGCTGCAGCGAGTCGAGCTCGGTCAAGACGATACCGAACGAGAAAATATCGGCCTTCTCGTCGTAGTTGTTGCCCATCATGACCTCGGGCGCGATCCAGAGTGACGAGCCGACGTTCGAGGTCATCGTGTTGTGGGTCGACTCCTCACGAGAGACGCCGAAGTCGGAGATCTTGGCCTGCCAGTGCTCGTCAAGCAGCACGTTCTTGGACTTGAGGTCGCGGTGGACGATCTTGGGGGTCAGCGTGTGCAAGTACGTGAGCGCCTCGGCGATGTGGAGCGCGATGCGAACCTTACGTACATCTGCCCACCCGCTCTTCCTGCCAAGCTCTCGCCACTCACTCAGCATAGAGCGCAGATCGCCATTTGGCATGTACTCGAGCACAATGCAAAGATCCCGTGGCGAATCCCACGCCACACCGACGAAACGGACGATCCGCTCGTGGTCGAGCGTGGCCAGCAGCAGCGCCTCTTTCATGAAATCCTCTAGGCTCGCCATGCGTTTGCGGTTCTCGGGTAGCAGCCGCTTGATCGCTACGCGCTGGTTGTGGTACACACCCTGGAACACCTCGCCGTACCCACCTCGGCTGATGATCTCTCGGAACTTGAGCTTTTCGTAGGGGATCCGCGCTGCGAGGATCTCGGGGTCTTTCCAGATCGCGCTGAGCGAGTCTCGGTCGCCTGCGCTGCCAGGTGCCGTCGTTCTCGACGACGACCACGACGACGGCGACCTGGGCTTGGGTACCATCTGCGACGACCGCGAGTACGAGCCGCTCGCTGGCGCTGCCTGTTCTGCGGCGGCCATGGCGTACGCCGACTCCCCGAGCTCCATATCAAGCTGGTCGAGCTGTCGGCGCATCTCTTTGTCCGTCTCCTCTTTCTTGCTCTTCTGGCGACGCAGCACGTAGGCGAGCGCGAGCACGACGACGGCCACAAACACACCGACGGCGATCACGATGCCGTACGTCGTCGAGTGGGAAGACTTGGACGTCGTGTCATCTATAGTTGTGGTGCCTCCACCGGCCGTGGTGCCACCAGTCGTGGTACCTCCGGCCGTGGCATTGCCCACACTGCCGGAGCCGCTGTGGCTCCCTGTGACGTTATGCTTAGTTGGCACGGGCGTGGCCGTCGTCACCACGGGAGCCGAAGTCGTCGGCGCCGCCGTCGTTGGCGCAGCTGTCGTCGGGGCCGAGGTCGTCGGCTCGGGCGTCGGGTCTCCCGCGTCTGGCTCGGTCTTTGGCGTCGGGGCAGGTGTTGTCGTCACGGGGGGCGCTGTGGTCGTGGTGGTTGGGGTCGGGGTCGTCGAGGTCGGGGTCGGCGTCGTCGTCACCGGCGGGGGTGGTGCTGTCGTCGTGGTCGTGGGCGTCGGCGTCGTGGGCGTCGGCGTCGGATCGGTCGCGAGGCTCCCGGTCGAGTTGAGCGCGGCGTCGACGCGTGCGAGCAGCATCCCGGCGGCCAGCACGAGCGCGAGCGACCGCCGCAGTCGGCGGTGGCCACGACATGGCGATCCCATGGCTCCTGGCTGCCAATTAACGACTAGCATGTGCCAGGCAGGGGGAAGTGGGAAAACTGCGACGTCGCTCGCCCGCCTGCCGAATCCCCACGGCGCAGCCGCGGCGGCGAGGCGCCCGGAGTGTCGAGGAGACATGCACCGAGGGTCTCATACAAACCCCAAGTCACGGGAGACTCGCGCGGGCCCGTTTATGCACTCTATGAAATTTTCACGGGCTCCGCTAATCTGGACTCCCCGAGCTTTTTGGCGTTGGAAGGTTTGCCCACGCACCCAATCTTCTGGCCTCCTCGAGGGGGGAGAGACCAGATCGTCTCTTCACCGTTGGCGTTTCGTCCGTGCTTTTTCATTTTTCCATGTCAGGAGGGGATGCGACGAGCCACGAGGCCACATCAAAGACTGGTTTTGAGTCTAGGCACTGGGTTGGGAACGACTGGCTGGATTCCCACGATGCGAAAACGAGCGATCTGCGATATTAATATGTGGTACGTAGACACTGCTCGCAGCCGCTTTGGCTTCAGGCATGTCGCCCCATCCGAAAAGTCGGAAAGAAGCCTTGTCTTCCGCATTGGGCGAGAAACGCCGAAACAACCAGCCGAGACCTCGTCAAGAGCTCGGCGTTGTCCGTATCAGGCTTTCCCACGACGACTTACTTTCCGAGTTGCTATTAACTGGAGGATGCTGCAGTTGGGTGTCCATGCGGGAGCTTCTGGTGTGTGTGTGTGATGTTGAAGTCTTTTCACTCCAAAGAAAGAGGTGAGGCCCCCTCACCTCGCTTTTCGCGTGGGCCACATGTATTGCGTTCGAATATGGGCCTCATAACCGCTAGGAGGTTACCATATCTGTTAAGGCATCCAGTACGTCTTTCCACAGGTACTGCTTGAGCCAGGAGCACCGCGCCGCACGCTCGCGGGACACCTGCTCGTGATGCTGATATCAACTTGAACAGGTCGTTCCACGGCCAACTCACCAGATGCGGAGAGGTGCCAACTTGAATGTGCTGAACATTCGCGGCCACTCTTCCTCGCCGACATACCCACGGCACGTGCCGCGAGCCAAGTGCACCGGAAGCGCGGAAACGCTCCTCGCAGCCTCAGAGGCTGATTCCCACCCTTCAAAGTGGCCATGGCGCGGAGACTCGTGGCGCTCGCGCTGCTCGGCGCCCAGGCCGCCGCGCGCTCGGACGTGCCCGAGCAGTTTTACCGCCTTCTCCAGAGCGGCAAGCCGATCCCGGAGATCCCGTTTTTGCCCAAGCCGCTGCCGACGCACTTGACCAAGCGCCTCAAGGAGATCGAGTTCTCGTCGCTCTCGCTGCCGCTCAAGCACGCGCTGCTCTGGGACTCGGGGCTCATCATCTCGGGCAACACGGACCAACAGGACTACGTGCAGGTCAAAGTGCCCTGCGAGGCGTCCATGAACGACATTTTCCTCACGCCCGACGAGATCTCCGAGCCCAAGGAAGGGAACTGCTCGCTCGTGCCGTGTAACGCGCAGATTCTCCATTTTGCGACCTTTAATTGCTCCACGAAGAATGTCGAGGCGCTTGCGCAATGCGGCGTGGTCCAGGGCGAGCCAGTCACAGCGACATCGAGCAATCCGATCTGGTCAGAAGATGGCGAGATCGACCAGGACGTCTACATCCGCATCTACAAGAAACCGGCCAGCGGCAGCGGCTCGGCGACACTGTACACTATTCAAGAGAAACGCATGAATATCCAAGATGACAAGACGCTCAAGGATTGCCCCAACAAGGCCACGTTCATCATTCCGTGTAGAGAGCTTGGCGCGTCGAACGTGACGGTCGATGGCCAATGGTGTAACCCGGTCGCGAACACGTTTGTGGACTTGTGGATCAGCCAGGAAGCAATGCAATTGAAGGCCAAGGACAAAGCCGATAGCGACTCGGCCAAGATCCACACATTCATCTCGCTCTTCGCGATCGCGGCTGCCGGGTGCTGTTGCAGCGGGTTTTGTCTCTGGCGCCGACGTCGCCGAGCCAAAACGGCTCGATCGAGTGCCGGCGTACCGAGTCGCATTGGAGGATCGTCTGAGGAAATGCAACATGCGTTCATGACGAACCAGAACCACCACCACATGATCACGACCGACTCGGAGAACACAGGAGTCGGATTCCCCAACGACCGCGTGTCCTCGTTTACTAGCAACGAGCTCGAGAAGATCAACAACAACTTTTGCGAACGATCACGAGATCTTGCCGAATTCTGTGATGACCAAGAACTCATGATGAAGCGCATTTCGTACGCAAGTCTCCATTTCTCGACGCTCATCGCTCGCGGCGCGAATGGAGAAGTGTGGCGCGGCGAATACGCTGGTCAGGATGTTGCTATCAAACGCATGTTACGCGACAAGCAAGGTGAGATAATGTTTATGGAAGTATTTGCTCGTGAGATCCGCCTCGCGTCGACGCTAGAGCACCCGAACATCGTCCGTTTCATCGGCCTTTCCTGGCGCTCGCTATCGGAGCTCTGTATGGTCTCCGAGTTCATGCCCTCGGGCGACCTCGCGCACTATTTATTGTCCAAGGAGAGCCGCAACCTAAGCTGGGAAAATCAGAAGATGTCCCTTGCACTCGACATCGCCAACGCTCTCGTGTACCTCCATTCGTTGATGCCCGTGATCATCCACCGTGATCTCAAGTCTCTGAACGTGCTGCTCAACGAGAACTTCGAGGCCAAGCTGAGTGACTTCGGGCTGAGTCGTGAGCGCTCGTTTGAAGAAACAATGACGAGCGGTGTTGGCACGATGCTCTGGACCGCACCGGAGGTTTTGCGTGGTGACCGCTACACTGAGAGAGCCGACATCTATTCGTACGGCGTTGTATTATCCGAGATTGACACGTGCCTCCCGCCGTACTCACTGAACGAAGAAGTCGCTCGGGCCAAGCAGAAGAGTGCGCAGCTGCTGCCATTGATTCGCAACGGCCAGATCAAGCCCCAGTTCCGCCCAAGTGTGCCCAAGCCGCTTCATGAGCTCGCGCTCGCGTGCCTCGACTACGTTCCAGAGAAGCGCCCGAACGCCATGCAGATCGTGTACATTTTGAGGTCCAAGGTCATGCCCACGCTCGTGTAGACGACCGAGAGGTCTATCACAAGTAAATAAACTCCATTCGATTGATTAGCCTCTTTTGCGACCAGCAACTTTGTACAGATCAAGTTGCGCCCACTTTGAATCCATCGGGGAATACCTCTAAAAGCACATGCTGTACCGTCTCTGTGTCGGATCACTGATCAACTCGAACTGAATCAATGTACAACCCATAACTCTATAAAATGATATAGCGGTTCCGAGCAGAGCCCCATCTGTTGTCGAGCCAGGAGGAATCCTGCATCTTTGACGAGGTCCACCATGGCAGGGCCTTGACCCTTCCAAATTGTCTCCCTGTGGTACCTGCCCCCTCTTCCTACTTCTCGACCCTGCCACCAATCTCCACCGTCTTCACCCCCGCCCGCATCCTCGGCCGCCGGTAGGTTCTTTCGCGATCAAGTCGCACGTGGCAGAAGCATTTCTCGTTAACTGATCCCTGGGATGTTCAGACGACGTTGCTAGTGTTCTCAAGACCCGTGTCCTACGTGATGGTCGTCGTCGCAATAATCGTCGGCGTGGTCGTCCTCGCTGTCGTGGTAATCTTCGTCGCGTGCTTCTACTGTAGCCAACGTACCAAGCGCGAGAACGCCGCCGCGCTCGCCGTACAAGAGGCCCCCCTAGAGGAAGAGACAATGACCGAATTGCCGCATCGCCTCCTGGTCTCGCCCAACGCCCCGACGTACAACTCGTCGTTTTTCTCGGGTGGATCTGTCCCCCTTGCAATCGCCGTGCCGAGCGCCCCCACGGCGGACTTGGACGACCAGGTCATGTCGATCGAAATCCAGCTCCAACAGCGAGAATTCGACAGGTATGCAAGAGAGCGAGCGCAACGTCAAAATGCCCCACCTCCAGAAGTTCCGCGATCGACTCCACCGCCTGGTCACCAACCTCACCAGCCACGATCTCTGCCTCAGGACCAACAAGTTCCGCAACCTCAACAGCCCACGCAATTGGCGGGGGCTCAGCCGCAGCCATGGGACGACCCGATCTTTGTGGCTTCACGAATTCCGATGGAGGCACTCTTCACGACCGAGCTGATTAGCAGAGGAGGCTTCGGCGAAGTTTACAAAGGATCCTACCGAGGACAAAACGTTGCCATGAAGAAGCTTCTACCCGAGACACGTCGCGACCTGAAGCATATTGCTGGGTTCTTCTCTGAGATCAAGCTCACGGCGACAATGGAACATGAGCGGATCGTCCGGTACATCGGCGTGGCGTGGGATGCATTGAGTGATGTATGCGTGGTGACGGAGTTCATGGAAGGAGGAGACTTGCGCTCTTTGCTGACCAGGTTCGAATCGGTGGACAAACGGCCACAAGGGTTCGACAAACAGAAAGCGACCATTGCTCTCCATGTAGCGCACGCCCTGACTTATATGCACTCGCTCCAACCGGTTGTGCTCCATCGTGACCTCAAGTCGAAGAATATTTTGCTGGACGAGAGTCAGTGGAACGCTAAGCTGACGGATTTCGGGGTCTCTCGTGAGCGCAGCGACAACACAATGACTGCAGCGGTGGGCACAATCCTGTGGATGGCCCCTGAGGTGATGGCGGGCGATCGGTATGACGATAAGGCCGATGTGTTCTCGCTTGGTATCGTGCTGTCAGAATTGGACACGCACTCGATGCCGTACGCAGACGTCCGAGCTCGGCTGGTGAGCGACAACGGTCGCGCGATGCCGGAGACGGCACTGCTGCAGCGTATAATGACGGGCCGAGTGAGTGTTACGTTCTCAAGTGCGTTACCAGAAGATATTCGCTCGCTGTTTCAGTCGTGTGTGTCGCTGGACCCGACTGCTCGACCAACAGCAGCTCAGTTGCTCTACGAACTCCACAAGATCTCTAACTCGCTGTAATCTAGTCCTTCATTTTCTTGCTTGAGGAGAATGCACGTGGATGCTCTTGTAGATATTAACTTGTTGCTTCTCCTACTTAAAAACTAGATTTGAATAGCCGAAATACAGCACATTGTAACTAACAGAGAGTGATCGCTTAGCTCCATCGTCCGAAGCACCTAGAGACGCCTTGAAGATTCACCACGGCAAATGCAACACAGATTTATCAGACACCACGAGTCCACGTAGACCTCCCATAATGGATACTGGTCTCATTAATGGATCACCGCAACGAGGGCCGTCGATGTAAATGACCTCCCAGAAATAATTCATGAGAACTGGAGACCTTCCATCTCCTCCCATCTGGAGAGGGATTCGCTGATCCTTCCTTCGACTATCCCTCCTCTTGACACGCTGCTCCCATTACACCAGAGACCACGAGTCTCACGAAGCCTCGGGGCTCTCGCTCTCTCGTCGGCGTCTCCTGCGGTCTCCATCTCTCTTGTTGTCGTCCTCGCGACTGCGTTGCGCTAGTCGCGATCAATGATGGACACCACGACGATCGCGATTCTCGGCGGCGCGCTCGTGGTGGTGCTCGCTCTGCTCGTCGTGGGCTGCTGGCGAGCCCATCGCGTAAAGAAGCAGGACGCCATGCTTGCAGAAATGCCCACGCGAACTCGGCACATGCCATCCCCGGGGCTGGAGGCCCACGTGGCCATGGTCTCACCTGAGCTGACGTACAATTCGTCAGTGTACTCGGCGCATACCTCATCGCGAGCAAATGGCCGACTTCCGACCAACGCTTCAGCTGCCAGTGCTGACCAATTGCGCCGATCCGAGTTGGACCGCTACACGATGCCCGTGCGACTCACCAAGGTGGCGTCGCCTCGGCCAGCGCCCCAGACTACTCTGCTCATGCCTGTAGGCTCATTGTACCAGCAGCGAGAACCGCAGCCCTGGGACGACCCGGTGTTTATCGCCTCACGCCTCCCAATGGACGCGATCTCAACAGGCGCGCTGATCAGCCGAGGTGGTTTCGGAGAAGTGTACCAAGGGATATATCGCGGCCAAGTTGTGGCGCTGAAGAAACTGCTTCCAGAGGCGAGGCGAGATCTCAAGCAAATCGCAAGTTTCTTCAGTGAGATTAAGCTCATGGCGACGATGGAGCACGAGCGGATCGTTCAATACATCGGCGTGGCGTGGGATGCGCTCAGCAACGTCTGTGTTGTGACCGAGTTCATGGAGGGTGGGGACTTGAGGTCCGCGCTCGACCAGTTCGAGACTGTCGACCGTCGGGCGCACGGTATAGACAAGCAGAAGGCGACCATCGCTCTCCACGTTGCCCACGCACTGATCTACATGCACTCCCTACAACCCATGATGCTCCATCGCGATCTCAAATCCAAAAATGTGTTGCTGGATGCGAGTCGCTGGAATGCGAAGCTCGTCGACTTCGGTGTGTCCCGCGAGCGCAGCGACATGACCATGACGGCGGGGGTCGGCACCTTACTGTGGATGGCGCCTGAGGTTGTAGCTGGGGAAAAGTACGACGACAAGGCCGACGTGTTCTCGTTCGGGATTGTGTTATCGGAGCTCGACACCCACCGCATGCCGTACGCAGATGTCAAGCAGCATCTTGCTCGGGAAAACGGTCGCAACATTCCGGACACGGTGCTCCTCCAGCAAATCCTGTCTGGCCAAGTCACTGTGTCGTTTTCAAAGAATCTACGAGAGGACATCCACGCGTTGGCGAAGTCATGTGTGTCACTGGACCCGAGCAAGAGACCGACGTCGGCGCGAGTGCTTTACGACTTGCACACGATCCTCAATTCTCTTTGAGCTTGCTAATGGTCGCGTTCAGCGAGCCAGGTAGCATTATAATTGGGGTTGCGGAAATTGCCATGATGATTCAAGTCAAGTAGAAATGGCCCAGGGGCTTCATTCCTTCCAGAGTCCATCGAAATCTGGTGAAACCACCAGGTGAAATCAAGATTCGGAGAGGCAGATTGGCGGCAAATACAAACGTTGTGCGTGGTACGGCATACTCCAACCGATGGTGGATAAGTCCAAGAAGACACAAATCAAGTAGTGTCGATGCAAGAAATCTTTTTACATTTTTCTGTCAGCGCGTCATCGATAAGAATGGATTTCCAACAGTGAAGAGGGCGAAGCGTACAATCAGATGGAAAAGAAACGACACAAGCATTTCATATTGAAGAGGCCAACTTCCAGCTCGCGGTCTTGTGTCCCACTCGCGTATCTTGGATCAGATTCGTATACCTATCCTTCGTGTTGCTATCTTCGAGCGGGTCATTGAATACAGGAGCCAGAAGCTGGGAAGACTGCTTGAAGAAGTGGCCATGTGTACTGTGGGTATTGTGATATCGAAGCGTCAAGATGGAGATGAACTCGGCTGGGGCACGTCACTTACTACTGCCTCCATCGCGCTGGGTGGTAGGATGTGCCGAAGAGAGTTTTATCTCAGGTGTTGCACATGCAGTGTCGTGGCCTGATATAATCAGACGGAGATCGGATAAACATGTTCAAGGAATGGAATGTGGAGTTCGTGGTGGCCCAGTGGACCATTCGCCCTGAGGAGCGTTGCCCAGCCAGTTGTATAATCGGCAGCACGCCCTCTTCACTCGATGAGAGGCACGCAAGCCTCAGCGAAAGCCCGCGCCTGCGCCCGGACCTCCAGCGTGATAGCAGTCGTTGTGAGGAACGCAAGGACAACCCTCATTGTTGGCGGACGAGCCGTTTCGAGAGAATCGTGAGGTTTGACTGTTTATTGTGGGGTAAGCTGGCCAGGCTCTCGGGAAAAATTGCGCTCTAGTGGTCTCATTGCCTCCATCTTGCAACTTGTTGGGGTCCAGCATCCCTGGAAGGTCGATGCTGGGAGGATTGTTCATCGAATTGCCTGCGTGACATCGAGAACTGTGATATCGATGCTGGGAAGACGTCGAAGTACACTTGAAGACATAGGAAGTCCGAGAACTGCACTTCTATCCTTCCGAACGGGGCTCTTTTCGGTTCTATTCTGCTCGAATCCAATAACAGTTCAACTCGATCATGAGTCACAGAAGTCATGTACGTCGTGCGTGACTTAACCGAGTTGTGTCAGCGTCCGAAGAGCGGACGAAGCCCGTTGGTCAGCAGGAAAAAATTGTCGGCATGAAGCACGTTGGTCAGCAGGAAAAAATTGTCGACATGGCCGCTCAGGGGACTGTGTAACGAATTCAATCAAGCAAAGAAAATTGATTTCCAGACAAGTGTTCATGTGCACGCTAATTACTCATGTACGAAGGTTCGTTAGAGTTGCGCAAGTTGATGGCATAGTTTCACTGGAGCCCACTCGCGAGCGATTAGTGCGGCGGTGGGTCGCATGGGAACTGCAGGCAGTCGTGCTGGTAGTTTCTACTGGCGATAGCGCTGCGGGGCGCTGGCTCGTTATCGGCGACGAGGTATGGTGGACGGGTGCACGGGAAGTCGCGGCATGGCACGACCCAAGCCTCTGGTTGAGCGACGTTGCCACCACCATTCACTCCGTCGACTTCGTCCGACGCACCACGCAACGATCGAGTATCCCCGAGGGTCTGGGCTTGCGCCTGGACAGAGAGGGAGATGGCGGTGACAGCGAGGAGCGCGAAGATCGTCTTCATTCTTGGTATTGGAGTCGTTTGTCGAGAGGCTTGATGGTTCGGTCGCTCGTTTTGGAATGAGCCGGCCAGATAAGAGGCACTACTTCGGCAAAGGTTTATGCCTCTGATGGGTTGTGATCAATGTCTCGAAACCTACCATCATCATCACGGATTCGTGGTGGCTTGTGGCCACGAGAGTCGTTCGACGAAGCTGAGGTGTGATAGTCTGACCTGTGATCTGTGCTATCGACGTGCGAGGAATGCTCCCTTGAAAGTCGGGTGTCCCCGCTCATGCTTCTGATTGATGTTGTTTGTGTTGCATTTTGATTGCGCGTAAGGTGTTTTTGACATGGCGCACGCAACATATTCCATAAGCCTACATGATTATTGAGTCTCTACATCCACAATATTCCGGCTCCGGCTCAGGGATTGCAAGCCATCGAAGACCCTCCATCTCGATGGTCAGCAGTAGCTCTGAGACCAGCCCGTCATACTACTTTGAAGCCCGACCGTCGTCGACTGTGATATAATCAGATGAACCCTAAGGACATCGGCTTGTACTATCTAAAAGGACTGATATGCGGAATACATCGACCCAGGGGGGGTCCTATGAGCAGATTGCACATCAACGCGACACCGCCGAAGTGTCTGGTACTGTACTTGGTTGAAGCATGCAGGTTTTCCCGGTTTCGAAACGAAGGCGTTCTCATTTTCCATTCTACGTCGTGTACAGTGTCTTCGAAAGCATCGTCGATGGGAACTCTTTTCTCTGACACGGGAATGAATATTGCCCGTCTCATCTCACGCTCTCACATCGCCCCTCGCCAGCTGCGAACTTTACTGCAGTTACTTGAGCCGGTAAGCACGGGAGCATGCAACAGAGCCCCAGCTATTAGGGTACATTTATTGCGCTCAATAGACTTCACCTTCATCGACAGTTACTTCACCGCGGAACCGAAGCCTGCCATTCACGCGAAGGACGGCTGTAACGAAGAGCTGCAGAGCGCCACCAGCTTCGGGGACAAATGGTTTTTTTCCGCGTTGTTCGCTAAGTGGGCTTTCCCGATGTCCTTAGGCTCCCATCTGATTACAATAAGGTTCATAGAGTTGTGATCACGCCTCGAAGCGAAGTGCTGTTCTACAATGTTGCTAGAGTATCCTCATTGCTCTTGAGCCAGACATTGAAGATACCTGATACACTGAGTTAACATGCAAAACTGGTCCTTCTCTGCACAACGTCGTGCTGCAACACAGCGTCAACCACTTCAAGTATCATGTGTGCAGGTAGTACCTGCACACCTGCCAGGTACATCCGAGTTGAAAAGAACCACCTCTCGCTCCCCCGCTTCCACATCAAATTCTGCAAATACCATGCGGTCACCTCGGCAAGCGGTCTTCCGGATCCCCCCTCTATCAAGAAAGATTGGCTGAGATGGACTACCGATCGGAGAGCCTGGGTCCACACTACCCATGCAACCCCTCGCCAGGGTGTTCTCCCCCAAACATTGCTGGAGCAGTGCCTCTTGTCTGGCCGGCTCATTCCGCAACGAGCAACCAAACCATCAAGCCTCTCGACAAACGACAAACGACTCCAATACCAAGGATGAAGACGATCTTCGCGCTCCTCGCTGTCACCGCCATCTCCCTCTCTGTCCAGGCGCAAGCCCAGACCCTCGGGGACACTCGTTCATTGCGTGGTGCGTCAAACGAGGTCGACGGAGTGACTGGTGGCGGCAACGTCGCTCAACCAGAGGCCTGGGTCGTGCCATGCCGCCACTTTCCCTGCACCCGCCCGCCATACCTCGTCGCCGACAACGACCCAGCACCCCACATGGCGGATGCCGACCAAGCAAGCGGAGCCCGTGCCATTCTTTGGCCTCATTGCCGTGATAGCCCATGCACCCCACCGCCGTATTAGTTGAAAGGCAGCTTTTAGCCTTGTTTCCCGTGACCTACTTGTTCGTCTGGGATAATTGGTAATAAAACACGTTGAGTTCTGCAGTTCTCATTTCTTGTTGTGTGGGTCGAACCTCCCGTCTTTCGCCGCCGTCTCGCTCTCACCCGCGGAAACTAGTGCGCTGCCTGGTGCGTCCACGACGAACTCGACTGCGACACCAGTTGGGTGTGCCGCAGTCAAGTTCGTCGTGGACGGTCGAGTTCGCTGACTCGGAATCTGGGAATCCAAGTCGGCAAAGCTTTCAAAGCCTCACGACAATTGGTGTTAGCGACCACGGGTGTGTTGTCAACACCAACAAGCAATGCACGTCGTTGGAGAGCACTTTCCATGACAATGAACGTGACATTATGAAAAGGAGTTGTCCTAAATGCCTGTCCATCACGGTTCATTTCAGGCGAAACTACCAAGAGAGGGTCACAGACTTGGGCGGTCGAGCTGCCTCCTTCAGGATCGCAGGAAATCATCATGGAGATGGTCAACCACTCAGTTGGGTTACTTCAGCTTTCTCCGTATCGGCAGTGCGAGGTGCTGACTGATTATCGGCGGCGAGGTACGGTGGGTGTGTGCATGATGCGGGACGGCATGGGTAGATCACGGACTCCGGCTGCGCGACAACAGTATCAGCTTTGCTTGGAGCTGACCCGCTGTCAGCGACAAGATACGGTGGACGGGTGCACGGTGGGAAGCGGCATAGCCCTGTGGCTAGCTTTGCGGCATTGTCACCACCAGTCGCTCCATCGGTAGTACGCTCCCCCTCCTCAACGACGGACGCCGATGCAACACGTAACGCGCGAGTCTCTGCGTAGACCTGCGCTCCTTGCGATATAGCGATAACAGCGAGAAGCGTGAGAGCGGCCTTCATTACTGGTGGTCTTAGTATGGGTCGCTGCGGGACTTGAGGGCTTGATGGCCAGTTGCAGAGTGAGCTGGTCGGGCAGCAGATTATGGTCTCGATTCCAGAACATAACTTGCCGCTCCCAATGGACTCATTTCATTCGTAGTGTAGCCAATGGTGGTGCAATAAATCCACCTGCGTGAGATTCGGAAGGTGCGATATGATGATGATGATGCAAGTGAAGTTGATTGAGTTCCTTGGCAAAATGGATCTGTTAGGGTAAACGTGGTAGGCTTGTGAAGACCACCACAGACGCAGTTGCGAAGATTTTGTTGGTACTCGGCAGTTTCTCCAAGTGGTTGTAACGTTTGATAGGGAAGAAGTCACGGCTTCCAAATATGATGTAGCTATCCTATTGCAGTACTTTGAGGCGGGACACATTCCGAGGTTGCGTCGAGTAACGTTCCCCAAGGTTTGTGCTGAGACGAGTACTGTATCTACGCCTGCGCGAGAACAGATTATATGGCTCGTTGGAATTTGATCATGATTGCTCATGAACGCGAGATCATCAGAACGCTTGGTACGCATCGCATCACTCCTTGTATACGTTCTTCACTTGCCGAGTGAGATGCCGCGCAGTTCCAAATACATCTTTATCAGAAATAGGTATTCGTCGTCTCTGTAGTCTAGCCGGTGTTCCCATGATTCAGTCCAAGTCGACACTAGAATCCAAATAGCGCGTCATCAGACGCATGGACGAGAACTACCATGTTCTATCGCGAAATCCTCGCAATGCCGTATCACACTTGCCACATTTCACGCGTCCACTTCGATTAGCTGAGCTTCCATCTCTCGGCTTCCAGGATATATCGGAACGTGATACGCTTCTGTGCAAAAACCGCAGAAGCGGCAGTTGGCCAGATTGATGTCATTGGACGGATTTGTGAACCCGGGAGCCGCAACGGGAGAGCCAATACCAAAAAAGTAAAATGTGGGTTTCGAAACGACGATGTGCTTGCGTCCACACTTCTTGGTCTAATCAGTTAGTTCTAGTATCACATAGACCGATTCAGGTATGTTCCACGCCTACGGTGTTTGTAAGACCTCGTCGATAGAAAGAAGATATCTTGCAAAATGGAAGATTTCCTCTGCAAGTCGAGCCAGACAGCTCCTGGGCCACCGGAAATGGCGATGGATCGGCGATCCTGACAGGGTGGAAGCAAGCGTGACATGTGCGTTCATCGTATCGTGGGATGGAGTCTCATTTGGTGAGTGTGTTGGTGCAGGAAGTGACCGAAATGATGTGGGAAAGGCTGCTGGCTACGGTGTCTAGAAGAAGGCGGGGTCGATAGCTCGATGTGCGGCGATCGCCATGCTCGGAAATGGCTGCGCCAGCAAGCACTGTGTGAAAAGTGGGGAGAATCGTTCAAAATGTGTGATTAATCGTGAGCGCCAACAAGATCGATTTCCAGTGGCGAGCTTAGTTTCGACTCAGCTTAAAATATTCTGCGTTACGTTTATTTGTCGTATGTTAGACATGATTGCAATGTAGACGTCAAGCGCCTAAATCGAGTTTGCGCATGCGATAGATACCAAAGTGGATGCTACCCAGACCCACACAACAAGAAATGAGAACTGCAGAACTCAACGTGTTTTATTACCAATTATCCCAGACGAACAAGTAGGTCACGGGAAACAAGGCTAAAAGCTGCCTTTCAACTAATACGGCGGTGGGGTGCATGGGCTATCACGGCAATGAGGCCAAAGAATGGCACGGGCTCCGCTTGCTTGGTCGGCATCCGCCATGTGGGGTGCTGGGTCGTTGTCGGCGACGAGGTATGGCGGGCGGGTGCAGGGAAAGTGGCGGCATGGCACGACCCAGGCCTCTGGTTGAGCGACGTTGCCGCCACCAGTCACTCCGTCGACCTCGTTTGACGCACCACGCAATGAACGAGTGTCCCCGAGGGTCTGGGCTTGCGCCTGGACAGAGAGGGAGATGGCGGTGACAGCGAGGAGCGCGAAGATCGTCTTCATCCTTGGTATTGGAGTCGTTTGTCGTTTGTCGAGAGGCTTGATGGTTTGGTTGCTCGTTGCGGAATGAGCCGGCCAGACAAGAGGCACTGCTCCAGCAATGTTTGGGGGAGAACACCCTGGCGAGGGGTTGCATGGGTAGTGTGGACCCAGGCTCTCCGATCGGTAGTCCATCTCAGCCAATCTTTCTTGATAGAGGGGGGATCCGGAAGACCGCTTGCCGAGGTGACCGCATGGTATTTGCAGAATTTGATGTGGAAGCGGGGGAGCGAGAGGTGGTTCTTTTCAACTCGGATGTACCTGGCAGGTGTGCAGGTACTACCTGCACACATGATACTTGAAGTGGTTGACGCTGTGTTGCAGCACGACGTTGTGCAGAGAAGGACCAGTTTTGCATGTTAACTCAGTGTATCAGGTATCTTCAATGTCTGGCTCAAGAGCAATGAGGATACTCTAGCAACATTGTAGAACAGCACTTCGCTTCGAGGCGTGATCACAACTCTATGAACCTTATTGTAATCAGATGGGAGCCTAAGGACATCGGGAAAGCCCACTTAGCGAACAACGCGGAAAAAAACCATTTGTCCCCGAAGCTGGTGGCGCTCTGCAGCTCTTCGTTACAGCCGTCCTTCGCGTGAATGGCAGGCTTCGGTTCCGCGGTGAAGTAACTGTCGATGAAGGTGAAGTCTATTGAGCGCAATAAATGTACCCTAATAGCTGGGGCTCTGTTGCATGCTCCCGTGCTTACCGGCTCAAGTAACTGCAGTAAAGTTCGCAGCTGGCGAGGGGCGATGTGAGAGCGTGAGATGAGACGGGCAATATTCATTCCCGTGTCAGAGAAAAGAGTTCCCATCGACGATGCTTTCGAAGACACTGTACACGACGTAGAATGGAAAATGAGAACGCCTTCGTTTCGAAACCGGGAAAACCTGCATGCTTCAACCAAGTACAGTACCAGACACTTCGGCGGTGTCGCGTTGATGTGCAATCTGCTCATAGGACCCCCCCTGGGTCGATGTATTCCGCATATCAGTCCTTTTAGATAGTACAAGCCGATGTCCTTAGGGTTCATCTGATTATATCACAGTCGACGACGGTCGGGCTTCAAAGTAGTATGACGGGCTGGTCTCAGAGCTACTGCTGACCATCGAGATGGAGGGTCTTCGATGGCTTGCAATCCCTGAGCCGGAGCCGGAATATTGTGGATGTAGAGACTCAATAATCATGTAGGCTTATGGAATATGTTGCGTGCGCCATGTCAAAAACACCTTACGCGCAATCAAAATGCAACACAAACAACATCAATCAGAAGCATGAGCGGGGACACCCGACTTTCAAGGGAGCATTCCTCGCACGTCGATAGCACAGATCACAGGTCAGACTATCACACCTCAGCTTCGTCGAACGACTCTCGTGGCCACAAGCCACCACGAATCCGTGATGATGATGGTAGGTTTCGAGACATTGATCACAACCCATCAGAGGCATAAACCTTTGCCGAAGTAGTGCCTCTTATCTGGCCGGCTCATTCCAAAACGAGCGACCGAACCATCAAGCCTCTCGACAAACGACTCCAATACCAAGAATGAAGACGATCTTCGCGCTCCTCGCTGTCACCGCCATCTCCCTCTCTGTCCAGGCGCAAGCCCAGACCCTCGGGGATACTCGATCGTTGCGTGGTGCGTCGGACGAAGTCGACGGAGTGAATGGTGGTGGCAACGTCGCTCAACCAGAGGCTTGGGTCGTGCCATGCCGCGACTTCCCGTGCACCCGTCCACCATACCTCGTCGCCGATAACGAGCCAGCGCCCCGCAGCGCTATCGCCAGTAGAAACTACCAGCACGACTGCCTGCAGTTCCCATGCGACCCACCGCCGCACTAATCGCTCGCGAGTGGGCTCCAGTGAAACTATGCCATCAACTTGCGCAACTCTAACGAACCTTCGTACATGAGTAATTAGCGTGCACATGAACACTTGTCTGGAAATCAATTTTCTTTGCTTGATTGAATTCGTTACACAGTCCCCTGAGCGGCCATGTCGACAATTTTTTCCTGCTGACCAACGTGCTTCATGCCGACAATTTTTTCCTGCTGACCAACGGGCTTCGTCCGCTCTTCGGACGCTGACACAACTCGGTTAAGTCACGCACGACGTACATGACTTCTGTGACTCATGATCGAGTTGAACTGTTATTGGATTCGAGCAGAATAGAACCGAAAAGAGCCCCGTTCGGAAGGATAGAAGTGCAGTTCTCGGACTTCCTATGTCTTCAAGTGTACTTCGACGTCTTCCCAGCATCGATATCACAGTTCTCGATGTCACGCAGGCAATTCGATGAACAATCCTCCCAGCATCGACCTTCCAGGGATGCTGGACCCCAACAAGTTGCAAGATGGAGGCAATGAGACCACTAGAGCGCAATTTTTCCCGAGAGCCTGGCCAGCTTACCCCACAATAAACAGTCAAACCTCACGATTCTCTCGAAACGGCTCGTCCGTCAACAATGATGATGAAATTGAGGTCTATTGGTTTACTTATCTAGAAACCTATAGCCGGCTAAATGCCGAAGATTATGTGTTTTCTTTACGCCAGTGTGCGAGGTCCCCAGGGAGTAGGGAGGCGATGCGCGTGTGGTGCTTATTGTCGGTTGGGTGCCGTGCATTGCTACTGGCGTTGTTGTCCATGGCGAGGTTCGCCGCTGCGTCCGCCATATTATTTGCCGCGCGGGGGTGGTGCGACCAGTTGCGGACGCCGAGTGTGTCTGCAAGTCTTCTAGCTTGGGCGTATTTGCCTTGGAGCGTTACATTCAGCGGTGGCTTGTAGTATTTCATCTGTTGAAATGGTGATCATGCTGTCACCGATAACGGAGAGGGGAGTCCAGTGATTCTCAGCGGCGGCGTGAAGGCCTGCCGTGAGGCCCTCGTATTCAGCCTGGTTATTGGCAGTAGTAGGATCTGCGAAGGCCGAGGCCGCCGAGAAGACGACTTCCGCGTTGGTCTTGTCCGTCGAGATTCGTACTATGACAGCTCCGGAGCCGCCGGAGCGTCCGGAGTTCCCCCGGGATCCGCCGTCGAAAAATAAGAGATACTGCGCAGACGCGGCTGCACGACTCGGCAAGGGCTGACGAATCCTGGCGGTCAACAATGGGGGTTGCCCTCGCGTTCCTCTCTACGACTGCCATCACGCTAGTTCCGAATTTGCCGGCGAGGGCGTAAGCGACTCTTCGGCTTGACCAAGTTTCCGGGCACTCGCCTCACGGAGCGGGCGGTTAACGGTGCACGAAAGGCCGCGCGAGTGGCAACAACTTGGAATTTGTATGGGCAGCGGGAGGAAACCGCCGCCCGAGGGCGTCGGGCCACCAGCAGGGAGCATGAACAACACGGCAGCAAGTGCGGCTAGCGGAGGCAGCAAAGCTGAGGTCGGTCGACGCGCACCAAAGAAGCAACAGCAATCGGAGATAGGGCGCGAGGCTTCACAGCAGTCAAGTGCCGGAAAGAAGGCCGCCACCAATGCAGCGGCGCCAGCACAGACGGTGGCGGAGACACTGAATACCCCTGCCAAGAAGGCCTGGACGGGAGCTGAGGCATCAAGAGCGCTTTTTGCCAAAGCAGAACAAGTGAAGGCAGCACGACCGGTTTACCCGGACGAAATCGAATTCGCAGAAGCGTATGAGGTTGCTCGCAGGAAGTACAACGTCCTTCCAACGGGTAGACAGCGAGCACCAACGCCGGAAGAACTCAATGCCGAGTTCCTTTGGCGGACTGGGGCAATTCATCTTAAAAAGTTGCCAGGGCACTTCAAGCAAACCCGCACTGTGAAGCAACGAGTGAGAGCTCTTGCTCACATGCGCAAGACGGGGTACTCAGTCTTGTACCTGCCCCCTCCGCCTGGATTCAAGCTTCGCCAGCATGGTGCCCGTTACCAGCTTAATGTTACCCTCCTTGGTATGAACGAGAATGGCGACGTCACGGACCCAGTGGCGCTGGAACTGTTAGCCCACGTCGACAGTATCCACATTACACAGAGCTCCATTGAGTTCTGGTTCGTGCGTCCTGAGGATGCGGAGAAGTTCGCTGGCAAAAGCTTGCGCTTGCCCGGTGGTACTGTCACACTACTAGCCACCGAATCCTTCACGACCGAGAACCCCGATTTCGGCTTCGACGACGTGGCAATGTCACTGCTCTACGAGATCAAGCTTATGGGAGGCGATCAAGTGAACTTGGAGGACATTCTGGCCATCGGAGAACACATTTGTGCCGGCATGGAAATTACGGACTTCGAGGAGAGCAGAAACACGACGTCGTCGAACATAGAGGTCTTACAAGACACGTGTTGGACCCTCACACTACGAACAATGAATGGTCCACCAGGTCTAGCCAATGTGCGCGAGCTAGTGGTGAAAATGGGTGAACGAGAGCTTGTATTTGGTGTTCATCAACCGCGCCTAGCAAAATTCCCACCGTGCCCGGTTTGTCTACACGACTGGCACACGAGGCAGAAGTGTCCGCACAAAGAAAACTCACCCGAGGCGGCGGCCAGAAGAAATCAATTACGAGCTCCACGCTCGCTTGCAATCGAGGTTGAGGAGCCGACCAAGTCCCCGTACCCTCCGAAACCAACGAGCCGCGACACGTATGCGAAGCAAGTCGCGCACGAGTACATGCTACTGGAGCCTGGAGTCGCTAGAGCACAGGCAACGGTGGCGAAACTGGCGGAAGCAGCGACAGCAGCATCTCTGGAAGCTACGCGAGCGCAAGCAAAACTCGAAGCCACAGAGCGCGAAGCGCGCGCTGCCGTATCCGAGCGGGACGAGGCCATGGAGGCTGCAGCGGCAGCCAAGGTCTCCGAGACCACGGCATCACCACGACTGGAGGCTCACGAGACGAAGGTTGCCGGGGGAAACACGGTGAAGACGAAGGCCAAGAGGGTGAAGAGCAAGACGAGTCCTACTGCCAAGGCCCAATCAACAAAGTCGCGAGCGCAACCGAAGGACTCTGGTAATGGAGGAGAGAAGCCAACTGACGTCACAGCAGACGCGCAGCCGAGAAGCGAGCCCAGCACGGCAGCCTTCTCCGGGGAAACAGGCGCGTCCGGGAAAAGTGATTGCGCAGGCGAGACTAAGCAGCCAGGTGCCGAACAAAACGGTAACGGAGGAAGCACCCAGGCCATTGATCACCCTCAGGACGCGGCCTGTACATCACCAACACCGATAAAAGGGAGCTCGGCAATCCAGCCAACAGAAACGCACCTGGGCACACAGTCTGGCGAGATTGAGGCGCAGGAAGCGGACATGGAGGTTGATGGAGAACAAGGGGAGACTAGCAAGCCTCCGGGGGTGCCATTCCCAACGACACCAATCCCAGAACCGCTGTTTGTCTACAAGCCCTTGCCCCGCTCGAACCGCGCGGGCCAGCGCAAAGCGAAGAGGAAGGCGAAGCATCGAGCACTACGGGCCACAGTAGCCGTGAAAGAAGCGACGGCGCACATTTGCCCGCAGGCGCGACCCTCAGACAAGCGAATGGCGAAGCGCACAGATGTCGATGACTCCGACTTTCCGGACACCGACTCTGAAGTAGAGGAGGACGCGGCCATGCCAGCAGAACCGCCCCCCACCTCTTTAGTGGACGATATGCCAGTCGGGGAGAAACGGTCGCGGGTCGACACCATCGACGACCCGTCGGCACCAACAGAACCCGTCGACAAGCCGCCGACCCGTCAAGCCCGCGCAAACACGGCGCAAGCCACTGTGGTCTCAGCAACGGCAAAGGCGCTCATCCGAGCAAAAGCTAGAGCGGCCAATGCGCGCGCCGCAGCTGAAGGCGGTCCCCCGCGGCAACGACAGCTCTCGGTTGCCCCTTTCTTACAACCTGCACAAGTCCCAGGCGAACACGATGATGAGCCGATGGACCAGGACGGCAATGCACTCGAACACGACGACCTCGCCACGGTAGCTCGAGCCTTATCGGAAGATGAGTGGCGCACTATAACTTTCTCAGCCTTCAAGACGCGGCTGGGGCTTAGGGAAATAGAAACGCCTGCGGATGGCCATTGCTTCCACTCGGCAGTCCACGCGATGAAGGCCGCCACCTGCGCAGAGAAGCTTATACACACGAGAGGCGTGAAGGCGGAAATCAAATACTGGAGAAAGGGAATAGCCGAGCACCTCATTTCGGCACTGACGATACTTGTTGCCAATGGTTCTATTGCACTTGCTGATGTCAGCGAAGCCTTCTTAAGCACTCGAGACGTCGATGCGATGACTATGCCGCGGATTATTGAACACCTCCGACTTGACGCAACCAAGTCATGCAGCTCGTACGCGGGAGAACGGTACTGGGGTACAGGCTTTCACATTATGTCGCTTGTCCACTGGTGCAAAGAGCCAGTGTACGTACTCAGCGTTGTTGGAGCAACCACGGCGGACAGAGCATGGGAATTTGTGGCACAGCGATACTATTACAAACCTCAGGACGATGGAGTTGGAATCGAAACTCTATCCGTTGCAGAAGTCGTCGCCCAGCTCAAGATCTACAAGCTCAAAAAGGTCCTTCCTCTGCTGTTGGTCCTCCGGCACATGGCCGACCCAGACGGTCGCAACGCGTCTCATTTTCAGGGTCTCCGCGTATCCGAAGAGTACTATACGGAGTGGTCAGGCCGCAAGGCGCGAGCGGCGGCAATGAAGACCCGGCTAACGGAAGCTCTTGCCATTATTGATGCAGGGTACACCCACACACCCGAAGAATACAACTTCACACCGACGTCCGGCCCGGAAATCCCAGAAACGGCCTCAGAGTACGTACCGAGCCCATCGGACGCCACTTCCGGGGTCATATTGGCTCCACCCGAGCCTCTGGAGGTGATCGACTTGGCATCACCCAGCCAGCCAATCGACCAGGGACCCGAGGGGCTGCAGCAGCCAGACGTACACGGAATGGATCGAGAAGCAACTGTTGAGCAGCAGGAAGAACAAAAAGAACAGCAGGACCAGGAAGAACAAGAAGAACCAGAGGAGCCAGCGCCGCGCCCGCCTCCGGTCGGTATGGCCGTTAGCCTGGCCCTCGACGCATCGCCCTCCACTCTGCTCAGCGACATCTCCCTGTCTCAAACAGTGGGAGCAGCAGGTACCGGCTCGCCAGCCACACCAGTTGAGGAGTCGGACCTACGGGCCCTGATGGAGCGTCTCGAGTCCACGCTGTCCGTCCAGCACGGGGATCCAACGTCGCGAGCTCTGACAAAGGCCACAACGGCCAATAGACTAGCCTATGTGTCATGGCGGCACCAACTCCCGGCGGCTGACCGACTTACCGTCGAACGATACGACTCGTTGGTGGAAGCGACCGAGAACCTGTTGGATGATGGCATCACCATAACGCATATTGCCCGCGCGATCCCGTACCCCAAGGTCTGGTTAGCCACTATGCAGGATGAGGACATTGTGCGCATCGGCCAATCGCTGTCGACAATTGCGACCATCCAAATGCTCCATCGCATGGCCACTGATTCTCGCATGTCCAAGCCAGCTCAAGACTTCTGTGTGGAATGGGCGACCGCCATTGCAGTCTCCACGCCACCCGCGACCAAAGCCCGTCTAGCGAAGAATCTCGACCGCTGGACACGGCTCCGGCACCTCATTCCGAAGCGTGGCCCGCGGATTCCAATCGATGCGGACGTTTTCGGTCGCTTCCTCACGGACAGCGACTGGTACCGACTGATCACCCTGCTCGCTGCTCTGCCCGAACACCTCCCTAGACCTTTCCGGACTGCTCCCGTTCCTCAACTCTGCGATGGCCTCGCTGTGTGGCTACTGAACGCTTTTTGCATCGATTACACGGCGGCAGTTGCGAAGGCAGTCAGTTCGCGCGACTGGGAGACACTCAGTCTACTATTCGCAGACGATGACGACGACCGCCGTCCTGCCAGCATAGCTCGCACTGCGATCGCCGGGCACCCACCAGACGCTCCTCCACGGGCGGCGGCGGGAGGCCCCGACCGGAACTGAGGGCGTCCCAAGGACGCCAACCCTGTTCAACTGCTCCGCGATGAACAGGATCCGGGTTGCTAGTGGTTCGGCCAACTATTACGCAATCCTAACAGCGGACAGCGAGGATGAAGACGAGGCAGGAAGCACTGCGCCCGACCGGCACCCACGGGAGGCAACCCATCGCGCGACGGCGCTCGCGCGACTGGGGAAGGCAGTGCAAACCCTTATCATACACACGCAGAATGTGAATGGCCTGGGGCCACTCCAGTCAGCAAGGGAATGGCTCAACAGCACTCGCACGATGGAGGACGGGAGGCGTCCCGACGTCTTCTTCTGGCAGGACCATCGGGCAAACCACGACTGGGCATCTCACCTAGCAGGCTTATATAGAAGAGGTTGGGGCTGCAAGGATGTGGACGGCGTCACAACAGCCATGTACTGGACAGCGGCCACGTGACGTGCTGGTGGGGTCGCCATCCTCATTCCGCCAAATTCATCAGTGACCAGAGTGCGCGAGTTATGGAGGGGAGCATGGACCAGCGACTTCATGGCGCTCGAAGGGGAATTTGATGGCAAACCGATCACACTCATCAATGTGTATGGACCCAGAACCAAAGCATCACGGGAGGCCTTTTTTCGAGACCTGAGAGCACTCGGCAAACCTGCTGGGCTCATAGTAGTCGGAGGTGACTTCAACTGTGTCCTGGATCCGGCTCTCGACCGCAGCAGACTGACGAAAACAGGAGAAGGATCAGAAGAGCTCACCACCCTTGCAGCCGAATGGCGCTTGACGGACGCGATCACGCCCGCGCTATTGGAAGTCAATTCGGACAAGCAGCGCCGCCACTTCCATGCCGATCATCACACCTTCCGTTACAGGCACGGAGACACCCTGGCATCCAGTCGGCTCGATCGCTTCTACATCAGCTCGTCGGCCATCAAGCGACTTCATTCACTCACTGCACGACCTCCGCCATGCCCGAGCGACCACGACGAAGTCAAGCTCGTTCTCACAGACACAACCCCCCCGTTTCGTCGACGCAGGAGACGCAGCCGCGGGGTGCGCTACCCCCTGCCAACCGGATGCGCAGATCTTGTTTCATCAGTATCGAGGGCAGAAATCACCAGCGTTCAGCACGAATTCTCCATGCTAAACGCGGAAGAAAGTGCCAAGCGTTGGGACCCAATTAAGGCCCTTTTCCGCAAGTGCGTACTAGCAACCATCGCATCGCACCGACAGCGTGTCACACGAGCACATCGGCGGCGGGCACGTCGACTTCGTACGGCTTTGCGAAAGGCCCAGCTGGTAGCGGCGGGCTCAACAACTCAGATTGAGACATCGATCGAAGGAATCACGAGTGCATTGACGCATCTGACGATAGACCCATTACACAGAGCCAAGAGCATCCGAGAAGCACTTGTTCAACAGAGCCAAGCCAGTCTGGCCCGGCGAGAGCGACGAACCTTCGCGCGGTACGCAGGGCACGAAGCCGACGTCATCCGCTCCTTCTTCCAGAGAGTCAACGTGCGGCTTCCTCCGAGTGCATCGCGATTGCCAGCAGCTCCCAATCGACCGACGGACCCGGCGGAGCGCAACGCGGAGGACTGGCATGAAATCACCCAGCGCGGCCCAATTCCCCCTCATATCCAAGACGACCTTTTCCTGTCACTGCCAGAGCCGAGAGCGGTAGTTACGCATGCAGGATTAGACGACCCCTTCACGGAAGACGAGGTAGCGCAAGCCATCAAGGCGTGCCCGAGAGGCAAGGCCTCTGGCCCCGACGGCCTCCCCAATGACTGGTACCGCGACAACGCCGAAGATCTGGTCCCGCTGCTTACACCGCTCTTCAACAAATGGTTTACAGCAGCGGCCCTACCTCTTGGCTTCCGCCAAGCCGCGATCGTATGTATCCCCAAGAAATCCCACCCAAAGACTGGCCTAGATTTTCGACCGATTGCACTGCTGAATACTGATTACAAAATCTACTCTAGGGTTCTCCTCAATCGAATCTCTCGCCAAGTCTCGTCACTCGTATCTCCAACTCAATTCGGATTTGTTGGAGGGCGCCAGGTCCACGACGCGGTCGACGTTTGGAAAGCGCTCCTTTCCTTGGCGCGGACCGGCCACGCTCCACCGACCGCGCTAGCGGTTCTGCTTGACTTCGCCAAAGCGTATGACACACTCGATCGACGGTTTCTAACCCTAGCTCTCCGCAGACTGCGTTTCCCGGACAAGCTCGTTGCAGCCATAGAAGACATGCACGTCGCAACTACGGCTCAGTACGTTGTTGACGACTCAGTCTCCAAAGCGCATGACATCCTAAACGGCATACGGCAAGGCTGCCCCCTCGCGCCGGTTCTCTTCATCATTGCAGTAGATATTCTATACGACATGATTGCGGCGGACCCGGCTATACGAGGTGTCGTGCTCCCGCTTGGCACAGAGGTCACGGCTGTCGGGTTCTCGGATGACACCACCGTCTACCTCGAGCACCCGCGTTGCGCGACCCCTCTCAGATTGGCTCTCAATCGCTTCGCTCAAGCGTCAGGCCTCACCATCAACGTCTCTAAGTGCCAGGCCATCCCGCTGGCAGCAGAGGCCCCGTTGCCTGCGGCCGACGATTTTCCTTTTCCACTCCTGGCGCGGGACGAGCTTGCAAGGCTGTTGGGGGCGCTCATCTCCAGCCGTCCCAATCCCCAGCAGGTCTGGGCGACGGCCCTTCAGCAACTCCGCGCACGACTCCACCTTGCACAAATCAAGACGACCAATATCCTCCAGCGGGTACAGGTTGCCCAGGCCATTATAATCCCAAAACTTTTGTTCGTAGGACGGCACGAATGGCCCACGGCGAGTCGGATTGCGCAACTCCAACGCCATATCCATAACTATGTCTGGCACGGTTATTTCGTAGATCGATGCACAGGCAGACGCGCGTGGATGAGCAAGGCCGCCGCATCAAGAGAGCTACGCGCCGGAGGCCTCGGAGTTCCCGACTTATCCATCGAATTCAAGAGGCTCAGTCTCACCGTCGCCCAGCGGTGGAGCCAGCGAGCAAACGGTCTGCGCAGCGAAATCGGCCAAATCCTCCTTGCCAGGGATGGTGCGTACGGCTGGGAACCATCTCCAACACGACTCACCAGGCCGGCCCTCCGCCTGGAGCACTCGCTCGCGGCCACAGGCCAGAAAATCTCCACGTTTCTGAGCTCACAGGCCCGGACGCAGACGGAGCAGGACCGGATCGCGGCTCTTCTTCCCCAACTAAAGGCGGTGGATCATAGGATCCGCGGGTGGGACCATGATTGGTACGTGTGTGACTACTCGGCTCACCGACGCGACCTTCTCGATCTTCGACAACTCCAAGAAAGCACCCATGGATCCTTCGACATCTATAGTTTGTTGAGGGCAAAAATTGCTGGCGACGACATCCTCCTCCTCCCCTCCGGGACGGCCGCCACCACACCCACATTCAGGGCCGTTGCTCTTCCCGGTGACACCATAGGCGACGCGCTTGAGATTCTACCAGACCCGCCTCACCATGTCAAATTCCGGAGCAAACGATGCGTCTACCCACTTGCCAAGCGTGAAGCGGACCAATTCCGGCTCTTGTGCGATACCGTGGTCGCAAACTACCCAGCGGTCCTGGGCCTTCATGACGCTGAAGACATGCTCCGAGTGCTACCGGCGACAACGGATGTCTGGAGACTCCAGCGCGCCAAAGAGGGCCTGCTTCTTCTCTGGGAACCTACACCGAATGCAGCTCAGCCGCTCGGGCACGTCTCTACGCTAATGGACGTGACAACACTCGTCAGGCGGGCGCTTGGCGACCCAACTGCGCGGGCGCTGAGCCACCCATGGCTTGCCTTCTCCCGATACATCTGGAGGCCGGCAGCCCCGGCACCCCGACCTAAGCTCAAACACCTGCTCAGCGCTCGAGACATGCAACAAGCCGAGCACGAGAACGATGCCAGAGCAGCCAAACTTCGGCTCGAAGATGAATCTATCGGTGAGGCTATGGCCGGGCTCTCATGGAGAGACATTGACCGGCTGCCGGCGTCAACTTCTGGACAGCGCCTGCTTGTACGCAAGATCAAGGGTAGACGCATCACAGGATGGGACCGGCTCCACTCTCGACATGGATGCCCCCACTGCCCAGCCGCTGAGAACGGCGGGTGCATCCGGCATATCTTCTGGGATTGCCCGATGGCGCAGGCTCTCTGGGCTGCGCTTAAGCGCCCCTGGGACCTGGAGGAGCCGTGGGGCCGGGATGAAGCGGGCATCAAACAATCAATCTTCGGGCTCGATCTCTACGCGTTTCCTGGAGATATTTGGGCCCACATGGGTCGCGTGGATCCAAATGACCACATCGGTGCCACCATCATCCAGGACACGGCAAAGGTTGCCTGGCAGCAGCACGTGCTTGTTACCCTTGCCTCCATCTGGCGTTGGCGGCACCACGTTGTTGATGATCGGATCGGCTGGACCAAGGACCAAGCGGTGCTTTACCACTCAGCGGCCCTAAGAGCCTCACTCTGTGGACTTCTTCAAAGGCTCCCAGTGCTCACGCACGTTCGTGACCCCCGGAGACACCTCCTGCGGGTCCTGGAGGCTCGGTTGGAGGCGACTCCGGTCCCCAACCCAGCACCGGGCGCGGGCCCAAGACACGTTCTCTTTTTTGACGGTGGTTCACGCGGCAACCCGGGGCCGGGAGGTGCCGGAGCAGTCATCGCCCGAGTCGACGAAGACGCGCTTTGCGCTGAAATCGTTTGGAGTGCTGCCATGTCATATGCACACCCGTCGACCACGAACAACCGCGTCGAATATCTCGGTCTCATCGCAGGGCTCAAGGCAGCCAAACGACACGGGTGGAAGGTCGAGGTCGTGGGCGACAGCGCCCTCATCCTCCGGCAGCTCCGGCTTTATCGACCGCCCAAGCATCCCCGACTACTTCCCCTCTACGCCGTGGCCCGCCGACTCGCAGACGAGCTCAAGGTCCGCGAGTGGCACCACCACCTCCGCGCCTTCAACAAGATGGCCGACCACATGGCGAACGTCGCGATGGATCTAAAGAGAAGCATCCAGGCGCTCCACACACATCAGTGGCCTCATCACGAGCAACTGCACCGGCTGCTCGCGACCGACTTCCAAGAATGGCAGTCGAGATATCTACTCCGCGACTCTCAGCGGTAGGAAACAGGGTCGTTAGGCCCGGCTATAGGATTCATAACAGTGCGATCCAATAGACCTCACCTTCAAAGTCAAAGACTGCCATCACGCTGGAGGTCCGGGCGCAGGTGCAGGCCTTCGCGGAGGCTCATACACGCAGTGATGCGCTGATAGCGTCTCTCGTCGAGTGAAGCCGGCGTGCTGCCGATTGGACAACTAGTGGGGCAACGACGCTAAGGGCGACTGGGCCACTACGGCGATTGTTGTTGGATGCGTACGGAGTGCCCGTCGTGAGAATGGAGTTACGCGTCTGCCTTACCTTGCCGCGACAGATGTGCCAGCACCCCGCAGTTACAATCCCGGTGACAAACAACGTCCCTGCCCCGGTTTTAGGAGTAACTCACAGCCGAGCTGTGTGATGATGATGACGATGATCCCTGTAGCACCGGATTTGCTTTGGTTGCACCCGCGAATGGCGAGACTTCCAGAGCCCACGGAGGAGGCTACCATCGCCATACAGCAGCGAGCGCAGCAACTCCGCATACCGCAGCTGCCATCCAGCTGATCAGCGACGGCGCACCCGTGCAAGACCAGCCCCTCTCCCGCAGTACTCGCCAGGGGGAGCAGTATCTCCTCTTTTTCGACGGAGGTTCCCGCGGCAATCCGGGGCCGGGAGGAGCGGGGGCGGTGGTCGTCCGACTCGCCTCTGACGGGACGGGCGCAGAAGTCATCTTCTCTGCAGCCAGAGCTTTCGCTGATCCCTCCACCACCAACAATCAAGCCGAGTACGAAGGTCTCCTCGCCTGCCTCTTCGCAGCGGCAGAGCACCACTGGACGCCACTCTCCGTCATCGGGGACCATGCTTATTATCAGACAGATGAGGACATACACATCCCCCATCAACCGCATCCTCCATGGAAAGTACGCGACAGCGCGCCGAATCGCCGACATACTCGCCGTCAAAGCCTGGGATCACCACCCACAGGCAGCTAACCGGATGGCAGATGCGGCAGCAAATCTCGCCATGGACAGTAAGGCCAGCAGTCAGGTGCACCACCCGACTGATCATGTGCAGCACCAACTCATCGCGGCTCTCCTTCCAGGGGATATCGCGCACTGGAGAGAGGGTCATCCTCAGTAAATGTGGCCTAGCGCCGGTATAGGTTTATAGATCAGTAAACCAATAGACCTCAATTGAAT
Organism: Pythium myriotylum; assembly: GCA_023091665.1. NCBI lineage: Eukaryota > Oomycota > Peronosporomycetes > Pythiales > Pythiaceae > Pythium > Pythium myriotylum. The sequence goes on along the minus strand of JALJCQ010000022.1, from coordinate 1,110,268 downwards.
TGTAAATTGATGATGATGAAGGTGAAGTCCGTTGAGCGCATTAAATAGCTACAGCCGAGCTATGTAACGATTTCTCACGCACTGTTTGTAGGTCTTCGTCTTGGTCATCAATATGCCTTGTTAGGAGAACGGTTATGATCGAGAAGTTGACCGTTGGGGTGACGTCTTGGCGAGCGTTTTCATAAATTTTGCATGCATGGCGCTCGAGCACAATCGGTTACTATGAACTGTTAGTATGGGCACTTTCTTTGTGCAAGCAGACATTCCAACTATACCAAGAAACACTTCGAGATACCATTCAAGACCCGAGTTCTCTGGTATCAGCAAAGCAGCGTGGATCGGACGGACTTCAGTGCGTGATGATTGATCAAGCGACAGCACGATGAAATCCGCAAACGAGCTGAGAATCCATTCGGAGAATAACATTTATTTCTCTTGTATCCCTTCATTATCGTTCATGTCTGACAATAGGGTCGGCGCTGAGGTGGTGCCGACTCCAGCCTTGTGTTGAGCTGACAGGATTTGGTCACGACAAGCCGAGGCATCGGGACAAGAACAGGCTTTAGTACGGCGGCGGCGTGCACGGGAAGTCGCTGCATGGGTGCCAACCGTTGGGCTGGGCAACGTTGCCGTGGTCAGCTTCGGAACTGCGAGGTGCTGGCTCGTTGCCAGCTACGAGGTACGGCGGCGGCGTGCACGGGAAGTCGCTGCATGGGTGCCAACCGTTGGGCTGGGCAACGTTGCCGTTAGCAGTCGTTCCATCGGCAGCAGGCTGGCCACCGTCGACGAGAGATGCTGTCGATGCGCCGCGCAGCGCGCGAGTTTCGGCGTGAACGCGAGTTCCAAGCGAAATGGTGGTGGCGGCGAGGAGCGCAAGAATGGTTTTCATCGTTTTGGCCGAATCGCTTGGTGAGAGGGACTTGGGAACTTGGTGGCTTGTTGTGGAATGAGCTAGTTTTGCCAAGAGGGTTTGGTCTGATCTAGAAAGGGTGTGGGGTGGTCTCCATCTCACGACGTGTCATGGTGGAGGGTGTTTGTGTTAGCTCGCGGCTGGGGGGGGGGGGGAAGCTCGACGAAGTGGCTGCGTGAAATCTAGGAGTTGTGATATCGAAGCGAAGCGCGAGAGGTGATGTTGAACTGCGGCGTTCTGACCCATTCTCCATAAGTCTTGAAGTGGTTGGAGTTGCAGCTTGTGGGCTACGCAAGTCCCACAGCAGGATGAGCGGAGTCGACTCAGCTGGATGTTTTTTGGCTCCCGCGTAATTTAGGCGAATTTATTAAGAGAGTTGGACCCGTATCACGCTTGGGCTATGGACTAGAACTGGTGCTGAAATGATAGATACCACCTGAAATGGAAGTGTAATCAGTGGTGGTTTTGGATACATCAAGAAAAATTCCGACTTGGGTTGTTGCTGCATCGCATACATCGTCTAGTTTCAACTACACGATTAGCGTTGGTGGATTTCACATGAGAACTGTTCTTCTGAGATGGATTGCGCATCAAAACAAGGACTGATGTGGATTCCTGCAAATGTGATATTTCCCCGTGAAACCTTTCGATCTGGCGCTCACGCATACACTGCTGGAATCCACACCATTCCACAACAAGCCACCAAGTTCCCAAGCCCCTCTCACCAAGCGATTCGGCCAAAACGATGAAAACCATTCTTGCGCTCCTCGCCGCCACCACCATTTCGCTTGGAACTCGCGTTCACGCCGAAACTCGCGCGCTGCGCGGCGCATCGACAGCATCTCTCGTCGACGGTGGCCAGCCTGCTGCCGATGGAACGACTGCTAACGGCAACGTTGCCCAGCCCAACGGTTGGCACCCATGCAGCGACTTCCCGTGCACGCCGCCGCCGTACCTCGTAGCTGGCAACGAGCCAGCACCTCGCAGTTCCGAAACTGACCACGGCAACGTTGCCCAGCCCAACGGTTGGCACCCATGCAGCGACTTCCCGTGCACGCCGCCGCCGTACTAAAGCCTGTTCTTGTCCCGATGCCTCGGCTTGTCGTGACCAAATCCTGTCAGCTCAACACAAGGCTGGAGTCGGCACCACCTCAGCGCCGACCCTATTGTCAGACATGAACGATAATGAAGGGATACAAGAGAAATAAATGTTATTCTCCGAATGGATTCTCAGCTCGTTTGCGGTTTTTATCGTGCTGTCGCTCGATCAATCACCAACGCACTGGAGTCCGTCCAATCCTCGCTGCTTGGCTGATACTAGAGAACTCGGGTCTTGAATGGTATCTCGAAGTGTTTCTTGGTATTATATGTGTGCAACCTCCCGCACGGCACTTTGTCAAATTTTGACACGCTAAACTGGGGGTGTCACAAAATGCACTGACCCAATTCAGAGGGGCTGTTGGAGTAAACGACTTGAGTCAGTACCCAACAGGCACTCAGGGTGTACCACAAATCTGACACATACAATACCTCTTGGAGATTATACCCGAGGGTCTGAGACCTCGAGAACTGATAAGAGGTGACACGTGTGGCGTCCACAACCCCACACATTCTTTCTGTATCACATAGAAACATCAAGTGTCTGTCAGTGGACACCTGATGTTTCCTTCACATGCGCATACAGTTTTCTCGTTGTCACAGCAGTAGGAGGCAACCCACAGCCTCCCCTCTAATCGAATATCACTAAGCTATTTGCTCTCATCTAGCGTCTCCTTCCTTCATCCGTCCGACCAACAAGTGCTATCCTCAACACTTCGGAGCGCCAGGCGTCGTCAACGTTGGCGTAGTGCTCGTGCCTGGCGTGGTCGAGATCGTGGTCGAGCTTGTGCCGGGCGTCGTGTCCACAGACATAGAACTACACTGTAACGGGGTGTGCCCGTTACATGGTACGGACCCATGTCAATGGTGTCCGATAGGAACGTCGTGAACCCATCTGGCTGCGATGTCTCCTGATTGGATAATATACTACGATATTATCCCGATTTCCCACCAATCACGCTAAGGTCTTGTGATTGAGTGGATGGCAGAAATCCAAGGGCGGATCTGCGAGGTTTTATATACAAAGAGTAGGTTTTTCTAGGTTTCCTAATCCATAAATTCAGTTTCCCATTTGCCTGATTCAACACAAGTCTCTGTGTTGCGCGCTTCCTACACTGCTCAACAGTGTACGTGACGTAACGAGGTCAGCCTCGTTACACCTGGTAGCACTTCGAAGTCCGCCCAGCGACTATGAATCCCCCTGCGCCGGAAACCCCTGGCGCGCAGGGTCGCCACGCCTCGCGTGAGAACTTCCTCCACTTGAGTGAGCTCGAGTGGCAGGCTGTTCAGCGCATGGCCGCGACGGTGGGCGAAGCCGCCGTCGGCGCCATGCTCCTCTCGCTCTCGCGTGATGAGCAGCACGCGAGTATCGCCCAGTTCATCCAGCATGAGCTGAACGAGGCGAGAGGGAGTCTTGCAGCTCTGCGCGAGCAGAGCGCTCAACAAGCAGCGTTGTTGAGACAGCAGCATTCTGCTGCTGTGGCGGCAGAGCGGCCTCGACGCGTCGAGCCGTTGAAGATCGAGATCTCCAAGTACAAGGCTGACGGTGACAGCCTGTTGCGTTGGTTCGTCGAACTCGACGATTCCATTGAAGCCCGTCGCATCGACGACGATGCGATGCGAGTGACCTACGCCATCTCCAACTTGGCAGGTCGTGCCAAGGTGTGGGCGCTCGGTCTCAAGTTGCATGGTCCGTATTGCTTCGGATCGTACGAAGAGTTCAAGGTCAAGATCAAACAAGCGTTTGAGCCGCCTCGAGCCGAGTTCAGGGCTCGTGCTGAGTTCCTGGATCTCAGGCAAGGTAAGCTTGATATTCACACTTACGCCCAGCACGCACGATACCTCGTGAGTTGCATCGTGGAGAATCCCATCGATGATCAAACGCAGGTTGCTGCGTTTATCAAGGGGCTCGAGGATGGGCCGATCAAGACCCAGATGTTCCGTCTCGAGTTTGATAAACTCGAGGATGCGATCTCGGCTGCTCGCCAAGAGGACTTCAGCCTGCGACAGGCTTATGTCCATTCTGCTGCTTATCGTCCGTCCAGACGACGAGACTCAACTGATCCAGAGGCCATGGATCTTTCCTACGCCGAGAGCGAGCAGCGCCCTCGCGTGGACAAACGATTGCAGAATTGCAATCGATGCCAGAAGACCGGGCATTGCGCTTATGAGTGTAATGCCGCGCGCCCAGTGCCTCGCGGCAATGGACGCGGCCGCCACGTGGACAAGAAGGTCCAGTGGTCGGATCAACACGCTGCGAAGAAACAGCAGCGTGATGATCAACAAAAAAACGGTCAGGGTCAGTAGGGCGGAGCGCCCTACTGATCCAGTCACGTCAAGAGAGTTTGTGGGACTCTTGACGAAGGCTGCTCCCAAAGCACAGTCTCTGTGCTTCGCCACACCAGGTGATGATGAGGCCCTCATCACCTTGGAGCTCGAAGTCGAAGGCGCTTCGTCTTCGCTTCGCGCCCTCGTAGACTGTGGAGCGTCGAACAACTTCGTTCGACGACAGTCTATCGAATCTTTGAGGCTCGACGTTGTCGAGCGATACATTCCTCCGACGAGGATGACGGTGCGCCTTGCAACTGGTGCAACGGTGAAGGTTATGAAACGCGTAGTGGGCCTCGACTACACGCTTGAAGGCAATTAGTACGACGACGACTTTGTCGTACTCGACCTAGATGGCAAGTTCGACGTCATTCTAGGCCTGCCATGGCTCAGCCATGGATCAGCTGGCGGCATCGATCCGTTACGATGCCCGCCGCTCGGTCATCAAGTGGCCACCTGATGACGGTACTGGAGCGTCCGGATGCACGTGGACGTGTGTAAGATGCGTGTGATGGCCTCATCAGTCGCTCGGTCGTTAGTACGACTGCCCAAGACTACGACAAAGAGTCGACCTTTGTCGTCGAGCCAGCTGCCGGAGTCTGCGTAGGGTCGCAGACAGCGCCGAACCCCAATTCGTCAACATGGTAATACATAATACAGCAGCATTTTCTTGAGCCATTTGTCAGTGAGAAAATGTGTGTCATCATCTGGCTTGCCATAATTCACAAAACTGCACACACAAAAACGTAAGATAGCATACATCATCAGCATTTTCACAACCTACAATGTGGCAGACAGCAATGAGAAGCTCCGAATGCCTTTGGAGTGGGGCAAAAATCGATCTTTCAGGAATCGTTACAGTGGGCATAGGGTCTTCCGGCTCAGGGTATTCGAGAGGTTTTCCTAGCTTTTCGCGTAGCGCTACAGATAAACTGTTAGAGTGTCGTAACCAACATAAATGATAATGCAAGTGTACACACCGAGTAGTTTCGAATATGCCTTGAACGCAGCAGCCTCGCGTTGCTTGGCAAGCCGACTTTCTCGATGCTTGGCGTACAGTCATACCCCGCAACTGTAACGTTGTGAAAATCCTTCTAGCGTTTGTAGTATCCCTTCGTGCGGTTTCGGTCTTGGTCATAGGCCTTGCGCGGCTTGGCAACAGCCGACTTCCACTCAACGACCTTGGGGACAAGCGCCTTGAGAACATTGTGAACCCATGTCGTGATGGAGGCGTCGAGCCGACGGCGATGACTTTCATCACCGTTCTCGGTCAACGCCTCGCGAAGAGCGGTGAGCCGTTGGGTGAGCACGGTCACCTCTGCATGCATTTCGTTGAATAAAACGGACCTGTTGACACCAAGCGCTTCAGTTTTGTGCCACAATTCGTCAACATGGTAATACATAATACAGCAGCATTTTCTTGAGCCATTTGTCAGTGAGAAAATGTGTGTCATCATCTGGCTTGCCATAATTCACAAAACTGCACACACAAAAACGTAAGATAGCATACATCATCAGCATTTTCACAACCTACAATGTGGCAGACAGCAATGAGAAGCTCCGAATGCCTTTGGAGTGGGGCAAAAATCGATCTTTCAGGAATCGTTACAGTGGGCATAGGGTCTTCCGGCTCAGGGTATTCGAGAGGTTTTCCTAGCTTTTCGCGTAGCGCTACAGATAAACTGTTAGAGTGTCGTAACCAACATAAATGATAATGCAAGTGTACACACCGAGTAGTTTCGAATATGCCTTGAACGCAGCAGCCTCGCGTTGCTTGGCAAGCCGACTTTCTCGATGCTTGGCGTACAGTCATACCCCGCAACTGTAACGTTGTGAAAATCCTTCTAGCGTTTGTAGTATCCCTTCGTGCGGTTTCGGTCTTGGTCATAGGCCTTGCGCGGCTTGGCAACAGCCGACTTCCACTCAACGACCTTGGGGACAAGCGCCTTGAGAACATTGTGAACCCATGTCGTGATGGAGGCGTCGAGCCGACGGCGATGACTTTCATCACCGTTCTCGGTCAACGCCTCGCGAAGAGCGGTGAGCCGTTGGGTGAGCACGGTCACCTCTGCATGCATTTCGTTGAATAAAACGGACCTGTTGACACCAAGCGCTTCAGTTTTGTGCCACAATTCGTCAACATGGTAATACATAATACAGCAGCATTTTCTTGAGCCATTTGTCAGTGAGAAAATGTGTGTCATCATCTGGCTTGCCATAATTCACAAAACTGCACACACAAAAACGTAAGATAGCATACATCATCAGCATTTTCACAACCTACAATGTGGCAGACAGCAATGAGAAGCTCCGAATGCCTTTGGAGTGGGGCAAAAATCGATCTTTCAGGAATCGTTACAGTGGGCATAGGGTCTTCCGGCTCAGGGTATTCGAGAGGTTTTCCTAGCTTTTCGCGTAGCGCTACAGATAAACTGTTAGAGTGTCGTAACCAACATAAATGATAATGCAAGTGTACACACCGAGTAGTTTCGAATATGCCTTGAACGCAGCAGCCTCGCGTTGCTTGGCAAGCCGACTTTCTCGATGCTTGGCGTACAGTCATACCCCGCAACTGTAACGTTGTGAAAATCCTTCTAGCGTTTGTAGTATCCCTTCGTGCGGTTTCGGTCTTGGTCATAGGCCTTGCGCGGCTTGGCAACAGCCGACTTCCACTCAACGACCTTGGGGACAAGCGCCTTGAGAACATTGTGAACCCATGTCGTGATGGAGGCGTCGAGCCGACGGCGATGACTTTCATCACCGTTCTCGGTCAACGCCTCGCGAAGAGCGGTGAGCCGTTGGGTGAGCACGGTCACCTCTGCATGCATTTCGTTGAATAAAACGGACCTGTTGACACCAAGCGCTTCAGTTTTGTGCCACAATTCGTCAACATGGTAATACATAATACAGCAGCATTTTCTTGAGCCATTTGTCAGTGAGAAAATGTGTGTCATCATCTGGCTTGCCATAATTCACAAAACTGCACACACAAAAACGTAAGATAGCATACATCATCAGCATTTTCACAACCTACAATGTGGCAGACAGCAATGAGAAGCTCCGAATGCCTTTGGAGTGGGGCAAAAATCGATCTTTCAGGAATCGTTACAGTGGGCATAGGGTCTTCCGGCTCAGGGTATTCGAGAGGTTTTCCTAGCTTTTCGCGTAGCGCTACAGATAAACTGTTAGAGTGTCGTAACCAACATAAATGATAATGCAAGTGTACACACCGAGTAGTTTCGAATATGCCTTGAACGCAGCAGCCTCGCGTTGCTTGGCAAGCCGACTTTCTCGATGCTTGGCGTACAGTCATACCCCGCAACTGTAACGTTGTGAAAATCCTTCTAGCGTTTGTAGTATCCCTTCGTGCGGTTTCGGTCTTGGTCATAGGCCTTGCGCGGCTTGGCAACAGCCGACTTCCACTCAACGACCTTGGGGACAAGCGCCTTGAGAACATTGTGAACCCATGTCGTGATGGAGGCGTCGAGCCGACGGCGATGACTTTCATCACCGTTCTCGGTCAACGCCTCGCGAAGAGCGGTGAGCCGTTGGGTGAGCACGGTCACCTCTGCATGCATTTCGTTGAATAAAACGGACCTGTTGACACCAAGCGCTTCAGTTTTGTGCCACAATTCGTCAACATGGTAATACATAATACAGCAGCATTTTCTTGAGCCATTTGTCAGTGAGAAAATGTGTGTCATCATCTGGCTTGCCATAATTCACAAAACTGCACACACAAAAACGTAAGATAGCATACATCATCAGCATTTTCACAACCTACAATGTGGCAGACAGCAATGAGAAGCTCCGAATGCCTTTGGAGTGGGGCAAAAATCGATCTTTCAGGAATCGTTACAGTGGGCATAGGGTCTTCCGGCTCAGGGTATTCGAGAGGTTTTCCTAGCTTTTCGCGTAGCGCTACAGATAAACTGTTAGAGTGTCGTAACCAACATAAATGATAATGCAAGTGTACACACCGAGTAGTTTCGAATATGCCTTGAACGCAGCAGCCTCGCGTTGCTTGGCAAGCCGACTTTCTCGATGCTTGGCGTACAGTCATACCCCGCAACTGTAACGTTGTGAAAATCCTTCTAGCGTTTGTAGTATCCCTTCGTGCGGTTTCGGTCTTGGTCATAGGCCTTGCGCGGCTTGGCAACAGCCGACTTCCACTCAACGACCTTGGGGACAAGCGCCTTGAGAACATTGTGAACCCATGTCGTGATGGAGGCGTCGAGCCGACGGCGATGACTTTCATCACCGTTCTCGGTCAACGCCTCGCGAAGAGCGGTGAGCCGTTGGGTGAGCACGGTCACCTCTGCATGCATTTCGTTGAATAAAACGGACCTGTTGACACCAAGCGCTTCAGTTTTGTGCCACAATTCGTCAACATGGTAATACATAATACAGCAGCATTTTCTTGAGCCATTTGTCAGTGAGAAAATGTGTGTCATCATCTGGCTTGCCATAATTCACAAAACTGCACACACAAAAACGTAAGATAGCATACATCATCAGCATTTTCACAACCTACAATGTGGCAGACAGCAATGAGAAGCTCCGAATGCCTTTGGAGTGGGGCAAAAATCGATCTTTCAGGAATCGTTACAGTGGGCATAGGGTCTTCCGGCTCAGGGTATTCGAGAGGTTTTCCTAGCTTTTCGCGTAGCGCTACAGATAAACTGTTAGAGTGTCGTAACCAACATAAATGATAATGCAAGTGTACACACCGAGTAGTTTCGAATATGCCTTGAACGCAGCAGCCTCGCGTTGCTTGGCAAGCCGACTTTCTCGATGCTTGGCGTACAGTCATACCCCGCAACTGTAACGTTGTGAAAATCCTTCTAGCGTTTGTAGTATCCCTTCGTGCGGTTTCGGTCTTGGTCATAGGCCTTGCGCGGCTTGGCAACAGCCGACTTCCACTCAACGACCTTGGGGACAAGCGCCTTGAGAACATTGTGAACCCATGTCGTGATGGAGGCGTCGAGCCGACGGCGATGACTTTCATCACCGTTCTCGGTCAACGCCTCGCGAAGAGCGGTGAGCCGTTGGGTGAGCACGGTCACCTCTGCATGCATTTCGTTGAATAAAACGGACCTGTTGACACCAAGCGCTTCAGTTTTGTGCCACAATTCGTCAACATGGTAATACATAATACAGCAGCATTTTCTTGAGCCATTTGTCAGTGAGAAAATGTGTGTCATCATCTGGCTTGCCATAATTCACAAAACTGCACACACAAAAACGTAAGATAGCATACATCATCAGCATTTTCACAACCTACAATGTGGCAGACAGCAATGAGAAGCTCCGAATGCCTTTGGAGTGGGGCAAAAATCGATCTTTCAGGAATCGTTACAGTGGGCATAGGGTCTTCCGGCTCAGGGTATTCGAGAGGTTTTCCTAGCTTTTCGCGTAGCGCTACAGATAAACTGTTAGAGTGTCGTAACCAACATAAATGATAATGCAAGTGTACACACCGAGTAGTTTCGAATATGCCTTGAACGCAGCAGCCTCGCGTTGCTTGGCAAGCCGACTTTCTCGATGCTTGGCGTACAGTCATACCCCGCAACTGTAACGTTGTGAAAATCCTTCTAGCGTTTGTAGTATCCCTTCGTGCGGTTTCGGTCTTGGTCATAGGCCTTGCGCGGCTTGGCAACAGCCGACTTCCACTCAACGACCTTGGGGACAAGCGCCTTGAGAACATTGTGAACCCATGTCGTGATGGAGGCGTCGAGCCGACGGCGATGACTTTCATCACCGTTCTCGGTCAACGCCTCGCGAAGAGCGGTGAGCCGTTGGGTGAGCACGGTCACCTCTGCATGCATTTCGTTGAATAAAACGGACCTGTTGACACCAAGCGCTTCAGTTTTGTGCCACAATTCGTCAACATGGTAATACATAATACAGCAGCATTTTCTTGAGCCATTTGTCAGTGAGAAAATGTGTGTCATCATCTGGCTTGCCATAATTCACAAAACTGCACACACAAAAACGTAAGATAGCATACATCATCAGCATTTTCACAACCTACAATGTGGCAGACAGCAATGAGAAGCTCCGAATGCCTTTGGAGTGGGGCAAAAATCGATCTTTCAGGAATCGTTACAGTGGGCATAGGGTCTTCCGGCTCAGGGTATTCGAGAGGTTTTCCTAGCTTTTCGCGTAGCGCTACAGATAAACTGTTAGAGTGTCGTAACCAACATAAATGATAATGCAAGTGTACACACCGAGTAGTTTCGAATATGCCTTGAACGCAGCAGCCTCGCGTTGCTTGGCAAGCCGACTTTCTCGATGCTTGGCGTACAGTCATACCCCGCAACTGTAACGTTGTGAAAATCCTTCTAGCGTTTGTAGTATCCCTTCGTGCGGTTTCGGTCTTGGTCATAGGCCTTGCGCGGCTTGGCAACAGCCGACTTCCACTCAACGACCTTGGGGACAAGCGCCTTGAGAACATTGTGAACCCATGTCGTGATGGAGGCGTCGAGCCGACGGCGATGACTTTCATCACCGTTCTCGGTCAACGCCTCGCGAAGAGCGGTGAGCCGTTGGGTGAGCACGGTCACCTCTGCATGCATTTCGTTGAATAAAACGGACCTGTTGACACCAAGCGCTTCAGTTTTGTGCCACAATTCGTCAACATGGTAATACATAATACAGCAGCATTTTCTTGAGCCATTTGTCAGTGAGAAAATGTGTGTCATCATCTGGCTTGCCATAATTCACAAAACTGCACACACAAAAACGTAAGATAGCATACATCATCAGCATTTTCACAACCTACAATGTGGCAGACAGCAATGAGAAGCTCCGAATGCCTTTGGAGTGGGGCAAAAATCGATCTTTCAGGAATCGTTACAGTGGGCATAGGGTCTTCCGGCTCAGGGTATTCGAGAGGTTTTCCTAGCTTTTCGCGTAGCGCTACAGATAAACTGTTAGAGTGTCGTAACCAACATAAATGATAATGCAAGTGTACACACCGAGTAGTTTCGAATATGCCTTGAACGCAGCAGCCTCGCGTTGCTTGGCAAGCCGACTTTCTCGATGCTTGGCGTACAGTCATACCCCGCAACTGTAACGTTGTGAAAATCCTTCTAGCGTTTGTAGTATCCCTTCGTGCGGTTTCGGTCTTGGTCATAGGCCTTGCGCGGCTTGGCAACAGCCGACTTCCACTCAACGACCTTGGGGACAAGCGCCTTGAGAACATTGTGAACCCATGTCGTGATGGAGGCGTCGAGCCGACGGCGATGACTTTCATCACCGTTCTCGGTCAACGCCTCGCGAAGAGCGGTGAGCCGTTGGGTGAGCACGGTCACCTCTGCATGCATTTCGTTGAATAAAACGGACCTGTTGACACCAAGCGCTTCAGTTTTGTGCCACAATTCGTCAACATGGTAATACATAATACAGCAGCATTTTCTTGAGCCATTTGTCAGTGAGAAAATGTGTGTCATCATCTGGCTTGCCATAATTCACAAAACTGCACACACAAAAACGTAAGATAGCATACATCATCAGCATTTTCACAACCTACAATGTGGCAGACAGCAATGAGAAGCTCCGAATGCCTTTGGAGTGGGGCAAAAATCGATCTTTCAGGAATCGTTACAGTGGGCATAGGGTCTTCCGGCTCAGGGTATTCGAGAGGTTTTCCTAGCTTTTCGCGTAGCGCTACAGATAAACTGTTAGAGTGTCGTAACCAACATAAATGATAATGCAAGTGTACACACCGAGTAGTTTCGAATATGCCTTGAACGCAGCAGCCTCGCGTTGCTTGGCAAGCCGACTTTCTCGATGCTTGGCGTACAGTCATACCCCGCAACTGTAACGTTGTGAAAATCCTTCTAGCGTTTGTAGTATCCCTTCGTGCGGTTTCGGTCTTGGTCATAGGCCTTGCGCGGCTTGGCAACAGCCGACTTCCACTCAACGACCTTGGGGACAAGCGCCTTGAGAACATTGTGAACCCATGTCGTGATGGAGGCGTCGAGCCGACGGCGATGACTTTCATCACCGTTCTCGGTCAACGCCTCGCGAAGAGCGGTGAGCCGTTGGGTGAGCACGGTCACCTCTGCATGCATTTCGTTGAATAAAACGGACCTGTTGACACCAAGCGCTTCAGTTTTGTGCCACAATTCGTCAACATGGTAATACATAATACAGCAGCATTTTCTTGAGCCATTTGTCAGTGAGAAAATGTGTGTCATCATCTGGCTTGCCATAATTCACAAAACTGCACACACAAAAACGTAAGATAGCATACATCATCAGCATTTTCACAACCTACAATGTGGCAGACAGCAATGAGAAGCTCCGAATGCCTTTGGAGTGGGGCAAAAATCGATCTTTCAGGAATCGTTACAGTGGGCATAGGGTCTTCCGGCTCAGGGTATTCGAGAGGTTTTCCTAGCTTTTCGCGTAGCGCTACAGATAAACTGTTAGAGTGTCGTAACCAACATAAATGATAATGCAAGTGTACACACCGAGTAGTTTCGAATATGCCTTGAACGCAGCAGCCTCGCGTTGCTTGGCAAGCCGACTTTCTCGATGCTTGGCGTACAGTCATACCCCGCAACTGTAACGTTGTGAAAATCCTTCTAGCGTTTGTAGTATCCCTTCGTGCGGTTTCGGTCTTGGTCATAGGCCTTGCGCGGCTTGGCAACAGCCGACTTCCACTCAACGACCTTGGGGACAAGCGCCTTGAGAACATTGTGAACCCATGTCGTGATGGAGGCGTCGAGCCGACGGCGATGACTTTCATCACCGTTCTCGGTCAACGCCTCGCGAAGAGCGGTGAGCCGTTGGGTGAGCACGGTCACCTCTGCATGCATTTCGTTGAATAAAACGGACCTGTTGACACCAAGCGCTTCAGTTTTGTGCCACAATTCGTCAACATGGTAATACATAATACAGCAGCATTTTCTTGAGCCATTTGTCAGTGAGAAAATGTGTGTCATCATCTGGCTTGCCATAATTCACAAAACTGCACACACAAAAACGTAAGATAGCATACATCATCAGCATTTTCACAACCTACAATGTGGCAGACAGCAATGAGAAGCTCCGAATGCCTTTGGAGTGGGGCAAAAATCGATCTTTCAGGAATCGTTACAGTGGGCATAGGGTCTTCCGGCTCAGGGTATTCGAGAGGTTTTCCTAGCTTTTCGCGTAGCGCTACAGATAAACTGTTAGAGTGTCGTAACCAACATAAATGATAATGCAAGTGTACACACCGAGTAGTTTCGAATATGCCTTGAACGCAGCAGCCTCGCGTTGCTTGGCAAGCCGACTTTCTCGATGCTTGGCGTACAGTCATACCCCGCAACTGTAACGTTGTGAAAATCCTTCTAGCGTTTGTAGTATCCCTTCGTGCGGTTTCGGTCTTGGTCATAGGCCTTGCGCGGCTTGGCAACAGCCGACTTCCACTCAACGACCTTGGGGACAAGCGCCTTGAGAACATTGTGAACCCATGTCGTGATGGAGGCGTCGAGCCGACGGCGATGACTTTCATCACCGTTCTCGGTCAACGCCTCGCGAAGAGCGGTGAGCCGTTGGGTGAGCACGGTCACCTCTGCATGCATTTCGTTGAATAAAACGGACCTGTTGACACCAAGCGCTTCAGTTTTGTGCCACAATTCGTCAACATGGTAATACATAATACAGCAGCATTTTCTTGAGCCATTTGTCAGTGAGAAAATGTGTGTCATCATCTGGCTTGCCATAATTCACAAAACTGCACACACAAAAACGTAAGATAGCATACATCATCAGCATTTTCACAACCTACAATGTGGCAGACAGCAATGAGAAGCTCCGAATGCCTTTGGAGTGGGGCAAAAATCGATCTTTCAGGAATCGTTACAGTGGGCATAGGGTCTTCCGGCTCAGGGTATTCGAGAGGTTTTCCTAGCTTTTCGCGTAGCGCTACAGATAAACTGTTAGAGTGTCGTAACCAACATAAATGATAATGCAAGTGTACACACCGAGTAGTTTCGAATATGCCTTGAACGCAGCAGCCTCGCGTTGCTTGGCAAGCCGACTTTCTCGATGCTTGGCGTACAGTCATACCCCGCAACTGTAACGTTGTGAAAATCCTTCTAGCGTTTGTAGTATCCCTTCGTGCGGTTTCGGTCTTGGTCATAGGCCTTGCGCGGCTTGGCAACAGCCGACTTCCACTCAACGACCTTGGGGACAAGCGCCTTGAGAACATTGTGAACCCATGTCGTGATGGAGGCGTCGAGCCGACGGCGATGACTTTCATCACCGTTCTCGGTCAACGCCTCGCGAAGAGCGGTGAGCCGTTGGGTGAGCACGGTCACCTCTGCATGCATTTCGTTGAATAAAACGGACCTGTTGACACCAAGCGCTTCAGTTTTGTGCCACAATTCGTCAACATGGTAATACATAATACAGCAGCATTTTCTTGAGCCATTTGTCAGTGAGAAAATGTGTGTCATCATCTGGCTTGCCATAATTCACAAAACTGCACACACAAAAACGTAAGATAGCATACATCATCAGCATTTTCACAACCTACAATGTGGCAGACAGCAATGAGAAGCTCCGAATGCCTTTGGAGTGGGGCAAAAATCGATCTTTCAGGAATCGTTACAGTGGGCATAGGGTCTTCCGGCTCAGGGTATTCGAGAGGTTTTCCTAGCTTTTCGCGTAGCGCTACAGATAAACTGTTAGAGTGTCGTAACCAACATAAATGATAATGCAAGTGTACACACCGAGTAGTTTCGAATATGCCTTGAACGCAGCAGCCTCGCGTTGCTTGGCAAGCCGACTTTCTCGATGCTTGGCGTACAGTCATACCCCGCAACTGTAACGTTGTGAAAATCCTTCTAGCGTTTGTAGTATCCCTTCGTGCGGTTTCGGTCTTGGTCATAGGCCTTGCGCGGCTTGGCAACAGCCGACTTCCACTCAACGACCTTGGGGACAAGCGCCTTGAGAACATTGTGAACCCATGTCGTGATGGAGGCGTCGAGCCGACGGCGATGACTTTCATCACCGTTCTCGGTCAACGCCTCGCGAAGAGCGGTGAGCCGTTGGGTGAGCACGGTCACCTCTGCATGCATTTCGTTGAATAAAACGGACCTGTTGACACCAAGCGCTTCAGTTTTGTGCCACAATTCGTCAACATGGTAATACATAATACAGCAGCATTTTCTTGAGCCATTTGTCAGTGAGAAAATGTGTGTCATCATCTGGCTTGCCATAATTCACAAAACTGCACACACAAAAACGTAAGATAGCATACATCATCAGCATTTTCACAACCTACAATGTGGCAGACAGCAATGAGAAGCTCCGAATGCCTTTGGAGTGGGGCAAAAATCGATCTTTCAGGAATCGTTACAGTGGGCATAGGGTCTTCCGGCTCAGGGTATTCGAGAGGTTTTCCTAGCTTTTCGCGTAGCGCTACAGATAAACTGTTAGAGTGTCGTAACCAACATAAATGATAATGCAAGTGTACACACCGAGTAGTTTCGAATATGCCTTGAACGCAGCAGCCTCGCGTTGCTTGGCAAGCCGACTTTCTCGATGCTTGGCGTACAGTCATACCCCGCAACTGTAACGTTGTGAAAATCCTTCTAGCGTTTGTAGTATCCCTTCGTGCGGTTTCGGTCTTGGTCATAGGCCTTGCGCGGCTTGGCAACAGCCGACTTCCACTCAACGACCTTGGGGACAAGCGCCTTGAGAACATTGTGAACCCATGTCGTGATGGAGGCGTCGAGCCGACGGCGATGACTTTCATCACCGTTCTCGGTCAACGCCTCGCGAAGAGCGGTGAGCCGTTGGGTGAGCACGGTCACCTCTGCATGCATTTCGTTGAATAAAACGGACCTGTTGACACCAAGCGCTTCAGTTTTGTGCCACAATTCGTCAACATGGTAATACATAATACAGCAGCATTTTCTTGAGCCATTTGTCAGTGAGAAAATGTGTGTCATCATCTGGCTTGCCATAATTCACAAAACTGCACACACAAAAACGTAAGATAGCATACATCATCAGCATTTTCACAACCTACAATGTGGCAGACAGCAATGAGAAGCTCCGAATGCCTTTGGAGTGGGGCAAAAATCGATCTTTCAGGAATCGTTACAGTGGGCATAGGGTCTTCCGGCTCAGGGTATTCGAGAGGTTTTCCTAGCTTTTCGCGTAGCGCTACAGATAAACTGTTAGAGTGTCGTAACCAACATAAATGATAATGCAAGTGTACACACCGAGTAGTTTCGAATATGCCTTGAACGCAGCAGCCTCGCGTTGCTTGGCAAGCCGACTTTCTCGATGCTTGGCGTACAGTCATACCCCGCAACTGTAACGTTGTGAAAATCCTTCTAGCGTTTGTAGTATCCCTTCGTGCGGTTTCGGTCTTGGTCATAGGCCTTGCGCGGCTTGGCAACAGCCGACTTCCACTCAACGACCTTGGGGACAAGCGCCTTGAGAACATTGTGAACCCATGTCGTGATGGAGGCGTCGAGCCGACGGCGATGACTTTCATCACCGTTCTCGGTCAACGCCTCGCGAAGAGCGGTGAGCCGTTGGGTGAGCACGGTCACCTCTGCATGCATTTCGTTGAATAAAACGGACCTGTTGACACCAAGCGCTTCAGTTTTGTGCCACAATTCGTCAACATGGTAATACATAATACAGCAGCATTTTCTTGAGCCATTTGTCAGTGAGAAAATGTGTGTCATCATCTGGCTTGCCATAATTCACAAAACTGCACACACAAAAACGTAAGATAGCATACATCATCAGCATTTTCACAACCTACAATGTGGCAGACAGCAATGAGAAGCTCCGAATGCCTTTGGAGTGGGGCAAAAATCGATCTTTCAGGAATCGTTACAGTGGGCATAGGGTCTTCCGGCTCAGGGTATTCGAGAGGTTTTCCTAGCTTTTCGCGTAGCGCTACAGATAAACTGTTAGAGTGTCGTAACCAACATAAATGATAATGCAAGTGTACACACCGAGTAGTTTCGAATATGCCTTGAACGCAGCAGCCTCGCGTTGCTTGGCAAGCCGACTTTCTCGATGCTTGGCGTACAGTCATACCCCGCAACTGTAACGTTGTGAAAATCCTTCTAGCGTTTGTAGTATCCCTTCGTGCGGTTTCGGTCTTGGTCATAGGCCTTGCGCGGCTTGGCAACAGCCGACTTCCACTCAACGACCTTGGGGACAAGCGCCTTGAGAACATTGTGAACCCATGTCGTGATGGAGGCGTCGAGCCGACGGCGATGACTTTCATCACCGTTCTCGGTCAACGCCTCGCGAAGAGCGGTGAGCCGTTGGGTGAGCACGGTCACCTCTGCATGCATTTCGTTGAATAAAACGGACCTGTTGACACCAAGCGCTTCAGTTTTGTGCCACAATTCGTCAACATGGTAATACATAATACAGCAGCATTTTCTTGAGCCATTTGTCAGTGAGAAAATGTGTGTCATCATCTGGCTTGCCATAATTCACAAAACTGCACACACAAAAACGTAAGATAGCATACATCATCAGCATTTTCACAACCTACAATGTGGCAGACAGCAATGAGAAGCTCCGAATGCCTTTGGAGTGGGGCAAAAATCGATCTTTCAGGAATCGTTACAGTGGGCATAGGATCTTCCGGCTCAGGGTATTCGAGAGGTTTTCCTAGCTTTTCGCGTAGCGCTACAGATAAACTGTTAGAGTGTCGTAACCAACATAAATGATAATGCAAGTGTACACACCGAGTAGTTTCGAATATGCCTTGAACGCAGCAGCCTCGCGTTGCTTGGCAAGCCGACTTTCTCGATGCTTGGCGTACAGTCATACCCCGCAACTGTAACGTTGTGAAAATCCTTCTAGCGTTTGTAGTATCCCTTCGTGCGGTTTCGGTCTTGGTCATAGGCCTTGCGCGGCTTGGCAACAGCCGACTTCCACTCAACGACCTTGGGGACAAGCGCCTTGAGAACATTGTGAACCCATGTCGTGATGGAGGCGTCGAGCCGACGGCGATGACTTTCATCACCGTTCTCGGTCAACGCCTCGCGAAGAGCGGTGAGCCGTTGGGTGAGCACGGTCACCTCTGCATGCATTTCGTTGAATAAAACGGACCTGTTGACACCAAGCGCTTCAGTTTTGTGCCACAATTCGTCAACATGGTAATACATAATACAGCAGCATTTTCTTGAGCCATTTGTCAGTGAGAAAATGTGTGTCATCATCTGGCTTGCCATAATTCACAAAACTGCACACACAAAAACGTAAGATAGCATACATCATCAGCATTTTCACAACCTACAATGTGGCAGACAGCAATGAGAAGCTCCGAATGCCTTTGGAGTGGGGCAAAAATCGATCTTTCAGGAATCGTTACAGTGGGCATAGGGTCTTCCGGCTCAGGGTATTCGAGAGGTTTTCCTAGCTTTTCGCGTAGCGCTACAGATAAACTGTTAGAGTGTCGTAACCAACATAAATGATAATGCAAGTGTACACACCGAGTAGTTTCGAATATGCCTTGAACGCAGCAGCCTCGCGTTGCTTGGCAAGCCGACTTTCTCGATGCTTGGCGTACAGTCATACCCCGCAACTGTAACGTTGTGAAAATCCTTCTAGCGTTTGTAGTATCCCTTCGTGCGGTTTCGGTCTTGGTCATAGGCCTTGCGCGGCTTGGCAACAGCCGACTTCCACTCAACGACCTTGGGGACAAGCGCCTTGAGAACATTGTGAACCCATGTCGTGATGGAGGCGTCGAGCCGACGGCGATGACTTTCATCACCGTTCTCGGTCAACGCCTCGCGAAGAGCGGTGAGCCGTTGGGTGAGCACGGTCACCTCTGCATGCATTTCGTTGAATAAAACGGACCTGTTGACACCAAGCGCTTCAGTTTTGTGCCACAATTCGTCAACATGGTAATACATAATACAGCAGCATTTTCTTGAGCCATTTGTCAGTGAGAAAATGTGTGTCATCATCTGGCTTGCCATAATTCACAAAACTGCACACACAAAAACGTAAGATAGCATACATCATCAGCATTTTCACAACCTACAATGTGGCAGACAGCAATGAGAAGCTCCGAATGCCTTTGGAGTGGGGCAAAAATCGATCTTTCAGGAATCGTTACAGTGGGCATAGGGTCTTCCGGCTCAGGGTATTCGAGAGGTTTTCCTAGCTTTTCGCGTAGCGCTACAGATAAACTGTTAGAGTGTCGTAACCAACATAAATGATAATGCAAGTGTACACACCGAGTAGTTTCGAATATGCCTTGAACGCAGCAGCCTCGCGTTGCTTGGCAAGCCGACTTTCTCGATGCTTGGCGTACAGTCATACCCCGCAACTGTAACGTTGTGAAAATCCTTCTAGCGTTTGTAGTATCCCTTCGTGCGGTTTCGGTCTTGGTCATAGGCCTTGCGCGGCTTGGCAACAGCCGACTTCCACTCAACGACCTTGGGGACAAGCGCCTTGAGAACATTGTGAACCCATGTCGTGATGGAGGCGTCGAGCCGACGGCGATGACTTTCATCACCGTTCTCGGTCAACGCCTCGCGAAGAGCGGTGAGCCGTTGGGTGAGCACGGTCACCTCTGCATGCATTTCGTTGAATAAAACGGACCTGTTGACACCAAGCGCTTCAGTTTTGTGCCACAATTCGTCAACATGGTAATACATAATACAGCAGCATTTTCTTGAGCCATTTGTCAGTGAGAAAATGTGTGTCATCATCTGGCTTGCCATAATTCACAAAACTGCACACACAAAAACGTAAGATAGCATACATCATCAGCATTTTCACAACCTACAATGTGGCAGACAGCAATGAGAAGCTCCGAATGCCTTTGGAGTGGGGCAAAAATCGATCTTTCAGGAATCGTTACAGTGGGCATAGGGTCTTCCGGCTCAGGGTATTCGAGAGGTTTTCCTAGCTTTTCGCGTAGCGCTACAGATAAACTGTTAGAGTGTCGTAACCAACATAAATGATAATGCAAGTGTACACACCGAGTAGTTTCGAATATGCCTTGAACGCAGCAGCCTCGCGTTGCTTGGCAAGCCGACTTTCTCGATGCTTGGCGTACAGTCATACCCCGCAACTGTAACGTTGTGAAAATCCTTCTAGCGTTTGTAGTATCCCTTCGTGCGGTTTCGGTCTTGGTCATAGGCCTTGCGCGGCTTGGCAACAGCCGACTTCCACTCAACGACCTTGGGGACAAGCGCCTTGAGAACATTGTGAACCCATGTCGTGATGGAGGCGTCGAGCCGACGGCGATGACTTTCATCACCGTTCTCGGTCAACGCCTCGCGAAGAGCGGTGAGCCGTTGGGTGAGCACGGTCACCTCTGCATGCATTTCGTTGAATAAAACGGACCTGTTGACACCAAGCGCTTCAGTTTTGTGCCACAATTCGTCAACATGGTAATACATAATACAGCAGCATTTTCTTGAGCCATTTGTCAGTGAGAAAATGTGTGTCATCATCTGGCTTGCCATAATTCACAAAACTGCACACACAAAAACGTAAGATAGCATACATCATCAGCATTTTCACAACCTACAATGTGGCAGACAGCAATGAGAAGCTCCGAATGCCTTTGGAGTGGGGCAAAAATCGATCTTTCAGGAATCGTTACAGTGGGCATAGGGTCTTCCGGCTCAGGGTATTCGAGAGGTTTTCCTAGCTTTTCGCGTAGCGCTACAGATAAACTGTTAGAGTGTCGTAACCAACATAAATGATAATGCAAGTGTACACACCGAGTAGTTTCGAATATGCCTTGAACGCAGCAGCCTCGCGTTGCTTGGCAAGCCGACTTTCTCGATGCTTGGCGTACAGTCATACCCCGCAACTGTAACGTTGTGAAAATCCTTCTAGCGTTTGTAGTATCCCTTCGTGCGGTTTCGGTCTTGGTCATAGGCCTTGCGCGGCTTGGCAACAGCCGACTTCCACTCAACGACCTTGGGGACAAGCGCCTTGAGAACATTGTGAACCCATGTCGTGATGGAGGCGTCGAGCCGACGGCGATGACTTTCATCACCGTTCTCGGTCAACGCCTCGCGAAGAGCGGTGAGCCGTTGGGTGAGCACGGTCACCTCTGCATGCATTTCGTTGAATAAAACGGACCTGTTGACACCAAGCGCTTCAGTTTTGTGCCACAATTCGTCAACATGGTAATACATAATACAGCAGCATTTTCTTGAGCCATTTGTCAGTGAGAAAATGTGTGTCATCATCTGGCTTGCCATAATTCACAAAACTGCACACACAAAAACGTAAGATAGCATACATCATCAGCATTTTCACAACCTACAATGTGGCAGACAGCAATGAGAAGCTCCGAATGCCTTTGGAGTGGGGCAAAAATCGATCTTTCAGGAATCGTTACAGTGGGCATAGGGTCTTCCGGCTCAGGGTATTCGAGAGGTTTTCCTAGCTTTTCGCGTAGCGCTACAGATAAACTGTTAGAGTGTCGTAACCAACATAAATGATAATGCAAGTGTACACACCGAGTAGTTTCGAATATGCCTTGAACGCAGCAGCCTCGCGTTGCTTGGCAAGCCGACTTTCTCGATGCTTGGCGTACAGTCATACCCCGCAACTGTAACGTTGTGAAAATCCTTCTAGCGTTTGTAGTATCCCTTCGTGCGGTTTCGGTCTTGGTCATAGGCCTTGCGCGGCTTGGCAACAGCCGACTTCCACTCAACGACCTTGGGGACAAGCGCCTTGAGAACATTGTGAACCCATGTCGTGATGGAGGCGTCGAGCCGACGGCGATGACTTTCATCACCGTTCTCGGTCAACGCCTCGCGAAGAGCGGTGAGCCGTTGGGTGAGCACGGTCACCTCTGCATGCATTTCGTTGAATAAAACGGACCTGTTGACACCAAGCGCTTCAGTTTTGTGCCACAATTCGTCAACATGGTAATACATAATACAGCAGCATTTTCTTGAGCCATTTGTCAGTGAGAAAATGTGTGTCATCATCTGGCTTGCCATAATTCACAAAACTGCACACACAAAAACGTAAGATAGCATACATCATCAGCATTTTCACAACCTACAATGTGGCAGACAGCAATGAGAAGCTCCGAATGCCTTTGGAGTGGGGCAAAAATCGATCTTTCAGGAATCGTTACAGTGGGCATAGGGTCTTCCGGCTCAGGGTATTCGAGAGGTTTTCCTAGCTTTTCGCGTAGCGCTACAGATAAACTGTTAGAGTGTCGTAACCAACATAAATGATAATGCAAGTGTACACACCGAGTAGTTTCGAATATGCCTTGAACGCAGCAGCCTCGCGTTGCTTGGCAAGCCGACTTTCTCGATGCTTGGCGTACAGTCATACCCCGCAACTGTAACGTTGTGAAAATCCTTCTAGCGTTTGTAGTATCCCTTCGTGCGGTTTCGGTCTTGGTCATAGGCCTTGCGCGGCTTGGCAACAGCCGACTTCCACTCAACGACCTTGGGGACAAGCGCCTTGAGAACATTGTGAACCCATGTCGTGATGGAGGCGTCGAGCCGACGGCGATGACTTTCATCACCGTTCTCGGTCAACGCCTCGCGAAGAGCGGTGAGCCGTTGGGTGA
Organism: Pythium myriotylum; assembly: GCA_023091665.1. NCBI lineage: Eukaryota > Oomycota > Peronosporomycetes > Pythiales > Pythiaceae > Pythium > Pythium myriotylum. The sequence continues at coordinate 1,087,376 of JALJCQ010000022.1, read as the reverse complement.
GCACGGTCACCTCTGCATGCATTTCGTTGAATAAAACGGACCTGTTGACACCAAGCGCTTCAGTTTTGTGCCACAATTCGTCAACATGGTAATACATAATACAGCAGCATTTTCTTGAGCCATTTGTCAGTGAGAAAATGTGTGTCATCATCTGGCTTGCCATAATTCACAAAACTGCACACACAAAAACGTAAGATAGCATACATCATCAGCATTTTCACAACCTACAATGTGGCAGACAGCAATGAGAAGCTCCGAATGCCTTTGGAGTGGGGCAAAAATCGATCTTTCAGGAATCGTTACAGTGGGCATAGGGTCTTCCGGCTCAGGGTATTCGAGAGGTTTTCCTAGCTTTTCGCGTAGCGCTACAGATAAACTGTTAGAGTGTCGTAACCAACATAAATGATAATGCAAGTGTACACACCGAGTAGTTTCGAATATGCCTTGAACGCAGCAGCCTCGCGTTGCTTGGCAAGCCGACTTTCTCGATGCTTGGCGTACAGTCATACCCCGCAACTGTAACGTTGTGAAAATCCTTCTAGCGTTTGTAGTATCCCTTCGTGCGGTTTCGGTCTTGGTCATAGGCCTTGCGCGGCTTGGCAACAGCCGACTTCCACTCAACGACCTTGGGGACAAGCGCCTTGAGAACATTGTGAACCCATGTCGTGATGGAGGCGTCGAGCCGACGGCGATGACTTTCATCACCGTTCTCGGTCAACGCCTCGCGAAGAGCGGTGAGCCGTTGGGTGAGCACGGTCACCTCTGCATGCATTTCGTTGAATAAAACGGACCTGTTGACACCAAGCGCTTCAGTTTTGTGCCACAATTCGTCAACATGGTAATACATAATACAGCAGCATTTTCTTGAGCCATTTGTCAGTGAGAAAATGTGTGTCATCATCTGGCTTGCCATAATTCACAAAACTGCACACACAAAAACGTAAGATAGCATACATCATCAGCATTTTCACAACCTACAATGTGGCAGACAGCAATGAGAAGCTCCGAATGCCTTTGGAGTGGGGCAAAAATCGATCTTTCAGGAATCGTTACAGTGGGCATAGGGTCTTCCGGCTCAGGGTATTCGAGAGGTTTTCCTAGCTTTTCGCGTAGCGCTACAGATAAACTGTTAGAGTGTCGTAACCAACATAAATGATAATGCAAGTGTACACACCGAGTAGTTTCGAATATGCCTTGAACGCAGCAGCCTCGCGTTGCTTGGCAAGCCGACTTTCTCGATGCTTGGCGTACAGTCATACCCCGCAACTGTAACGTTGTGAAAATCCTTCTAGCGTTTGTAGTATCCCTTCGTGCGGTTTCGGTCTTGGTCATAGGCCTTGCGCGGCTTGGCAACAGCCGACTTCCACTCAACGACCTTGGGGACAAGCGCCTTGAGAACATTGTGAACCCATGTCGTGATGGAGGCGTCGAGCCGACGGCGATGACTTTCATCACCGTTCTCGGTCAACGCCTCGCGAAGAGCGGTGAGCCGTTGGGTGAGCACGGTCACCTCTGCATGCATTTCGTTGAATAAAACGGACCTGTTGACACCAAGCGCTTCAGTTTTGTGCCACAATTCGTCAACATGGTAATACATAATACAGCAGCATTTTCTTGAGCCATTTGTCAGTGAGAAAATGTGTGTCATCATCTGGCTTGCCATAATTCACAAAACTGCACACACAAAAACGTAAGATAGCATACATCATCAGCATTTTCACAACCTACAATGTGGCAGACAGCAATGAGAAGCTCCGAATGCCTTTGGAGTGGGGCAAAAATCGATCTTTCAGGAATCGTTACAGTGGGCATAGGGTCTTCCGGCTCAGGGTATTCGAGAGGTTTTCCTAGCTTTTCGCGTAGCGCTACAGATAAACTGTTAGAGTGTCGTAACCAACATAAATGATAATGCAAGTGTACACACCGAGTAGTTTCGAATATGCCTTGAACGCAGCAGCCTCGCGTTGCTTGGCAAGCCGACTTTCTCGATGCTTGGCGTACAGTCATACCCCGCAACTGTAACGTTGTGAAAATCCTTCTAGCGTTTGTAGTATCCCTTCGTGCGGTTTCGGTCTTGGTCATAGGCCTTGCGCGGCTTGGCAACAGCCGACTTCCACTCAACGACCTTGGGGACAAGCGCCTTGAGAACATTGTGAACCCATGTCGTGATGGAGGCGTCGAGCCGACGGCGATGACTTTCATCACCGTTCTCGGTCAACGCCTCGCGAAGAGCGGTGAGCCGTTGGGTGAGCACGGTCACCTCTGCATGCATTTCGTTGAATAAAACGGACCTGTTGACACCAAGCGCTTCAGTTTTGTGCCACAATTCGTCAACATGGTAATACATAATACAGCAGCATTTTCTTGAGCCATTTGTCAGTGAGAAAATGTGTGTCATCATCTGGCTTGCCATAATTCACAAAACTGCACACACAAAAACGTAAGATAGCATACATCATCAGCATTTTCACAACCTACAATGTGGCAGACAGCAATGAGAAGCTCCGAATGCCTTTGGAGTGGGGCAAAAATCGATCTTTCAGGAATCGTTACAGTGGGCATAGGGTCTTCCGGCTCAGGGTATTCGAGAGGTTTTCCTAGCTTTTCGCGTAGCGCTACAGATAAACTGTTAGAGTGTCGTAACCAACATAAATGATAATGCAAGTGTACACACCGAGTAGTTTCGAATATGCCTTGAACGCAGCAGCCTCGCGTTGCTTGGCAAGCCGACTTTCTCGATGCTTGGCGTACAGTCATACCCCGCAACTGTAACGTTGTGAAAATCCTTCTAGCGTTTGTAGTATCCCTTCGTGCGGTTTCGGTCTTGGTCATAGGCCTTGCGCGGCTTGGCAACAGCCGACTTCCACTCAACGACCTTGGGGACAAGCGCCTTGAGAACATTGTGAACCCATGTCGTGATGGAGGCGTCGAGCCGACGGCGATGACTTTCATCACCGTTCTCGGTCAACGCCTCGCGAAGAGCGGTGAGCCGTTGGGTGAGCACGGTCACCTCTGCATGCATTTCGTTGAATAAAACGGACCTGTTGACACCAAGCGCTTCAGTTTTGTGCCACAATTCGTCAACATGGTAATACATAATACAGCAGCATTTTCTTGAGCCATTTGTCAGTGAGAAAATGTGTGTCATCATCTGGCTTGCCATAATTCACAAAACTGCACACACAAAAACGTAAGATAGCATACATCATCAGCATTTTCACAACCTACAATGTGGCAGACAGCAATGAGAAGCTCCGAATGCCTTTGGAGTGGGGCAAAAATCGATCTTTCAGGAATCGTTACAGTGGGCATAGGGTCTTCCGGCTCAGGGTATTCGAGAGGTTTTCCTAGCTTTTCGCGTAGCGCTACAGATAAACTGTTAGAGTGTCGTAACCAACATAAATGATAATGCAAGTGTACACACCGAGTAGTTTCGAATATGCCTTGAACGCAGCAGCCTCGCGTTGCTTGGCAAGCCGACTTTCTCGATGCTTGGCGTACAGTCATACCCCGCAACTGTAACGTTGTGAAAATCCTTCTAGCGTTTGTAGTATCCCTTCGTGCGGTTTCGGTCTTGGTCATAGGCCTTGCGCGGCTTGGCAACAGCCGACTTCCACTCAACGACCTTGGGGACAAGCGCCTTGAGAACATTGTGAACCCATGTCGTGATGGAGGCGTCGAGCCGACGGCGATGACTTTCATCACCGTTCTCGGTCAACGCCTCGCGAAGAGCGGTGAGCCGTTGGGTGAGCACGGTCACCTCTGCATGCATTTCGTTGAATAAAACGGACCTGTTGACACCAAGCGCTTCAGTTTTGTGCCACAATTCGTCAACATGGTAATACATAATACAGCAGCATTTTCTTGAGCCATTTGTCAGTGAGAAAATGTGTGTCATCATCTGGCTTGCCATAATTCACAAAACTGCACACACAAAAACGTAAGATAGCATACATCATCAGCATTTTCACAACCTACAATGTGGCAGACAGCAATGAGAAGCTCCGAATGCCTTTGGAGTGGGGCAAAAATCGATCTTTCAGGAATCGTTACAGTGGGCATAGGGTCTTCCGGCTCAGGGTATTCGAGAGGTTTTCCTAGCTTTTCGCGTAGCGCTACAGATAAACTGTTAGAGTGTCGTAACCAACATAAATGATAATGCAAGTGTACACACCGAGTAGTTTCGAATATGCCTTGAACGCAGCAGCCTCGCGTTGCTTGGCAAGCCGACTTTCTCGATGCTTGGCGTACAGTCATACCCCGCAACTGTAACGTTGTGAAAATCCTTCTAGCGTTTGTAGTATCCCTTCGTGCGGTTTCGGTCTTGGTCATAGGCCTTGCGCGGCTTGGCAACAGCCGACTTCCACTCAACGACCTTGGGGACAAGCGCCTTGAGAACATTGTGAACCCATGTCGTGATGGAGGCGTCGAGCCGACGGCGATGACTTTCATCACCGTTCTCGGTCAACGCCTCGCGAAGAGCGGTGAGCCGTTGGGTGAGCACGGTCACCTCTGCATGCATTTCGTTGAATAAAACGGACCTGTTGACACCAAGCGCTTCAGTTTTGTGCCACAATTCGTCAACATGGTAATACATAATACAGCAGCATTTTCTTGAGCCATTTGTCAGTGAGAAAATGTGTGTCATCATCTGGCTTGCCATAATTCACAAAACTGCACACACAAAAACGTAAGATAGCATACATCATCAGCATTTTCACAACCTACAATGTGGCAGACAGCAATGAGAAGCTCCGAATGCCTTTGGAGTGGGGCAAAAATCGATCTTTCAGGAATCGTTACAGTGGGCATAGGGTCTTCCGGCTCAGGGTATTCGAGAGGTTTTCCTAGCTTTTCGCGTAGCGCTACAGATAAACTGTTAGAGTGTCGTAACCAACATAAATGATAATGCAAGTGTACACACCGAGTAGTTTCGAATATGCCTTGAACGCAGCAGCCTCGCGTTGCTTGGCAAGCCGACTTTCTCGATGCTTGGCGTACAGTCATACCCCGCAACTGTAACGTTGTGAAAATCCTTCTAGCGTTTGTAGTATCCCTTCGTGCGGTTTCGGTCTTGGTCATAGGCCTTGCGCGGCTTGGCAACAGCCGACTTCCACTCAACGACCTTGGGGACAAGCGCCTTGAGAACATTGTGAACCCATGTCGTGATGGAGGCGTCGAGCCGACGGCGATGACTTTCATCACCGTTCTCGGTCAACGCCTCGCGAAGAGCGGTGAGCCGTTGGGTGAGCACGGTCACCTCTGCATGCATTTCGTTGAATAAAACGGACCTGTTGACACCAAGCGCTTCAGTTTTGTGCCACAATTCGTCAACATGGTAATACATAATACAGCAGCATTTTCTTGAGCCATTTGTCAGTGAGAAAATGTGTGTCATCATCTGGCTTGCCATAATTCACAAAACTGCACACACAAAAACGTAAGATAGCATACATCATCAGCATTTTCACAACCTACAATGTGGCAGACAGCAATGAGAAGCTCCGAATGCCTTTGGAGTGGGGCAAAAATCGATCTTTCAGGAATCGTTACAGTGGGCATAGGGTCTTCCGGCTCAGGGTATTCGAGAGGTTTTCCTAGCTTTTCGCGTAGCGCTACAGATAAACTGTTAGAGTGTCGTAACCAACATAAATGATAATGCAAGTGTACACACCGAGTAGTTTCGAATATGCCTTGAACGCAGCAGCCTCGCGTTGCTTGGCAAGCCGACTTTCTCGATGCTTGGCGTACAGTCATACCCCGCAACTGTAACGTTGTGAAAATCCTTCTAGCGTTTGTAGTATCCCTTCGTGCGGTTTCGGTCTTGGTCATAGGCCTTGCGCGGCTTGGCAACAGCCGACTTCCACTCAACGACCTTGGGGACAAGCGCCTTGAGAACATTGTGAACCCATGTCGTGATGGAGGCGTCGAGCCGACGGCGATGACTTTCATCACCGTTCTCGGTCAACGCCTCGCGAAGAGCGGTGAGCCGTTGGGTGAGCACGGTCACCTCTGCATGCATTTCGTTGAATAAAACGGACCTGTTGACACCAAGCGCTTCAGTTTTGTGCCACAATTCGTCAACATGGTAATACATAATACAGCAGCATTTTCTTGAGCCATTTGTCAGTGAGAAAATGTGTGTCATCATCTGGCTTGCCATAATTCACAAAACTGCACACACAAAAACGTAAGATAGCATACATCATCAGCATTTTCACAACCTACAATGTGGCAGACAGCAATGAGAAGCTCCGAATGCCTTTGGAGTGGGGCAAAAATCGATCTTTCAGGAATCGTTACAGTGGGCATAGGGTCTTCCGGCTCAGGGTATTCGAGAGGTTTTCCTAGCTTTTCGCGTAGCGCTACAGATAAACTGTTAGAGTGTCGTAACCAACATAAATGATAATGCAAGTGTACACACCGAGTAGTTTCGAATATGCCTTGAACGCAGCAGCCTCGCGTTGCTTGGCAAGCCGACTTTCTCGATGCTTGGCGTACAGTCATACCCCGCAACTGTAACGTTGTGAAAATCCTTCTAGCGTTTGTAGTATCCCTTCGTGCGGTTTCGGTCTTGGTCATAGGCCTTGCGCGGCTTGGCAACAGCCGACTTCCACTCAACGACCTTGGGGACAAGCGCCTTGAGAACATTGTGAACCCATGTCGTGATGGAGGCGTCGAGCCGACGGCGATGACTTTCATCACCGTTCTCGGTCAACGCCTCGCGAAGAGCGGTGAGCCGTTGGGTGAGCACGGTCACCTCTGCATGCATTTCGTTGAATAAAACGGACCTGTTGACACCAAGCGCTTCAGTTTTGTGCCACAATTCGTCAACATGGTAATACATAATACAGCAGCATTTTCTTGAGCCATTTGTCAGTGAGAAAATGTGTGTCATCATCTGGCTTGCCATAATTCACAAAACTGCACACACAAAAACGTAAGATAGCATACATCATCAGCATTTTCACAACCTACAATGTGGCAGACAGCAATGAGAAGCTCCGAATGCCTTTGGAGTGGGGCAAAAATCGATCTTTCAGGAATCGTTACAGTGGGCATAGGGTCTTCCGGCTCAGGGTATTCGAGAGGTTTTCCTAGCTTTTCGCGTAGCGCTACAGATAAACTGTTAGAGTGTCGTAACCAACATAAATGATAATGCAAGTGTACACACCGAGTAGTTTCGAATATGCCTTGAACGCAGCAGCCTCGCGTTGCTTGGCAAGCCGACTTTCTCGATGCTTGGCGTACAGTCATACCCCGCAACTGTAACGTTGTGAAAATCCTTCTAGCGTTTGTAGTATCCCTTCGTGCGGTTTCGGTCTTGGTCATAGGCCTTGCGCGGCTTGGCAACAGCCGACTTCCACTCAACGACCTTGGGGACAAGCGCCTTGAGAACATTGTGAACCCATGTCGTGATGGAGGCGTCGAGCCGACGGCGATGACTTTCATCACCGTTCTCGGTCAACGCCTCGCGAAGAGCGGTGAGCCGTTGGGTGAGCACGGTCACCTCTGCATGCATTTCGTTGAATAAAACGGACCTGTTGACACCAAGCGCTTCAGTTTTGTGCCACAATTCGTCAACATGGTAATACATAATACAGCAGCATTTTCTTGAGCCATTTGTCAGTGAGAAAATGTGTGTCATCATCTGGCTTGCCATAATTCACAAAACTGCACACACAAAAACGTAAGATAGCATACATCATCAGCATTTTCACAACCTACAATGTGGCAGACAGCAATGAGAAGCTCCGAATGCCTTTGGAGTGGGGCAAAAATCGATCTTTCAGGAATCGTTACAGTGGGCATAGGGTCTTCCGGCTCAGGGTATTCGAGAGGTTTTCCTAGCTTTTCGCGTAGCGCTACAGATAAACTGTTAGAGTGTCGTAACCAACATAAATGATAATGCAAGTGTACACACCGAGTAGTTTCGAATATGCCTTGAACGCAGCAGCCTCGCGTTGCTTGGCAAGCCGACTTTCTCGATGCTTGGCGTACAGTCATACCCCGCAACTGTAACGTTGTGAAAATCCTTCTAGCGTTTGTAGTATCCCTTCGTGCGGTTTCGGTCTTGGTCATAGGCCTTGCGCGGCTTGGCAACAGCCGACTTCCACTCAACGACCTTGGGGACAAGCGCCTTGAGAACATTGTGAACCCATGTCGTGATGGAGGCGTCGAGCCGACGGCGATGACTTTCATCACCGTTCTCGGTCAACGCCTCGCGAAGAGCGGTGAGCCGTTGGGTGAGCACGGTCACCTCTGCATGCATTTCGTTGAATAAAACGGACCTGTTGACACCAAGCGCTTCAGTTTTGTGCCACAATTCGTCAACATGGTAATACATAATACAGCAGCATTTTCTTGAGCCATTTGTCAGTGAGAAAATGTGTGTCATCATCTGGCTTGCCATAATTCACAAAACTGCACACACAAAAACGTAAGATAGCATACATCATCAGCATTTTCACAACCTACAATGTGGCAGACAGCAATGAGAAGCTCCGAATGCCTTTGGAGTGGGGCAAAAATCGATCTTTCAGGAATCGTTACAGTGGGCATAGGGTCTTCCGGCTCAGGGTATTCGAGAGGTTTTCCTAGCTTTTCGCGTAGCGCTACAGATAAACTGTTAGAGTGTCGTAACCAACATAAATGATAATGCAAGTGTACACACCGAGTAGTTTCGAATATGCCTTGAACGCAGCAGCCTCGCGTTGCTTGGCAAGCCGACTTTCTCGATGCTTGGCGTACAGTCATACCCCGCAACTGTAACGTTGTGAAAATCCTTCTAGCGTTTGTAGTATCCCTTCGTGCGGTTTCGGTCTTGGTCATAGGCCTTGCGCGGCTTGGCAACAGCCGACTTCCACTCAACGACCTTGGGGACAAGCGCCTTGAGAACATTGTGAACCCATGTCGTGATGGAGGCGTCGAGCCGACGGCGATGACTTTCATCACCGTTCTCGGTCAACGCCTCGCGAAGAGCGGTGAGCCGTTGGGTGAGCACGGTCACCTCTGCATGCATTTCGTTGAATAAAACGGACCTGTTGACACCAAGCGCTTCAGTTTTGTGCCACAATTCGTCAACATGGTAATACATAATACAGCAGCATTTTCTTGAGCCATTTGTCAGTGAGAAAATGTGTGTCATCATCTGGCTTGCCATAATTCACAAAACTGCACACACAAAAACGTAAGATAGCATACATCATCAGCATTTTCACAACCTACAATGTGGCAGACAGCAATGAGAAGCTCCGAATGCCTTTGGAGTGGGGCAAAAATCGATCTTTCAGGAATCGTTACAGTGGGCATAGGGTCTTCCGGCTCAGGGTATTCGAGAGGTTTTCCTAGCTTTTCGCGTAGCGCTACAGATAAACTGTTAGAGTGTCGTAACCAACATAAATGATAATGCAAGTGTACACACCGAGTAGTTTCGAATATGCCTTGAACGCAGCAGCCTCGCGTTGCTTGGCAAGCCGACTTTCTCGATGCTTGGCGTACAGTCATACCCCGCAACTGTAACGTTGTGAAAATCCTTCTAGCGTTTGTAGTATCCCTTCGTGCGGTTTCGGTCTTGGTCATAGGCCTTGCGCGGCTTGGCAACAGCCGACTTCCACTCAACGACCTTGGGGACAAGCGCCTTGAGAACATTGTGAACCCATGTCGTGATGGAGGCGTCGAGCCGACGGCGATGACTTTCATCACCGTTCTCGGTCAACGCCTCGCGAAGAGCGGTGAGCCGTTGGGTGAGCACGGTCACCTCTGCATGCATTTCGTTGAATAAAACGGACCTGTTGACACCAAGCGCTTCAGTTTTGTGCCACAATTCGTCAACATGGTAATACATAATACAGCAGCATTTTCTTGAGCCATTTGTCAGTGAGAAAATGTGTGTCATCATCTGGCTTGCCATAATTCACAAAACTGCACACACAAAAACGTAAGATAGCATACATCATCAGCATTTTCACAACCTACAATGTGGCAGACAGCAATGAGAAGCTCCGAATGCCTTTGGAGTGGGGCAAAAATCGATCTTTCAGGAATCGTTACAGTGGGCATAGGGTCTTCCGGCTCAGGGTATTCGAGAGGTTTTCCTAGCTTTTCGCGTAGCGCTACAGATAAACTGTTAGAGTGTCGTAACCAACATAAATGATAATGCAAGTGTACACACCGAGTAGTTTCGAATATGCCTTGAACGCAGCAGCCTCGCGTTGCTTGGCAAGCCGACTTTCTCGATGCTTGGCGTACAGTCATACCCCGCAACTGTAACGTTGTGAAAATCCTTCTAGCGTTTGTAGTATCCCTTCGTGCGGTTTCGGTCTTGGTCATAGGCCTTGCGCGGCTTGGCAACAGCCGACTTCCACTCAACGACCTTGGGGACAAGCGCCTTGAGAACATTGTGAACCCATGTCGTGATGGAGGCGTCGAGCCGACGGCGATGACTTTCATCACCGTTCTCGGTCAACGCCTCGCGAAGAGCGGTGAGCCGTTGGGTGAGCACGGTCACCTCTGCATGCATTTCGTTGAATAAAACGGACCTGTTGACACCAAGCGCTTCAGTTTTGTGCCACAATTCGTCAACATGGTAATACATAATACAGCAGCATTTTCTTGAGCCATTTGTCAGTGAGAAAATGTGTGTCATCATCTGGCTTGCCATAATTCACAAAACTGCACACACAAAAACGTAAGATAGCATACATCATCAGCATTTTCACAACCTACAATGTGGCAGACAGCAATGAGAAGCTCCGAATGCCTTTGGAGTGGGGCAAAAATCGATCTTTCAGGAATCGTTACAGTGGGCATAGGGTCTTCCGGCTCAGGGTATTCGAGAGGTTTTCCTAGCTTTTCGCGTAGCGCTACAGATAAACTGTTAGAGTGTCGTAACCAACATAAATGATAATGCAAGTGTACACACCGAGTAGTTTCGAATATGCCTTGAACGCAGCAGCCTCGCGTTGCTTGGCAAGCCGACTTTCTCGATGCTTGGCGTACAGTCATACCCCGCAACTGTAACGTTGTGAAAATCCTTCTAGCGTTTGTAGTATCCCTTCGTGCGGTTTCGGTCTTGGTCATAGGCCTTGCGCGGCTTGGCAACAGCCGACTTCCACTCAACGACCTTGGGGACAAGCGCCTTGAGAACATTGTGAACCCATGTCGTGATGGAGGCGTCGAGCCGACGGCGATGACTTTCATCACCGTTCTCGGTCAACGCCTCGCGAAGAGCGGTGAGCCGTTGGGTGAGCACGGTCACCTCTGCATGCATTTCGTTGAATAAAACGGACCTGTTGACACCAAGCGCTTCAGTTTTGTGCCACAATTCGTCAACATGGTAATACATAATACAGCAGCATTTTCTTGAGCCATTTGTCAGTGAGAAAATGTGTGTCATCATCTGGCTTGCCATAATTCACAAAACTGCACACACAAAAACGTAAGATAGCATACATCATCAGCATTTTCACAACCTACAATGTGGCAGACAGCAATGAGAAGCTCCGAATGCCTTTGGAGTGGGGCAAAAATCGATCTTTCAGGAATCGTTACAGTGGGCATAGGGTCTTCCGGCTCAGGGTATTCGAGAGGTTTTCCTAGCTTTTCGCGTAGCGCTACAGATAAACTGTTAGAGTGTCGTAACCAACATAAATGATAATGCAAGTGTACACACCGAGTAGTTTCGAATATGCCTTGAACGCAGCAGCCTCGCGTTGCTTGGCAAGCCGACTTTCTCGATGCTTGGCGTACAGTCATACCCCGCAACTGTAACGTTGTGAAAATCCTTCTAGCGTTTGTAGTATCCCTTCGTGCGGTTTCGGTCTTGGTCATAGGCCTTGCGCGGCTTGGCAACAGCCGACTTCCACTCAACGACCTTGGGGACAAGCGCCTTGAGAACATTGTGAACCCATGTCGTGATGGAGGCGTCGAGCCGACGGCGATGACTTTCATCACCGTTCTCGGTCAACGCCTCGCGAAGAGCGGTGAGCCGTTGGGTGAGCACGGTCACCTCTGCATGCATTTCGTTGAATAAAACGGACCTGTTGACACCAAGCGCTTCAGTTTTGTGCCACAATTCGTCAACATGGTAATACATAATACAGCAGCATTTTCTTGAGCCATTTGTCAGTGAGAAAATGTGTGTCATCATCTGGCTTGCCATAATTCACAAAACTGCACACACAAAAACGTAAGATAGCATACATCATCAGCATTTTCACAACCTACAATGTGGCAGACAGCAATGAGAAGCTCCGAATGCCTTTGGAGTGGGGCAAAAATCGATCTTTCAGGAATCGTTACAGTGGGCATAGGGTCTTCCGGCTCAGGGTATTCGAGAGGTTTTCCTAGCTTTTCGCGTAGCGCTACAGATAAACTGTTAGAGTGTCGTAACCAACATAAATGATAATGCAAGTGTACACACCGAGTAGTTTCGAATATGCCTTGAACGCAGCAGCCTCGCGTTGCTTGGCAAGCCGACTTTCTCGATGCTTGGCGTACAGTCATACCCCGCAACTGTAACGTTGTGAAAATCCTTCTAGCGTTTGTAGTATCCCTTCGTGCGGTTTCGGTCTTGGTCATAGGCCTTGCGCGGCTTGGCAACAGCCGACTTCCACTCAACGACCTTGGGGACAAGCGCCTTGAGAACATTGTGAACCCATGTCGTGATGGAGGCGTCGAGCCGACGGCGATGACTTTCATCACCGTTCTCGGTCAACGCCTCGCGAAGAGCGGTGAGCCGTTGGGTGAGCACGGTCACCTCTGCATGCATTTCGTTGAATAAAACGGACCTGTTGACACCAAGCGCTTCAGTTTTGTGCCACAATTCGTCAACATGGTAATACATAATACAGCAGCATTTTCTTGAGCCATTTGTCAGTGAGAAAATGTGTGTCATCATCTGGCTTGCCATAATTCACAAAACTGCACACACAAAAACGTAAGATAGCATACATCATCAGCATTTTCACAACCTACAATGTGGCAGACAGCAATGAGAAGCTCCGAATGCCTTTGGAGTGGGGCAAAAATCGATCTTTCAGGAATCGTTACAGTGGGCATAGGGTCTTCCGGCTCAGGGTATTCGAGAGGTTTTCCTAGCTTTTCGCGTAGCGCTACAGATAAACTGTTAGAGTGTCGTAACCAACATAAATGATAATGCAAGTGTACACACCGAGTAGTTTCGAATATGCCTTGAACGCAGCAGCCTCGCGTTGCTTGGCAAGCCGACTTTCTCGATGCTTGGCGTACAGTCATACCCCGCAACTGTAACGTTGTGAAAATCCTTCTAGCGTTTGTAGTATCCCTTCGTGCGGTTTCGGTCTTGGTCATAGGCCTTGCGCGGCTTGGCAACAGCCGACTTCCACTCAACGACCTTGGGGACAAGCGCCTTGAGAACATTGTGAACCCATGTCGTGATGGAGGCGTCGAGCCGACGGCGATGACTTTCATCACCGTTCTCGGTCAACGCCTCGCGAAGAGCGGTGAGCCGTTGGGTGAGCACGGTCACCTCTGCATGCATTTCGTTGAATAAAACGGACCTGTTGACACCAAGCGCTTCAGTTTTGTGCCACAATTCGTCAACATGGTAATACATAATACAGCAGCATTTTCTTGAGCCATTTGTCAGTGAGAAAATGTGTGTCATCATCTGGCTTGCCATAATTCACAAAACTGCACACACAAAAACGTAAGATAGCATACATCATCAGCATTTTCACAACCTACAATGTGGCAGACAGCAATGAGAAGCTCCGAATGCCTTTGGAGTGGGGCAAAAATCGATCTTTCAGGAATCGTTACAGTGGGCATAGGGTCTTCCGGCTCAGGGTATTCGAGAGGTTTTCCTAGCTTTTCGCGTAGCGCTACAGATAAACTGTTAGAGTGTCGTAACCAACATAAATGATAATGCAAGTGTACACACCGAGTAGTTTCGAATATGCCTTGAACGCAGCAGCCTCGCGTTGCTTGGCAAGCCGACTTTCTCGATGCTTGGCGTACAGTCATACCCCGCAACTGTAACGTTGTGAAAATCCTTCTAGCGTTTGTAGTATCCCTTCGTGCGGTTTCGGTCTTGGTCATAGGCCTTGCGCGGCTTGGCAACAGCCGACTTCCACTCAACGACCTTGGGGACAAGCGCCTTGAGAACATTGTGAACCCATGTCGTGATGGAGGCGTCGAGCCGACGGCGATGACTTTCATCACCGTTCTCGGTCAACGCCTCGCGAAGAGCGGTGAGCCGTTGGGTGAGCACGGTCACCTCTGCATGCATTTCGTTGAATAAAACGGACCTGTTGACACCAAGCGCTTCAGTTTTGTGCCACAATTCGTCAACATGGTAATACATAATACAGCAGCATTTTCTTGAGCCATTTGTCAGTGAGAAAATGTGTGTCATCATCTGGCTTGCCATAATTCACAAAACTGCACACACAAAAACGTAAGATAGCATACATCATCAGCATTTTCACAACCTACAATGTGGCAGACAGCAATGAGAAGCTCCGAATGCCTTTGGAGTGGGGCAAAAATCGATCTTTCAGGAATCGTTACAGTGGGCATAGGGTCTTCCGGCTCAGGGTATTCGAGAGGTTTTCCTAGCTTTTCGCGTAGCGCTACAGATAAACTGTTAGAGTGTCGTAACCAACATAAATGATAATGCAAGTGTACACACCGAGTAGTTTCGAATATGCCTTGAACGCAGCAGCCTCGCGTTGCTTGGCAAGCCGACTTTCTCGATGCTTGGCGTACAGTCATACCCCGCAACTGTAACGTTGTGAAAATCCTTCTAGCGTTTGTAGTATCCCTTCGTGCGGTTTCGGTCTTGGTCATAGGCCTTGCGCGGCTTGGCAACAGCCGACTTCCACTCAACGACCTTGGGGACAAGCGCCTTGAGAACATTGTGAACCCATGTCGTGATGGAGGCGTCGAGCCGACGGCGATGACTTTCATCACCGTTCTCGGTCAACGCCTCGCGAAGAGCGGTGAGCCGTTGGGTGAGCACGGTCACCTCTGCATGCATTTCGTTGAATAAAACGGACCTGTTGACACCAAGCGCTTCAGTTTTGTGCCACAATTCGTCAACATGGTAATACATAATACAGCAGCATTTTCTTGAGCCATTTGTCAGTGAGAAAATGTGTGTCATCATCTGGCTTGCCATAATTCACAAAACTGCACACACAAAAACGTAAGATAGCATACATCATCAGCATTTTCACAACCTACAATGTGGCAGACAGCAATGAGAAGCTCCGAATGCCTTTGGAGTGGGGCAAAAATCGATCTTTCAGGAATCGTTACAGTGGGCATAGGGTCTTCCGGCTCAGGGTATTCGAGAGGTTTTCCTAGCTTTTCGCGTAGCGCTACAGATAAACTGTTAGAGTGTCGTAACCAACATAAATGATAATGCAAGTGTACACACCGAGTAGTTTCGAATATGCCTTGAACGCAGCAGCCTCGCGTTGCTTGGCAAGCCGACTTTCTCGATGCTTGGCGTACAGTCATACCCCGCAACTGTAACGTTGTGAAAATCCTTCTAGCGTTTGTAGTATCCCTTCGTGCGGTTTCGGTCTTGGTCATAGGCCTTGCGCGGCTTGGCAACAGCCGACTTCCACTCAACGACCTTGGGGACAAGCGCCTTGAGAACATTGTGAACCCATGTCGTGATGGAGGCGTCGAGCCGACGGCGATGACTTTCATCACCGTTCTCGGTCAACGCCTCGCGAAGAGCGGTGAGCCGTTGGGTGAGCACGGTCACCTCTGCATGCATTTCGTTGAATAAAACGGACCTGTTGACACCAAGCGCTTCAGTTTTGTGCCACAATTCGTCAACATGGTAATACATAATACAGCAGCATTTTCTTGAGCCATTTGTCAGTGAGAAAATGTGTGTCATCATCTGGCTTGCCATAATTCACAAAACTGCACACACAAAAACGTAAGATAGCATACATCATCAGCATTTTCACAACCTACAATGTGGCAGACAGCAATGAGAAGCTCCGAATGCCTTTGGAGTGGGGCAAAAATCGATCTTTCAGGAATCGTTACAGTGGGCATAGGGTCTTCCGGCTCAGGGTATTCGAGAGGTTTTCCTAGCTTTTCGCGTAGCGCTACAGATAAACTGTTAGAGTGTCGTAACCAACATAAATGATAATGCAAGTGTACACACCGAGTAGTTTCGAATATGCCTTGAACGCAGCAGCCTCGCGTTGCTTGGCAAGCCGACTTTCTCGATGCTTGGCGTACAGTCATACCCCGCAACTGTAACGTTGTGAAAATCCTTCTAGCGTTTGTAGTATCCCTTCGTGCGGTTTCGGTCTTGGTCATAGGCCCTGCGCGGCTTGGCAACAGCCGACTTCCACTCAACGACCTTGGGGACAAGCGCCTTGAGAACATTGTGAACCCATGTCGTGATGGAGGCGTCGAGCCGACGGCGATGACTTTCATCACCGTTCTCGGTCAACGCCTCGCGAAGAGCGGTGAGCCGTTGGGTGAGCACGGTCACCTCTGCATGCATTTCGTTGAATAAAACGGACCTGTTGACACCAAGCGCTTCAGTTTTGTGCCACAATTCGTCAACATGGTAATACATAATACAGCAGCATTTTCTTGAGCCATTTGTCAGTGAGAAAATGTGTGTCATCATCTGGCTTGCCATAATTCACAAAACTGCACACACAAAAACGTAAGATAGCATACATCATCAGCATTTTCACAACCTACAATGTGGCAGACAGCAATGAGAAGCTCCGAATGCCTTTGGAGTGGGGCAAAAATCGATCTTTCAGGAATCGTTACAGTGGGCATAGGATCTTCCGGCTCAGGGTATTCGAGAGGTTTTCCTAGCTTTTCGCGTAGCGCTACAGATAAACTGTTAGAGTGTCGTAACCAACATAAATGATAATGCAAGTGTACACACCGAGTAGTTTCGAATATGCCTTGAACGCAGCAGCCTCGCGTTGCTTGGCAAGCCGACTTTCTCGATGCTTGGCGTACAGTCATACCCCGCAACTGTAACGTTGTGAAAATCCTTCTAGCGTTTGTAGTATCCCTTCGTGCGGTTTCGGTCTTGGTCATAGGCCTTGCGCGGCTTGGCAACAGCCGACTTCCACTCACGACCTTGGGGACAAGCGCCTTGAGAACATTGTGAACCCATGTCGTGATGGAGGTCTCGTGCCAGTTGGCGTAGTCCACTATCACCTTAGAACCCTAAACCTATGATCAATAGCTTGGTTGCGTGATTTAACAGGACTTTGGGTGTTTTCACCTCGAGAGATTAATGCGTTTCTAAAACTCCCTCGAGAGATATCCGTATAATAACAAATATTAGTACGTATGGGGGCGGTGGTAAATGTCCTGTACCAGTGCCAGTAGTACAGCCGGCTGAAGCCGGTATTTATTAGCTGACCGGCTAATATGGGCTGCCGATCAGTCTCGATGAAAGTCTGTATCTCGTCTAACTGAAAGGGCGCAATCAGTATTCACGATTTGGAGTTGATACGTGCAAAGCTATCTCCAACACGCTCTTCCAGCTCGGCAACCGACTTGGCTGGATGGCGCGCGATCCACCGCTTGGCGTTTGGCCAGATGAATTCAATGGGCTGAAGCTCGGGGTGGTACGGTGACGTGTAAGAAACCGTGTGCCCTTACATGGGTGCAATCAGAGACGCTAAGTAGGTTGGGCGGGGCTTGTGCTGCCGTACCAGCTCTAAGAGCTAGGCTTTCGCCACGTTTTGATCGTAGCCAATACCTGCATGCACGTCGACCAGAGTTGGACTACTTAACCATACTACGATCCAATTCGCCAACCATTCTGTTGGAGACACTCTTGGATCTCTGCCTTCTTCGGTCTTAGCTGTTGGCGCTTTGGCAATGTTCTCCTCGTGATATGTTGCTCCATCCATGTCGATTATGCATGATCCGTACCGAGCCAGCGTCTTGGGCCACTACTCAAACCACCGCTTGAACTGCGCAGCGTTAAAATTGCCGTGGTAGTCTTCGTCCTTCTTGCACTTTTGTTCGTAGTTTCAACAGTAACGACAGTCGGGTACAAAGCAACTGTGTACCGTGGGCCCCCGTTGATAGATCACACCAGCATGTACAATGCAAATACTGTCCAACAAGGCTATAAATACAACAACAGCATTCACACTGTGTCATACCACCATACCGTGCCCCTTTGCCGATCGCTGCGATGCGACGGTCACCACGCCCCAGTCAGGTCATGCCCATGACGTGATGTCAACGGACGTAAGATCCGTGAAGGTACACCTCGGGTGGGATGGGATTCCCGTTTTTGTGACGATTGGTGAGTTTTCGCTGGAGATAGGTCGCTCTGTACGCGACGTTAGCTATGCTCTCGGCGTGGAAGTGGCTCTTTCCACCGTGTTTATAGATATAGCCGAGCTGTTTGAGAATTCTCTGCACCGTTCGTTCTGACAACGGAGTCCCCCATGCACGCCTCTAGCTCGTGCGCTATGGAATTTGACACCAACTGCTCCACGCCCCTATTTGCCTTGATCGCGATTCTGCGTATATATGGCGCGAGGTCTTCGTGACGGATCTTTTTTCCAAAGTGGGGACTATTCCACTAATTTCATCAAAGGATCGGACAATGGAGGACTTTTGCAACGCTGTTGAGTTTCTTTTTCAGGCCATCTTTTACAAAAGACGGCAGTCTGGATGAGGTGATTCACGGAAGTAGAAACTGAATGTGAATGATAGTTGAGTAATTTTGGCTAGAACGCGCACAAAAGCTTTCGTTTATTTTTCGATTGGCCACAATCAAGCGATGAACGAGGAATCAGGAGGAAAGAAGCACTTTTTGGCGGGTGATGACATCTTGCTCCTGGTCCAGGCGAACACCTTGGAGCCATGGGGCCGTTCCTGCGTTCGGCGTCTCGCATAACGCCCGTTCTTGTCGCTCCAGGTCTGCTCTTTTAATAGAACACTACAAGGACGGGAACCGTGCTGCGCTTGCAAAGGGTGCTTCCACCGATGAAGTAGACGAGAAGATGCGGCTCCTCGACGACATCGTAGAAAACCAGGCTCAGTCAGCAGAAGCGGTCCGTGAGGCTCAAAACACCGCCAAACGGCGACTTGATATTGGAGGTCAAGTTGTCGTTGATGAGGCACTTGGCCGGCTCCAACTGGCATCGCCTCCCTCAGACAGCGACAGTGACAGTAAGGGAACGACAAAAACTAAAGATTGTATTGGACTATATCAAGATTGCATACTGCAGACGTATTATTAGTTATTACTAATTATGTTTTCCGCCGATGTTCGTACGGTACGATGGCCGAGTGGTCTAAGGCGCTGGATTTAGGCTCCAGTCTTCACGGGCGTGGGTTCAAATCCCACTCGTATCACTTGTTCTTGTCGCCCGAAGATATGCGCCGGACCTCCTGACGTTGAAATGCGAGTTCATGTGCACCCCACTCTACCCTCCCTGTTTTTCCAATCGGTGTTGCCCGGAAATTGTGGGACGGTGAGGGAACTCAGTAACACATGGTTTATAACGTTTGTGACATGTGAGCAAAGTGTGACTTGAGGAAAAATATGCTATTATTTTGGAGTGTCAATCAGACAAGTGTGGGCGCAACGACCTACGAATCCTGCGGAGCTCGTTTACAACTACTCTCCAGTTAAGCTGACTTGACCGTTGTACACGAGCCAACGGATGTGAGAATAGAGGAAGGACGTGAGAGGTCGGGATCACTTCACACAGATATTCTCAGTGATAGATTAGTGATGCAAGTTTGAGCTCGAGTACGCGGCGCATTTCGGCTGAAACGCCACCGAACGCCAACTAGAGTCTGTCTTCATCACTATCATCAATAGTCACAAAATGGGGAGGTAAAAAGGGGTTTCAATTGCTTTTTCGCCTTCACCTTCCACCCAAACGCTGACAACATATGTTTTTTCGCACTTACCACCCGGGGGGGGGGGAGTCAAATCTTGGCGAGTCACTTTCAAAAGCATACTTACATAGAAGATGATCAAATTGAGCTTGGGGATGAGCAGCGAATTCGCGTGCAGTCGAAGACCCTGGGAGTCAACACCACAGAGTCGCAATATCGGTCGATGCTCGCGTGGCTGGACGGCGAGTTCAATGCAGGTATCATGCTTGGTACGAGCGTGCGCCGTCACGAAGACCAGCGGCTATCAGAGCATGGCAATCATGGTGAACGAGTGTTCAGGCTCCGACTGGGACATGAAAATTACTCGTACACGCTTTGAAAAAATGGCTCCGTAAGTCCAGAGAGACAGCACCACCGGATTTGGACTCGATCCCGACGACCCCCAAGGAAAAAAAAGACTCTCTAGAGGAACAGCTCTGGATTTCTTGCGCACTCGCGCGCTTACTCCAACGGCAACTTCACCATCTACATCGAGCCAAAAGGTAGACATGCTGTCGTGGCCTCCCAAGAGATCCCCACTTCCCGGTCTCGAGTCGCCGCAACTGCAACACATTCGAACGCCGGCGCGATCACTCCTTCAATCGACGACGCCAGTGCGCGTCTCACCGTACCCACAAGGACAACGAACACCGACGAGGACCAACACGGCTGCCATTTGCGACAATATTGCGAGAACGCAGCCACTTGGGGTCGCGCGCACAAGCCGCTCCGATGCGCCGCCAGCGGCTTCAAATGGACTTCGAAACCAGCATGAAATCGCCGTTAGCCCTATCCTATCGTGAAGAACTTCGTAAATCAGCAAGAGAGATCTGGGATGTCGCTTGCGCCATTCACGGCGAGCCGTTCCTCGTTTCAGGAAATAAAACAAGTGCTTTGGGGCGAGTTCAACAAGCATATCGTTCTAATGGCGGTGCGAGAAAACGGGAAGTGGGAGGTCGTTGCGAATTCGGTGGCGGAATGGTACCTACTTCTGCAGTTTAAATACGGGACACACGTCATCCCGGAGGGCTAGGACTGGAGTCGCTGGCTCGTGGATCATCGGGGAAAGAAAGGAGTGACACCGCTCATCTACACGAATGGCGTGACAGTTGCCACATCCAGGACCGCGGCGCGTTTTAAGCCAAGCACATGACACCTGCCCGAACCGATCGATCTGGGACGGCACGGGGTGGAATCATCCAGGATTTGGTCGGGCAGCTTCGAACGCAATGGGGCTCGACGTTTCGCGCCCACAAAGCTGTGTGGCGCATGTGGGCGAGTCATAACGCTCGAAATCCGAGCACATCCGCATGGGCGGCGGCTGTGCGTGAGCCGCCACCAGAGTACATTGCCGAATTACTGCGGTTGGCGAAAAATAGAGATGATCGAGAGAGAAGGCGAACACGAGTCTCAGTTGACACAGCATCAGACTGTGTTGACGCATGCGTGGAGGATTTGGAGAGAATTCGTGGAGCTTGAGAGAGCTTTGGACGATTCTTGGACGTTTATGAGCACAGTCTTTGCGCTCGTAAACTTACGGTTGCCGTGCTTGGCGCCGATCGCGCACTTCCTGCACCCGCGGCTGTGATTGATCCCCTGGCGCGCATCGAGAATGTGGATGACGTTGAGCAACTGGAGTGACAGGACGTCATACAGATTGAAAGGTGAGGAATCGAGTACACGTACTGTATTTACTCCAATTGCGAGCCCCCCCCCCCTGCAATTGTAAACACCCTAAAATAGTACTCCTGTCGCGTGGACCAACCAGTTGAGTAAACCCTCCCTAAAATAGTACTCCCGTGGGCAGATCCACCAATTTGCCGCGGGGGGCATATTCTCCGATGCGAGTCCCGAAACGCAAGTTTCCCCAGACCAGGCACTACCGCTTGAGTGGATTCGCTTTGAAAGGAACGGTAGAGAGTGGGGATCGAACTACCAGCAACCGCATGAGGCTATAAACCCCTCCCCCAAATAGTACGACCCCTGAAATAGTACATCTGTTCGTGGAGGGCTTACTGAGGACTAAACCCGAGTTCGCAATTGGAGTAAATACAGTATTTTTTTTTTTACTCCTCTGCATCCAGACTTATGTTGGTCTGGGATACCCGCTGTTTCTCTGCTGACATGGGGCCCGTCGGATCAAGTCAACCCGTCACCTTGTAACACAGTGCTCAAACACGTGTGCCCTATTGTGGTGCTCAAATTTGAGAAGGTTTTTCACAACGAAAGGCAGGGGATCACGACCGGTGGTCTCATCGTAATACCCCTGCAATGATCGCTTAACGTATCCAAAGAAGAACCCGATTGGATTAAAAAGGGGGCAAGAAGCCGGCAAGAATCTCAGAGACTGCGCAATAAGTGAATAGTCTTGGGATCTCTGTGGATGCTGGCTCTATTTAGAATCCAGACAGAGTTATGGCCGGGATACTGGCGAACACCTCCACTCTCCGAATCGGCAAACGCGCGGTAGTAAGTCACAAAGTTAACTCGATCAAATGTCCCCTCCATGTAGTAAACCTTGAAGTCTTAGCACGCCGATAAATACCAGAATGAAATACTTGGCTTGCATTCAAAATCTCCTTGAACAGGGAGTTTTTCCCTGTTGGGGCGTATTCCCTTCGGCGCAACATACCACGATTGTCAATCGAAACTTCGTCGTGGACAACGAGGTTCCAATGTGTCCAATCAACCGAACTTAGCTCTTTGGCAAACGGAAATACGTCACGCTCCTTTATATGCATCGCGCGGCGCTCCAAAACCTTCCACGTCAATCCCAACCCGTGGATGATTCCTCACAGTGTAGAACGAGATATGTCAGTGTGAAATGGCTTTTTAAATGCCGCTTGAGACTCATCAACGTAGGCCATTGGGTATTTGTCGTAGAACGCCCCCAGCCACATTCTGTGTTCTTGATTAAACTTGGTCGCAATGCAGCCGCGGAATCGACCGAAGGTTCCCGTCCTCTCATACACGCGTATCCAGTTGGATATTGTTCTTTCCGTCTTGCTGAATACATGCGCCACCTCTTTCTTCGTGTAACGATGGATGTAATACGCATACAGGCAGTGAAGTACAATATTGGGGTGAGGATGCTGACGTGTGGCAACATCCTCCATGGTGAGCGAGGACTCAGGAAGTACTCACATGCGTCTCGTCTCATACCGATGCCACACAGCTTCGATCCTCCTGCTCTCTTGTCACCAATGCTGTTGTGCTTTTTGCGGCGTGCGTTGAACTGGATTTCAGGATGGGGACTGGACAAGTTCAACCCAGAGAAACCACACACACACCTACGGTTGGCTAAAATTGTATCACATTCACCCAATGATACTGTGGTATGTTTGTATTTCCCCCAATCACCGCCATTACTCGGGTATTGGGGTCAGGGAAGAACTGCGCCGAATCGGCAAATTTGGACAAAACGCACAACATGATCGGCATGATAACCCCCCCCCCCTCTCAGGGACACTAATCGTGGTGGCCCTGAGTGAACCAAGCTCCTCACAAGCTCGGATCCTCTACAGCGCTCAACGAAATTCTCCACCACAACATGCTCGTGCTTTGGCGGACGGCTCTGGATCACGACCGACGGTTCTATCTTTATCTCCGAGGAATCCGTTAAAAGCACCACAGTGCAAGCTTCCTTCTCGACTCCCGCGAAGCATACCCAAACTATTCTTCCGGTCGATTGTCTTTTTATGTCTTTTTATGTATATAATCGAAGAGACAATCTTAAACCCCTGATCCAATTTCAGCTGTGTATCTGTATTCATCGGTCAATCTTTCACCCTTTTCGTGTCTCATTTCTTATTGGCGGTCTCCACCGGTTTCTCTCCCCTCAGTCGACACGCACAAAACAGGATGCGCATAGCTTCGTATTTCTTTCCGTTGAGTTCGCTATAGAAGGCTTTTTATCGTCTCAAGCAGGCCCCCACGGACTGTCTAGACCTGCTCACGTGGGGGCACGTAGAATACCTTGAATCACTCATGTAGTCTGGTCGCCAGCGGCTCCACCTCGACGAGCCAGCGCGGATCGCCATCTGCAATCGGAGAGATGTAGAGATAGTATCGGAGTTGCTCGAAGCGGTGTCGGGTGAGGACCCTTGTAAACGTGGAGATCGGGAGCCGCGTAGTCGTCGTGAGGGGGAAAGCGGGAGAGGAAAGTTGGTGTTGGACGGCGCTGACGCTGCCGCAGCGCGCTGGTCACCGGCATCGTCCTTGTCACCGTCTTCAGACGCTCGAAGCTCGTGAAGTATTTCCGTCAAACGAAGGAATTCCGCATCGACAACATATTCTTCCTCTGCTTCCCGTGGATACGTCACCATGCTCTATCCGTTTTAGGGTTCTATCGTGTTTGTCTAATTCCTCGGGCAAAAAAACACCACAACATTCCAAGGACTGCGAGTCTCGGGAAGGTTATTTGCCTACCAGATAGTTCTTGGCGCGTTCTATCCATATTTGATGCGTTGGGGGGTTGGGGGGGGGGGGGGGGGGGACAGAAGTGGTCCTCTAACTGACGCTGATTGATTGGCTGATATGAAATTGTTATTGTGTCATGTCAGTTCCAAGCGAGAGAAGTTGGTACGAGGCCACAATCATCCCACTTCATTTTGTTACTGCGTGGAAGATGTGGGAAAATGCCCTTGTTTTCGGCATTCCTGCTCGTCATTTGACCGAGTTCGCATTGTGACACATTCTATGGCGAGAAAACGTGGTGGAAGGAACTCGGGGTTCAAAGAACGCCTTGTCAACGTTCTCGGAGTCGCAGTGTTGTAAGATACGTTTCTAATCCAGCGGACAAATCCTAAAGTATTTGGTGCTCTGACTTCCTTTCATGCATGTGTGACAATTTGTTAGCAGCACCGCTGCCATGAAAACTAAACTCACCGGGCCCTGTTGTGCACGCATCGTAATGTTCCAGTTGACGAACGACCACAAACGCTTAATATCCTTGAACAGCCACTCAACAGCGATTCTTTTGCTGCTCATCAAAGCGTTAATTGCCTCCCCATACACTGTCCGTTCACCGGAAGGTACAGGAGCGCACACATTCACCGCGGACGTGTACCCTCCGTCACCGTAAAAAACTTTCCCTGCAAATGCTGCCTCGTTATCCAAACGCTACTTAATACCACTGGCGAAACGCACAGTGCTGTCATGTTTGCGGCCATCCATCGGCCCGAAAAGCGAAATGCACAATCCATCTGGCGCACACACGGCTTGCCATGTACACGGCTTGCCATGTCAGACAATGGCGTCACTTGTAGCCACTGTGAACGGCACGCTGGGGGTTCTCGTCTCTTGGGCCGTCAGGGCGAGCCGAAGAGCGGCACGTATATTGCTTGGTCCCATCCACGAAGCCAAAGCGCTTGTCGGCGTCCCTTTCGCCTCTACAGGTTTGCAGTACATGTTAAATCGCTGGTGGGTCAATGCCAGCGAGAAGGAGATCCGACCGGCATGAATGTCGGCGCTCATGCGCACAGTAGAGTAGAAGATACACGAGAAGGACGGGCCGATCGGTGAAACTCGCCTTCGAGCACAATCCAACGGCACCGCTCCACAGGGCGACGGCAGACGATAGCTAGAGCTTCGACACGACAGGCACGATCACGCTCTTGGGTGACGATTTGATCGGGCAGGCGGAGGAGACCAGCCAAACGAGCTATTTCACTCAGAGAAAAATGCATTTTCTTCATGGCCTCGTCCTCCCCCCAATCGAGAGCATGCTTCGAGCAGGGAGTCACTCGCACCAAAACTGGTGGGATGCCAATGATTCCCTTCTTGGCAGCCTCTCCAACGATCTAGACAAAACTGAACGCCAACCAGACGCTTGCGAAAACCGCTGTTCAGGCTGTGTTCTCGAATATGACGTGGTCCACTAATATTGAATCTCAAACTCCATCGGTTGCGAAAGTTCTCTATAGTGGGGGCTATCCATAACTTGTCCACCCTTTTAAAAAAGTATCAGAAGTAGAGGACCGCTGCTTGTACCAATTCCGTGGTACTCACACTATCCCAGTCCAAGCCAGGCGGTTCCCATACCCATGATATGTGCTCTATGTGACTACAGGGCTTACTCTACGCGCGCAGTCTTGCCAGAGCAGCGGCAGAACCAACGGACGACGAGATGACCGAAGAGCTAGTTCCTCAGGCCTCGCCCAAGGACAGGGCATTCATGGGTGTGTACGCTGGTCAGACGTTTGAAAGTAGGCGATCCTGCCTCTACTTTCTGCAGGATTATGCTCTTCATAAAGAAACGAGTCGTGGCCGACAAAAAGCTCAGCGCTGGGAAGAGTTTTGTCGTCCGTTGTTCCCGTGAGACGTGCTCGTTCTAAGTCCGAGTTCTAAAGTCGAAGAAGCAGACCGTAGATGGATGCTTTATCAGTTCGTGCAAACACCAAACACGACCATCACGGATGCACCGGTCATGCACAACCAACAGTGCGACAAATCGCTGAGCTCTCCGTCACACGTGCTGCTGTCATTGCTAATCGAAGAGCTGCTGCACAGTCTCTTGTACACCAGGCGGTAGGTTTGCGGGAAACTCCACTTGTCGCAATTCCAGAACGTGTAAAATTTCCAGATCGTGTAAATTTTACACGTTCTGGAATTGCGACAGGTGGAGTTTCCCGCAAACCTACCGCCTTTTGTAATAAAACCTCGCAAAATTGCAAATAAGTTTCGAGGTTATTGATATTTAATCTTGAGAGGTTTTGAGGTTTTGTTGAGATTTTTGCGAAACTTCAAGGACGGGTTTTGTAAAACGTGTAAAATTTACACGTTCTGAGGGGTTCAAACATACCAACTTATGAGAAATACTCAGAACGTGTAAATTTTACACGTTTGATTGCGAAAGGGTTAAGCCTTGAGCGCTTTCTCATCTTGGGCTTTTCACACATTGAGAGCTCGCGGTTCTCCTTGGTAATCCAAACCATCCAATTATAGACTAAGCGGGTAAAGTCATCACCTTGAACGTAGCCGTCGAGTGTGCCCTCGCGCTGTTGGAGGCGTTCATATTCCTCGTGAGAGCACTGACCGCGAGATCGCGTTAGATGGTCGAAAAGTTTGGAAGCGCCGGTGCCACGAACTTACTTTCGACGGGAGGAGCACAGGCGGTAAACATGGTAACCATCGCCGTCCGGTGAGTAGAGAACCTTAGCGTAAGCACTCGGTGAAACGTGCGAGGGCACTGAACGTTGCTAGCCGCTTTACGAAAAGGGTAATGAGAGAACATTCCTGCAGCATTTTGCAAGACTTCTGGAACTTGCGCCATCGAGTAATTGGTCACCTCTCAGCCACAAATTCTCGGGTCACGGCGGTTCGGTTTGCGAGGCCCGCTCAGGCTCTGCAGATTTGCGGGCCGGAATTCCGACCCAACTAGTCTCTACATACATAACGTTGGTGCTCTTGGTGTTGGGATTTCCGTCTAGGTAGGGGTCGGAAAATACTGGTCGGGTATTGAGCGCGGGGGAGCAAACAATTATTGCAATAACATATTTTTGAGACAGGTCAGATTCTGAGCTAATCGAAGTGGTTACGACTCTGGGGCCTGATTAACCCTTTGGCCAAGTCGTTTGAGGGGTGAGGGCGGCTTGTGAAGCGGCCAAGCTGGCGCTCGAATCTTCGCAGCGAAGGAACGCGCGGTACTACGACCGGTCAGCAAGAACGCGAAAAAATTCTTGCTGACCGGTGTAGCAGCTGGTATGGATGCTGCTGCCTGCGATCGGAAGTGCATAGAGAACAATCGGAATAACGTGCTCTTATACGATGAACGGACCCACCGAAAAAATTGTGGATTGTCTGCGCTGTCTACGTTTTCTCAACTCCAACGCCATACGATGCGATCACGTTCCCGATAATCAAACTAGGCTCGACTGCGGGCATCATAAATCCAATCCTCACCGACCTCTTTGGGTCAGCCTTGATCGACGCTTTGAACGCGAGCACAACTCTATTGTCGTGGCCATAAAACCTGTTACAAAAATTCTAACACGGCCGAATTTTCGAGAATAGCATCACGAATTCTTTGGTGATCTGGCCACGAGGACCAGCAAAATGATCGCCAGGATCTCTGCTATCCGTAGCAATTTTCGGATCTGCGAAATTCGGCCTAGAACAATGGCAGCAGGTAAGAAACTCAGCGATGGTGAGCGAGCCATGATCGCCAACGCCTACAGATACTTCGCTCGTGAGAACGAGGGAGCGAAGCGAAGCCTCCGGCGACTGTGCGATTTTGTTGCCCTGTGTCTGGGCATCTCGTTCATGACCGTTTGGCGGCTCTGCTGTTCTCCTGGCGCGCAGGAGGTCGTCGAGAACGCGGAGGTGAGCTCCATGATTCCATTCTAACGGATAAGTATCATTTACCTCTATGACTTAATTTTTCGGTTCCGTAGATACCGGCACGATAACCCGGCCGACCATCAACGTATGAGCTCGATGATATCGCACCGTTCGTACGGCAGATCGTGCATGAGGCAAACAAGAACATGACACCGTGCACCTCAAAGACGATAGCTGATGAGCTCGAGCGCCGCACGTCGGCCCGACTATCTTCGTGTACGGTGCGGCGTGTCCTCCGACAACTCGCATATCGATACGTTCATGGTGAGAAGCGCCACTTCCATGCTGAGAGCGTCACCAATGTGGCCTACCGAGCAAGTTATCTTCAACGCAAGCTTGCCAACCGTGATCAGAACAACAATCCCATCCGCCCAGAGGTGTACCTCGATGAATCCTACGTCATTCAGCATCACGTTACTGGCAAGACATGGCTAGAGCGAGGCACTACACGCGTTGCGGCAAGCGGGAAGGGAGCTAGGTACCAATATCGCTAGGACTCACCACAAACTATATTCATTTCTTGTAGAATTTGCATAGTCGCTGCTGGGATCATATATAGATGGGGGAATGGGCTCCGGAGTCACATTGTTCCGGATTCATTGCATTACTGGAACTCACAGCAGAAGTGCAAGAACGACGAGGACTACCACGGTAACTTCAACGCGGCCCTGTTCCAGCGCTGGTTTGAGAAGCTCTGTCAGACGCTTAAGCAATACGGTTCGTGTATCATCTATATGGATGGAGCTGCCTATCACAAAGAAAACATTGTGAAAGCTCCGACTTCGAAAGGGAAGAAAGCTGAAATTCAGGAATGGTTGCGGAACAATGGTGAGTGTATTAGTAAGTTTGCGTGTCGTGTGTGCAATGCTGATAAGTGTGCTTAATAGGAATTCAATACGAAGAGACAATGGTGAAAGCTCAGCTCCTCGAGCTTGTGCGTGAAAACAAGCTAAAGCCCATTTATTTGGCGGCACTCATCGCTAAGATGTACGGCCACACAGTGTGCTACACGCCACCGTATCACCCAGAGCTCCAGCCGATCGAGCTGATCTGGGCGAAAAGCAAAAGGGTGGCTCGGCTGCAACCCTTCGAAGACCATGGCGGAGCTCGAGAGCCGCGTCGGCGAAGCCTTTGCCCGGATCAAAACCTCTGCGTGGCGGAAGGCATTCCGTCATGTTCAGAAGGTCGAAAACGCGTACGCTGCACTACTCGACGACGAGCCTCTCGCACCCGTTGATCAGGACAGCGAGATAAGGAGCGACGATGAAGATGATTTTGAGTAGAGACCGATTTCCTCTTCAAATTTATACACTGGCCAGAGCTCTCATTGACTCGGTTAGAATCCAAGGCCGACCACCAAGTCGGCGACCAAGCAATTGAAAACCCTAATCCACCCAAAATCCCATATGTTTCCTTGGATGAACCAATCGGAGCTCGTTATTTGGCTTAACCCTAATATTCCACAATCGCTGAAAACGGGGGCAAATGAGGCATCGTTTTGGAACACGAATATCTCGAAAACGACGCCGATTCGCGCAAAACCGACCTCAAAATCGGATCCTACGCGTCCAAAACCCCCTTATATCAAACTATCGTATAGGGTTTTCGAGGTTTATGACACTGATTAATTCGGCAGAAAACTGTAACAGGATTTATGGCCACGACAATAGTACGCCTCCCTCGACATCCTCTCAAGACCCGCTCGCTAAAGTGGCAGACCCCCCCCCCCCCCCCTCCAGGACGGAAGATACTCGGAAGAGACTTCAATCTGTCATATCTTGCATTGAACCAACTTATTTGTCCAACTGAATAGCAATTCTGGCAAATTAAGAGGCAAAGTTTCGCCTCTAACCCTTAACAAATGTATAAATACGCAAAGTAACCATGAATTACTCGAGATCTGAGACAGTTCCTCCATGTTCACTCTATGTTTACATGTGATTCCTGGGAATCAGTTGCCCGCGCGTCACCAAGGATTGTGAGCGCCGGGCAATGATGGACGCCGCCACAAATGATGGCTGCCACCACGATTGATGGGTGAATAAATCCAGGCCATGTAGGACACAGAACTCTGCAGCGCTAGCTCCCTACACCCACCATTTTCATCCCAGGAAATATAGCTCATTCGGTCTTCTACCATCTACTGCTCAAGTCAACTCGCCCCTCCTAAGTCAACCTCGGCCTCGCCTAAGTCCACCCTCGGTCCCGGCTAAGTCAACCCGTCTCACGTTATCAGCACTGAGACTCGCCGCCAAGCCGACCCGACCCGTCAGCCCGGACCTCTCGCCGACCCGTCGACTCGCCGACCCGACCCGCGCAGGCTGTTGGACCGCTCGCTGACGCGAACCTCTCGCCGTCCCTCTGCCCGCCGCGCAAGACCCGCTTGAACCCGACCCGTGGACTGTCCCCCGGTCCCTGCGTTGGCCTGCCCGTTCAAGCCGAAGCCCCTGCTGTAATTGCCGTGGATCCGTGGCGTGGCCTCTAGCCGAGTTGCCTGCCCCCATTCCTGCTTGCATGGGTACGAGTGCCGCCAAGACAACGAAGACGAAGAAGGTGCTCAACCTCTCCGCCGCTGGGCCAGCAGTCAAGACTGTCAAAGTCCGGAGCCGCCGCCGTTCTCGCCACGTCCAGACGTTCGACTCGCGCTCCGACTTCAAGCGCATCCGCTCCCTGAAGGAGGACGACCAGAAGGCGCTCGACAAGCTCCGTGACGACCTCCAAGCCTCCATCGAGCGCACGGTCCGGCTCCAGCACCGCTTCGTCGAGGAGCTCAACAAGCACGCCGTCGGCTGCAACCGCACGAAGGCGATCGTCAAGGCTCTCGGCATTCTCCCGTTCCATTCGGACTGCCAGCGCAAAGTCGTCGACACCGCCATCTTCGACATCTTGCGGTCGGACGAAATCGCTGCCAAGCAAGCCGCCGACGAAGCTGCGAAGAAGAGGCGCGAAGCGCACGACAAGAACTGCTTCTCCTGCTACGCTTGTGTCAACTACTAGCTTGTAACTTGTTCTAAAAGACACTTAGTTCGTTTCCAAAATGTCTGACTTGGAAAAACTCAAGTTCCCAGCACTTGATGTTGCTGGAACGAACTACATCGTTTGGGCACTTGAGGCGTACAACTACCTCTGTGCCGATGGTCTTGGAGCAACGGTTGACCCCGCGTTTGTCGTACCTGTTACAAGCAATGCTCAAGCAGAAGAGAGACGTCGGAATGCTGCCCGTGCTGTGTGCCTGATCCTCAGGCACTTGCACAAGGACTTGAAGTTCAACTACTTGGAAGAACAGAACCCTGCCGTGATATGGCAGAGTCTGAAGCTTCGGTTTGACACTGACCGGAAGCAAGCAATGCTGCCTTTGCTGAACGACGAGTGGGATAAGTTGTGCTTTTACAACTTCAAGACGGTAACAGAGTACACGACAAAGCTTTATGGCATCACGAGCGAGCTGTCATGGTGTGATCGCAAGATCACTGAGTCTGAGAAGATTGAGAAGACTCTGACGACTTTCCACCCGTCAGAACGTATCCTGGCGATGCAGTACAGACGCATGAACCATGACACCTTCGACAAGCTTGTTGCTGTGCTGTTGCTCGACGAGAAGCACGGCTTGCTGCTCCAACGCAATCATGATGAGCGCCGCTTGCCCCCAACACCTGGTTCCACACCCGAAGTGAACTATGGTGATGCTGGTGGACAGAACCAGCAGAAGCAAAAGCGCGGAGGCAAGAAGCAGTGGAAAGGACGGCACGGCAAGCGTGGTGGCTATCGGAACGCCAAGCCCCATGCGAGGAACGGACGCAAGGTGACATCACAGAAGGACGCATGCCACAAGTGCGGGCTGTTCGGACACTGGGCCAAACAGTGCAATACGCCTGCATTCCACTGTAAGTTGTATCAACAGTCTCAGCATGCAAAGTCCACTGACAGTACAAAAGGCAAGAAGACAGTCTCCGGCAAGAGAGTCTCGTTCATGTCCGACTTCTCCGATGACAGTGAAAGCGAATCGCACTGTGTTGAGAGCTTCGTTAGCGTAGTCGCTGAAGGGGGAGATGGGGCCTTGTGTCTCATCGACTCCGCTACGACGCATGTTATACTCAACGAAAAACAGTTCTTTGTCAGTCTTGATCCCTCTCTAGCACCGAGTAGCGTTACGACTGTGGGTGGATCGAGTCCGATCGCGAAGGCAGCTGGACACGCCCGCATTGCTTTGCCGAATGGCACTGTGATTGACGTCCAAAGGGCTGTGTACGCGCCAGCATCCCCTCGTAACTTGCTCAGCTTCCATGATCTGCGGAAGAATGGCCTCCACATCCACACGGCGACCTCGTCGGATGGAGCAGAGTGTCTAAGGCTAGTGGACAAGGACGGAAATGTGATGGAGGAGTGCTCACAGGCTGGCAATGGCCTATACTTCTCGCACATCAAACCCACGTCTTCGCTCAACGCCACCTACCTTGCAGAAGTGCCTTCACGCGCCGACAAGGATGCGTTGCTGTTATGGCATGATCGCATGGGCCATCCAGG
The DNA here is from genome assembly GCA_023091665.1 of Pythium myriotylum. Taxonomy (NCBI): domain Eukaryota; phylum Oomycota; class Peronosporomycetes; order Pythiales; family Pythiaceae; genus Pythium; species Pythium myriotylum. The sequence goes on along the minus strand of JALJCQ010000022.1, from coordinate 1,054,607 downwards.
ACGAGGAATGTTGAAGAAGATTACCAAGGCCGTTCGGGGCATACCTTTGAGTGCGCTTAGTATCCCAAGGCGTCTCCCTCGGGTCTGCCCGCCGTACACGATGGGGAAGCTTCCGAACAAGAAGAAGAATTCGTTCTCCAGCGAGAAGTTCAAGCCTCACAGCCACTTCGAGACCCTCGTGAGCGACGTGTGTGGGCCCATCTCGCCACCCTCAGGACCATTCAGCTACTATATGGTGGTGAAGGACACATCGGCGCGCTTCTCCAAGGTACAACTCCTCACTTCCAAGAACGAGGTGATGCCAAAGCTGCTTATCGCCATCATCCAGCTGAAGGCACAGTTCCCAAGTCACCCCATCAGGAACGTCCGCGTCGATAATGCCTCGGAGTATGTCTCGAAGTCATTTCAAGAGTTCTGCGCCTCGTCCGGCATAACCTTGGAGACCTCTGTACCCTACGCACACAACACGAACGCTGAGAATTTCGTGAAGCTTGTGCAGATGGTAGCTCGCCCCCTACTCCTTCGTTCAAATTTACCTCTGTCGTGTTGGGGACATGCTGTACTCCATGCTGGCGACCTTCTCCTGTACAGACCGTCAGCTGAGAATGTTCTGTCACCGTACGAACTTGCGCATGGCTTCTCGCCGTCTGTCGCACACCTGAGGATCTTTGGCTGCGTGGTGTATGTGCCCATACCGCCTCACCAAAAGTCTAAGTTCGGACCGAAACGACAACTTGGAATCTATGTTGGCTTTCAGTCGCCATCTATCATCCGGTATCTAAGTCCCGAGACTGGTGACTTGTTCGTCGCTCACATCACTATGTGTGAGTTTGATGAGTCTACATTCCCAAAGCTGGGAAGCACTGAGGATGATGACAGCCGCGATCAGTTCGACTTCGATCAGTCACGCACGAAGGAGTCCCACCGTGACCCATACACCGGTCAGGGGGAGAAGGATGTGCGTCGAATCCTACATCTCCACCGTATTGCGCAGAACGCTCCAGATGCCTTCGCGGCTACTGAGCGCGTAACGAGATCGTCGGTCAACGAAGCAACCAACTACCCAGCACCAGTAGCTGTCGATCCAACCCCAGCTACTGTGGTGGCGCCACAAAACAATAAACGTGGTCGCCCCAAAGGTGCCAAAGACCTTGTGCCGCGGAAGCGTCGGACCAGAGCCGAGCTTCATGGTAGCGCAGTTGCTGTTGAGCCTCCTGCTGAGTCACACCCCGATGTCCATACTGGTGCGTCGGTGGATACGCTTGCAGAGGCCAACTTGAGTACGTTCCTTACTCTCAAGGATCAGGATGCCGACCCAACGACAATTGAAGATTGTCGAGCATCGCCCGATTGGCCACAGTGGAAGGCTGCAATCAAGGCTAAGCTCCAATCGTTGCTGAATCGCAAAGTGTTTGGTAGTGTGCAAGAATGCCCTCCAAGTCATAAGCCGATTGGGTGCAGATGGGTCTTCAACCGGAAACGAGACCAAACAGGCAAAGTAGTTCGCTATAAGGCGCGCCTGGTTGCACAAGGATTCACGCAACGGTTCGGCATCGATTACTCAGACACGTATTCGCCAGTCATGACCATGACAACCCTTCGTTAGTTGTTAGCGTTCGCTGCCAGGAACGACATGAAAGTGAAGCAAGCAGACATTGAGACTGCCTACTTGTATGGAGTCATTGACGTCGAGCTCTACATGAGAGTGCCCGAGGGTTTACGTGTTGAGGGGGAGGAGTCGCTGAGGCTCCCATGTGTTCGGATACACAAGTCTCTCTATGGGTTGAAGCAAGCTGGCAGAATCTGGTACTTGCACTTTTCGCAGTACTTAGAGAAGTGTGGTTTTCAGACGCACGAGTGCTCCCCATGCTTGTTCGTCAAGCGAAGCGGCGCCGAGATCGCCATTATTGGGATCTATGTCGATGACATCGTCATGGTGGGCTCTGACGCGGCAGTAGAAGCTGTGATGACAGCATTGAAGGCCGAGTTCAAGGTGAAGGACCTTGGTCTACTCTCATTCTGTCTGGGGTTGCAGATCCACCAGAACCCGAAAGGGATTATGTTGCATCAAGCAACGTACATTGCGAAGCTGCTGGAGTGCTTCAGCATGGGGGAGGTCTCGAGAGCCGCTAAGACTCCCATGGTGGTGCGCAGCTTGAAGCCAGAGAGTGACGTATACGGCCCAAGACGCGGCAGTGAAGAAGTCCTTGGCGAGAAGTATCCGTACAGAGAGGCCATCGGCGCGCTCTTGTACCTTGCCAACTGCTCGCGCCCAGATATCGCTTTCGCCGTTAGCGTGCTTGCACGCTATTCATCTGAACCCACCAAGAGACATTGGTCTGGCGTAAAGCAACTGATGAGATATCTGGCTAAGACCAAGGACTACGGTTTGTTGTATCGCAGAGGAGAACTTGCTCGTGATGTTTCCCTGTTGACTACTGACGACATTTATGGTTGTGCCGATGCTGGTTATCTGTCAGATCCACACAAGGCTCGTTCTCAGTCTGGCTACGTGTTCGTGTCTGCCGGAGCCGCGATTTCATGGAAGTCGACGAAGCAAACAATCGCCGCAACATCGACAAACCAGTCTGAGATCATTGCACTCTACGAAGCATGCCGCGAATGTGTCTGGATCAGACTCTTTGTCAAGTTTATCCGCAAAGGACTTGGCATCACCAATGAGCTGCCACCCATCGCCATCTACGAAGACAACAATGCATGTATCGCCCAAGTCCAACAAGGGTATATCAAGAGCGATCGGACGAAGCATATCGACCCCAAGTTCTTCTTCATGCACGAGCTCCAAGGCAAGCAACTCGAGGTCAAGAGGATCCCATCGGACAAGAACATTGCAGACCTCTTCACCAAGTCTCTCGGAAGCACCAAGCATTGGGATCTCGTCCGCGGTCTTGGCATGGTGGAGCTTAAGTAGGAAGCTGGTTTTTACCCTCACCACATGCTCGCATGTCGGGGAGTTTTTCCCAGCATAGGATACATACGTAGGAAAGAGAGGGATGTAGGGTCGCTGCGCTGAGGGGGAGTGAGACAGTTCCTCCATGTTCACTCTATGTTTACATGTGATTCCTGGGAATCAGTTGCCGGCGCGTCACCAAGGATTGTGAGCGCCGGGCAATGATGGACGCCGCCACAAATGATGGCTGTCCACCACGATTGATGGGTGAATAAATCCAGGCCATGTAGGACACAGAACTCTGCAGCGCTAGCTCCCTACACCCACCATTTTCATCCCAGGAAATATAGCTCATTCGGTCTTCTACCATCTACTGCTCAAGTCAACTCGCCCCTCCTAAGTCAACCTCGGCCTCGCCTAAGTCCACCCTCGGTCCCGGCTAAGTCAACCCGTCTCAAGATCTTTATTTTCGGTGCCCCGATTTACGAGAAAGAGATAGTTGCGGGACGATGAGTCCCACGTTTTCAACTGTTCAGAAATAAACTTGTATACAAAAACCAAGATATTTGATCCGAGGGACCAGATCAGCACGAGTTTTGTGTGACAACCATCCTCGCAACCAGGACTGTGAAAACGAGACGTAACCGAACCCACATCACCAAAGCAAGAACAGGCATGGAGTCGCCGGCGGTCGCTGTTGACGCGCTATGAAGACCGCGCCACCAAATTTTGAGTCAGCACTGTGGTCGTGACGAAGCCCGACCGCATCATGCCGAACTATTTTGCCGCAGTGACCGCGCACGGTGGCGCGCGGCGCCAGGTCCCTTCGATGGATTTCAGCCAGCTCAAAGCCAGCGACTTGTTCAGTGACTGCTCTCTCGGAAGAAGCAGGATGACAGTGAGCTTGGCTACCCTGCCTTCAACGGCCATCGCACGGCGTTCTTCAACCTATACCAGGAGTACCAGTTCATAATGAGCGCCAACCTTATTTTGAATTGGTGCCGGGCGAAATGGGATTGGTGATGGAATTTGCTTTGGCATCACTGATCTACCCTTTCGACTATCTCGACAGGCCTCTTCCATCCAAGCACGTGCTGCGCGCGGCTGTGTTGTTAAAGAACCATGACATGCTCGCTCCGCTTTGGTCCAACGTGGAGTGTGGCTTAGAGGACGGTTGTGTGGAAGGCATTTTAGACTTTCACTGCAACCTCATATAGATTTGATGACGATGCAAGCACTACGCCATAAAGGGCAGTAACACCTTTGCCCAGTGCGACCTACCTGTTCACACTTTCTGTTCTCACTCTGAGGTCCGTAACCAAGACGGGAGTTGGCATACGTCCTGCTAGGCCATCGGTACTGACAGGTGCTATTGCTGTTGACGCCGTCACCACCGCCACTACCACCGCCGACACCGCTGGAGCTTCCGTCAACACCGCTGCCGCAGCTGGTGACCCTAGTGTCAATGAATCAGTGCGCAACCTTTTCCGCGCGAGCAGTTTCGTCTTGCTATACTTGGTCAGATCAAGGAGGTGAGTGGACTACTGATAATTTCATTCCTGACATTACCCTGGGCCGTTTAGCGATTGCTCTGTCTTTGTCGTTTCGATTCTTGATGATCTTATACTGCCGCATGTTTTGTGGTTGTGGTGTTGGAAGACGTGTTGGATTCTCGAGTGTCCATTTCAGGGAGTCTGAGAGATCTGAAGCTGCTGTCTGCGACTCCAAGTTGTCGAAGGACCAATCCTAGCAACGTTTTCGTTCTCCTCGGAAACTGAACGTCGATGATGCGACTTGAAGAAAGTGGCCCCACGTATGCCTGGCTTTTGTGACAAGTACATATTATGCACTTGGCTGGTGAAAAAGGACATACTGCCAAGCGGGTAAATTGAACCCCTCGGTGCAATCAAGATCCAGAGCGCGACTGAACACAACGCGAATCGCGTCAGTTGAGCCGCCTTCCAACACAGACAGCCCAGTCACAAAAAAGAGGTCCTTGTGTGGGAATTTTGCTGGGAACAGGATATCCACCACAATAGAAGAGCGGTGAGAGAGAAAGAGATGTGAGATATAGAGGGACACGCTGGATTTCCAACCAAAGATGCATGCGAAGTCGGGAAAGCGCGCGGCTGGCTGACTTAACCCAGGCCACTCAGACGAGAGATCTATCTGTCCACACTTCGTCGCACCCAAAGAGCACTCGACGCATCCAGCCAGAGAGAGAGAGAGGGAGAGAGAGGGAGCTCTTCCCACTTTTCATCATGCGTCGCCTCGCCGAGAACGCGTCGGCGCTGCTCGACGCCGGCTTCCGCTTCGACGGCACGACCTCGGACCTCGCGCAGCAGTTGTACCGCCGCTTCCTCGCCAACGTCTCGATCCCTCAGATCTCGTTGGCCAACGCCACGCTCCCAGATGCCATCCAGAGCCGACTCACAGCCGTCGGCGCCTCCTTCACCGACCTCCCGGGACTGCTGCAGCGCGCACTCATCTGGGACTCGGGCTTCGCGATCAGCCCGAACAACAATCTCGTGCGCATTCAGACGCTGAATGGCGTCTCCATGGCCAATATCGCACTGTCTTTTGATGCCTATCGAGGCGCGGGGTGTAAAGCCCAGAACTGCACACAGCCCGACGGCCTGAAATGGTACAAGTCACTCGAGTGCAATGGCGCACAGATCATGTCCGCCTCGCAATGCCTCGCCGATGACTTTGAGGGAGGCGATGGGGTGCATCTGTCTATGTGGGCGACGGGCGGTGTGGATACAGCGACCCCGGAGATGCGTATCCTCAAGCATGTGTGGAGCGAAGGCCCCCGCAATTATTCGGTGCCAGCTATTCACACAGCGACGAAAGAAAAGGAGCCGGCCTACTTCAATTGTGGGGCGGACAACCAGCCGACAAACGCACCGGGCATCGGATCCATCGTGATTGCTTGTTACACGAAAGACGTGATCACCAAGTCCATGTTAAACATGATGAAGCCGCCGGCGCAAGGCAAGATCGTCACTGCGTGGCTCCAGCAGTATGGAACCAAGGCGGGATCGCAGAACGACTCCAACAACGCGAGCTCGTCTTCCTCGTCGAGTGGTTTCAACAAAATCCTACTGGTTCCGATCGTCGTTGGTGTGCTGTTGGTCATCGGCGTGTTGATCTGGTTCTTGCGGCGGAAGAAGAGGGACGACAGAGACAAGTCACTCGCTCCCACGCCAGGTGTGGATCCTGGCGCGCTGCTTTCTCCTGCTTACGACCGTTACCCAGGAAAACCAGGCGCCGACTCCTATGACGCCACGCAGGCTGGCACGGTGGCGTCGGGAATGACGTCGGGAAGTGGAGGAAAGCCCAGCATTTACAGCGATGACTACGACAGCAGCGGGTCCAACTCGGTCATGAGGATTCTCATGGGAGATCCAAACCTTGTGGGCCGACAACTTCCGTACGAGAAGATCCACTTTGATCGTCTCCTGTCAAAAGGTGCCTTCGGTGAAGTCTGGGAATGCCAGTTCGAGGACCAAGTTCTCGCCGTCAAGCGGATGCTTCCCAACAAGCGTCAGTCGTTCCAAGATGTCGAGGACTTCACGCGCGAGATCCAGCTCACGGCGTCGCTGGACCATCCCAACATTGTGCGCTTCGTCGGCGTCGCGTGGAATAGTCTTGAGAACCTCGTGATGGCCATCGAGTACTTGCCAGCCGGCGACCTCTGCAACTACCTGCGCAAGAACGGAGACTTGCTAACATGGCCACGCGAGAAGATCACCATGGCTCGTGGCCTCGCCAGTGCGATCGAGTACATGCACGCTCGCACACCCGTGCTGATTCACCGCGACCTCAAGTCCAAGAACGTGTTGCTGAGCGAGCAGCTCGAGGTCAAGCTCATCGACTTCGGCGTGAGCCGGGGCAAGAAAGACATGACGATGACGGCTGGCGTGGGCACGCCCTTGTGGACCGCGCCCGAAGTGCTCGAGGGCAAGCGTTACACGGAGAAGTCGGACATCTACTCGTTTGGCGTGCTGGTCACAGAGCTCGACACGTGTGACTTGCCGTTCGCCAACGCCATAGGTGATGACGGCCACAAGATCAAGCACTTCCAGATCCTCAACATGGTCATGGCCGGAACACTTCGGCCTAAGTGTTCGATGGACTGTCCCAGACGCATCCAGCGAGTCGTGAGGGCTTGTCTTCAACATGACCCGGCGCTGCGGCCTTCCGCACCGGAACTCCTCCAGATGCTTGATGGCGAATCCGGCCGAGGTTGAAGCACTGCTTTCCCAGAACGATTCTCAGGGGGAAGAGGGGGATAGCGTGATATACACGGAGTGTTCACAGATACTGTAGAGTGCTTGAAGTGCGGCTGCCCCAACTCCCTCCTTGTGAGCTGTTTCTCCATCCTCATCTCCTCGTCACAGTCGACGTGGGGCGCCACCTCATCTCTTAATCCACTGAAATAAAGGCAATTTCTATCGAACGTTCCGATACAATCACGTGTCAAGACCGACTATATGTTCGACTAATCCAGTAGATTGGGGTTCCGGTCCTTCGAGTTGCGGCTGCTTCAGGATGCGGGATGAAATCCATCAGGGATGGGCCGGCACCGTGTAACAGAGCGAAGTGACCGCTCGGACCGGAGCCTGGTCCACCTGAGTGCTGATGATCTGCAGCATGGGAACTCGCGGTTCTTTTCCTGTTCTGCATGCCGGTGCACGACCGTGGCAGTCGGGGTAGTCTTCCATTGGTGGGACGGTCCCACTTGTGCACGCGAACAGCTCGAGCCGCCTGCCGCAATCATGAATCGTGATTGCAGCCCGGTTTGTCGTCATGGACCGCTCGATCTTGATTCAAGATCGAGTGGCTCATGACGACAAACCAGACTCGGCGATCCTGACTCGCGAGCCCCCTCCACAGCCAGACCGGGCACGTGTCCGGTTTTGTATACATTCCTCCTTGCATAAGTACATGAGCAGGTTCTTTGTCCGGAGCAACTGGGTTCTTCTGGTTGAACTCTCGTTTTGTGGATCAAGAACCTGCACTTTTCTGACACGAGAGAGTCACCTTGAGGGCGCGAGGGTTCATAGCTTCACGTCGGCGACCATGTTCCGTTCTCCAAGCAGAACTCGAATTTTAATTCAATTATTCCCATCAGCACTTGTATGGTGTTTTCTTTTCTCTGGACTCCAAAGCGAGTGGACATCCCAACCAACCAACCTCTCTCCACCGTGGATTTTCCCGACACACCGCGCTATGTTGGCGTCTAAACCTTTAGACCCGGGATATCCAGAGTCCTCTCTCGTCGGTTTCGGAAAGATCCCATCTTCGAAGAAAAAGCAACTGCGTCCTCTCGGCCCCTCAACGCGCAACTTCAAGCCCCGACGCCGGATGCCGTGTTGAGTGACCACGCCGACGTCGATAGACGGGTGGGGGGAGAGTGGGACGCCTCGGCCTGCTGATCCGCGTGCCGTGGTGTGCGCCAGCTCACCGACCGGCGGTCCCTCCACTGAAGTTGCGCTCGCCCATGGGTTCTTGCAGCAAAACGCGAGCGCGCATCCGCCGAGTCGCCAAATCTCCGGACAGCCCCCGGCGCCCAAAATTTCCCCGGACGGCGCCAGATCACTCATAAATTACGCGCCCTGCCCTCCGATTGACCCGTCCGATAGACCCGCACGATGGCGTCGCACCGGAAACTGGCGCTCGTCGCCACGACGTCGGTCGTCGTCGTCGCACTGGTCGCGCTCGTCCGGAGCTCCGGATGGTCGTCCCACCCCGTCCAGAGCTCGGGACGCTCGTCCCAACATTTCCGGAGGTTAGGATCCAGCGACGCCGCCATCCCGCTCACGGCGGGGTACACTTTCGACGGGCTCAACTCGGACCTCGCCCAGCAGTTCTACCGCCGCCACCTCGCCGGCGACTCGCCCGAGGCGCTCAAGATGGCCCACTCGGACCTGCCGACCCGCATTCGCGAGCGTCTCGACCCGCTCAGTCTGCGCTTCGAGCGCCTCCCGACGCTGCTGCAGCGCGCGGTCGTCTGGGACTCGGGGTACGCGCTCAACCGGGACTCGGACACGTCGCTCACCAAGATCTACACGGTCGGCGGGGTCTCCATGGCCGAGATCGTGGTCTCCCAGGCCAGCTACGGCACCACGGGCTGCACGGCGACCGACTGCACCAACCCGGACGGCTTCCAGGCGCTCCGGTCCAAGAACTGCACGGGCGACCAGATGATGCCGGCCACGCTCTGTGCGAGCGAGGCCGTCTCATGGTACTTCACGCACTCGAGCATGTGGGCCACAGGCGGAGATGACAACGGCGTGCCGGACATGACGGTGCTGCGCCACAAGTGGACCGACCCGCTCAACAACACGGACTACAACGTCTTCGCCGTGCATACGGTCCCGGCCGAGGAAGAACCGCCGTGGGATAACTGCCCGGCCTCTAACAAGTACGCCTCGCTCATCATCCCGTGTGACTCGTACCTCCCAAACCGAGCGGTCGAGAAGAACTGGCTCGAGCCTCGCTTTGGCGAGATCGTCACGCCGTGGCTTGACCATGTCCAGAAAGCCGAGAAGAAACGCCGCATCCTGCTGCTCGTCGTGATGCCCGTCTCCATTGCCGTGGCCTGCGCCCTCGTGGTGCTATTCGGCTGGCTGTGGTTACGTCGTCGTGCAGCTGCCGGACGCCCCAAGCCAGAGTGGATGACTGGATGCTGGGCCAAGCTCTGCGGCACACATCCTGATCCGTACAAAGACATCTGGGGAAGGTCGCTACAGCACACACTACTGTCTCCATCTCCACCAGGCCAAGCCCCCAACGTGCTCATGTCGCCATCGCTGGATGTCGTCGATCCAGATCCGAAGAAGAAACAGCCACGCCGAACCTCATCCTCGGCCACGCTCTCGTTCGATGCGTCCAGCATGGCTACTTCCGACCGCATGACCCATGTGTTGCTGAACGATCTCAACCTGTGCAATCGCCGAGTGGCGCTGGAGAACATCTACTTCCAGAAGCAGCTATCAAAAGGAGGCTTCGGAGAGGTCTGGTTATGTGAACTAGACGGGCATCAGGTCGCCGTAAAGCGGCTACTGCAGTCCCACCGAGTTCGTATCGACGATGTAGAGGCCTTCGCGGACGAGATCCAGATCACGGCGTCACTGCACCACCCCAACATCCCTCGCTTTATCGGCGTATCCTGGACAACGCTCGATCGTCTCTGCATGGTTATCGAGTACATGCCAGGCGGAGATCTCCAGCTTTTCCTCAAGCGCCAGGGCCACCTGCTAACGTGGGCGAACGAAAAGAAAACGCTCGCAATCGGAGTCGCTCGTGCTCTTCAGTACCTCCACTCACGTGCACCAGTGATGATTCATAGGGATATCAAGTCGCGGAACATTCTCGTGCGTGACGAGCCGCTTGCTGCCAAGGTGACCGACTTCGGAGTTAGCCGGTCCTTTCAGAAAGACTGCATGACCTTAGGTGTTGGTACACCATATTGGACAGCTCCAGAGGTATTGGATGGCACTGTATACTCAGAGAAGTCGGATATCTACTCGTTCGGCGTGGTGCTATCGGAGATCGACACGTGCCAAACGCCATACCACGAACTTCAGTATGGCCAAGATACGGGTGTCCATATGCAGCCTTTCCATATTCTCAAGATGGTCATGGCTGGCAATTTGCAGCCGCAATTCAGCGAGGCGTGTCCAGCCCAAGTTCGCGAGCTCGCAATGCGGTGCCTCGACATTTCGCCAGCCGCGAGACCGACTGCGAAGGAGGTCGTGAAGCAATTGGAGGAGATGACGTGGGAGTGAAGCTTTTGTATTTACTGCTAGTGTAGAACTGATTATTATGCGTAGGAGTGAGAGTGAGTGGCGATGGGTGTGCGGCATGTACGAATAGTAGTGAGATAAAGTTTTCCTTTATTCCAGCAACAACGGATCTCTTATTTATCCATGGTTGATCCTGTTTGTTCCCATCGCAAACAGCTTGGTGGGGAGCAGGTCTGAGGGTTCCATCCTGCCTCGGGCTCGGCGAGCCCGCAACTACATTACCTGCAATACTAGCAGTCGTAACTATTCTGAGTCACTGGTATCGACCACTATTTCTCCCTAACCTATTTGTTCACCTTTACTACACCTTGCATACACGCGGGTGCGTGTGAGGTCTGTACACTTTAAAAGTTTACAGAACCATTTCATAGTTGGCCAGTTCGAGCATCCGCACCACCTCCGGCATCTTGGGACGTCGGCCAGGCACGGCATCTGTGCATCGCTCGATGATGAGGCGAATATCGGCCGGACATTTGGACGAGACAGTTGGGATGAGCCGGCCGGAGATGACCATGTTCATTTTCTGGAAGGGCTTGAGCTTTTTGCCGTTGCTTGTATTCTTGGAATCGTGGAACGGAATGCGGCACGAGTCCAACTCCACCAACAGCATACCGAACGAGTACACGTCGGAAGCGGTCAGGTGGCCTTCACCTCGTAGCACTTCGGGCGCTGCCCAGTACGGGAACGAGCGCTGCTGCTCTTGCATGAGCGATGAATGCGAGCTCAAAGCTTTCTCACCCGATATCCTCAGCTGAGTCCAGTCTTCAGCGCTGAGGCGCTCGCCAAAGTCGATGAGCTTGGCCTGGAGACGGTCGGATAACAACACGTGGGTCGAGTTCAGCTCTAGGTGGAGCACGATCGGTCGCTGGTTATGGAGGTACCGGAGCCCGTTCGCGACGCCCTTGGCCCACTTGATCTTTTGCCGAGGCCACGTGAGCTGGTCGCGGTGTTTCTGGATGTAGGTCCTCAGGTCACCGTTGCTCTGGTATTCTGTCACGAGACACAGCGAATCAGCCGGGATCCTCGCCCACGCGACGCCGACGAAGCGGGCCAAGTTCGGATGTTCCAGCGCTGCGGTGATCTGGATCTCAGCGACAAATGCCTCAACGGCATTGGCCATGCTATCGTCGAGCTGCAGCGCCGCGGATGCACCAGCAAGTGACAATTCGGTATCCAAATCCGACGAATCCGGGCGACGCGCGAGTCGCTTGACCGCGATTTCCTCTCCCTCGTACTGGCTCAGCCAAACTTCGTACCGCGCGCTCTTGGCGATGATCTTTTCGAAGACGATCTTGTCGTAGCTCACGCGGCTCGCCGAGAGGTTCGGGTCTGTCTGCAGTAGCTTGAGGTGTTCCGTGTCGAGGCTCGGGCGTGACACGGCGGTCGTGACGCTCGACGGCTCGCTGATCACACGTCGCAGACTCGTCATGAGCGCCGACTTGGGGCGCCGCCGGTCCGAGCCGCCGCGCGTGATCTCCGGGTCCTGTGAGCGCACGGATTTTGGGTTGGTGCTGTCATTCGACGAGTGGAACTCGGTCTCCGGTACGTTTCGCGAGGCCGTCGAGCCCATGACGAGCCCAGGCTGCGGCGAGAGAAAGGCCCCGGCGTCGACGTAGGCGTCCTCGGTTTTCATGAGCGAGCTCTGCGCGTACGGTCCGTAGTCCATGCCTTGTTGATTTGAGTTGTTGCGTTTGCGGAAGAGCACGAAGCCGACGCCCACGGCCACGACGACCACGGCGCCGATGACGATCCAGACCAAATTGATCAGGTTGAAGCCCCCGCTCGAACCGGACGTATGGCGAGCCGTATTCGGCGACCCGCCCGGTAGTTGAGACGACGCGCCGCTGTTGGAATTGCCGTTTTGGTTCTGTCCGGAAGGCTGCGAGGGCCGCGCGCCGTTCACTGGCGTCGGACTGGTCACGACCGACTTGGGCGCCACGGTCTCGAGCCAGGACACCAGCACTTGACTTTCCTGTGGGCGTGCCCACTCTCCTGAAGCCAGTCTGCGTCCAGAGGAGGAGGATCCAGAGGCGGCGGAAACCACATCGTAGGGCGCACATGGGATCGTGAGCGTCGGCAGCAGATCACCGCGGCTGTCGGTTCGACTGGAAGGACACTGGCCCACGGGCGGCTCGTCGCTGAAGGGCACGGTGTGGATCGCGAGCAGGCGCACGGCGGGCGTCGCAGTCGCGCCGGCGTCGGCGTCGCGGTTGGCGTCGTTGGTGGAGTACTCGTACTGGGCCACGTTCACGTCGGGCGACGCGAGCTCGGTCTTGTTGAGTTGCTGGTCCGTGGTCGCGCTGCGTTCCTCGGTGTTGTAGGCCGTCCAGACCGAGCGCTGGCGCCCGTCGGCGGCGGAAGCCGCGACGCTTCCGCCACCGGACGCGTCGATGGCGCACTGCACGGCGCCGAGCACGGCGTTCTGGTTCTGGCACGAGACGGCGCGCCACGTGGAGCCAAAGTTCTCGGTCGTGCAGATCTGCAGCGCGCAGCCGGCGCTCTCCATTTGGGTTCTCGTGGGCGCGATCGCGGCCATGGAGACGCCCTGGCGCGTGTACACTTTGAGGAACGGACTGCGCGTGGACGGCAGCGAGCCGTTGCTCGACGGGCTGTAGATGTACCCGGCGTCCCAGAGCAGCGCGCGCTGCAAGAAGCCGTCGAGCTCGCCGAACGAGAGGTTGTACGGCGCGAGCCGCGCCGCGACGTCCGCGGGCACGGGCACCGCGAGCGGCGCGACGATCACGCCGTTGTTGAAGTGGCGGTAGAAGAGCGAGGTGAGATCGCTCGAGGCGAGCAGCGCCGCCGTGTCGTTGGCGCGAGCGGGGGCGTTCGTGGTCTCGCCATCCGAGGCGAGGCTGCTGGCGCTGCTGGCGGCGACCGAGACCGAGGGCGCGACCGAGGCGACGAGCGAGAAAAAGAGCACGAGCGTGGCGGTCGCGAGTCGGCGCCGTCGAGCGCGCGCCATGAGGGGACGGTGCGACGGAAGAGGGAGACTGGCGCCATGGGCTGGTGAGCAGCCACGGGGTTTTCAGTTCCCACACAGAACGAGGAGGAGATGAGGAGACAGAGAGCAGGCAGTTGGACCGTGAGATGTGGGGGGGGGGAGCAAATATTCGGGCACTTCCTCGCCAAGATGTTGACCCAGATACGGGAAGTACTTGGAGAGGGAAACAAGTTCTGAGAGGTTTTCAGCAGTAGGATTGATATGGAAATGACACGCGGAGGGAGATGGTACATTCGCGTAGGAATTGGCGATGGCAGGTTCTGGGTGAGTGGACCCCTTCGGCGGAGCCGCTGGCGAGGAAGAAACGAAGGCTGTGATTCGTGGAGCCGATTTCCAAATCTTTGACTGGCGCATCCCGCCGGCCGTCAGGTTTTTCCCCGTTTTTATTCGGATTCGAATCACAAGCAGAGTGGCTCTGCTGCCGTGGACAAGCCGACGGAAATCCACCAAATCCAGCGCCAAATCCACCACCAGGCCGGTGGGTTCGAGTGACGCGGCCGAGATATAACCCACCGCTCTGAGTTGGTGGGCGGGGAACAAAAAACGCCGTTATTCTTGCCGCTCGCTTTTCTCCAAAAGGATTTCTTCAACATCCGTGAACGGTCGACGTTCTGGACCGCTGGAGGCCTCCGCCTACAAAATGCAAAGAACAAAACCCAAAAAAAAAAAAAAAAAAAAAAAACGGTTTCCGACCAAACCATTACCCGCGGGGTGCCGCCTTGTGATAACAGTCGGTCCACGACCCTTTACGACACGAAAGAAATGCGATTCGATTCGTGGGGGCGACACCAGAACGTTCTCAGTGGATGACTCCCCCTCGCCTTTACGAGTCCTTTTTGCTCGGCGGCGGCTTGCGGTGCTGCTGCCCGTATCGGTCCGTCGCGACCTGCTGCGTTGTGCCGCGATCCGGACGCATCACATCGGTTCTGTGGGCGTCTTCACTCGGGAGCACGCGCGTGTCGCGTCGCGCGGCGATGTAGTAGGCCAACGCCAACGTCCCGGCAGCCAGCGCGGCTGCCTTGCTAAGGGAAACATCCTTTTTTTGTGAGACAGAACCGTTCTTTCGAGGAGACCAAAGAGACACCTTCACCCACCCGTACGTCATGCCACGCGGATCCTTGACGAGGTTGCTCGGGTTCTCGAACGGCTTCATGTTTTTTTTTTTTTTCTTGACAGCGATGGTTGTTCTCGACTGAAGTTGGCTGTTATCTCTCTCGGGAGCGAGCAAAGAGCCATCACCGAGTCTGAGACCCGGCACCAAGTTTTTTTGGACTGGGCGAAAGTGGCCGCATGTCGCGAAGAGATCACAATGGACGGGAACAAAAAAAAACAAGAGCGAGTAAATTACGGGATTACTTGACGCCGCGCTGCTTCTCCGACTTGGTGCCCGTGCGCGCGAGCACGTCCTGGTTCCACTGCTGCGCCTCCGCGTCCGTGAACGTGCGCTGCTGCTGCTGGTCGTGGCGCCACCAGAGCGCGAAGACCGAGCCCGCGAGCACCCACGCGGCGATGCTGGAGAACAACCACAACGTCAGAACAGTTCTGCCGAGTCGGAGGAACGGTTCCGCGGAGGAGCGTCGACGCACCGCACGTTGCGAGGGTTGCGCTGGAACAATCCGCTGGCCATGGCGAGTCAGTCAGTCCTGAAATGCCGACGGTCCCGTCCACAGGTTTCGACACTGGGAACAACCCCCTTCTAAATCGATACTCAACCAGTCACTTCAACACTCGACTCCCCCTCTTTTTTTTTTCGAAGCTGGACGCCAACCGTCGAATCCTGCAGTTTGTCGCAGCAACTTCGTTGCCTCCCCTCTTTTTTGTTTTGTTTGGTTTGGGTTTTTTGTTCTCTTTATTTGTTCTGTACATTCGCTCTCCGCACGCGAAAGAACCGTTTTGTTTTGTTTTTCTCCCTTCTTCTGGGTCTCCTCCTCGGTCGTCGTCATCTAAATGGGCACGATCTCTTCCTCATCCACCACCAACGAGTAGCTGTAGAACTGCAGGTACTGCGAGAAGAAGGCGCCTTCCAGCGCGATGATCACCTTGAACGTGTGTCCTTTCCAGTCGAAGACGAACTCGCTGCCGGCGTCCCAGAGAATGTCGCCCACCGAGCGATTCTGCACTTGCACTTCGCCGTCAAAGAGCACGGCCTTGAAGCCTCCGCGCAGCCCGTGCTGCAGCTCCACGCTGTGCTTCTCGCCGTCCTCCGTCTCGAAGATCCACCAGACCTGCTTCCACGGGAACGTGAAGAGCAGTGCCGACGCCGAGTGCTTGATCTCCTCAAGCGTGCACGGCCAGACCAGCGCGCCGTGCTCGAGCGCGAGACGACCCTGGCGACTCAGCGGCACGTTGTCGCGGCCTTGCGACGACGCCGCGAGGATGTTGCGGCTCTGGAAGATGTGCATCTGCAGCAGCGTCTCCTCGACCAGCACGGTGCGACAGCCTTCGTCGGGCACTTTGAACCACGTGCGGTTCGGGTGCCCGATGCTCACCCAGCTCGGCGGCATCTGGTAGAGGTTGTAGAGGTCTTCGTGGAGCCGCTGCAGCGTGAGCTTGTCCTCGGGCGTGTTGGGAGGGTCCAGCCGGATCCAGCCTTTCTCTTTCGAAAGCCGGACGTACGTCTCCTGCGTGCGTGGGATCGTGTACTCCATCTCGGCGGGGAAGAACGTGTTCTGGAAGAGGTACTTGACCACCTCGCCGCTGCGTTCGGGCGAAAGCAGCACCTCTTTCTTGTCGACGAGCACGCGGAAGAACGACTTGCCATTCTTCTTCTCCGGGTCTTCGTCTATTGCCTCGACAATCTTGTCGCCGCTCGGGGTTTGATTGAACACCCAGCCACTTGAGCCATTGTTGCCCTGAGCTGTTGAGTCGCTCGAGACCTTGATATACGTGATGACACTGCCTGGAGGCGTGTATTGCAGTGAGCTCTCGAAAACGAAGCCCACGGCCAACGGGTTCACGCCCGGGACACGAGGACACTCGAAATCGGGCGCAGATCGGAGATGCACAGGCACAAGAACACGGTAGAACTTTGGCTGGTCGCGTGTGACCGCGAAGCCCTGGACTTGCTCGAGTACTTGCTGGTATGGCGGCTGCAGACTCCGCTCACATATCCACCCGACGTCGTGCCGGAGCTTGACGAAGGCAAACTGCGGCACGGTTGACGAGCCTCCCGAATCAGAGGCAGGTAGAGAAGGCACGATCCGCTCGCTGCACTCTATCAGCGTGCCCTTGAGCCTCTTTCTCTTGGACGATGACGAGCCTGGAGGTTCGGAGCGGTTCTTTGACGCGCTCGCAGGAGATCGAAAGAGCCCTGGTGTCGGCAGCACTTCCACGTCGTCCAGTACTTTGTAAAACAGTCGCTCGATCTGTCGTTCGATCGGTTTTGCGATGGGGTCAAGCACGACCTGGCCGTCCATGGTCGTCTCGAAGATCCAGCCGCCCGAGCACGAGGCTACAGCTGACGATCCGGTCAGCGACCCGGTCGACGACGTGCGTGGGATGAGATTTCGCTCTTCTTCGCTCAACTCTAGCCGCTCGCGTGCCTTGGGACTGCCACCTCCTCCTGCTCCACCTGGAAACTCGGGGCTCTGGTGGTTACTCGAGCACGTACACCGACTGCTCTTCTCGCGACACACTTTAACGTACGTGATCTTGCTGCCCGGCGGCGTGAAGCGCTGCGAGCCTTCGACGATCGAGTGGAGCCGGTAGCCCTTGCCAGCTCGCTGGGCCATGATGTTGGGCGCGACACGGATGCCCACGGGGATACGCACGATATAGAAAAACTGTCCATTCTCGATCTCGGGCTCGGTCGCGAGGCGCTCAAGCACGCGGATGCCCGAGTTGAGCGTCTCAAAGAGCCAGCCGTCCTCGTACGCGAGCTTGGCGTACGTGACGGCACTCTGCGGACACCGATATATCTCACTACACTCGACGATCTCTTCGGCGTTCTTGAACATGTGTCTCGACACGATGGGCGCGAGCAGGTCGGGGCCTCGTCGCGTCTCAATGGGCACGAGCACGCGGTAGTAGAAGCGGCCGAGCTCGTGCACGGGGTGCTCGTCCTCGGGCAGCTTCTCGAGCAGCAGTCTCTCGACGACGCCGCCGCCTCGGGGCTTGGGCTGCTGCACCGAGAGGATCATGTAGCCATTGTCGATGTGCGCGAGCTGGATGAACGTGGTGAGCTGCTGGGAAGGCCCAAAGGGGCACCGGAGACGGCCCGAGCTCGCGACGACTTCATCGGGCATCTTCTTGACGCAATACGCTGCATCCATAAAGAACCAGAGTCCATAAAGAACAATCCCACAGAACGAAAAAGACCAACGCCGCGTGGCGGAACCGTTCTCGTACCGTTCCGGTCGCTCTGCAGGTGGATCTTGTCGCGCGACGACGTGCGCCCCGAGCTCTTGATCATCTCCATGATGCTCACGATCTCTTCTTCGTCGTCTTCCTGGTCGCCGTGCTGCTGCTCTCCAGTTTTGTCGTTGGGCGGTTTTTTGTTCTCGGTTTTTTTGTTCTTGGGGCGGATCTCGATCGCAAAGACCTTGGCCTCGTCGAGCACGCGGTAGAAGGCGCGCTCGGGCGTCACGAGGCGCCGCGCCGCGAGCCGCGCCTGCTCGCGCAGCCCTCGCGCCAGCGCCTCGTCCTCGTCGAGCTCGCTGTTCTGCGCGATCACGCGGCCCATGCGCCCCGCCGACATGGCGCTCGAGCGCCACGAGTCCTCGGACCGGAACGACATGGTTCTCGCTCTTTGCTCGCCGCCCTCTTTCCCCGTGGAACCGTTCTTGCAAACGTGATCTGAATACAAGACCTTGCATACGGGGAAAAAACAAAACAAAACAAAAAACGATATGTATGGAAAACGCCACAAAAATGGACCCTTTCGTTCGAGAGAATTACAAATCAGTACGCGGTCCCGCCGGAATGGGAGTCGACGGAGATGCCCTGGGCTCGCCGAGCTCGTGCGAGATGTCCATGTCCTGCATCACGCGCGAGAGATTGGCCTCCTGGCTCTGCTTGGTCTTGGTCTCCTGGGCTTTCATTCGCTGGAGCAGGTCGGGCAGGTACTCGCGCTCGTACTGCTGGGCGGCCTGGTCCACGGCCGCGAAGAACGCGTCCATGCCTTCGCCCGAGGCCGCCGAGACGCCGACCGAGCTCAGGTTGTTGTAGAACTCCTCGAGCACGAGGCTGAGCGAGCGAGAGAGGTTGCCCATGTAGCTGTCGTCCTGGACCTGGTCAAGCGCGGTCTGGAAGGCCTCAAAGTCGGTCATCCACTCTTGCGCAAAGTCGTGGCGCAGCACGTCGATCTTGTTGAATGCGACGACGAACGGCAGCTTGAGCTTGTAGAGGATACTGCACGCGTAGAGCATGTTGGACATGAACGTGTTGGGGCTCGCGGTGCGCGGCGTGTCCACCACGTAGACGATCACGGTCGGGAAGAGCGACGCGAGCGATTCGGTGATGATCGTTCCGGACGCAGACCACGTGAACGCCTCGATCTGGCCCGGTGTGTCCACCACGGCGTAGCTGCAATGCGAAAAGCGAGCAAGCACATCATCCAGTCAGCCACGACGTGCTCTTCTAACCTCTAACAGCAAAAGTACCCACTCGAGCTCGTCGCTGCGCTTGGCCACGAGGTCGACGACCTGGTCGAAGCGCGTCGCGAAGAGGTTGAGCGAGGTCATGATCGCGCCGTTCGGGCCGAGCCCGTACTCGGTCATGACCTGCTTGTAGTCGACCGTGTCGCGGATGTCGATGTTGGCGCCGTAGCCCGTCTTGCGCACGGCCGGATCGAGGTTGATCACGTAGTTCTTGAGCCCGCGCTCGATCGCGTAGGTCGCGATGCGCTACTCACATCCCACGAAGACAAGGTCAGCAGGCCGAAGAAGAAACACGTTTTCGCCCATCGATCCATTGATCCATCGATGGGATCGATGGATGGATCCATCGACCGTGCGCACCCACCTGCATGAGCGTGGTCTTGCCACTGCCGGCCATGCCGATGACCAGCATGGTCACGGGCTTCGGGTACATCTTGGGCAGGCTCGGGTCGTCGCGGAGGCTGGCGGAGGCGCCAGAGACAGGCGCAGGCGGCGGCGAGGGCGCGCTCATGGTCGAGGGCTTCTTCGAGGTGTCGAGCCTGCCTTCCATTCACGCCGAAGAGCTACGGTCCGACTAAGTGCGATTAGTTTTCACAAGCTCATATTAGGGTGGCTTAGGTAATATACGTACTGTACATTGCCGCATCATGAGCAATCCATTAGCATGGCTACATTTCTGACGAGCAGGGGGGAGTGTTCAGGTGGGGCCATGTTGCGCGACGAAGCTCTTTTTCGGGTTGGCACTCGCTGTGGACAAGCACGGCGAGTCGCGTAGAGAGCGTGCGGGCACGCCTCAGGCAGAGGAGGAGCTGGTTACCCGTTTTTTTTTTTTCTAGTTCCACGCAACTTCGGCTTGGGTTCGCTACGTTTTGCATAGTCTTCGATGTGCTGGGTCGTTGAACCGCCTCGCTCTCTTGCAATGGGACCAACGAGGTCTTTGTTCGTCCACGCGAATGCTTTGCAGCGTGTTCTCGCTCTTGCGTCACCCTTACACACGATTGCTCCCGCTCATCCATTTGGTCTCTCCGTTTGACGAAAGCGCGGATGCAGTTCAGTCCTTGGATCAGCCACGCGCGACACCGCGTCACGTGCCACTTGGTCGCACACTGGCCTAACTTCCCACCCAGATGGCGTCAGTCTGCGCAGATGGACAAACGCGTTGTCCCCATCGCATGCGATGGCGCGAGTACCGATACTGACCAACCGACGGTCTCAGCAGTGCAAATCAACAGTCTCCCGTTCCGCCGACGGCTACATATTCCCTGGTAAGGCCAGAACAAGTCGGGCGCCATGGATCATTATTGCCGCTGATGTGGGACCCACATGACCACCCATGCGACCAGACGACTTGGACGCTTCTTCAAGAGCGTGGGCTCGTCATCTTCTTCCGCGCCGACAGATGGGTGATCCACACGCTCCATCGGCGACCGTCCGGCGCGCATCTTCCAATAATCACGTCGTCTCGTTCAATTAGTGAGCAACTCTCGCTGAGATGTTCGAGTGCGCGGTCGGCTCGGGAAGTCTCAACTGTACCTCCACGTGGGTGGCAGCTGCTCCGGCGGATCGCGGCAGCTTGCGTGGCGCCTCGGTGGACTCTGGACTCATGGCCCTTCGTTGTTGACTTCCCCGTGCATGCATGGGAGGGAAGCAGCCTCTCGGGTCAAGTCGACACCGCTACGTTGCCTCTGTTGGGTGGTCATGCCGGCCCATCACTCACGCCTCAGGCAGCGGTGTTCACTGACTTCCGGCTCTCGCTGGGTGACGCTCGACTCAACAAAGCCTCTTAGTGGAGGAGAGGGTGAGCCTCATCGTGGTCACCATTCCTGAATTTTATCGCCTCCTCTCAAGTGAGGAGCCTCTCTCTCCATGGCAGTCTGTGGACCCAGCCTTGCGATCTCGGTGTCGTTCATGGAGCACGACTTGCTAGACACACTACTCGACGATTTCGAGATTGACATCGACGCTGACGACCTTCGCACTGGCCCCCGCTCTCCAACCAGCTCAGCGTCCGCAGTATCGCCCACGTCCTCCGTGGACTCCAGTGTCGAGCCAAAGCGAATCCGCCCAGACCTCGATCCCTTGCCACTCGCGGAGAACCGCACTGAGTACTTCACGGTGAACGACTATGTCTGGCCGACGCCCAAGAAACGCGAGTGCTACCGCATGCCGGACGACGTGCGTCGCCAGCGGCACCGCGAGTCCCAGCGCGAATTCATGACCCGCAAGCGTGCTCAGTTTCGTGCGATGCGAGCCGAGATCAGCCACTTGGAGAACCAGCTGCGGTGGCTGAAAGTGCGGCGCGAGCTGACGACACTCACAAACGAGCAGCACTCGCTGCAGGCAAAGTTGGGTGCCGTCGTGGCCTCGATCCAGGGCCAAGTGTGGAAGACTACTTCCCTCGCGTAAACTGCGGGACGCAGTGGCAGAGCAGTGTTCTTCCTTCGTGAGACGTGACGTGTGGATGTCGTGTACAATTGTAGTGGAAAAAAATGGGGGGCCAAAAGCAAAATATTATAATTGACTTGCTCACTAGATAATGATCACTACTTTCATGAAAAGATCCGGGGTAACAGCAGTCCAGGCTGACTCCACGTCAACGTCGGGCGACGGTGCTCGTCGACACCTCGGATCGAGCTCGTGATCACCTGCGAGTCGTGCGGCGACGGCAGACTCGTGGGGCTTCCGCCGCCCGATGAAAAGTAGCCACTACCATAACTGGAGTACTGAGGCCGCGTCTCTGAGAGCCTCGGGGCGATGGATCCGAGAGGAGGCATGAGAGGATAGCTTCGTTGACTGAGCGGTGACGGCAGAGGTGGTGGGTGAGAGTAGGCGGAGTCATGGCGTGCATACTGCAGTCCGTGGGGGGTCCCATTGGACTGTCCATAGGTGGGGCTGACAGGATGGTGGTAACCACCATGCTCGTAGTATCCCGGTGGCGCGTCATAGCGAGGTGAGAGCATCGTCGTGTCGTTCACGCCAACGGGAGATTGCTGCGCAGGCAGCCCCGTCAGCCGCTGCAGACACGGCGGCGGATCTTTGCTTCGATAAAGTCTTCGGTGGGGTTCCTGGTCCGGCTCGGGCGCGTCGCCAGAGCGCGCTCTCGCGCGAGCGGCATCCTGCGACGCCGACTTGGCGATGCGGTGGAGGTGTTGGAGTCTCAGAATGTCCTTATCGATGCGGTGCTCCTTGTGGGTCGACTTGGATCGGTCTCGCTGGAGGCCTCGCACATGGCGCTGTACTTTCTCGTAGTAGCGCTGAGCATGGGTCTGGACCTGGCGCGCCGAGCGCGAGCCGATGCAGGCGGCGATCTTGGACCACGGGCCTTCCGGGTAGTGGCGGATGGCGTCCAGGAAGCGCGTGTGTTCTTCCTCAGACCACACTCCGCGTTTCATGCTTAGTCAAATAAAAAAAATGAGTGTGCGACGGATTTGGCGAATTCGATTGTGGAGGAAGGTGCTGGCGAACGAAAAGAGAAGTGGCCGTGAGGCCACACCCAAAGAGAGGAGACTGGGTTGAGTGAGTGAGTGAGTATGATCTGATAGCGGAGACCGTGGGTGCACCTCTGTAGCCAAACAACCGAGCGAAGGATCCCACGGAGAGAACGAAGCCACGGCCACCTGCCCATAAACTGGCCCGATTTTTCTGCCGAAACTATCTATCTTAGTACCTCTCCATGGCCAACGTGACGGCGCTCGCTGTAAGTGCAAAGCTCTGATACGAGTTGGACTACTGATGTAGCGTTGTTGGGTTCGGATATTAGGTGCGCTAAGCGAATGGCGCCAGAGTGTCCAAGACCTGGTTTGCTGGACGGACAGCCGCCTTTCGCATCTTCCATGTACGAATCGGCAATGGTTTCTGCACCTACTCGAGGGTTCTGCAGGTTGTACAGTGTATCTCCCAGTCGGTGACAGCAACACGTGGTGAGATCTCGCGGTTGAAATCCACTCGATCGCCTTTGAGAATCCACACTATCCATACTTCGGATCGTGAGATCAGCGCAAATGTCAGCAAGAGCCATGTGAGATTTCATTCCCAGCATACCCAGACTCCTCGACGATGAGTACCGCAAATTGGTTCGTTTGCCAGCGTCCATAAGGCCGATAGGATGGATCGAAAAGCATTGGGTGCTGAGCTACGTAGCGACTCATACGGTAGGTTGCGGCGCGTGGAAGTTCGCGAAAGAACGCGCCAGTGATCTTCGACCCCCGTGGGTGCATGGCCACTGCTTCGTGCGAATGTTCCTCGACAGTCTTTCTAAAATGAGCTGGGATGCACCCACAATCATTGTCTCCCAATTTTTCACGTTTATGATCTGTTGATGGTGTGTTTTGGGGTCTGTATAAAAGTAACTTAGAGATATGACAGCCTGGCGTCTGCCTCGCCCCCGTCCAGCGTGGCCAACTGGTTAGATTGGTCATCGAGCCCCGCGAGCACCTCGATCAAGAAGTCGAGCGACTTGTCGAGCGGCAGTAAGTCGTCGTTTCCATCATCTTCAACCGACCCGCGCGGATCCACAGTGGACCAGCCTGATCCTTCGATGAACTCCTCACGCGAGGCTGCACGCGAGGAGTCGGCTTTCCTCGGCTTTGCTGGAGTCGGCAGGCGCTCGCCCAGCTCCATCGCACGACTGCAGGCCTCGAGGATCTCCTGGTCGATCTCGTGTTCTCGGGTGAGCCCTATCGCCCGGATGCGTTCGCCTGTGCTTCGCGCGCGTACACCACCTCGTCGGTCCCGCTGGAGGCCTCGCAGATGGCGTTCGATCTTCTCATAGTACTTTTGCGCATGGGTTTGAACTTGACGAGGCGAACGCGTGCCCACGAACTGGGCAATGTCAGCCCACGGACCTTGTGGATAGAGTTTGAGCGCATCCAGGAACCGCTGGTGCTCGTCTTCTTGCCAGAGCCCTTGACTGTACGGTGCCATGACGAATGGGGCTTGTGGTTCATACGGCGGAGATTGCAATATGGCCTTTCGTACCCAACGGCCGTGAGCCCATGAACCCACGTGGCCATCACGAACTTCGCTTCTTTTGGGTTCAAGACCATCGTCGCGGTACTGGGAAAGCTCTTAGTGATTCACATAGTGAATGATGGTGTAATCGCACGATACGCATGGTATACGCGCATGGTGCAGTCTCATTGAGGGTTCGATTCGAGAGAAGGACGGTGGGTTGTGTCCACCCAGAATGATTCGTGGACCGCTAGCTTCTGAGTAATCTCTCTTTGCGTCCTCGCCGTCTCTACACCAGAAATTGATGACTGGGCGTCTTGGAACCGTGTGCGTGCTGTTGACTGACAGTACTCGAACTCAGTTTGAAGAACAAGAGTCTTCTTCCCGTATCACGAGGTTGAAATTGATTGTACATGATCTACTTACTGTCTACTGCACTCCTCACGAGCTCCACGCAACTCGCCACAGTGATCCTGCCGGCGCCAGGCCTTTTCATGTGTAGCTCATCTTGCGCTCTTGTCTCGAGGCACGCGATGAGGAAGTCGAGAGACTGCTCAAACGACGGAAGCACAACCGTCGGATCGATCTCTTCAATCGTGGACAGCGTCTCTTTCTCTTCGAACTTCAGTGGAAGTGGAGTGAGGGGAAGCGCACGTAGGCGCTGGAGACACGGCGGTGTGGCTAGGTCTTGCTGTGCGCTCTCGTCGCTCGTGTGGCCTTCGTCTCCGGAAAGATCTGATATCGGCTCTGCTCGAACTCGCGGCCGCCTCCGGATTGCAGCAACGTGTCGCTTCACAAATTCACGCTCGGGTGACTCGGCCGAGACGAGCGACAAGATCCGTTTCTCGATACGGTGTTCTCGCCCGTTGGTGACTTGTCGATCACGCCGCAGGCCGCGCAGTCGGCGCTCGATCTTCTCGTAGTACTTTTGCGCATGGGTTTGCACTTGGCGCGGCGAGCGCGTGCCGATAAACTTGGAGATCTCGAGCCACGGGCCGTCAGGGAAGAGTCGAATGGCGTCGAGGAACCTGTCGTGCTCGTCCGTGGACCATACACCCCGACCGAGCTTTGCCATTCGTGTGACTGGCTTGGAGAATCGTAGAATGCGTCGCGACCAGAGAGGAGAGCGGGCTGCGTGGGTGGATCGGCCCACTCAACTTGTATCACAATTTCTGGAATCCTGACGGCTGGTCGGGATTGTTAGTCTCTATCCAAGTGCGAAAGAAAAAGGCAGTGGGGAGGTGTAATGATTCACCGTGTCAAGTCAAACACGGCGTTACGCTCGTGGCGTCACCATGGCGAATCAGCAAATCCCCATGCCCCGAAACCATGCCACAAACCGACAGCTGGGCACGAAAACAACACCCTCTGACGACCATGGCAGGTTTTGATGCCTGGCGGCTGCAGTTTCATAGTGCAAGTGCGTAGAGGGATGCAGGAAAATAGAATTGGAGCCAGGATCCAATCGCCGCTGGTGTTTTTCAGGACCGAGCCGGCAGAGGAATGAGCACGCCAGGGAATCCAAACAACGCAACTGTGGGTGCCAGAGGAATCCGTCGACTGCAAGATCGGCGATCGATTGCTCAGTTCGAAAGTGGAAGAGTCAAGTGTTCTCGATGCCTCTCGCCAACTGTCCGGGCAGGTGGCCAACAGTCAAGCACTCGCGGATCAGTTCGAAGCAATGGCTTCGTCTTCTATCAATTCTTCCAGACAGAGCTTTTGACGCCTGCAGGATTCATTTTCAGAGGTCTGAATTGTTGGAATTCATGGAATTCCGACGATCCAGCGACACCCATTGGCTATAAAGGCCTCCATAATCGCGATTTGGCAAGCTCTCCCCATCGTGAACTGACTGAGCAGCTCTTTCCCAATGGCGACTCTGCCCAACCTCAGGTACGCGGCCTCTTCGTGGGCCCCCGGCGCCGTGCTCACGCCTGCTCTCGCTCGCATCGTGTAGCGCGTTTCTCCAGGAGTCGAACGGTCGCTTTTACGACCCACAGCATGGCCACAGCTTCCACCGCGTCGCGATCTCCGAGCTCTCGGCCGTGCAGCACAGCCGCCTCTTCTTCCGCGACTGCCTCGTGTGCCAGCAGCGCGTGCAGACCGTGGGCAAGCCGTTGCGTCGGCGAGAGATCCCACCGAGCAAACTCCGCAAGCCGCAAGACACGACGCCGTGTTTGTTCCCGACCGCCCCGGAGACCGTAGCCCCGGCCAAGAGTGATACAGTTGTGAAGACTCTGCAGTTCGTTCGACGTCCGTCGTGGGCGTCCACGCAATCGCGCGCGGGCGAGAGTGAAGCAGTCTGCCAATGTATGGACTGTGGGAATTACGTGCATCGAGGGTGCTTGTCGCAGTGCCACGCCCACCGGCGATGCCGAGGCCACAGCGAACTGCTTCCTCGCTGTCCGCAGACCAAGCAACTCAAAGCTAATATCCCCGTGACACCACCACCACCGGTGCCAGAGCTTTCCCCAGATTCTCATCCGGTTGTCAAGCGCGTGATTACGGCGAAGCGCAAGTATTCCTCTAGCAATATGACCATTTCATCCCTGATCGACGAGCTCTCGGAGGATCGTCTTGCGGGAGACCGCGCTGACAGTGCTGCGTCCTCTTCTTCAGGCTCCAAGTCAACTGTAGCCACTGCAACGACCGTGATGAAGCGCGTGGCCCCGTTTATCGCTGCCGGCGGAGTGATCGGCGCCATGGCACTGATGCCAGCGGCCGGCGTGATTGCCGGGTTCAACATGCTCGTTGCAAGCGTGAGCGTGGAAGGCATGGTGGCTGGATTAGGCTTCACCGCGGCGACAGCTGCAGCTACGGCCACACGACAGATTAAGAAAAAGAACGAGAAGAAAAGACTCCAGGAAGAAATGAAGTCTGGCGCGTGGGCGATGGAAATTTGCTGGAAGGTCAAGCAAGAGTTCAAGGATTCTCCCGTCTCGGACGAAAGCTTTCGAAAAGATGCCGAGCTTCTTCGAAGGTTCCAGCTTCCAAGACGCACAGCGAAGCAAATCGACCAGATGCGACCGCCGGAGCAGTTTCAGCCGACAAAAGACGAGGTGTATGCTTTGCTCTTTGGTATCTTCTCCACACCGACAGAATTCCTGAGCCAGGTTAATGCTGAGCTGAGTAAAGCGTTCAGTGAAAGATACGCGAGCCGCCTCAAACGACTCGGTAACGGACGAAACGCTGTCATGTGCAAGGAGACGCTCCAAGACGCGCGGATGTACGTCGCCCACCTCACTGGTGCGACGATGCAGACCTTTCCCAGCCTCTCGAGCACCGATGCAGCGATCGTGAGTTGTTCACAGGCGATCGAGCGCGTGATCTTCGACGATATCTACAAGACAGTCATGGGCGTGCTCGACGAGTCGTTTCTCGACGAGAACACACTGTTTTACAGCAGTATTGAGGATATCCGACGTCAGCCCGACGGCCAACAGCAGCTGTCGCTGATCGTCCAGCAGCTCTCCTCATCAAAGGATGCCAAAGTGGCCCCAACATCGGATACCAACCTCCGCGACGCTGAGCAAAAGCTGGTCGAACTCGTTGACGTGGCCAAGTCCCCGATCCACAAGCTCGAACTTCTCTGCACGGCCTTCCGGTCGATTTGTTGTTTCGCCGATGAACTGCACAAGACCGCTTCGAACGCCGATATTCTCATCCCGATCGTTTGCGCGCTGCTAGTGGCATCCTCGCAGCTTGGCGCGTCGGCCAAGAACCGCAACTTTATTTCTCAAATTGCGTTCACGTCCTACTTCACGGATGGCGGCGGTAAGGGCGTCGAAGGCTACGTGCTCACGACGTTCCAGGCAGCACTCCAGGTCATCGCGGCCGTGGATTTCAGTCAGGGCCACGCGAAAGAGCTCGAGATCTACCTACACCCTTCGTCGACCGATTCGTCCGAAGACGAGCGAGCGAGCATCGACAGTGTCGAGGAAAAAGACCAGGACGAGTTCTTTGATGCCCGAGCCGGCACGGATTGAATCCGATCACTCGGAATGTTGGCGAGCGAAGTTGGCGAGCGAATCAGACAGGCGGGTGATGGCGAATCGCGACTCGAACGAACGGGGATGCGTCGCTATCTAGTATACCCATTAGTAGTGGCTACAGCGTGAGCAGCAGCACCAGCGAGACAGACGCTAGGAAGCCCTCCCTCCCCCCGATCTCCGATCAGAATAGACCAGCCGGAGCGGAGACCTTGAGTTGACGGAAATGCTAAATTTTGATATTCGTCGGATCCGAATAACAAAACTAGAGCAAGTCGTTGGGATTTCCTCAATTCGTTGTTGATTCATTCGCTACCCACGGAAGCCTGCTCAGCTATTTGATGGACGCAAGCAGCGATTCGGGTCAGCAGCAAGGGGTGAGTGGTCTTGATGGAAACTAGCGCGTCGGTTCTCTTGACCATGAGTCCAGAGGCAGGAAAAGATCGAGGACGCAATTTACAGAACAGAGACGCGCGACGAAGTCTGTCTCGTGAGCGCTTGTAAAGTCGCGGACGGGCTGTCGTGAGCGAGCGAGAGACCACCGTAAACGCCGTCGACAAGCCGAGAACGATTAGTCCTGCAAAACAGTGGAATCCTTGAGCCATTTTATCGCGACAGTGGGATTTTGTAATATGACCGAAAGGGCACAACGCCGGGACAAGGTGGCCATAACCGGGGCGAGTTGCATCGCAGCTGCTCGAACATGTGGACAAGAGCAAAAGTGCTGATATCAAGCCGTGCAGCACCGGGCGCAGACCATCACTCAGATCGGATGGTCTCACCGTCAGACAAGAGCAAGTCTCCTGATAATAATTACCACAGACTTCTTTGTGCGCCTTTGAAAACCACGGGTTCGCTCGAAATAAAGAAACACAGAGAGCTTGAAACTGAGCGATTGCGTGCCTATTGCCTATTGCCCTCCCGTCGGTTGCTTTCGTGGTGAGAGAGTTTATGCTCGGCAATGGCAGTCCTGAGATCTGGCTTCTCGATTGCCGAAATCGGAGAATCTGGAAAGAGTGTTGGTGCGGCTCGTTTTATGCGTCATGTCGAAGCAGGATTATCCAAGCATAAATTTTCGGTTCATGCTGAGGAGACACAACGTGCCGATGAACTTGTGGCTCGCAGGCCACTTCAACCGACGAACTAGGATGGGGGGATGCCCGGAGCTGGTCCGAGGCAGCATGACATCGAGAGCATGCTAAGTTGGCGCAACCTTTTTCTCCCGGCTGAGGACACTGCGCTGACCGTTGTCCTTGGCCCTCGGTTTGCTTGGGGTCGCGAAGAGCAACGACCAGCACCTAGGATCTTTGTGGCTTCGCGCCGTGTGGCTGAGATCGGATCGAAGCGCAAAAGAAAGATCTGTTCGATGTCAATGTCCGTCGAAAACCTGACTGTTCTATCGTCTGGAATTCGCGAGAAGCTGTAGAGAACGCGGCCAGAACCGCCCCGGTATCGACCCGTCGCCAGGCACAGGTGCGCCGGTCACTCGTCAGTCGTTAATGGGCGCCAGTGACGACAACTGGCGTGCACCACGCTGAACATTTACCGCTGTCGTCTGCAGGAGGTATCCAATGAAAAGGAGAAGTTTCCTGCAACGTGCAAACATCCGAGACGGAGTTGTTTACGAGAAGCGGTTGTCCCCGGCGAAGTTGCGCGGGAGGTGGCTCGTCGCTTGCATCTATGCAAAACGACAACTACTGCACACAACCGGGACATCTCATCCCACTCTCGCGGTTGTGCCAGCGGAAGTCGTCACAGGAAACCAGCCTGTCTATGCACCGTCGTTAGCTCCTCAACGGAAGCGAGTCGCTCGTTTCGCTTGCTCAGACGGAATGGCCTCATTACGCAGAGATTGAATCACTCGAGAAGAGAAGGAAAGCAAGTCGCCGTTGGACCGACCGTGTGTCACACGGTTCCACGGGCCAGCGCTGTCGGCGCACGGACGGGACGAGAGTTGCACCAAGTTGTAGCCGTGCGTGTCTTCAGAGAGCTCTCTCTCTCTCTCTCTCTCTCTCTCTCTCTCTCTCTGCAAGTGGCTGGCTGGCCTCCGCGGAACAAGACCTCGACGAGACCGTCGCTGATGGGTGCATCATTTCCGTTTTTTCTTGGCTCCTCGCTGGTTCGCAAAGCGATGATGAAGCAAGGCATCTGGACCCAGGAGGAGCACGACCGCTTCCTCGACGCCATCAAGATCTACCCGCAAGGCCCGTGGCGCGTCATCTCCAAGTACATTGGCACGCGCTCGGTGCGTCAAGTGCAGACCCACGCGCAAAAGTACCACGAGAAGATCCAGCGCCGCATGCGCGGCATGCACAAGGACCGCAAGACCTGGGCGCGCACGGAACACCGCATCGACGAGGAGATCCTCGAGTCGTGTCGCCGCTCCGAGGGCTTTGGCTTGCCCACGTCGTCGGTACTGCAGAAGCTCCCATTGGAGCCTGTGAACGTGAGCTTTGAAGAGCTCCTGAAGCAGATCTCGGGCGACACGACACCACGCAGCCCTGTGGGTGTGGAGGGCATTGAGCCGTTGGAACTCTCGTTTGGGAGCCCGACCATCAAGCACGAGGACCACGAGACCAAGATGGAGAGCTGGGATGCCACGTTCGACTTTGACGGCGGGCTGCCATCCCTCAGCGAGTCGCTGGACTTTCTCATCGAGCACTTCTCGGACTGATCCCGTCGCTAGTTAGCATTTAGACTTGCTCCGCGATGGCGTTGGTCTGCTGCGGACTCCCCCACCATATTTTATTGTAGCTAGACATCGAACGAATCTTGAATGCAGTGCGCATTTTCGATTGACATCTCTTGCTTCTTCGTTGTTCTCAATTATGCCATATGAAATTCACAGCACTCGGTGACTGTATCTTCGAGCTTCAAAGTCTCCCAGAACATGGCCAACGCAATGCTACAAATGTCTTTCGTGTTTTATATTCTTCATAGTGACGTCAACTAGACAACCGCGGATGCTCGATCTGTGCTACTCATCGCATGCGCGAAATAGTCCAGTGCGAGTGCTTCATGGTGCTCTTCATGGATCATCACGGGCGCCGGCAGTCGCAGCGGCGGCAACAAGATCGACGGCGGCTTGGTCTCTGCAAACGCACCGTGGTGCTCGTGCGGGAGATAGAAGCTCGGCATCGCAAACGTCGGCGGCTCCAAGCCCACTGCTGGCGGCGCCGTGCGCAGTGCAAAGACGTCGCCGTCGATGCGGTGCTCCTCTCGCACGTGGTTGCGTCGCTCCTTGCGGAGTCCTCGCATGCGACGCGCGATCTTCTCGTGGTACTTTTGCGCGTGGGTCTGCACCTGGCGCACCGAGCGCGTGCCGACGTAGCGAGCGATGAGCCGCCAGGGGCCGTCCGGGTAGATCTTGACGCCCGCGAGGAAGCGGTCGTGCTCTTCGTGGGACCACACGCCTTGCTTCATAGTGGGTCCGAGGGCGGAACGAAAATCGGAACTGAATTGGGTGCAAGGTCTCTTCCCCTCCCTCCTCTCTCTTCCTTCGAAGCCGCATCGATTCCCAAATTTTGAGAATCCAGTGGCTGCAGATGGCCTGGCTCTACGCCTGTTGCGTGCCTTGCCTTCTTGAAGGCGCGGCGGCTCGTCCACGCGCCTCTCTTTTCTTTTCCTTTTTTTGTTGGCGTGCGCGAGTTTTTGGGATTGGGGATCACCGAACCCAACAACAAACCGACGCGAGTCGCTCGCAATTGAGTGTGACTCACGAGCGAGAACAGCAGAGATCAGATCAGGC
Organism: Pythium myriotylum; assembly: GCA_023091665.1. Lineage (NCBI taxonomy): Eukaryota > Oomycota > Peronosporomycetes > Pythiales > Pythiaceae > Pythium > Pythium myriotylum. The sequence goes on along the minus strand of JALJCQ010000022.1, from coordinate 1,022,594 downwards.
GGGGTCTTCAAGGGCTCTGCTCGCGCGTTTCCCACGACCCTGGAAAAGCTGGGCTCGCGGTCATTCACGTGGCCATTCACAGCAAGTAGACAGCGTCGCTCGTCGCCGAGCAAGTACTAAAGTACTAGAAACTAAAATTTACTACGTGGTCGGCGATGGTGGCTCTCTCGTTTGGGGGCACCTGCGTGGCGCCGCTCCACTCACTTTTCAGCTGAACGAATGTCAGCCATGAATCGTCGAGATGGGCCGAATCCCAGATTCGTGTCTCTGCGAAAATGATCGAAACTTCGGCTTGGTGATCGGAAAAGAGGCGCGCTCCAATTTCTTTTTCGGGTGGAAAACGCGTTTGTCGTGGGTGGAACAAGTCGAGCTTGGTTTGGGAATGGTTGCAACTGTGGGCGGACGTCCGTCGAGGCAGCAGTCGTCATTTTTTCAGCCGCCACCTAAAACGCGTGGCCACCAAGTCTTCTTGGAAGCAGTCGACGTTGAAGTCGACACAGAATGATGATGATCTGATCGGCCCGATCGACGGGCAAGATGATCTATGTGACGTTATGCATTTTCGATTCTTAATGCAATGAGGTTTCTAGGGCAAAACTGGAGGCGAGGGTGGATGTGGATGGGGGTTCTCTACTTGGTCTGGCCTTCTAGTCGGAAAGGCACTCGAGCAGCATGTCCAGAGACTCTTCTAGCGATGGCAGCTGCGCGAGAAGGCCCAGTTCGGGTGCTGAATGGGCCATATCCGAGAGCAACCACTCAGGATCTTGTTGATGAGTCTGGGCTGCTGTCGGCGGGATGGGGATGTACATGGGCATCGAGGCTGCCTCATCGAGTGAAGGAGTTGAATGTAGCCGTGCTTGGATGTTGGAGGGCCCGAGAGGTCGTTGGAGACCCGGAGGGAGATCGTCGATGCGGTGCTCGGACCGCACCCAGCTGCGTCGCTCTTTGCGGAGACCTCGCATGTGTCTTCCGACTTTTTCGTAGTATTTTTGGGCGTGGGTTTGCACTTGTCGAACGCCGCGAGTGCCGACGTGCTTGGCAACGTAACGCCAGGGCCCATGCGGGTAGACCTGGATGGCTTGGAGGAAGCGATCGTGCTCGTCGGCTGACCAGACGCCGCGGTTGACGTTTGTGTTCATGATTTTCAATAGAGAGTGGTGAACGGAAGGCGAATTCAAGAGTGACCCTGGACTTGGAACCAGGGTTACGGGATGTGTGTCCCCATCACCGACGCGGCCGATTCCGCTTCGGAACGTTCTCCGGCAGCGGGGTCATCAAGAGCCGCAACATTTCGATGCAGAACTCATCTCGTGTGAGACATTGGGGTGTTTGCCCCCACCCTGTTTGCGTGGTCGGGCGGCGCCGCGACTGCCGAATGGCTACATGTTTGTGTCCATCGTGTCCAGAGCCGATCGGCCGATTGCCGTATTGCACCGATTGCTCGTGATGTAATGACGTGGGTAAAGCCAAGTAAGTAAACGCGGCAATCCGAGCGTTTATGCATCGGGTGCGAATGGCACCAGGATGGCTTCAACTTCGTAGGTGCGATTGGGTTCAAGTTTCCTTTGGAGAGGACCATCTCATCGGGACAAAAGGCACTAAAGCGGGGGTCTCCAAGGCAGTCGGCGTTCCAGCAAATAACTTACCAAAAGTAGGTTCAGTTTAGATGATACGTATGAAAATGAGGTTTAATAGAGATATCTTTTCTGAAATATTTACTTTCATATAGTACCTTGTTTTGTATAATGAGACCTGGTTGTGGACGGATCTCCCCGACCCCTCCTGAACACCATCCGGAAAGGATCGAAAATTTGGGGTCGGGAATGAGTTCTCGTTGGCACCAACGTTGGCGTTGGCGTTGGATCCGCGTTGGACAGGTGTCCATCCACGTTTCTCCAAGAAATGCCGAATGGAGATCTCGGCCATTAGGCACGCGGCTCGCGGCGATGAACATGCTCCACACAATGTGGGAATCTTGGACTTGATGACGGCACGGCCGCGTCGTCAACAGGATGGTCGATGTGAACCCAGCAATTCGTCGTTGGAGTCAAATGTTGGCGTGTATTTTATTCGATACCCATGCAAGTTGTAGTAGTGGATAATTGTACGAGGAGTTCATAGTGTAAAAAGTTGGGGCGCTTGTAGGTGCCAGAGCAGTCGTTAGGAGCTGAGGTCCGTGAAAAGCGCGCCGAAGAGATCCTCCATGCCGTCGAGGTTGAGCTCACTGATCAACGAGTCGTCGAAGACGAGCTCGTCCTCACCGAATGCCTCGGTCGACGACGAGGCTGCAGCGGCGTCCCAGCTTGGCGAGAGCACGATGGGATCGAAGATCACGCTCTGGTCCGAGTCGCTCGCGCGCTCGTCGTCATCTGAGGAGGAGATAGCGGACACTGAGCCGATGGGCTCGCTGCGTGGGCGCTCCTTTCGCTTCTTGTGGAGGCCACGGCGGTGGCGCCGCGCCTTCTCGTTGATCTTTTGCATGTGGGTCTGCACCTGGCGCACCGTACGCGTGCCGACGTGCTCGGCCACGAGTCGCCAGGGGCCACCAGGGTACATGCGCAGCGCCTCCATGAAGCGTGCGTGCTCTTCCTCGGACCAGACACCATTGTTAATGGCGTCTGTCCACCCGTGGGGCTTTGGTGCTGCCTTGCGGTGGAAGACATCGATGTATGGGTTGCCCGGGATCGAGCTCGTAGGCGTCGGGAGTGGCTGGCCGATCATGGGTGCGGAGTTCAGAGATGGATTGGTAGTGTGGTCGTTGGGATTGTGCATGCGCGAGGCAAGTTGCGGAATGACCCGTCGCGAGGCAATGAAGCCATTGGTGTAGACATCTCTTGGCAGCGGAACAGAAATCTCCAAGGCCCGACCATCTTCCCGGATGTCGTCGAGATACGGAGCCATTCAAAAGAAGAGTTGCCCATTGGGCTGAGATTCACATCAACGCGCGTGCGGGCGTAGCGGCCTGTATAAGGATGGTGTTCCGAGGTGCCCGGCCGTGCAACCGTAGCGTGTGACACCTGCAACCATGGATCCACAGTGATCAAAGCAAGGTAAGAAAAAATTGTAGCTGAGATTAGAACTACTTGGGATTTGTATGCTGTGGGACCTTGTTTTAGGAAAATGGAATGAATCCATCTCCTTCAGATATCATGCAAGTTGGCGAATCGCTGACTGATGCGAGGCTTCGATTCCCTCTTGCAATCCGTTTGCATCCTTCTCGGGCGCAGAAGCTACTCGGACACACTCGTCCAGTACGTACGTAGTGCACGTGGCACCAATGTCCAGCGTTGGACAGCGTGCTGGCTTCGAGGTGGCTCAACGCGGCACAAGGAAATGGATTAGTATGGCAATTGGCGAGATCTGAACTCAGCATTGTCGATCTTCGCCGCCACGCAGATCTATATCACGACGACTCTGCATTCTTGGAATGCAAAGATATCAATCTCACACACTTAGTTGTTTAGTTCTATTTGACGACATGCTTTGAGCTGGATTGCTCGCTTGCTTCATTGATCTAAAGGTCTCTCCCTCAGAGGTGCGGCATCTCGAGGGAACACCGTGGAGCTGTAGTGGTGGACACGCCTTTTCGACACAGAACGCAGGACAGAACTACCCAACTCACCTGCTGTAGGTGAATTCTCCTCGAGAATCCTTCGGTACGGTCGTTCTTTTCCAACGGAATGATTGCGTCGATTGGCCACTTTTTGGTAGGCATCATATCGATGTCAGACACTTGCACCCATGTTTCCTCATCTTAACCAGTCGTGTCCACGTGGAGGTACACTGTACTCCCGGATTTCGAGTCAACACATTGTGGATCTGATAAATCGCGAATACAGTGAATCACACTGCATTGTTGGCGCTCGATGAGTTGGGCACAATCCAGTTGAAAGGTCCCACTCACTCGCTGCAGATTTGACTGTCCACTTTGAATCGACGCCCATCGGGATCCGTAGGACAATTGCACCACTGGACCTGGGCCCTCGTCGGCGTTTATCGGCTTGCGTGGCTTGTCAAGCAGAACGAGTCCATTTCTTTATTCGCTAGTTGGTCGCTCGGTTGGGATTGTTAGTTTGTCCATTCGACATTGTCACATATCTATCACTGAAAGGGTCCACGATGCGACCACTGGGCTTGACACGCGTGGGCGAGAGGGGAGACGACATCTCTCCAAGGCGTTCCATCGAGTTGTCGACGACTGGCGGATCGGGGCAACGCTGCTGACGAGCATCGTGTCGTGTCCCAGTTGCAGCTCTCGTCGTTGTCGCACATGATCGCCACCTCCGTTGTAACATATTCTATCAAATGCAATATCCTATAACGCGAGTAAAACAAGGTTACGTGTCACGGGGTTACGAAACCGACATTCAACCGGTTGTGAGGTTCCGGTGTGAGAAAGATTTCTTAACTTTATGCATCATATTTAACATTTCACCCGAGACGTGTGTTAAATCGACCCATCCACCGACCACCCTGCGTGCTCCACATTCCGAGGCTGCGTTCACTACTGCACACGGCAACTCTTCTCTCGTTTGGTCATCGCATGGCGATGTCTTCCCCCCATCAAGTCGTGTCGAGAGACAACAAGAAAGAGAACGCTTTCAAAATGGACCGTCAAACTTTTACACCGAGCCCTCTCGTTCCGTGCATTTGGTGTTTGAACCTCCGTCCTCCCGAACAGTTCTTCCTGCAGCCAATCACATCCATCAGCGCCTTCTCTTTGAGGTCGTGATTGTACAAAGGTTCAGTTGCCCACCTGGATTGCCTCAAGAGTCGCAACTGGACACACCTCTCATATCCCATACCCCCACGTCCTCCTCCCTCTACATCCGCAACAACTACACTGCCGTTTACCTCTTAAATATGTATCCCCCCTTCTATACCGATGGATATCTACTATCGACAACCTTTCGCCCTCCCTCGCTCTGTATGCGACGCCGACCGAGGCGTCGGACACTTGCGCTGCCGCCGCCTCCCGCAAGCGTCCTCCTCCCCGCACGATCTTCCCAGCGCCTCAGTCTGTAACGCTCTACGCTCCGCCACCTCTCGTCTCCCTTCTCGCGCTCTCCACTTCGCCTCAGTCGCTCTTGAGCTCTCCTCATGAAGTGGCTCAAGCTCGTCGCCGCCGTCGCTGCTTCCTGCGCTGCGATCGCGCGCGCTCAACCGCACGCGACCGACGACGTCGCGCCACTGCTGCAGCGCCACGTGGAGCGCATTCTCACGGCGCAGGCCGACGACCAGGCCTCGTGCGACGCGGCGTTCAAGTCCAACCCGCTCTCGGGCTACCTCACGGCGCTGCCGCCGACGCTCGGCATCCGCAACTGCGTCGCCTCCAACATCAATGCGCTCATGGCGCCGCTCTCGGCCTCGGGCGCCAAGTGCACGCTCAACACGCTCATCTCGCTGCTGGGCTCGGGCAACACGGGGCTCTCGGCCTTCACCGAGCTGCTTAACGCGCTGGTCTCGGGGATCACGACGGCAGGAAGCTCGAGCGGCTCGGCCGCGACGACCGCGTCGCTGACCAAGACGCTCGCCAACTGGACGGCTGACTCGACCAAGAACAAGGCCTTCTGCTCGTCTATGAACGACGAGATCGGCCCCTGTGTGGATGCGCTCGTCCCCGTGCTCGTCAACATTCTCGACACGAAAGGCGCCTGCTGCTCGCAGCTCATCGACTTGTACGAGCTGCTCAAGCTCATCGTGCCGGACGGCAAGACCCTCGACCAGACTCTTGTCGCTATCATCAACGGACTCCATTTGTCCATGTGCACGACCACGGACGGCGCCAACACGTACTGCGGTCAGTCCCTGCTCTCGTTCGTCTCCGGAATCGTCGAGGAAACGGGTGACACGTCGTTGCTGAGCCCGCTGCTCATGGATGCCGGTCTGCCTCTTTTCGCACTGCCCGATGGAACGGCTGCGTGCTCAGCCTTGGATGCCACGTCGTTTGCCAGTCGCGTCTCTTCGACGGGCGGCAAGTATTCTTACTCGGCGCTATCGTGCTGCGCGCCAAAGTTCGCGTCGCTTCTGCAAAGCTTTGACGACATCGTCAAGCATCTCACGGGCACCTCGCTCCCTGATACGCTCAACTTGATCGCGGGTCTCCAGGATGCTGACAAGAAATTTGCGTCCCAGTACGATACTCTGTCGAGTTGCTCGTTCAAGACGACTTGCACGAACCCAGCTTACACGTTGACCCAGTCGACGGCCAAGCCGATCGTGTCAACCACCACCAGTAAGACCTCCAAGGTTGTGGACGTCAAGTGCACGACCACGCAGCTCTGCGACGCCGACAAGGTCTGCTCGGACGTGTGCGAAGAAGGAACCGCCAAGGTCGCGCCGTGGGTCGCGCGCGCCACCTCGTACCAGCGGAACCTCTCGTACGCTCTGCCCTTCTGCTACACGCAACTGCCTGCCACCCACAACTCGGCGACAACGTTTGCACGTGGCTGGGGCAACCGTGACCAGCTCATTAACAAGGTGCTCGACGCCAACAACTCGAACTCGTACATGCGCACCAACAATCAGTACCTGACGCTCACGGACCAGCTGAACCTTGGCGTGCGATTCTTGGAGGTGGACGTCCACTACTACGCCAGCAAGATTCGCGACGGCCACTGCTCGCGTATCAACTTCTCGATCCTGGACGACATCAGCAAGGCTATCAAGCGAACGACCGAGGGCCTTCTCTCGGCAGGCGAAACGACTGCTGTCACGGTCGAGTGGCAGTCTTCGCTGATGGGTTGTCTGCCCTCGTTGGGCGGCATCCGCGCCGATGAAGCCCGTCTGCACTCGGACTCGGTCAAGGAGATTGTCACGTGGCTAAAGGCCAACCCCACCGAGTTGATCTTTGTTTATCTCGACACGGGCAGCGAGCTCTCGGCTTTCAAGAAGACGGATGAGATGCTGGCTATCCATACTGCGACGTACGGCGACTTGCTTCTCACCCCAGCGGATCTGAAGTCGATGGGTGCCTCATGGAAGTCGACGCCGTTGACAGATTTTGTGAAGCAAGGCAAGCGCATTGTGCTGTTGTTGGATGGCGAAGCTGATGGAACCTCGTACTTCGCAATGCGCACTGCGTGCGGCAGCTGGCGCGATATCCCCGGTGGTAAGACCGACCAAGGCGCAGGCACGATCTGGGGCGCCAAGACCAACTCGGGATCGATTGTGCGTGTCTACGGAAGCCAGCTCCACTACGCGACCATGTCGGAGGAGGCTCTGTCCGGAAGTGTTCTGAACGGTACAGCAACAGAGCCTGCGGTCGTGAACGCCTCGACGCTGCCTGTGTTTGTCAACGCCGGTGTCAACATTCTGGCTGCGGACGGACTCGATGGAGCCGTAGTGGAGGCGCTCGTTTGGTCCTGGGCAGCGAACGAGCCGAGCCGCGGTGACACGGCGGCCGAGGTCTCTGCCAAGGACGGGCGATGGTACGGCGTCGCGGACAAATCGTCAATCAAGAACATTGCGTGCGTGTCGAGCAGCAGCCGCGTGGACTGGAAGATCGTGGCTCAGGGATCGAGCTGTCCCAGCGGATACGCGTTCGGTGCCCCGAAGCTCGCGATCGAGAACGCTGCGTTGGTGACGGCGTTGAAGGCAACAGGTGCTGACGCGACAGCACAGGTCGATGTCGACGTTTCCAGCATGCCAGTGATCTCAGCCGCCGACGAAGCCGCATTCGGCAGTTCGAGCAGCGGTGGCTCGGGCAACTCTGGTGGCGCGAGTGGCAGCTCCAAGCAGACTAGTGGCGTGGTTTCCCACGGCGTGTCCGTCATGACGATGGCCTTGGCGACCGTGATCGCAGTAGTGGTAGCATGTTAGTTGACGTGGTGCCAACAGAAAACTTGCATTGATTTTTTGTTCTCCTCGATGGGATGCTGGCCACTCTCGTTGACAGATCGATCTACGCTTGGCTACTCACACAGCTCGCGGAAACTGAACGTTTGCAAACTTCTGGCTTGATCGAGCAGCCGCAATCCGAGCTCGCTGACCGAAAGCCCGAGAGCTCGAGCACGCCCTTCCATGTCAGGAAACAGACAGAGAGAAGAAGGGCAAGAGCGAATCAAGTCACAATCATGACGAATCAAGAACACGAGATGTGTCGCAGAGAAAACTTCGGAGGGCTTCGATTATGAGTTCATTACACATGGACGAGAACGGACATGGAGCGTATAGATACATGTGAACATGGTAGTAAGGGATGGCCGGCAGGTTCATCGGTGGCCGCCGGACGGACTGCTGAGGTGTGCGCCGCTCGAGCCAGGGCCTGGTCCCCACACCGTCATGACCTTGAGGAAGTAGTCGAGTGCCTCGTTGAGCGAGGGCACGTCGCCGACGTCGAGGGCGTGCTCGGGGGCTTCTTCCACGGCGACAATGTCGTCGTAGAGCAGGCTGTCGATGGTCTCGGGCTCGGGCTCCGCGGCCGTCAGCAGTGGCGAGCCGTCGGCGACGAGCGGCGGCAGAGCGGGCGAGTCGAGCTGGAAGAGCTGGTCGCTCTCGCGCAGCAGCTCTTCTCCCGCGTGGTCTTTGAAAATGTCGGGGCTGTGGACTTCGTTGGGCGACGGCAGCGGCGCGTCGTCACCCCCCGACGCCACAGACGGAGGCGGTACGATATCCTCGTGCTTGGGCGAGGGCGGCGCCGACGCCGAGCCAGACGAGAGCTGCGCCGAGACGGCGGCGGCGGCGGCGACGGCGTTCGAGACCGTGCGTGGGCGCGGCGGGATGGGCGCGACGCGCGGGTTGCGCTTGTTGTACTTGCCTCGCTTGCGGCCCTTGACGGCGCGCGGGCGCTGGAGGAAGTCGTAGGTGGCCTCTTCGACGCGGTGCTCGGTGCGCTGCACTCGCTGGCGGTTCTTCTGGAGCCCGCGCTGGCGGCGGTTGACTTTTTCCTGGTACTTTTGCGCGTGGGTCTGCACCTGGCGCACCGAGCGCGTGCCGATGAGCGCCGCGATGGCCTTCCAGGGCCCGTTCGGGTACTGCGTCACGGCCTCGAGGAACTTGTCGTGCTCTTCCTGGGACCAGACGCCGCGCTCGACGGCGGTGGGCGGCGTGTACTCGACGTCGTCGGCCATGGGGCCGAGGGAGGAGGCGAAGTGGAGGAGGAGAAGCGCTCCTTACGCGAGCCCTACGGTACACGTGCAGTTGGTGACTGCACGCTTGAGCTGGTCGTCGTGTGACACCTTGACGTCTCCCGAGCGGGGCATAATCGGCGCTCGACTTTTCCCCATCCGCGGAGCCTGGTGACAGATTGCAGCCGAGAGATGAATCAGGACTCTTCTCGTTGAGGTGTTTTTGAGGGGGGAAATTTTTCACGAAAGATGTATTTATTATTAGAGGGACCGAGTCAATAGTCGAAAGGGCAGTCAAGCCGGTTCCAAGGTGCTGATGAATGGTGGTATATAGGTTCTGGGAGGTTCCAAATCGCCCCCAGTGGAACAGCCGCCCGCCCAATTTTCGTGATCCACAATGGCCGGCTTCTTTCGATTTTCGTTTCAGTTATCCACAATTGAGAATCCACCACGCGCTCTCCACGCGACATCCCTCGCCGACGGCTATTTTGATAGCCGTCGGCGAGATGCAGTACTAATCTGCGCGCGGAGATTGATCGCCCCGCGCCAACTGTTGGTCTCGGCTGTTGGAACAGTCGGAGCCCGCTTGACAGCTTCCTGACGGTGGGGGCGTTGGTACCAACGTTGGTGTATCCTGCACACCAACGTTGGCGCACCAACGTTGGCGCTTGTTTCGCAGGTGGAGAACGTTGGAGTTGAGCCAACTCAGATCACGAAGAGCTGTTGGCGTGACTCACTCTGGCCAGTCGCCAGCAGAACGGATTACCGATCGATTGGGTCAGGAGAAACCGCCGGAATTGATGTATAAAAATAGAGGAAAAGTACACTCCAATCATAATATTTAGGAAAAAGTCGCCACACCAACACGGAGGCTCGCGCCGTTGAGCCCATGATCGACACTGTCAACAGTGTACACCTGCACACACTACAGACACTCAATGGAGCCCCCGCCACTCACCTCCGGAAGCCGTGGTGGCCCATGGGGCCCGACCCCCAGACCGACATGAACCTCAAAAAGTAGTCGAGCGACTCGTTGATGGTCGGTACTTCGTGGGCGCTCACGGGGTTCTGCGGCGCGGTCTCTTGGATGAGCTTGGCTTCCTCGGCCTTGGGGTCTTCGATCGACAGGTTTTCTATCCGCTCGATCGTCACACTGGGCATCTCGGGGCGGAACGGCAGCGGCGACGGCACATCTCGCGGCGTCGAGTCTCGCTCAAACAACCCGGCGACCTCGAGGAGCAGTTCATCTGGCGGCGACGTGCCCATACCGCTAAAGATGGACGGGCCCGTGGACCGCGGGGCCGGCGTGCCCTTGTTCGTGGAGCCTCGCTTGCGTCCGTTCGCAGCGCGTGGGCGGTTGACAAAGTCGAACGACGCCTCGTCGACGCGGTGCTCGGTGCGCTGCACTTTCTGGCGGTTCTTCTGGAGCCCGCGCTCACGGCGAGCGACTTTTTCCTGGTACTTTTGCGCGTGGGTCTGCACCTGGCGCACCGAGCGCGTGCCCACGTGGTCGGCGATGGCCTTCCACGGCCCATTCGGGAAAAGCGTCGTGGCTTCGAGGAACTTGTCGTGCTCGGCCTGCGACCAGACGCCGCGCTCGGGCGCCGGCGCCGGCGTCGTGGTGTCCTCGCTGGAGAGTCGGAGGCGAGCAAAGTTCATCGTCTCAGGAGCTACAGGTCTCGGCCATGCGAGGCGAGGTCGTGAAATGGGGCGAGCTGGCCTTCCGACGAGGCGAAAAAGAAGCGGAGCTCTCCGCTCAGATCTGAGTCCGTCGCGCACATCTCTCTATTGTGGCGTTGTCAGAGGCGGTCGCCAGCTGGTCAGGTGCGCCGTGACTCGCGCCAACGTTGGCGCTTGCTCTGGAACAGAATTGGTGAGATGGTCGGGCAGCTGTGAGATGAGGGGGTCCTTCCTCTCAATAACAAAAACGCAGGAGGAAAAAAAAAAATGTTCCGGGATTTTCGTACCACGCCAACGTGGGATTGGATCTGTTCTCTCAGGGCGATTAGGGGACGGGGTACGATCTTCTCACTTCACAATTTGTGGCTGCGGCGGCCACAAAGACGGCATCTCAGAGCGACAATCATTCCTGACCTGTGACAACTAATACTCAGAATTAAACTAATCTCCACTTCGATAATCCGTTTGACAGACTTAATCGAGAAAATTACCCGTAAAACCAAATAGTGATCATGGAGTGATGGTGCGCGTGGTCAGAACTTCGTCGCCGTTCGGCCTGAGCCCCTCCTCAAGCCCACGGCTCTCCTGTCGGTTGTCGGTGGGTGCACTCGAGCTCCTCGGATTTCCACGCGCAGAGAAGCCTTCGATGTCCACGCACCATAGATGACGACGAAGCAGGAGCAGCAGTACTGTACCGAGGGCCCTGCTCCGAGTGACCCCCCCTTGCGTGATCACAGCTGACAGGTTGTTTATGAATCACGGGTGATGAGACACTCTGGAGATATGTGTGGTTTACTAATTTAGAGGTTTACTAATTTAGAGGTAAAATCCACTGAGGCTGTCCACATGCGCTGGCTGACAGGAACGAGTTTTTTCCAGCCATTTCTAATGAACGATCGAGAGATCCCGTCCCAAGCCTCCATCTAGTGACTGCAGCACATTTACATGGCGCGACGGACTGATCTCCACTATCTTGTGCGAATGGTGAAGCTCAAAGCTAACACCGTATCCGCTCCCGAGGGTCGTGATGACCGGTGGGGTGCTCGTAAGGTTCAATGCTTGTTCCAAAATGCAACCAAGTTCGCATAACCAAAAGACAGGATATCATGGATATTCTCTGTGCTCTTTCGAGCGCCTCTCATTTACGAATTTCAAATGGTCTGATCTCCATTTTCGCGCCTAAACCCAAAATAACCAGATTCAGTGAAATTGACTCACTTCAAAATAACCAAATGTTTATCAAAGGTCCAATCATATCAATTTCCATGGGGGTCACTCGGAGCAGGGCCCTCGGTACGTACAAATAGCACATATCTCATAAAGTATCTTCAACCGAGAGCGTCAGAGACAACGGTTTTGGATTTGTTGACGACTGTGCTCGCGGATCCCAATCGCCTAGACTGGAAATGCATGTGACCAGGAAGCAGTTTGAACGAAGAGGTTGTCGTTGTTTGTGGAATTGATTCGGTGATATGAAAGACTTTGTCGGTGGGGAGTGAGGCTGTTCGTCCACAGCAAGACGAATCGCGGGGATGTCGGCGCCGACACGGGTGTCATCTCGCTGATTCAGCCGGTGGTCAACTAGAAATGGCTACACTCGAGATCCATTTTTAAATCACGGTGTGGAAGGAAGCATCGTGTCTGAATATCAGTATGGACGGAGTACCTTGTTCTGATATTTTGATCTGACTGAACATGGACGTCCAGTCACAACATCATGATTGCCCTCTGGGGCTGTCGCTCAACAAAACATTTCAGGTGCAGGACCAAAGGGATCAATTTTATCGTTGAAGTGGATAGAAAAGCCATTCCAATGGTCACTTAGAGTTGACGCTTCGTTTGTCTGTGCAGACATCCTTTGTCGCCTTGCTCAGCCACGAAGACGAGCTTTACACAGATGGACACTAGCCGATGGTGAGGTTTCCTGTGCTCTCGTCAGAAGACTCTCCAGGTGAGCCAACTTTAGATTAGAGTTTCTTGCATCCGTTTTCGGTGTTGCGATGGTAAGCATGGGAGCGATTTCGACTTCGTTGCGATACTGAACCCAACGCGCAGTTTTGTCGATAGTCTAAAAATTGTCGTGATATTGGCCATGGCTTCGCCACGCGTACCGACATCAGCCAATTTTGTGATCTTCCTACAGTATGTCGTTGCACGGCAAAGCATTTTATTATCATAATATGATAATAACATGCTTTGCCGTGCACTTGCTTTGGCCACGACTGCATAATATGTAGTCGTGGCCAAAGCAAGTGGACAGTCGAGTCGACATTCGAACAATGCACAAGTTGAAGTCGAGTCCACTGATTGCTCGCTACGACTACTCGCATGCTGATTGCGCTACGTGGCAGGCCACTTCACGCTCTCCACGAGAAGTCATCCCAGCATGTGTGCGGACTCGATTTGTATTGTTAATCGCACTCAATGTCATAGCGAACGATTTACAGTGTATCTAACGTGGCGTTCGGATATATGGCTTGAATCGACTGTCAATTACTTGCATCGAGACATGAGAGCGAGAAAAACGATATTGTCCCCCTTAAAGTGCGTGCGTTTCATTCGTGCTCACTATCACTCGAGCTCAGGGCATCGAAGAGGTAGTCGATATACTCGCATAACGACGCCAGTGCATCGTCTCCGGAACTCCGGTCTTGGAGACCATCATCGCTAGTTTCTTGAATTCCAACGTCCCGGTTGCGATCTCGGGACTCTATCTCGTTCCCAACATTCTCCACTTGACTCGTTGAGATATAAAATGCTGTCGTGGTTTCGTTGGTGGTATCATCGCGCGGTTCGCCTGACGATTGCTTCCTCACGCGCGAATCACTCTGTCGGGTTTCTTTATCGCTATGAAGATCGTTGCAAACCTGCAACATGACGTTGTCGATACGATGCTCGGGACGCACGACTTGCTTGCGGTATTTTCGCAGACCACGAAGGCGCCGAGCGACTTTCTCATTGTATTTCTGAGCATGGGTTTGCACCTGACGGGCAGACCGCGTGCCGACGTGGTTTGCGATCGCCCGCCATGAGCCTCGCGGATAGATCTGCATGGCTTCGAGAAAGAGATCGTGCTCTTGCTGGGACCAGACGCCCTTGGAGATCTCCGCGCCTTCTATGACTCTTGGACTGGTACCCTGCCCATGGATTCCTTCAAAGTTCTTCTCGGTACGGTGCCCAGAGATTCCTTCGACGTTTTTCTCGTCTTCAAGCATAGTGCTGAGTGGTGTGTGCTACTCCTCTCGTGTCTCTTTGTTCGAAGGTGCTACTTTGTACAATGGCATCCACGTTCCCATCATTAATATTTCGGCGATGGTTGCCAAGAACGAGCGCCTCGGTGGTTCCCAGATAGGCCAGACATGCTGTTCAGACTGCGAAGTAGTTTCTGGCGCCCCGGATCTCCCAAGTGGACGACAGGAAAGTCAATTTCAGGCCTTATATCTATCCAGACGGTTGTCCGCAATGGTTGTGACTGGCACCCACTGCGTGGGCTGCCACAAAAAGGAGTGGGTTCTCGTGGAGATACAACAAACCACCTGTTCGCTGTCTGGATCTGTGTGTGCTGGAAAAGTACAGAGGTGCGAAGTGTAATGGATTTCGCGCGTGTGCAACTGCCCCTTCGATTTCTAGACTCTAATCATACAGGATCTTGGTCGCTACAAAGCTATTAGAACGAGGGCATTGGATGAAGTCCATACTAGGAATGAAAGAGCATGCGGGGTACGATTATTGATGCCCAACATTGATCCAAGAGCTTAGAAAATGCTTGGAATCAAGCATGATTCAACTCTTGCTATGTCTGCTCGGTGGATTGTCTCATTCGCTTCAATGTTGTCCTGTCCACTGTGTGCATCATGTACAGTACGGTACTGTGCTGTTACGAACGCAGACCATGGTGACCTACTATGTAGCCAATAGTTCTCTCAAGGGAGATGATGTCAGAAGAAGTACATTATTGATCACGACCCGTATGGTGATTCTGTCAGGCAATTGAGTCGGTTCTCAGAAAGAAGGCGCCGTGGAAGTGTCTGGAATATGAGTCTATTCAAACTATTTTTCCTAGAGAAGTTGTGAGGTTGTTCATCCAACCACTATATCTTAGAGCTGCCCACTACCAAACAGCTGGACTGATGATGTAGACCATCTAAAGCGCAATCAAGGTATCAATCGCTGCATTTCCAGGCCAGAGAGAAAGCAAAGAGAGTTGGGTGGGCGTGTGCGAAGACTCACTTTCCTCCTCCAGCTTTAACCCCTTATTCAACAGCTGTTGCCCGACCGAGAAATCCGGGCCGGCTAAGATTCTCAGGCCTGCCCTCCCAGTTAGTGGTTTGGACTCATCTTCGGTATGCAAAATTGTATGAAAGAAAACCTTTGCGTGCCCTTATCCAACACGTACGAATCAACTATATCAACCATGTAGTTTATGTTGGTTCTGGTTCTCCAGATGACGACTCGATTTGTTTTTGTTGAATGCGTCTTTACGACAAGCGCAATGCCATTGACGACTTTCGCCTTTGTCGGATGTTTCGCAACACGTTTGGAACGCGGTTCTGAACCTCGGACCACAATGTATTAACACTGAGTTCGGTTAACAGGGTATTCGGGGTTCCTCAAATGCGGCACAGTTGGTCGGCGTTGACGTCGGTCGACCACCAGAACCTCTTGATCCGCGAGACGTCGTCAAGCAAAAGTTCCGAGACTAGTCATCTAGCAATGATAACTGCGGCCGAATTGACTATCTTTGCAGCCTTCATTGTGAGGCAGACGGTTGAAGAGGATGCTCGAATTGGATCGTTTGGAGGTTCAACGAAAGACAAGCTCATTTCGTAAGCCCGCTGGTGGGTAATCGCGTGGGTCGATTGGAACGTTGTTCTCACACGCGGACAGAATCAATCCAGCAAAGATTCACTTCAATCGCAATCACAAACTGACGCGAATGCCCGACTGGATCCCCGGGAAAGAGAGTGACATGGATGCTTTGCGTTTGAATTGTGCACGAGATGGTGCATACTATATTTCAAGCAGCTTGCAACAATCAATCGAGAGGCCCCACTGCGTTGAGAACTAACGGAGCGTGAGAAAGTGGACGGGTGGGAAGACATTCAATCTCCTTGACTCCCTCCAGCTTCTTCCAGCTTTTTCAATAGTCACCCTGGGGCGACCACTCAATAGCTACGTGACCCGCTCGTTTGCGACGATCACGCACGGAAAGTTGCGCGTGGCGCATGAAGACCGCCGACCTCGAGTTCCGAGGCCTTGCGCACTACGAAGGGAGTGAGCTTTGCGGATATCTGAAGGCGCACGCTGGGCGTGCGACCCCGTGAAGAGAAGAAAGCACGAAGCTTTCGTCAACCCCAACGACCGAAGGCTTCGAAAGGTGCGTACGCTAAGCACGTGACACAGCAGAACGACGCAGCCGTGTGGCGGCGCGCGTGAGGAACCCGCTACGCAAGAGAAGGCGTGGAAGACGAGCTTGGTGATGACACAGACACAGCTCCGGCGGTGGTGCGCGCAAGGAAGAGGACCTACCATTGGTAGGTCCACAGAGGACGGAGCGAAGTACGGTTGGCGATCGACTGCTCCGTTCATCAATAGCCAGACGACAGTGCCTAGAGTGATACGAGGGAGTTCACCCGTATGTAGTCGTGGCTTTAGCCGGCGCAAGGCAAAAAGAGCCGCGATAGGTCTGATTGAGCACCATGGACTGATTAGACCTGTGCGGCAGAAGGCCATCGGAACTTCCCGACGATGTGAGAAACGAGTGTGCTCACCGTCGAGGTCGAACTCAGCTCTCTCTCTCTCTCTCTCTCTCTCTCTCTCTCTCTCTCTCTCTCTCTCTCTCTCTCGTTCTCTTTTTCTCGGTGAAGTCCTCTTGTTCTGAAGAAAAAGATAAAAAGGTGCGGCCCCTGACAAAGTCCAGAGCAAAGCCGTCCTTTGTCAGCTGTCGACTTGGATTCGCTCTTATTATCATCATCATCTTTGTTAGCTGGTCTGTATTGGCGATAGAGACTGACTGTGTTATTAACCCTTCCACCCCCTTTATGTCACTCGGTGCTGTCAGCTACGCAACATCTATTCATGAAGGATACTGATGGCCCGGTGGCGTTCGTCAGGATGCAAATAGCTAGAAGGATCTCTTCCGAATTCCTAAGGAAACGCATAGTACGCAGAAAACTGGGATCCTTCCAGTGAGACTCCATTGGTTTCATTCGTACTCACTCTCACTCGAGCTCAGGGCATCGAAGAGGTAGTCGATATACTCGCATAACGACGCCAGTGCATCGTCTCCGGAACTCCGGTCTTGGAGACCATCATCGCTAGTTTCTTGAATTCCAACGTCCCGGTTGCGATCTCGGGACTCTATCTCGTTCCCAACATTCTCCACTTGACTCGTTGAGATATAAAATGCTGTCGTGGTTTCGTTGGTGGTATCATCGCGCGGTTCGCCTGACGATTGCTTCCTCACGCGCGAATCACTCTGTCGGGTTTCTTTATCGCTATGAAGATCGTTGCAAACCTGCAACATGACGTTGTCGATACGATGCTCGGGACGCACGACTTGCTTGCGGTATTTTCGCAGACCACGAAGGCGCCGAGCGACTTTCTCATTGTATTTCTGAGCATGGGTTTGCACCTGACGGGCAGACCGCGTGCCGACGTGGTTTGCGATCGCCCGCCATGAGCCTCGCGGATAGATCTGCATGGCTTCGAGAAAGAGATCGTGCTCTTGCTGGGACCAGACGCCCTTGGAGATCTCCGCGCCTTCTATGACTCTTGGACTGGTACCCTGCCCATGGATTCCTTCAAAGTTCTTCTCGGTACGGTGCCCAGAGATTCCTTCGACGTTTTTCTCGTCTTCAAGCATAGTGCTGAGTGGTGTGTGCTACTCCTCTCGTGTCTCTTTGTTCGAAGGTGCTACTTTGTACAATGGCATCCACGTTCCCATCATTAATATTTCGGCGATGGTTGCCAAGAACGAGCGCCTCGGTGGTTCCCAGATAGGCCAGACATGCTGTTCAGACTGCGAAGTAGTTTCTGGCGCCCCGGATCTCCCAAGTGGACGACAGGAAAGTCAATTTCAGGCCTTATATCTATCCAGACGGTTGTCCGCAATGGTTGTGACTGGCACCCACTGCGTGGGCTGCCACAAAAAGGAGTGGGTTCTCGTGGATACAACAAACCACCTGTTCGCTGTCTGGATCTGTGTGTGCTGGAAAAGTACAGAGGTGCGAAGTGTAATGGATTTCGCGCGTGTGCAACTGCCCCTTCGATTTCTAGACTCTAATCATACAGGATCTTAGCTGCTGCAATGCTTTAACGAGTGCGTAGGCTGAACTCTACCGGAGTGGATTAGCATCCGGGATACGTTGTTGATTCCCACATGGTTCCATGAGGTCGAAGAATTTATGGATTTGGTCACGATTCGACCCTTGCAGTTGTCTCACTCAGTTTCGTCCACTGTGTGCTGTTACAAACGATGACAGCCAGCAGTTCTTTTGAGGGGAAAATGTCAGAACGACTCCTCCTTGATGGGTGCCATTTATCAAGACCAGGACACCGGTACCCGTATGGTGATTTCGTCTGGCTATTGAGTCAGTTCTCAGGACGAAGACGCCGCGGAAGTGCCTAGGATTTGGGTCTATTCAGCCCCTGAAGTCTTCGACGAAAGCCTCCGTGCTTACCGTCATGTAACGCCAATGGTTATCTCACAAAAGTTGTGAGGTTGTTCAGCCGACACTGTTTCTGGGAGATGCCCAACACTGAACAGCTGGACTGATGATGTAGAACATCCAAACGCGCAATCGAGGGATCGATCGCTGTACTTCTAGACAAGACGGAAAGCAAAGACAAACGGGTGGTGTGGATCAAGACCCCTCTTCCTACTCAAACTTTGAATGGAATGGAATGAAATTGAGGTCTATTGGTTTGCTTATCTAGAAACCTATAGCCGGCGCAGGGCCTAGTTTTAAGGATGACCTTCTCTCCAGTGGGCGATATCTCCGGGAAGGAGAGTCGCGATGTCCTGGTGTCGCTCGTTATCAGTCGGGTGGTGCTCTTCGCTGTCTACTCAAACTTTGAATTAAATATGTGCTCGGACCCTCCGTGATGAGCGGTTTGGACTCTTTGATGGACAATAATGTCTGGAAGAGAACTCTTGTGCCTGATTATTCGGCACGTGCAGGTAAAGGCTCTGGTTCTCCTGCTGATAGATCGATATTCTGTCAATTGCGCTTTTACAACGAGCCATATCTTCAACAACGAGATCTTATTGGTGTGCGAGATGGTGATGACGAAAGTTGGATTCTATTGGGTCACATATATGTGCGCGCCTATACCTTGGTGTGGGAGAAGAGGAAGTCGATAAGAGGCAGATCAGCAGCCAGACAAGTATTACTAGATCACCGAGGTTCTCTAGAACTATTACTTCGGAGGCTACATACCATGCAGCCTCCGAATAAAACCTAGTGAGACAGTTGACAGTCGGGGAGACATTCAAACGTCAAAGTCGAATCCGTTGAGTGCTGGCAAAGATTACTCGCACGAAAATAGCACTCGTGGCTGGTCATTTCTCGCATTGCTGGAGCAGTACCTGGGAGTCATCCCATGTTTTTCAGCTGTCTAGCTTGTCGTGAATTATGCAGCATCCATCCATGACGGATATATGACCGCGTGATAATGTTAGAGACGAGGTTCGATCAGTCGGTCATATTCGGAGATGTAGAGTCTCAGTACGTTACCAGCAGCTAGACAGTGTACACAGACCTCAAAAACGGCCCCTCCAAGTGATCCACATCTACTAGAAGTGCTTCAAGTTTATGCCAAAAATCCGAACTGGCGCTTCCGGCCGCAGCCGGGTAAGGAGTCTATGAATCGAATATCCAGTCGAAACATATCCTTCTTTGCCCATCCAGGCAATAGGCAGCAGTATGCATCATTTCGTTCTCGAGATCATAGACTCGCTTGCTTTGACGTTGCAAACACGGTGAATGTCTCTAGCTCTTCCGGGATGAGATCGTACTCAAAACCGTCCAACAGCAACCAGACATTCTTAGTGCCCTACTGCCGACACAGATCATCATACACGCGGCCGGCTTCGAGTGTATGTTGGGATCGCAGAATGCTCAGCTTTATTTCCCTGATCTCCCAGATATAGGAGACATTTGCGCTGGTTCAGCTCGGTCAATCGTCGGTACACCAGCACATTTTTCTTGCTCGAACACGAGATAAAAGGCCATGACGCACAGCAGTGCCGATATGCCGATGTCTGGTGATCCAAAACGGATGCTCTTCTTGTTCGTGCGCACTTTGCTTCATTAGAGCGTTCGCACTGGTGACTCTCCATCTCTAAAAATCAGAGCGTTTTGATTTGTGCTTTTTTTGTACAGCTGTTGCGTTTGGAGGGGTGCTGCTCAGCGCAGCGGGTCACCACGTAAAACAACCACATCGGTCGTTAACAGACGACATTGTCATGAGCTGTTCACCCGTTACTCGCTGCTGCAGCAGTTCTTCTCGCAGAGGTGCATTCTTGTTGAGGTTAAACGACTACTTATCGGAACTTGGCTATGTAGTCCTTCTGTTCTCGTTCACCAAGCCCATGCCCCCGGTTTGGGAATGGAGTGCGTCGCTTGCTGTGAACGGCTGTCCGGGGGGACGGAATAGAGATGGTCAATCAAAGGAACTGATCAGATCGCAGTGATTTTTAGAGATGGCCCAATCATCGTTGTGTGTAACATGTGCCACTCTCCGTTCGAAGCGATAGAGTCGCGCGCATCACAGATTGAAAGGTTGGAGATGGAGGGACCCTTCAAAATGCGGTTGATTTCTGAGGGACCCTCCTTCAAGATGCGGTTGATCTGAGAGAACCTCCTTCAAATGGGTTTGGGTAGAGATGGAGGCTCCAGTTGCGAATGCTCTTCCTGTAAATTTTCAGCTGACTTGGTGCTAGATGGGCAAGAAGATTTCTTCCCGATGCTTTCGTATGGTCATACTCTGCATGGATTTTGCTCCGAGGACCACGAACAGGTTGAGATCGTGTGGCATTTCAATAATATATTATTCTGCATTGGCCAATGCACTGCCAGTTCCTTCATCCACCAACTCGAGCCATCAATTCTGAGTTTTTGGAGCCATGCCCGCTGACCAAGACACGGGTTCAAGCGACAGAGTTGACAGCACAACTGATTGTCTTGGTTGCTGTCGTTGCCTCTAGGTGTAATTATCACGCGCGATCGTCGCTCACCTGCTGCGCTCCCTCCATTTTTCCACTTGCTTCTGTGACTGAGATCAACATGAAAGTAACCTGAAGTGAGGTTTATATCGATCCAAACTGGTATTATCGTTTTGGCAATGGCGGGAACTGTCCATCATTCTTAGATTGCAGAGATGATGACGGAAGTGAAGTCTATTGAGTTTATCTTGTGTTGTGAATCCTAATCGCTTTTCTCCTATCCTGTCGACATAGTATTATCTATTCCAGTTAATAAGACACATTGTTTTTCTGGTGCGTGTTCCTCAAAAATGACACGCTGGTGCTCAAAAGTATCTCAAAAGAAAGCTTATTTAATTCTTGATCTGAGCGTTTTTGTTTCAGTTCAAACGGACACCTACAGCCGCCGGAGGGCTTGCTCGATTAATTCACCCAAATCTAGGGCGTTGTCTTCAGCAGCCATGAGATATTCATCCTCAACTTGAATGCAGTGAGCGACGTATTTGCTCCATTCCTTCTCGTCAAACTTGTCCAGCGCAGCGTGGGCAAGCCGCTCGACTTCGGCGAGAGAGAAATTGACGTTGTGCTTCGCCACATACTGCTTCATGTACGCCCACACCAGCTCGATGGGGTTCAGCTCAGGGTGTCCGACGGTTAGATAGAGAACCAGGCAGCCAAACTTCTTCGCGAGCTCAACCACTTCATAGCGCGGCTCTGGCTTGTGTTGCTTGCAAAGATTGGCGATCTCCACCTTGGTCAGGAGGTTGATCCCCGGCTTAGTGGAAAAGCACCCAAAATCCAACCCTATGGTCGGGGGTTCGAGTCCCGGCAGCTGCTCGGTTGACTGGATTTGAATGGGAGACGTCGGTTTGGGCCACCGTTTCCTCTCATACCGCATATTTTCGCTGAGCCAATGAGATCAACTCCTACAGGGGAACGGGTCTAAAACCATCCGACCGTAAGGACAGGACACCCCTGGCACCCTCCAAAAGGTGTTGGTTAGTATGCTGAATAAGCATGCGAGACAGCTCAAGTATCGGGAAGGCTACCTAGTTAGCTGGGCCGACGCGCTGCAGCAATGCAGTGGCGTGACTGATGAGAGCGGCTGTCGGTGGAGCTAATTAGCTCTGCTTAAGGTTTCACGGGAGTACGGTAGCTAGCCGGGGGCTACTGGTGGGGTAAACCGACTAGTATACTTCGCCAATTTGGATTCGTAGGCAAACGGCAAGTGCATGACGCCATTGATGTTTGGGCGGCAGTCAAGGCCCGCGTTGATCACGGTGAACTCCCATCCTCCACTGTTGCGGTCATGCTCGACTTCGCAAAAGCATATGATACCCTCAACAGAGAGTTCTTGTGGAGAGCTCTCCGACGACATGGTTTCCCGATCAAGTTCGTCGACACGGTCCATCAAATGCACCTTGCAACGACAGCAGCATTCATGGGCGAAGGCGACATCTCCGATCCGGTCGATGTCTTCAATGGCATTCGTCAAGGATGTCCTCTTGCCCCAGTCCTTTTCGTGTTAGCGCTCGACTGTCTGTACGAAGCGGTCCAAGCTTCGCCGGAGATATCTGGAGTACAGCTGAGTGATACCCTTGCGATCTCGCTTGCTGGTTATGCCGATGACACGACCGCGTATCTCTCCTCGCCCTCAGAACTCCCGGCACTGCTCCGTCTGCTGAACGACTTCGGCGCTGCTTCTGGTCTTCGCGTCAACCTGAGCAAGAGCAATCTGCGGCGGTCTCCAGACTCGGCCCGACGCCAGAACATCGTGCGCTGGACATACCGGTTCTGGAAAGACACGTTTTGGTGAGACACCTGGGCGTGCTTGTGGCCAGCGACGCCTCCCCGGGTACGGTATGGTCGAAAGTGGTGCAACAGATTCAAACCCGCCTGCACCTTGCGGAGATCAAAACCACGAACATTCCTCAACGCGCTGAGCTGTGTCGAGCCGTCATTGTTCCAAAATTGGAGTTCGTCGCACGACATTGCTGGCCCACCCCACCGATTATGGATGAAATTGCACGCCTCTTGAAGAACTTTGTCTTCCATGGAGTCATCAGTGGCCGTAAACGCATTGGAAGGGCCTGGCTCCCTCGACATGTTGCCGCGCTGAAGCTCAACGAAGGCGGCATCGGACTGCCCGACTTTCGCCTCCTGCTCCAGCGAGTCTCCGTGAACGCGGTCCAGAGGTGGTCCACCACCGACAACCCAGTCTCAGCAGCAGTGGGGCAAATTTTGCTCCACTCTGCAGGAGTACGGAGCGGGGCCTGGGTCGGAGCTGGCAGACTCCCAATGGCCAAGCAAAAAGTCGGCTCCTCTCTCCCCCTCACAGGACTACGGAGCCTTCGGAATACCACAACCCAACCACGCCAGGACGGCGAACTACGCCTCCTGAGCCCCCTGCTCGAGGGATGTGGAAAGGGGCTCCTAGCGGAGCGGAGGTGGATCGGGACCCAACTCGTCTGCGACTTCTCGTCCAAACGCGAAGGACTCGACGCACTCGCAGCATATCAAAGAGAGACACTTGGCAGATTCTCCCTTGCAGCGCTCCTTGCGTCGCCGATTCTCGGAGCAGATATCGTTCGAACAACGCCATTGCGTCGCCTTACATGGAACGACATACCAGATCTATTCAGCTCTGGAGCCACTCTTGGAGACGTCGTGGAGATCGAACGCTTCTCTTCTGATTGCCTGGGTTTCCGTTGCAAAACTCGACGATACCCGCTGTCCCCACGTGCTGCTCGCAGCTTTCGCATCCTATGCGACGCAATCGTCTACAACTACCCGGATGTACGGCTTCGCCACGACCCTTTGGACGTGCTTTGCCCTCATCCTTCGTCCGAAGACGTGTGGAAACTCCAAATAGTCGACGACCAGGTGCATCTTGTCCGAGTTTTCTCCTCATCAGCGGAAGAAGATCTTGGACCTGTGACGTCGATGCGAGCGGCAGCGACGGTAGCAAAGAGCGCAGGGCACGGAATCGTTCGTTTCGAGCCTCATCCTACGCTCGTACCTTGCGTCCAGATATGGAGCCAGCCTGCAACTACCTCCAGAGGGTCCGTACCAGCCACGATGGCCAAGGCGCAGGCGGAAATACGTGCCAGAGCAGATGCCGCAACCACGCGGGACCCCACTATCGGATCCGCTCTCGCAGCGGTGTCCTGGAAGCAGGTTGCTAGTATGCCGGCTACCACCAGCCAGCAGCGACTCCTGGCCATGCGAATCAAAGGACAACGACTCTCCGGCTGGGATCTCTCTTCTCATCGCTATGGGTGCCCACATTGCCCGGCGCTCGGGTCCGAAGGCGGGCACGTGTTCCATATCTTTTGGACATGCCCACGCGCTCAGCTCATCTGGGAACTCCTTCGATCTAAATGGGCGTCGATCGGCTCGTGGCGGCACAAGACCAGCACAGTCAACGAAGCCTTCAAGTTTGCCGTCTTCTCGATGACGCTTGACATCACGCCACCGATCGCGAGCCAACTCGTCCCTCACGGAGCAGAGGAAATTGATTGGGCTACCACTCTGCACGACGAGTTTGCGACCCTCTGGAGCCTTCAAGTCGTGACGGCCTTTCAACTCATCTGGCGCTGGAGGCACCAACATCCACCAGACACCACTCGTTGGACCACCGACCAAGCGCGTGCGGCGGCGGATGCATCATTCACTGCGTGTCTTCTACAGACCCAAGCGATGGCACCGTGTAGTGCGATGGCGGCTGTACTAAGACGGATGTGGACCGCCTCCGCCTCTGAATATGCGCCTCCACCGAACATCCCGTCCACCCGGCCGAACTTTCTCCTGTTCTTCGATGTAGGGTCACGGGGTAATCCCGGGCCTGGTGGCGCCGGATCCGTCATCCTTCGTGTCGACGAAGATGGCTCCAGTCACACACTGATTTGGAGCGCTGCGACCAGTCTGGTATTGCCGACCACCACCAACAACCTGGCCGAGTACACCGGCCTCCATATCGGGCTCACGGCTGCGGAACAACACCGATGACGACCTCTTACGGTCATTGGGGATAGCCAAGTTATCCTCCGTCAGGTGTCCCAGTATCGCCCACCCAAAAAGGAGCGTCTTCGACAGCTCTACTCCCTATCTCGGCTCGCCGCCGACCGTCTTCAAGTGCACGAGTGGCGTCACCACCTTCGTGCATACAATAAGATGGCCGACTTTGCAGCCAATGTTGCGATGGACTCCAAGTGCAGCCTCCAAACATTTCACCCGTCCGACCATCCCGACTGGAGCGGACTTACACCACTAATTCTTGGTGACTATCTCCAGTGGAGGGCCTCCACTGCAAATATGGCCCCCGCGTCTTAGGCGCCCCCCATGCATATTCCTAGCTATAGCTGTTCGCACAGACGTAACGCAATAGACTCCAACTTTCATCATCATCACCTTGGTCAGATGCATGAACTCCTCTTTTTTGCTCCTGCCGTCGACGACAACGCCGTGGCTCACAAGCCAATCCGCCATCTCTTCCTTCCGTAGACTTGATTTTGCCGGTCTGGTGTCCTCTGTCAGCGTCATGTGGTAGCTGGCCTCTGCCGTGTCGCGCGTGATGATCCGGTACTCACGTTTTCGCTTTCCAGCGGCGCGGTCGCCGCCCCCATCGCTGATTTTCAACGGACCGTCTTGTGGGGACCAAAAACAATGGCGGTGTTGTGGGGGCACCACTCGGTTCGTCTCGAATCACGCTTTTTATCCAATCCTTTCGATTCTCACGAAAAACAGTCCATTTTCGACCAGTCGATCACAAAGAAAAATCCTTGGTACTCTCCAAAATCCGGTTGTCTTGTTATCTGGAATGGATAATAAATTAAGTTGACTCAACTGCGGCGCAGTTATGGCTTAGTCTCAAATTGCAATGACAAGGCGTTGACGTCGGTTGACTGAGTGACCATACACTCGTTGTGGTCGACGAGATGCCGAAAAGCAGAAGTTCCGAGACAATCACCGAGCAAGTATAGCTGCAGCCGAACTCACTATCTTCGCGGCCCACATCGCGAGGCAGCAAGTCGAAGAGGAGGCGCAAATTAGATCGTTTGGCGTTTCAACGAAGGACGTGCTCAATGTGCGAGCTCCTTCACGAATAGGTGGAGAACCACGTGGCTTGATTGAAACGTTGTTGATGTGCGTGGACGAAACCAATCAGCGGGGATCGCAGTCACAACTTGACGCGAATCGCCGACTGGAAGAGGGGGGGATAATCGATTCTTACTTGAAACCTCCCGCAGCTTTTGGGGAGATCTCATTGTTGCGCTTTCTCCGGTACAAGACACCTTGTTTGAATGCTCGTGCTTATTTCAAGCGGCTGATGAATGCACAGGAGGCACTCAAGATGCATGGTTTGGACAAGGCGCAAGAGCATTTTGGGCATGACAACGTGGTTCTCATAACTGACGACGCCAAGTTCAATAACGGCGTTGAGCCTTTATGGCCAGATCTCATAAGGATGTTCCTTCTAATGCCTCGGGTCGGTCCTGATGTGGTTTTTTACTCATTTTTCTAGGTAGCTCAAGTGATTTCTAGGTAAGAGCCAACGAGTTTAGATAATTTCAAGCAGCTCAAAACAATCAATCGAAAATTTTATCCGATGAGCAGTCTCTATTACTACTCAGCTCGACAACTCTTGGCTAGCCTGTGGATAAGCAGAGTTTTCTACAGTTGCAGAAAACTATCATTGAGCATCGGAGGGCAGTTGGGAAGACACTCAAACGTTGAAGTCGACTCTGTTGATTGCTCGCAGCGATTACTCACGCGATGATTGTGCTGGGTGGCTAGCGATCACTCTTTCCCCCCAAGAAGTCATCCTATGTTGGCTGTCTACCTTGGCAACAGAATCTGACTTTGTTCTCACTCGGTACCACCAGCTTTGGAGATAGGATATAAATGGCTTGGAGGTTCTGTTGTCGATTTCCAAGAAAACGTATAGTACGCAACAAACTGGGGTCGGTCTACTGAAAATGCATGAGAACGTTTCATTCGTACTCACTATCACTCGAGTTTATGGCGTCGAACAGGTAGTCGATATATTCGCGTAACGAAGCAAGCGCGACGTCTGCGTGACTTCTTTCTTCGAGGTTATCGTTGCTGCTGGCTTCAGTTCCAACGCGCCCGTGGGAACCTGGGGACTGCTTCTCCGCACTAACTTTCTCCACTTGACTAGTCGGGATATACAGTCCTGCCGTGATTGCTCTGGAGACATCCTGGTTCGCTTCAGACCTCAATCGCTTCCCCGGTTCTCTATAACTCTGGAGTTCATTGCTGATCTGCAGCATCTGCTCGTCAATGCGGTGTTCTAAACGCCTTACGCGCTTACGGTCTTTGCGCAGCCCACGAAGTCGCCGAGCGACTTTCTCGTGGTACTTCTGCGCGTGGGTTTGCACTTGGCGGGCAGATCGCGTGCCGACGTGATTCGCAACAGCCTTCCACGATCCATTCGGGAATAGCTGCATCGCTTCGAGGAAGAGGTCGTGCTCCTGCTGAGACCAGACGCCCTTAAAGAGGTTCACGCCTTCGCGGATCTTTCCATTGGGGCCGAGTCGAGGGACTTCTTCCAACTTAATTTCTTGAAACATTTGTGGCGTTGTTGGTTTGTTGGTGTTGGTTCTTAGCTGTTCTGTGCGTGCTCGCGACTTTTCACAATGGAGCTCGCTGCGACGGTGAGAGGATTAAAACTTGCACCTTGCGACTGATAATCCAAAGTGAAAACGTGTCAGGTGCTCCACATCATGTCGCTCGAAATAGGGATTCCCCTATCCCGAACTTCGCTCAGTCTGACTGGCCGGAAGACGAGGAGTCCGTGTCTCGGAGATCTCCCAGACCTGGCGATGTGGTTGCCATCAAGCATGGGTTGGATGGGGATGCAATAAACACCTGCTGGTCGGGCTCACGCGCAGACCTAATCAAATGTGCGCCTACATCATCCGCTTCAACCGCCCCATCTCTCCCCACAAGAAGGCGATTTGGTGGCTGACAGTCTTCATTATTAGTACAATCCGTGAATTACCAACTCGGGATGGTGTGAATCTCACGCCATCCTCCAGTTTCTCACGGCGACAGACTAAAGGATGCGGCCATAAACGCCCTGATCTGGGTTCGTTTTGTTCATGCCGAAGCCGTGCTTGAGCATCTGTGGCATAGGTTTTCTTACCCATACTTTATTTACGAGGTATTCCTCGAGGACAGCAGGTGACTCGCTGAGGATGAATCGCATCGACTCGAAGAACGTCTCCTTGTTAGGCTGTTTCTCAACTCTACACAAGCCCTTCTTGGGGGTGGTACCTGTTCATGGCCTACGGATGTGGGTAAGACAAACGAAAGTTAGCCCTCCGAGGTAAGCAATGCAGTGCCGAATGTGCTTTGGATGAAGTCCACGGTGCGGACGATCTGGGCTCCGGCGATTAGATCTGTTACATCGCGTTTAGACGAGCTTCGAGGCAGCGTGGAAGACTCTTGACAGCCTCACATCTTGTGATATCGTCGTTGAAGTCTCTCTGCGAGTCTCAGGAAGACGAGTACGCGACAGTGAACAGCTGGGCGATTATGCAGACCATCGACATCATAAACAAAGGGTCATCAACGGTTCTACTTGACGAGAGACGAAGACAACACCAGAAATCTGAGCAGCTTGGATTCAGTCCGTGGTTTGCGCATCTCCAGAGCCAAAACAGATAGGATAGGCAGTTCTCAATATAATCTGTGTGATTACGTGCTCGTCTCCCCCGCGCTTGTTTGCCCTCTGACTCAGAAGGCTCCCTGCTGGCACTGGTTTTCAGCGCCCAGAGGAGCCAACTTCCCTTCCGTACAACGCTAACGTCGGCCCTCCCCCTGGAGGCTCTTGCAAAATGCTCGAGAACAACAAAGGCACTTCGTGGTCTTTTTGCTGTCTGTGCTGAACCTCATCCAGGATGAGCTGGCGATGCACAAATCGAGTGGAGGGAGAATCGTGTTGCCCGTTCCGCCGTCGCCTCATCGCTCGCGTTAACCGGGGGACAACAACACGCACAATGGCCCGACGCCGGGATTGTATCATTGTCTGTCAAGTAAGCACTGTTCAGCAGTGTCGTGCACTGACTCTGAGTCACGCCTTTGCATTTGCATTGATTTGATAGGAATTAAGTGAACATGCAACTATTGAGTATGCGACTTCCTACCCCAAGGCAACGTCTTCCTGTCACTTGTGTACTCATCCGCTTGCTTCTTGCGTCCTTTGGGAGCCATTTTTGGTGATTGCTCAGACCTGTTCGTTGTATAGAGTGCTCTCGTACGTGTCACTGTGCCACGGACTCATCACACCCTCACGGTGTTGCTGAAGACGGATCGCTCCCATTCGCGGCGGGGCTTCGACGTAAAAGCCACCAGTTGTACCGAGTTGACCCACGATCTCGGAGCTGACTGTGATTCCCGGCAAACGAACGCTCGTGGGGGTTTCTTGATCCTTCGAATGTTGCGGTCGCTTCTTGGACGGAAGCACTGAGGTGTCGTTCTGGAGCTCGTTGCAAATCTCGAGCACCTTGTCGTCGAGACGGCGCTCGGGTCGGTCCACGCGAAGTCCTCGAAGGCGACGCGCTACTTTCTCGTGGCATTGCTGCGCGTGGGTCTGGACCTGGCGGATGGATCGCGTGCCCACGTGGTCTGCGACGGCCTTCCACGGACCTTTCGGGAAGAGTTGCATGGCCTCTTGGAAGCGAGCATGCTCTTCCTTCGACCAGACGCCTTTGGAGGTCGCCTTGGAGCTCGTGGTCTTGTTCGAGTTTGACATTTCGCCGCGTCCGAGTCGTGGCGAACGAATTAGTGGGCCCTTCTCGCGAGGGGGATATTCCAGGTGTGCGACGCAACGAGCGGCTCACTTGACCAGATGCGTAAACTAAGGGAGTTGATGTTACAGTCTCAGTAGATGGAAATGTGACACCAATTGATTAGATTATTTTTCGATGGCCCCACGAATCAATAATCAAACTCGCTATATATTTCTCTGCGATTCATCTACAACTACTTACTAACCACCGATTTCGTCTACGCGACAACGCTCAGAACACCTATTCGCTCAGCTTGACTCGTACTCGCTGTCGCTGGAGCTGAGGGCTTCAATAAGGTAGTCAATACATTCATGGAACGACGGGTCCATTGCGCTCCCGTCGTCTTCTCCTGGGACTCCCAAGGAAACACCCCACACTGGATCGAGTTCGCCCATCTCACTGAAGCGGACGCTCTGCATGCTCTCCGAGAGCTTGGACTCCTCGTGGGAACTCATGACGCTGGGAGTCGCTTCTCGCTTCGTGGTCACTGGGGACGTCGTGGTGGAAGTGTCTTCTTCCTGTTGACGCTTACGCTGTCTCTTCCCCGCTGGCTTCTGCGGAAGCAAAGCATTGTCGTTCTGAAGATCGTTGCAAATCTCCAGCATCTCGTCGTCGATGCGGTGCTCTGGTCGCTGCACTCGCTTGCGGTCTTTTCGAAGACCTCGAAGACGCCGCGCCACCTTTTCGTGGTACTTTTGCGCGTGTGTTTGCACCTGACGGACAGATCGTGTGCCGACATGGTCCGCGACAGCTTTCCACGGCCCGTTCGGGTAGAGCTGCATCGCCTCAAGGAAGAGGTCGTGCTCTTGCTGAGACCAGACACCCCTAGAAACATCGCTGCTGCTGCCGCTGCTAGGAGGAGTGGTGGTAGGCGAAACAGTCGAGTTGGTTTCGTTTTGGGCGAGCATTGTCATTCACGTTGAAGAAGCCAAGATGGTGAGGCTGCTCGTAGGCACCCGGAAGATTGCACAATGAGCATGCACCTGGAAATCGTCCCAAGAGGATGTTGATGAACAGATAGATGGCCCGACGTAGAGGATACGATCAAGCGAAGCCGGGAGCCTACGCCTGTTGATGGCCGCGTCCTGTATCTCGCCTGACGCGCACGGACGGTTCCGCAAGTTCATACCGGAGATTCCTCTGTGCGGGGGCCAAATTTTCGCCCCTCACCAGCCGCGTGTGACACATTTTCCTCCGGGAGTTCCTTCCACATTACGAAGAAGCGCGAACGCGTAGCAAGAAGACAGTCATAGTGGAGGCGTTGGCGGAAACCCTTCTCGCGGATGGACTGGGCGAAGGGATGGTGACGTCCGTGGCACTACGTCAGTAAGCTCGAGTCAGGAAATACCCGATTTTGTAACGAGCAGCTGGAGTCGTCAAAATTTCAATCAATACCAAATTTTGGTCCCCGTGACGACGTCGAGAAGCAAAGCGCTACATTCGTGACCCCTGGCTGCTCTCTGCACTGACCGGCCTATCTTGAGGGCCACCACCCGCGCTTCTTGAGGTTGTTTGACGCCTTTCGGCTACATCGATTTGAAGGGCCACTGCCCGATCACGAAGATCGGACGTCATTCTCGAGTTTAGTTAGTTCGTATATACAGTCCGCAGTCGAGACGTTGGGGGCTCGTGACGCCCAATAAGCCAACTTTAGCTGCAAAGGATGTGGCGTTTGAAGTCGCCACGTTGATGGACGCTATCCATTCTAGTGGTGAGAAAGCACGTTGACGTTCACGAGGGGAAGTCTGCGCACGCCGTCGACGGGGGTCAAACAAAAAATTCGCGCTCGCCAAATTTTCAAGCGCCGGACGTCGTCCAGCGAGACCACGAGCCAGCGATCGAGCATGGGACGGTCCCTCTCATGACCGAACTTCGAGCGCTCGAGAGTCGACCTCGTTGAAGAAGCCAGTTCGGGTCAAAGTGAGTTGACAAGGTTTGTAATCAGGATGTTCCTCTAACTTAGTAGGTGAGGATGTGATTCAAATATATAATTTAATTTTCCACTGAACACTGAGAAGCCACAAGCAAAATACGTCGAGCCTCGCGGTGCCTTGTCAACTACAAGCATTCCAACGAATAGCTTCCTTATATTGATAGATTTAAATCCAACGCCAGCATCCTACGCGCTTAGCCTTCTACATATTGACAAAGTCAACGATCGGTCGATTTGGCGGATTTTCATTATAAACTGAGATAAGACGAACAGTAGAGGTGACAGGTGGGACCGTCACTGTTGGGAAAAGGAGACCTCCCTGACCTGACCGACATTCCCCCTCTCGTTGTACTAAGCAAGAAATTTTGAGATGTGGCGTTTGTCTCGCTCTCTGCAGCCAAATATTTCAGCCACAAGCCCATTTGGCGGCTGCTGCAGTGGTCACGCACGTCGCAAAATATTTGCTTGTGTCCTACGCCGTGTCACTGTCGCTGCCAGCGGCGTTGTTGGCCTCGAGCGCCTGGATGAGAAAGTCGATGCATTCATCAAACGACGGGCCGTCGACGTAGTCTCCATCGACTTGGGCCTCGACTGCGCGTTGCTGCAGCTCGGCGGACCGAGGAGAAAGTGGCACGCGGTTCTGCTGGAGCATCTCGCAGATTTGCTTCATCTCGCGTTCGACCGCTGGCTCGGGTATGGCCAGGCGGTCGCGAGTTTGGAGAAGGTCGCGCAGGCGGCGAGCCGCCTTCTCTTGGTACTTGAGCGCGTGGGTCTGCACTTGACGCACGGTGCGTGTGCCGACAAAGTCGGCCACAGCTTTCCACGGGCCGTTCGGGAACTTTTGCAGCGCCTCGACGAACCGCTCGTGCTCGTCGTCCGCCCAGACACCGCGTGATGTCGAGTTCTTGGTCATCTCAGCTGGAGTGGTAATAGTGGCTCTCGCGTACTCGACCACCTGGACGAGTTAACGTAACTTGCTCACGAGCAAGTGGGATGGAAAATGGGATCGACTCGGAGCGATTGGGAGGCACACGGACCGACGGCCAACCGTGATCTCAGATCGTTCGGACGCATCTGTCCTCCCTTTGCGCCTTACGAGGTCGTTGGGAAAGTAAAGAGCCGCGGATCGTCCGTGCAGATGTATGGGTTCAGTTTGTAGCCATGTTGGAAAATTTCGCGTGACGTGGATGGAGAGGTCGTAGCCACACATGACGCACCTGTCAAGCCGCAAAATGGACTTGAAGATGTCAATAAGGGTACGTACGTGCCGTCACAAAGGTCGGAAGTAGTAGTTTTGCAACTGAGCTTCACATCGTGGTAGTGACTGGAAAATTCCGTTGAAGTTTTCTGAAGCACCGAAATTTTGGATTTGTGGCTCGCGACTGGTCGTGAGAACAAAGACATTGCGTTCAGTCAGTGATAAAGAAAGAGAGGGAGAAGATGTGGTCTGCTATTCAAGTCGCTGGATGCTTTGGTTTCGGCAGCTGAGACTGCCGAGGATGTTGAACTTGCGAACACTTCAAGGTTGAGTTTGCACACGTCGCAGGTTTTGTTTGCGAACTCAAGAGGACCGAGAGCATGGAGACGATCAACTTGCAGTGTTTATTTCGAGGCGATTACGCGGATTCCTTCCCATCCGACAGTGCCTCGATCAGGAAGTCAAGGCACTCGTCCACAGACGGCACACTGTCACCAATCTGCAATTCGGCCACGAAGTCCCTGTTGGGATCAAACTCTGTGGTCTCTAGAAAGTTTGCCGACAAGTGGAGTCCAAGTTGCTCCATTGACCGCTGCTGTAGCTGAGCCGATCGTGGAGAGATCGGTACGCGGTTTCGCTGTAGCGTCTTGCAGATATTTCCTATCTCTTGTTCAATCGACAGGTTGGGCAGAGCGAGCCGTTCCTGCCCCTGACGAAGAGCTCGAAGACGGCGAGCCGCTCGTTCCTGGTACTTCTGTGCGTGGGTTTGCACCTGGCGCACCGTCCGCGTGCCTACGATATCTGCGATGGCCTTCCACGGCCCCTCTGGAAACATCGCGATTCCTTCAAGAAACCGTTCGTGCTCATCCTCTGACCATTGACCACGAGCAATGGCGCCGACGTTCGAGGTGGTGTGGCTCATGACCAGATCGAGCTTAGCTGGGGGATGCAGACTTCGTATAGTCGAGATGAATTCGCGAATGTCTTGCAGATCACTGACCAGCGGAGTGGTTGGCGCCAAACATGGACGACTAACCAACCACTGGAGGCTTGGTTTGAGTGCGAGGTGAGGTGTTTGATATGCCACGCTTCCAGGGTTGTATACACCCTGTACGTGAATGTGTCCGGACGACGAGTCTTTGACAGTAGATCACCATCGCTTGAGGCACGAGTACGAGACTACTGTGGCTAAAACCGCTGCACACATCCAAAAGTATAAAAACTCACTTGAGGTTGCCTCGATACACCAACTCATGGTGGGTGGGGTCGTGATATCTTGCTCGGGGCCACTACCGGGCAGGTTGTAGCAGCTTGTGGAGCTGGTTTCACAAGCTGAGGAGTTTCGAGTCGTATGGTATCGCACCTATAACTACTTTTTCCGGCAATCATCTGAATCATCTAGAAGACGCCAGAATATTTCGTCCCTTGTCGTTCGTCCCTCCACATTGAGATATCAGACACCGGTGGTCGACGGACGTGTGATTGCCACACGCTATTACTCATCAAATTTTTTGTGTTGGCTAAGAGATCACGGGTCGGAGTGAACGAAGATACCACTGCAAGGTCACCAATGCATATCCACGAATCAAAAATTTTATTTACTCATTTACCACTTCTACTCGGCACCGACAAAACTGAGATGAGAGACGGGTGCTTTTTAGTTCTTGGTGATGGTGAAATCGTCGACAGTGACGTCGGCGTCCGAGACGAAAGTCCAGCGCAGCGCCTTGCGCGAGACGTGGAGCTTGGAGATGCCCCAGTTGGTGTTGTCCGTGACCACGTTCCAGTTGATCTTCTTAGAGGCGTCGTAGCTCTTGTGGCCTTCGTTGCTGCCAGCAGCGCCAGAGATGACGTACACTGGAGCCTTGGGGTTGGCGTAGGTCTTGCGGTCTGCCGAGACGCCATCAAGCACCGCCTGGTTCTTCTTGGTCGGCAATTGGCGCGAGTACAAGTGCACGTGGCCCGAGACCACGAGGTCGACGTTGTACTTGATGAAGAGATCCTCAAAAGCCTTCTGCACAGGCGCGGCCTCGTCGGTCGGGGCGCCATTGTCGTCCACGAGTGTGGGCGTGTAGATAGCACGGTGCATGGCAACAACGAGCCAAGGCGTGTCGGCGCGGCTAGCGTTGGCCTTCTTGAGATCAGCCTCGAGCCAGGCCATCTGGTTGCCAAAGCCACCGTAGGTTCGACCAGTGTACGAGTTCGAGGGCGCACCCGTGTAGTCGGTCTCAGACGAGATGGTCGTGAAGTGCACAGGACCGTGGTTGAACGAGTACCACATGTTCTTGGCGCCACCACTCTCAGCCGACGGCATCTTGAAGCGCGTGTTGAAGGCGCTGTAGTTGCCAAGCTGATCCTTCTTGGACGACGAAAGCAGGCAGCGAGCCGAGTGGCACTCAGCCTCGTGGTTGCCAACGAGCACCATGTACGGCACCTGCGTCGTGACGGGCGAGATGAGGTTCATAAAGTTGTTGTAGGTCTGCTCGTAGAAGAAGCCCACCACCTCGGAGGCCGTGAGCAGGCCGGCGTTATCAGCGTACGAAATGTCACCAACGTGGAAGACAAAGTCAACTTTTCCAGGGAGCTTGGCGTTGATATAGTCGATCGTCTGCTTCGCGTTCGAGTCGACACCAAAGTCACCGTAGAACGCAACGTCAAACTCGTTCGGGTCCGAGGCCGCACGGGCCGTCGTGAAGGTCGCCACGTCACTGCGGAGTGTGGCGTCACTCTTGGAGCCAACCTGGAACATGTACTTGGTGTGCGGCGTGAGGCCCGAGATGGTCGCGTGGTAGTTGAAGAGCGAGTACTTGTCGTCCGAGTAGTACGTCGCCACGGAGACCGAGGCCGTCGAGAGCTGGAGGCTGCTCGCCGACGTTCCGATCCACACGGCCGGGTCGCTCTGCTGCGTGTAGGTCGTCCAGGACACCGTCATGCCCGTGCCAGCTGAGGCACCGGCGAATGCCGTGTGGACTTGCTGCGGAACCTTGCCGACAGCAGCCGTGTTGACACGGCATGACTGGTCGGGCGTGAGGTCGCCGAAGCGGTAGATGTAGCTGCACGAGTCGGCCGGCAAGCAGGAGAGATCGGCGAGGCTGTACTTGCAGTCGCTGTCGGTGATCGCGGCGACCACGTAGGACGAGCCGAGCGCGGCGAAGAGCGCCGCCAAGATGCGCATGGTGCTGTTGAGGTGCTTGAGTTCCGATGCGAAGCAAATTCCAAAGTGAGAGGAGACCAGGAGCTCGACGGATCCGAGGACGGCGAATCTCGACGGCGAGGATAACGGTCGGGAGGATGAAGATTCGGTCTGCTGAGACTTCGAACAGTCAGGATTGCATCTCGCCGAGTTTGTTGAACAGCTGGCTGCGAGAGAAGAGGTCCTCCAGGATGAGGAATCGGCTCGAAAAGTAAATCTTTTTTACAGAACAAGGTTGATAATTGACTTCGATAGTGGGAGTTCACAAAATAAGGTGATACTGAGAGTGGACAGGCAAGTTGAAGTGAGCTCTGCGTCTCACCTTCTTTTGACACCACATGGTCTTTTGGGAGGCTGCACATCAATCTGTGAATGTTCGGACAAATCATTTCTAGAAGGTCAATGGAACAGTCTCTGACACACGAGCTGACCCGTCGGAACCACGGAATATTGAAGATGGGAGACTTCCACTCAGGCGTGTGATGTTGCAGTGATCCGTTGCACAAGGGGAAGCCCACACGCGAGAGAGCAGGGTCACTCTCTGATCAGCCGCTCGGGTTTGGATTCCTTCAGCTTGATATTCCCAGCATCCGCGTTCACAACGGCCGTCTTCCCAGTCAGACAGACTCGGAGACAGTCTCGGCGCTGAGAAGTTTTTCATCCATGCGAGTCTTGAGCCTCAAGACTCGAATGGATGAAAAACTTGCACCGAGGTCGGTTCCACCCCAAGACTTGAGATGGAACAAGTCCATCGAGTCCGGTGTCTCATGTCGGCCTTGATGTTTTTACCATCATCACACTGTTGACGCTGGAGCGAGGGGACAACGAGCCACTTCCTGTTGGGCCATCAACCGTCAACGAAATCAGGCGCCGTGCGAGAACAGTTGGGTTTCTGTTCACGGCAAGCACCTGACACAAGTTTCGAAGCGTAATCCCATCCCCAATGAACAAAGCTCATTCGTGGGGATGGGATTACGAGTGGAAGAGGTGCATGTAATCTGCCGTCGGCATGCTTTTTGTGGTGGTCTTTCGGAACGACCACATGCCGAGCTGTTGAAGCCGAAAGACTCGTTCGGCCACACCGGCTCGTCATGTCTTCCACAAGAACTGTAATCCACCACCATTTACTGTAC
Organism: Pythium myriotylum; assembly: GCA_023091665.1. NCBI lineage: Eukaryota > Oomycota > Peronosporomycetes > Pythiales > Pythiaceae > Pythium > Pythium myriotylum. The sequence continues at coordinate 985,366 of JALJCQ010000022.1, read as the reverse complement.
TCCCAGCTTCAGACGAAGCGGTTGGCCGCATTGACACGAAGCTTCCTGTCCTCTACACAGAACACAAAGCGTGGCGTGCATTGACGACACCTCAAGTGCAACTTATGAGTACATTCGACAAAAGCTGATCCGGTTCCTGACATTCTATCTCGGCGACGAGAGCATCCACCTGGAGGAAGCAACGAGACTCGGCTCTGGTGGCGCAACCCGCCGCCTCACGGGGACCTCGGATGGAAGCTTCTGTAGCTGGCGCCCAAGCTCCTCCCAGGCTTTGGGCTCACGCTGTCCGTTCGACTCAAACCCGCGGAGGATCTCGTACCGTCGAACGTTTCGTTGGAAGATGGCCTCCAGCGTCTCTCCATCCAGACTTTCTCCGTCCTCTTCATCGTCGTCGATATCATGGAGCAAGGCTTGGACTCTGTCATGGATGGTCTTCTTCGTCGAGATGGAAGCAGTCGACGAAGATCGAGACAGCGTCGATATGCTGGGAGTGTTTCTGACGCCATATCGCTCAGACACGGTGTCGATCGGTGCGATCCGCTTGACGAAGAAGCCCAGAGCATCGCACTCCTCGTCACCCTTTCCTCCTATCTTCCGCGGCCTTGAATTTCGTGGCTCCGGAAGGTGTTCGATCTGGTTACTTTCTGCAGCCATCGTGTGGTGGGAGACCGAAGGCACGTGCAAATCTCGAGGGCGATCCTGGGAGTCGGAGTCGTTGAGTCGAGTGCCGTCTTCTGTTTCCGGCTGTTCTTCCTCCAAGAGCTCTCGGGTGATCGTTCGTCGCAAGATCTCTGGGTGACTTCGTGCGTTCGGTTGCTGTACTCGACCATCAAAGAACACTAGCTTGCTGTCGCAGTGAAGAGACGAGGCAGAGAGGGACGCATTCAAAGCAGGCCGAGATCCAGCGTGCGCGCCACGCTTTGGCACTGGGTTGTTTGGTTGCAGTTGAGGCGCCTCGGACGAGAGCCGCTGGTTGGAAGGGCCATCGGCGTCGGCCTCGTCTCCGTCACTTTCCTCAACGAGGGCCTCTTGGACGAACGCGTCATGGCGACGACCTCGTCCTCTGTACGATGGACCCTTAGGCTTCTCGGTCTCTCGAGGAGCTGGTCTTGACCGAGGTGGTGAAGGCTGAACATCGTCTAATGACACGCTACTAGTCTTGCTAAGGCTCTTCGCTTGCTCTCGTCTCAGTGCTTCCAGTTCGTCGCGGTGCTGAGCCTCTCGCTGCTCCAGCTCTTCTCTCAGTTCCTGGCGCAATCTCTCGAGATCTGAGATCGTCGGGAGATCGCGGGGATTCTCAGCTTGCGGTGGGCGACTTTGTTGCTGCTGCTGGATCTGCCAGTGGAGCTGCTCCACAAGCTGTCGTTGTCGCTCGAGCTCAACGCGCACTTGTTCGTACTGCTCCATGAGTCGCTGTGTGTCCAAAGTATGGTGAACTGGAGGTGGTGGCATGTTGTGAAGACCATGGTCTGGGTAAGAAGAGTGCTGTTGACGAAGGACTTGCTGGTGAACAGCCACAGGTTGACGAGGAGGTGACGGAGGATCCTCGAAGAGGTGGGCTCTTGAGTTGGTGAATGGGTTCTTTTCCATCGCTGGCGGTTTGTTCAGCGGCGGGGCGTGATGAACGCGAGGAGGACTCCTATCACTCTGCGTCGGAGGCTCTCGATGCCGATGGTGATGGCGTTGGTCGTGAGCCGCTGCCGCTGCATTTGCTGCCTCTAGCTGCTGTTGCTGGATGCGAAAGTGCTCCTCGTCCGCGAGAGCTTTGCGTCGCTTCTCTTCTTTGATCCGCTCTTGCTCTTCGTGCTGCCGCCTCTTCTCCAGCTCGAATTTCTCCATCTCGCGACGTTCTTCTTCCTCTCTTTTGCGCTTCTCCTCCAGCTTCTGTCGCTGCTTCTCTTCGATCTGGCGTCGCAAGGACTCCTGCATGTCGAGCTGTTGCTGTTGTCTCTGCCGAGCTTGGGAGTCGTTCTCGACACCGTGGAGATCCGTGCGTATGCGTCGCCCTCCTCCATGCTGAGGCTGCTGCTGTACATGAGGCGGTGGTGCTTGTGGCTGGCCCACTCCCGCGTGCCATTGGGCCTCTTGTCGGGGCCCCGTGGCGCCCATGTACTCGTTCTGTTGTGGCGAAGGCTCTACAAAGCCCAGGGCTTCAGCGTGGCCACTCCAACCGCCTTGAACTTGATGGTACGGGGGTATGACCTCTATCCCTGTATGGTGGTGGATCGGTGGCTGCATCGCCATGGAGTTCACTCCTGGTGCTTGAAGCGTGGGCTCTCTCCGTCCACGGCCAAAGTTTCCGCGTTGGCTCGGATTGTGTTCTCCCAGCCCATCAAAGAGCCCTCGGTCGCCTCGTGGCGGTTCTCCTCCACGGCCTCCGCCGTGGGCCACCACGCCCATCGACGCTTCGAACGCAGCATCTTCTCGACGCCGTGCCTCTTTCTCGACGAGCTTCTGCTGTTCACGCTGCCGGACTTGCTCGGCGAGCGCCTGCGAATACTCGAGCTGGCGACGCCGCTGCTCCTCTTTCTGCCGAAGCGTCCGAGGGTCACCCTGGCGTCCGTGAATCGGCTGCTGGTGGAACTGGTCGACGGGTTGGGGCCAACCGCTCGGCACGTAGCCATGCACTTGCGGCGGGGCCGCCCAGCCGCTGCCGCCGCCGTACATTTGTCGAGCGACTTTCTCGTCTCGATGCTATCGGATCAGACACCGTGTAGCCATTTTTAGCGGAGACCGTGGCTCAAGTGATCACTCGTTCAGCTGATCGCACGGCAAGTCGCCACATCTTTCGTTCCTCAGCACCGGCTGGGACCGGGTCAACATCGTCGCGCGTGATGGATTCGGTGGAAAGGCGGGCGGGAGTGAAGGCGTTCTCAGGGTCTCTTCGGGAGACGCACTCCTCTCCTGTACAGTGTACCGGTACGTCGCAACGTCCTGCACGGGTTGTACCACGACTCGAGCCAGTTTGCAATGAGACGATCTCCGCCAAGCAGCGCAGAGCGTCTGCCCATGGGGCTTTCCAGCGGTCTGATCCCTCCGCGAAAACTGCCTCCGCGGTCCAAGAAACTCTTGCAACGTGGCAAGCAGCGAAAGTTCCAGCCGATCGGTCCTGTTTGATGTGGCTGAGGTCCCTCTTGTGGCTCGACGGCGTTGGGTCGTTGGCGATGTCTGCGTCCGTCGATGGCTTGGGCGAGGATCGTTGAAGATGGTCTGGCAATCCCATGGTAATCGGCCACGATCTCTGCTCATCTCGTGCGAGAACTCGCTTGGTTTTCCTTCTCTGCATCGGATTCTCACTAGTGCACATCAGAAAAAAAGCCAGCGCCCTCTGTAGATTTGTCCAGCGCAAGGCCAGGTCTCACCCACGAATGGCGGTGGGTGAGTTTGGGTCGACTACGATTGGCCCCCACCATGATGTTCCTCGCCAGCTGCCGGCTTCCTCGTCCTCGAAGATGTCCGTCACTGAACCGGCACTTCGAGATTCACCCAGGCGAGCCGAGACACAACGATGCGGCTCGACTCTCTTCTCAGCGTGATGCTGGGCCTCGTCGCTGTGGCCGTGACGCCCAGCGAGGCCGGAAGCCTGCGCTCGCTCGTGGGCTTCGAGGCACTGGCTGAGAGCCGCGCAGACGTGGACGATAAAACCTGCAAGTTCAACCTGCTGAAGCTGCGGTGTGAGCCGACCGAATCGTGTTCGTTGCAGTACAAGTTCGGTGACCTCACGCCAAGCCAGGCCTGCCGCGTCAACAAGGCCACAGCCGGCACCACGCCGCAGCAAGTGCATCTCGCGTTCGCAGGCGCCACGCCCGGCACGGGCATGACTATCTCCTGGACCACGAACAGCAAGGTCAGCGACCCGGCCGTGTGGGTTGGGTCTTCGGCGACCAGCCTCAAGCTCTCGACGGCCACAGTGTCGGTGGCGACGTACTACAAGGACGACAAGTACTCGCTCTTCAACTACCACGCGACCGTCACGGGGCTCTCGCCACACACGGCCTACTCGTTCCAGGTCGGCTCCAAGGCCTCCACCAAGGACCGTTCGGACGTGAGCACCTTCACGACCGCTCGCTCCACCGCCGACACGGAGGAATTTGACATCGCCATGTACGGTGACATGGGTGTCGATGTGAACGCACAGAAGACGGTCGACTACGTCAATGCCAAACTGCCGGGCAAGGTCGACTTTGTCTTCCACATCGGCGACATCTCGTACGCCGACAACGCCGGTGTGCTCACGGCGTCGGAGGTCGTAGGTTTCTTCTACGAGGAGACCTACAACAAGTTCATGAGCCTGCTCTCGCCACTCATGATGCAAACGCCCTACATGGTGCTCGTCGGCAACCACGAGGCCGAGTGCCACTCCGCCGCGTGTCTCGTGTCCTCGTCCAAGAAGGACCAGCTCGGCAACTATCAGGCCTACAACACACGCTTCAAGATGCCGTCCACCGAAAGCGGTGGCGCCAAGAACATGTGGTACTCGTTCGACCATGGACCGATCCACTTCACGACCATCTCGTCGGAGACCGACTTCCCGAACGCCGCCAACAACTCGTACACGGGTCGCAAGTACGGCGGCTTCGGCAACCAACTCGCGTGGCTGGAAGCTGATCTCAAGAAGGCCGACGCCAACCGCGCCAACACGCCCTGGCTCATTGTGATGATGCACCGCGCCATCTACACACGTACCATGTGCGACGAGAATGGCGTGCCCAAGGGCGAGGCTGCACCCGTGCAAAAGGCCTTTGAGGATCTCTTCATTAAGTACAAGGTCGACGTCGTGGTTTCGGGGCACGTGCACTTGTACTCGCGCCACTTTCCCATCAAGAAGAACGTGGCTGTAATGGATGGTGTCTCGGCAGACAAGAAGACGTACACGAAGCCACAAGCGCCCGTGTACATCATCTCAGGCGCCGCTGGTAGCAACGAAGGCCACAAGAAGTATGACGCCAAGCAGAACATCAAGTGGAACGCCGTCATGGACAACACCAACTTCGGCATCACCAAGCTCCACGTCTCACGCTCGTCGCTGCGCTGGACCTTTGTGAGTGTTGAAACGGATAAGGTCATCGACGACTTTACGATCACCAAGTAGACCCCGATAGTATGTTATTTTGCCGTATGTGCAGTCTCTTAACGACGTCAAACATAGTAAGCTTCCTGTAAATCTTCGATTTCGATACCTATTACAACGATCCTCCGAATGAACGACACTTGCTGTCGAGACACCTTTGTTTCGCTCAGCTTTTTTCAATCGTAAACTCGTCCAGCACTTCATCGGTCGCCGTCGCGACGAATGTCCACTTGAGCTTGTTCCGTGTCACGTCGAGGAGCGAGAGCCCGTAGTTTTTGTTCTCCACGACGACACTCCACGCGATGTCCTTCTTGAGGTCCACCTTCTCGTGGCCTTCCGTGTTGCCACCAGCGCCGTTGATGAGATAAACCGGTGCCTTGGGATTCGTGTATGTCCTGCGATCAGCCGAGACGCCGTCCAGTACGGGCTTGCCGTACTTGATAGGCAAGTGCCGCTCGTACAAGTGGACGTGGCCTGCGACCACGACGTCGACGTTGTACTTGATGAAAAGCTCTTCAAAGGCCTTCTGTGTGGTCTTGGACTCTTGAGTTGGATTGCCGTCGTCGTCGACCTGGCTGCGCGTGTACACGGGTCGGTGCATGCTCACAATGAGCCAGGGCGTCTCCCCGCGATTGGCGTCGGCCTTTTCGAGATCCTTCTCAAGCCACGTGAGCTGGTCGCCAAAGCCGCCATACTTGCGGCCCGTGACCGAGTTCTTGGGCGCGTTCTCGTAGTCGGTCTCGGACGAGATGGATGCGATGTGGAGCGGTCCGTGGTCGAACGAGTACCACATGTTGAGCACGCCGCCGCTCTCGTGCGAGGGCATCTTGAAGCGCGCATTGTAGGCGCTGTAGTTGCCGAGCTGGTCTTTCTTCGACGCTGAGAGGAAGCACGCGGGCGAGTGGCACTCGGCCTCGTGGTTGCCCACCGAGACCATGTAGGGCACGCACTGCATGGTGGGCGTGAGCGCGTCCATCCAGCGGTTGTACGTCTCCTCGTAGAAGAAGCCAAAGAGCTCCGAGGCCTTGAGGAACGCGTCGTCGGCGTACGAGATGTCGCCGACGTGGAGCACAAAGTCGACGCTCTCGCACGCGAGCTGCTCGGTCACGAACGCGAGCGTCGCGTTCGCGTTCTCGTCCACGCCAAAGTCGCCGACCACGGCCACGCGGAACGGTGTCTCGTCGTCGCTCTCGCGAGCGGTCGTGAACGACGCCACCTCGCTGCGTTCATTCTCCGTGCCCACTTGGTAGTAGTACGTGCTGTGCCGCTCGAGTCCGGAGACCGTCGCGTGGTGCGAATAGAGACTGTAGACGTCGTCGTGGTAGTACGAGCGCGTCTCGAGCGCCACGCGGTCGTCAGGGACGCGGACGAGCGTGTCTGCGCGCGTGCCGAGCCAGACGCCGGCGTCTTGCACGGTCGCGAACGTGGTCCACGAGAGCGTCATGGCCGTGGCGCCGGCGAACGCGAGGTGGCGTTGCTGGGGGAGGCGGTCGGCCACGCCCGGGGCGAGGCGACACGACTGGTCGAACGTGAGGTCGCCGAACTGGAAGTGGAAGGCGCAGACGCCCGAGGGCTCGCACTCGCGCGTGCGCCAGCTGAAGGAGCACGCGTGGTCGTCGAGCGCGAGCACGGGGAGGAGGAGGAGGAGCAGGGGGAGCATTAGCGAGGCGAGCTGGAGGAGCGTCATGGGAGAGTTACGGTATTGGGAGAGATTCCGGTTATGCGGGAGGAGAACGAGAGGAGAACGAGAGGAGCGGAGGAGAACCGGAGGAGAACAGCTTCTCGACTGAGATGGATCCGAAGTGGGAGATCCATCTTTCTCATTCTCATTTTGGATCCCGTTGGCAACCGACTCGTCCTCGAAAGCGAAGTGGAACGGTTCTCTCAGGAGGACCATTATGGACCAATCAGAATCGAGTAATAGGGATGAGTTGAGATATCTACTACAAATACACAAACTCCAAACACGATTTTTCGTTTTAATCCGGATTATCTGAATTCTATGGTTTTGAAAAAAACTACGTTTAGGATTTATGAAAGCATCGTCCGGTCGATCAAGCCTATCGTCATGCTACCAAACTACAACGCGACGGCCTCCGTGGCCTCCTTCTCCTCATCTTTCATGCTTGTTCCTTCTACATACGTGTCACAAATTCTGACCAAAGACGCCACGTAGCGTGCGGGACGCGAGCCGAGCAGTCAGTTACTTCCGGAAAAACGAACTACGCCCCGAGTCGTTGCTGTTTCGGTTCGAGCGGAAGAAACCACCGCTCGGGCGATGGTGCACGGAGCTAGGTGTCGACGACGTGTCTGACAAGCTTGCGGTTGATCCGGACGACGAGTATCGACTCGTCATCGGGCTTGGGGCGAGTGGACTCTGGTTCGCGAGCAGTGACAGGCGGAAGTCGTCGTGGTCAGGCGCGCGGAGAGGAACTGAGGCAGCTCCGCCACGCCCGCCCTTCGGGCCTTCCAGCGGTGAGAGCGTGATACGCATACTGGTGCCGATGAACTCCTTCGTGTGGACGTGAACCTGAACATCTGGTCGCTCGGCGAGCTTTGGGATCACGAGCTGCATGAAACCGTCCAGCATCATCGGAGTCACGTACTTGAGCTCGACACCCATCGGGAACGTATCCGAGACGATTGGTCCACCTTCGAGCACGTTCTTCAACCAACGAGTCATGTAGTCCAGCTTCTTTGGGTTGCCCTGCGCCCAATCCGTCAGCAAACGCTTCCACGGCACGGAGCCGAGCGTGTAGTGCATGGGCGGCGGGAAGTTCCGAATCTCCTCCCAGTGGTCCTTCACTCGTCGAGCTGATCCCTTCGTCGTGGTCTTGGCGCGAGCATTGCTGAGTCGAGTGGCACTCTTGAGCAAGAACTGCTGGACTTCGCCCACCTTCTGCTCTGGCTGTCCACTTTGGGCGGCAGCCGCCAAGACGGTGTTGGCAAGCGCTTTCTCCGACATCGACGTCTGCGCGTTGAGTACGGGTCGGCTGGCAGCCGACACTGGCGCACCGTTCGCAGCAGGCGGAGTTGGAGCGGCTGGTTGAGGCGTGACGATTGTACCAGTGTCGATGGGCAAGCCCATGTTCTCGCACACATAAGCGCGGAGTCTCTCATACTCGGTCTCCAACGCGTACAGGAACGACAAGTCTTTACTCTCCTGGTCTCGGTGAGCGATCTTCTGGACCTTTTCGTCGACTTCCTTCGACTTTTGCCAGTTGCGGAGGATTCGGATTTCAGCCTTGAGCTTCTGCATTTCTTCCTCTTGATCATCGAGCTGCTGGCGAAGACGCTCGTTCTCATCATGGAGCGCGGTGATGACTTCCTGGCTCTCGTCCAGAATACCCGCCGAACTGGCAGCACTGTTGCGAGGATTGTACAAGAGCGAGTTTCGTCCGTTCGCGGAGCCACTGCTCTGCCCTTCCAAGGTGCTGCCACTTCGCATCTTCGACTGAACGGCCGAAGGGGAGGACTTCGCTGTCGTGTGTTTCTGGTCCAGCTTCATCTGCAGCCGAGCAACCTTGGAGCCAAGAGCCTTGATCTTCTTCTCTTTCTCCATCTTGCGGAGGAACACCAGTCGCAGCAACGTGAAGCGGAAAAAACTCTGAATTTTTCTGGCCGCATTGATGGTCCTGATGTATCGTCGACGCAAGATAAAGGCTCTGCAGATGGCTTGGAAACGAATGATATAGTGGTCGAACTTCATCACTCGGAACTGCTTGCGGGCCTTCTGTCCTCGCACGCGGGCCTGCAACTTGATGATGCCACGCTTCATCGTCACGAACTTCTTGTGGGCTACATACCGGCGCCAGTACTTCTGGATAGTGGTGGCAGACTTCTTCATGCGCAAGAAGCGACGACGTTGAACGTAGCAACGAGCATTTTTCTGCAGTACGATTGCGTATTTGCGCAGCGCAAGAGCTCGCTTAGATTCAAGCGTCTCAAGCACACCTTCACGGAAGTAGACACGGGTCAAACCGGTCTGGTAGTCCTGAATATTCCTTCCTGGAAGAAGCTTGGCCAACAGACCTTCACACTTGGTTCGCAGCACCTCCGTGTCGCTCTCGGCATTGATCGACGAAGGAGTGAATTTCGAGATATCACTCGACACGATTGCAAGCATGCCAAACTTCTTCAAGAACTCAGCGTGTGGAAGACGACTAGGGTAAGCGCTTCGAGACACGCGGATAGCTTCAATCACACCAGCACACCGCAGCTGGTTCACAATGTCTCCGTGTGAGAACGCATTGGCACTCTTGGTTGAGTTGGGCTTTAAACACCGAACATAGTGGACTTCAGTCAAGTTGATCTTCTCCATGAGTTCGGACAGACTTTCCTTGAACTGCGAGCCAACAGTTGTGCGCTTCGGCTGCGCTTGTGTCTTCCTGCGGGTCGTCGTCGAACGGGATGAGCTGACTGGGACGGGAGCAGACGCCGCATCTGCCTCGAAAGTCTTCGACAGAATCCGGAGCGTTGATGTACTCATGCAATGCTTGATATCCGGCAAGATCGCATCGCGGTGCTTATCCAGGAAGCCATTCGCATCGTACGTCACCTTGCCAGCGTAATGATAAATGGTGAAAGCGCACTGATTGAGACGTGGAGTTTCAAGCAGCGGATTGTTCTCCATGACAGCTCCGAGCTTGCTGGCGAAGGCTTGGTCGGTACCAGTCGCAAGGAGACTCTCTTCATTGAGGAAGCTGATGACACCTAGGCGCCCTTCAATCAAGTTGAGGACGTCCTGGTTATCAGCGAACTGAATGTGCGACCACGAGATGTTCTCCTCTTCGTACTCGATCTGGACAGTCTTGAGCACGTCCTGGACGAACTTCTGCTGCAGCTTCTCATTCGCGTAGTTGATACAGAACTGTTCGAACGAGTTCTTCTCAAAGTGTTCGAAACCGAAGATATCCAAGATACCAATGAAGGAGGACGCGTCCTTGGTCTTGACGCCAATGGTCTCGTTGATCTGCTCCACGAGCCACAGGAACAGCTTCGAGTACAGGCTCTTCGCGAGCGCATCGCGACAATCGGTCGCCTGGTCTCGCGTCATGGGCTTGAGAATCACTTCCCGACCGACGTGGACATTACGGTTGCAAATCGCTTGTTCGAGCGCAGCGACCTCGACACCGAGCAGTCGGCACACTGTCTCGAATGGCTTCATGTCCACGACTTGGGAGGCGTCAACGTCGCCATTGCGCACAGCGAATTCGGTCTCGCCGAGGTGAAGAATACCTGCGAGGATGCGGAAGATCTCCTTCTGCAGGTCCTGTCCGATGCCCACGAGCTCAAGCGCCTCGCACGTGCGCGTCAACTCTCCTTCTTCGTCCATCGGCGGCTCGTTCGAGTGGCGCGAGCTGCCCGAGACGTAGCGGAACGAGTCAAACGCATTGAGGTCGAGCTCCGGGAACTGCTCGCGCTTCTTGAGGAGCTGGTAGAAGATGTGGAAGTTGCGTTCGTTGTCGGCCTGCGTGGTCACGCGCGACTTCTCGAGCAGGTACGTGCGCGAGAAGGCGCCCATGAGCTTGCCGTCGCTCGCGAACTGGAGCTCGGTGAACTTGCCGAATCGCGACGAGTTGTCGTTGCGCACGGTCTTGGCGTTGCCGAACGACTCGAGCAGCGGGTTGGCCTGGATGATCTGCTGGATGACCTTGGAGTTGGAGTTCTCGGCGAGCGTCGCGAGGTGGGACATGACGATCTTGGTGGTCTCGGTCTTGCCGGCGCCGGACTCGCCGCTCACGAGGATCGACTGGTTCTCGCTGCGGTGGCGCATGTTGTTGAAGGCCTCCATGGAGACGGCGTAGACGTGCGGGGCCTTGCCGTCGCGCTTGCCGTCGCTGAAGCGCGCCATGATCGCCTTGTCGTAGAGGTTGAGCCACTGGTACGGGTTCACGGCGATGCAGATCTTGCCCGTGTACGTGTCTAGCGCCAGAGCGATTCCAGAGAGATCCATTAGCTCCCCTCCCTCCTATCTCATTTCTTTCTCTTCCTTTGCACAAGACGTACACGGCAGCTTATTGAAGAAGCGACGGCGCAAGTTGTGGAGGATCGAGGCCTCGTGGAGATGGTCGATGGTGATCATGTCTTCAAAGCCCGTGGTGGCCTTGCTGCTCTCATTCGCGTTCTGCAGCGGCAGCGAGGGCGCGGCGCCGGCGTCCGCGTCGCTCGAGACGCTCGTGTGGCGCGACGCGAGCGCCTTGGCGACCGCCGGATCGTCCAGCGAGAACGTGCGGTCGCTGCCGGCCATCGCCGCGAGCTCGCGCTCGACCGCCTCGCCCATGAGCACGCCGCCGTCGGTCGGACCGACGACTTTTTCCAGCCGCACGACGAGGCTCTTGCCGCCATTGCTGCTCTGCGTGATGACCGCGGGAAGCCAGACATGGTCGGCGTCCGGCACGAACACCTAGAGAAGACAGTGAGGGCTCTGCATGGAGAGAGGGAGGAGAGGAGAGAGTGAGAGAGAGACGCACCCGCACGCCTTCCATGGTGGTTGCTTGGAGGAAGAGGAAGAGGACGGCGCGCGAGAAAGTGTTCTCCGCTCGTTAGACCTGTTCTCCGCCGGTTAGACCTGTTCTCCGCCGCAGTCGACGAGTGGGTTCACAGCGGTCCCCCCTCCTCGGCGGTGGCGGATTGCGCTCCGGTGGGGATTGTGCACTGACTCACAAAAACACAACGAGGAGAAAGTGTGATTGGGGGCACTGTACCACTCCGAGTGGTACACCTCCTGAGATGTCGCGCTCCCCAGGGAGCCACTACGTATCGTGAATTCGGTAAAGTACGAATTCGGCGTCAGATCCGAGAGACCACCAAGCGGACAGGATGCTCCCACGGGTCATGCTCCGCCGAGCGCGACTCGGGCGGGAGCAGATCGGTTCCAGAGGAGAACCGATCTCTGTTCTCCGAGCAGAACCGATCTCGGATCTCCGCTCGCCGCGGAGACGCGCGTTCTTCTCCACTGGTGTTTATGCGCCCAGCGACGACGAGAGCTGGATGAAGAACCCGGCGCACCCGAAGCTGCGACAGTTCCTCCAGGTAATGAGCCCAGCGCTGGAACCGTTCTCGCGGCCTCGGAACGATCTCCTCCCACTGAGTTTACGTTTTTTTGTTCTCCGCAGCGAGAGCAAAAGTACTTGTCGCAGACGCTCCAGAAGCCTCGCTTCCGCGGCGTTGAACGGGCGTTCTACGCCGAGTTCCGCCGCCGCCTGCCGCGCGAAGACGCCTCGATCCCCGAGTCCATCGGCTCCTATGAGTACTACATGCGGCAGGCGCCACGGGACAACTTCCCGGTCTACTGCCGTCGCCGTCGCGACGGAACCGAAACGGAGGAGATCGTTCTCGACCAGAACCAGAACCCGCTGCTCCACGAGGACTTCCACTTCGTCGTGGCCATGAAGATCTCGCCCGACGAGAAGCACTTGCTGCTCGTCCAGGAGAACGCCCACGAAGAGTTCCGCGTGCTCTGGCGTCCGCTCGGCGGAGCGGAGAACAATCTCCGCCGACTCAAGCGTCCTCTCGGCGGAGCGGAGAACGATCTCCGCGTGCTGGCCGAGCTCGGGCCTGTGCGCAACGTCGAGTGGTGCTCCAACCACGCGTTCTACTTCACTCGCCTCGACCTCCAGCGTCGCCCCTACGCCGTCTTCTTCTTCGATCTTCGCTCCCAGCGACTCGAGAAGGTGCCGTCGATCGGTTCTCCTCCTCCTCCTCCTCCTCCTCCTCTAATCTCTCCTCCCGTGATCCTTCCAGGTGTATGAGGAACCTGACGAGGCTTTCTTCGTGGACGTCTCCTCCACCAAGGACGGCGCCTTCGTGCTCATCAACTGCAACTCCAAGGACGCGTCCGAGATCCACGCGCTGCGTTGTGGCGACGCACCGGCGACGCCCGTGCTGCTGCGTCCGCGAGAGCCCCAGACGTCCTACTTCGCTGACCACGCGGCCGGCCGATTCGTGCTCGTGACCAACGCCGACCGCGCCGCCAACTACAAGATCGCCGTGTGCGATGACCCTCCGCGCCACTCACGATGGCACACGCTGCTGCCCGAGTCTCCAGACGTCAAGATCGAAGACGTGGACCTCTTTGAGAGCTTCCTCGTGGTCTACGAGCGTGTACAGAGCGTGCCGCGGATCCGCGTCTGCCGACTGACTGACCCGCAGCTCGACACGCACGTCGTGCCGCTGCCCGAGCAGCACGCACTCTGTCGCATCACACCGGGCGTGAACAGGGAGTACAAATCGAGCCGGCTGCGTTTCTCGATCGCTACGCCGCTCGTGCCGGAGATTGTTTACGACTACGACCTCGAGACGAGAGAGCTGAGCGTGCTCAAGGAGACGCGCGTGCTCGACGACGCCAAGCTTCGAGGGAAGAAACCAAGCGGGAAACGATCTGAGAAGGACATTGCGTTGGCTGCGCTCGACGTGGACCGCTTCGTGTGTCGTCGCGAGTTTGTCACGAGCGAAGGCGGCGTCAAAGTGCCTCTAACGCTTCTCCACCGACGAGATCTCGACCGGAACGGCGCGAACCCGACGCTGCTGATGGGTTACGGCGCCTACGGGAACAATCTCGAGGCCGACTTTGAACTAGAGCATCTCAGTCTTCTTGAACGTGGGTGGATCATCGCGATGGCCCACGTCCGAGGTGGCGGGGAGCTCGGGTTGAGGTGGTACCATGAAGGGAAGCAACTCAAGAAGATGAACACATTCCACGATTTTCTCGCGTGCACGAACCACGTCCTTGACCAGCAGTATACGAGCCCAGCGCGGCTCGCCGGCAGAGGCGTCAGTGCAGGCGGTCTCATTATGGGGTACATGGCGAACGAACACCAAGATTTGTTTCGAGCCATGATTCTCAAGGTCCCGTTCGTAGATATCCTAGAGACCATGCAAGACCCAACGCTTCCACTCACGGTACACGAGTACGATGAGTGGGGAAATCCGACGGACCCCAATGTCTTCGAGTACATCAAGCAGTACTCGCCGTGTGCCAACATGAAGAAGTCGTCGACCTATCCCTCCATGTTTGTCACAGGCAGCATGAACGACATTCGAGTCCAGTTCTGGGAGCCTGTCAAATGGGTTCACCGTCTTCGTCACTTGCACGCTGCTCAGAATGCGGGAGCGCTAAAGCAGCACCAATCTGGTGGTGACAGCTACAAACCACCCCTATTCTTACTCAAGATGAGCGAGGACGACGGTCACTTTGGCGGTGGAGGTCGGCTCGAGCAGCTCCAAGAGACGGCCATGGAGTACGCGTTCCTGTATCACGCGTTGCGACTTCCATTCGATGAGTGAACGGGGAAACGTCAGACCGTTCGCGCTAAAGATACTGAAGAAAACCCCAAATATATGAAGCCCTTGCCGTACACGCGCTCCTCCTGTAGAAACCATTGGGTCCGGCCTCACCATGTCGCTGACGTCGAAGCAGCTCGAGCAGGAGATCGCGGTCATGGAGGGACGGCTCGCCAGCGTCAAGGTCACGGTCGAGATCGAGCGTGATGCGTGGAAGCGAGTCGCAAAAAAGGGCAAGAAAGGCACCAAATGGAAAGGCGCCGCAACCGCCAATACTGCGAACGCGGCTTCGTCAGCATCCGTCCATACATCACGTTCCGAGATCGAGAACCTCGACGGAGAAATCGTCGTGGAGCCGATGCACTGGGACTCGCTTGAGTTGGCGCAGTATCTCCAGTCCAAACAGCTCGCACCCTACGCGCAGATCGTTGTCTACGAACAGATCACGGGCAAACTACTGCTCGACACGGCTCCCAGTAAGCTGCGAATCTTATTCGACGATCTAGTAGCCGCCAAAAGCGATCCAGCGTGGAAGAATTTCCTCAGCGTCTGTTCTCAGTTGCATAAACTACAGAAGTCGATGCGCGCCGGGCGTGGGACTACAAGTGATAACAACGAGGAGGACGAGCCCCCATTGAAAGGCCAGAAGAACCGAGCCTCACCACCAAAGCCGAACTCGTCTGCCACGGTTTTCCCGTTGATATCGCCCCGAGTCCCCCCCCTGACCGGTCTCTCGCTTTCAAACAAAGCAACGAAATCCTCGGCGGCCCCTCCGACCACGAGCCTTCACGTAGGAGGAGAACCTCCGCGACTGAAAACCCCAGGTCCTCGCAAGGGTGGGACAGCAGCTAGCCACAATCAGCAAATGGTGACGTGCTGGAACTGCAGTGCACGATTCCCGCGCGCTGTGCCGACAATAATCCCGTCTCGTAGCGGCATCACGACTGGCCATCAACCTGCCGCGACGCGAGTTTTCTGCTCTGAGATTTGCCAGCGAGCAATCGAATCAAGCGACATGCGTGTCTCTGCGTCGTTGAGTCTTGCCGTAGCCCACGAGGTACCGAAGCCACCACCTCCGCATGCACCACCGCCATTAGTCGCAACCGTCAAGAGTCCTCGGCGTCGGCCGCCTGGTTCCACGGGCATGAACGACTCATTCGACTTCCTTCACATCGCACATCGAGGGTCTACTTCGCAACTCGAGACAGAGTCAACGCGACCAGCAGCCGTAGCAACAAAGCAAGCGAGCGGACGCAAGCGAGTGACTCCATCGATGGCACAACACTCATCAGGAGGACTATCACCAGTCGCTTCGATCACAGCAGTGCGTAGCCTTCCGGATGACGTGATTCCACCCACGTTTTTGCTCCATGGTGCCAACTCGACTCGGGTCCAATCCCGCACTTTCCAGCAGTCGCGCTACAAGCTCGACCCCGAAATGTTCCACGCCAATGGAGTCAAGTGGACGAGCTGCTTCGACGCGACAGTTCCATTGTCTCCAACCCAGAAGGCAAGTAGCCATGACCACCGCGCCACGAACTTGGAGTCAGTGGTCAGCTTTCTCACCATGAAAGCAGTGTACCATCTGAGTCTCGTGAGCCGGAAGTGGTTTGAACTCATCCACGTGCATCCATCGACCGCAGACCGAGTGTGGGGACTTCTTCTTCGGCGCATGTGGGTCCTTGATCTCGCAGACGAGGAGTGTCTGCGTGGGTTAGGCTTTCTCTCCACAAAAGCAAAAAAGCCGCGACGTGTGATGATGAAACTCACTCGACAGATACATAAAATCGCCTTAGAAGGGATGAAGACGCTGTTGAATACCGATAATTGGCAGCTCGCACCAACGTGTCGCAACGACGTTGACTATCTGCCACTACCGCAGCGAATAAGTGGCTTGGATGTCCCGCAGGCAGAGACAAATAGCAGTCCATCGGAGCCGATCGATCGAGGAAACGACTTGTATGAAGTCATCACTATCATCTGCAATCGTTCGTGCGAGATTGTCGCGATCCAGGCCCAAGAACTCATTCGACCGATCGACGAGAATGGATCGACGATGGAGATTCTCAACGGCATCAAAGATGGCACATTGTGGCGTGTCGACTGTCGTCGTCTGCGGTTGTTCTCGTCGGCGAACCGCCTGCCGTTTAGCGAGTGGTATCTGCTCCCCGATGTGCTAGTCGTGCTCGAGTTCTGCGAACCAGCAAGCTATCCGAGTCTATCACAGCTATCGATCTGGCATCTTAAGGTATTGAGCCGGCTACAGCGACAATTGGAGAAGCGGCTACTGAGCAAAGAGAGCGTCCAGCAAGTGATGAGGTGGATACAAGATCGCAGTGTGCCACAGCAAGCTCTGGCAGCACTGGAGCAGTTTCTTGTGAGGCTTGCCCCGCCGCTGGTCGCAGCTGCTGGGCCGAGCAGCAAGACAAGGCACTGAGGGGGATCAGTAACGGTGCGACTGTCTCCCACGAGCTCATTGACACAGAGAGGAAAATGAGTAACATTGTGACCGTCTCGTCAACCGTTTCGATGCTGTTTACGAACCCCCAACACAAAACACTGTAGCGGTGGGTTTGGAGCGGTGCTGTGTCTAATACAAGAGGTCGCCTTTCGCAAGCCCTCTCGTCAGCCTGCTTGGTGAGACTGTCTTTCCGTCGACTGCGACTATCCGAAGTTCGGTGGGTGAGTTGCCTTTTTTTGCTGACGAGCAACATGATTTGTTGATGTATGGGCGTTACTCACGCTCTTTTTCGATGGGCTAGTGCATTTGCAGCGATCGTCATATCGTCACCAGGCTCAATCAATGGTCTTGATCCGTCCACTCGGGACACATTACTCAATTCTCCAGCGAGCCACGCAGTTGACATCACTGATCATGCGCGCTTTCTCGGGTCTATCACTGCTGCTCGCGCTCGGCGTCGCAGCATCTTCAGTCCATGCGCAGCACTTGCGATCGCTAGGTGTCTTGGACAGCATCTTCAGTGGCTCAAGCACCACCAGAACGGTCGATGACAAGGTCTGCAAGTACAGTCTCTCGTCGCGCTCGTGCGTGCCCTCGGACGTGTGCTCGTACCAGTACAAGTTCGGCGACTTGAACCTGGATCAGTCGTGTCGCGTCAAGAAGTCGGAGGTCGGCACGACGCCGCAGCAAGTGCACTTGGCGTATGCTTCGCCGAACCCGGGCTCGGCCATGACAATCTCGTGGACGACGTTCGTCAAAGTCAACGACCCAGCTGTGTGGATCGGATCATCAGCTACAAGCCTCAAACTCTCGACTGCGCAGGTCACGACAACTTCGTACTACAAGGACGACACGTACGCGCTCTACATTTACCACGTGACTGTCTCGGGCTTCACGCCTCGCACGACGTACTCGTACCAAGTAGGCTCACTGAGCTCGGCTGTCGATCGCACGGCTGTCGCCACATTCACAACCGCGCGTGCCGTGAGTGACAAGTCCGAGTTTGAAGTGGCATTCATCGGCGACATGGGCGTGGACGGCGATGCACCTCTGACCGCCGACTACATCAACTCAAAGTTGCTTGGCAAGGTCGACTTCCTTTTCCACGTCGGCGATATCTCGTACGCTGACAATGCTGGCCTCCTCACGGGTACGGAGATCGTCGGCTTCTTCTACGAAGAGTCCTACAACAAATTTTTCCGTCTCCTTGCCCCGTTCATGGCTCAGACGCCCTACATGGTGATCGTCGGTAACCACGAAGCTGAGTGCCACTCGGCGCAGTGTCTGCTCTCGTCCTCCAAGAAGGACCAGCTAGGCAACTACCAGGCATACAACACGCGCTTCAGGATGCCTTCGGCTGAGAGCGGCGGCGTCAAGAACATGTGGTACTCGTTCGACCACGGACCCGTGCACTTCACGGCTATCTCGTCCGAGACCGACTACACGGGTGCGCCCTCGAACTCGTACACGGGCCGTACCTACGGGAACTTTGGCAACCAGCTCGCGTGGCTCGAAGCCGATCTCAAGAAGGCCAACGCCAACCGCGCCAACACGCCTTGGCTCGTCGTCACCATGCACCGCCCCATGTACACGCGCACTCAGGTAGACGAGTACAGCCGACCTAACGGCGAGGCTGCACCGGTGCAGCAGGCTTTTGAAGATCTCTTCATCAAGTACAAGGTCGACGTCGTGATTTCGGGCCACGTGCACCACTACGAGCGCCAGCTACCGATCATTAAGAACATTGGCTTGCTGCAGGGTGTGTCGGCCGACCGGAAGACTTACACCAAGCCGTTTGGCCCCGTGTACATTATCAACGGCGCTGCCGCCAACAACGAAGGCCACGAGAAGTACGACGCCAGCAAGGAGTGCGTGTGGAACGTGTTCACGGACAACACCAACTGGGGCGTCTCCAAGCTCCGTGTCTCGCGCACATCGCTGCGTTGGCAGTTTGTGTCGGCCGCCAAGGACGTTGTGTTGGATGAGTTTGTCATCACCAAGTAGGATACCAATGGATACAGTACGATACGTCCTCATAGGCAAGGGACTCCGCCCAATATAGTTGCTGGTATCTGATGTGCTGAATGCTCATAGCCACACCATTCCTTCCTTAGTGGTCAGTCATCTCCCGCGGGAAATCTTGACTTGCCCACTGAGCGTTCCATCACGAGTAGGAAAATAAAAAAACCTCCGTGTCGCACGTGGAAACATGGTCATCGTGCTTGCTGGCGAGCCTGTCTGGTTGAAGTTTGGCGCCTCGGACGCGAGTCGCTGGCTCTCGTGGGAGAGGAACGTGCAGAATATCGTTAATGATACTGTACTGTAGCTGGGTTTGGACTTGCCGAAAAAAAAAAAAAAAGCAGTTATCCGACTGGGTTCCCACCAGAGCTTGGACGGTCTCCCATGTGGGCCATGGGTGCCGAGCTCAAGATGGGCCATGGGGGAAAGGCGTCGTCGCGGGAGTGTCGATTCAAAGTGGACTTTCTCCCGCCATGGCGGAAGACCACCACTCCTAATTTAAGATTTGTTTAGGTCGATAATCTGCAGAATTGATCGCTTTTCCAGGACATAAACTGTATTTGAGTCCTAAAAGTTACAATTTTTATCCTAGTTTGTCTTTCGGGATGCTCATCCCGCGAGATCGGACACCAGGTGAGTGCAGAGGAACTCGCGATCGCCGAGGCCGTCGATTGGACAAAGCCGCGCGGGCGAGGGACCGCGTCACGCGACGCGCCAGGATCGAGGAGAAGGACGACGACATAAAACGGAACTGGTGCCAAATCAGACAAAACGGGTCGACTTTACGATTACTCGGACCTAGTATAGTAATATTTGATGGTCGGTCACTCGAGTCAACTGAGCCCAATGGAAGATTGATGGCTACTGTAGCCACCCATCTTGACACCTCAAGTCTCAGCAAAACGTGTTTGTTTTCTTCCACGTGCTAGCGTGTTGGCTGCGGCACATGGTCGTGACTCGAGTTCCGCCAGATCAGATTCGTCGTGGACATAAGCAGTCGGTGGAGGCAGTGTGGACCGAGGGAGATGGGATCCCGAGCTTGTCGGCCCTTCCACCTGCGTCAGCGGGCCAACCCCACCTGGCGAGACGGGACGGAGCGGTGTTAGCGACACGAGAGGAACTTGTCCCTCCGATCCGACCCCGCGCGCGCCTCGGGCTCACCTCACAATCCGATTCGCCTCGCAATCTCCCATGGTCAAGCAGAACACAGAGCTCTCGGCACGCGCCAACGCCGCGCTCGCGTCCACGGCGCGTCTCAAGCCTTACGGTTGGTGGTCGAGGTTGATTCCCAGCTGCTGATGCCAAGTGGGCTCATGCAAATGGACTGGTGGTCAGGAATGCTCGAGCACGTGTCCACGCAGATGCCCTGGACGGTCTTCCCCATCAAGACGCTGGATGTCAACTACACGGACCTCGCGGCTGCCGTGCGAGACACGGTCACGCTCAGCGAGTCGTCGCGTGACGAGCTGGCTGATAGCATCACGAGCCAATGGGATCCTATGGGCGAGACCATGGTCACGCTCTCGGTCCGGTATGGAACTACGACTGAGCTTGGACTTGTCAACGGGCGTGAAGTCTAACGCCTCTGTCCAGCACGGGCTTTGACCTCTTGCTGCAGACACTCAACCTCCCAGAGGGCAGCGAGATCCTCTGCAGTGCGATCACGCTGCCAGCTATGGAGCTCATCATCAAGTACCACAAGCTCGTTCCTGTGCCGATCGATCTGTTGCCGGACTCGCTTGCTGTCGATGTGGATCAGTTGCGTGCCTCCGTGACGAACGTGAGTTGACTGTGTTGGATCTAATTAATGACTCACTACGAGTGCGAGGCCATGACTAACTGTCGTCAATGCAGAAAACCCGCGCGATCCTCATCGCCCACATCTACGGCACGCGCAACTCACTGGATGCAGTCATCGAGATCGCCAAGCAGCACAACCTCATGGTCATCGAAGATTGTGCGCAGGCCTTCGTGGGGATGCAGTACACGGGCGACCACCGCGCGGATGTCAACATGTTCAGCTTCGGTCCGGTCAAGACCTCGTCGGCGCTTGGCACGGCTTTGATCACAGTCCGCAACAAGGAACTTCTCAACGAGATGAAGCGCCGCGAGGCCCAGTACGAGCCCCAGAGCTCGTCCTTCTTCATGAAGCGTGTGATCAAGCACGCCGTGCTTCACAGCTTCATGTCTCCGGGCGTGTACGGCTTCGCCAAGCTTGTCTACAAGGGCTTCGGCGGTAGGATCGCTTGGTTCTTCTCTGGTGATACCAACCAGAACTTGACAATGTTTTTGTATTTCGTTAGGCAACTTCGACGAGCTGGTCAACGCCGCGACTCGTGGTTTCAAGGGCGGTGATTTGGTCACGCTGATTCGCCACCGACCGCACGTGGCCCACTTGGGCCTGCTCAACACACGTCTGCACAATGTCGACGACGCCTACATCGAGCTGCGCCGTGTCAAGTCTGAGTACTTGCGCAACGCGATCAAGAATACACCAGGCATCGAGGTAATACGCACTGACCCCCAAGCAGCCGTTGCTATTGATTCACAAGCGTCTCGTTGATGGTAGATTCCTGCTGCGAACGCACTCAGCCACTACTACTGGATCTTCCCCATTGTCGTTGAAGACCGTGACCACGTCAAGAAGTACCTCGAGGAGCGAGTACGTCTCCACTTTTATTTCCATGTGGACTTTGATCACTCACGTACCAGTATTGGACAGGCTTTCGATGCAACATACGGCACGGCAACGCAGCTCGGATACATCCGGAGTCCAAAGGGACCCGAGCACGACCCTGGCTACGCCAAGCTCCTCATGTCACGGTACGCTGGCCTTGCCAACACGATTCATTCTTCCATTCGTCTGACAGAAAGCTGGATCTCTTCAGGGTCCTCTACCTGCCGATCACACCTGAGACACCAACGTGGGCGCTCGACAAGATGGCGCAGTACCTCAAGGAGGCTGTGCAAACAAACTAACTGTACTACGACTTCTCCACAACGCCAAAGCATCACTGTGTCGTCTACGCTACTTCCCTAATGACTTGTTGCCATCTCACGTCGTCTGTTGACGTGTAAATATCTCATGATGACAACGCAAGAAGGTTGAACTGCCTGGTGCGATTCGCCCCTGATATCTCTCCCTTTCAAATCCGATGATTCTACAGTATTGACTGACTGCTACCGGTTTCACCTGTAGTACCAGTTTTTAAAGTGGTACTACTCGTTTGTAATCGACACAAATAATCGCAACGCTCCGTTCACGTGAGACGTTTGGTCTCATGATGCCACCAAAGGCTCACGTGACACCTCGCGTTCATTTGCGGTTTCTCCGAAGGAACGGGTTCCTGGCCTTCTCACGGCTCGAGATAATGGGTCCGCTCTTCCACAGGTTCGTGCGCTTCGCCGACTCGGTGCGCACATCTTCCTTCCAGCGAGACTTGAGACCGTCGTAGAAGGCCGCTTTGATCTCGTCGAACCAGTAAATGTCCAGCGCGCTATAGCGCACGAGTGCTTCGTCTAGTGGCCGCACCTTGAACACCTCGAACGAATCTTTGAAGAGTGCCTTGCCAGCGTCCTTCACGCGTTTCATTTCTTGTTTGTCGGCTTGTGGGATCGAACGGCAGCGGTCGATAACGCGCACTAGTCCGTTCACAAACGGCAAGTAGTCACCTCGGCGCATGAAGTTGATGGTGTCGGCGAGTTGAAGGCACAGCACGTTGCGCAGAATCACGCCATGGAGGACGCCCAGCGCGTCCGCGTCCATGCGTGGGTCGAACATGACCTTGAGTGTATTGTTATCTTCGAGCAGAGTCTTGAGGCGCGGCTCAAGAGCAAATGGATCGATGGCGACAAAATCGACAATGAAGACGGCGCGACTTCCTTTGGTCATGAATTGACCAAGACAGATCTCTCCGTCACGCGAGAGGTTTACACCTTCGAAGTCGACGCTCAGGTACCAGTTTGGTGTGCGAGACTGGCTCAGCAGTATCAAATCGACCATGGCGACGAGCGCGTCGACGCTATCGACGAACTGTACTTTCATGTCGGCGATATGCTTCATGGCTCCTATCGTTTGCCTTCGGAAGTGACCTCATTTGGTGGTGTGTGATACGGGGTATCCTCAGGATATTTCTGGAAAGCCGGACCTGATTCACTTCTACTAAGGATACCTCAGTAACCTTCGGGATCCCAGTCGAGTATTCACGTGCGCCGCCTAATAATCTGGCTCACTTTTCCTGTGGTTGTCTTCTTCGTCTTCAGGTGGTGTCTATTACGTTACTTCTATGTGAAAACAGCTTGTCACTGACTAGCTTGTACCAGTTCGACCACAATACGTGTTGGTCTAACTTGACATCCGCGCTGCTGGCAACAGGCAGAGCAACAAGTTGGAGTGGACGAGTCGCGATAACATTTCTTGCTTAGGCCAGGAAGTTTTGCTCAAAATCACGAATCCGCTGTCACAAAGTAGCGCTTGAACTCGGCGATAAAGGGAAGGAGCGGTCAACTGTGTATGCGAATGGCACGGCGATTTTATTGTCGCAAGACGCGATGAAAATTGAAAGATAACAATTTGGATCTACTTGATGAACTCTTCAACGCACATGCGTCCGGATCTACTTGGTGATGGTGAAGTCGTCAACAACCTTATCCGTGTCAACACTCACAAAGGTCCAGCGAAGGGCCTTGCGTGAGACATGGAGCTTGGTGATGCCGAAGTTGATGTTGTCCATGACGGCGTTCCACTTGATGCTCTGCTTGGCGTCATACTTCTTGTGGCCTTCGTTGCTACCAGCGGCGCCTGAGATGATGTACACGGGCGCTTGTGGTTTCGTGTACGTCTTCTTGTCAGCAGAGACACCATCCATTACAGCCACGTTCTTTTTGATGGGGAAGTGGCGCGAGTACAAGTGGACGTGCCCCGAGACCACGACGTCGACCTTGTACTTGATGAAGAGGTCCTCAAAGGCCTTTTGCACTGGCAGCGCCTCTCCTGTCGGTACACCGTTGGCATCGCACATGGTACGTGTGTAGATGGCGCGGTGCATCATCACAATGAGCCAGGGCGTGTTGGCGCGGTTGGCGTCGGCCTTCTTGAGATCAGCTTCCAGCCACGCGAGTTGGTTGCCGAAGCCGCCGTACTTGCGACCCGTGTACGAGTTGTTGGCGGCGTTCGGGAAGTCGGTCTCCGACGAGATGGTCGTGAAGTGGATCGGTCCATGGTCGAACGAGTACCACATGTTCTTGGCGCCACCGCTTTCGGTGGACGGCATCTTGAAGCGTGTGTTGTAGGCCTGATAGTTGCCGAGCTGGTCCTTCTTGGACGAGGACACGAGACACGCGGCGGAGTGGCACTCGGCCTCGTGGTTGCCGACGAGCACCATGTAGGGCGTTTGCATCATGAGTGGCGAGAGCAGGCTCATGAACTTGTTGTAGGTCTCCTCGTAGAAGAAACCCACGACCTCAGACGCCGTGAGCACGCCGGCGTTGTCGGCGTACGAGATATCACCGATGTGGAAGACAAAGTCGACCTTGCCCGGCAGTTTGGCATTGACGTAGTCGACCGTCTTCTGTGCGTTCACATCGACACCCATGTCACCGTACATGGCGATGTCAAACTCTTCCGTGTCGGCAGTGGAGCGAGCGGTCGTGAAGGTGCTCACGTCCGAAAGGTCCTTGGTGGAGGCCTTGGAGCCGACCTGGAACGAGTAGGCCGTGTGTGGCGAGAGCCCCGTGACGGTCGCGTGGTAGTTAAAGAGCGAGTACTTCTCGTCCTTGTAGTACGTCGCCACCGACACCGCGGCCGTCGAGAGCTTGAGGGTGGTCGCGGAAGACCCAACCCACACAGCCGGGTCGCTGACCTTGCTGTTCGTGGTCCAGGAGATAGTCATGCCCGTGCCGGGCGTGGCGCCTGCGAACGCGAGATGCACTTGCTGCGGCGCGGTGCCGACCGCATCCTTGTTCACGCGGCAGGCCTGGCTTGGTTTGATGTCGCCGAGCTTGTACTGAAGTGAGCATGACTCAACGGGCTCACATTGTAGCTTGCGCAGGTTGAATTTGCAGGATTTATCGTCCACAGCCGCACGGCTTTCAGTCAGTGCCTCGAAGCCCATGAGCGAGCGCAGACTGTTAGCTTGGACGCCCGGTGGGTGGGGCAGAGTCGCGGCGACAAGGCCGAATGCCGTGCAAACAATAGAGGGGAGGCGCATCCTTGGATCTTGTCTCGACTGGGTGGATTTGGAAATGGCCTCCAGTCTGGTGGATCACTTTGCAGACCACCATCTAGTCACTTGGTGATAGTCTGCGAATGGGTTGTTGATGCACAGAGAGAGGACAAACATCTGGCGGCTATTGATGAGCATCATCTTGATGGCCTGCAGCCATCGTCCGAAGAATCACCCACTGCCTCTCGTGGATGAGGGTGGACTCTGACTACGCCAAACATGATGAAAGCCAGGCGGGCTCTCATTCGCAGATACTCGTTTGCCTCGAGCAAGGGATCAGCGATCAAGTCGATGATTCTGAGACCTGACCTTTGTTTGCTGTTCGCGGGATCCATCCGCTTGTTGCTTTACTTACTTCGAAGTTGAGGTCTGCTATGTCGCGTCTTTGAGAATCTCAGAGCCACAGCTGTCTGTAAATTTTGCAGAAGACCCCTGACAGGTTAGCGTGAAGCCTTGCCATTTTTAAGGTCAGACTTCACGACAGCCTGGCTCTCTATTTAGAACGCTCGCAGCGTGTCAGCCTGTGTTCTGGCTTGGATGATGTGCAAGAGATCGATCAGTGGAAAGTCATGTCGGCAGACACTCCGCGTGGTGTTTCGTGGTGGTTGTCTCGTTGCGAACCGCAAAAGCGACTTGCTCAATAGACCCTAAATTATATTGTTTTAAGCCGGTTATTGCCATATAAAAACTATGCAGACATTTTTGTATATAAGTTATTAAATTGGCTATCTAAATATACAAATATTAAATATTAGTGCTCTCCTTGGAACACGTCTCCCTGAGATCGACAACGTCTTTCCACAGTGGATCCACAACGAAGGAAACTTGTTGCCGGTGATCCAGCCGCTTGCGCGGAAGGAAAGATGTGGTGAATTCATTGGCTGTCTCGTGTCTGTGCGCTCAGCTGTACGATCGATCACGGTGCTCTGACCTTGGCACACCAAGACTTGCGCAAAGTCCAAAGTAGCCCAAAGGTGCTGTTGGAATGGCGAGGGGCAGAATAGATGACTGCGTGGTGGTGAGTCCATGGATGGATTTTGATGATGATGCAAATGAAGTCTATTGAGTTCAGAAGAGTGAATCCTTACAGCTCGTATCATGGATGGATTTGAGGCGCAGTGGAGCCCTACAATATCCATCGACGTACTCACCACCACGCAGTCATCCAATTTGCCCGTCGCCATTCCAACACTGCCTTAATCAACATTGGGATTCGAGGAATTTGTGGAGAGCAATCTCCGTCGCCTCCGTGGCTAATGGACAGTTTCGCTTTGCGATAATTCGCTGTTGATCGCGACTCCGAGTCGCGATCAACAGCACGTACTACCAGCATCTCGCGGATGCGGAGAAGCACATCCAGAGCCGTTTAGAAAAAGATGTCCCAGAGAAATCGTTTGAGACTGTTTTTTTGCTGAACTCGATACATCTATAAAGTTTCATTTTCCGTTAACGTTACCGGTAAGAAACACAAGGCCATGCAGTGGTTTCGTCTCGATTGATGAAGTTCATTGAGCGTGTGGATGACATCTGGATGGATGGTGGTACTGTATTCTTGCGGCACGAAAGGCAGCCTCGCTTGATGGCCATCAGGTCCTGTACTAATCGCATCAAAAAGGCGCTTTTGTCAAAGATGGCATACGGATACAAATAATCGTATCAGTACCAAGCTCACAGTGACGCGGACCGCCTGCTCATCTCAGAGCCTCATCATGCCATGGAAGACGCTGAGCGCATCTGCCAACGCTCAGGAGCATTGTGTCGGACATGACGAGGTGTCAATGACACTAATTTACGAGATCGTAGGATTCCTGGTTGTATTGAAACCCGGCCTTCCGAAGATCCTGGAAAATGATGATTCGTAGCATGTCTCCAATAACTCTAGAACATTGAAAAGCGGGTGAGCTGTTCCCTCTTCCTCCAAGAGATCCTCAACCCCTCGTGCAACAACAACTAATTTATGTCGAAGACTTGTTTATGTCAGCCATAAATCAAATTTAAATTTATGCATGACATAAACCAGTATTTGACATAAATTAATATCAACGCACAACACCGGTGTGTATACATTGCTGTCCACAATCAGTCAACCCTAGTTAACACAAAATGGTGTCGGTGACTCCAAATGTGAAACCAGTTGGGTGTGTGACCCGACGAGTCCAGCACGGCAAGCGCGTCGACGTCCATTTCCGCGATGCGCGCAAATGCTCACTGTTCTCGACTCATAAATGGTCGAGTTTTGGAGGAGTATCACGAGGATGCTAAGTGGTCCACAGGCAGGCTGGCTTATTTTAGAATCCCTGAGATGCAAATCTCAACCGACAAGGTGACACGCTCCTAATCTTCAATGAAGTCTTGCCAAGTTGTCCCTGTCGCTTCATCTTCGCCAACCACAAGCGCAGTCCTCTCGGTGGGTCTCTATACGGTCAAAGCGAGCCAAGATTTGCCGCAGATCCGAGCGAGGCACATGATCAAGACTGCGTGGCTCTCACCACGTGCTTTGCGGCGCTTCAACTGGTTTGCCCACCACTACGGCCGTCCGCTCGCAATCCTTTCCGCGATTCTCGGCTATCTGGTCTCGGCTATTCTCTATTTTCCTGGGGCGGTAGGACGAGCAATCGCGCTGACGGCACCTCTCGTGCTGCCGTCGATCACGATCAGTTTCCTCGGACTCCGATACGACATGACTGCGTTGCTGATTGGTATTTCGACTTCTGGTATCAAAGTACCATGAACACCATGAGCCTCATTCTGCTCACAATGTATTTAGCCGATGTACGAGCCGTAGCGCTCCTCGTGTGTGCTCCAATGGACCAGATTGTGTTTCTCGGCGATGCGCATTCGCGCGGTACGAGGATGTTCTCTGTAGTGTCGTTGATCTCGGCGCTTATATGTGGCTCCAACGGCATTGTCGTCTTCTTCTCTCTGGTCGATGACGGACACCCAAGAACGTTCTTCTTCATCGGCGATCGAGCAGTAACAGGAAAGGCTTTAATGGTTAACGGGCTCCTCTTATCAGCGGTTATTCAAGCGCACAACGCGTACGTCCATCGCCGAGTCGCTACGGCTTCGAGAGATGACTCTGGCTGTCACGTCACGACAGTGCGATGCGTGCTCTATCGATCCCGCCTGCGCTGGTACCGCCACCAAACAGTTTCTCGCATGAACGTCGTTCGACGGCCTGTTCAAAGCGCATTCAACGAGCGTTTTATCCGCTTACGGTGCCACGGTCTACGGCAAACTATCGACGCCAAGCGGACACTTGTGAACTCGCCACTCCAACTCCAAGCTGAAACTGCTGCTCGGTCATTGAGAGCGAGTTATCTGCGATGGGGGATAGTGGTGGCTTGTGGCGTTGGTTACGTCGCCATCATAACGAGTTTCGCGCTCGTGTCTGGCGGTTTGCATGGCGATTCGGCTCTGGTCCACTCGCTTGGCGTCCTCAGCCTCGCCGCCACTACTCCCGTGTGGCTTTGCTTCGTGTGCTACGTCCACCAACTCGACATGCTGCGGCTCCTCCACACCAGCTTCGACTTCCTCTTCGTCTTTATCCAGCTCGCGTTCACGCACCTCAGCGTATGCGATCTGTGTAAGTGGGATGGTCGAGCGATGGGGTCGCTGGCGAGCTTGTTGTGGCTACACTGGTCCATGACAATCGACGCCGTGCCACCGATTCGGCGAGAGCAACTAGGGATTCCGATCCGAGCCATCGCAACGGCAGTGCAGATTGGCTTTTTTGTGGGTCTTGCTCTCCTTGCATACGACCTCCTCTCCTGGCACTCGCAGAAGTTTCAGGACAACCTCATTTTTGGTTGTCTGCGTGAGAAGGGTGAGAAATTTGCGGACTGGTCAGTGGGCTCGTTCTTCGTCAATCGACTGCCAACGGTTTTTCTGTGTCTGGGCAGGTCGCTGTGGCGACTGGTCCGATATGAGGCGGACGAGTTGATTGTGCTGCGTGGCGCCGTGGAGTACGACGACTACGAGCTGCACAAGCGGCGGGCGAGAGACGTTCATATTCAGGAGATCACGTCGGCGCTGCCTCAACAGAGTCAGCAGGAAAGAGAGCGGAGAATTGAGTAGAGCGAACGATTAAAAGAGTACGTCAATTAAGATCTTTGCACTACCAGCAAACGCATCAGCGAAAACCACGACGTTCGATTCTCGATCTTACTTGGTCATCGTGAACTCGTCGAGCACGGCGTCCGAGCTGACAGACACGAACGTCCAGCGAAGCGACGAGCGCGATACGTGGAGCTTGGCGATGCCGTAGTTGGTGTTGTCCGTGACGGCGTTCCACGCGACTTTCTTGCTGCGATCGAAGTCGCGGTGGCCTTCGTTGCTGCCGGCCGCGCCGTTGACCACGTACACGGGCGCCTTGGGCTTGGTGTAGGTCTTTCTGTCGGCCGAGACGCCGTCCAGGATAGCGACGTTCTTCTTGATGGGGAGGTGGCGCGAGTACAAGTGGACGTGGCCCGCGACGACGAGGTCGACGTTGTACTTGATGAAGAGATCTTCGAAAGCCTTTTGCACGGGCGCAGCTTCACCGGTCGGCACGCCGGTGGCGTCACAGTCGGTGGGCGTGTAGATGGCGCGGTGCATGGTGACGACGAGCCAGGGCGTGTTGGCGCGGTTGGCGTTGGCCTTCTTGAGGTCGGCTTCGAGCCACGCGAGCTGGTTGCCAAAGCCTCCGTACGTGCGACCCGTGGCCGAGTTGGAGGGCGCGCCGTTGTAGTCGGTCTCGGACGAGATGGCCGTGAAGTGCACGGGTCCGTGGTCGAACGAGTACCACATGTTCTTGGCGCCGCCGCTTTCGGTCGAAGGCATCTTGAAGCGCGTGTTGTAGGCCTGGTAGTTGCCTAGCTGGTCTTTCTTGGAGGACGAGAGCAGACACTGCGCCGAGTGGCACTCGGACTCGTGGTTGCCGACGAGGACCATGTAGGGCGTCTGTGCCATGAAGGGCGCGAGGATGCGGAAGAACTTGTTGTAGGTCTCCTCGTAGAAGAAGCCGACGATCTCGGTGCCCGTGAGGAGACCGGCGTTGTCGGCGTACGAGATGTCGCCGACGTGCATCATGAAGTCGACCTTGCCGACGAGCTTGGCGTTGACGTAGCTGGCGGTAGGGAGTGCGTTGGCGTCGACGCCCATGTCGGCGACGAAGCCGACGTCGAACTCGGTCTTGTCGGTGACGGCGCGTGCGGTGGTGAAGGATGCGACGGCGGTGCGGTCGCTGGCGACAGCCTTGGATCCGACCTGGTAGGAGTAGGATGTGTGTGGGGAGAGCCCGGTGACGGTGGCGTGGTAGATGAAGAGCGAGTAGGAGCTGTCTGAGTAGTACGTGGATGTGGTCACGGCGACGCTGGACTGCTTGAGGTTGGACGCGGACGATCCGATCCAGACTGCCGGATCATTAACCTTAACGAACGTGGTCCAGGTGATGGTCATGGCCGTTCCTGGTGTCGCTCCGGCGAAAGCCAAGTGCACTTGCTGCGGCGTCGTGCCGACCTCGGACTTCTTGACGCGGCAGGACTGGTCGAAGTTCACATCTCCGAACTTGTACTGGTATGAGCACACATCCGAGGGCTCGCACGAGAGCGACGAGAGGCTGTACTTGCAGACCTTGTCGTCGATCGTGCCCGACGCCGAGACCGTGCCTGCCGACGAGGTGCTGCTGCTGCTGCCGAAGAGCTTGTCGAGGAGCCCGAGCTTGCGCAGATGTTTAGCCTCCGCTGAGGCCGAGAGTCCGAGCACAAGCAGCGAGAGAGACGAAAGGACTCGCATGGTGGGTGGGGACTTCGCGAGGAGCTCGCGAGAGTGGAAATGGAGACGCTAAACGTCGGGATCTCGATGGGGACGCACAGTGCAATTGTCTGCGTGTCTTGGCTGCGTGGGACTGACGCATGGGTAAGAAGCTCGAAACTCACTCTGCCCAAGTGCACAAGCGACAGGCGGAGGCGCCTAATCACGACACGACGTCGGAAGCGAGCACTCATCATTGGTTCAGAGCTGTCAAGAAGAGACTGACGCCGAGCACGCGACAGGCCACAGGCACCGTTACTCACGACTCGCGGCGAAAGAGAACCAGGTTACACCATCCGAAGTTGCGGTGGTCCGCTGTCGCTGACCGGGACTCTACACGGCGTCTGAGTACTGTACACTGACCGGTGGTTTCATCTCGGCCAGAGAATCACTGACCAAGCTGAAATGATCATCGACCTTCGATCAGTGTTGATCAAGACTCTACACGGCGGAATCACTGACCACGCTGAAACCACTTGATCACTGCCAGTGATCAACTCGCTGCTCGAGTTTAGTACAAGGACCGCAATTGAGGCCCTCGACCAGGTGAAACTGGCTTCTCGAGTGGACAATCCACAGTGCCTTTCGATTCGTATTCAAGCTTTGAGGATCAGTTCAAGAGATTCGCGCTCGCTCGTCAGCTTCGGACCAGACTCCAGTTGCGCCAGAGCCATGGTCGCGTCCCCAGCACAAGAATCTCCAATCGAGCTCGCTGGGAGGGCCCAGTGTGTGCGGTGACCGCATTGATCCCGACGACTAGACGTGCGCATGCTCTTCAGGTGAGGTGTTGCAGAGGACTGTAATCGCCACCGAGAAGCTAGGAGACGATCAAGCTTGGTCCAACTCTGACTCACGCAGCCTCAGTGTGATTCCACCACGACGCGTGTGCAAGTTTACGACCAGCTCTTAGTGAAACCATTGGCTCTGCGGCTTCAAATTGGGCCCGACAACGAACACGTTCATCTTCGCGAGTTCGGTGGGATTCTGCCACGTGCAGAGCTCAAAAGGCGGCAAGTTGGTGAGACCAAGCAATCATTCCAAATACCTTATAAATGCATAATTATCAATAAATGTAATATAAATTATTCAATATCCTGTAATAGTGTTTTTGAGACGCGAGGAGAAATAGTGGCCTGTCCAAGTTGACTCCTGAAGAATTATCGTTTATAAAGGGTGAAACCTGGAGAGTATCCAGTGCATTTTGAGACGGTGCAGAGGCAGTTCAACCTCACGTTGACACCATTGACCGCTGGTCTGGGTGAGTTTTCCGTATTCGCCCATCTCTTCGCTCTGAGCGGGTTACCAACGCCGATGGAGCGGTGCTCCGCTTTCCTCATTCCCACTTTTGCGAGCTCCTCGCAGAGTCTCAAGCCATGCGTGTCCTCTCGACTCTCTCGCTGTTCACTCTCGGCCTCGCTGCCTCGCCTCAAGCTAACGCACAGCACCTGCGCAAGCTCAACATCTTCGGCAGCATCTTCGGTCACCACGATTCGTCGAGTCCGGGCACGGTGACGGGGCCGATCGACGACAAGGTCTGCAAGTACAGCTTTTCGACACTCAAGTGCGAGCCGTCGTACGCGTGCTCATACCAGTACAAGTTCGGAGATCTCACGTTGGATCAGTCGTGCCGAGTGCGAAAGGATGTTGTCGGCGCGACACCCGAGCAAGTTCATCTAGCGTTTGCTGGTGCGACACCCGGCACGGCCATGACCATCTCCTGGACCACCTACGTACAGGTGACCGACCCAGGTGTGTGGATTGGGTCCACGGCTACGAATCTCCAGCTCTCAAACGTGGCTGTGACCACATCCACGTACTACTCAGACAGCTCCTACTCGCTCTTCATCTACCACGCCACCGTCACCGGACTCTCCCCACACACATCCTACTCCTACCAGGTCGGATCCAAGGCCGTCGCCAGCGACCGCACCGCCGTCGCATCCTTCACCACCGCACGCGCCGTCACCGACAAGACCGAGTTCGACGTCGGCTTCGTCGCCGACATGGGCGTCGACGCCAACGCACTCCCTACCGCCAGCTACGTCAACGCCAAGCTCGTCGGCAAGGTCGACTTCATGATGCACGTCGGCGACATCTCGTACGCCGACAACGCCGGTCTCCTCACGGGCACCGAGATCGTCGGCTTCTTCTACGAGGAGACCTACAACAAGTTCTTCCGCATCCTCGCGCCCTTCATGGCACAGACGCCCTACATGGTCCTCGTCGGCAACCACGAGTCCGAGTGCCACTCGGCGCAGTGTCTGCTCTCGTCCTCCAAGAAAGACCAGCTAGGCAACTACCAGGCCTACAACACGCGCTTCAAGATGCCTTCGACCGAAAGCGGCGGCGCCAAGAACATGTGGTACTCGTTCGACCACGGACCCGTGCACTTCACGGCCATCTCGTCCGAGACCGACTACAACGGCGCGCCCTCCAACTCGGCCACGGGTCGCACGTACGGAGGCTTTGGCAACCAGCTCGCGTGGCTCGAAGCCGACCTCAAGAAGGCCAACGCCAACCGCGCCAACACGCCCTGGCTCGTCGTCACCATGCACCGCGCCATCTACACGCCCACCGACTGTGACGCCACCGGCGTGCCGACCGGTGAAGCTGCGCCCGTGCAAATGGCTTTCGAAGATCTCTTCATCAAGTACAACGTCGACCTCGTCGTCGCGGGCCACGTCCACTTGTACTCGCGCCACCTCCCCATCAAGAAGAACGTCGCTATCCTGGACGGCGTCTCGGCCGACAGAAAGACCTACACCAAGCCCAAGGCGCCCGTGTACGTGGTCAACGGCGCGGCCGGCAGCAACGAAGGCCACCGCGACTTCGATCGCAGCAAGAAAGTCGCGTGGAACGCCGTCACGGACAACACCAACTACGGCATCGCCAAGCTCCACGTATCGCGCTCGTCGCTTCGCTGGACGTTCGTGTCTGTCAGCTCGGACGCCGTGCTCGACGAGTTCACGATGACCAAGTAAGATCGAGAATCGAACGTCGTGGTTTTCGCTGATGCGTTTGCTGGTAGTGCAAAGATCTCAATTGACGTACTTTCGTGATCGAACGTTTACTTATGTTCTCTTTCTCTGTCCTCCCAGCTCTGCTGGCAACCGCTTTTCTCACCTATCTCCAAAAATTTAAGAATGCCTCGCGACGACACTCCTGCGAACCGCGTAAAGTGCCGAATAGATCAATTACAGCGCCTTAGCTCACGATCGCCAGGGTCTCGTGGCGACGATGTGTCAGGCACAACCTCTTGGGACGTCATAGCTACCGATGGAAACCTGCAATCCCTTCTGATGAAGTCTAAAAATATACCCTCTCTAACTCTTAGCATCGTGCGCTTTGCAATCTGCTGAATACGAATACTAGACGACATTCGACAAGATCTGGTCGATGACATATTTTACATTGTCGTCCTCGATTAGCTGTCGCGTGACAGCACCCATAAACACTCGATCCTAGTGCAGCCTCACGAGTTGGACCACTTTAAGGATACTCAACCTAACCTATCAACTTCAACATGAATGGATCTTGATCAAGACCAGAGCACTGCCATCTCGCTACGAGTGCCTGGAGATGGGTGAAACCACCGAAAGTCCGCCCTCTGCTCCGGAACTGCGCTTGCTTTGCTGAGAGAGCGCACTTGTGATCTGCTGAAGGCGGACCCTAGACGTTACCGACCGCGTCTGCCGCATGTGGCGATCGTAGTCGTCATATTCGACGGCACCACGCAGCACGATGAGTTCGTCTCGGTCGTACGTTACGAGGCGCCACAACGATCGACAGAGCCATCCAAACAAGGTCAGGATCCGATTGAGAAAGAAGGAGCCAACAGACCAGTCCGCTGCACTCGTCGAGTAGCCAACGCGATGGAGGATCTCGCGGTCTACGAACCTCTGGGAGTGCCATGACGTAAGGTCGTACGCAAGGAGCACAAGCATCACGAGAAACGATATATGAACAGCTGCAACGAGCCAGCGCACGTCGAAACCAAGCAGATGTCGTCGATTTGGCGGCACGGCGTCTAGTAGCATAGCCCAGTGGAGCCACAGAAGATTCGCGATTGACGCGAATGCCCGAGCATCCCAGTCACTCAGATCACACATGCACAAGTGCGAGAGAACGAGCTGCACGAAGAGAAAGAGAAAGTCAAAGTTGGTGTGAAGGAGCCAGAGCAAGTCGATCTGGTGGACCCAGCAGAGGAAGTATGCCCACACGCGCGCGGTTGCTACTAGGCTTGCCACGCCAAGCGCATAGACAATGCGCTCATGGCCAGAGCGACCAGAGGTCACAGCAGAAAACGTTGCGCAAATCGTCGTGAGGCCCACCGCTGTCGAGATGAACAGGTCGTATTGCATGAGCCGAGTCCAGAATGGACCGGACTGTTGCTCCCGTATCAGCGTCCTGTTGGCATCGATAACTTGTTGGAGACCACGGCAGCGCAGCTGAAGACAGTCTTCGTTGAAGGAGCTCTTGGCTGGTCGGTGCTGGATACTCTGACGGGAGCTTGTCGCTCGCTCTTTCCACTTGAGGCGACTTCGCAGCAACGCGCAACGCACTGTGGTCATCGTGACCTTGTTGGTAGTTCGCGCGGTCGCGAAGTGGCGTCGGACGAAGGCGTTGTGCGCATTCGTGATTGTGATCACAAAGAAGCCGTGGGCCATTATGGTCTGGGCCGTGACAGGTCGGTCGTATACATGAACAACTACAACCTCGTGAACGTCTTCCACCAGCGAGAGCGAGAGCACAAGTGCATCGACGAAGCATACGACTGTTCCGAGGATCGACACCGCGAAGAAGATCTTCGACGCACGGTAGTGGGCGTCCGCAAGCAGGAAGAACACGAGCGTCGGTATCATGGAGAGCAGTGCAAAGGCGCGCGCGTCGCTTGT
Source organism: Pythium myriotylum (assembly GCA_023091665.1). Lineage (NCBI taxonomy): Eukaryota > Oomycota > Peronosporomycetes > Pythiales > Pythiaceae > Pythium > Pythium myriotylum. The sequence continues at coordinate 949,618 of JALJCQ010000022.1, read as the reverse complement.
GTACACGGCGAGCAGCACGGGCGAGACGATACACGTGAGGCACTGGTACCAGAAGTCGTACGTGCCAAGCAGCAGCACGACCATGTCGTACCGAAGCCCGAGAAACGAGGCTACCATTGGCACAATTGTCAACGGTGTGGTGATGAGAGATATCCACCGGCCAGCAGGCGCTGGGTAGAACGCGACAGCCGCCGCAAGGGTTCCGGCGACAAAGTGGACTGCCATAAGTTGGCGTCCGTATCGACGAAGCATCGCGTTGTGTCGCGCTAGCACGCGAGCAGAGAGCCATTCAGACTTGACGGTGCGGGAGGTTTTGACGGCCGGCATTTCGCGGCTCGCCTCGATTGTGTAGAGCATCGAGAGCGAGTCCACGCTCGGTGAACATGGGAGCGGTATCACTTGACGCATCGATCGAGCGGGCGAGTTAAGGAGGTGTTTGGGTGTTGGTGAAGGCTCAGAGAGAGAGGAAATATGCCTATGTTTAGACAATCTAATAGACGGAATCCCTGAGGGCCCAATCAATCGCGACTTCGTTGTCTCGACTGACGTCCCTTTGTAGCGTCAGGCTTGTGTTCTATCAACGTTCGTGGCCAGGTATGAATGACCCCCCCCCCCAGGGATCGAAAATGGTGTGATCGACGAGAATTTGGGTCTACGACTCCGTTCTATCTGTAAATCGTCTCACGTTGGGTTGCGTCTACCACATTCCTTTCAATCGTGATAACACGGACTGGCCACGATACTTGCTCCCTATGTTTATCGTTTTTGTGAGACTTTCTTAGTTGGTTGTCTCGCCCTGGGGTTTTTGCTTCCTTTGTTCCGATAGCGCAGACGTAAACTGACGAATCTTGATCTTGGAGGGGGCAGACTTTGTCTGCCGCTTGGTCGTCTCATAGTCGTCGTACTCGACGGCGCCGTCGAGCACGAAGAATTCGTTGGTGTCGTAGGTTGTGAGGCGCCAGAGCGACCGTGAGAGCCACGCAAAGAGCGTCGGGAACCTGTTCAGAAAGAAAGATGCGACGGACCAATCGACTGAATGCGCGCCGAGTTTGACGACCCAATCGTCTCTGAACTGTTGCGAGTTGAGAGCGAGCAGATCGTACGCGCCGAGCGCCAAAGCGACAAGAAATGAGCTCTCGATCGCTGCTGCCAGCCGCCGAGCATCCACTCCGAGCAGCCTTCGCATATCCGGTGGAATCGCGTCAATGGTCAGTGCCCAGTGGATCCAGAGCAGACTTGCGATGGACGCCAGCGCGCGACCGTCCCAGTCGCTCATGGAGGCGAGGCAGACGTGCGAGAGGACGAGCTGTACAAATATGAATAAGAAGTGGAAACTGGTGTGCAGCAACCAGAGCACGTCGAGCTGATCCACGTAGCAGAAGAAGAATATCCACACACGTGAGGTCGTTAGAAGACTTGTGAGCCCAAGTATGAAGACGACTGAGTCCATGCGAGGTAGTCCAGCTGATACTGTCGCGAAAGTTGCTGTCATAGTTGCATACCCTACAGCAGCGCTAACGAGCAGCTCTCCTTCGACAAACCAGAGCTTCCAAGCGCCAAATGCATGGCAGTGGCGCCCAGTAGACAACAAGAGCGTGCGATTCGCGTCGATGACGTGGTGCGGCCTGCTGCAGCGAAGTTGGATTGTATCTTTGTTGAACGAACTTCTGACTGGTCGCAGCTGAACGGCCTGTCGCGATCCGGAGAGCTGACCTTGCCACCGCAGCCGACTTCGATACAACGCACACCGCACAATCGTCATAGGTTGGCCCTTGAGAGCTTCGTCCTTTGACGCTCTGACAAAATGACGCCGCACGTAGGCGTTGCGTACGTGAATGATGGTGATCACAACGAGGCCATGGATCATTACCGAAGTGCCCGTAATCGACGTCTGGTCGCCGATAGATACCAACTTAATCGGATGAGACTCGGCGATTGTCGAGACTGCCAAGAGCCACACGTCAGCGAAGCACATGGCGGCAGCGATGCACGCGAACGCAAACACGATACGCGCAGCTCGCAAGTTCGCGTCGGCCAGCAGGATGACGAACTGCATGGGCACTATCCCAGCCGCGGCAGCGATGCGAGCATCTCGCATGTAGATCCCGAAGAGCAGTGCACTAGTAAATGAAGTAACGAACTGGTACCAGAAGTCGAATGTTCCTAGGACCAGCAAGATCATGTCGTAGCGCATGCCGAGTAGGATCGCGACGGTTGTGACGAGCATCGGCGGTGTAGATACCAAAGCGATCCAGCGGCCGACGGGCGCCGAATAGAACGCAATCGCTATGCAAAGACAGCTCGAGACTGCATTCACGACCAACACAAAGCCGCCGAACCGGTGTAGGAGCCTATTGTATACTCGCAGTCCGCGCGGTGAGAGCCACATCGCCTTGATCGTTTGCTTGGCGCGAATGGTCGCGAGATCACGACTAACTTCGATCGTGTAGAGACGAGAAAGTGCCGACGGCGCCGAAGTCGAGCTATCGACTGGAACCACGCTGGTCTGGGCCAGCATCGCGGACTGAGCTGACGGAACGACGAACGACGGTTGTGAATACGCGAAATAGCTCAAACAAATTGGAAATGATAGAATATATTAGAAAAGGGAGGAATCAAATATGGCTACACTGGCGATGGCTACACTGGTGGTGTTGCCTCTACTTGAACTTCATCTCGTTATCCATCACGTGCCCGCCGTTGCCGCGCGCTTTGAGGCGCTTGCAGGCGATGATGAGGCAGACGTTGACGGGGATCAGGAAGATGCCGGCGAGGAAGAGCATCAGCGAAATCATCGTGAAGGCCGGCATCAGGTCACCACACAGCGCGTCGTAGATCTTGTAGTAGCCTGTCGCAATGAACGTGCAGTGCATTGCAACTTCAAAGTCGTCGACGCTCTTGATCAACGAGGCCTCGAGATCGTTCTTGATCGTCGTGATCTTGCCGTCCAAAGTTGTGGTCTTGGACTTGAAGTCGTCGGTGTAGTCAGTGACCACTGTAATATTGGTGTGGAGATCGGTGATGAACTGGCCAGAGTCACGTTTCACCAAGACGGCCATCTTTGCATTGCGGTAGATACTCACGACAAAGTCCGAGAACGTGCAGGTGCTGCCACCGTCCGGGCACGTATAGGCCTTGCCATCAGCAGTTTTGTCACACGGCGCATCCCACCTGGACGAGTACCACAGCTTCACGTACTCTTCAGGTGTTTGTGTCGATGGCGTTCGAGTACCACCAGTCACAGTCCACGGCTCGTCAACATTTGCTTCTGTGTAACTGTCGCTTGGCTTACATTGTGTGCCGGCCTGGGTAACGAAGCCGTTCAATGTGCTGAGCGCAGTGTCAATGTCAGATTGCTTGAGGTTGAATGTAGACTCATTGGTAGCCTTGATTGTGTTCGCGAAAGTGTCCAGCTCGGAGAAGTCAAGCATCGACGACAGATCATTGTCGGGGAATTTGATGCCGCCACGGGCAAACTCGAGCGACGAGCTGAGGTTGAAAGTGTCAATCAGGGATTCGTTCTTGAAACAGGCGTTGATGCCCTTGGCCTCGTCTCCAAGGGCGACCGTCCAGTCATTGACCAGAATTTTAGACACTTCGCATACATCACCAAGTACGACACTGATCGCGAGGAAGATTGCACTGATCAGGAAAGTCAGGATGAGTGCAATGAAGCCAATGATGTACGCAATGTGGATGATGTTCGCCAAGAACTTCAGCGGAGTGAGGCCGAACAAGACACCGACGAAGCCGATCGCGATCACAACCAGTGCAAGAGCAAACAACGCCAAGACTCCTGCTTGCTGAGCCGACTTCTGCTTCTCGTACTGACTCTGAATGTCGTCTACTTTACCCTTGGCATCATTGATGGTGTTAACCAGTGTGCCAAGTTTGTCAACTTGATTGTTGACTGTGCTCTTCACCGAAGCAGCAATGTCGACAAGCATGGTGTTTAAATTCTCGCGGACCGACTTCAGCTGCGAGATACCTTGACCAGCGTTGTCTGTGATTTGCGTCGTCGCTTTGTCAACTTCGGTGCTGATGGTGGTGCAGACAAGGCATGGGAGGCAGAATTTGTCACTGGCCTTCAGCTCGCACCCGGTGGGAAGCGTGCGGTTCGCGGAGTATGAGCCAAAATCCTCAAGCTTGCCCGTTAAGCCTGTCAGACCATCTTCGATGAAGTCAGTTCCAGCTAGCTGAACTTTGATCTTGTCAGCGGAATCGGTTACTGAGTCTCGAATGCTTACGAGCGGTGACTCGATGTCTCCAATCCACGTGTTGGCGTTATCCAGCGTTTCGGAAGCTGCATTGAAAGTGTCGGTCACAGACGATGTGACTGTCTTCTGGTACAGAAGAGACACACCCGCGACAACAATAACGCCAATCGCAAAGAGAAGGAAGAAGAGCAACGGCCAGAACTTTTGCATGCAGGTGTACCCACCTTCCTTGGGCGATCGGCCACCGCAGCGGTTGCAGCAGCAGCGACACATGAGGAAGAAGATCATCGTGAGCAGACTCAACACGGCGAGGATGATGCCGGGGACGACGAAGATCATCAGGCCTTGCGCCCACTTCATCACTGTGTCCTTCGCCTTGTCCTTGGTCATTGCACCATCAGCCGGTTGCGCTGCCTCTTCGGTAGAATACACCGGGCGGCGCTCTGTATCGTTCGGACCAATCTCGGCCCAGTAACAGTTGGGCTTGACCTCGCATTGACCTTGTGCGTACGCCTGTTTGACTGCATCATCCGTCTGAGATGTAATCTGGACTTGGACGCAATTTCCTGAATCGTCCTTGTAGGCGCGGTCGCTCGAGGCGTCAACAAATCGGATCTGTGGTTGCTTAGTGACATCCGAACTTTTCTTCAGCTGCTCACACAGTTCAATCTTCACGGCCGTGACTAGATCGTTGTAGAACTTGTCCGTGCCACCTCGTAACTGCTTGACTGCCTTGCGCACAGAGGCTCCAACCTCATTGGCCTTGTTCACAGCATCGTTGAGGGTTGAGTTGGTATCTAAACGGCGATGTGCACTCTGCTGAAGGGCTATTGCGTCGGCTCGAGCTTGCGCTAGGGCTTGTGCATGTGCATGTGCGAGACTGCCATACTGGCCACGAAAGTGAGCGGCGGCAAACCCTGGAAATGCAGCTTCAGCGGTGGGGATAGTGGCCACGACTGCGAGAGTTGTAGCTCCGAGTGTAGCGTACTTCACCCACTTGCCCCAGCGCGATGATTTTTGAGCATCACGATCATGCGCTTGCCTCGGCATGATCGAGTTGCGTTGCGTTGGCTTCTCTTGTTTGTTACCGAGTCGTAGTCAGCTCTAAAGAGGAAGTGAGAACACGAAATTCCCGCCGGAAATGTGACTGCGAAGAGACCACGCTTTTTCTGGATACGTGAGAGACCAGACCAAGCCTTTCACTCCCAAGTATCCAAGCTGACTGCTATTCTTGGCCCTGGTCTGAGAAAAGCTGCTCTTTTCTCAGAGCAACAGATCCAACAGCTTTCGTACCCACCTTCCCCGCATTCTGATGATTGAGCGGCTGAAAATCCTAGTTCAAAAACAGCTCATGCGTTTCAGTCACAGATCTGGTACCAAGTCCAACGTGGCCACCATGCGAAGAGACGAGAGCTCGCGATCATGCTTGCAGTTGGGTCGATGCAGTTGACCCCGCTATCACTCGCACATATTGTGCGGGGGCTGTTTCTTCTCGAACACGGAGATAGGAACCAAATTACTTGGTTCAGACGAGGAGGCCGTGGAGAGCTTCAGGATGGGTGGGTAAGTCGGAAGGAGTGAGTTCCATCCGACTTACCCATCCTGAAGCTCTCAATGACTGCCGCTGCACACCTGCACGGAATCTGAACAATTGATTTGTGGACGAAGTTTTCATTGTTTGCATTGCCCTTGACAGGTCCTTTCATAATCTTCAGCTTTGTGCAGCCAGTAGGCACTGACTACGGTGCATAGTAGCAGCTCTAAACAGACAGCGCCTTGGAGACGATGCGAGACTGCTCGATCTGGTGGACAGCGTGGTAGCCCGTGGCAGGAGCCGCGGCAGCAACGCGACCCACGTACGATGGTCGCCGGTCATCATTGTTAATCTTCGTCAGAGCCGTCTCAATGCGCGGGGCGACATAGGTCCAGAAGCCCATGTTCTGTGGCTCCTCCTGGACCCACGTGACATCAGCATTCTTGTACTTCGCCACTTCTTCCGCAACCTTGTCGAACGGGAACGGTGCGATCTGCTCGACACGCACGATGGCGACGTCATTGATGCCCTTCTCCTCACGCTCCTGCACAAGCTCGTAGTAGATCTTGCCAGAACACAGTATAACACGCTTGACGTCCTCATCCTTGACCAGGACATCTGGTGTAGCCTCCGGTAGCACGCGGTGGAAGCGAGTGCCCTCAGCCATATCTTCCAGCTTGGATGAGGCCTGACGAAGACGGAGCAGACTCTTCGGCTGCACCGAGATGAGTGGCTTACGGAAGTCGCGGTGGATCTGGCGGCGCAGTACGTGGAAGTACTGGGCGGGTGTGGAGCAGTTCACCACCTGCCAGTTCGTGTGCTGGATCTGCATGCGATTCTCCTCGTCCATCACGGGCACAACACTCGGATCGTCGTCGGTCATCTGCAGGAAACGCTCGATACGGCACGATGAGTGCTCAGCGCCCTGTCCCTCGTAACCGTGCGGCAGCAGAAGGACGAGGCCCGACTGGCGCATCCACTTGTCTTCACCGGCGCTCAGGAACTGATCAATCATGATCTGGGCACCGTTCGCGAAGTCACCGAACTGGGCTTCCCACATGACGAGGGCGTTCGGGTTCTCGAGCGAGTAACCGAGTTCGAAGCCCATCACACCGAATTCGGACAGCGAACTGTTCGAGGCGACAAACTCGGCCTGCACCTCCGGCACTGCACCTTCCTCCGATGCCTCGTAGTCGAGGGGCGCCGACGCCGACGATTCCTTGACCAGGTGGTTCAACGGCACGTATTCAGAGTTGGTCTTCTGGTCGTGGAGGACAGCATGGCGGTGGCTGAACGTACCACGCTCAACATCCTGGCCACTGATGCGGACGTGGTTACCCTCGAGCAGCAATGTACCCCAGGCAAGAGCCTCAGCCGTGCCCCAATCAATACCTTCTCCGGCATCGATCGTAGCCTTCTTAGCGGAGATGATGCGTTCCAGCTGACGGTTGAGTGCAAAGCCTTCCGGAATCTCGGTGAGCTTCGCACCGACATGCTTGAGCACCGAAGTGTTGACACCCGTGCGGCGGATACGCGACTGCTGGTTAGGACTCTTGAACGACTCCCAGCGGTTGGCAAGCCAGTCACTCTTCTTGGCTGGCTCCCAGTCCTTAGACTCTTCGAACGTGCGAGTGAAGAAGTTCCAGACCTTGTCCGTGATCGCATCACACTCAGCCTTGGAGGCGACGCCGCTCTTGACGAGCTTGTCGGCATACATGTCCAACACTGAGTTCATCTTCGAGATCTTGTCGTACATGAGCGGCTGGGTAAAGAACGGGTTGTCAATTTCGTTGTGGCCGAAGCGACGGTAGCACGTCAAGTTGATGATAACGTCAGCCGACCACTGCTGGCGCCATTCGGCGGCAAGCTCAAAGACCTTGACGACGGCTTCCGGGTCGTCGCCGTTCACGTGAAGAATCGGCACGTCGAACGCCTTGCCGAGATCCGAGCAGTACTGGGACGAGCGCGAGTTGTTCGGGTCGGTCGTGAAACCAATCTGGTTGTTCACAACAACGTGAACAGTTCCGCCCGTATCGTAATTCTCGAGCTCCGCAAGGTGCATGGTCTCGTAGACGACACCCTGGCCACTGAATGCCGCATCACCGTGAAGCAACAGCGGCATCACCTTACGCTCAGCCTCGAGGTCGTTGCCCAGGTAGTACTGCTTAGCCTTCGCCTTGCCGACTACCACCGGGTCGACAGCTTCGAGGTGCGATGGGTTCGCCACAAGCGACAAGTGCACGTGGCGGCCATCCGGGTACATGCGATCGTAGCTCGTACCCAAGTGGTACTTGACATCGCCCGAGTTGGACCAGTCCTCAACATCGGTCTGCTTGTACGACTCGACGTCGATATGCGTTCCCTGGAACTCCTTGAAGATCTGTTGGATCGGCTTGCGGATGACGTTCGAGAGCACGTTAAGACGGCCACGGTGCGGCATACCGATGACGACGTGTTCCATGCCAAGCTCGGTGGCGCGGTCGATCATGTACTTGAGACCTGGAATGAGCGACTCGGCACCATCAAGTCCGAAACGCTTGGTGGTGTTGTACTTGTTGCCAAGGAAACGCTCGAAGACGACCGAGAACGCAAGGCGCTCGAGGATGTGCAGCTGCTTCTCCTTGGTCTCTTCCTCACGGACGAGCGACTCAACCTTGGTACGGATCCAGTTGCACTTGTCCCGGTTCAGGATGTGCATGTATTGCTGTCATGCCGAGAGAATTGGATCAATAAATCGCGGCCGGACGATACAATAAAAGCAACCAACCACGTACCACGCCGACCGTGCTGCAGTACGTCTCCTTGAGACGCTGGACGATCTGGCCGAGCGTGAGCTGGTGGCCCTCGGCCAACTCCTCGAGAAAACCCGAGACACCAGACGAGCTATTGTCCATTCCACATTGTCAGTCCAGCCACTCCTCGCCCCACTCCTCGTCACCAGCCACGGGACGTACAAGTTCTTGGGGATGGTGATCACACGGTCGAGATCAGCCTGCGTGAAGCCGTACATCTCAATGTCGAGCTCGGGCAGCTGCGGGCGCTGCTGGAGACCGAGCGGGTCGAGGTTGGCGGCTTCGTGGCCGCGCGACTGGTACGCGCGGATGAGGTAGCTCAGGCCGAGCGCGTCGTTGTGGTCGGGCGAGGACGCGTGCGCGGCCGCGACGCCGCGGTTCACCGACACGACGGGCGTGACGCCGCTCTGGATGGTCGGCGGCGGGATGAACGCCTCGCCGGGCACGGCGCCGCTCTCGAGCTGGCGAAAGTAGACGTCCCAGGACTTGTGCACACTACGCGACACCCATAGCACACACACACCGCGTTCAATCGACTACCATTCTCACTATCTACAACAGAGACGCGACGCACCTGACGGGGTCCTGCTTCCACGAGGCGTACATCTCCTCGACGTAGGCGTTGTTGGTGCCCGTGAGGAAGGTCTCGCTCGGGTGCGGCGTGGACGAGAGCGCGCGCAGCCACTGCGCCGGCGGCTTGGCCGCGCGGGCCTGCACGCCGCGGCGCACGGCCCTGGCGGCCGCCGCGAAGAGCTGCTGCGTCATGGCGGAGGAGAGAGAGCGAGAGAGACCGAGAGGCGAGGGGGAAGGAGCGCCGATGAGTGACTGGCGACCTCGAGGCAGCCCCACATTTTGGAGTCGGGGGGTATAGTGGTATACAGGGGGTATACATCCAGCCCCGGAAGATCCCTGCGATGCGTAAACGAGGACTTGTAGGAGTTGATATGTGAAGCGGTCGAGAGAGCAGGTGTGTGGGAGGAGAAGAGGGATGGGAACTGTGGAAAGAGATAGTTTGGAAGAAATGATGGGATGAGATCGATGGGTCTCGAGCGGAGGGGAAGCGGTGTTTAAAACAGATTTCTGGTGTTTGGTTGTTGGTTAAACGACTCAGAGTCAGACTCAGATCCCAGAGCCAGCCGTCGGGACCACCAGCAGATCGGAGGAGATGCAATGCGACGAGGCAGAGAGCCTCGCAATTGCGTGTGACCCACACACACACACACACCCGAGTGACTCGGTAGTCGTCATGATGGCGCTTCACCATCATCACCCCGTGTGGGGCATTCCTAACAGGACATAGGGAGAGACTTGCTCCATTGAAGGTGTCGTCGAGATCGTTGGTCGTGGTCGCGTCAGTGGCGATTGACGCTCCCAACTTTCCAATCAGCATTGCGACAATCTGACGAACCCAAACCCACAACGATTTCACACACTCCCGCTGCTGACATTGGGCACTGAGGTCTTGAGTCACGTAGGTTTTCGAAGCTTTCATGTGCGTTGTCCTGTGCATTCCCCCGTAGACGGTGAGGGGGGATATTCAATGCGAAATCCTTACTGGAGAACACAGGAGGATGATATTGGAGTCCTTGCCACCAGAGTATTGATCCATGTACGCCTGTGTTGGACAATAAAGTGGACATTAGCGAGAACAAGAGAAATCACCATCACTTCAGTTGATTTGCTTTCATCATAAAGAGTAGATGAGATGTAAACGTGCACACGCGAGCTCAAATCCAAACGACACTCGTCTCGACGTGATTCAAAAGTGCTAGTCAGGACGACGTGGCAAGCAGGTCACCCGATCATGAGCCCATTAACCCATGACGATCTTGCGCAGCTCGTTATTCTTGAGCACGCTGCGCAACGACCATGGGTTGTACGCTCCTTGCGCGTCGTCGCCATAGACGCGCCAGCTCCAGAACGCCCAGCCAGCCGTGGCCTTGGCGAACTGCTTGACCATCGCCGACGCAAACTTGCGGTAGCCATCGGTCTCAACCTTCGAGTACTGACCAGAGTTCGCGAAGCTCCACTCGCCGAGGTACATCTTGTTGGAGTTGGGGCGGTTGGTCCACTTGTCGATTTTGGTCTTGAACCTACCAGAGATCTTCTTGTTGACGAGATCGTCAGCCGAGACGCCCTCGTAGCCCCACAAGAAGTACGGGTGCCACTCGACCCAGACGTTCGTGTACTGCGGCTTCTCCATGAAACCCGCGAGGTTGTCGGCGGTCTGCTTGTACAGCAACGGCATGATCGAGATGACACAGTCCGAGCTGACCGCACGCACCACCTTGTACGCGTCCTTGTAGTACTGGTTCAGGATCTTCTCGTCGACCTGCGCCATGGGTTCGTTCAGCAAGCCGAGGCCGAGGAAGGCGGCATCGTCCTTGTAACGCTTGGCGAGGAACTCGGCGACGTAGATGGTGTTCTTGACGTTGCTCTCGTACTTGCTCCAGTAAGCCTGCTTGCTCACGGTTGGCGCCGAGTGGTCGTTGCCGTTCTGGGACCCCTTGGCAGCGTGGATGCTGATCATGACGGCGATGTTGTGCTTGAGCGCCCAGTCCTTGATGAGCTTATCGAGGTACTGGAGCGTGTTCTTCGGGAACACTTTCCACTCGTCGTTACCGCCCGCGTATGGATCATTGCCAGTGATCCAGTATCCAACAGGGACACGGACGGTGTTGAGTCCCGCCTTCGCGATATCTTGGATATCCTTCTCCGTCACGAACGTTGCGTGGTGGTTCGCGAAGGCTTCAAGACGCTTGGCGGTGTTACCACCCTTCTTGAGAATCTGGAACTCACCGGCGCTCTTGAGATCAGTGGGGAGGTTGTCGTACATGGGTGCCGAGGGAGTCATCCAGTGTTCCGAGACGAGCCAACCACCAAGGTTGACACCGCGTGACGAGGTCTGTCCGCTGCGGATCTTCCACTGGACGTGGTTGGGGTTCGGTCGGTTCACCGCCAGAGGAGCGATCTCAGGAGCCTCGACCGTTGGTGTTTCGTCGTTGGGGTACAAGCTCTCTGACGGAGCGGAAGATCCCGATTGGCTGCCGCCAGCATCGCTGGTGACGTTGTCACCGAAGCTGATGCTCTGGAAAGTTTCGCTTGGCGTTGCCGAGACGGCTGCAGCGGCGACGAGGCAGGAGAGGGCGAGGGTGCGAAGCATTGCCGTCGAGACTTCTGCGGTGGTTGGCAAATGCCAGAATGAGACGATGCTAGAATGAGACGTAGGCTCTCACACTGGAACCAATTCGTTTCAGGGCCATTCCTTGTGGACCGGACACTGAGTGTCTTACTACGCCTGACAAGGATGCGTTAGATGAAGACAAGTGGTGGCCGATCAACACTATCCTTGAAGGTTCTCACCTATGCGACGTGGATGGTCCTCCATACGCCAGTCGTTCGACAGGTTGAGTGGTAGGCTCCGTGCCTGTAGTGCCTACTAGGTACTGAAGAGATAGTAGGCGTACTTGTCGAGCCCAAGTAGACGAACGGGAAGGCGTAGAAGGCAACATACCGAGTATGGATTCGCATATTGAGCGCACTATACTCGATCATCATCGTCGCCATCATCATCTGGCAGCAAACGGGATACCAAGCGAGTGCAACTCTGCTGAGCGTGCGAGATCACGTCGAACATGATAGAGTGACCGCGTGAGGCGTCACGTGCTTATCCCTGTTGACGTGTCGGGCCCGATAAAGTGAAAATCTTTACCTCCGTATTTGGTAAACATCTGCAGTAGTAAACTCACTAACATTCAATAGTCCTCACTTCGATCAAACTGTCCGCGGGCGCTTAACGATGTGAAATGATCCTGTTCTCATTTTGGAACCGTTTGTAGACGAGATTCAAGTTTTTTGCGGTTTTGTCGTAGCTTTGAGGTGATGTGGATGAAATACGAAGTTCGAACGATAGTGCAGAATATGGCTATCAGAACCTGACGAGTCGAGTCAACCTGTCTTCTACGCTATGCCCAAAGATGTACAGTAACTTCACAACATGGTAGACTGGGCTTGCATCTCTGTGTGTCTTCACACTAGGGGGAAATCGACAGTGGTGTCACGCCGACATTTTCACCAGATGAAACACTGACAACTGATCAAAACCGCGATGGATTCTTCGTGGAGGTCAAGTCATGTCACCCTCTGAGATGGATCAAACACATCTCGTCGTCTGAGAAAAGCTACGTCCATCGTCCAATGTTACAGAGGTGAGCATGGGCTGTTGCGTCTAGTTAGGTGGGGTACTTCCTACAACAACACGAGAAAACCGTCGTGTGTTCTGCAACCTAAGGTGATTGAGTCAATCGCAGGGAACCGACACGTCAACAGGGATAAGCACGTGACGCCTCACGCGGTCACTCTATCATGTTCGACGTGATCTCGCACGCTCAGCAGAGTTGCACTCGCTTGGTATCCCGTTTGCTGCCAGATGATGATGGCGACGATGATGATCGAGTATAGTGCGCTCAATATGCGAATCCATACTCGGTATGTTGCCTTCTACGCCTTCCCGTTCGTCTACTTGGGCTCGACAAGTACGCCTACTATCTCTTCAGTACCTAGTAGGCACTACAGGCACGGAGCCTACCACTCAACCTGTCGAACGACTGGCGTATGGAGGACCATCCACGTCGCATAGGTGAGAACCTTCAAGGATAGTGTTGATCGGCCACCACTTGTCTTCATCTAACGCATCCTTGTCAGGCGTAGTAAGACACTCAGTGTCCGGTCCACAAGGAATGGCCCTGAAACGAATTGGTTCCAGTGTGAGAGCCTACGTCTCATTCTAGCATCGTCTCATTCTGGCATTTGCCAACCACCGCAGAAGTCTCGACGGCAATGCTTCGCACCCTCGCCCTCTCCTGCCTCGTCGCCGCTGCAGCCGTCTCGGCAACGCCAAGCGAAACTTTCCAGAGCATCAGCTTCGGTGACAACGTCACCAGCGATGCTGGCGGCAGCCAATCGGGATCTTCCGCTCCGTCAGAGAGCTTGTACCCCAACGACGAAACACCAACGGTCGAGGCTCCTGAGATCGCTCCTCTGGCGGTGAACCGACCGAACCCCAACCACGTCCAGTGGAAGATCCGCAGCGGACAGACCTCGTCACGCGGTGTCAACCTTGGTGGTTGGCTCGTCTCGGAACACTGGATGACTCCCTCGGCACCCATGTACGACAACCTCCCCACTGATCTCAAGAGCGCCGGTGAGTTCCAGATTCTCAAGAAGGGTGGTAACACCGCCAAGCGTCTTGAAGCCTTCGCGAACCACCACGCAACGTTCGTGACGGAGAAGGATATCCAAGATATCGCGAAGGCGGGACTCAACACCGTCCGTGTCCCTGTTGGATACTGGATCACTGGCAATGATCCATACGCGGGCGGTAACGACGAGTGGAAAGTGTTCCCGAAGAACACGCTCCAGTACCTCGATAAGCTCATCAAGGACTGGGCGCTCAAGCACAACATCGCCGTCATGATCAGCATCCACGCTGCCAAGGGGTCCCAGAACGGCAACGACCACTCGGCGCCAACCGTGAGCAAGCAGGCTTACTGGAGCAAGTACGAGAGCAACGTCAAGAACACCATCTACGTCGCCGAGTTCCTCGCCAAGCGTTACAAGGACGATGCCGCCTTCCTCGGCCTCGGCTTGCTGAACGAACCCATGGCGCAGGTCGACGAGAAGATCCTGAACCAGTACTACAAGGACGCGTACAAGGTGGTGCGTGCGGTCAGCTCGGACTGTGTCATCTCGATCATGCCGTTGCTGTACAAGCAGACCGCCGACAACCTCGCGGGTTTCATGGAGAAGCCGCAGTACACGAACGTCTGGGTCGAGTGGCACCCGTACTTCTTGTGGGGCTACGAGGGCGTCTCGGCTGACGATCTCGTCAACAAGAAGATCTCTGGTAGGTTCAAGACCAAAATCGACAAGTGGACCAACCGCCCCAACTCCAACAAGATGTACCTCGGCGAGTGGAGCTTCGCGAACTCTGGTCAGTACTCGAAGGTTGAGACCGATGGCTACCGCAAGTTTGCGTCGGCGATGGTCAAGCAGTTCGCCAAGGCCACGGCTGGCTGGGCGTTCTGGAGCTGGCGCGTCTATGGCGACGACGCGCAAGGAGCGTACAACCCATGGTCGTTGCGCAGCGTGCTCAAGAATAACGAGCTGCGCAAGATCGTCATGGGTTAATGGGCTCATGATCGGGTGACCTGCTTGCCACGTCGTCCTGACTAGCACTTTTGAATCACGTCGAGACGAGTGTCGTTTGGATTTGAGCTCGCGTGTGCACGTTTACATCTCATCTACTCTTTATGATGAAAGCAAATCAACTGAAGTGATGGTGATTTCTCTTGTTCTCGCTAATGTCCACTTTATTGTCCAACACAGGCGTACATGGGTCAATATTCTGATGGCAAGGACTCCAACACCACTAAGCTTTCGTCACTCTGCGTAACTCTCGCCTTTTCGTGCAGGACGTCATCATCACCATCGCTCTCTTTTCTGGAAACGGCATCCGCAAGTCTCGGACAAGATTTCAATTATAGCTCTGTGACTGGGTCTAGCTTTGACTGGCGTCCGAGCCCAAAAGAATCTTGCTCAACGCAGGCTTCGCGAGTACATTTCGCATCGACCATGCGTTGAAGGCACCGTCGTGGTCGTCGTCGTACACACGCCAGCTCCAGTACGTCCACCCGCCCTTGGCCTGGTCCATCACCTTGATCTGCGCCTTGGCCCAGCTCTGGAATGCATCCGTGTCTGGGTTCGGGAACTGACCCGTGTTCGCCAAACACCACTCGCCGAAGAAGAGCTTGTTGGCGTTCGGACGGCTATTCCACGTGTTGACCTTGTTCTGGAAGTCGGTCGCGATCGACTTGGTGAGGAGATCCGACGCCGACACGGAGTCGTACCCCCAGATAAAGTACGGGTGCCACTCGACCCAGACGTTCGTGTACTCGGGGGCCTCCATGAACCCATTCAAGTTCGTGGCGTCCTGCTTCGAGAGCATCGGCATGATCGACAGGATGCAATCTGTTCCCGTCGCACGCACGGCCTTGTATGCGTCCTTGTAGTACTGGTTCACGATATTCTCGTTCGTCTCGCCATTCGGCTCGTTCAGCAGACCCATGCCGAGGAACGCCGCGTCGTTCTTGTATCGATCAGCCAGGTACCGTGCGAGGTAGATGGTGTTATTGACGTTCTCTTCAAAGTCGCTCCAGTAGGCCTTGCCAGGGGTTGTCGGTGCCGAGTGGTCAGCTCCGTTCTGAGAGCCTTTGGCGCCGTGGATACTTATCATGACGGCGATGTTGTGCTTGAGCGCCCAGTTCTTGATCAGCTTGTCCAGGTACACGACGGTACCATTGGGGAAAACTTTCCAATCTGGATTGGAGCCGCTTTCGCTCGGATCGCTCCCCATGATCCAGTAGCCTACCGGGACGCGCACAGTGTTCAAGCCAGCTCGAGCGATGTCTTGGATGTCTCTCTCGGTGACAAAAGTGTCGTGATGGTTTGTAAATGCCTGGAGGCGCTTGGCAGTGTTACCCCCATTCTTCAGCACTTGAAACTCGCCTCCATTGGAGACTCCGGGTGGAAGATCGGCAAACATTGGTGCCGAGGAAGTCATCCATTGCTCTGAGACAAGCCAGCCTCCGAGGTTGACACCCCGGGATGGTGTGTCACCCTTGCGGATCTTCCACTGGATGTGATTGGTGGTGGATTGATCAGGAGAGTCACCCTTAGCAGATCCAACTGTCCGTGCCTCGGTATTTGGATGCACGCTTCCGAGAACCCACGATCCCAGTTGACCGCCGTCAGTGTTGCTGGTGATGGCGAAGTTCTGGGCGACATCGTTCGGCGCAGCCAAAGCTACTGAGAAGATCGAGAAGCACGAAAGCACGAGCGCGTGGAGCATTTTGTAGTTGGAACTGTTGTCTGGTGGCTGGCAAATGCTTGAATGAACAATGCATAGCACAGCTAACCCTTGCGATCCTCACCCAAGAGTATGGCCACGATCACTTCGAAGCCCTCGGATTGCTCGCACACATCAGTGCTCGCTGTGGAAATTCAGAGTCGGCCCAGGATTGTGTGGCGATGCCTCCGCACGAGCCGCAAGTGAATCGTTCGATTGTAAAGTTGCACCAAATCTCGCCGCGGGAAGATTGGTCCATTTGTTCGACCGATCTTTCCTCCAATATTGCATAAACCTCCAAAGCAATCACTGATACAGAACTCTGTATCTGTTTTGGGGTGTCGTCCTTGAAAGGACGACACCCCAAAACTGTCGGACTGGCGATCTGTGGTAACACTGAGTTTGAATACTGCAGCCGAACAAAGTCTTATCATAAACCGCTTGTACTCTGTGTGTCTCGTTCGTAGTCGATCGACTGGAACTGGTACTTCACGATTTGAGCCGTCTTGGCCCCAAGTCGGCGTTGATTATCTCCATATCGAACATCTTCGAGCCTCTCACCTCTCTCAGTGGCCTGTCTAAGGTGCTGGAGAGTTGGATAGAGTTGAGAGAGCGCAGCGGTACGACTTGAACTGAGTCCTTGCACTTGCATCAGCATCATTTGGTAGATCTCGCCAGCCGTGAAGTCAACCTTCTTTCGAAACTGGGCATTGAACTCGGAGTACGAGCGGATGGGGCGACAGAACTGCTGTCTCCAGTCACTTTCGGTTGATCTCGACGAGGAAAATAGCTTGGTCGATCGATTGTTGTCTAGAATCCGCTCTCGGTTCCGGCATCTCATCGATTGGGGGAGTTTGGCCAACAAGCTCATGTGAACCCCTCGTAAGAATGCAACAGTCTCATCAGCGTTCTGACACTGCTGCACGAAAAATTGGTTCTGCATCTGTGTGCGACAAAGAGCCGTTTGCAATCCGGAAGCTCGTACTGTGGTTTGTTGCGTTAGTGATCCTTCGACCAAGTATATCACATGTGTCATTCCTGAGTCTCGAAGGCGAACTTTCTGTTCATTGTACCGTCGGTCGATAATACTACCGGACAAATCGCGAACTTCCTTGCGCTCGACGATTACATTGAGCATATATTCGTCGGTAGACTCAAATCGCCGATATCTGCGTACGACCCATTGCACATCACCGACGTTCAACGACCGGACTTCGCACGTCACATTCACATCTAGAAGCTTGCGCTCGAGGATGTCGCGATTTCGCCGAGATAGCACTTCACGATGATCAAGGATGAGCACAATCTCCCACTCATCGCTCTCCCTGATTAGGTCGTCATCACTCGCTACCGTATCGCGATGTTGTGGTAGGATAGGTTCTAGCTCTGGCTCAGCCGCTTCATAGTCGTGTGGGGACAGAGAAGTTGCTCGAAGCGTCTCTGTATCTGAATCGTAGTCGGAGTCTGACAACTCAATGCACACGGTTCCTTGAGCGCCCGTGCTTGTTGACACCACCAGCGATGGGGATCGAAACTGCCCGTGCGCTGAGGCTGATCGAATGGACGAGGCATTAGTTGTATCATCGCTCGGAGAAGTAGTATCTACACGCAGGGATGAAACGGTGCCCCTATGCGACTCTTCTGTCGCCGTTAAAGGCGTCGTTCGGGGAGCAATACACAAAGCAGCACTTCGTTGGCCACGCTCGTTCAAATAAACTTTGCCATCTGACGCCTTGTGAACAATCTGATGTGTATTCACCAGCGACGAGATGCATACTCGAAGTTTGGCCAAACTACCCTCGTACTGCATCAACGAGACCGTCAGAAAACAGCAGAATGTGGCTTGTGCAAGATCGACTTACTCCCGCGCTTTGCATCCTCGACAGCAATGCGCTTAATGCCAGCGAGCTTTGCTCTGTTTTGGCATTTGCATCTTTGAGTGCACGCAGCACATACCACGGCTCTACAACATCGCATTCTCATGAGTTCCCATTCGAGAAGTCAGTAGTACAACAAAAGTCCACTTACGCTTTCCCTGCGCTGGAACATACTCGCGCCTTGCTGCCACTGCAGTCGGCTGCTCACTAAGATCTCTTGGTGGAGGCGCTAGATTCCTGGGGGCTGTCTCTGTCGGTGCTGGCGTGGGGACTGGTGCAGTCCCATTGCCGATCTGGTGCTTTTGCAGAATGCTCTGGATCTGGTTCGCAATATAATTGCCAATATTGCGCAGTTGCTTGGCCTCACGTGCACTGGTGATGGCCTGCGTGTGGTTCTGGATGCTCACGATCGCACGGCCGTAGTTTTGTGCCAGGTGAGAGGACTCGCGAATCATGCCGCGGATCTTCTGGAGCTCCTCGACAATCACGTCATTCTCGGCGACCACGCAGCCGTTGGCGCTGCGCTTGCGCTTGTTCGATGAAGCAGAGGCCGAAGAACCGTTCACACTCGCTTGCACACGCGCATCTTCTCTGGAAGTTGAGGAATCGCCCGTCGACGAGGTGGTCATCGCTCGGGCATTGTCCATTGCGTTTTGGCATTGGCGGGAAATGGCACATTTCCGAAAAGTATACTCTATCCGGATATCATGACCATTTATCCGGACATCGATCGCAATTCTCCACCAAACGGGTATACAAATCTACCGGTTTTCGTGTATACTACCGGTATATCCCACCCACCTTCGAACGTTTGAACCGGCAAAACCGCGTGTCCACCTCAGTCGGAAAGACCACGGAGACGGCCTCGAGTGACGTGACGATGCGGCGCGCGGAAGGCGACAAGGAGAACCGCTACGCCGGCGGCGCGAGCACGACGTCTGCGTACGCGAACGGCGCGTCGACGGGCGCGATTTCGGCGTCTGCGAGTGCGTTGCTCAAGAAATACGGCGCCGCAAGCACCGCGACGTCCTCGCAGCGGCCGACGACAGCACTGGCCTCCGCTGTCGGCGCCAACGGCTCGAGCGTCGGATCGACCACTACCGCAGCGAACACGAGCACGGGGTCGACGTCGTCTGCCTCGTCGTCGTCGACGACGGCTGCTGCTACGGGCCAGACGAAAATATGGAAGTTGAGCGACTTTGATATCGGCAAACCGCTCGGGAAGGGCAAGTTCGGCAACGTTTACCTCGCACGCGAGAAAAAGTCCAAGTACGTCGTCGCGCTCAAAGTGCTGAACAAGGCGCAGTTGGTCAAGTCGAGCGTGGAGCATCAGCTGCGGCGCGAGATTGAGATTCAGAGCCATCTCCGCCATAAGAACATTTTGCGATTGTACGGGTACTTTTACGACGCCAAGCGAGTGTACCTGATCATCGAGTATGCGCCACAAGGCGAGCTGTACAAGAAACTCGTCAAGGCCGGGCGGTTTAGTGAAAAGCAGTCTGCGCTGTACGTCCAAGAACTGGCGCGGGCTCTCCAGTACATGCACAGCAAGCACGTGATCCATCGTGACATCAAGCCAGAGAACTTGTTAGTCGGCCACTCTGGTGAGCTCAAGATTGCCGACTTTGGGTGGTCTGTGCATGCGCCATCGTCGAGACGCACAACGTTGTGTGGAACACTCGACTACTTACCGCCCGAGATGATCGAGAACCGGCCGCACGATGAGAACGTGGATATTTGGACGCTCGGGATCCTGATGTTTGAATTCATCGTTGGTGTCCCTCCGTTCGAGGCGGAGAGCAACACGGAGACCTACAAGCGAATCGCGAACGTCGAGCTCAAATTCCCACCCCACGTATCGGCTCTCGCGCGTGATCTCCTCACCAAGATCCTCAAGAAAGAACCGCGAGAGCGCATCTCTTTGCAGAAGATTGCAGAGCACCCGTGGATCCAACTTCACTGTAAAGACCGTGAGTAGTCGCCGACGACAAGTCAAACCAACCAACAGCCCGTAGTAGTATTGCCGATGTGACCTTGATAATAATGACGAATTTATTCCTGTACGTACAACCACCGAAAGCAACTCCGAAAGATTCGCGCTGTTCTTGCCTAGTGCTTTGCGCTCTCTGCTTTCTTCTTCTTGAGCTCGTCCTCGACCTTTTTCATTTCCTCCACGTGCTTGTCGGCGATCGACTGGAACTGCTTGGGCAGCTCAAACTGCTTGGCAAACCCAGCCGCCTTGCAAGCACCCCATCAAGTCAGCTCCACAGCATCCATAACAACAGCAGCTAGTGAGTGTATCTCGACTGCATACCTGGTCGTCCAGCCGCTTCTTCTGCTCAGCGACGCTGCCGAACTGCTTGAAGACCTCGGCGCGCGTCTCGTCCTGCTCGGCCGACTCGAACATCTCTTTGCGCACAGCGCGTAGGTCCTGGAGCTTGCTCTCGAGCTCCTGGCGCGCATTGACGCTCTCCTGGTACGTCTTCTTGTTGGTCTGGCGCAGGATGTAGAGCGAGTCCTCGGCGGCCTCGCGCAGCATGCGCGACGTCTGGCCTCCCATTTTCGAGCTCGCAAAGATTGGCCACGAGCATCGGATGTTCTCAGACTCAGAACTCATCCAAATACTCTGAGAAATCCAAGAAATGAATTGATCCACGATTCATTTCGCGGCAAAAACGAAGCCGTGGATCGATAATTCGAGTAATACCCACGGCGACTCGACGGACGGAGCAGGATGGCGTCGTACTTGCAAGAGCTCATGAACCGTGAGTCGGCGTGCTGAATGGAGACGCGCATGGCGAGCAACTCGCTGAAGGCCTTTTTCTGTATCGCTTTTTTTTTTGTCGGTTCTGGTACGCGCCAACAGAGACGATCTCGATCGTCACCAACGACGGCCGCAACATCATTGTGAGTTCGTTGGTCATGGGTTATATCTCCGCGAATAGCTCGCGCTCTGTTGTAATAACGACTACGGCGGGGCGCTTTCGTGGAGATTCGGATTTTTACGGTCGCTAACGAGCTCGTGAAAATGGCTAGGGCGTGCTCAAGGGCTACGACCAAGCCATCAACGTGGTGCTCGACGACAGCTTCGAGCGCGTCTACTCGCTGAAAGAGCCTGTCGAGGCTGTCGAGCTTGGGCTCTACATTGTGCGAGGAGACAACATGTGAGTTGTGGACTCGGAAAGTCGCGAGTATCGAGGGTATGGACTGATTCCCGATGGCTTGTTAGCGCGGTGATAGGCGAGGTGCCTGAGGACGTGCGAGAACAAGTGCTAGACGATCAGACACGCGCAGCCCCGCTCAAACCTGTGGTTCATTAATTTATCACAAGAGAATTCCACTGACTACCAAGCTCTGTCACTCGCCGCTTACTTCTCTAGGTTATGGCCATTCATGCACTCTTCCCGACGGATGGCTCGGAAAAATGACCCGCTGATACGTAACTCAAAGCCTCACTACCGACTGACATGCCACAGAACCCTTCCTTCTCTTTGGCATCAACTTCAGTTCGACAAAGTACCTACTTGTGCATCTTGGGCTCGTGTAACCAACTTCGACAGTCAAATCAAACTCAGTCTACGTGTACTTCGAAGTATTTCTCGAAAGTGAAGACTGAGTTCAACTTCAACCCTGATAATGACAAAGTCGAGTCGAGTGAAATCGCTCAGGTCAAGGCTCATCATGTAGTGTCACTTTCAAAATTCGTCAGCGATGATATCGACTTTCTCGACATTTCTACTAGGTGGAGCAGCGTTGTTTGGTTATGCCCACAGTCTCGAAGTCGGGGAGTACTATCGCCCAATGGGTGACCAAGTCTCTGGCTATGTTGGCGCCAATACAGCTTACGTCCGCTCTCCATGCCCAGCGCTCAACACACTCGCAAACCATGGCTATCTACCGCGCGACGGCAAGAACATCACGCATGCCGAGCTGAGCAAAGCACTTCGTGACATCTACAACCTTGGAGATGGGCTCATCAATCTCTTCGTGTCTCCAATTCCGGAGGGTGTGTCTCTCTCAGATCTCAGCAAGCACAACTTAATCGAACATGACGTGTCCATCGTCCATAACGACGTCAGCTCCAACAGTGACCCAGCTGCGATCAACACAGAGCTCTGGTTGGACTTTCTGAGTCATGCAAAAGATGGGAAATTTGGTGTCCGCCAGCTTGCAGATGTGCATCGAGATCGCATAAAGAGTTGTTACGCCAAGCCGACAGGGTGCGACTTCGGAACCATGAACCAATTCCGATCTCTATGCGAGGCCGGTCTCCTGATGCGAGGCCTCGGCGGGCACAACGACGAGTCGATCTCTGTCGAGTATGCGAAGTCTTTCCTGGTAGATGAGAGAATTCCTGAGAACTATACGAGACCACCAACTCAGCTCAGTGTTGACGACCTGCTCGATACTGCTGGGAAAGTGCAACTAGCTGCTACTTTCCAGGATGTCGTGCCCTGGATCTATACGTAGATGCACGAGCTGATCAATGCAGATAAACGGATTTTCACATAGTTCACATCCATTCACATAGCCCGAAGTTGTTCGATCAACATCTGGAAAGAAGCTTCGCAAACGTGGCGTTCTTCTTTGCTGTAGGTTTGGTCGAGCAGCAGTTTCAAATTCTCTACTGCATCGGTGAGATTTTTCTGCAAACGAGGGAACATGCGATCAGCTCAATAACAGGCAGAACGCGCCGAAAATGTAATCGACTCACCTGGATTGGCCTGAACAGAATGGTCTCGGTAGATGAGTTGCGTAGGTACAGGTGGATAGTATCGAGAATATGGGGAAGCTTGTCGTTGACTTGCTTGGACACGAACTCTAAGGTTTTGGAGACGTTTTCAGGCTTCATAAACGCATGTTGCCTCATATCCACATGCGCCGAACTGTTCTTCTGCAAGTCTGCGATTTGCTTCATCATGACAAGCAGAGGCTGGGCGAGCTGTTGGAGCACAGCGTCAATAAAACCCGTGCAACTCTTCTTGAGCTCTTGCTCCAGATCTTTCTTCACATCGCTTGTGGTTTCTTGGATCTGCGGGATGCCCTGAGTGAAGAGACCGACAAGGGAGTTGTTTTCGAATGACAAACGGAAGATCGAGGTTACATCCGAAAGCAAGTGACTCATCGCGTCTGTGCTACTCGTGAAGTCGAGAGCCTTGGCACGAACAGAGAACTTGATGTCGAATGGCGTAATCTGTTCTCGCAGGGTGAGCAAGTGCTTCACTAGAAACAATGTTCCATGCACTGATCCCTTCGCCACCGTAATATCTGCAGAGGCCATCTTGAGGGAAGCGGTACAAATCTGGATCGCGTCTTGCGCAAGCTCCTCAAAAATTTCCATGTTCACGAAGTGGTAGACCTTTGAGAGGCACAGCAGTGTATGTTCCAGAGCTGGATACCACGTCGCGTAAATGGTGGCTGAAGCACCATCCTGTGAAGAAGATATCAATTTGTTTGGATAATCCAAGTCGGCAGTTGTTGGCGTGAATCCCTCGATCTCGTCACGGATGTACTTCTGCACGCATAAGATTAGCCGCTCTTGTGCGTCTTGAATCATTCGATGCATGACCGGTTCCACAAAACCAACGACATGGGCGCGAGGTGTAATGACGCTCTCGATGATCTCGCTTTGCAGCACCTGAACGATTTCACACAGCGATTCAAGATCCTTTTGGAAAATCATGAGTGGACGAACTATGTTGTACAATGTCCCGCTGAGCTGGAAAATAAGTCGCCTACAAGAAGCAGCCGATGAGTCAAAAGCCTTTGAGTGAAGTCTCATCCAACCTGAAAGCAGCTTACTCGAAAGCAGTCTCCTCTTCGTCTTGGTCCTCGGCATCCTCCGTTCCATTGGTCTTGAACACAAATAATTGATCGCTCGGTTCACGACCGAAAAGCTTCAAGAAGAGACGGAACTCTGCTTCACACACGCGTACAAGATAGGAACCGCTGACACGGAGCTGAGAAAATGCACGTCAGTATCGAGAAAAATAGGCTCACGAGCCCTTCATACGTACAAGGTTCACGATATCGGATCCTTGACTCAATGCCTCGAAGTAAGATGCCAAGGCTGGCGCAAGCAATCCTACACGCTGAGTAACGTAAGCATTGCAGACATCAGCCAGCGCCATGACGTTAGTCATGTACGTCGACTGGTTTGCAGCCTCGGCATTCGAAGTCGCGAGTCGATGCAGCTGCTTAGCTACTGCCATGAGTGAAGGTGCGACCATCTGAAAGTGGACATAGTATGGCGATGTTTCGTCGACATCTAGCGTGGCTGGGGAACCGCCACCTGAACTCGCCTTGGCCTTGGCCACCGCTTCGAGAACGGCGTCGCGAGCCGCATCCAGTCCACTGATGGCGTAGTCGCGAAGGCATTGGATGCCCCCTGCTGTAAGCGTTCGGTATGCCTCGATGTAGCACACCGAATCCTTGAACTCTTTCTAGATTGTCAACACGAACCCAGTGAGAAAATCCGACCAAACGTAGACAAAAAAAACTCTAGTCTTGTTCTCACGTGGTCTTCCAGAAACGCAACGGCAACGTCGATCTGGTCGAGCGCATCATGGAACGCCTTGGTCGTTGGGTCGATGCTTCGCTTGTGCTGAAACACTTGGACGGGCTGCTGCACAAGCCCCGAGCCCGAGCCGTCAGCTGCCTTCGTCGACGGCGACGCAAACTTGACTCCAAACCCGAGGGTTCTCGCGATGGCGTCGATCGCGAGAAAGTGCGGCATCGGCGACGCAATGAGGTCCACGCGCGTGTTGAGCGCGTCGACTTGCTGCAAGATGTTTTCGAACGAGTCGTACAGCGCCTGGGTCTTGGACACGACGTGCTCGTGGCTCTGCTCCATCTCTTCGACGAGCGCGAACGACTTGTGCGCGTGCTCGTACACGGCCCTCCACTCGTCCACGCACGCGTCCAGCTGGCCTGCAAACGCATGGAACCCATCCGCGCCACGCGGCCGAGCCTTGGTCGCGCGATGGAGATTCTGCTTGAGAAAGTCCTTGACCGACGCCGCGTACTCGCCGTTGGTCGCCGGGTCGTGGAGCAGCGCGGCGTTGTGCTCGGCCTGCGCGCGCAGCTGCACGCGGCGCTCGAGCGAGAGCAGCAGCGCCTCCTGCTTGGCCGAGAGCTTGGCGTCGCGCACGGTCGGCATGCTCGCCGCCATCTCGCCCATATTGGATCCCAGAATTGTACCCCCTTCCTTCAACCCCTCTATTCAACGATAGTATTATTTGGCATCACAGGTAATAATAATACTCTATCCAAAACGAATATACTGTAGTATCTTCTGTTGATATTAGTATGCAATTTCGTAGGCGCATCAAGATCAAAGATCCCAGTGGGTGGTGGACCAATCATCCATCCAGATGGTTCTACGCCATCGAGTTGACACATCGACAGGAACGAACCTCGGCGGCCTCCACCCACCGACAAGGCTTCCTCAGCCTCCTCGCTGTATTAGGAAGCAATCTCCAATGTGGCCGAGATCGTATTATAGTACTACCACCTCGGCGACGCATCTCCTGGAGTGTTCAGACGGCTGTGACGCGAGGCGTCTTCCCGTGCGAGCGACTGTACACTAGTGCACTTGCGTAGACGTCTGAATAGCTCAGATTTGAATGATGAGACCGCTTCAAAGTGTTCGGTTCCTTCCCAGCCCAGTGGTGGACCTCCCAGCTGCCGGCGGCTGATGGCGACCGTGTTCGTGGACACGGTGGACGAGCACCCAGCAGAACGGCGTGTGATCGCAGGCAGCGTCATGACAGGATGGCCCGCATCAGCTGCGCCGTGATCTTTCAGACAACCACATGGTCCCCATCCTTGACCCAAGCTCTGAACCCATATGATTTGGACAGAATGTACCAGAGCGACAGTACAGTGTACCAAATATATCGGTACACTCGGTGTATATAAGTCAGAATGTACCTCTTTACACGGCACATCGTACCGTTCTGAACGGTACATCCTGTACTGATCGATGGTTTGATACCCTCTATCAGAGGTTTTGCAGCACTGTCTCGCGGGTTGCCTTTCTCGACTCGCGCGCGGGGCGTTGCGACACGAGTGCCACATGGCATTGACGTCCGTCGAGAGGGAGGATTTGCTTCCACGCTTCTGATGGCGACTCAGCGCCACGAGCGACAACGCCCCATCTGGGATCTCGGAGGCTTCCCTCCTTCGTTGGCGATGACGCGGATGCGCGTGGCGTGTGCGCCCTCCAGCTCGCTCATTCTCCATCTTCTCGCGCTCCACACACAACGCCATGATCCGTCGGCTCCTCACGCTCTCGGCCGCGCTCGTCGGCGTGGCGCTCGCCTCCGATGGGTACTCGTTCGACTCGATCGGCAGCTCCACGGGCAGCACAGTCGGCACGGTTGAGCCTGCGTCTCGCAGCAGCGACGGCTTGGACTCGGTCGAGCAGGCCACGCTCGGCAAGAACCACATCCAGCACCAGATCCGCTCGGGCCAAGTCCAAGTGCGCGGCGTGAACCTCGGCAGCTGGCTCGTCGCGGAGAAGTGGATGACGAACACGGCCGATATCTGGCAGAACGTGTCGTCGGAATACGCCGGCGGCGGCGAGTATCAAGTCATGGCCCACGGCGCCAACCAGAACGCGCGCCGCTCGCGCTTCGACAACCACCACAAGACGTTCGTGCAGGAATCGGACATTGAAGCGATTGCCAAAACTGGACTCAACACGGTGCGCGTGCCCGTCGGCTACTGGATCGTTGGAGACGATCTGTACGACGTCAATGGCGCTGAAGAGTGGAGAGAGTACCCGAATGGCACCGTCGTGTACCTGGACAAGCTGATCAAGAACTGGGCGCTCAAGCACAACATCGCCGTCATGATCAGTATCCACGGCGCCAAAGGCTCTCAGAACGGAGCTGACCACTCGGCACCGACAACCCCTGGCAAGGCCTACTGGAGCGACTTTCAAGAGAACGTCAACAACACCATCTACCTCGCACGGTACCTGGCTGATCGATACAAGAACGACGCGGCGTTCCTCGGCATGGGTCTGCTGAACGAGCCGAATGGCGAGACGAACGAGAATGTCGTGAACCAGTACTACAAGGACGCATACAAGGCCGTGCGTGCGACGGGAACAGATTGCATCCTGTCGATCATGCCGATGCTCTCGAAGCAGGACGCCACGAACTTGAATGGGTTCATGGAGGCCCCCGAGTACACGAACGTCTGGGTCGAGTGGCACCCATACTTTATCTGGGGGTACGACTCGGTATCGGCGTCGGATCTCCTCACCAAGTCGATCGCGACCGACTTCCAGAACAAGGTCAACACATGGAACAGCCGTCCGAACGCCAACAAGCTCTTCTTCGGCGAGTGGTGTTTGGCGAACACGGGTCAGTTCCCGAACCCAGACACGGATGCATTCCAGAGCTGGGCCAAGGCGCAGATCAAGGTGATGGACCAGGCCAAGGGTGGGTGGACGTACTGGAGCTGGCGTGTGTACGACGACGACCACGACGGTGCGTTCAACGCATGGTCGATGCGAAATGTACTCGCGAAGCCTGCGTTGAGCAAGATTCTTTTGGGCTCGGACGCCAGTCAAAGCCAGACCCAGTCGCAGAACTAAACTGTTTGGTGGAGTATTGTTAGGTGGTTGTAACTGTCAATGTCGATTGAAATCACGTGATTTGATGAGCACGCCCGGGTAGTCGTTTCTATGGACTCGTAAGGACACACAAAAAGAAAAGTCTAACGAGGATTCATCTCAAACGGCGATACAGAGGCAATTGATTCCCAAGACATATTGCGTCCATTTGGATTCGTGGTGAATCTCCAGTCAAATTCCTCGTCATAGGAGCCTGGGCGTTCGACTCTCGTGCAGTGCGGCATTTGAACCAACCGAAACGAGATCGATTGACGGATATTCAATCAAACCAAAGCATGAGGAAAACGAATTAGGCAGCTACGGCCGATTCGGTTTGTCCGGAATCAAAGCATCCTCTCCGATGAGTGCGAGAGAACGCAAAAATTTGTGCATTCGTCTCGATGGTATCAAAATCCAGCCCACCAGATTCTCAAACATGCAGATCTGTGCTCCCGGCTCCAGAGAGAATAAACAACAGAAATCACCTTCACTTCAGTTGATGTACTGCCATCATAAAAAGCGGTTGTGATGTTAACATGCATGCGCGAGCTCAAATTCGAACGGCACTCGTCTCGACGCGATTCAAAAATGCTAGTCAAAACGACTAGGCAAACCCATCCCGTCAGGAGCCTTTTAACCCATGACGATCTTGCGCAGCTCGTTATTCTTGAGCACGCTGCGCAACGACCATGGTTTGTACGCTCCTTGCGCGTCGTCACCATAGACGCGCCAGCTCCAGTAGGTCCAACCAGCCTTCGCCTTGGCGAACTGCTTGACCATCGCCAACGCAAACTTGCGGTAGCCTTCCGTTTCAACATTCGAGTACTGACCAGCATTCGCGAAGCTCCACTCGCCGAGGAACATCTTGTTGGAGTTGGGGCGGTTGGTCCACTTGTCGATTTTGGTCTTGAACCTACCAGAGATCTTCTTGTTGACGAGATCGTCAGCCGAGACGCCCTCGTAGCCCCACAAGAAGTACGGGTGCCACTCGACCCAGACGTTCGTGTACTGCGGCTTCTCCATGAAACCCGCGAGGTTGTCGGCGGTCTGCTTGTACAGCAGCGGCATGATCGAGATGACACAGTCCGAGCTGACCGCACGCACCACCTTGTACGCGTCCTTGTAGTACTGGTTCAGGATCTTCTCGTCGACCTGCGCCATGGGTTCGTTCAGCAAGCCGAGGCCGAGGAAGGCGGCATCGTCCTTGTAACGCTTGGCGAGGAACTCGGCGACGTAGATGGTGTTTTTGACGTTGATCTCGTACTTGCTCCAGTAAGCCTGCTTGCTCACGGTTGGCGCCGAGTGGTCGTTGCCGTTCTGGGACCCCTTGGCAGCGTGGATGCTGATCATGACGGCGATGTTGTGCTTGAGTGCCCAGTCCTTGATGAGCTTATCGAGGTACTGGAGCGTGTTCTTCGGGAACACTTTCCACTCGTCGTTACCGCCCGCGTATGGATCATTGCCAGTGATCCAGTATCCAACAGGGACACGGACGGTGTTGAGTCCCGCCTTCGCGATATCTTGGATATCCTTCTCCGTCACGAACGTTGCGTGGTGGTTTGCGAAGGCTTCGAGACGCTTGGCGGTGTTACCACCCTTCTTGAGAACCTGAAACTCTCCCGTATTGTCGACACCTGCAGGGAGGTTGGCAAACATGGGAGCCGAGGGAGTCATCCATTGCTCCGAGACGAGCCAACCGCCGAGATTGACACCGCGGGATGGCGTCTGTCCGTTGCGGATCTTCCACTGGACGTGGTTGGGGTTCGGTCGGTTCACCGCCAGAGGAGCGATCTCAGGAGCCTCGACCGTTGGTGTTTCGTCGTTAGGGTACAAGCTCTCGGAAGTAGCGGAAGATCCCAATTGGGTCCCGTCCGCATCGCTGGTGATGTTATCACCGAAGGTGATACTCTGGATGGCTTCGTTTGGCGCTGCCGAGACGACTGCCGTGGCGACGAGGCAGGAGAGGACGAGAGTGCGGAGCATTGGCGTCGAGACTTCTGCGATGGGTGGCAAATGCCAGAATGTGATGTTGGTTCCAGCCCTGGAGCCAAATAGACTGGCTACAGAGCTACTCCGCCGTTGAGCTGTCGCCAAGGATCTTATACCGGGGAAGATGACGTTTGTTGCTGAATGGTGGCAGATCCGCACTATCCTTCATTGTTTTGACAGATGCGATGTGGACTTGGTCCTCTTTAAGTCAGTCGTCTGATTGTTCGACACTTGGAAAGCAGGGGACACCACTATTTCTTGGATCGGTTGGTTCCATGAACAGGAAGACGTGAAAAGTAACGGTAACACTGAATGGGGATAGGACAGAAGTGTTTCGGAAACTATATTTGTTGTTGTTGTACGCTGGGTGGGAATGACCCCTTCCACCACGTGCTCACACTGAAGTGTTTGAATTGATCCGATGGTATCAAGCATGGCATTCAAAGGATCATAGACACCCATGTACAAACTGATTGCAGTCGTGTGAAGCCAGATAGTCTTTTGTTGTTGCTGGTATTACGGAAGCTTACATCACGTGTCCGCAAGCCGAAGTTGTATGGTTCGTCTATTCTATCTGTTTTCGTGAAGCCCAATACTGGTGTCGCTTAGGTTGGTAGTGGACACTAATTCGTTGCCCAGGTTCCTTGCCCGTGTATTAAAAGTACCAACAAGGCGCCTGGGGAAAGAATCATGACAAACTTTGTCTGAATTCTGTTGTATCAATAGATGGACCATGCACCACTCTTCATCATAATATGATGAAGAGCGCTCCATGGACCATCCACTGATTGTAATACTTGTTGTTGTTGCATGTAAGGTGTATTGGTCGCATTTAACTGTGTCCTGATACCATCGATTGTACTGCAGTAGTGTCACAGAAGCGGGGCGACACTGAGCGGGGAAGACCGAAGCCGAGGCTAGTTGGGGCGAAGAAGGCTAGACTTGATTGCTCGATGGCAAGTTGTGGAGTGATATTGAATGGGGCCGGGATTCAAACCTCCCGAGCCTTACTGTCTGAGCCACCCATATGGTTTACGTCGTCTCTCCTAACTAATCTTGAATAAACTATACTGGATCTTTGGTCTAGACTCCGTGTACGAGTCAGGACACGAGATGTTCTTAGCCAAACTTATCCTACTGTTTGTATGGGATTACTGAGGTCATCCCTCCGTGTTATAGTTGGGGCTCCGGACAAGAGCAGTCTTGTCCGGCTATGCTGGATTTATCTCGCGCTCAGTATAGTGTAGAGAGGCAGAGTCTATTGTAAGGACTCTGTCACATGACCTCCCTTCGAGAGAAGACTTCCCTTCTTGTTGCTCCAGTACTCGGCGATCAGCCCTGGAATTTGCTTCAAGTTCTCAATGGGTTCCCAAGTGGCTTGTCTCACGGTTTCTCCAAGCCAATGGATCTTGTACTGCTGTTTACCTTGACGTCTGCGGTCTCCAATGACTGCTTGGACCAGTTGTCCTTCTGTTCCGTCTGCAAGTAAAACCTTAGCAGCTTGCTGATGCCGCCTGTCGTCCTTCTGATACAGCTTCAACCGTGAAGTGTGAAATACAGGATGGATTCGAAGATCCTTCGACATAGCGATCTCGTATGAATCATGGTGGACTTTCTTCACGATGGGGTAGGGTCCAACGAATCTTGGTGCCAACTTGCTTGTCGATGCGAAGCCCTTGTGGCGGATGTCCAGATTCTTACCGTTAAGCAATACGAGTTGACCGATCTCAAACTCTTGGTGCTTGCGGTTCCTGTCGTAGTACGACTTCATACGTTCTTGCGCTTCACTCATAGCGTCTTGTGCTTTCCGAAGAAAGACTTCTTGTTGCAAGAGAAACTCTTTTGCTGTCTTGCTCAACTTAGTGAACTCTGGATCAGCTGCAACATCATCCGGCATGTATGGAACATAGCCAAGATCAGCTTCGAAAGGTGACATACCGATCGAAGAATGCACTCTGCGGTTATACGCAAACTCTGCTAAGTGCAAATATTCACTCCAGTCATTCTGTGCTGGATTCACAACTCCTCGGAGATAATCCTCGACGAAACGATTCGTCCGTTCTGTCTGTCCATCTGTTTGGGGACGGAACGCTGATGAGAGATTGTGCTGAGACTTCAGGATCGATGCCACTGAGGTCCAAAACTTGGATGTGAACTTAGAGTCACGATCCGACACAATGGTCTTGGGGATACCATGATCTTTCACGTAGTGCTTCATGAAAAGACTCGCGGTGTCCTCCGCTGATGCAGTCGTCTTAGTTGCGATGAACTTGGCACGTTTCGTCAGACGATCGACAATTACCATGATTGCATCATCATCTTCCTTGGTCTTCGGTAAGGATACCAGAAAGTCCATGGAAATCTCAACCCATCTTCCCGATGGAATACTGAGTGGATTGAGGAGACCTGGCGGTTTAAATTGCCTGGCTTTGTTACGCTGACACATCTCACAAGTGTTCACGTAACGCTGGATGTACTTGGTCATGCGCGGCCAATAGTACTTCTTCTGGACTGCAAGATACGTCTTGTAGTAACCAGGATGACCAGCGGTCAAAACACCGTGATTCTCATAGATTACACGATTCTTCAGATCTTCGTTCTCAGGAATCACAAGTCTGGGATGTTCGTCCTCCATTGTTTGATAGTAAAGGAGTCCGTCGACGACCGAGTGCTTTGGTACTTGCACACCATCAGCCATCTTTTCCAGAATGTCTCGTGTTCGTTGATCTGACTTGTACAGCTTCTTCACCGACTCTTTGACTGAGACGGGGCTCGCTTCAATAGTTGCTACAATCTCGCGGCTTGCTGCTGCATCAAGAAGATCTTGTAGTCTAACTTGAGCAGCCTTGTGCTCAAAGCCCGGGCTCCGGTATAACGCGTCAGCGACGTGATTCGTGTGTCCTGGAATCCACTTGAACTGAGGGTGAAACTCAGCAAGTTCGTTGAACCAACGTGCAACTCTTCTGTTCGTTGTCTTCTGTGTCAAGATCGTCTCTATACTCTTGTGATCCGTTTCCACAACAAATGGATGATCGAGAAGGTACACACGCCACACCTTTAGCGCGTGCATGATCGCGAGAAGTTCTTGTTCACGAACAGGGTAGTTGAGTTCAGCAGACTTCATTTTTCGTCCTGTGTATGCGATGGGATACTCTAGCTCTCCCTCCTTTTGAAACAAGACTCCCCCAATGGCGAAGTTGGACGCATCCATCCGGATTCCGAAAGGCTTCGAGAAGTCCGGTAGTTTCAAAACAGGTGGTGAAGACAGGCGCTGCTTGAGTTGCTCGAAGCATGGTCAGAGAGTTGGATTGCCTCACTGGATTTCTTCCCCTTGATACACTCATGAAGTGGACCCGCAAACTGTGCAAAGTCCGGGCAGAAACGAGAGACGTACACAGTAGTACCTAGAAAGCTCTCCATCTGCTTCTTCGTCTTTGGAACGGGCCAGTCCTTGATGATCTTGATCTTGTCCGGGTCCATACGCACACCGTTG
This sequence comes from Pythium myriotylum, assembly GCA_023091665.1. Lineage (NCBI taxonomy): Eukaryota > Oomycota > Peronosporomycetes > Pythiales > Pythiaceae > Pythium > Pythium myriotylum. The sequence continues at coordinate 916,185 of JALJCQ010000022.1, read as the reverse complement.
CGACCGACAAAGTCACCGAGACAAGGAATCTCAGGAACACAGAACTGACACTTCGACAGTTTGATGTACAGCTGTTGATCTTCACATCGTTGAAGAACACGATCGAGAGCCTCGAGGTGCTCGTTGATGTCCGTGCTTTTCGTGAAGACATAGATGTCGTCGAAGTAGATGCGCATGCAATCGCGCAAGTCGCTGAAGACACGTTGAAGAAGACGGTTGAAGGTGCCTGGACTCCCGCTGAGTCCCATTGGAGTTACCAAATACTCAAACAACCCATCAGGCGTTGAAAACGCCGTGAATGGTATATCTTGTTCTCTGAGTTTTACCTGGTAGTAACCCCACAGCAAATCCATGCACGAAAACCAGTAACTACCAGTCATGGCGTCAAAGGTATCTTCTTTGCGTGGCATTGGAATAGCAGGCAACACTGTGTTGTGGTTCAACAGACGAAAGTCGTGGACTATTCGCCAACCAACAGGCTTCTTCACACAAAAGGTTGGTGCCGAGAAAGGAGATGTACTTGGTCTAATGATATTGGCTTTGACCATTTCCTTCGTCCATTCTTGAATCACCTTGCGTTGCTCAGGGCTCTGGCGCCACTGAGGAACGTGAATAGGTTTCGTACCGGGCTTGATTTCGATGACATGTTCAATACCCTCACGAACAGGCGGAACAGTGTTCGGTAGTTCAGTTCGAAACACTGTATCACGACGCTTCCACAGCACATCATATGCTGGGTTATCCTTTAAAGCGTCCCACCCTTGCTGCATATACCTAGCAGCCTTTTCCGAGTCGTGTGGATTCACCATAAACACGCACTCGACATCTCCCTTGCGCAACTCTTTGGCAAATTTCTTCATGGAGATGAACTTGGTCTGACCGAATTCTCCATTGTGACCGTGTTGACGATAAAAGTTGAAGATCTCACGGGTCTGAGTCTGTCTCGCTCGACGGCGATTCGCAACAAAGCGAGCAGGGCGCACCGTTGGTGTACGAAGACGTAGCGGTGGGTCTGGCGCAGCTTGAGTGCGAGGCGACAGTTGGAGAGTTTTCCAGTCAATCTCGGGGTTTTGCTCACGGAGCCAAATCATACCGAGAATCACGTCTTTGTCCTCAGGGATCGGCATGACCTGGAACTTAGACTTCATGGCAGGGAAACCAGGAACCTCAAGATTCATTTCAGCAGTGCGACGGGGTCGATGCACCTTCTGACCAAATCCAAGATCAACTTCCATGGTGTCTTGTTTGTCTTCGTGCACTTTGAGGTTCAATGATTGTGCCAAATCTTCCGAGATGCCGTTTAGACTACAACCATTATCAATGAAGATAGATACATTCTTCTTCTTTTCCGGCTTGTCATACGCGAGTGCTTGTACTTCAAGAATCGCATAGAAGGCGCCACTGATGTAGTTGTTGGCTTCCTTCTTCTTGTCGGGACATTCAGGAGAAATGTGGCCCTTTTTCTTGCAAGCGTGACATGTTGCATTCTTCTTCCAGTCATCACCCTTCTTGTCGTCTTGGGACTTATGACTTTTCTTGCCTTTCTTCGACTTGGTCATGTCTGCGGCCGTGTCGTGATTCGGCTTGGAAGACTTCTGCCCTTGTAGTCTGGCAGATTTCCCGGAATAATGTGCAAACTCGAAGTTCGTGGCAATCTCGATCGTATCATCGAGATTCTTTGGACTTTCCTCCTTGATCTTGGCGCACGTCTCTGCGCGTAGACCGTTCTGGAAGTAAAAGCGCTGATCAAGATCCTCGATCCGCTGTTGCGCTTGCGAAAGCAAGTCCTGGAACTTCGTCACGTAATCGTGAATCGAAGCAGTTTGCTTGAGTTCAAACATTCGCTCACGGAGGTTGTACTCGAAATCAACAGGCTTGAAGCGCTTACGCAGCTTCTCCTTGAAACGTTCCCACGTCTTGTTTACGCCGTCTCGCGCGCATTCTGCGGTAAAAGTCGTCCGTACCCAATTCTGTACAGACTTGCCGAGGTTTCCTGTAATCTCTTCAACGAATGCAGAAGAGTCGGCTTCCATTATCGCGCGCTTGAACGCATAGCAATCTTCCGTGTTGAATATCCATAATTCGACGTCTTCATTCTGCTTGCCTTCATACCATGGCGGTTCCTTCTTGCGCGATGGCCCTTGAAGGTTCAGCATCTGCATGAACTGTGCTTGCGACTGTTGCATAAACGCTTGCATACGTGCTTGCGATTGCACATTGTTCTGCTGCATCATCATCATAAACTGGTAGAAGAGAGCCGGATCCATGGACGGGGCAGCAGCTGGTTGCGCAGCTGCGGCTGGTGCGGCCTGCGGTGGTACAGCCTGAGGTACTTCTGGCTGATCCATCTCTTCTTGTGCAGCGGCCGGGCGTGGGCGTGATGCAGAACGTGCACGCTCAACGTCTGGAGTGTCGTTCGATCGACTTTGTTGACGGGGACGTAAGTTCGGTGACTCACGCTCAACTTCTCGGGATCGACGTCCGGACATGAGAAGTTGGACTCCACTTGCGTGTTCACTTGCTTACTTCTGACTTGATTCTACTCTACTTTAACTAACCTAAAATGAAGGCTAAAGTAGAAGAAAACTAAATTTTGAAAAACCTAAACTAAATCTAGTTCTTGGTCTTCTTCTTCTTCTTCTTCTTGTTGAAGAGGTGAATGGAGTGATCGAAAGTGCTTGAAACGACCGTTTGGGTCTTGTCGATGTGGTGCAAGAGCAAGTTCGTGGTCGACTGCAACAGGTTCCGAGTCTCGTGATCGAACGAGTCAGGGATCTCGTCACGAATTAACTTCACGAGTTTCTGTTGCTTAACCGTCGTGAGCCAAAGGTCGTGACGGAGCTTATCAAGCTTTTCGAAGTTCTGAGTCAAGCACTCAGTATCGTATTGGAAAGGGTTCTCGGGTTCACGAGTTTTCCGCTTCCCCATCAAGTGTTGCAACACTATCACAGTTCTATAGCAACGGATGTGGATCTAACGATCGTTAGAGGGCAGCTAAAGGAGAGTTATTCTCTGTGTTTTCGATGGCGGGATAAGTGCTCTGATGAGGCACGTAAGGCCGCGGACCCACCGAAAGAGTCTCCAATGTGTGTGCCACACAACGACGTAACCACACCAACCAGCTACGGAACGTAACAGATTGTGCGCGACGAGATGTTGGTAACCGCCCTCGTCAGATGACGACTTTGGTTGGTTTGGCCTAGCCTGGGTAGTCTGGCTTAGCACGAGTTGGCTTGGTCTAGTCTTCCAACAAGTGCTACCATGTCACAGAAGCGGGGCGACACTGAGCGGGGAAGACCAAAGCCGAGGCTAGTTGGGGCGAAGAAGGCTAGACTTGATTGCTCGATGGCAAGTTGTGGAGTGATATTGAATGGGGCCGGGATTCAAACCTCCCGAGCCTTACTGTCTGAGCCACCCATATGGTTTACGTCGTCTCTCCTAACTAATCTTGAATAAACTATACTGGATCTTTGGTCTAGACTCCGTGTACGAGTCAGGACACGAGATGTTCTTAGCCAAACTTATCCTACTGTTTGTATGGGATTACTGAGGTCATCCCTCCGTGTTATAGTTGGGGCTCCGGACAAGAGCAGTCTTGTCCGGCTATGCTGGATTTATCTCGCGCTCAGTATAGTGTAGAGAGGCAGAGTCTATTGTAAGGACTCTGTCACAAGTAGTGCGTTATGCAGGGCTGATGTGAAGCGAATTCAAGACCGACTTAGCCTTTTGCCTTTGAACGTGAGGTCTATTGGATCGCAATTAGTGAACCCTATAGCTGGGTGATGTATGGACTACCACGATGAGTCGGGGCGGAGAAGGCGCGATTGCCATTCGAGATCGACATAGCGCTCTGTGCCAGGAAGCTCACTAGACTGCGAGGTAGATTACCAGATACAACCTGAGAGGGGCATGTCGTCCCAGCCACGAATGATTGATCAAACGCATCTCTTTGTCTGACGAAGCCCGATCCAATGTCACAATACAGTGATGTGACGGAGATGATAGGACTACGGTTGATTATGGTGGTGTACACACCGGATCCGGGCGAATGCGATTTTTGATCACGCCAGAAGTGCGTCATTGGGACATCACGGCGGACAAAAAGCGCACACTCGGCCTCTTATCGTCACCATTGCCTGGAGTCTCGTCTATACCGCCACATCTGACACCCTCTGGATACAATGGGAATCGTGCGCAGCTTCAAGAGACACCAATCCAAGGATTGCCAAAAGAACGGAATATCACATCGTGACGTTGTGAATGACGATCCAGGCCGTTCTTCGTACCTCAGGTTGCGAGCCACCAGCGAGATGTGCTGTGTAGGGTTGCTGCGAACGACCTAGAGCTTGGGTCCACGGCAACCATACAAACAAAGAATGTTGACGGCGGACGTAGCCTTAGATGATGGTGGTGGTGGTGATGATGATGATGCACGTGAAATCTATTGAGTTCGTCCCGGACGTAGCCTCATGTACCGTGTGGCACAACCGGAAGCTGGAGACCACGAACGTGCCCTCTATCAGAGCAGAAGGACAGCCCACAAGTATGGCGCGAAACTTGAAGTGATGATGGCAGCGTGTATGTATGGATTCTACACGTTCGTAAGCAAATCTAGACTTGATGATGACGTTTACTGAGTCCCGGCTACAGGGTTCACTATATGCGATGCAATAGAACTCACGCTCAAAGGCAAAAAGTCTGTTGAGTTCATCAGAGTTAGTCCAAATAGCTCTGGGTTATGCCTGCCGAGGATCAACGCAGTGATTTTGTAGAGATTACCACGGACGAAGATCGTGTGCAAGTGGCTTAGGTAGGTCAGAGTGACCGATCAACTCCGTATGCGTGGATACGATCCGCTCCACGTACAGTAGCATGTCTGATCAACCTCAACCAAGACAACCAGAAGGTTCGTTTTATGGCCAACTGATACTGCAAGCGAGTGCAATTTTGAACATAAACAATCCATTTTTGTAGAGTGGAACAGTGATGGATGCGTCGAAGGAGATCCTCGATGCACACATAATATTTCGATTGTGTGGGCACTTTCTGAACCACCGGTGGCGGAAACTATTGGTCGTTCTTTCTTCTAGACTAGTCGCGACACTGCTCCTGGGACGCAACCCCTCCTTCCAAGGCGCGTTAATTGCAGAGCTGTCAATGTAATCGTCAAGAACACATTACCTGAACGCGATTTGTGGTGATTTGTGGGTAGAGGCACGGCGGGACATGAAATAGACGCGGAGGACCAAGGTTCAATCCGTCAAGGCTAGACATGCCTTCCCGGACGATCTGTACTCGGTAGCCATCTCCTCATAAGGTTAGGATCCCAAGTCGAGCCCTAGTCTCATGGCTGGGTTAGCGCTGCACAGCACAGCGTGACATACTTCTCACTTCTCAAAATACCACATTCCAACCGCAGAAGAAGATTCGATGACAACACCAGCGCGCCCGCAACCTACCAGCATTGTTGATAACTTGGACAGCAACGCTCTTCAACAAGATGACAAGGTCTATCGCCCCAGCGAGGTCCCTTCAGAAACGTCAGACGACGGCTCGGATTACCGTCCATTTGGACTCAAGAACAAGAACGGCACTCTCTTTCGGCACGTATGCCCGAATTGCTCCCAAAGTTTCAAAAGAAGATACGCTCTGAAAGATCATATGAACTCTCACACGGGTGAGAAGCCTTTCGTATGTCCGGTGAAATCTTGTCGTCGCAGCTTTTCAACTTCCGGTAATCTCGCTCGACATAAGCGCAGCCACATATGGCTTCAGCAACCATTGCAATGCTTGATCGAAGGCTGTCGAGCATCCTTTTCAAGTGATGCGAAGCTTGAGCGCCACCTCAGTTCTCACTTTGGAGAGTTCAACAACCACCGCTGCAAGTTTCCATCCTGCGACAAGGTTTTCAGCACTGTTGGTAATCTGCACCGTCACATTCGCAGTAAGCATGGGGGACAACTGAGGGGTTGCGCAGAGCAGGCACCGTGTTCATCAAAACATCTGCGACCCATGGTTCCGCAAGAAAGTATGGAAGCAACATCAACCGCGGCTTACGTCGTTCCATCATTTTCGTATGAGCGAGCGGAAACCGCCAGTCCAACAGCTGCCTACACGCTGGAGCCTTCGCACCCAAGTCACTTTGTTTCCAAGTTTGACGAAAGTACTTGGGAAGCACTTCAGCTTCTTGTTGACAACGACGAGATTTGGGGAGACTCTTTCATCGTTTAACACAGGATGCTGAAAGTGGACAGCTGAGGCATATCCGATTATAAATGTTCGGATGTATTGCCTACAGCGAATGCGCCTACATGTATGATGATGAAAGTGACAGTCTATTGAGCGCAATTAATGTACTCTCATTGGTGCGCTCTTAACGCTCCTTCATTACCGTATGAATGCAACTATAAGCGCTCCGTTTATGAAGTGTTTTGATAGGTCTCCGGATCTCAAGCTAGCTCGGATTCAAGCGCTTGAAGGTCCTCAAACACAAGACAACCACAAATTCCAACGGTGATGATGATGATGATGCAATTGAAGTCTATTGAGTTCATCCTGTGAATCCTAATAGCTTTAGGGCTTGTACATGTAGGCCTGCTAGGTGTCAACTGAAGAGCCTTGTGAGGGCCACCATGGACTCAGGTCGTTATGAAGCAAATTCGACAAGCCAACGAGGCTGGCTTGGGAATTGGAGTGGTTGATGGAGGGCTCTTCGCTTGACACGTTGGTGTGCTTGGCTAGTTTCATTGCCATCTTGTTATGGTTCCTCGTGTGGTGGGTCCAAGTTGAAACGCCGACAAGGTCAGCGAGTTTGCGCGCTTGTCGGTAGAGACCGCCTATCGCGGATGCGCGTGGGGGCCTGTGATCTCGGAGTTGCTTGAGAATCAACGGATTATGTCCGACGATTTCCAGTCTGGCAAACTTGCGGAGGCGGGTGGCGTGGAGTCCCGCGATCAACCCTCCGTAGGCCGCTTGGTGGGAGGTGGTTGGGGTCTGGTGCTTGATGCCTGACGTCCAGACTATCGAGACCTCGCCTGCATGTTTCGTCGCTACGACGATGACAGCTCCGGAGGAGGCCATCTCCGGGGAACTGCGAGACACACCGTCAAAGAAGAGAAGATGGTTGCAGTCTTGAATGGGGAGACTCTCTGGCGAGAGGGCCGGTAGAATGGGGATCCAGGCGCGAAAGCTTTCCCGGAGTTTTTCGACCAGGACTGCCTGGGGGGGGGGGGGGGGAGTCGGGGTTTGTGGCAAGTCGCGAGCTCTACCCGGACATTCCAACTGGTTGTCGATATAACTAGCCTTACAATTGTAAGGAACATTGCTCACAAATTGAGTTACGCTAGCTGTAGTTTTTTTTTTGTACGGAAGCTTACTTCAAGTGTCCGCTATCCGGAGGACACTTGATGCGTTTTGGTTTGGTGGGAGGATGTATGAGACTAGTGCTGCCGTGGATGTGTTTATTGAGGTTCGCTTGCTGTAGTTGATCAAGCGCTCGTTTCCTATCGCCTTGTCGTAAATGTCAATTGCTGACACTACTGATTGTACTAGTGATGGTCGGAAAGTGCTAGAAACCGGTGTATGGACAAGAATAATTAAGGGCTATATTGGCGTTTCTTGCTGAGCGCAATATCCCTTTTAGTCGACCGAACAATCGTCTTCCTACCAACTCTAGATATGAAGAGGCCACCCTGGCGCAACATGCGATGGACACTGGCAATACAAGCCACGTCCATCACCCCACTCGCCTAACCTGCCACGCAGATCTGCCACGGCTCGCGCTCTCCGACTTATACCCCTGCCTAGTCAGCCAAGTTGACCCACGGTAAGGATCGGAGCTTGCAACAGAGCCCCAGCTATTAGGGTACGTTTATTGCGCTCAATAGACTTCATCTTCATCATCATCAACTCTAGTTATGAGCCATGGGTAAAGTTTGGATCAGACTAGTGATGATGATGCAGGTGGAGTCTATTGAGTTCAACTAATTGTGAATCCTAATAGCTGGGAGCTTAGCGGGTATCGACCTAGAGGGGGTCAACGGGGAGGCCTGTTATTGGCCACCACGGACGTAGGTCGCTGGCTAGCAGGGCGGGAAGATCAGTATGACCTTCGCGGTTCGTAGGGTGGTTGACTTGGGCACTGTGTCGTGAGTCCATGGCCAGGTTAGCCATTGCATCAGCCATCCGGTTATGTGCACGAGCTTGATGGATCCACCTCTGGATGCCAAGGCGATCTGCAAGCTGACGTGCGCGGTTATAGCTGACCAGAAGTTTTGAGTTGCGCGGTGGTCTGTGTTCTCGCATCTGACGCAAAACGAGGGCACTGTCACCGATTACTTGGAGAGAGGAAAAACCAAGCGAATGAGCCTTGCGGAGCCCAACAAGCTGGCCTTGATATTCAGCTTGATTGTTTGTCATTCGTGGTGACGCGAGACTGGTCGCAGCACTCCAGATGATCTCTGCCGCGCCTGAGTGGGGAGCGGCTCGAACCAGTACTGCCCCAGCCCCACCTGGGCCTGGGTTTCCACGGGAGCCTCCGTCGAAAAATAGGAGATGCATTACGCGGTCTTGTATCTGTACCGGCGGGGGAAACTCGAGGGAACTGCGGAAGACAGTTCTGAGGTCGCCAACTAGCGCCGCGTGCCACTCTGGTCGGTTGCGGTCCGCCATGAACCTGAAGTTGAGCGTCTTCAAGACCCGATGACAAGAGGCGTTGTGAAGAACCGCAGCATTGTCAAAAGTCCAGGGGTTATCCCCATATGAGTGCTTAGACCTCCACGTAGCAAGGAACACCAGCGTCTCAAGTACGAGCTGCTGCCACACAGCTTGTAGAACTGGGAACGGGTCCGCCGCGGCGCCGAGTTCTTGATTGCGGCTCCGGTGAAGCGTTGCTAGGTCCCAGATCTTGGGCGGCGTAGAAGACAGACGTAGACTGAAGACGTCTGAGAGAAACTGCGTGGTTGTGGAGGCTGCTCGATCGTGCCAGAGGCCGAAGCGTTGCCACCAAGCCCGGACAGTCGTTGTGCGGCTGAGCACTGCCAGACGATATGGTAGGTGGAACCTCCCTCGGACCCTATTGTGGGGCAATGAGGGCATCCGATCCGGCCCGACGATCGGTCCCATCCGGAGAGTCTTTGTCCTTTCACTTTGTGGAAGATGAGGCGCTGACGACTGGAGCTGTGTTCGAGGGAATGGATTTCCGACCAGTCAACTTGGTCAAGCGCAAGACTGAAGTCGAGGGAGCAGGACTCCGCCTTGGACCTGCGTTCTTCAAGTTCGCGTTCACACTGCTGTTGTCGTGGCGCGAAGATGATGTGTCTCAGGCTGCGTTTGGAGAGCCGTTCCGCATCACCCCAGAGGGGGAGAATGGGAGAAAGCATCGGGTGTGGGTCAAACTGTAGTCTCTTTCTGCCTGTAGCCCGTCGAGCGAGCGATTCTGCGTGACGTAGAGAGGAGACAGGCCCGAGGTCGTGTAGATCGCGGATAGCCACTTCACGAATTAAGTGGACGGCACCATCGCGCTCATGGAGCGACCACAAGTCGGTGGATCTACCGCGTTCCCGAAGCTGGTTTGGAGGGTCGTGCGGCAGGAGGAGTTCTGGATAACAAAAGACGATGGTGTCACACAATAGCCGGAAGCTGCGGTCACCTGGATGAGGGTATTCGAGTCCAATGGGTCGAAAATGCAGCCGGGTAGGCGAGACCCACTTGATGTCGATCAGCTCTACAATTGTGGCTGAGCCGATGTGTAGACCTGGAAGATCCGATTCGCGAAGCGGGCGTCCCGACTGATGTAGCAATACATCTGCTCCAAGGATTGGAGCTCGTAGAAGACTTGATCTGTTGAGGCGTCCTGCTTGGATCAGACTAGTGCTCCAACGAATATTGTCCATAATAGGCTGCATGTAGTCGTAGGAAAGGGCATTGCCTGCCCCCGCGATGCCAATTCTTGTGGACCATGCATCACCGGCTTGGAGGTCCTCCCCCCACCTGCACGGCGCATGGCCCAGCAGTGGGTCACGTGCTCTTCGTTGATGGACACTTGGCAGGGGATGCCGGAGCGTTTTTATCGTTTTGACGAGGATGTAGCTATTGCCTGGAGTGCTGCGATGTTACATGTGGCAGTAACGAACAACCGCGCCAAATACTTCGTCCTCATCGCCGGCCTGCACGTTGCAGGTAATTGCAACAAACGTGTCCTAATAGTTTGAACCCTTCACCGTATTCTTAAGACTTGAACTCCGATCTGGACTGGGGCTGCTGAGCCGAGGCCTCTGGATCGCTCTGTAATTAACCCTGGGTCTGACAACTCGGTTTCCTTCTGCTGAAAGCCGCGGAGTAGATATTTTCGCCGCGGTCGCAACTGTCACATTTTCTCGCCGCGGGCAATCGATGCGTGCAATCGCCTTGGACGCTTTTCTTCGTAGCCATCGCAATGTTCGCCAAATAGTCGACCAAGTTATCGAATGCGCAAGGTGGTGGTGTCGTTCTTGGATGCGCAGCCACCGCCCAACGACAAGGTAGAAAGATCGGCTGGACCAAGGACCAAGAGGTGCTCTACCACTCAGCGGCTTTGCGAGCCTCCCTCCGTGGATTTCTTCAAACGCTCCCAGCGCTCATGCAAGCACTTGACCCCCGGGGACACTTTCTGCGGGTCATGGAGGTTCGGTTGGAGGAGACTCCGGCCCCCAACTCAGCACCGGGCGCGGGTTCTCTTTTTCGACGGTGGTTCACGCGGCAACCCGGGGCCGGGGGGGGTGCTGGAGCAGTCATCGCCCGAGTCGATGAAGACGCGCTTAGCGCTGAAATAGTCTGGAGTGCCGCCATGTCGTACGCACACCCGTCGACCACGAACAACCGCGGCGAATCGCAGGGCTGAAGGCAGCCAAACGCCACGGATAGAAGATCGAAGTCGTGGGCGACAGCGCCCTCATCCTCCGGCAGCTCCGGCTTTATCGACCGCCCAAGCATCCCCGACTACTTCCCCTCTACGCAGTGGCCGGCCGACTCGCAGACGAGCTCAAGGTCCGCGAGTGGCACATTCGCGCCTTCAACAAGATGGCCGACCACGTGGCGAGCGTCGCGATGGATCTGAGAGAAGCATTCAAGGGCTCCACCCACCGGTGGTCTCATCACGAGCGACTGCGCCTGCTGCTCGCGACCGACTTCCAAGAATGGCAGTCGAGATAACTACTCCGCGACTCTCAGCGGTATGAAACAGGGTCGTCAGGCCCGGCTGTAGGATTCATAACAGTGCGATCCAATAGACCTCATCTTCAGAGTCAAAGACAAGGTAGAAAGAAGTTGTTAAGGGTGTCTGAGTGGCCGATAGAGCTGCAAATCTAATTGGCGCTAACGACCTCAACGTTCCTTTCCGCGTGATTCTCGCCCGCATTCCGGTCGGCCACGCTTCCAGCGGCCGGCCGAGCAAGACGTCCGAGCAGGTTAAGATGGGGGCAGGATATGCCGCGCATTATATCGTCGTATTCACGCCCACGGGCTTGAAGCTTGAATAATCGCAGTGCACCATTGTCGCAACCAGCATTGTTGAGTCAACATTTCTTGGCGATTGCTGAGGGCTGCACTAATGTACAGTACCGTACTCTGCCTCGGTGTTGGAACCTTCTAAAGTGCAGAGTTAGGGCAAAGCGTTCAAGATTCGGTGGCCTGAGCAGCACCCGTGCTGTACTGTACATGAAGCTTGTGGTCTTCGACCACACGCACGATTTGCGTCGCACTTAAATGTGCCACTCTATCCATTGTGCAAGCAAAAGCTGACGGTTTCTGTTATCTGCGACGGGATCGTCCACTTCGCACCGCATACCGAAACCTGTACAGCTCTTGTACAAAATTGCAGTGCCACAGCTCCCACCAAATTGTTGAAGCTAGCTAATTCAGTAAGCTGGTCGGGCAGCTTTTCTCGCGCGACCGACTCTCTCCCACGAAGGACGAGGAGAAAAACCACAAACGGAGCGTTCGACATCGCAATGTACACTACTGTACACGAACCACAGCATTGAGCGTGCCGGCCGGACGCAATCGACCCCCTGCATGTATAGCAATCTCAGTTCGCACGACGTCACGCAATAGACTCCAGCTTTCATCATCGCCGACGCAGTCGACGAAGCTTTGACCGTCAACGCTGGATGGAATTAAAGACGTCGAACTCACTTCCATCCATCCAACGATAGTTCGCGGTGGCAAGAACTGCGTGAAATACACCTCTTCGGGCATAGCTAAACTGTCGTATCCAATCAAGTAATAGTAGAAGTGCGATCATTCCATCCCTGGCTTCTCCGCCAGGTTGATCCATGAACGGCCGACCATAGCACAACGAAGCTGATAGCTATTACAGTGCGTAAATCGAAACTCAATAGACTCCTTCTTCTACCAGAAGTGCGATCATGTATCTCGCGTTGTTTGAATCTACGACACTTCGTGTGCCCCATCGTTCCAATCGACAATTGAAGCAACTGTGGTTGGACATGAAAATGAGAAATTAGAGTACAGTAATTGCGCTCAATAGACTTCACCTTCATCATCATCATCACATGAAAATGAGAAAATTTTCGTTGTCTGTGATGTTAACATGCATGCGCGAGCTTAAATTCGAACGACACTCGTCTCGTCGCAATTCAAAAATTGCTAGTCAAAACGACATAGCAAGCCGGCCACCCCGCCTATTAACCCATGACGATCTTGCGCAGCTCGTTATTCTTGAGCACGCTGCGCAGCGACCATGGGTTGTATGCTCCTTGCGCATCATCACCATAGACGCGCCAGCTCCAGTAGGTCCAACCAGCCTTGGCCTTGGCGAACTGCTTGACCATCGCCGACGCGAACTTACGGTAGCCTTCCGTCTCAACCTTCGAGTACTGACCAGCATTCGCGAAGCTCCACTCGCCGAGGAACATCTTGTTGGAGTTGGGGCGGTTGGTCCATGTGTCGATTTTGGTCTTGAACTCACCAGAGATCTTCTTGTTGACGAGATCGTCAGCCGAGACGCCCTCGTAGCCCCACAAGAAGTACGGGTGCCACTCGACCCAGACGTTCGTGTACTGCGGCTTCTCCATGAAACCCGCGAGGTTGTCGGCGGTCTGCTTGTACAGCAGCGGCATGATCGAGATGACACAGTCCGAGCTGACCGCACGCACCACCTTGTACGCGTCCTTGTAGTACTGGTTCAGGATCTTCTCGTCGACCTGCGCCATGGGTTCGTTCAGCAAGCCGAGGCCGAGGTAGGCGGCATCGTCCTTGTAACGCTTGGTGAGGAACTCGGCGACGTAGATGGTGTTCTTGACGTTGTTCTCGTACTGGCTCCAGTAGGCCTGCTTGCTCACGGTTGGCGCCGAGTGGTCGTTGCCGTTCTGGGACCCCTTGGCAGCGTGGATGCTGATCATGACGGCGATGTTGTGCTTGAGTGCCCAGTCCTTGATGAGCTTATCGAGGTACTGGAGCGTGTTCTTCGGGAACACTTTCCACTCGTCGTTACCGCCCGCGTATGGATCATTGCCAGTGATCCAGTATCCAACAGGGACACGGACGGTGTTGAGTCCCGCCTTCGCGATATCTTGGATATCCTTCTCCGTCACGAACGTTGCGTGGTGGTTTGCGAAGGCTTCGAGACGCTTGGCGGTGTTACCACCCTTCTTGAGAACCTGAAACTCTCCCGTATTGTCGACACCTGCAGGGAGGTTGGCAAACATGGGAGCCGAGGGAGTCATCCATTGCTCCGAGACGAGCCAACCGCCGAGATTGACACCGCGGGATGGCGTCTGTCCGTTGCGGATCTTCCACTGGACGTGGTTGGCGTTCGATCGGTTCACCGCCAGAGGAGCGATCTCAGGAGCCTCGACTGTTGGCGCTTCGTCGTTCGGGCGTACGCTTCCTGGTGCGGAGGAACCGGGTTGACTTCCATCAGCGTCGCTAGCGACGTTGTCACCGAAGTTGATACTCTGGATGGCTTCGTTTGGCGCTGCCGAGACGACCGCCGCGGCGACGAGGAAGGAGAAGACGAGGGTGCGAAGCATTGGCGTTGCGGCTATTGCAGAACTCAGCAAATGTGAGAATGACAAGGAGACCAAATTCGCGAGATGTTTCGAGGAAGCGTCTCCAACATGTAGAACTTGAGCTCTTGAGTTTCATGACATCGGAGAGCCACGCCGAATCAGCACTATCATGTCTGTTTCTAAAGAATCGAATCCACCGAGCCTATTTATGTGGTTCTCGTGGCTATTGACGCCACGCGAATCGTTCAATTGTAGATAGGCTGTCACGCAGATCGTGCAACGTTGGCGGACTCAAGTTTGGGTCTCGCAACAGATCCAACCAGTTAGAACACTTCTAGAGTCGATGCAGTACAAATTTCGACTAGACAGGATGGTTTGTTGAAGTGTGTTCTCTCCAGCAGCCTGTCGCAACGTGAGGACCGATCATGGGACCCTTAAAAACTAGGAGAGTGTCGATTATCTGGGAGCGCGTTCCACATGTCAAGAGGATACGCTCGTATCGAAACGTCACTTTCGCGCAAGTTGCCGATCTCAATCGTCGCTAGCAATATCTGTTTCATCGAAAATGGCCGCCGTGATGGCGACATAGCATGGCCATTGGAGCGATTTGGATCTCCAGCAATTTGAGGAGGTACAGTACTTCGACTGCCGATATGTTGATGTGCCCTTGATTGCAGGACACAAGCAGTAAGAGGTTGGTTCTGTCCCCTGGCCGTGGCAAAAAGCATTTGCGTGCTACGCTTACACTCTCACTCTCTTTCAATTATCCTTGGGCAAATCAAGTGTTACCCACCGTATGGAGGACCTGATTAGTGCCTCGATTTGTCGCCTGAGACTTGGAGTTCCAAACTTGCGCAGCTGCTCAATCGGCCAAGAGGAATGAGACCACTACGAACACCTCCGCGGTCACTAGAGCCATCCGTTCGAGGGGACACTGCATGGGTCACAGGCCTTTCTAGCCTTGATTTGCAATCGCTTCGCCAACGAATCTCATAAACAAAACGAGACAGATCTCTGTATTTACCTCACATCGTCTCATGGAGTTGAGCGTGGGAAGGACGGAAACGTGATTCTGGCGGAGACGTTTGGTCATCGAAGTGGTGCGTTACGTTGTGCGTCTACGCTCAAGGACTCCAAAGTTTTTGATCTCGAACCGCCCACACGCAAAAAGAACAAGTGGTGGCGAACGTTCAACTCTCGTCGGACAAACCGTGAAACACAACCACAGCAGCTGCCATGTCTATCAACAGACTTTCCACATCAGTGCAATTCTGTGCAAGAGCTGGACAGCTTCCACCACAAGAGTCATGAGGGTAGGGATCGGTGCTTCCAAGCAAGTTCTTACACAACCGGACGGTCACCCAAATCCATTTAAGGCAGGGTCGCAAGTCTTGATATTGATGATCAAAACTGGGATTCACACGTCCTAGTTTTGCTTAGGTTTGTACGAGTTGATGACTGAAGCCAAGTACTTGTATCACATAAAAATTTACCATTGCAATTTCGATTGCCTGTTTATCTCGTCCGCCAATTCGTCCTTTCGAACTGCGCCGTCTTGACGTTTGAGTGCGTGCGTGGTAAAGTGGCTTGTGGAACCGGTGGGTAGATCCGAGATTCTTGAATTGGAACCTTGCGTCGCTTCGACGGTCGAATTTCTACTCAGTTCAGCAAATGGCCTCACAGAGAAGTACTCATCTGTTTGCTGAAGGTCACGTGACACCCACCAGTTTGTGGGTGTCGCTCAATCAAACAGACGCCTGCACTTGATCCTTGAAGATGACCTCGTTATTTTCGTGACGCTTCTAGCGCCTGTCTGGTTACGGTGACCAACGCAGCGGGCCTCGACAGTCTTCAACCAACGCAAATCGATTTCTAGAAGAAATGTGTGGTGCATCACGAGGCTGCAGTTCACGTGGGTGGATGCCACAGTTCCATATTATCCACAAACCTCACACATCCATTAAGAATCGACACGATGGCCTACTTCAACTTGGTTAAAGAACCCCTCGCTAGCCCTACGGCTCGCACGGACCTCGATGACCTCTCCTCGGATGGATCCGAGAGTTCAAATGAGAAGACGTGTTCCGAGGTCAACGATCAAGCTGACCAAGAACGTCGCTATCCGTGTTCATATCCCGGATGCATGCAGCGGTTCAAGCGGCGATACTCTCTCAAGGACCATATCAACTCCCACACGGGTGAGCGTCCTTTTGTTTGCCCGGTCAGCTCGTGTGGGCGAAGCTTCGCGACATCAGGCAACCTGGCTCGCCACAAACGCATTCACCCGTGGCTTGGCAAACCATTGCAGTGCTTAGTTGAGGGCTGTACCTGTTTGTTTCCGAGTGAGGCGAAACTGGAGCGCCATATGAGATCTCACTTCGGCGAGTCGTGTGGCCATCAGTGCGAGGTGCCAACGTGCGGAAAGGTGTTCAGTACTCCAGGTAACCTACGCAGACACATCCGGATGAACCACAACGAGTGGCGCTACAGGAAACCAGTGGACGCATCAGCTGCATTTGTGTTCACGCCGTGGCCTTTGGCACACCCTAATGTCCACCCGACGCGATATCAAGCTCATTGTGGAGCTGTGTGCGCCACAATTTCCAATGAATCTCGAGACGAAGAACTTCACGAAGCGCTACAGTGGCTTTTCGACGAACAAGAATCCATTGGAAGTGTCGAAGCCAGAGTGTAGGAAGTAGGGACATTGTAGACCGCGGTAGTGTTTTCTGATTGCATGTGAGGCATTTTTGGTGATTGCTTGGATTGACTGCGCGAGTACAGTATTCGATTTTGCTGTTTCAAACCTCTTTTGCTACATTAGCTCATCACACATTTATTCACCCCGTGGGATCGACAACCACGGTGATGAAAGGTTCTTCCACTCCGACGACGCGCGACTTGTGAGAATACGAGAAGATACGGCTTCATCCACACCGTCGCCGAACGACGCGACTCCTGAGTTCGCTCGCACGGGTGACGGTACGACACACCCTCCGGACCGGCAACAAAATGGCCGACCACCTCGCCAATGTGGCTATGGATACAAACACAACCCAGCACGCGACTGTCGTATGGACAGACATCGACTCAACCGTTCAGACCTACCTCGATAACGACGCGTCACATGCGCACCGACCAATCACCCCACGACACGACCTGAGAAAAGACATCCAACGGGCCATTCGCGAACAGGAGGCGGTTTCAATCACACCCAAGCGCAAACGCACACGGTCGCACTAGATACCGACGAGGAGTCGATATGACAGGCAGTCACCTTAGCTGTACTGACAATCTAACTCCTGGAAATAAAAAAAAAAAAAAAGGCTTCATCCCAACGGGCAAGTGACATCAAGAGGTCCCCCTCGGTGCACGTACTTGACTGATCGGACTGATAACTTCGTTATCATGGATCATTGAAGTGGAATTCACTCCGCCATACGACGGTGATGTCATCTTCAAAGAGACACAAGCATCAATGATTCGAGGTATCGGCGACCTATCACGAAGACGCCGCAGACAAACAGCCGCCACAAGTCGAGCTGAACGACCACAGACTCGCCACTGTTGATCACGATCGCCGGGGCAGCAAAAACTGTTGAAGTAACAGACTCACGCTTTAGCTATTCTTCAATTAACGGGGAATGCTTGCTCATACCCATTCGTAACAGATAAAATCTTTATTTTCGACTGCTGGCTGTGATCGAAAAGAGCCGGCCATATTGTAGAACAACGAGCAGTTTCTGTCAGTTTTGCATTTACTCTCCAAACGAACACACTCATCTCTCGCTGTAACCCCCCAGGATGACTGCAATTGCTAACTAGGTATAACAAACCAAACACTGAGGTGAGCCTTCAGCTGATATGCCCATGCAGCACGTCTCGAAGTTCAGCGACTACAGGGACTGAGTAAGTCAGTTCCAACGATCGCAAACGCATTGAAATGATACCAGTTTCGTACTCAGGATGCAAGCCGCTTTTCAAAGAAGTTACTTCCTCCAAGACAACACATCATTGAGCCTCCCTTTGCCTACAACTAAGATTTGCTGTGCGCCGCAGATTCCTAAGGATAGGATCTCTTGTGAAGTTCAACCATTGCTTGACTGAGGAATCACCATGCGCATTGTTCGAGTCACTGCATAATATTCGTATTCATGGTAGATGCAATAGGAACCAGGTTGCCTGACGTCGCAAACCTTCGTACACGTGATGGTTGGGCCCGAGTTTTCATCACGCGTGTGGATCTGGGTAGGCTCATTTCCACCTACGACACGATGGAAACGTGGATGCGCATAGGAGGCATCTTGGAAGTAGAGCACAAACCACAAAGAGCCAAACTGACTACCTTGTCGTCGATGCCGGATAAATATTTTCATTTTGTTATCCAGGAGTTAGATTGTCAGTAGAGCTAAGGCAACTGCCTCTCATAACGACTCCTCGTTGGTATCTAGTGCGATCGTGTGCGCTTGCGCTTGGGTGTGATTGAAACCTCCTCCTGTTCGCGAATGGTGCGTTGGATATCTTTTCTCAGGTCGTGTCTTGGGGTGATTGGCCGGTGCGCATGTGAAGAGTCGTTATCGAGGTGGGTCTTAACAGTTGTGTCGATCTCTGTCCATACTGTGGTCGCGTGCTGGGTTGTCTTTGTATCCATATCCACATTGGCAAGGTGCTCGGCCATCTTGATGCCGGTCCGGAGCGTTCGGGTGCATATTTTTGATCAGAATGCCCGAGCAAACCAAGTTCATGATTGACGCTCAATTTGACCCTGATCACGAATATAACCTGCACCACTTGCTCACGCCGACTCAGGTTGCTTGGTTGCGGCAACAATAAGGGTGGGCCGGTCCGGAGCAGATGATGCTGAACGGTTGGACGGACGTCGAGAAGGCGCCAGAGCGGTTGCGAACATGTGTTTGGATGCTGCATGTCGAGGCGTGCTCGCGTGGTGGATATTCGTCAAGAGATCCCTATTATGGCGTTGATTTGCATGAGTTTGCATGTGATGACCCCTTTCGATTGACAACAACAATGGCAGTATCTTGAATGTAGGTATACTATCTTTTTGTGCTGCTCCGCCTAAATGCAATTTACAGCGGAAGCCGACCACTAATGGTCGAAAACAGCAAAACAAGCTATACGAGCGGATGGGTGTTACTAGTCCGTTGTTCTCTTCTAAATAGACTCTGCCTTCGTCATCGAGTCCAATATAATACAAGCTCCGTACCGTTGCCTGATCGGAACTGGAAACAAATGAGTAGGAAAAATGTACTCGCGAACTATAACGCATAGTATACAAGATTAACAGAGGAGTGATGCTTTCCCTATCCAAAATTACAATCGAATCTCTCGGCCCATATCCCACTCGCTCGACATCCCTTCACCCTCCAATAACCACCCGATCACTTCTCGCAAACTGTCGTTGGTCGACTTCCCTTTCACCCTGACATCACCGGCTTCCGGGTGCACATTGACTTCTGAACCGGAACAAGTTCCTCTTGAGACGTGCGCAGGATCCCGTGAATACGCAAACAGTGGCGCCGAAGCTTTCCACGACACCGACGGAGAAGGAACCACCGAGGCGCATGGCGCACTATGATTGATGCGAATGTGGCGTCTTAGGTTCCCTGGTGTACTGAATACTTTCCCACAGTTTGGTACGCTGCATCGACGGCCCTCTGCTTCGCCAAAGTGGGATCTCATGTGTCGCTCCAGCTTGACTTCGCTCGAGAAACTGCAATGGCAACCATCCACGAGGCACTCCAGTGGCAGGCCCAGCCACGGGTGTCTTCGCTTGTGGCGGGCAAGGTTTCCCGACGTGGCAAAGCTACGTCCGCAAGATGGCACGGGACAAATGTGTGGCCGATCACCCGTATGCGAGTTGACGTGGTCTTTTAACGTATAGCTGCGCTTGAATCGCTGCGAGCAACCTGGAAACGGACAGGCGAACGGTCGGTTTGTGTCATCCGAGTCTGAACTGGACGATGAAGTCGGGCGAGACGAGCACCTGGACGAAGAGGATGAGTCTTCACTCTCCATGTTCTCTCGCATGAGATTCTGAGCGGTGTTGAGATCGTCAGGATACCGAGCATACATGATGTTCGTTGAGTGGTGGAATTGATCAATGCGGCTTCGAAAGAAAAATGAACCTGGACCCGATCCTCACGTCACGCGCCAAGTTCCACGAGTCTCGGACGATTACACGGCATTGATGGAAGCCAATAAGCCACCAATCACGATCACCGCACTGGCCTCTTCCACCAAAATAAGTACAAATGTACTGACAACTGTGATAAAGGTTAAGTATTACGACATCCAGTTGAGAAGTTTGTTTCCCACAATAGAGTTCCTGAGCCAGTCATCCAGATGCTTTGAAGTTGTTCATCTCTTGTACAGAATTGCAGCACCAAGATTACTACAGTATGTCATCGACGCCAAGTGTGCGCGGTCGAACCCTTCAGTTCATTGGGTCGTCGCTCAAGGCAACCAATTGCCCAATCGCAGCTGCTCGCACCGACGTAACGCAATAAATACTCCAACTTCCATCAACACATGTACTCTTCTGTTCGGTTTCCACAAACTCCTCCAATTTAACTGTCTCTCCCACGGTAAATTCGAGAGCTCCACGTACAAAACTCGAGAGTCTTTTATTCCAATTTGCGACTAGCGCTGCCGCCGTTCTCTCACAAGCCCCTACGCGGGAATCTTCTGGAGGAAATTGCCCTGGCAGGTCTGGGTTTCTGTTGAGGTTCTGGTTGTGTCGCATTTGCTCGCAAGAACCGGTCCCATCTCCTTCATGGTCCTTGTGGCGAAACCTGTACAGCTCTTGCACAGAATTGCACCGAAGCGGAAAGCCGCTGCTGGTAGAATTAGCAGCTGCTGTGGTTGTGTTTCACGGTTTGTCCGACGAGAGTTGCACGTTCGCCTCTACTTGCTCTATTCGTGTGTGGGTGCCCCAGGCCCTTAGTTTTAGGGTGGCACATAATGTTGCATCGTTTTGATGACTAAACTCTCCACTATAATCGAGGAAGCCTTTGTTGGTTTTTGTCCAGAACTCTTTGTGCATCGATTTTCAATTCAATTGAGGTCTACTGGTTTACTGATCAAGAAACCTATAGCCGGCGTGGAGCCACGTTTACTCAGGCTGACCCTCAATCAAGCGCGCTAGGTCTCACGGAAGGAGAGCCGCGATGAGTTGGTGCTGAGCAAGTTCAGTCGGGTTGTTTACCTGACTGCTGGCCTTACTGTCCATGGAAAGGTTTGCTACCGCATCTACCATTCGGTTAGCTGCTCGTGGGTGTTGATCCCGCCAAGGGTGTCGACAAGTCGGCGCGCTGTCGCGTACTTTCCCTGGAGGGTACGGTTAGGAGGGAACCTGTATGTCCTCATCTGTCAGCATCCTGTCTCCAATCACGGAGAGTGGAGTCCAGTTGTGCTCTGCCACTGCAGTACTCTTTGTGCATAAACCTGCTCAGCAATTGTTGACACAGGTGGGCTCAATAGGCGTTTGGTGAAAGGTACAGCGTCATAGGGTAGGTTTGTTGTGTTTATTTGAATCTGATCGGTATGTTCCCGAAATTCACATGGCAATGATTTGGACCGAGTGTTGCGATCAACAGCAGCACACGGAAGCATGTTGGTGTGATATTATGGCTCCCACCGGCAGGGACTGCTGCACCGACCTGCCCCAGCTCCTCGCCTCCGACTTACATCCCTGGCTAGCCAGCCAGGTTGACCCACGGTAATTCCGGAGAGCACTGAGCTCCAGCTATCAGGGTACATTTATTGCGCTCAATAGACTTCATCTTCATCATCATCATCATCTTCGAAAAACTGCACGTAGATAGACAGCGATTGGTGGCGGACAAGGCTCGTGGATTGAGCTTCCGTCGTATGAGTGGCCAGTGCTTTGGCCATGAAGTTGTGTGCCATCACCTGGTGGTGCCAACGTTGAGCGCCGAAGTGGTCAGCTAGACGCCGAGCCTTGTGGTAGAGCGGCCGCAGAGTCGCGTTCCGAGGTGGCCTGTACGCACGAAGCTGTTGGAGGAGGAGCGCGTTGTCAGCGATGTCGGTGAGGTCGTGCCAGTCATTGTCAACCGCCGCTTGTAGACCCGCGAGAAGTCCGTGGTATGCAGCTTGAGTGAGTGATGGCGGGGTCCGGTAGGGACACTGCTACACTCCACAGTATCGTCAAAGTGGTGCCCTCCGTCGCAAGGTCGACGAGAACATCCCCGGCTCCGCCAAGCCCTGGATTGTTGCGGGTGTATTTTCGATCGAAGCAGTCTTCGAGAATATGTGAGCTGGTGCGTCAGCACTACGTTTAGTTAAACGCGCCTTTCAAACTCATGCACTGTTGGAAAGTAATACTGCCCCACCCGCGTTTAGTTGGGCTTGGTGAAACATGTTATATTCACTGAAGTTCATTGAGACGCTTGCGAAGTAGCAGATCTTTTCCGAGACTGAAATCTAATTGATTTATTATAATCAACGGCTCCTCAAAAGCCACCATTTTTGTTCCAAAAATTTTTTCAATCAGATCGCACGGCTGAGCTGGTCATCAATAAGCTTCGAGTTTTGACAATATGATGTCAGCTTGAATCTTGGACTGTAGGCTTCGTTCTTTTCTCTCACGCCCACCAACCATCTGCTTGTGACTGTGCCACGTCCGAAACTAAGGCAATGGGGACATATTTTTTGCGACCAATAGACCTCACATGATACACAACACACACACGTCCGAAACTTGATATGTTAAATGCTTCGGGCCCTACCTTGCACTTCGGACATTATGTCCATCTCAGCGAGACGTAGCGAACTAAATTTAGTAGTCCATGATCGATGCAAATTAAGTCTATTGAGTGCAAATAGTGAGTCGTAATAGCTTGGGGGGAGGGGAGGAAGGCATTGTGTAGCTTGCCTCGTAGGCTGGTACAGCCTGCGCATGAGGAGGCATGGTGAACGAGGAAGCCAGTGCATGACTGCGCTACTCCATGATCCTTATCGAGATCTTTGAGCGCTGTGTTTTTCATGTGAGGACGACTCGGCAATTTCACGTTCTGAATATTACGGAGAAATTCCAGTCTATTGCGTCACGTCGACTTGAACAGCGATAGCTATAGATTGATGGTGATGATGATGCAAGTGAAGTCTATTGAGTCCATCCTGTGAATCCTAATAGCTTGATGGGCTGAACATGCAGACCTTTTATATGTCAGCATGGTGGACTCGTGAAGGCCACCATGGACTTAAGTCGTTCTAGAGCAAGTTCGACAAGTCAGCGCAGCTGTCTTGGGAACGGAGGGAATCGAGGGAGGTCTCCGTTCGGCGTTGTACCGAGTTTGACTAGTCTCCCGGCCATCTTGTTGTGGACCCGTGAGGGGAGGGTCGAGGCTGCGACTTCGGTAAGGTCATCCAGCTTGCGTGCGTGCAAATATAAGTTGGCGAGCGCACGATTGCGAAGAGGTCGGTGGTCGCGTAGCTGCCTGAGTACGAGGGCGCTACGACCGATGACTTCAAGTTGGGTGAGATTGCGCTTACGGGCGACCCGCTGGCCGGCGATGAGTCCGCTTGATGCTGAGTAAAACTGGATGTAGCGAACTTGCCACAACTTGTCCAGACGATCGAGGCATCACCTGAGGTTTTGACTACTTGGACGAGGACTGCTCCGGGGGCCGCCGTCCCGGAGGTGGCGTGGGAGCCATCGTCGAAGAATAGCAGGTGATCACATTCCTGACGGGGTGAATCCTACTGGAGGAGGGTAGGTGGGGGGAACTTGGTCCAGAAAGTTTCGCGGAGTTGATAGCTATAGATTGAGCGTAGCCCGAGTTTACATTCGTGCTTATCAGCGTAAGAATATTCAGACATAGTTGGTTCCGAGCTCCAATCGATAGTTGCATATCGCCCGAGAGTATTAGTCATAGGACGCGTAGATAGCAAATTGGCCATGGTCTACTTGATCACTCTTCCGCTCGGGTGGGGACTCTGGACATCCTTACATATATATACATGTAGCTCTTCGCATCGACGGCAAGATGTGTTGACCTGACTCGTAGCTAACCATGGCCTATAATCAATAGGTGATGTTCTCGATAATTTACACAGTATGGTCTATTTGAGAACTGTGGTCAGATATCAATTATTGCCGAAAACATACACATCTAGGACTTGGCTGAAACAGTGAGTAGTGCATCGCTAATATTAGCAATCCAGTTCATGCGCAAGAATTCTACTGTGGTGAGGCGGTTGTTCTCAAACCAGATATCGATGGATAACACTTTGTCTCCATATTATGAAGACAAAGTGTTTTGAGGTATAGTGGGAAGCACCATGCGCATCCACTATACAATGTTACCTACTGTTGATGTCCAGGATTCCACTCTCGTGTGGTGCCTTTCCACTGTGACAGGTTGTGGAATGGAACTGAATGTTTCCCTTCAGCACCTGAATAGATGATACCCCCTGAGCTGTGTGCCTCACATACGCGAGGCTTGTCTTCAAGCTCGTCGGTCGTTCGTTTCAAGCTCAGTCGTGGTTTCTAGCTGTCTTTGTTCAACCTGCTTCCTCATCCATCATTTTCGGATTTTCAGCCTTTGCCATCCTCGACGCCCACGAAAATTCGACGACTGCCGGACTATGCCAACAACAAGCACTGATAACCATGTCATAACCCATGAGCAGCAAAACTCCAGTCAGCAACGCGAATCCTCACCAGCTCAGAGGAGCAGCCGGGTGGCATCCGAAATGACCAACAGTTCCTCGACGACAAAAGGCAATGAGTCCCTCCGGCCCTTCGTCTGTCCCTTTTCGGGCTGTGCGCGCTCTTTCAAACGAAGATTCACTCTAAATGACCACATTCACACCCACACGGGCAACAAACCTTTTGTTTGCCCCGTATGGTCGCGCCAGCGTCGCTTTACGACCTCGAGTAACCTCGCCCGTCACAAGAAAATCCATCCATGGTTAACTCAGCCTTTGCGCTGTTTGGTCCACGGCTGTCTGTGCTCCTTCTACTCCGAGGCAGAGCTTGAGCGACACATGAGCTCCCACTTCGATCCAATGTGCGCTAATGTTTGCCCAGTACCAACTTGCGGCAAAGTTTTCAGCAAACCTGGAAACCTGCTCCGCCACACTCGTGCCAGTCACAGTTTGGAATCACTGCCAGTCGAGCCTCTCGAAGTTTCTGCCGTGGTGAAAGATTTACCGAGTTATGTCCAAGGTTGCGCCGAGACTCTACGTGATGTAATACCTACTTCGACAGGCTTAGAGTCTCCGTGTGACCAAGACCTTGACGAAGTACTTGCATGGTTGATCGATCAGGTAAATCCCTCCAGCTAACGAGGTGCACAAGCGTCTGAAGTTCCTCTATAGTCTCTTCCGTCTGCTTACATGAGTGCGGAATAACTCGTCTGCATGCACACTGAAATGGTTTTTTCTAATGAGTGACTCATGCTGGGAGCAAATTCGCACGAACATGCGACACCTCACTCAGAGATCGGTAGGAAAACGGGATGCGACATTGACGACATACAGTACAAACGACCTCAAATTGGATCACTCTCGCCCGTCCTTCCGACTTGAGTTGAGTACAATTGAAGTGTTTTCTCTATGATTATCGCGATGGAACAACAACGAGAAGTTTCGAGGATTCTCGAGTTTAAAGTTGGGCATCCTTTAAAAAAGGCTGAGGGCATCTCTACAAAGAAATACCGTCTATCGTGTCCAGTACAGGATTGGACAGGTCTGCTTCAGATATGATGCATGCTCGTTCATCATGATTGCGTGGTGCGCGTGGCAACAGGAAACACCTTTGAGTGAGCCAATCAGGATGTGGGTGTCGCTGGATACCGCAACTACAGTAACACAGTACTGAATAATGGTCGCGTGCTTCAACTGAAAGCCAAGATCACGAGACAAAATTTATGTACCTAGTCTGCAAGATACCAAACCCTCAGGTCCTGACGACCGCGGAAGTTGAACTGGATTTCAGGTACGTTTGTTTTGGAAAGGCGACAATGGAACCCAGCTCATCCACGCCCAAAAAACTCGGGTTCGTACCATTTGCGAATCCCAGGTTGCGACAAAGTTCAACTCGATTCGTGGAATCACCGTGCATCCATCTGTAGAGGACCAGTTGGTGTCGAAACAGATTCATTCCCGATCCGGGAAAGGTGTCTGTCAAGTGAGGTGGCGCAAGTCCAAAATTATTCTCCTTCAGATGTTCGGCTCAGTAAAACAATCATGACCAATACAACAGCTGCGTACAAACCCATCCACCGTACGTATCGTATCGTTGATGTGTTCGTCGCTTGCACAGAATTGCCTCTCATCCCGTCGATGCAATTTGCGCAGAGAACGCACGCGTTTCGACACCCGAGAAACCAGCGTATGGGCAACTGCTGGATCCTTTCAGGTAGGTACATACTGGACTGAAATCCAATCGTGCTTAAACGACAAAGTTCAACATCATCAAAAAGAAACTCTTCGTCAATTATGAACAGTCACCTTCTATTATAGCGGCAAGTGGCAAAACGGAATACATAAACATGTAGGAAAACCAAATAAAAAGTGTCTGATGACAGCTTAGTCTAGTCGGTCCACCGTGAAATCGTAGAATCCATCATTCTGCGACGATCAGCAACCACCCACTAAATACCGTTCGACGACACAATGAAGACTACAGTAAACCACCCAAACTGAGGGAGTGGGAAGTTGGGAAGGCTGCACTGTCTCCGCGTTCGCGTTGAGAACTCCGGAACTGGAAATCACACATCGATTTTTTGGTGGAAGCGCACACCTGCCGAGAAAGTTGTGATGCACACTACCAACCATCGTCGAACGAACAAGATCAATAGCGGTGTCGGAATCTATACTCCCGAGTTGCGCAATGACGTCGCAACCTATACAATGCCTTCAGTCTCCGAGAAGACTCACGTAAAATCTCCATCGAAGCAGTGGGACGATCCTTTACGACGTTATGCATGCCCATTCCCGAACTGCTTGTTGCGCTTTAAACGGAAGTACACACTCAAGGACCATGTGAATGCCCACAAAGGTGCGCGCCCGTTCGTCTGTCCGGTTCCGTCATGTCGTCGAAGTTTCGGGACCTCGAGCAACCTAGCTCGTCACAAGCGAAGCCACCCCTGGCTGGTAAAGCCGCTACCGTGTTTAGTGGAGACCTGCAACTGCTCGTTCTCAAGCGAAGTGAAGCTCGAACGGCACATGCGATCTCACTTTGGCTCAGAGTACGGTCGGCAGTGCACAGTACCGTCTTGTCAGAAAGTTTTTAGTACGGCCGGAAACCTGCGACGCCACATGCGAGTGAGTCACGCCCTCTTTTCTCCCGAGGCAACTCCGGTGGTCCTAGCGTCACCTCCCCTCGAGTATCTTCTTCATCAGCCGTCACGTGATATGTTGGATAATCGTGAAGTCAAGCAGATCGAAATGTCGCCATCAGCGGTAGATACAAGTAGCCTGTATGAGCCCAAGGCATCGAGTGACATGTTTTGGGAGGTGCTAGTCTTGCTGCTTGATGACAGAGATGGATTTTGAGCGGAGAGTAATATAAAGTGTCTATTAAAACGGATTCGTTTAATCTTGTATCACTTCTAACGCTCCTTACGTCCAATTCACCAATATCCTTATTTCCAATACAATCGTATATGACCCCACAACGTTCTACTCACCATCTACGATACGAGCTGGACGCCATCATTTGACAGTGATCGTCTAGGCATCATGGTGACGAACGAGACGTTGTTGCTTGGAGATACACTGCGAAATGAGGACAATGAAACAAAAAAAAAGGTGAAAATTGAGTTTCCAGAAGAATTCAAGCCTAGTTCCGCTGGCTACTTCTACGTGCATAGACCGCCAGCTCGGATCGCGTTTCACCTTCATTAAAGCACAATCTTCAGTGGAGGGCTTTCACTGAAAACATGGCCTCTGCGCCGTGGGCGCCCACATTATGGTTAGCTGTAGCTGTTCGGATCGACGTAGGTTAATGGATCTTTTGAGTGGCCGCAGCCATAGCCACTGGTCGTTCCCATGGGGATCTCAATTTTCGGGGCTGAGGAACACCTCGCCCCGAACGCGACCGCCTTTGACGGCAAGTGAGTAAGGTTCTTATCATTGACCATAAGCGTATTGTATGAAAGTATTAAAGATTCGCTGGATGAACTTAGTAGACCTCACTTGCATCATCATCATCATCATCATTGTGATGATGAAGGTGAAGTCTATTGAACGACTCTAGTAGCTGGGGCTCTGAGTGTACTCCTGTCATTACCTTGGGTCAACTTGGCTAGATAGCAATGGTTGTAGGTCAGAGTTTGCGAGCCGAAGTAGGTCAGTATGGCAGATCCTGCTGGTAGGGTGATGGACCTGGCTAGTTTGTCTCGTGTCCATTTCGTGATTTACCATGGTGTCTGCCACGGTGTTGACGGCACCATTGGCGGACGCCGACGAGATCGGCGAGGGGACGAGGGCTCGTCGGCGGTAGAGCAGTCGGAGCTTGTCGTTCTTAGGAGCCCGATGCTATCGCATCTGTCGAAGAATGAGGGCGCTGCCCCCGACCAGAGTGAAAACGTGCCAGTTGTTCTTCATCGCGACTTGGGGGCCACTGATGAGGGCACGATATTATGCTTTTCGAATGGAAGTCGTTGGATCCTCCGTGCCACAGTGGTCTCGTCTCACTTGGTGTGGCACAGTGTAGTACATCAACTGGTGACTCAGAATGTTGGTCACGTTCTGGAAAGTGCGTGGCAATTGTAACGAGGCTGACCTCGTTACGTCACGTACACTGTGGAGCAGTGTAAGAAGCGCGCAACACAGGGACTTGTGTTGGGTTGGGCAAATGGGAAACTGAATTTATGGATTAGTAAACCTAGAAAAACCTACTCTTTGTATATAAAAGCTCGCAGATCCGCCCTCGGATTTCTGCCATCCACCCAATCACAAGACCCTAGCGTGATTGGTGGGAAATCGGGATAATATCGTATGATATTATCAAAAAAAGGAGACATCGCAACCAGATGGGTTCACGACGTTCCTATCGGACGACATTGACATGGGTCCGTACCATGTAACGGGCACACCCCGTTACATCACCCTCCCCTCAAGACGAAAGTCGCATTGAACGACTTGCGACAGGGAACACTTGTTGGTCAGTTGGTCCAACGGCGAGTCGCGAGCCGCGGCGTTGATCGGTGACGTTCAATGTCGCGGTCCATTCGGAGAATGGACCCGAGCAAGAAGACCATCAGCGCCGCCGACTACCGCGCTGCAATGGCAGTGCGCGCCATGAGCGCGGCTCAGGCGAGCGAGGATGCTGCTGCGCGCACCAGCGCAGCGGTCGAAGACAACTCGACGGCCGGCGAGGGCGCCACCCCGACCGAGCCACTTGAAGACACCGCGAATAACGACGGTGGTCATCCACCGTCGTCCATGACGACTGAAGACCCGTCGGCCGACGCCGAGATGCGCTGCGACGTCGAGGCCGACGGCGACGAAGAAATGAAGGCGCCGGCGAGCGCTGCGACGTTGATCGTCGCAGCACGCAGAGCCGCGCCTCCAGAGCGATCGCCGACGCTGTCGGAGCTCGTCGATTACGACGAGAGCGACGGTGAGGAAGAAGCCAAGTCGGAGGACCGTGCCGCGCGCGGTCCTTTCGAAGAATCGCCATTGTTCAGCTGCTCGTCGTCCGAGCGGTCGCCGAATAGCTACTCGGCACCGTACAGCTAGGTGGACGAGCAGATGAAGGAGGATGGGGAGGTCGCGGAAGATCCCAGCCCTCACGATCATGTCGATCGTGAGGTGATCATCACCAACGCGACTCAAGAGTCCGAGGATCGAGCCTTGAGATCCTCGGTGCCAGAAGTCACACCCTGGCTTCCATCGGCTTACGACATCAGCCGATGGAGTGGTGCGCACGATCCCTTGCGGACGTACGATCTCTTCGACTGCGCTTGGCTCGAAGACGATCCGTACGTCGCGCGCCAATATCGCGACCGCGAGATGCGCCGTCGATTTTTAATCGAATGCTTTTTCGAACGACGTTTCTATCGTCACAACGATAGACCAACTGATCGCGACCTCCCTGCGTTGATCCAGGGATGGAATCAATTCCTTGACAACGTCAAGGTCAAGGGAGGCATGAAGACCTGGCTCGTTGCGCTCAAGTCGCAACGAGAGAAGTTCGATGGGTTCTCCGAAACTGGTGGACGAATGCGCGTCCACCGGCGCTCGCGCCGTAATGGCTTGCCTTGTTTCGTGTGGGGAGGAGCCTGCCCACACTGTCCACCTGACGCTGATCGCGTCACTCGCGAGGAATACCTCAGCGAAGGGTGGAGAGGTCGGATCCCAGCCGACCTCCTCGAGGCCATTACAGGCCTCGAGCAAATCTACGAGCGCCGCCGCGCGAGCGAGGAGCGTGCTGCTTTCTCGCTGCCTTACGCAGCGGGTGGATCTCGTCGTACCGAGCGATGACACCCGGAACATCTTCGAGGAGAGCCTCGCGCGGCTCCCAGCTATATGCAGATGGCGGATAACCGCGACATCGAACGAGATACTTCGTTCGATTACCGCCCTGCTGATCCCTATGATTCAGCAGGCGCTCAACGATCCAGCGCTCAGCACCACTGGAGTCAACCAGTGGGGGCGGCGGCGGTGGCAAGACATTATCCATCGGCCGCGCCGACGTATCTTCAACGCGACGAGCGTACTCGGCTCGTCGCGACGACTCGGACGAACTTCGGCTCCAGCTTGCGCAGGAGCGTCTCCGCGCAGACCTTGCGGAGGAGCGGTCGCAGCGAGTGCGGCTGGAGGCGCAGCTGGCGACGCTGCGGGGCTCGCACGACCGTGTTCAAGCGGAGTTCAACACGCTTGTCCGGGAGTACAAGCTTCTCCTCGGGACTCTCGAGCGCTCGGGGATTCCGATTGCTCGGAAGCGCCGTCGTACTGATGGTACGGACGAAGGCGACCAACGTAGAACGTAGGATACATCCGCATCCTACGAGGAAGCTCAAGCGTGTATGCGTGCCCCATGCGGCGGAGCACGCGGAACGGACCGATGAACTTCGGTAGCAACTTGTTGCTACCGACGTTGGTAACTGCATGTGTAGGTAGGGTAGTCGTTGATAACAACACTAAGTCACCTTCATTAAATGAAAGAGTGTTTTCTCTTCCATTCTTGGCTGCGTTCATCTTCTGTCGATCGACAGCGTGGGCGATTGAATCCTGTACAAAGCGGACAACCGCTTCGCGCTTCAGCAAGAAGTCCTGTTTGCTTGGCAGCAGCGCGCGACGTGCACGCTGCTGAGATGTCCATCTCTTCTGCGACGGGAGCGTCGTCGGCTTCATTGTCGTCGTCGTCGTCGTTCGCACGAGCGCGACCGATGACTGGAGCGTCATCGGTGGGAGGATCGACCATTACGTCGATCTCCGAGGAGCGAGAGCGGTCCGGGAGCTCGCTCGAGCGAGTCCCTCCCTCCCCTGAAGGAGACTCACTCTCCAAAAGGGTTGGAATACGTGGATGGCGGAGGTTATTCACGTAGAACGGTGTATGCGTCGTCGACGCATGCACAGAGTTGTTGATGGCGAATTCGACCATCGGCAAAAACTCACTCCAACTCGAGAACGAGTGGACGTAGCCTCGAAGGATCTCTTCGATCACGCGGTTCGCGCGCTCTGTCTGACCATCGGTCTCAGGATGGTCAGAGGTCGACATCTTGATTCGTGTTCCGAGGGAACGGAACACGGCGCGCCAGAACTCCGCGGTGAACCGTGGATCTCGATCTGACACGAGCTCTCGTGGCAGTCCATGGTGTCGAAACACCGTGTCAACGAAGACGTGAGCGCAGCCTTCGGCTGTGATCGTCTCTGGAACTGCAGCAAGATGCACCATCTTGCTGAAACGATCCACGAACACGAGGATCCCGTTGTTCTTCTGTTCATCTTCGGGAAACCCGAAGATGAAGTCCATGGAGACGGACTCCCAGCACTCTGTCGGTACCGGCAGAGACTGTAGCGGCGCGCGAAGTGAAGGTCCCGACTTCACTCGCTGGCAAACCTCGCAAGCACGGACGTACTTGCACACGAACTTGAATTGGCGAGGCCAATAAAAGTCACGACTCAACGTGAGATATGTCTTCTCACGTCCACGATGTCCGCTCACTGGAGCATCGTGGTACTCGTACATGATCCGCAGGCGCAGATCATGATCTCCTGGCACGACGACACGCCGAGTGTCGTCGGCAACGGCGCTGTAGAACAGCGGGCCGTTCCGCTGCGTGTATCGATGAACCTTTGATCGATACGAAGCCGGAAAGCTCTTCAACGCTTGCGGCGATGGCTCCGCAAGGTAGGCCATCAAGCGCACGACCTCAGGGTCGTGTGCATTCGCAGCACGAATGTCGTCGAGCAAGATCGACGACGGAACACTGGAGCTGAACGCACTCGCTGCGTTCAGAGAATCTTGGGCGACGACCGTCGGCTCAAAGTCTGGCCGACGGGACAGAGCATCCGCGACGACGTTGAGTCGTCCGGGCTTGTACTCGACGGAGAAGTTATACTCCGCGAAGAAAGACAGCCACCTCGCCATGCGCTGCGAGAGGTGTGGGCTGTTCACAGCCGTGCGCAAAGACGCATGGTCTGTGAAGACCTTGAACGGTCTATCTCCAAGCAGATAGACGCGGAACTTGGCCAGTGCATACTTCATGGCAAGGAGCTCCTTGTCATGCACTGAATAATTACGCTCAGCTGGTTGCAGCTGACGCGACTGGTAACAGACGACGCGCTCAGCGCCGTCGTCGTCGAACTGCATCAGCGCTGCGCCGATGGCAAAGTCGCTTGCGTCACAAACCACGTGGAATGGTTTGTCCTGGTCCGCGATCGCCAGAACTGGCGATTCAATCAAGCTTTGCTTGATGCCTTCGAAGGAACGCTGACACTCAGCGTTCCAAGTCCACTTGGTGTCTTTCTTGAGCAATCGAGAAAGAGGAACAGTCATCTCGGCGTAGTTGCGCGAGTACTTGCGCAAGTACGCCGCGAGACCAAGGAACTTGCGTAGTCCCTTGACGTCGAGTGGCGTCGGCCACTCCTTGATCGCTCTGATCTTCTCGGGATCAGGACGCACGCCGTTCTTGCCGACTATACACCCAAGAACGGGTATCTCGCTGGCCGCGAAGATACACTTCTTCAGGTTCGCGTACAGCTTATGCTCTCGCATAAGTGTGAGACCCTCTCTGATGTGGAGTCTGTGAACCTCCAGATCAGTCTTCCCGTCCATAGCTCGGCTATGAACGAAGACATCGTCGAAGTAGCTTGGTGCGAAGGCTCGCACTGGGCGCAATAGGTGCGATACGCGTCTATTGAATGTGGCTGGTGCGTTGCTGAGGCCCTGAGGCATCACCAACCACTCCCAGAGCATTCCGCTTGGGGTGCTGACGGCCGTGAACGGAATGTCCCGTTCACGCATCAAGATCTGATAGAATCCGTCCATCAGATCCATCGACGAGAAGATGGTGCTCTTAGCCATCCCGTCGATGATGACGTCCTTCCTCGGTATCGGCGTCTGCGCCGGTATCGTCGCCGCGTTCAACTTGTTGAACGCGTGTACAATCCGCCACCCTCCTGTTGCCTTGCGCACACAGAAGGTCGGAGAGCTGTGAGGGGACGTAGACTCCCTCACATGGCCAGCAGCTAGACATTCTGCGAAGAACTTGTCGATCGCTTCGACCTGTTCACGAGGCAGTGGCCACTGCTTCATGACACAGTACTTCGAACCTGGCTTCAGGTCGATCTCGTGCCGAATGCCTTTGTCCTTCGGCAATTCGCACGGCACGGATTCGGGGAACACATCCGCGAATTCGACCAAATCCTCGTAGAGAGGATTTCCCTTGAGCGACTCCCAGGATTGAGCCGAGTACCGCTCAATCCGAGTCTTCTCATCGAGGACGCTCTCGTCCATCGATGAGCTGCTGAGAAGCCGTTCCTTCTCAGCAAACACCACTGCCGACCGGATATCGGTCACACATTCGTCCTCTGCGACGAGAATACAGATCTGCGCGAACTTTCCTTGGCGCAGATCTCGCAAGAACCGCTTGGGTTCGAGCGTAGGCAGTGCGGTGGTCTCCGAAGTTGACTTCGGAGGCGCAACGACCTCGAGAGTGGATGCACCCACTCTCGTGCCGTCATTGACTAAGACGTTGATCGTCTCAGTTTCTTCCTGCGGCCTTATGCGCGCAGACCCCTCGAGCTGCAGTTCCGCAACTGCAGCGAGATCCCCATCGCTCGACGTTCTAGTCGAGGCGGAGAGTTGACGTTGCCTCCTTGCGGCAGACGTCGAGACCTTCCTCTCATAGTGCTGCCCCTGTGGCAAGCACTGTCTTCTTGGCTCGTGCGACTTATTCGCGCGAGGATCTTCCTTACTTGACTCGTGCGACTCACTCGCACGAGAAGTCTTCGGCGCTGTCTGCGACTCTACGCAAACCCCGGCAGCTGGCTCGACGACAAAGGTCGACTCTTTGTCGTAGTCTTGGGCAGTCGTACTAACGACCGACTGACTGATGAGGCCATCACACTCATCTTTCACACGTCCACGTGCATCTGGACGCTCCAGAACTGACACCAGGTGGCGACCTGATGACCGAGCGGCGGGCATCGTAACGGATCGATGCCGCCAGCTGATCCATGGCTCGTGTGAACGGAGCCATGGCAGGCCTAGAATGACGTCGAA
Organism: Pythium myriotylum; assembly: GCA_023091665.1. Lineage (NCBI taxonomy): Eukaryota > Oomycota > Peronosporomycetes > Pythiales > Pythiaceae > Pythium > Pythium myriotylum. The sequence continues at coordinate 881,448 of JALJCQ010000022.1, read as the reverse complement.
CTTGTCGTCTAGGTCGAGTACGACAAAGTCATCGTCGTACGCATTGCCTTCAAGCGTGTAGTGGAGGCCCACTACGCGTTTCATAACCTTCACCGTTGCGCCAGTTGCAAGTCGCACTGTCATCCTCGTCGGAGGAATGTCTCGCTCGACTACGTTGAGCCCCAAAGACTCGATAGACTGTCGTCGAACGAAGTTGTTCGACGCCCCACAGTCTACGAGGGCGCGAAGCGGAGACGAAGCTCCTTCGACTTCGAGCTCCAAGGTGATGAGGGCCTCATCATCACCAGGTGTGGCGAAGCACAGAGACTGTGCTTTGGGAGCAGCCTTCGTCAAGAGTCCCACAAACTCTCTTGACGTGACTGGATCAGTAGGGCGCTCCGCCCCTACTGACCCTGACCGTTTTTTTGTTGATCATCACGCTGCTGTTTCTACGCAGCGTGTTGATCCGACCACTCAACCTTCTTGTCCACGTGGCGACCGCGTCCATTGCCGCGAGGCACTGGGCGCGCAGCATTACACTCATAAGCGTAATGCCCGGTCTTCTGGCATCGATTGCATTTCTGCAATCGTTTGTCCACGCGAGGGCGCTGCTCGCTCTCGGCGTAGGAAAGATCCATGGCCTCTGGATCACTTGCGTCTTGTCGTCTGGACGGACGATAAGCAGCAGAATGGACATAAGCCTGTCGCAGGCTGAAGTCCTCTTGGCGAGCAGCCGAGATCGCGTCCTCGAGTTTATCAAACTCGATACGGAACATCTGGGCCTTGATCGGCCCATCCTCGAGTCCCTTGATAAACGCAGCAACCTGCGTTTGATCATCGATGGGATTCTCCACGATGCAACTCACGAGGTATCGTGCGTGCTGGGCATAAGCGTGAATATCACGCTTACCTTGCCTGAGATCCAGGAACTCAGCACGAGCCCTGAACTCGGCTCGAGGCGGCTCAAGCGCTTGTTTGATCTTGACCTTGAACTCTTCATACCATCTGAAGCAATACCGATCGTGCAACTTGAGACCGAGCGCCCACACCTTGGCACGACCTGCCAAGTTGGAAAATGCGTGGGTCACTCGCATCGCATGGTCATCGATGCGACGGACTTCAATGGAATCGTCGAGTTCGACGAACCAATCAGGAGACATCGCAACCAGATGGGTTCACGACGTTCCTATCGGACGCCATTGACATGGGTCCGTACCATGTAACGGGTACACCCCGTTACAAGGTTTATCAAATGTTGGCTACGCATTTTGCGACATTGTCTAATGCAATCTACTGTATTGCTATGTAGTTGAGAGGGTAATTTGTTGTTGAGTAGTGCTTTTGAGGGAGGGGAATCAGTTTCTAGGTTTCAATGGGTTGCAAATCATTGTGGTTGGTTTTGCAAGCTGTTAACTATTTTGAGTGCGTGTACGATCGGTGTGCAGTTTTTCGTTGGCCGATGATATACACCAGGTTTTCATATGACAACGAGAATGAAAAGAAAACAGGTATGTTCCGGGTTTATGCTAGGTTTGACACAGGTTGATCCATGTGCTCAACATTGTCAGAAACCCTCTTCAAAGCATTGAAATTTTTGTATTCTATTGCTTTTCTCGAGATGTGTGAAAATGAAATCTTCGCACCGAGGACTACAGATCGGAAAGATTCACGGGTGTTGAAGTGAGAAGAATTGTGTGCAATTCAATTAGTTGAATCAATTCAAATCAGATCTGTTGGATCCTCACTCAGCTCATTCGACCAAGTCCAAGTCGCGAACGAAAGGCAGCGCGCTCTGGCTGCCGCGGGCGGCGACCACAGCAACGCACCGCGGGCTGGCGCGGACCACGCTCACAACAATGCGCACGCATGCGCTCGCCGTGTTGTGCATGGTGGCAAGCTTTTGCGGGCTTTGAGCAGACGCCGTGCCATCGTGAGTTGACAAGATGGCGGCGTGAAGGCGACACGAGCAAGCGTCCATAGGTTTAAGTGTTGCGGCTGCTGTTTTGTGTTTGATCATTGATCATCTCTGTGGTAGATGGCGCTCTCGCCGCAGTGTTGCCCGCGGCGGTTGCTTGCCGGTGCACACGGGAAGGTCTCCCCTCGAGTACATGTGGGACTTATGCGTGCTAATCATTGCGTCTATGGGCTAATGATTGCGTCTATGTGTTCAGATTCTGAGGATTTCGTGCCACAAAACCTCTGGCAACTATGGGCGCGAAGTCCTACGCTGATATCACGCTAGAACTGGCTGCCCCACGTCCATCGGGTTGTGAGAAATGTCCCTGCAGCGATGCAACGGGCGTGTGTACCGCGCCACGGAGATGTATTGAGCGAGCCTGGTAGATACTTAGCGAGACCTGGCGAAAACATAGTCTATTAAGACAGTGCGCATCTTTGCGGTCTTTGGCGGGTGAATTATACAGATCGTGAGCGCTAACAGTGAACACACGCACAGTGTGCAAGGAAGTGTAGAGACGTCAACACAGATTAAGGGAAAGAAAGTGCAACTTCGTTACCAACTTAACCATGATGGTAGACTCTCCTTACGGTCTGGAACCACGTAGTATGAAGTGAAGCATGTTGAAGCGATGGGTTGTCGTGGCAGCTTTGTAGACGTCACGGCCAACAGTCCTGTCGATCTCCCGCCAAAACTTGAGGCAGATGAAGAGTCCGCAGCTGAATCCGTCGGTTTGGATCGGTGTGGTCTGCAAGCTCGTACACTGTCGCTTGAATCTTCACTGGCACGGTGCTGGCAACGTCCTGGCGGAGCCACTTGGCAAACGCGATCCCTTCTTTGGCTTGTTTCTTGCGAATCTCCACGCGTCGCATAGTCTCGATCTGGGTGCGTGAGAAAATGCCCACCTTCGCAATTCTTACGACATCAACGCGTGTGGAGTGTCGACCTTCACTCAGCATGTTCAAGCCGATCACTCGGCCAGCAACCACTATCGTAGCAACCATTCCCAACAGCATGAACAGCAACAACCAACAGCATCAACAACCAATAGCATGAACACTACAACAGCATGAACAGCATTATCAGGATCAGCATCATCAGGAACAGCATCATCATGATCAGCACCATCATGATCAGCACCATCATGATCAGCACCATCATGATCAGCACCATCATCATGAACGGCATCATTTTGCCCGCAGCACGAGTGCGCCTGGCAGCAGCAGCATCATCACGGCGCGACTCATCAACTCGCCACAGAGGACGCCCCATGGTCCCCATGAGGGCGCCCTCTTCCATGTACCCCAGCGGCAGTAGGAACTAGGACCAAACTTGTGGCGACAAAATATACTCACTTGCAAACTTGCATCGCAACCAGCACCTGGACATACCATAAAGAATTCTTTGGCTTACGCCAGTTAGCAAGCAATCCAGCAAGCAAAACTAGTCTCGCAAGTGGAAGCAACCCTCGCCCGCGCGATGCCGCCTGGCCGTGTCGACAAGGACGGCGACGTCGAAATGAATGCGCCGCCTGTGTTCGAGTACATCAAGGCCCCTCGCTTGACCTCGTGGGACCAACCAAGTCTGGTGCAGTGGCACCGTGATCGCCTACAGTATGAGCGCCGGATCGTGGAGCGATGCGCCGTCACTAACGAGGCCGTCGAGGCCGTGATGGCGAGCGTGCGCTCGTCAATCGAGACTCGCCTTCTCGACCAGCTCTTCAAGTATATCCTCCGAGTGGATGAGGAGCTAGCGACGGATGAGGAAATCATGAATAAGATCAAGCAGCGATGTAACGAGCTGCAGAACCGCCACGTACCGGACATCGACGACCTGTTCCGTCGCCATCTGAAGATGAACATGTCCATGGCTGACGTTGAAGCACGGTTGGTTAACTACTTCGGTGACTTCGATCGCATTATCGAGGAGAAGGGTCTCAAGGACCCACTAGGTACTACGAGCTCGACTGCTGATGACTACAAGAACAAGATGAAGGACCGCTGCCGCATCTTGACGGCCAACCTAGAGCCGCCTGCCTTGAGAACCGAGGTCCAACGCCTGGTCGCATTCCAGCACCGCGCTGCGAAGACGAGCGACCTTGCGCTGTTCGACCTGGTGCTCGAGCGAGCCAGGGAGCAGCAGAACTACCACGTTATGAGCGCCGAGGCGAATGGGAGGCGCCAAGTCGAGTCGAGGCGAAGTGCGCCGCGTGCTGCGGCTCCCGCTGGCGCTGCTACTCTGCCGACACCACAACCGCCGCGCACCGTCCCTTTTCTCACAGAAGCTTCTCGTGCGCCGCGCACTGGGTGTTGGCACTGTAAAGGTGACCACTGGCTTCGTGATTGCCCGACCGCGTCCGAAGAAGACAAGAAGGCAGCGACTGCTGCTATGAGAAAGGTCAAGGCTGCCCGCCACGTCCAGGTAAAGACCCTGCGAGTGGCCGGCAGTGAGCCGGGCCGCAGCATGGTCATCATTAATGACGTGTTCGAACTTCCCTTTGTCGCTGACACCGGCGCCGAGTGCAACTTGATTCCCCGGCAGGCAGTGAACGAGATGCGCGATTTAGATATCCTGCCAACTTACAAGAAGCTTGATGAGCCTGTGACCATAGAGACAGCGGGAGGGAAGCGAGACCTGTGCTCACATAAGTGTGAGGTGGATCTGAAGATCGGGACCCCGGCAGGCAACGTAAACGTCCGCCGCGTCTCCTGCCTTGTGCTCGAGGGCAACGATGACTCCTTCTTAATGGGCAGGCCGACCCTGGAAAGCCTTGGCATCGATGTTGATGGCATGTTCGAGCAATTGGCCCGTCGCCAAGCTGACGATGGCGACGACATCCCTGGTGGCGTCATCATTGGTGAGGACCGCGAAGGCGAGATCGAAGCCCTGATGCACGGTATGTTGAGTGACGCCATCAACAACGGATTTCCGCCGCGGCTCCTACCGCGACTGAAGACCCTCCTGTGGTCGTTTAGTGACATCTTCCGAGTTCGCTTGGGCCCTGACGCTGCGGCTGACGTTGATCCACTCCGTGTGACGTTCAAGGAGGACACCCCACCGTATAGGTGCCGCCAGAGGCGCTATCCTGAGGCGCAGAGCGAATTCATGCGGAAATATGTTGAGGACCTAGAGCGGTTTGGCATGATCAAGAAGAATAATCACAGCAAGTGGGCGTCAGCAACTATATTGGTGAAGAAGAGCGGATCAGAGAACGACTTCAGGATCGTCAACGACTATCGACCGGTGAATGCTATGACCGTACCGATAGCTGGCACCATGCCTGACCTTGCGAAAGCGAAGGACCGTGTTCGGGGAGCCAAGGCGCTGGGAAAGTTCGATCTCTTCAAAGGCTTTTGGCAGTTCCCTTTGGACCCTAGCTGCCAGGAGCAATTCAGTTTTATGACCGATGACGGCGTCTACACTCCATTAAGAGTGCCGCAAGGCGCGATGGACTCACCGCTCCATTTCCAGAGCCAGATGCAGACGGTGTTCGCGGACGAACTCTATCACAGCGTGATCATCTGGATTGATGACGTCGTAGTATACGGATCGAGTGATGAGGATTACCTTGACAACCTACGCGCATTCTTTTTGAAACTCCGTCGATACAACCTGAGGTTGAGCGCACCGAAGAGCACGGTTTATGCGAAGAGTGTGACCTGGTGCGGACGTGTGATTAGTGGCGATGGCATGCAGCAAGACCCCGACCGCGTCAAGGCACTGACCAGTCTGCCACTGCCGGCGAACGCTGGTGAATTGCAGTACTTCCTGTGTGCTGCTGGGTGGATGCGTGAGTCTGTCGTCGACTACGCTCGCATCTTCGAGCCACTCCAGCACAAGCTTGACCTGTCGCTCAAGAACCACAGTAAGAAGGCACGGGAGGCTAAGAAGGTGACACTATCCTGGTCCGATGAAGAGATTGATTCCTATGAGAACGCTAAACGCGTGCTGGCGAGCCCGAACGAGCTAGTGTTTCCCCATGCAGACGCGGAGGTCTGTCTTTTCACAGACGCCTCGGATCTAGGATGGGCTGCCATAGTGACTCAAGTCCGTCAGTGGGACGCGAGTGAGCCCGTTGTGCAACAAAAGCACGAGCTGTTAATCTGCAAAGGCGGATGTTTCCGTGGCGCGCAAGTGAACTGGTCTGTTATCGAGAAAGAGGCCTACCCAATAGTGCGCGCATGCGGTGATCTCGAATATTTGCTCCAACGACCGAACGGTTTTCGCATGTTCTGCGACCACGCTAATTTGATCAAAGTATTTGACAACGACACAGAGATGAAGCAACACGTACGAGGAAAGCTACAGAGGTGGTCGTTCAAACTGGTGGGCCTCAAGTATGAGATCGAGCACATTCGGGGTAGTGACAACGTATGGGCGGACATGGTGTCCAGGTGGGGACCCCGTGCCGAACGCGAGCACGAGCACGAGCGTGAGGTAGCGGTGCGGGTGGTTCGTACCCGGGCGCAGGGCCACGTCTCTGAGCTCAGACCGCTCCAGGACGACACGTTTGAGTGGCCAACCGTGGCCGCCGTGACCGCCGCACAGCAACTACAGCTCAGGGACCTGGATGGTACCGATTATGCACGAGAGGGCGAAATGATTCTAGTTGACGGCAAGTTGTGGATCCCTACGACAGACAACGAGCTACTCCAACGCATTCTGATCGTCGCACACTGCGGTGTCCAAGGCCACCGCGGCGAGGACATCATGTTGAACCAGCTGAATCAACACTACTCTATAGACCGTGCATCTCGGCACGTGCGTCGGTTCCACCAGAAGTGCTTGCTGTGCAAGCACATTAAGGGCGGGAAGCTCGTGCAGCGCCATTGGGGCGACTACAACGCAGCAACTGAGCGCAACGAGGTGCTCCACATGGACTATCTGTTCATGGGGCCATCATACGGCACCGAAAAATATCTCCTTGCCCTCAAGGACGAACTTACCCACTTTTGTGAACTGGTGCCCTGTGACTCACCAACAAGTGACACCGCTGCAGAAGCCATCCTTGACTGGTACAAGCGTTACGGGGCAGCCAAGAAATGGCAATCCGACCAAGGCAGCCATTTTAAAAACGCCCTCATGGCTACGTTGAGTGAGCGGCTAAAGGGGGTCCAGGCGTTCACTCCAGTCTACTCCCCATGGTTGAATGGTACGGTTGAGCGTCTCAACCGCGATATACTACAGGTGATCCGCGCACTGCTTCTAGAGGCGCAACTGGACACGAAGAGCTGGCGCTACATCCTTCCTATAGTGCAAGCGAATTTGAATCATGCTCCCGTCGCAAGCCTGGCCGGCAGAGCTCCGGTCGAGCTCTTCACGGGTCTGTCCGCAGCGACTGCGCTCGACACGATCCTCCGCCCGACTGTGGCGAGCGATGAGCTCAGCGTACGCGCGATCGACGTCGTGGTGGCGGCTCCCGCGCTGGATAAACTGCGAGCTAGCCTCGCAGGGTGGCACCGGGACGCGGTGGACGCCAAGGAGAAGCGCCGCCTCCAACAGATGGCCAGCAAGAAGCACGGGACCACTAGCAACTTCCATGTCGGAGACTATGTACTCTGGTCACGCGTTGGCAGCCGTCTGGACGGCAACAAGCTCATGGTCCGCTGGGTGGGCCCTTTCCGCGTCGCTGAGACGCTCCCTTACTCTTACGTGATCCAACACATATTGACCAACGAGCGCTACGAGGTCCACGCGACGCGTCTCAAGTTCTACCACGATGCGAGTCTCAACGAGACAGAAGAGATCCGCCGCCATGTCGCCCACCAGGGGCTCACCATGGCCGTCCGCGAGATCCGCGATCATCGCCGCAACAACACCACACGCCAGTGGGAGCTTTTGGTGGCGTGGCGTGGCCTTGAAGCCGACGAAGACTCGTGGGAGCCACTCCAGGACATGTACTCGGATGTGCCTGTGCTCGTGCGCGCCTACATCACGGCTCAGGATGTACCCGTACTTGAAAATGCCATTGCCCACTTGTAACACCATGGTTACAAATCAGCTGTGACGAACATGGATACATTTCGGTGATTTTGAGTGATCGACTTTGGGGGGTGTTGTGGAGTGTCGACCTTCACTCAGCATGTTCAAGCCGATCACTCGGCCAGCAACCACTATCGTAGCAACCATTCCCAACAGCATGAACAGCAACAACCAACAGCATCAACAACCAATAGCATGAACACTACAACAGCATGAACAGCATTATCAGGATCAGCATCATCAGGAACAGCATCATCATGATCAGCACCATCATGATCAGCACCATCATGATCAGCACCATCATGATCAGCACCATCATCATGAACGGCATCATTTTGCCCGCAGCACGAGTGCGCCTGGCAGCAGCAGCATCATCACGGCGCGACTCATCAACTCGCCACAGAGGACGCCCCATGGTCCCCATGAGGGCGCCCTCTTCCATGTACCCCAGCGGCAGTAGGAACTAGGACCAAACTTGTGGCGACAAAATATACTCACTTGCAAACTTGCATCGCAACCAGCACCTGGACATACCATAACGCGCTGGTTACCTCCGCCACGGCCACCTTCTAGTAGTCTCGGTGACCGCCGAAGTCTTGGTGCGGGCTGATCTGACTGGGCATCTGGTGTTCGCATATCTATCACCTCTCCGAACCTCGTACTCATTGGCAGAACATCAACACAGGCTTGAAGAAGCCTGGGTGGTAGGATATAGTACGCGTCTTGGTTCAACACAGGATTAACAATTCGATCAAAGATGGGCCTGTTTTTCTCATGCTGCTTGAACTTGACTTGAATGCCAGCCAGACGCCGCGCGGTTTCGTCAAGATCAGGCCGATCTCTGTCGAGAGCATCGATAACTTCAAGCAAAGTCAGCTCACCAGTCGCCCGTCTCGTAGCTTCTGCGGCGTTAAAACGCACGCGCTCTTGTCGCTCCTCTGCAATCATTGTCGCACGGTCTGTCTTCGGCCGTCCGGTCCTTGGCGCATTCTCGTTAAAGTTGAGCGGGATACGGTCAGGATCTTTGCCAGAATCTTCCAGGTTTCCACCAGGTTGTTCCATGTTCTCTCCAGGACTCTTCAGCATTGCCTCGTCGACGACAAGATCCGTTGGCGATTCCATGTGCACATCCTCCATTGCAGCTGGATGCACGTTGCCGACCTCAGCCGACCAAAGACTGTTCGCCTGAGAGAGCTCGGGCTCGGGTTCACTCTCACAACCTGGCAGGACTTCCGGGAGACTCGGGCGTACGGGAGAAAGCGATCGAATATGGAGAGAGGCTGCGTCGTCTTGTTCAACACCAGTACGCTTTCGCTTGCGCACGTTTCTGAACTGGTCCTTGAGAAACTGGATTTAGGCACGAAAATCATCCTCATCGTCGATCTCAGCTAACTCACTGCAAATTGGCGTGAGTAGCCGCATTGCCTCATTGAACCGTTCGCGAGCATCACGTGGCATTACGGCGAGATTGGCTTCTGTGTTTTTGGCCTTGTTGAACACGAACGGTTGAACAGGTGGTGGATCATACGCCTCTCGCTGCCATCTAGACGAAAGAAGCGAACGTTAGTAATGCAACAAAAACCTGGAGATACTTGAACGATACTCGTACCTGATGTCAACACGATTCAGCGGGATTATGGCGTAGTCATTTCTGCCTTCGCTCATCTTCTTTCGATACGCGATTGCGTGACGACAAATTCACAGTCGCACGAGAAATTAATCAAGTCCACAACATGGTCACCCCGGCTGCCCGTGACGATAACGCAATTCTCGTCTTCAAGTACTTCGTACTTGTACGAGTCGAACTTGTTCACAGCTGCTGTGTACTGCGTTTTGACAAACTTCGCCACGAACGGCGTCGAACAACGTAGCACGCCCAGCATCTCTTGATCGTAGTTTGGGTTGTGGAAACATCCTTGACGGAGCACAATCTTTTCGTACTCGTGCTGGCACCGACGAGCCTCGTTCAATAAAGCCTTGACACACTGTGCCATTGTGCTGTTTTTGTCGACGCCGCTCTTAAACTTACCAAACCAACTCTCCAAGCGATTGTTGGTGTGGTTTTTAAGGTGTGGCAGCTTCGAGCGCATACACATCACCCACCGCTCAGGCTCTTTGAACCAGTTCTTATCCATGTAGTCTGCGAATCCGGTGAAGTTGAGGCGGTCACACGCCATCAGGAATGCGACCTTCTCGTTCGAGAAATCGGCGTCGCTGGACGCGTATATGAGTCGGTGAACCAAGTTGGAGATGACGCTGTGGTCGTCTGCCGACAGACGCCCGAACTCTGGTTTATGCTGGGCGGCGGCGAGGAATTTGACCACATGGAAGTGACACAGTAGCACCGAAGCGTTAGGAAACGTCCGCACCAACATCTTCACCTCATTCAAGCCTTTGTCCACCATGATCACGCGAATATGGTCGTAGGCGTCAGGGTTGGCTCGCTTCAGGTGGTCGAGCGCCTTCTCCATGTGCCAATCGCCATTCGTCTCGAACAACGACTGTTGCACCACCTGACCAAGGCCAAATTCATCCATCACCATGAAGGTGCACAGCTGATAGTTGAACCTGAGCAGAAGCGACAAATAATTAGCAAACCTATTCAATACCTGGTTTGAACTTGGGCGAGACATGGCACTTACTTGTTGGTTTTGTGGGTGCAATCCACCAACACCAACTCGCAGAAACGCTTGAAAATCGTGCGCATGTGCGTCGTCGTAAACGACATCACTCCGGTCTCGTGTAGATTGGTTTCATCGACAGACGTAGTAGCACCAGGATCTTGCTTCAACAACTCCAGAAGCAGGCGCCCGACTTCGTCGTTGTCGTCCCCTTTCGTCGCGCGTAAAGCGCTGACGAAGTTGTCCACGTCAACCTTGTACACGTTTTCACCTTGATCCAAAAGCATGTCGTAGATCGCCGTCCGGCGAACACCATCAGAGACCATGGACGCTGTGTGTGCAACGTTCTCCGACTGCTGTATTCCCCGTGCTTCATGATACGTCCCGTACACAGTCGCTCGAACCACGTGGTTGTGCCACATACACGAGGGCTTAACTTGGAGACGCCATTCTTGTTCAGTGTCATACACCCACTGGACACGGAACCGCAACGGACAGCCGGTATATCGGATGTGCTGGAACGGGCGCTTCTTCTTCTCCCGTTCTCGCTTCGATCCACGCTTTTTGGTGTTACCGCGCATAGTCCATGATCGCTTGGGCTCGGTGCCATGTGTGCAGATGCACACACGCTCATATGGGTTGAGCTCGTCGGGGACTCGTCTACAAGGCACTTGCATATTGTCGATCTGGCGATTCCGCTTAACGACGCCATTTGTCTCTTTGACAGAGAGAACTTGGAAGGTCTCCTTTGCGTAGGTCTTCAAGTACACCATCCACGCCTCCCAGTTGGCGTGGAATTCTTGGATCGGAGGGGCAAAGACAGGGTCCTTGGCAAGCTTGATTGTACCTGCCCCCACCCTGGTCGAAACTTGGTCGTTGCCAACGTTAGATAATGAATCGTCTGGTTCGCTCGAGTCACTTTCGCTGGAACCACCTGAACCTTCGGTATCGTCGTCATTGTCGGCTTCTTCGCTGCCCGTTGCAGCTTCAGACTCAGCCTCGCCGACAGATTGAGGGTCATCCTCTGCCTCATTGCTTTTGGCATCTTCGGTGTTGCCGTGAGGTGACTGGCGGCCACACAGAGCGCGGATATTCTTCGTCTTCGATCGAGTGCGCCGGGTGCTTTGTGTGCCACGAGGCGAAGCCAACGCGAGAAGGTTTCTTCTTGCTCCACACGCAATACCTGCTGGAGTGAAGGCGGGGCGCTCATCAACGCCTGAAGGCGCGGACTTGTTCGCGTCGGTGTCTTCGGTGTCGTTGGTCCAGCCGCCGCTCTAAGCGGCGTGACGGGGCCAAACGCCTCCATGGCTCCCACCTCCGTAAAAAGCTACGTTTAACGCGAATGAGTGGTCCACGCCCAAACGGCACCTTCAAAGCCTCAAACGACCGTTACTAACCTGCCCCCGCCCCGCCCCACGCACGCACGCACCGCCGGCTAAAGCCGTCTTCCTCGCGTCGCTTCGCTTACCGCCGCTTCGTTTCCGTCGTACGCGGTCAGAACACGTTTCGGAAAGCTTTCAAAACCGGTTTTTGAGGAATTGTTTCATATTTCCGGGTTTAAGTGAAGTTTTCAGCCTATTTTTTATTTCAAACGAACCTGGCCAAAACGTACTCGTACCTGGTAATTACGTGTTAGTCCGTTCCATATGAAAACCTGGTGTGTAATGTTTCCCTTTTTCGTTTTGTGGACCTGACAAAGAAAGTATATGTTCGGGAGATTACTTAGCTTGTCAATTGTTTGAATGACGTATCCGTAGTCACCAAATTTTCCCAAGACGTTCAACCATGGAACTACTCGTGCAATGGTGCTGCCGACATGGATCCTCCTCCTCCTCGTCACTCTATACATAGGCGCCGTTCGGCTCTTGAAGAAGCCGACGTAGTGGCGTCCAAAGTAGCAGACCAAGCCTCGGAACACGTATTCGGTCGAGCCGTGTGACGACTGGTCCACCCGGGAACCAAAATGCGCGGGTCAAGAAGGGCTGATCCTCAGAGCCCTTCTTGGCCCGCGCATTTTGGTTCGAGAGTAGCTCGAGCGAGGCCTTGACATCGGCATTGCCCACGCTATCGCTCACCCAGACAATGCTGGTCGCGAAAACCATGGGCAGCTTGAGGATCCAGATCCACCGATTGAGCTGCATCTTGCCGGTCTTGCACGCGTCACAGGGAGGCGAATACTCGGGCGCCACGCATCCTCCTTGCACTTCCAGTCTCAGCACATCCTCGAGCGATTTTCCCTTGACAAACTGGAGCAGCTCTTGAGCGTACACGCGGTGGAGAAAGTCCATTTTCATGGTCGGCTCGTTAGTCTCGCCGCACTGCCTGCAGCTCTTGAGTTCCATGAGGTTCGTCTGGAAAAGCAAGTGCACGAGACACTGCGGCACGCACACGATCGCCGACGCGTCTTCCACCGTCGACTGCGAGAGCTCGTCCTTGGACAGAAACTGCTGCCCGCGACGCAGCGTGAGCATGCAGTTGAACGTGTCCCAGTGGAGAGCGTCGAGAATGGCTTCGAGCGCCTTAGCCGCGTCGTTCATCACGCTGACCTGGAACGTGTAGCCGAGCGCGAGACGCACGCGGTCGACGTCCAGCACGGGCTCCTCACCGAACTGGTACATGATGAAGATCTGCTCGAGCTCGCAGAGCAGACAAGAGCCGCGCGCGGCGCTCGCCTCGGCGGCCTTGGTGGGCTTGCCGCCAAAGCGGTGGTGCAATGCGTGACCGCCCGTCGAGATGAGCACGCGGCACGCGCGCAGGTGCCAGAGAGACCGCGACTGGATGATGCCGCGGGCCGACGTGAGCGCCGCGCGGGGATTAACGCGAGCGCGAACGCGAAGGAGACCACGACGAAGACGCCGGTCGTGAGCAACGCGAGCAGGGCGCGGGCGACGGCAACGAGCTGAAGGCGCGTCGTGCTCATCGCCCCGTGCACGACCGCGCGAAGGCGCTGACGGTCGAGGTCGCTCGTCTCGTACGCGCTCATGCTCTCTGATGTCGTGCGCGCGGGGCGATGCTTCAATCGAGGGAACAACCTCCACTGTCGCTAACACGAAGAGACCTCCCATATAGCTTCTAGCCGTGGGTCCCCATGGTGCGACAGCTTTGGTGTATCCCTTTGTGAGCATGATTCAATGAATGGATCAGAAGTTCTGGGTGGTGGCATCTGACGGTTTGAATGAGCAAACTAACTGTGGGTTGTTGGATGGGCGATATCGAGAGATTGTTATGGACCACGCAGGTGCGGCGGTTGGTGTAGTGCTGGAGAGCGGAGTGAGTCGGACTGAGCGAAATGCAGAATGAATTGAAAACGACCACTGATGCAAACATCGATGGACCATGCATGGGCTACTCCCATGAGTCCTACTACTGAGTAAAAGACATGCAGGTTGCACTTGCACTTGCACTTGCACTTGGGACTGGCGGCTGGTGGATGGAGAACACTGCTGTTGCTGGAGATCAGCACCGGTGGGTGCTGATCTTGAACTCGGACATTACATCCTCCCCTCTTTAGTTGCGCGGTCGTCCTCGACGCGAACGTCGTTGGCTGGTGCCACGTTCACGGTATCGGCGGAGTAGGGTGTCCCAATGTGAGACGTGGCGAATGTCTTCTTCAAACTCCCACGAGTTCTGTTCCGCTGGGAGATCGACCCACGAACACAGCCACTGTGGTCGACCACTGCGACGTCGTTGTTGGAGGAGTTCTTTGATCACATACACCCGTTGACCTTCATCATCGAACATTCGTGGGGCGCTACGGGTGATCGCGCGGGCACGGAAGATCTCGGGTACATCCAGGGAGAGTTTGAGCTGGTCCACGTTGAATGCCGGGTGACGGCCCCGATCAACATAGCGGCGCGGCAGTTTGAGGCGGTACGCATTGTTGCCAATACGTTGCTCTACTTCGAATGGCCCGTACCATCGCGGCAGCAACTTGTTACGGGTTGGGTCTCGGTCTGGATCGTAGTCTGGCTGACCCAACTCTGTACTGAGGACCCGTGCATCAACATACACCATATCACCGACTTGGAACTCGACTACTTGTCTGCCTTGATTGTAATATTGTGCCTGGCGTTCTTGAGCTTTGCGCATGTTCTCTTGAGCAAACTCAACGACTTTCTGGCGGTCTCGAGAGAAGTTGTGTGCTGCCGTAGCCCTCGCCGTCACTGATGGCAACAGGATAGGCGACCGGGGCTTGCGACCACAGTCTACCTCAAACGGAGACACTTGTGTGGACGTAGACACGAGCGTTGCGTGGGCGTACTCGACCGTGGGTAGAAGTCGTGCCCAATCATCACCATAGTGGGACACAACACAGCGCAAGCTGTCTTCGAGCGTACGCACTTGTCGCTCGCTGCGACCGTCGGCCTGAGCTCGCCTGGACACCGTCATTCGCACCTTGACCTGCATGATTGACATGAGCTCGTTCCAAAACTCGCTCGTGAAGCGCGGATCGCGGTCTGATACAATCGACTCGGGTAGCGAGTAGTAGCGCACCACGTTGTCAAAAAACAATCTTGCCGTAGTCTTGGCGTCTACTTCCTTGGTGGTGGGTATGTAACACGGACGGTTGGACAAGCGGCACACAACCACGTATACCGCGTCAAACCCGTCACTTGGAGGTAAGGCAGTGACAAAATCCATAGTGACGTGCTGCCAACAGTAATCAGGGACCGGTAGTGGTTGAAGGAGTCCTGTTCGGCGGCGATGTCCCGACTTATGACGCACGCATGCTTCACACGTGGTAATGTACTGCGTTATGTGCTCGCGCATACTGGGCCACCAAAAGTGCTGTCGGATCGCGAAGAATGTACGTTGAATACCTGGATGGGATACAACAGCGGCATCATGGAAGTCGTGAAGAATGCGCAGCAGTACGGCCTCAACTTGCGGAACTCGTACGACTGGTATCGAATCGTGGGATCGCACACAAAGAAAACCGTCCTTAAACTCATAGCGCGCTGTCACAGACTCGTTCTCTTGTTGCAGGCCTTGCAGAATAGCGTGACAATCGCGATCCCCACGGTAAGACTCACGGACTAGGCGAGCAAAGTCTTCATCCTCCCCCACCATAAGAAACGAGACGGTGGCAATCGAGACTCGCTTGGTCGTAGACCGCGGGTCAAAACACCGAGAGCCGTCGATCAACAACTTGGCACATCGTGTTGGAAACCGAGTCGTGAAAACAAACGTACCGACACTGGTAGAAGTGAGTGGTGGACGAGAAAGAGCGTCGGCCACGACGTTCGAGACACCCGTTTTGTACTTCAACTCGAACGAGAACTGGCCGAAGAATTCCAGCCACCGCGTCATCTTCGGCGAGAGGTCTGCGTGGTGAAGGAACCAACGGCAGGCCGTGTTGTCGGTGAAAACGGTAAACTTGTCACCGAGAAGATAACAACGCCAACGGGCCAAGCACTGCCGGATCGCAAAGAGTTCCTGTTCGTGCGCAGGCCACTTAGACTCTGTTGCTGAAAGTTTCTGACTGTAGAAACTCACAGGATGATCGAATCCGTCAATGAGTTGGCTGAGAACGCCACCGATACACCACTGAGATGCGTCCGTCGTGACTTGGAAGGGCAGAGACATATCGGGCAAGCGAAGCACGGGAGCGACGAGTAGTTTCGCCTTGATGGCATTGAACGCAACTTCTTCGACGGCAGTCCACTGCCACGCCGTCGCACCACGCGTGAGATTGGAGAGTGGCAGCACGAGCGCTGCAAAGCCATCAACAAAGCGACGATAATAGCCGGCCAATCCGAGGAATCGCTGAACGTCCTTGAGAGTAGTTGGTGTTGGCCAGTTCGCCAACGCAGCCGTCTTATCCGGGTCGACACGGACACTGTTGTTCCCAATGATATGGCCAAGGAAACGGATTTCACGCTGAGCAAATCGGCACTTGCTAGGGCGAGCATACAACTGTTCTTCACGTAGGATCTGAAACACACGACGGAGGTGAACGACGTGGTCGTCCATTGAGCGGGAAAAAACGCAGATGTCGTCCAAGTAGACGACGAGAAAGGCAGAGAGCTCACTGGTCTCGAAAATTCGGCGCATCAAGCGTGACCACGTGCCTGGCATTCCGGCGAGTCCCATCGGTGCAACCACCCATTGATAAATCTCCGACCCGGCACGAAAGGCTGTATACTGTCGCGACGCCGGAGCCATTCGCATTTGATGATACCCTGACGCGAGATCAATGAGCGTGAACACAACCGCACCCGCGAGTCGATCAAAGAGTTCGTCGATCCGTGGAATCGGTATTCGCGGAACTTCAGTCAGTGCATTCACGTAGCGATAATCGATGACCCAACGGACAGGAAGAGTTGGGTCACCGCCTCGGATCCACTGGGTCTTGCTGGGCATCTCACCAGTGATTGGGTCGCGTTTAGGTACCGCGAACATGTTCGACACCCACTGAGAGTTGCTCCTCTCGATCCACTTCTTTTGTAACAACTTCTGGACGAACGGGATGAGTGCCTCACGTTCAACGTGGGCATGGCGGAACGGGGCTCGTGTCGATGGGCGTGCGTCTGGCTTCATATGCAACGTGTGCTCAATGTCACGTTCAGGTGGCAGGCCGTCCGGAGGTTCTTCACACAGCATGTCACCGAACTCGGCGACCAATCGGCGCACCACGTCATTGTCAATCACCGAACCATCGTCATTAAGGACATTGAGGTGGAAAACTTCAGCGTAGTCACCCTTGTGCAAGTTCTTCTTGAACTCACTCGCCTCGATCCACTCAATCTCCGGCTCCCATTGGACGGTCCTGTGCTCCACTGGCAGGTTGTCGTGTGGCAGAATCAAAAACGGGCACCTGGCGTACGTAGGCTCGCTCTTGAGTCACCGACGGCAACAATATTCTCAGGAAAGGGGTGGATCTTGCGTGCTTCGAACACTCGCTTCAGACCCGGATATCACAACTTCTTTGAAGCGGAGACCCGAAACTCTGACACGACACTACAACTAGACCCTCACAAGTCTAGAGGCAGCGAGAAAGAACGGCTTGAAGGCGATGGAGCTCCTGGAGAACTCCTACGGGGAACTTGGCAGGAAGCGCAGGCAAAACCACCCGGCCCTCGGCCAGACTGATCACTTCGGATCGCGACAGTACCCAAAATAGGCGGTCGATCGACCAGACTGATCACTTCGAAACTCTTAGTAACTTCCTCGAGATACTGACGGGCTACTGTTGAGGGGAGAATCAGGGGGCTTCTGCGAGAAGGAGGAAAAATTGTGGACTGACTCCCAATCAATTAGCGGCGGAGAATCGCCCCCTTTCCGTGGGTTATTGGGTGGCAAGCACCATTCCTACCTACTGAAATCTGTCAAATGTAAGGCTCCTACTCCTACTGTTTTTATGTGAGGCTTCTGAATAAAGAGAAATACGATACCTTGTACCGCCGAGTCTGGAATACGGAATCTTGACTTGGGCGCCAGACTGTTCACTTCGTCTTGACTTGGGTACTAAGGGTACGCCAGACTAATCACTTCCTTGGGACTTGGTCGTGGACACCTTCGCCTGACTGATCACCTAGCGCTTGCAGAAACTCATGCCCGCGGAGTCGGGGCGCTATACCACAAGGTGCCGTGTTGGTGTTGAGTCCGAGGGAGTGCGGGATGGCTCCACACTTGTCGTGGGCGCCATAACTAACTTGCGGGTGGCCCAATCAATGTGAGGATTCGCGACCTGCAGCCATGATTGACCCAATATCCCATCAAACGATTGTTGCAATGGCCTCTCGATGACTGGTACCAACGAGACTTGGCCTTGGACACCGATAGGCACCGAGTACTCCAGACATTGCCGAGACCGTGGCTGACCTTGAAAATCACGTGCAGTCACCATAGTGTGCTTCTTCAGCTCGGGTGGCTTTAACAGCCCAGATTTGATGATCGTGTGCGACGCACCGGAATCCACCAACATTCGCACTGATTTACCCTGAATAGTCGCGTCCACAAACAACAACAACTCGGATTGGCCCTCGGCCACATCGACATCAATCTCCACGGAGCACACACTGGACCCAACGACCGATCGAGCACCGGTTTCTGCGGCCTCCATGTCAAACTCGACCGCGCATTCTTCTGATTTCTGAGTTGGAGATTCTTCTGATACTTGAATGGATTGCTCAACGGACACTCCACTTACATCCGTTGAGCAGCGTCGTTTCCCTGACGACGCTTGGGCACTGAGCAATGCGATGACCAGTTTCGCGGCAATAAAAGCCCAGGTTTTGAGTACGGCACTGTTCCTTGGTTGGCTTGAGGACACCGGCGTATGAAATGTCCATCGGTTCGGCACCAGAGTCGAGATGCGGTCGAGCGCGTCTCGGTGGTCGTTCGACACCAAAGTGGGCTCTCTCATACGCTTGTGCCGCCGCGATGGCATCTCGCAGAGTCGTGCAACTTAGGTAGTTCACTTCCTTCTTTGTTTCTGGCTTCAGGCCCTCTACAAAGCGATCTACTTTGTCCAGTTGCGACATTTCACGCACTTGGGCGATGATCTTTCTGAAGCGCGCAACGTAGTCGTCCACGTGGCCCGTCTGTCGGCACATACGGAGGGCAGCGCGGAGACGTTGCTGCTGGTCGGGCGGAATGAACTCATCCGTGAGTGCCTGTTCGAACTCGTCGATCGTCGTGATTGGCATTTGGTCGACCACAACCCGACTATGGTACCACGATGCAGCTCCAGAACGGAGGTTGCTAGCTAGCATGGCCACGACTCGAGCTTGATTCTCGTGGAGCTGGTAGTCAATGTTCTTGCCTCTCATGAACAACTTGGCCTCAAAGATGTACTCATCGACACTGTCGTCTGGCCGACCGTGGAACATAAACCCTTCAATCTTGAACTCACGTCCATGTTGTTGTTGTTGTACTTGCTCCAACATAACCGCACGGAACTCATGGTTTTGGTTGGCCATGTTTCGGGTGAGCTCATGGATGGAGTGTGTCAACCCCTCCAGGAGGTTCATAACCGGATGATCGCCGTCCATGATAACTTGACCTTGTTGCAGTCGACGATGATTGGCCAAAATAGATTATTGGTCAAAATACGATGTTCCAGTCGACGATGATTGGCCAATATAGATGATTGGTCAAAATACGTTTTTCGGGACTTGGGACTGGTGTGACAAGAGTGGGACGGGGCTGGGAGAAAGGCGTTGGACCAGCAAGTGCTACCAAATGTAGTGCTGAGAGCGGAGTGAGTCGGACTGAGCGAAATGCAGAATGAATTGAAAACGACCACTGATGCAAACATCGATGGACCATGCATGGGCTACTCCCATGAGTCCTACTACTGAGTAAAAGGCATGCAGGTTGCACTTGCACTTGCACTTGCACTTGGGACTGGCGGCTGGTGGATGGAGAACACTGCTGTTGCTGGAGATCAGCACCGGTGGGTGCTGATCTTGAACTCGGACATTACAGTTGGTGTGAAGTCTTGGTGTGGGCATTGATGTCGTTTCACATCTGAGAGGGGTGACCATTTGCCGCTTCACTGTGTTTTAACAAATCAGCTTTGGCGGTTTAAAACCATAACACTACCAGCCCACAGCCCTGGCGGAATTTCATAAATCGCCCGCGTAGCGGGTGCCGAGCGCTACTTAACAGATTTATCAGATTGAATCAAGTCTTTGTTGGGCTGTATGTACTCTTTCAGAGCATTCCTATTGTGAAAGAAATCGCTGAGGAATTTGAAAGGGAGTCCTTCATCTGATCGTAGGGTGACTTGTGTGTGTGTGTGGGGGGGGGGGGGGGGGGGGGCTTTACCATTGCAAGCACGTTCACATAGATGGAAACGTAAGGCACGACACGTGCTCTCGGTTCTTACCGGTTTCCAATACGAGCTCGTTCCCCGCTAGCAGCTGCACATGCATTTGTGTGGTTGCCCAGGGATATATCCATATTCAATTCCCGCTGGTCTAGAATGTCCGGTCGCGTGTCATTCTTGGTCTACGACATGAGTTTCGGCATTCTAGTGCGAGTCGATCCCGTACTATCTCCCGTTATCTCAACCCCGTGGTCTAACATTCTAACCCGGAAGGCAAGCATAGATTGAAGTGATTATTACATCCGTATGCGTTACCTGAGTACTGTTCAGTATGTTCGAGCCAAGTCAAGAATCAGCCTTTTCACTCTGATATTCTAGGACCGCCGAAGCGCCTAAGCTACGATCATAGAGTAGACCTCCCTCCATACTCAACGCTCACTTTCCGTTCGCACGCACCAGGACTGGGATCGCGTCTGCGCCACGCCTGCAGTAAACTGGACTTTTTCCTTTAATAGTGTGTCGACGCTGCAATGTCCACGTTCGAGTTGACTCTTGATTACCTTAGTGGGAAATTGCGCCGACTTCAGATACTGTCGTCGAGTTGAAGATCACTCTGAGCCACAAAGAAGTTCAAGTGTTCAGTGTCCTCGGCACCCATCACCTGTCCAAGGCAGATGGGGGACGTTTTCTCTGGGTGGCCGTCAGCCCCAAACGTCAACAATGGATTGCTCGACTGGTCACTTCCCCAAAGGATGTCACGTGGCCAACAGGGAGACTGACCACCTGTTTGGGAAGAAATCCCCGACCCGAACCCAACGGACAAACAGGGATTCCCCACAGCACCTACAAACCTCCCCCCCTTCTGTTTCTTGAGACCATCTTTCGATGTTCACTGCGAATAGCTGTGATCATTGGGCGCTGTCAAACCACTCGACTTGGGCTCGGAGTGATATCAACGGTAATAGACGTCTGAGTCTTCAAGGATCTCATATCCTCTGTAGTGGAAGACAAGCCTGCAATTTTTGCACATTACGTCGCACCTCGACCGGCTGACTAGAAAGGATGGCGTCATGTTGGCAATAGCATACGCATATGCTGGTGACAACTAAGAAATATCATGTTCTTGCTCGGGCTATTCGCGGCTGGTTTCAGTTCTTCCACTGACATCCTTTTGCTACAAGCACAGCATCGTGCAAGTGAGGCTACGCAATTCTCCATACGAAGAAGCGTTTCTGTACCGACCATTTCTTCTGAAATGGAGAACGTTCCTGACGTAGCAGCTGTTGCTGGACACAAGGTGAAAGTGGGGACTGCTGGGATCATGGCGCTACTCTTGACTCCTGAACCTGTCCACGATGGGAAACAGAAATGCCATCAGACACTCCGTACTGAAATGTGGATAGTTCGGATAGGCACGGCAAGCCAGCCTCTCTGTCGGTTCAGCCACGGAAGCATTCATTGGTGGCGTGAGATTCAATGCAGCCTGTCGATTGGGATACGCAGCAGCATCAAGACGAGCACCCGAAACAATCGTGGACGTCCAACAAGAGCTAAGCTCACCCCCCTCCCCCCCCCCCCCCCCCCCCCCCACACACACACACCACCCCCTTCGACACATAGAAAACATCGGATTTTCCGTGATAAACTTCTCAGACCCGCCATTGCGGAATCAACTCTCAGCAACGCAAGCACCAATCCAGCAATGCTCCCACTCGAGCTCCTCGCATACAGCGCAAACAACATCGCATCCACGTTGCATGACAACATGGGTTTTGCGCATTTGCTGAACTCGAACGCAGAATCAATCACCTGCGGCCCCGACAGTGAGGCGAGAGACCCAGTCCGACCGTATGCCTGTTATTTCCCAGGATGCACGCTCCGATTCAAGCGGTCGAACGCCCTGAAGGACCACGTGAACGCACACACCGGTCAGCGTCCGTTCGTGTGTCCTGTTCGTTCGTGTGCTCGAAGATTCACTACCTCTGGCAACCTCGCTCGCCACAAGCGGACACATCCATGGCTTGGGATACCCCTCAAATGTTTGATCGACGGGTGCATCTGTGAATTCTCGAGCGAGGCCAAGCTTGAGCGCCACATGAAAACCCACTTTGACAATTCGGACGAGTTTCGCTGTACAATTCTCTCATGTGGGAAGGTTTTCAGTACGCCCGGCAACCTACGTCGCCATATCAAGATTGCTCACAACGCAAGTCGCCCGGGTGGGTGTCGGCGTCGATCTCCTTCATCTTCCGTAATCTGCGATGATCATCCTCCAAAGGTCTCGAAGGGTCGTCCTGACTACTATAACTCATCGTGTCAGAACATCGACCCAATCGCCATCGAGCCTCTTCCTTGTGATAGGGACATGCGTGCAACGTTGGAATGGTTGTTCAGTGATGACGATATGGTTGAGTTCGTGAGTGTTTAAGTTGGACGCGAGGCATCCGTTTGAGTCCCGGTTCAGTTTGAATAATTAATGACGTTAGCAAATACGCATCAACGAGCTCATCCTTTTCGTCTTCTGCACATAGCCAAGATTCCGCGAATATTGCCCACTGCAACACCCACGCTTACACTCAAACCCGTCGACTTGCGGATCAACTCGATCTCCAACAATGATCACATCATCTTCGCGCTTATAATAAAATGGTCCACGCAACAGCAAACGTCGCCATCAACCACCAAACCAGTATAGCGCAGGTTGAACTATCGACGGCTGAACTCGTGCATTTACCAGCGCTGCTTTCTGGCGACATCGCCAGTTGGTGCGATCGGCGAATCCACCGCCACCGGCAAGATTTCTGGAACCTTATCAGGCGTTCAAGAAGGTATTGTAGCTCACAAGTAGCATGATTTCTTTCACGATGGCATGTAATTGGTGGAAACAGCACGAAGCATGCGTGGGTACGCACTAGAAAATGCCGGTAAGAAATGCGCGTAAATGGTGGGAAGGCGTTGCATGCCGTCCGATGGATTTGTGCTGAATCTTGTCCGCACTTGTCGGACCCAAAACGAACTAATTCGTGGCCAAACGACTTGTCTTCCTACTCTTGGGGAGGTCTCACTTCTTCTCCTGGAGGCTCACACCGAAGGGCAAGCCAACACCGAATCAGTACTGTGGAGATCTCGCCATCGTCGTCACTCGTGTGCCTCTGTATACCGTGGTTGCGTAAGTCCGGGTTCGGATCTGCCCGAGGTTGTGACGACCCCGGAGCTCTCTCTCCTCCGCCATAGGACCGCAGATACAGGATGTTCTACGAACTCCTCGCCCACTCGT
Source organism: Pythium myriotylum (assembly GCA_023091665.1). NCBI lineage: Eukaryota > Oomycota > Peronosporomycetes > Pythiales > Pythiaceae > Pythium > Pythium myriotylum. Next base: position 857,857 of record JALJCQ010000022.1, on the reverse strand, counting down.
ACGGAGTTCACTGCGAGTTGATCGAGCGCACCAGGCGCACGTTCGAATGCCAGCGAGTGTCTACAACCCACCCATGCTACAATCTGCGTGGGTATGCCTTTCCAGGAGCAGTCCATTCACATCCCATGCCATCATGTCCTCCAAGAGCCTTCGTTCGGCTCACCGCGAGACTCATCTCGCTCCTCTTCGCATGTCATGCGCACAGCAGATCTTAGAATGCAAGAATAATATGGCGAATAGACTCCACTTACATCATCCCTCCTTTCACTCCGACTGTCTGAGCTCGGTGTAACCTATGAGTGGACTGCTTATTTCCCCCAAAGACTTTTCTCGGTAAACGACGGAAATACTGGTTTCCGAGAAAGCGCGATTTCGGCGAAAGCTTACTAGTGGTCAAGAACATGATCTTGATGAATGGACAACTGCTCGACCTGCGCTACAGTGTCGGCACACGAAGAATAACATGGGATATGCCTGTTGTGAAATGCAAACTCTGTTGGAGCCTTCGTCGCCTCCAAACCTGTAAGCCACGGACTGCACAACGACCGTCGCTACGCATAGATTGGACAGATAAGACATCCGGATTGCTGTTGGGTATGGGCTCCTCATGGGTGGCTTATGTGTGTGCGTACACTGTACAACAGCGAAAATGTATCATTGTGAGAGTAACTCCACAAACCTACTTTGGCACCGTGGGATCTACTTACGCCTGCGCACTGGCGATATCCGGACACTCGCCGACGCTGCTGCTTTCGGATCGTCATTCTAAGTTGGTTGGTTGAGACACCGCGCAACGTCCACCAGTGTTGTGGTCTGGGACCGTTGCTAGATTCTACAACTTCCACCTGCCACGTATGTTGGGTTCGCTTCTTGTTGCGTAATACTGAAAGGCGCGCCCAAACTCCAGTTTCTCCTGTTGCTCCTCCGCGGCTTGTCCCTCTCGGACCGGTCCCGCCTGGTTCGAAAAACCGAGTCTGTCGAACCAAACCGAACCCAGAATCACGCAGTCTCAGGTGCTCGCTCTTCAAATCACCACAATGGACTGTTTGTGTCAATTCCACTGCAGACGAGTCACAAGGAGTGGCTGTTAACGTGGTACGGGTCTGTACACGAGTCACACTGTTTTAGTGAGCCAGCAGTTGTTGATGGGCCATTCGACTCGAAGGGGCCCATCAGAGATCACGGTCTCACTAAAACAGTGGTACTAGTTCAGAAAGATCTGTGGCTGCGATCGTGGCTAAGGCGTCGCTCGTTCAATTGAGATGAGGCGAGCGGGCTGTAAAATTTCAGCTCCGCGTCGCACTTCATATCAGGACCCATGGCTACACTTCTGACAGCCACATCTTTGTAGTTTTGCCACGCTGGAAGCTCGAACATCTTCGATTCGCAACTCCATTCACTTCAGCCTTCTATTTGACCGGAGAGAGAGAGAGTACTGAGGTTATCCACAAAAGCGCATCCGAAATGGTTCAAACAACGAGAGACGCAACCACGAAGTCCTCTGCGTAATCTGCCACGCGCGCTCCGAATACTACTGTACTTACCTCGACAATTGGACCTTCTTGGAAACGAGCTGACGTATGCATTCACGCTAGTAGGTGCTGAGACCGAGAGACGGTCTCTGTATCTGCCTGCACCTTGTTTGCCCAGCGTCATTATTCAATTTGCTCTAAACAACACCAACACAACGGAAGACAATGAAAGGGAGCACAAGTCCCGAGAGCGCGCCACTCCAGATGCCAGTCCCGCCTGCCAGTCCGTCCGGAATGTCCGATTGCTCGTCACACGCTTCGGTTGACGGCGATGTTCCGACGTCAGAACGGCGGCATGCGTGCCCATTTCCGGGATGTGATCAGGTCTTCAAACGCCGATACTCGCTCAAAGACCACGTCAACTCGCACACGGGCGACCGCCCGTTCGTCTGCCCTGTTCGCACGTGCGGTCGAGGCTTCGCGACCTCGGGCAACCTAGGCCGTCATAAGCGAGTCGTTCACCCATGGCTCGTCAAGCCGCTCCCGTGCCTGGTCGACGGGTGCGCGTGCGAGTTTTTGAGCGAGGCAAAGCTCGAGCGTCACATGCAGTCCCACTTTGACGGATACACTGGTCATCGCTGCACGATCCTATCGTGTGGCAAGGTGTTCAGCACACCGGGTAACCTTCGGCGACACATCAAGATTACCCACAATGTCTACCACTCACGTGGGTCGCGCCCTCGCTCAGCGTCGTCGCCAACGGTTCCGAGTGATCAAAAGGTGCACATCGAATCTCCTGAAGATTCGATCGAGTCAGCAAACGGTGAAATCGAACCAATTGCGTACGATCCGAACTCCCATGGTCAGGATAATTACGAGGCTTTGCTGTGGTTATTCTACGGTGACGATACCACCGAGTTTGTGACCGTTTGAGCACTCCAGTGGCGAATGCTTACGCGTGCATCTAAATACAGTTGATGTTCTTCTAGTGCATTTTACTTTCCTTTCGTAATGCCTGAGATGCACTTGTCTCTGCTAGGGCATGGAACCGTACATGATCTTCGGAGCATCAACCCGCCAAGTAACAAGTACGTTGGTGTCGGTCCAATTGAGCTGTAGAGAAGAATCAGATTTTGTCGAATTTGAAATGGTTGCGATCGCACGGAAAGATCCCAGAAACTAAGAGATCCTAGAAACATTGCGATTCTCGTCATGCGTTGGTGGTTAGAGAAATCGTTTGTTCTACTTCTGTAAACACAGGAAGAATCGTGGTATTGATCAGTAAGATATTCTCCGCTGGATTTGGTTGGTTGGAAGTGAAGTCTATTGAGATCAACTGTGCGATTCCTAATAGCTACATGCAATGCGTGCAAATCTCCGCTGGATTTGGCAGTGATACAACCTGTGGAGAAGGATATCGTACGTATATTGCAATCATCTTTGAAACGAGTAGTGTAGAGCATCTCACTACACCGTATAGCTACGATCGCTATTTCAATGAGGATTTTAGAAGCAGTGTCGGTCTAGGTCACAGCGGAATACTTGGGAACCAATAGAAAATTTACACGTCGTCTCAGACACGTTCGGCTACCCTCCCCGCTTCGCGGGAGCGAGGAAGATTTTTGAACACACCACCGAGCTTGCTGATGTATGGAATATGGCTGTTAGCTTAGACTGTGATAGAGTTCTCAACTAGCAGCTCAATGAAAACCTCTTTACCATCAGGAACATCACATTGTAAACAAAGGCTCACAGACCACAGCCTAGTGAGCTTGGTAAGTTTGGAAATGCTTGCTTTTCTGGCTCACTCCTCGTCCTATCGACAGGAGTCGTCATGCTGCCTCATGATGGCAACGCCTCGATTATAGTTCCTGTTTGAAGTCGTCACATGTCGATGTAGTGGGCCGAGGACGGCCGAGGACGAGGCAAGATGTTGCCCACGTACTGTGCAGCGGGCCGGCTCCCGCAGCTGAGCTGGCGAACGGTACGTGTGTCCACTGTCGGCACCGTGTGGCCACGGTACCATCGTAGAGGTACATACAGTGTCTATGTGTGTGATTCTCATTCAGTCTAGAATATATTTTGGGATCAAAGGAAGCCGTCAGCTTACCTATCAGTGTGCTAGTGATGCTTGGACCTACTATAGCCGGTAAAGTTTACTGCCTCACTCCAAGCAAGACTCATACGTCCCTAGCACTGTCTCTTCACAGCTTTCCGACCCAATTGTTCTTCAACTTCGTGGTTCGCAACGTCGACAAGCTGGGGTAAGGATTTTACTAACGTTTGAGTCCAACGCCCGTGCTCCATTCACACCAGTGCGTCGACCTAGCCCTCTTTACTGGTGCACACGCGCTGCGTAGGCCATTCATACCCAGCGGTGGATCAACAAAACAATATGATTCTACCCAATCTGGTTATTGGAGCGCGCCCAACACCAACACACCCAACACACCTCGGGGGTTGACCGCTCTTGGTGGGCTCTCTGCTTTGGTGACCATCGACCTCTGTTTACGACGACCGGTACTCGGCACATTCTTTTCTTGTATTAGGGAAGAAGTTAGACACCGTCGCGATCGGGTGCGAACTACCCAGCGTCAGACTCGACAAGACGCCCCACAATTGGTTGTGTTCAATGGACTTCGTACGCGTCATCATCCTTGCCACATTGAAGCGCCGATGGCTCCATGGGAGAGGCGTTCGGGTACAGTACTGGCCACATCCAAGTGGTGCTTTGTAGGCTGGCCATCTACTGAAGTTGGTGCGGACGTTGGCCCGACTCACCCATCAAGACGTTACGTAACGTCCTTGCGGCGGAGCCAACTGTGATCGTTGTGGCGAGTCTGACAGAGAATCACAAGACGACTTTCAGAAAATGAAAGTGTTTCTTTTTCTGAAAGTTGTCTTGTGATTACCAGATCTTTCATTGAAGGATCTGGTAATCAGGCAGACATGGACAATGTTTACTTCACTCAGAGACCTTCAAGAGCAATATACTGGTTCCTGCAAACTGCGGGCATTTTTGACCGAATATGTGACGCATTGGTTTCTGTTTCCGACACGTCAAATGAGGCCAGACAGACACTTGTTGAGTATGGAACGATCAGAAATTCTAGACAGATGCCTATAAAGAACTCGGAATTATGTGGACTCAATACCAATGTCACAAAAGATTCGATCTCAGGGTTACCCACAGAATCAACATTACCCATTTGATTTCGCGCCAGCGATATCAAATGGGTAAGTAAAGAACGTACTAACAACGTCAATCGGACCGCCTTCAAACAAAAGGTACTAGGGATGATGAATTGTGGATGGCCATCGACTAGTAATCCATTCTTCGGCTCGTGATGTTTGACCATCGCCCCAAAACACGAACGCGATGATGATGCAACTGAAGTCTGTTGGCTTCTGCCGTAGTGGACCTATTCGCCTCTGCCGTTAAGGATCTGTGTGCTGCGTTTTACACTGGATGACGCATTTTCTCTTTAGCGATGTTCCGAAGCGGATTGATGGGGTTGAGTAGACAGTGAACTCCTCCTACACGACCTGACCAAAGCCCACCACTTCGACCCCTAATAGATCCTTTGGGCCAGTCCCACTGAAGCTATTAGGATTAAATAAACGTAGTTGAACTAAGTAGACTTCACATGTACCATCATCACAAGAGCTGACCAGTTTCAGAAATGTCATGCAGATCGATGATGGAGCTGGACGCTATTAGTGTGTAAGTCCCGAATTCACCCGCTGGTGAACAGATCCCCTTTTCTGTTCCCTAGACGAGAAGCAACCTCGGGCCAAGAGACGACAACCGCCTCGCGACCGGCAGCAATGCCGCCAACCTCGATGGGAGCAGCCACGCTGCTCCCCGTGGACACCAGACCCCCGCCAGAACTGCGTTCAACTCCGGTCGACGCAGCTGCCGCGGCGCCCACGACGACGCCTCCGCTACTGCAGGACGACCAAGCCCAACCTGCTCCATCGCCAACTTCATTGACGTTCTCGAACCAGAGCACTGAAGAACCATCCCCAGTTGCCTCAACAACCCTCCAGGCGTCGAGCTCCCAGCTGAACAACTCATCAGGACCTGCATCGAGCTGTGCAGAAGAAGACGACAGCCCCGACGCCCAACCGACGCCCCTCTCGCAATACCCAGAAGATGATGGAGATGCGCAGATGAACGACGACCTTGCAACACCGACGACCCCGAACGCGCCGACACTACCAACAACAGCGCGAGCGGCGGTCGAAGGCTTTACCATCGGCCAAGCGCCGTCGAAGACGCCGACGACAACGACGAAGACGCCGAAGAAACCGACCCCGTCAAAAGCTAGGCACGCCAATGGAAGCCAGAGCAAGACGGGCGAAAAACCACTCCGCCCATCCCAAACGGGAACTCCTGCGACTGATTCGGGAGTGGTTTGGAGTAAAGCCGGTACTGCGCAGCTGCGTGCGAAACTCAGTGGATCGGCTCTGCACCCTGAGACGGCACCACGGCCAACGGACGTACAACCGACGGACCCGGCGCTTTTGAAGTACTTCACGTGCGCGACCAAGCCGGCTAATCTACGCAGAGATGGTGACCAGCGCCCGCTAACAATGCAGGAGAAGGAAACCTACTACGCGTGGATGAGCCGCCGTCTGCACCTCGAAGAACCTCCGCTGTTCATCACGGAAACCCACACTGCGGCTGAGCGAGACTCCATCGCAGAATTCGATCGCAGGCACCTCGGCTTCCGGCTCTATGGTGAAGTCCCAGCTGGCGTCAAGATACCGGAAACAGGAGCCAAATATCACCTCTGTCACGCAGCCGTTCTCGCTTGTGGAACAGACTTAGTGGCACGCCACCAGGTCATTGCTTTCTTTAACGCGACGTTTACTATTAACATTGACCCCAAGTCCATGATCATGGAGATTCGATTCGTGCAGCCAACCGTCCGAGATGCCTGGGACGGTTTTGAATTTGCATTGGGCAAAGGTAGAGTGTGTCTCCGGGCTACTGATTCGCTCACCACGGACATCCCCAAGGTTGGGTTCGATGCTCCTGCCCAGAAATTACTTTACCATGTCTACATCCATGGAGGTACCGATCTTGTTCAGCACGCCATTCGGGCGATCGGCAAGGCGGCGGCAGGCATTCCAGTCCTCCACGCCAAACTCGTCCAATCGATTGGCATGCGAGATTTCCACCCCACGAGATGGAAACTAACTTTTGACCAAATTACATGTCCAGGACCGATGGAACGCGTGCGCAGGCTCCAAGTGATCTACGACAATGTCCCACTGACTCTGGACGTACATCACCCCCGAACATCCCGACGAGCACCTTGCACCAAGTGCCTAAGTATTCGGCACCCGACCAAGGATTGCAAGAACAAGTTCGCGGAAAGCTCCGCTGCCAACCGTACAGTTGTCCTAGATGTACCCAAGGCTGACGTTTTTCAACTGACCGCAGCCATTTCGCCGAAGAAGTTAGAACGACAGATGAAAGCCCTACGTGAGGCTGCTGCCCCGGAACTGGCCAGAAGCCTAGAGGCGGAAGAACAGCGTCGCTTACAGAAACTAGAACGCAAGACAAAAGCAGCAGCGAACAAGGCGGCCAAGGAAGCCGCAGCTGAAGCGAGAGCTCAACAACTCGCCCGCGACCAAGTTGACAAAGATCGAAAGGCGCAAGCTCGTCACCAACTGCTGCAAGCGCACAAGAACGTACGAGCACAGCTCAGGCAAATCCAACAGCAGGCGCGGCACAACCGTACACCCTTCGGTGGAACCCAGACAGGGGCTCCGCCGCCGACTCGAACCACATCGCCACAACGAGCACAGCCGACGAGACCGCCGGCGAACAATGAGCCAACCCGTGCAGATGGGGAAGCACAGGCTAGCCCACACGGTGAATCCACGCTGGCGATTGTACCCTTCGTCGACCCGACTGTGGTTTTTGGAAAGCGCGCGGAACCACCGTCACCGACGGCCAGCGACTCAGGTCCGCCGGCGAGCAAAGGAAGGACATTTGCACTGGCGGACGCAGCAAGCTCGGCGCCGTCGCAGGCTCTCCTAGCACAGGCGAATGCCCCAGCGCAGAGCTCCGCCCAAGGCCCGGCCAGAGCGGTCGTCGACAGCGGTATGGTCGACGACACGAAGCCCCCAGCACGTCGTGTGCAGAAGCAGCTCCCTCTCTCGGCCTTCTTCGCGCCGCAAACCCTCGCAGACGCACAAGCACAGCTTGAACAGGAGATAACAATCCGACGTCTACGACCGGAAGACCACTGGCAAAGCCAATTCCCCAGTCCTCTGCTCGACACTCTACTCCACCAACTGTGGGCGCCCCACACGCTTGACGAATGGAAAGCGGCTTGTCGGGCGCGAATCGTCCGCACGCCAGCCAACGGCGGCTGCCTGCAATTTGCAGTCCACGGTTGCAGAGCAAGGTACATCAGAGGTGAAGAAATGTTCGTGAGCAGAACGTCGGTCAAGGAAGGTAACCACTATAAGGACGGGATGTGTACCAGTCTACTCGAATATCTCTCTCCCATGCTCGCGGACGACACTGTGACACTGACAGACCTCAACCGTAGGTTTTTCAAACTGGGACCTCCAGAGGATGCAGAAGCTGCCGAGAGAGCTATTCGACGCTTCATTGAAGGCATCCGAGACGCCACGCTGTCTCAGGGACTCACCCGCGACCAATGGGGAGCGGACGAAGACATTTTTGGCATCGGATGGTACGTACGGGAACCGGTATTTGTTATCGCAGAAGACGGCGAGTCCCAGGTCACGACGGTACGCATAGTTCGCCTCGAACGACCCACTGCGAGAGGGCCAGAGCGCATTGAACAATTGTTTCCAGACCCGTCGGAGGCTTTCGAAATCGTACGGACCTTCATGCGTCACAGGGTGCTGCCGACCATCTTGATCTTCCGCCCTAACGGCGGTAACGGCCATTTCGACAGTTTCAGATTCCACGACAGCCTCTACAAAGAATGGACGAGCGACGACAAAGAAGGACTCGCCATGCGAGCTCGCATGGACCAAGTCCTTGTTGCATTGGGATGGTATGTCGCTCCGCTCACCAACCAAGGCATACCGAAGTATGAAACTGTGGACCTAGTCTCCGACAGCGACTCCGTGTACGTCCCGTCAGAGACCCCAACGCCCACGCCGTCACCCGCGCCCACCCCAGCCGTTCTCTCTCCTGTCTCAGCACACGCGTTGATCAGCGCGCTGAACCCGAGAAGGCGCCGACGCGGAGCAATGGCGTCGCTCTGGCAACAAGCTGAAGCTGCCAACCTTGATGCCTACAGACGCTGGGATGAACAACAGGATGACTGCTCGGACAGAGAAGAAGCGGACACGGTAAACGCAGGATGTGCATATTGGAGCCGGTCCACAGCGCAGCTGGTTGCGCTCTTACGGGCACTCCCATACCCTGAAGTTGCGCTGAGTCTCCTCCCACCGGCACTAACCCTCCGTCTCGGCAACGAACTCAACGCGCTTTCTGATGACAGCGCTGTCCCAACCTTTGTAACGGCGAATGACCCTGCGCAAGCGCGGAACGAATGGAGTCGACTGGTAGCCCTGGTTGTTGTTGCCAGCTCCGATGAACTGATCGATTTACGCGTGGTCGCGTGGCTTCGAGACCATCCGGCCGAGACTATTGCTGCACTCCACGACCTCAGACTGCATGACTGGACCGTAGGTGCCCGGCTCGCCTTTGCGAGTGAACTTGCTCATCCGACCCAACCTGCCCCCGCAGAGCAGGTTGGTGGTCGCGTATGAGAATAGTGCGACCAACCTCGGCTGCGCAAGTGCGGCGCATCGCCGAGGTACCGGTGCCTGAAGCGTCGACGCTTAGGCACACCAGCACGGCCCGCCACTCTCATCCCTCGCGGGATGAAAGTGGCCCCGACCCGCCACCATCGACCAAACCAAGGAAGACCGGCCGGCGACAACCCCCTCCCCAACTACAAGTGCTCACGCAGAATGTTCAAGGACTGCTCAAGAATCGCGAACACCTGGAGAATTGGTTTGACGCCTTTCGACGCAGATACGATCATCGACACTTCGACGTTGTCATACTGCAGGAGACAAGAGCAACAGAGCGGTGGGCTCCAATCCTCGAAGACATGTACGCGCGGGCATGGGGATACGACTCGAAAAAACTGACCAGTCCATTGTCGTACTGGCCTGAGACAGCGGTCGCAGCCGGTGGGGTTGCGATCCTTCTTCATCCTCAAACTGCGATATCGAACGTTCGGCCATGGCGACAGGATCTTTGGTCACCTCACTTCGCAACCATCCAGGGATCCCTTGATGGCGAAGACATCACCATCGTCTGCACGTACGGCAGCATCAACGTCCCACGACGGGAGCAGCAGTATCTCCACCTAGCGGAACAGGCGAAACCAGAAGGCATCATACTCCTCGGAGGAGATTTCAACTGTACGCTGGACCCGGAGCTCGACCGCAGCAGACGCTCCAGCCCACAGCAATTGTCCGACGGGCTGGCTCAACTCCTACTGGCGTGGGATCTGATAGATGCAGCTACAGACGCGATGCTGGCGGTGACTTCAACGAGTGAGGTAAGAGAGTTCCACGCAGCGCATCACACCTATTGGTACACTCTACGCGAAGGAGCTATTGCAACTGCACGTTTAGATCGATGGTATCTCTCCACAGGTACATTCCCCCGGCTGCGCAGGCTCGTAACGACGGCCCCATTCTGTCGCACAGACCATGACGGCGTCGTCTTGCAATTGCTAGAGACAGACCACCCCCGAGTACGCAGACGTCGCCAAGAACCTCGACTACGCTACCCACTGCCAGAGTGCGCGCGAGACGCCATCCACGCGGTCGGCGAGACGCTCCTCGAGGAAGCTGGCAATTTGCTCGCAGAGCAACCAGCAGAAGCGTCTGCCCACGGATGGGACTTCGCCAAAGGCCAGATCCGACGCACGTGTCTTAAAGTCCAGCGAGAGCAGCTCACCCTCGCCACTCGTCGATATCGGAAACAGGTGAAACGGCTACACGACGCGCTCCGGGAAGCGAAACGGGATGCACATGCCCGGCTCCAAACAATTGGTCCCAGTATCGAGGAGGTCACCGAGGCCTTCACCAGGATCACTCTCGACCCGACAGCTCGAATCAGGTCACTACGACGAGATCTTATTCGTCTACAATGTGACCGTCTACTCCGGACGAGACTCGCGCGACACGCATCACACGCTGGACGAACACATGAGTCGGTGAGAGCATTTTTCCGGCGCATCTCCGCGAAGCTGTCGCGACGCCATGTATCTGCGCTACCCAGACAACCGAACTCAAGTTTGACCAATGCGGACAGGGTAGGTCAAGATTGGATTCCGATTATTCAACGGCAGCCCTGCAACGAACAGGCCCAAAACTCGGTGTTTGAGCGACTGGAACCAAAGCACACCAACCTGCCAGCTGATCTGGATGACATGATGTTCACCACCGAGGCCGTCGCGAAAGCAATTAAGTCCTGCCCCCGAGGCAAGGCCTGCGGGCCAGATGGCATCCCCAACGACTGGTACAGGGAACATATCGACACGGTAGCGCCTGTTCTCGCCACACTGTTCGCCAAGTGGTATGAAGCGGGAGTACTGCCCCCAAATTTCAAGGCAGCGTCGGTATGCTGCATCCCGAAGAAAAGCCACCCTCTTACGGGACTCGACTTCAGACCGATCGCCCTGCTCAACACTGACTACAAGATCTACGCGAGAATACTGCTTAACAGAATACGCACTCACGTCCCGGCAATGGTAGCGGCCACTCAGTACGGCTTCGTCAAAGGCCGTCAGGTTCACGACGCGATCGACGTCTGGTCTGCCCTCCAGGTCAAGGCTGCGGCGAAGGAAATCCCACCTACGGCTCTCGCGATACTACTCGACTTCGCCAAAGCATACGACTCGCTCGATCGACGGTTTCTCACACGCACGCTTCAGAGACACGGGCTCCCCTCAGCCATGATCACGGCAATTGACCAAATGCATTTAGGAACGACAGCGGCTTTCATTGTCGACGGACAAGTGTCAGCCACTTTGGACGTCAACACCGGCATCAGACAAGGTTGTCCCCTCGCACCGACCCTGTTTGTACTTGCAGTCGATGTGCTCTACGACCTCGTTCAAGCCCATCCAGGCCTTCCTGGCCTCTGTGTAGCTGAGGAGACCGCCGTGGCGATTGTGGGCTTCGCCGACGACACGAGCGTCTACCTTCGCACCCCGTCTGACCTACCGGTGCTCCAGCGCGTCCTCGACTTGTTCGGGGAGGCGTCCGGGCTCACGATCAACGCGGACAAAAGCACTGCAGTGTTCCTTGCGCCGGAGGGCTGGAATGCAGAGGTGGACACCCACGGCTTCCCGGTCGCGGATCGGGGTCAATTTGTACGATATCTGGGCGGGCAGATCTCGACTGAACCGGTCGGACACCACGTGTGGGACATCACGCTGCAACAGCTCCGCACACGACTACAGCTAGCCGCCATCAAAACGACGGACCTCCTGCAACGTATCCAAGTGTGTCAAGCCGTCATTCTCCCGAAGATACTGTTTGTTGCACGACACTCGTGGCCAACTGCGGACGTGGTCGACCGTCTACAAGCGTTTGTCCACACATACGCGTGGCACGGCCTTCTCACTCCGAGCGAGAGCGTGGGCAGAGCCTGGACGAGCACGGCAGTCGCTGCAGCCGAGAGGAAGCACGGAGGGCTGCAGCTTCCCTCCATACGAGACGAACTCTTGCTATTAAGCGCCACGACGGTCCAGCGGTGGTACTCTGCCCAAGACAACGTCGCGGCAGCGGTTGGAGCTGCCCTCGCGGCGACCTCTGCCTTTCCCACAGCAACCCACGTCGCGCCAGGTAGAGGGCCACACACCCCGTCGCGACTGGCGCCAACGATAGCGGCCACCGGACGGATGGTGCTCCGCGAAGCGGCCACTTACCCTTGGGAAGAATCCGAACGAGCTCTCGTTCTCTCCATCATGCCACAGGCTGGGCGGGCCCCACCACGAGATGGCCGATGGCTGAACGGCTGGTACCAACGCGACTACCACGCAGTGAAGACAACCCTCAACGAGATTCGGGCGCTGCAACGGTCCCGCGGGGGAAAGTTCAACCTTCAAGCGCTACTCCACACTGGGATTGTCGGGTCGGATCTCCTACTCCACACCTCCGGTCGTCCCCTCCGCGCCTCTGACATACATGGCCTTCAAGCCGGAAATGCAACGGTTCAAGACATCCTGGAACTCCACTGGGTGAACGCGACCACGCTCAACTTTCGACTGAAACATTTACCGTACCCTTATGACGCGGTTGACAGTTTCCGTCTCTTATGTGACTCCCTCGTGTTCAGCTATCCGGACTTGCTTCTCCCACACGATCCCGGGCATCATCTCATCGAGTACGGACGCTCCGACGACACGTGGTATCTCCAGCGGACAGCACAACACCTCTGTCTCTTCCGACTTGACCAGAACAACGACACGCACGAAATTGGGCGCGCCTCATCGCTCTATCATGCAGAGAACTTAGCGCGCAGTGTGTCAGGACGAAGCTCGCTCAAGTTCGTTCCCCATCCGTTGCTACACCGGTTCTCCCGCTCTGGGGCGCGCCACGACTACATGAAAAAGCCGCTCTAAGAGTCCTTGTCGCGAGAACGAAGCGCACCAAGGCAGACCAAGACCTCGCGCATCGTCGGGATCTGGCCCATGCGTCCTCCGTTGTGTTCGGCACAACACTAGACTGCGTCAGCTGGGACGCTATCCATCGATTCCAGCACAGCTCCAGTCGACAACGCCTTCTCTATTACAGAATCAAGGGGCATCGCCTCTCCGGGTGGGATCGCTTAAACGACAGACGCGGCTGCCCCCACTGTGTGGGGATCGGCTCTGCGGGTGGGTCCGTGTTCCACACAGTGTGGGACTGTGCTTCCGCCCAAAACCTCTGGAATATCCTCCGAACCGTGTTTACCTCCCTCGGCCTCTGGAAGGAGCGACTCGCAACAACCAATGACGACTTCCTCACTGCAGTCTTCAGCCTCAAGCTACCGTGCATACCGCCTAAGATCTGGGAACTTCCCTCCCTCCGCAAGTGTCGACCGGATGAGGACGACACAGGAGACGGACCGTACCCCGTTCTACAAGCGATCTGGCAGCAGCTCGTGCTGGAGACACTTGTGGTGATTCATGCCTGGCGCACCAACATGAACTACGCTCCGAGGACCTGGTCCACTCAACAAGCGGAGGCGGTACACAACATCAACTGCAGACGAGTACTAGACACACTCCAGTATCGACTCGACAGAGATATGGACACGCCGCCATATGCCGCGAGCATCATCAGCCGCTTCAAAACGCTCCTCGAGTCGCCGGACGACACGACCGTCCACATTGCCGAACTTACGGGGCCGGCACGTGCCCTCCTCTTCGGAGGATCCCCAGGTGGCCAACCAGGACCGAGGGGTGTCGGCGCTTTCGTCGTCGCATCCTCGGCTGCGGAGCCCCTCCCTGCCGTTCACTAGAGCTCGGCTACATGGATTGCTGAGCCCACGACCACGCAACATCAAGCGAACTACAGAGGGCTTATCGACGGCCTAAGGGCAGCGGAGACGAACGGATGGCACGGACTCACCGTCATTGGAGACAGTGCACTCATCTTACGTCGACTACGAGACTACAAACCGCCCAAAAATGACGCTCTACGCAGGCTCTATCACACAGCCCGCCACCTAGCCGACACCATCGGAGTGCGACACTGGCGCCACCAGCCCCGAGCTCACAACACCACGGTGAGAGCTCTAGCAACCCACGCGATGGCCACTGAACAATCCAGTACCGCCCATCATCCCACTGGTCAAGCCTGCCACGCAGACTTACCACGGCTCACGCTCTCCGACTTACAGCCCTGGCTTGCCAGCCAGGTTGACCCACGGTAAAGTACAGGAGTTGGCACAGGGCCCCAGCTATTAGAGTACACTTAATGCGCTCAATAGACTTCACCTTCACACACACACACACACGCTATTAGTGTGTCACTTCATGTTTTCAGATCTCACTAGTAGTGACATACGGCACGACAGGTGGTGCCTGTAGGATGATGTACACATGGATAGTTCGGATCGGCACGGCAAACTTGAGCGATTGGCGACCGTCGTGTTGACTTGTCCGATTCCACACGCCAGTAATCATGAGTCCTGGATACACCATTTCCAAACCAAATTGGACGAAACACTCGATCGAATTGGACGGAACAAAATTCAATTTGGCACTACCCGTGATCGCTTATATCCCTATGTCCGACATGCCTTTGAAAACAAATATGTACCGACATAGGTTCACGCGCCTACTTGAGCGTCTTCCATGTTGAGCGCTGGGTAATGGAAAACGCGTGTATGGCGCACCCAGTTCTTGCAGAACTCAGGCGAAACCTTCGCTGGCAAGCTGTACTCAGCAGCGCGCACGAGCCATGACGCTCGGCGAGCAGTCTTGGCGGTTCCTCGGGGAACTGTGAGGATCTCGTCACGGTGTTCGGCGAGAGAAGTCTTCACCGCGGACTTGAACACAGAGAAGGCGTTCCCAATCGGGTTCTCAGCATGGGCGAGTATGGCGAGAGCAGGATCGCTTGGACGCCAACAAACTCTGCCTCCTTGATCACTTCCTTTATGGAGTTGTGTACAGACGCATTGTCATACACGAGCACGACGTCAAAAAGCGACGTGCGTTTCTCGACTTCGCGAAGGAGCTCACGCACAAAGTCGCCGACATTGTCACTCTTGGGCGATCCGAAACGGTACTTGGCATACTCCAAACGGTCTTCGGATATGTCGGCAGTGATGTTGAGGCTCTCAGCCTTGTGCGGCTGCTAAATGTCCGTGTCGAAGGCGCGCCGAACCCATTTGCGTGCGGTGCTCGCGGAAACACCGTTCATGGCGGCGATTCCGAGCCAGTCCTTGTTGTCGCGGGGTTGAGGATGCGCTGGCGCGTCTCTTTCATGTGGCGCTAGTGTCCCATCTTGCACAGTGAAAAGCACAAGCGAAAGTGAGCTGCTACTTCACAGCTCTCTCGACAAGATTTGTGCCGTACCTGGGACGACAGCGGTGCTCCAGAAGCGACGGCATCGTTCTCCTCTGTTGTGCGATGCGTGATTCAGAAGCCGCGGATTCATTCTAGAAGCAGCGAAAGAAGCAAACCGCGTGTGTTTGACCCGCCAACATACCCTTTCGAAGGCGATGGTCCCAAAATTATCGATATTCACAGGTGTGCCAATTTGATTTTGGCTTTGTCCAATTCGATCCATCACTTCCGCCAATTTGGTCTGGAAATGGTGTAATCCGTAGCAAGTCCAATCCAGGCATCAAGATGCCCTGGATATCGCGCAGGCAAAACCAATCCCAGCTCAGCGTAAAGCATAGGCCATCCATGTTTAACCACGACAACGCAGGAGAACCCATGCTTGACATCTTCATTCGATATTCACTCCACAAAATTACGCATAACAACAAAAGCAACTCGTTCAGTAATGTCTGTCAGCAGTCACCGAGGATTCGACCCAAGCACGTGCAAGTCCATCGGCTCTATTCAAGAGAACCAATGCTCTCAAAGACCACATGGACGCCTACACTGGCCAACGACCCTTGTGTGTCCCGTTCGGTCCTGCCGTTGAGGTTTCGCCACGTCTGGCAAACTCGCTCGCCACAAGAGGACCCGTTCGTGCATTCTATCCTGTGAACAACTGTATACTCCACCACAACAGTGGCATCACGAACGCGGCTGAATATGTACGAAGACAACTGGATATAAGCGACCATACGTTACTTTATCGATGAATAGTCTTCAGTGAGGATTACAGTTCTGAGTCGTTCAGAGTTCGTGACTAATGGGGCCATGCTGGAAGAAGCATCAGCGTTCAGTTTCGACGGTTGCAGCTCTCGTTGCAAGACCATGTATTTTGGGTGGTGCTTCAACAAGCCAAGGTTTCCGTCACATTATTGACCAGCTTATGCACAGGTAAAGATTGGAAAGATGACATGATAGGAACTGGGGTCAGAAAATACTGTTCAAAGGCATGCAAGTATTACGATGAAGTCCAATAGGGTCGTTGAACTCCGACCGGGCGTCTGTTATCGACAAAGCTGCAGGCCAGAAGCCAACAACAACTTGCACTTGGTCATGGATGCTCATCCTGAAATTGGCAAGCAAACACATGTCTACCCATCCGCAACTGGAGCTTTCCTTAGCTTGCCCACGTGCGAGACCTGAACACAGTCAACGCGTCAGTATCATTGTTGCGTTGAAACGAACAGCCTCATTCCAGGACGATGAAGAACTCCTACACCCAGTTTCAGACTCAGCACCGATACGAGGTCACAACGCGCCTTCTTTCGGATGCGGTCAGCGACGACTCATCCGTGGCGTTGGAAGATCTGGATGTGGCCGTGACCACCGGCCTACCATGGTCTGGAGTTCGGCACATCTGTCCGTTCCCGGGATGTACGGGTCTTCAAGCGACGCTATTCACTCAAGGACCATATCAACTCCCACACCGGGGAAAGGTCATTCATGTGTCCTATTCGCACGTGTTTCCTTCACTCCGTCGTTGAAAGCACGTTTGGGGAGCACAGCGGTGAGTACATTGATGTGTTATCGGCCCGGGTGGCGAGATCGTGATCTCGTGATGCGGGTGTGGTGTGGTGGGTGTGAGCGTTGCTCGGAGAGATGCAGAATGACTAGGCTACGGCTACTCTGGGCTACTTTCTTGTGGGAAATGAAGGCCTCTTCGTGGCCAGTCGATCGGAGATGCTGGCCTTCGTGCTGAGGCGGATGCTTGCACCACCTGGTTCCGGAAACTGGCTCTTTGGCCTCTGCCAACAGATGCACATTTCCTTCACTCCGTCGTTGAAAGCACGTTTGGGGAGCACAGCGGTGAGTACATTGATGTGTTATCGGCCCGGGTGGCGAGATCGTGATCTCGTGATGCCCCTTGAGAGGACCCGGGCCGATTCACTGGAGTCGCGGCTGTGCTTCTTGCCATTCGTTCGGCGTGGCGTGTTGTAGTCGCTGGTGCTACACGGATGTACCGTTGGTATGCACTTGAAGCCCACCTTCCGTGCATTCGAATCGAGTCGGAGTTGATGTCGGCGGCGTGCATGGCGGTTGCACCTCCCACACGCAGTGAGTGTGTTGAGATCGTGACTGGGTCGTATCCACAGCGGGTTGCAGCCCGTCGAAGAACCGTCGTCATCGTCTGGGATGTGAGGACACGGTTGGTTTCGTACGAGCACAGTGGGTTGGATTCGTTGAGGCCGATGATCTTGGCGTTCGTGAGGAGTAGCAGAGCTGCATACACGGGACAGACTGGAGCTCTTCTGCTCTTCGTCAGTTTTCTGGTTGTCGACTGGCCGGCTTGGTCGGTTTTGCTGCCACGTATCGTGAGTTTGACGATCTTGGCGTCGTTGTAGCTGGTGGTTCGGAAGCCGTCATTGTCAAACACCGCAATGTCACTTACTTGGATACAGTATCGAGGTCGTTGGCGTCCATTGGTGGCGAGGTACTCGGCCCCGCGGAGGCAGAAGAAGAAGCCCAGCACCGCAGCCCCACAAATGACGCGGTGTTGGGCGACGTGTAACTTGCAGGCGGAGGTAATGGCTTCGAGCATCGGGATGGAGACGGCCCCTCGGACTTGGCGGGACGGTGCCGAATAGTGGAGCACGTCGCCACGTACCGTGGAGACGCTGGAGGAAGGCGCGGGTTGCTCGACAGCAAAGACCAACGTGACGGAGTGACCCGAGAAGCTGTGCGAGTTGGTGCTTTGACACAGACTGGGACGATCGAACTTTGGCTATTCTTGCTGTTGCCTTGTTGACCTTATCCGGTGGCATCGATACACATCGCATGGTTGTGTCCCATATGAGACCGAGGGCTTGCAGGGACGTTTCCCAAGACGAGAATTTCTTGTCGTTGATTGCGTTTGGCTCGAGGACAGCCAGCATGCTCAGCCGGAGAGCAGCCTCGGCAAGTTCTGTGCGGCGGCCAATGTCGGGTTCTATCAGCACATGGTCATCAACCCAAACGAAGGAGAAGAATGGCTCCGAGTCGCTGTCGTATGGGTCGAGTGACCGAGGGCTTTCGCGGCTCACAAGGAACGACACGGCACCACCGAAGGCCCCGTAGTGGGCAGGAGAACCGGTCCAACCAAAAGGGAGCGATAGGTCGACGACGGTGAGGTTGTGGAGATATGAACCTGCAAAATGCGCGGCGAGCGATGACGCGACTGGTATGTGTCTGAACGCACTCTTGACGTCTCCCTTGAGCATTTTGATCGTGTGACCGGGGTTTTTGACCGCGAGTTCTTCTATGCGGCAGGCAATGCGTTGTACAGATTCGAAAAGAAGCAACGGCAGTTGGGACTGGTCGGAGCACGCATTAGTGGACGATTGCTGTGGGCAAGAGAGATCGTGGATCAGGCGGGCTTCGATCGATGGATCCGCGTCTTTCTTCGGTACACAGCCGAAGGGGCTGTACCGTAGCTGTTTCCACTGAAGTGCGGCGGTTGTAGTCACGACGAGGTATGTTCCTGAACGCTGGCCGTCTGCAAGGCTACGTTCGAGGGCGGTTCTGTATCTTCGTGCACTACCGTGGTTGTCGACGGGCGTGACGTCCGGAGGACGTGGTGATATGAACATGTGCGTGACGCCTCGACTTGCGGCGTCGACAACAGCGGTACGGAGTGGGTAGTCGTGGAGTAGGATATTGAGCCATGTGGGGTCGAGTGCTTTATTCGGTCGTGGGTCGGTCGGCGATTCTGCTCTCCACGTTTCAACGAGTTCGGGCAGGCTCAGGTGTTCTCGGGACACGAGCTGCGAAAGTGCGGTGACCAATTCGCGGTCAAGAGCGGATTCACCAGCGGTTTGTGATGTGCTAACGAGACATCCTGGCGGACGGATGCCTGCCGTGACGAAGGCGGACACGAGGCCTTGTCGCCGGACGGATTCGTACATGTGCAGTGTTTCAAGCAATCGAGAGCGGACGACTGTAGCGGTGCTTGCATTGACAGAGAAGTGCGGCGGCGTTGGCATGGTATGGGCTTCTTTCAGCTGGGCGGGCGATTGTGGATGGGGTCGGGCGGTGGAGTCGGCAGTTGCGGGCGAGAGTGCGGATGATCTGGAACGGTCGGGGTCGCGAATGTCGGAAGCGAGTCAGCGGCGTAGTTCATCGCGGACGCCACCCATCTTTTCTTCGATGTGCTTGAATACTACGGGATGAAGTCTTTCTTCGGGAATAAGATGAACATGATTGGGGAACGCACATCGCTCGTCAGATTTGCTGCTGCATCCACCTCGGGACAGGTACTTCATGCAGGCTGTCAGTCGACCACGACGGGGAAGAGCGTCGATGACTTCTTGTGGCGTCTTCGTGCGAGGTCGGTTCTGGTCGTGGCGTTGATGGTACTGATGCTGCTGGCGGGAGTGATCGGCTGGAGCGTTGGGATTCGTCGGGCTCCGTTGTATCGCGGCGAATCGCTCGGACTGGATGATGTACAATACACTCTGGAGGTCTGGGTCTTGGAGTGAGAGTTTGCTGCGGACCAAACATCGAGTGGCGGATCCCTGGCGACAATCAACCTCTGTCGCGGCACGGTACGACTCGAACAGACTGTCAAACCAAAACGTGAGTGTCTCGACGTCGCTCGGACTCCATGTGCTGAATGATCGGAGCTCTTCGACAAACTCGCGCGACGACGATACAAGACGTGACGTCTCGTGGTCCATAAACTCGTCGACGAACACGTGTAGGACGGTGAGGACGTTCGATAGGTCGTCGAGAGAGGTTGGCCGGTCGGGCTTTGGCAACGAGATGGAGGCACTGAAGTTGTTGAGGTTGCAGGATGCAGAGGCGTACCACGCGCGTTTGGCGGCGAAATCAAAACGTGTGAAGTGCATGATCGAGAGTCCTCGTGCACCAAACTCGAAGGCAAACACACGGATAATGACGGCGGGGATCGGCTTGAACTTTGTGGCGCGCGAGGACAGCATGGCCTCAACAATTTCCATGGGTTCCTTACCTTTGTACTCGGGGGAGCCGAGTGTGCGCTGGATTGCTTGTTGGATCTTGCTCGGCTGAAACTCGTGTTTTGGTCTTCTGTCGTGGCGTTCGGTTGCCTCTACGAGGTCTGATATCGCTTCCAGTCGCGGGCGCTTCGTCGGTGGTTGGTTGTCGCCGGTTGACTGCGCGTTGGTTGTTTGGCACATACTGAGATAAAACCTGACCAGCTCGGGTTTGTCGGCGATGGCCTCAAGGACCCGTGCATGCATACTGGCGCCAGCGGGACGATCTGCGGGAACGCTCGCTGGTGCCGTCGGGGGGATCGTGACTGTTGGTGGCTGTGTCGGGTTGACGGCTTCGAGCAGAGCGTCGAGTTGATCCAGCGGGTCTTGGTCAGTGTCGGGTGGACTGGAGAGGGTGTGTCGGTTTGCGCCGTGCAGGCGGGCAAGCGTCGTTGTCGGAGATACTGCGTCACCGCCCATCGTGCGTTGCTCGTTCACAGAGGAGAGCGAGGGATCTTCGTCGAACCGTCGGCCGATGGCGGCTAGTAGACTACGCGGGATTGGGCGTTCACCGTCGATGAAATACGCAAAGTCGATGGCATGTCGGCAGCTGACGGATGTTGTGGTGCCAGAGTCTGCCTGAATCCACTCCTGCACCTCACCCGGTGCTGGTTGGAGTCGAGTTGGCACGATACCGGCTAGTAGGCGTGGGATGGACCGTGTAGGTGCTGGTGGTTGCGGTTGGGTGCGCCCACGGCGGGTGCGACCTGGGCGTCCGAGTAGTCGATCGAGAATGGTAACGTGGTACTGGGACAGTACCTCCGGCGTGGTTGTCGATGTATCAAACTGCGCGTGGGCGAGGAGGAAACATAGGACGGGGGCGACTTCGTCGAGGTCGTCTGACGTGGATTCGACTTTACCACTCGTCGTACGAATGGTGACCATAGAGCCATCGTAGGCGACTACTTGGCCGTAGACGTAGAGACCATCGTGGACGCCAACGACTGGCTTACGAAGCCACTCACCGACAGCGCCAGCGTCGAGTTCGTGAGGGTCCACGCGGCGTGCACGGGCGGTGGCGAGTCGGACTTGTGCAGTCACGTGCGGCGCGGAGAGGAGACCCACCGTTGCCTGCGTGCTGGAGGTAGACACCACAGTAGCATAGACTGGGTGGTCACTCGGAGATGCCCCAATGAAGTCTTCCGGCATAAGGAGGACGTGGAACTGAGAACTGCTCATCGTGAGGATGTTGTCGAACGTCTTGGTTACTTGTCGCTGTAGTTGCTGTGAGCGTTGCTCGGAGAGATGCAGAATGACTAGGCTACGGCTACTCTGGGCTACTTTCTTGTGGGAAATGAAGGCCTCTTCGTGGCCAGTCGATCGGAGATGCTGGCCTTCGTGCTGAGGCGGATGCTTGCACCACCTGGTTCCGGAAACTGGCTCTTTGGCCTCTGCCAACAGATGCACACTGTCGGTGTTTCTCAACCTCTGGTAATCTTGCCCGCCACAAGCGACTCATGCATCCGTGGCTTGGCAGGCCACTCCAGTGTTTGTTCCATGGGTGTTTTTGTGAATTCTCTAGCGAGTCGAAGCTCGAGCGCCACATGAAGGCGCACTTTGGCGAATCAGAAGGCCACCGCTGCACGATACTTTCGTGCGGCAAGGTGTACAGCACACCTGGAAATCTCCGACGCCACATCAAGATCAGCCACAATCGAAAGTCGAGCTCATCGGGGAATCCGCAAAATAATGCTCCCTCGGATCGACCCAATCGGGATACGACGGAGGCTATGCAACCAATCGCTCTAACTGCTTCTAGACACTGGGAACCATATCAAAGCAGTTTTGACCAGGAGGAGATCCAGATTTTCTTCTCGAGTCTGTTTGAAGTGAATGAGTCTGGAAGACTGGTAGCATTGTGATAAGTTGATAACCATAAATGGTGATCCATGCTCAAGATGGATTAACTTCTTGATATCTGCCTGCATCTGTCATGATTTTCAGTTCGGGTGAGCTAATTTAGGACTGAAAGTCGAGTGTGTTCGACTCTATTTCCCTTACTGATCGGAGATTCCTCTTGCAAACTCGCGCCATATGCACTTCTAACAAACCAGCTAGCTCACCCAGCACTTCGGTAACAATGTCACTCTAAGCTTCTCCGCGTGCGGCCTCGGAACTCGAGCTTCATGCGCCTTCGGTAACTTTCCGTGCATGTCCAGCGCAAACGAACGGTTCACTTACGCCCGAGAGCAGTCGCTTGGAGGTAAAAGTTGGAGAAAGCTGGAGGGAGTCGAAGGTTCGCTTGTGGGGTTGGCTGGAATTTGGTAAGTAGATGGCAAATGCATAACACCATCTGGAACAGAACATGATTCCTCTGAAATCCCGAAGAAAACAACTACCACCATCAAAGCCAATATAACTACCAGGTGCCGGAGGCTCATTGCTTGTTGAGGTGACGAACGACAGAGGCAGCGACACGCCAGCCAATGAAGCTGTAGCTTCTCGCACCAACGTGACCTAGTAGACTCCAACTTCATCATTATCGCGAGGCAATTTGTTTTCCGTGTCTATCGAGAAGTGAGGATGACTCCCCCATTCCCCCCACTTGCCAGGGAAACTGTAAGTACCCTCAACTCGTGCTCATGGCATCACGCGTGTCTCAGTAGCTCCAGATTTGCGAAACCTTTTTGATGCCTCTCTCGCATCCCTGTCTAGTTGCAGGGGAGTGACGCCCACCCGAAACGAAATAAAGTGCTCTCTGACTCAACTGCTGATCGGGGGGGGGGGGGGGGGGGGGGGGGTGGTAACCGAGAAAGATCATGGTTTCGTGTGCACCTCCAACCGCAATGATTGGGGCGCAGTTTACACTTTCTGAAGCCTTCTCGAGCAACACGCGAGTCGCAGTATTCTCAGTTTTGCCAACTCTCTCCCAGCGTTCGGCCCAGCCCAGCTTGTCGATCTTCTGACTACCTTTTGACTGTATGACCCAAAATGCGCCCCACTGCTTCTCACCTCGTGGACACTACAATACTCATGAAAGAGAAACCTTCCCACAGCTCTCTTGCAGTCATCGTGGCCCACCTTGTCCTGTCGAACCGTTTTGAGTGCGGTAGACCACCCTGTGTTGGAGTCTGTTTCAGCTTCAGCCGGTTGATCTTGAGAAATGCGACGGCAGAAATCCAACTCTCTCGTAGCACAGGACCTCTCGTAGGGTGACCCAAAGAAAATAATTCGCCCCAAGCAGCTGCGTATGCATTTTAATGGTGGCGTTCCACCCTGCGAAGTCACTGAGCGAGCATGTACGATGAGATTGAGGTAAGGAAGGGCATGGGTGCGGTGTTAGTGGTCTACATGATCTACAGCACGATTTATCGACACGACGGCCCCAATTTAATGCGAGCCGATCCTGCACGCTCTCCGGCTTCTCACTTCACACGTTAGCATCCTCCTTACTGCCCTCCTTCCGATCCACAGGTCAAGTGCTGATTGAACTGACTCCAGTAAATACGAGGACTACTTCGCCTGTGGATACGCGAGCATCCCCCTCCGTCTGTTATCGACCAGACAATTGCCATGTCGACGCGCCGAACATCCGATTGCACAATTCTACGCCCATCAATCGACTTCCGTTTGCAAACAAGTCATTACACTGGTCCTGTCTGCAATACGTCTGTGAGTTGCTCCTTCAGAGAGCTCCTTCCCTCAGTGTACGACACTACAATGTCCGCGTTGTTGTTGCATGTTGCTTACCTTAGCGACAAACGACTTCGTGGTGCTCTAACCCAACGTGACCCAGTTGAAGATCGCTGTGAGCCACAAGTTGGTTCAAGTGTTCAGTCTCCCCGGCACCCATCACGTGTTCTTCCGGTAGAAGGCAGATGGGGGACGTTTTCTCTGGGTGACCATCAGCCTCAAATGTCAACAACAGATTTCTCAACCAGTCACTTCTCCAATCTCTGCCGTGAGGTTGATAGGAGACAGTGCCCACCTGCTTGGGAAGAAATCCTCTCGCCCAGAATCAATTGGAGAAGCGCGGAATTGCCTCGGTATGACTACAAACCTTTCCGCCCGTCTGTTTTATGCGAAGAGACTTTCGATGCTCACTGCTATGTACATGAAGTAGATTCGGGTTGGGATTGAAGACAATGACAACAACGTTATGCGTCTGAATCTTCGAGGACTGCACGAATACAGGGTCGTCTTCTACAGAGGGAGACAACTCTACGATTTTGAACACAGAGCAACGATGTCGTATGTGCAGTCGCCAGGCAGTGGGGAATTTGAGACTGCGTTGGGTGCCTGCAAATGTACTCATAAGCTAGTGGGAAGCGAGAGAAACAGTGTTTGATCTCGTGCTTCTGATGGCCGTAAAGTTCTGGTTTCATCGCTCCCAGTGATATTTCATGACTTTGGTACGACATCGTGCCAGTGAGGCAACGCAACTTTCCAGACGAGACGCTTTTATGTACCGACCATTTATCGTCAAGCAAGAAAGGGAGAGAACGCCCAGACGTAACGTGTAGCAGCTGCTGCTGAACGTAAGCTGTAAGCTGGGATTCGTAGGACCAAGACGGTGGTCTTGACTTCTCACGCAGGCACTTATCCTATCATAGTGGGAAACACAAATGCCATCAGACACCCCACCTCCTGATCTGTGGATAGTTCGGATAGGACCGGCAAGGCAGCATCTCTGTCAGTCCAGTCCCGAAAGCATTCACCGGAAGCGTGAAAAGCCTGTCGATTGAGATGAGCTGATTCACCAACACGTGCACCTAAAACAGTCGTGGACGTCCAGCCTTTAGAATTTTGTAATCTCGGCCACGCAGCGAAAGTCGGATTATCCATGACCAACGGTAGAAGACTTTCCCGAGCTGCCATTGCAGAATCCACTTTCAGCAACGCAAGCACCAATTCAGCAATGCTCCCGCTCGAGATCCTCGCATACAGCGCAAACAACATCGCATCCAAGTTGCATGACAACATGGGTTTTGCGCATTTGCTGAACTCGAACGCAGAATCAATCACCTGCGGCCCCGACAGTGAGGCGAGAGACCCAGTCCGACCGTATGCCTGTTATTTCCCAGGATGCACGCTCCTATTCAAGCGGTCGAACGCCCTGAAGGACCACGTGAACGCACACACCGGTCAGCGTCCGTTCGTGTGTCCTGTTCGTTCGTGTGCTCGAAGATTCACTACCTCTGGTAACCTTGCTCGCCACAAGCGGACACACCCATGGCTTGGGATACCCCTCAAATGTTTTTTTTTTTTTCCAGGAGTTAGATTGTCAGTACAGCTAAGGTGACTGCCCGTCATATCGACTCCTCGTCGGTATCTAGTGCGACCGTGTGCGTTTGCGCTTGGGTGTGATTGAAACCGCCTCCTGTTCGCGAATGGCCCGTTGGATGTCTTTTCTCAGGTCGTGTTGTGGGGTGATTGGTCGGTGCGCATGTGACGCGTGGTTATCGAGGTAGGTCTGAACGGTTGAGTCGATGTCTGTCCATACGACAGTCGCGTGCTGGGTTGTGTTTGTATCCATAGCCACATTGGCGAGGTGGTCGGCCATTTTGTTGCCGGTCCGGAGGGTGTGTCGTATCGTCACCCGTGCGAGCGAACTCAGGAGTCGCGTCGTTCGGCGACGGTGTCGATCTAATCGTCCGGATTTGCATCTGGTGAGGCCCGTGATCTGTCTCAGTACGAGTTCACTGTCTCCGATAATGGTGATGTCAACTGTCTGGTTCGCATAACGCCGCACGCATTCTTGGACACCATAGTTCATTGCAATGTGTTCTGCCTCGTTGTTGGTGTTGTGCGGGGTGACGTATATAGACGCCCACCATGTGAGCTTCCACTCTGCTTCTGACGGTAGTCGCTCGAGTATGACGCAACCGCTACCAGCCTCTTCAGGGTTGCCCCTGGCTCCTCCGTCAAAATAGAGTCGGACTTCCCTGTGCACTTCTTGTGTCCGGGGGGCTGTCGTGCGGAGTTGGCTCCAACAGCTTAAGATCGTGCGGTGGGTGAAACTTCCCTCGATCTCTGGGTCTGGATATAGATACACAGCATCCAGCTGCTTCTCTGCTGCCGCCCAGAGTGAATTGGAGTACTGGTTGGGTGTGTAGTGGGCTTCATGAAAAGCTCCCGTATTGTGAAGGAGCCAGATAGTCTGCATGACTGTTGTGCAAATCACCGACCATAGGTGTTCTAGTGGGGTGGAGCGACTCGCAAGCGGTTCGTCGTTGAGTTGGAGGGTTTTGATCAGGTCGTCTCGTGGCCGTGGGCTTCTCCGCGTGAAGATATAAGCTTTCGCCTCTTCTGCCTCCACCGGGGCTCCAGTCCATCGTTCGAGAAGCTCGTTCCAAAACCGTCTGGCGCCTCGACATTTCCAGAAGACGTGGTACAAGTTGTACTCACCGTTTTCGTCGCAAAAGAAATGTGGACACTCCATCTTCCGTCCTGCTAGGTCCCGGAAGTTCAGAGCACCCAGTACCAACCGGTACCAGAAGAATCGCTGGTACTCCGTCACTCCCCATCGCCGGTGAGTCAGGGCTTGCAATGAGATGCCCTGGAGGTGCCCGCTGATTTCCGGGTTCTGTCTCTGCTGTCGGTCTAGTCGTTGCTCCAGCTTGGACAGACCAATCTCTGTGCGTTCAGTCGCTGGTTTGATCAAAGCCCGAGTGAGTCGTCGTAGGGCGTGATGCTGCGCAGGTACACTGGTAAGGATCGGGAGCATCGTCGGTGCCGATTGGAAGTGTGGATGGCCTGCTAGTAGCACCGGCGGGCCATTCTTCAGCCGTTCCATATCTCGCTCTGTTTCCTCATCCGTACCGATGGCTGTAAAGCTCAGAGGTCTCGCCCATCCGTGATAATGTGCTCGTATCGTCGCCTTCGGCTGGGTTGCGCTCACCGCTTCCCACTTCATCGTCAATAGTAGTCCCACTAATGTTAGATCTGGGCGAGCCACCCACTCGTATTTGTCGAAAGTGGGATTGGGTCCAGTAGCGTATACTCGTGCGGTGTCTTGGTGCTCGTCCATCGCTAGCCGCGGGAGGTTGCTCACTATCACGCTGAGCCATCTACCGAGCTTCTGAAGTGACTGGCGTTTGAGTCGGAACGGGTCGTTCAACGGGTTTGCGAAACGGTAAAATCCCGGTCCGAGTTCAACTAGCTGGAGTTCCTTGATCGTTTGCGGGCGGATGTTGTTGTATAGTCTGCCTCCAATCGTTGTTCCGTTCGCCTCCCTTATCCAGGTATTATGTCGCCAGGGGAAATACTCCCAGAAGGTTCTGATTTCAGCCGGCATCGCCGCGTACGTTGCTGTTTGGGTCGCTGTCAGTTGCGGCATCAGTTCTTTGGGCACTTGGAATATTCCACTGCGTGTGGATGCCCATTGGATACCTGCGCAAGGTGTTGTCCACGCGCTGAGTAGGCTGGTTTTGTTGGTCGTCAGGTGCTCTGGGTGCGCATATGTCCGACCGAGAACGGCGTTGATCAACTGCAGTGCCGATGTCCGCGTTTGTGCGGCGCCTGTCATTGGAGAAGACCGTTGATGCGCGTGGCTTGGGGATATTAGCGGTGGATTCGTCTTTGGGTGTAGGTTCTGTCGAAAGGCTTCCCAGTACTTGTTCTGCGGTCGAGAATTCCACCGGAGCAATGCCGTTGCCGCCTGCACGAGAGTTGCCCCTCGATAGTCCCTAAGTCCGACTCCCCCTAACCGTTTGGGCAGTTCCATTACTTCACGCGCGAGTTTGTGGGCTCTCACTTCTTCCTGCCGGATAGTTCCTTTCCATATATACTGCCGCCATATCGAATCAATTTGTGTTTGCACCGAAGCTGGAGGGGGAAAGAAACGGGCCGTGAACAGAACACTTGGTGTTGCGGCGAGGTTGATGACTTGCACTCTGTCGCTGACGCCGGTGGTGTATCTGCTGAGCATACCCAGTCGAGTTTGCAGCTTGTTGATCCTCTTGGTCCAGTTGGCTGCCGTTAAATCCCCAATCCCGATTTCTACTCCAAGGTATGGAACGGTATGTCCGTGTGGTACGACTGGAAACTGCCCTAGGTGCGTTCCCGAAAAGTGCGGATCGAGTACGAGTGCATGGCTTTTGTGTGGTTGTGCTCGTAGTCCGGAGACAGCCCCAAATTTCCGAAGAACTTCTTCCAATGCTGCTACCATTGTCGTGGATTCGAGGAAAACCGCTGAATCATCGACGAAAGCCGATAGCGTGTGCACGTGCTGGCCGATCATGCCATGAATCGTGATGCCGTGGATCGAGTCATCGGCCTGTAAAGCATATTTCTGTCGTGGGGTACGTTCAGAATCGAGAAACGGCGTACGCAGATCGATCCTGGCCGCGCCAGACAACGAAAACTCAATAGAGAATAAGCAGGAATCGCTCGCTTCACACGCGCGCGACGCCTCGAGATATCACAACTTCTTTGAAGTGGACGCTCGAAACTCTGCTGCAACACCCACGCAAGGTCCTCACGTGTCCTTGCGCTACGGAGCGACGATATTCGTGGCGATAGAACGCCCGCTTCCGACGCTTACCAGCCTCAGCACTTAGCCGCTTTTTCGCCTTCCCGGCCGCAAGACTGTTAACTCAGCCCCAGATACCTCGGGCGCCGGCCGTCAGAGTGCTAACTCGGGGTTTTTGGGTGCTTCTGTGGGTGTTGGGTTTTTCCTTCCTTGAACTTGCGCAAACTGACTTGTTGGGTTGACGGCAAATTCGATTCTCTTCTGAGGGGGGATCTGGGTGAAATCACCCTCACCCCACGTTATGAGAGATGGTGAAAAAACCTCACCAATCCCCAAACTAGGGACTTATCCCCCAAAATAGGGGAACAGTATCCCTAGGGTTCCTATCCTACTGTTTCTGTTGTTTTTTTCCGTGACCTACGCTCCTATAACCTAATTTTTACTTTTCTAAACTGGAAATTTCTCTCTGGTTCTGGAAATCTGAGGATGCTCCACCACAGTCGCCCTCTACGAAACTCAGCAGCGCGGGGAAGAGTGAGTACAAAAATTCACGTCCGAGGATGGTCGCTAACACATCGTTGCTTTCCGAAGCTTCATCCTCTCGCGCACACAAACGATCCCCTGCCGGCGTCAAGGGACTGCGGCGGCATCACATCACCCCTCCGCAGCGCTCTCAGCTCCAAGTCCAAGCGCCGAGCTGCCGACGTTCGCATATTGACGAGCATTAGACACATCACCGATGAGCTTCAAGGTCCAATTGTCATCCATCGCGGCTTCAGCGGCTTGAGTCTCCCATTCCACTCGCTGATAGGCGATCTTCAACACTTCGGCTCTTTCGCGAAGCCGCTGCCAATTTGGGTCCTGTCGATAAGCTCTCCAACTCGCTAGGATAAACAGATAGTCGCGACAGCGACTCAACGATACCAACGTCCGCGCGGGATAGTCACGCATGAAGCCAAGACTGGAGGTTCGCACCATCGAGGCTATAACAATGTCGGCTTCGCGTCCTTGGCTGGAATCAGTCGTCTCCACTTCTACTCTGAGATATCCTTCGAGCCAGCCTTGAGATCGTCGAATCTGGTAGCGTAGTTCGCGCACCTGAGCGTTATAAGGCGTAATAACGAAGACATGCTTCTTCTCGCGGGGTCCCCTTCTCTTTACTTCGGCTCGGATTCGCATTAGTAGATCGATGACCAGGTACTGTTCCACCTTGTTCTCGACTTCTGGTCGACGGAGGAGCTCACATTCTGCTCCATACCACATCACACGTGTCCGTCCCACCTTTCTTGTAGGTTCATCTTCAAAACACGGCTTGCTGCTCGTGACTGGGGGCAAAGGCATTTCCTTCAGGTAATCTTCTGACTCCCGCGCCCTTGGTAACAACTCGTACGGGTAAAAGGCATTCAACAATCTGGTGATTTCCCGGTGACTCCGATATTCGTGCTTCTGCGTGATTCCTGGGTAGCTCGGGTATGCGCAGCAAGCGTATTTATGTGCGATGGCGTGCATGAGGGACCAATTAATCTTGTGGCGTCTGTCGTCCGGATGGAAACGATCGCGAATTGGTTCGGGCAAGCCACTGAATCCCCTCAACTGGTACTCATCGCCGATGATAATCACCGCTTCGGTACTTGTCCGGATAGCTTGCATCAGGGCTGCCTCCAACGTCTGACCGCCCTCGTCGTTGATGACAATGTGGAACTGTTCTCTCAGAAGTTTTGGACTCCCTGCATGGGAGAGCGTGGTAAATACCACCTTCGCTCCTGATATATCTTCTTGCTCAAATCTTGCCACTTGTCGATGTATCGACGCTTCGTCCATCCGCTCACGCCATAGTCGTTCACGCAAATCTTGCGACAAAGCCGTCTGATAATAGTCCCTGTATTTGCTCATCCGAGGCTTCATCTCCCCGACTCTCCGCACCGTGTCCGCGTCTGCCCATCCTTTGTCGATCAATCTCGCTAGATCTTCGTCTACTGCGGCGTTGGTCTCCGAGACGACAAGAATTCGTTTCTCCGGGCGTGTCCGTCGCAGAATCGCAATGGTGGTGGCGATGGTGGTCGTTTTCCCGCACCCGTATGATCCCCGACACAATATTATTCCTTTTGACGCGAACGCTGATACAGCAACCTTCCTCTGATCGTCGTCTAACGGTTCGAATTGGTCATTCCACTCGTGTCTCTTCGAAAAAATCCTCGCTACTTCGTCGTGCGGTGCCCCGGATACACTTCCTTCCCGACATGCCATAAGCTTGACCATATCCGCGTCGCCCACGTCATGGAGCGCCTGTGCTCTGCGGCCATAGTTCAGGATATTCCCTTTGGGTTCCCACAACAACGTCTTCCTCCGCACTCCATAAACATCCGCTACTTCTTCAATGTCGTGGATCTCTTTGACCTCCATCCCCACCAGAAAGTACATACGGTCGTCATGCCTCATCGCAATTGCACGTTCGCCTTCACGATCGTCCTCGTCTAGATACAGGCGGCCGAAGTCCCACGAACTTAAACGCACTGCAAAATCCTCCCTGAGCTAGCGGTCATCCACATACACCAGGGCAACCAGCCCGAACATGATCTTCAAATGTTGAATATCCGTCGCATCTTTCCATTGCCTCCCGGATATGGTTTCTGTCATCGGCCCATACCCTTCAATGCTCACCTTGTACCTCTTCCAGCCGCCTGCCGGCTTGTCCATGGTGTCTTCAGTTGTCTCCGAATAAGCACTGAGGTGGGTGGCCAATAAAAGAGCCAGACGATAATCATTGAGTGTAGTGATCCCGTCGACATGCACCTCGCGATGACGTACATATTCCCAGTGTCTGCACTGTCCAGGGTTCGAGTATTCTGCATTTGACACGTCCCATTTCAGTGCACAGTAGTGAGCATCCCGACAACCACCAAAGCTCGCAGATCCCCATAGTTCTCTCAGAAAGAAACTGAGAGTGACATCTCCACGAATCAGGAGGGTAATTCCGAATGCCCACAACAATCGACGATCTTCGGTATAATGAATCGGCTTCAGACCCCTGTACACGCTCACGTACCGGTAGAGTCCTGCATCGTTCAGTTCGGCAACCACCTCATCCACAGTACGAATGTAACCTCGGAGTGGGGAATCTGGTAGATTCTGTACCATCTCCCGGAGCCGCCCGATCAATCGCGCATCTATCGCTTGCCACGCTTTGCGTCCTCTAGGGGTCCTCACCCTCAGCAACAGGGTTTGTTGTGTCAAGTAGTCCGCTTCATTTATTTCAGTCTCGGAATCGCTGTTAGCTTCTGGCGTGTTAGGGGCTTCGACGGGTCCTCCCATGGTCCTCAGCGCTATTGACAACTGTTCTCCGGACGTGTCCGTCGAGAGAGGAGGCTCTGGCGTCTGTACCACAACGTCCGCGTCGAGTGCTGCCTTTTCTGATCGAGTGGCATCTGCAGCCATTCCTATCTCTTCTGCTTCGCCTGTCATCAACTCTCCTTCTTCGGGCTCCTCTGGAGACTGTCTCACGGCATCGCTCGTCGCACTGCTGACTGGTGCCTCATCCACGCCTGAACTTCGTTCATCTCCGCCTCGGCCCTCATGGGATTCGTTAATTGATACTTCGATTCTGCGTTCTTCGTTTGCGGAGCTGGATGAGGCCGACGCATCCAAGTGCACTGCGTCTTCTGCCGCTTCCCCCTCAGAGATGAGCTCGGTCCGTGGTTCCTTCGGTGGCAGCGAGTTCATCAATTCGTCGGCGCTGTTGAGTTCGTCATCACTCGCCTCATTTGGTGGATGTGTTGGTTGTACTTCCTCCTCGAATATCATCGTGCCAGTGTCACTCTCGTAGTCGTCATCGTTCATGTCCTCGTCTTCTTCCGCGCCATGTCTGGTGTCGCCTTCGAGTCCCGCACTACTATGGCCGTCTTCCTGAATCATCCTTCCCAACTCGACACCTTCGTCTGCATTCTCGCCCACATGTGGCTCTTCTCTCTCGCGTACTGCAGCGCTGTTGACCTGATCTTCAGGCGTATCTTCCCGTGTTGGTGTCATCCTCGCATCGTAGTACACAGACTCGTCGTCACTACTATTCTGCATTACGGGGGGTGGAGAAACCCCCGCCTGAGCTGTCGGGTCGTCCACAGTGTTACCTCCGTCATCTTTAGTGAGGTCATCATCAGTCAGAGTGTTAACTTCGCTTTGACTGATATCTCTCAATGACAAGAGTTGACTGGCCAACTCGGCGTAACGCGTCGAGTCTGCGGCCGGCGCTCGAGGGAGTCCTCCAGTATCTCTCCCCACGGTCAGACCACCAGGAATCATGGAAGCGGCGGTAAACGTTCGTTCTTCTTCCTCGGCCAGATCGACTTCGTAACTTGGGGACGCCGCCGTATCTGCAGCAGGCGTGCCTGCAACCGAAGGCAGACGTTCGGGCTCTTCGTCGTGACGTGGCTCGCCTGGTTCGCTCTCAATAGCTTGCGACCCAGTACTTCTGCTGCGTCGGCGACTGATATTGCGCTCTTCTTCACCTTCGGAATCCCCCATATTCGTCCCGCCTGATTCTCGTCGATCTTTTTCACGCTTAGCTAGCAACATGTCCCATCGCCGTTGCGTGAACTGGGGCGAGATCTTCAATTGTTGGGCCACACCAAGGATAGCCTGAGCGACAGTCCGCCCTTTCTCCGAGGCCAACCCGAGACCACGCAAACGCCACCGAAACACCCCGGCGTTTGCGTGGTCTCGGGTTGGCCTCCTCGCTCTCGGACGACGTTCGCAGGTGTCTCGCTCGCCCTTTACCACCGTCCCGGTTTCTGACGTTTTCATCGATACGATATCCCGTAGTGACTTCTCCTTCATTGTCATTCCTCTGTTCGTCTTGATTCGAATCCCTATGACTCAAGTCCTCGAGCTCGAGGTTCTCCGCCTGCCTTCGCCGCGCGTCTCTACTCCTTGCTCTCAACATCGTCGTTCGGAGTGCTGCGGCGCGCGCTGTGAGGGTCAACCGTGCCGTTCTTCGTTCTGGCAACGCCCGCTTCTCTGTCATCTCACCGTTGGCTCACCCCGTTGGTCTCCAGAGTTCTAACTTCCCGTTGGAGCTGTCAAATTCGGTCGTATCACGCATGTCACTTATCTGATGGGTTTGCCTCCCGATTTCATGTACCATACACCATCTTCACACTTCGTTTTGTCTCGTTCGGTCCGAGACTGACCATCACCTTCCTCACACTGACTCTCTCGAACGCTGGCTGTCGACGCGTCGCCGTCACCCGATTGAAGTTCTCAGGCTCGACCCACCTTGTTTTGGTGTTCTTCGACGTTCTTTGCCTTCTGTGTTGTTCGATTTTCACCGCTGGTCATCCGCTGTTGTCCGGATAAAAGCTCCTTGTATACCTCGCACCAACACTCTCACTGAGGTACCGCTCCGGGGGTGGCCAATTGACGTGCATTCTTCGAGATCATTGTTGATCAGACGCCGAACTCGTTCCTGCTGTCGCTTGACACGTGCACGCACCGTCTCACTTCGTCTTCCGCTGATTGATCAGATCACCGTCGCCCTGAAGCACCCACTGCGCACCACCTCGCCCTTCGCTTCACTCAGCCGCTCCACTGCGCCGGCCTACCGGATACCTGCAGGGGCCGCGGTCGTGACACGTGATTGAGAGCGTCACGCCGCTCGTGACTAATCGTGCAGCCAACTCGGGCCCGCACCTCGATCGCTGCAACCAACTCGGGTCCCCAGCGTCGGGTCACATGTTTGCGATGACCGCCTTCATAAACAACGAGGCCTTGAGCTTCACCGTCGTAGACAACTACGTTTTCCTTCCTTGTTCGTGGACTCAGCCTTCTCCTCTCCTTCATTCTCTTACTTCTCGCTTCTCACATCTCCTCCTCAACAACCTCAACTCTTGTCTCTTCGTCCTGTCTTTAGCACACTCGCTGCGGTCACGCTTACACATCGTCGCCATCAGGTTCAGAGTCACTTTCTTCCATCTCCTCTTCGTGTGTCGTCTGTGCAGCTTCTTTGCGGTTCTCCCATGCTCTCCTCGCGTCAAATTCGTAGAGCAGTGCGGTGCAGGAGAGATTCTCCTCAGGTTCCCAGCTCGTACCGCCTTCGTCGACCCATTTCACCAAGTACTCGCGTTGGCGCCTTCCGTTTCTCGTCCTCTTTTTGTACCGACAGTCAAGAATCGCTTCCACTTCGTACTCGTCGTCTGCACCTTCTTCGAACCATGAATCTTCGGGCAGTAATGCCTCGTCCAGTTCGAGATTGTCGCTGACACTGATTCTTTCGCGTGGCCTTCTCAACCTCGACACGTATGGCTTTAGTCTCGAAATGTGGATGAGCGGAAGAACTCGACTGTCCCTTCGATCGATTTTCAACCTGTAGACGGACTCGCTGACTCGTTCTTCGACTTGATATGGGCCGTGCCATAGATGAGACAACTTCCGCGCCAGACCTTCCTTCACCAGCACGTGATAGAGCCACACTAGCTCTCCGGGCTGGTATTCAGTCCTTGTGGTCGAGAACAGCCCATCACTCGCCTTCTCGTTGTTCAGTCGCGCCCTCTCTTCCATCAGCTTCATTTGGATAAATTCAGCGTGCGCCATGGCTCGTTCGTGCTGTTTTTGAACCTTCTGACGCCATTCGAGTGCAGCTCTCTCTCGCAGCGTTCTATCCTTGGGTGGTACTGTAGTCTCAATCTGCGTCCTCGCGTTCCATCCATGCACTAGATAGAAAGGCGTTTGCTTGTGTTGAAGATTAACCGAAGTATTCAGCGCCAACTCGAGCTGTTGCACATATTCATCCCAGTCCTTCTGTTCTGCGTCGGAGATATAGCATTTGATCGCGCGAACAACCGTCTGAACCGATCTCTCTTGTTTACCATTGGCCTGCGGACGGTATGCGAGTGTCGGTCGTTGCTTCTGATTCATCATCCGATTAAACCGCCGAAACACTGAACTCATGAATCGTGGATCCCTATCGTGGCGAATCATCTCTTGTGCGCCAAACCTTCTGAACACCCCAGACAGATATGCTTCGGCAACTGACTGTGCAGACGTGTCCCCCATTGGCATCAGGATTACGTAACCGGTAAACGTGCAGATGCAGCATAGCATGGCTTCATTGCCGTTGTATGTCTTCGGAAGTGGGATCGCGAAATCCATTGCCAACACTTGGAATGGTCGACTCGCAGTGATATTTCCTGTCGATCGCCCTCTGTAACGTGGCTTCCCTTTCGCAGTCGCACAGTCTTCGCACGATGCCACATACCACTCAACGTCAGCGTACATTCCTCTCCAGTAGTAAAGCCTCCGCAGTCGTTCGAACACTTTCCCGATCCCTTGATGAGCTCCAGCACCAAGTTCTTCGTGATACGCGCATAGTATATCCTTTTGCAATACAACAGGAACCACCAGTCGCATGGTAGCCTCCTCGGCGTCACGACCTCTAGGGCAATAGTAGAGCACGTTCACGGAATCCAAGACGAAAAGCACAGCGGCCCTGGCTACTTTCTTTAGCGCCGTCGCTGATGCAAATTCCTCCAAGTTTCCTTCCAGATAAGCAATCACTTGGCGACACCAGTCATCATCGCGCTGAGCACGTGCAATCCTCCGGAACCTCTCGACTTGAGCAGCCGTGAGCATCTCCTCTGTCACATGTAATGGACTCCACGCTTTTGCCTGAGCTCCTTCGTCGGCGTCACCTTCGACTTCCGTCGTTCCACTCGGCTTGGTCTTCTTCCGAACTGGTTTCTTCTTCTTCCTTGTGGCGTAAACATGGTATTTCGAAACAGTTGTCCCGCCGACACCTGAGTTTCTTGAGTCAGGGGCCAGTTCCCTGGGTAAAGCCGGGTCATCCTCTGCCAGAGTGTTAACTCTGGCCACTCCTTGGTCGTTGTTCTCAGTCAGAGTGCTAACTGGGACCTCGCCCTCTGTCGTCTGGTCGCAGATCGCATCTCCGGGGCCGCCACCTTCACCATCCACCTCGGGACCATCGCTCGTGCGGTACAGCAGTTCTGGGAGCGTGTTGAGCTGCGCCAAATCGTGAAGCTGTTCCGGATCGTCGACGACTCCTCGCGCACATGCTGCCATCGCCTTCCGCGTCAACAAATCTGCGGCTTGGTTGTACTTCCGAGCGACATGTACCAGGCTGACACTGTCAAATCTTTCCAGAAGCGTCCTGACTCTGTTCAGCCACACCTGCAGTGATGGCTGATTGCATCGCAAATCTCCGTTGACTTGTCCAATCACGAGCCGAGAGTCTCCACACACATTCACCTTCTTCACGCCGCGGTCGCACGCAAGTGCGAGGGCCCCGAGGAGGCCGTGATACTCGCTGTCGTTCACTGTGAGGTCAGGCTTGACATCGAATTCCGCTGCGACGATCTTCCACTCGGGCAGCGACCACAGTATCATTCCAAATGACCCAGCCTTCGGCTCCTTCACCCGCACCGCGCCGTCGAAGGTCAGTACGTACCCCTCGCTCCACCGTCTTGATTCAGGTATTGGCCGGATGACAGGCACATCACCGACTGTTTTCATAGGTGCGATATCCTCCAGCACTTCGTCCATCTTCTCCGGCAGCACAATTGACGCGGCTAAAACTGCAAGCAGACCGGCAGGCGTTTCGTCACTCCGAATAATCTTGAGCGTCCATGGGGATAGCATCGCGGCCCACTGAATTACGCGCCCGGTTAGACTTTTCGACGTAAATACCCACTTCATTGTGGAGTATCGCGCATAGACCGTGACAGGCTGTCCCAGAAGGTAATGACTCGCACAATGCAGCGTCTTCAGCAATGCCAACACTTCTTGCTCTGCCCAGGTGTATCTCGTCTCGGCATCCTTGAACACCTTACTTACGAAACGGACTGGATGAAGAATACCATCATGTTCTTGACAGACGGCTGAGCCAAACGCCCAACGATTCACATAGAGCACGACCACCAGTTCACGACGGCGGACAATGTGTCGCAAGAGTGGCGCTTCGCACAACTTCGACTTCAGAGCTTCAAATGATATCTTCGCATGCTCCAGCTGGGTTCCGTCGCGCAATTTGAGGTCAGTTATTTCATAGAGCGCAGCGGCGTACGTGGCGAAATTCTCAATAAATCGATGGTAATAGATCAGACTGCCAATGAAACGCTGCAGACCCTTTTGTGTCGAAGGGAACGGCCTATCCATAATTGACTGCAAGTTCCTCGGGGCACACTTGATGCCATCTCTTGTAATCTCGTGACTCAAAAATTCCACCGACTTCTTTCCAAAGGCACTTATCCTCAGGCTGATCGTGACACCCCAGTACTCGAACGCTTCTAGCAGGCACTCGAGCATCGTGTTCATCTCGTCCCATGTGGTTGCTCCGAACGTGATATCATCAATATACGACCGTCGATTCAGGATAGGCCGCGCATCGCTCTGTTCACCTCTACCGCGTCGAAAAACGTCGTCTTTGAGTGCGAGATCAGTATCGATCCTCACCGCTTCGAACTGTTCCTCTATAGCCGCAAGCTCTTCCTCTGACCAACCAATAGGTTCACACGGTTGTCCTTGATCATGTAGCCGCCTTACGCAACTCCACAGCGCATTGTCAATCATACGCTGATATATTTGCGGCGCGTTCTTCAACCCTTGAGGCATTCGTGTCCATTCGAAGTGACCAAGTGGGCAAATAAATGCCGTCACTAGCCTAGCTCGCGTTGTCAGTGTCACTGCCCAGAAACCACTCGCGTTGTCCAAGGAACAAAACCACATAACCGCTTCAAAGTTGTCCAATAGGTCGTCAATGAGTGGCATCGCATACACCATGAGCTTCGTCAAGCTGTTGACCATCCGATAATCGATACAAAGCCGAATATCTTTGCCATTCTTCTTGAGCACAATAACGATGGCTGACGCCCATGGAGAGTCCGAGTACCTGATCAATCCAGCTCGAAGCAGTCCTCGCAGCAGCTCATAGAGTCGACCCAACAAATGGGGAGGCACACGTCTTGCCTTCTGCGCGATGGGCTGAGCGTCTCCGACGTCGACATCACAAACAACGCCTTTGGCCGGCGGTGGTAATGCGTTACCCGAACTAATAAAGCCACCCTTGCGCTTCTCCAAGATCGCTCTTGTCTGCGCCCTCTGTTTGTCGGTCGTCTCGTCCTCGCCGATATCGGCCTCGCTCATATCCACTTCTTCTTGCGGCCCGTCATCAAACTCGGGAATAAGTGCGAGTTGGTCCTTCATATCTTCCACAGACATCTCGACACCCTCATGAATGTATACTTCCCGAGCAAGCTTCGACTGGTCGATGCGGTCCGGCGATAACCCGTCAAAACACCGCGGGGGGCGTGTCTCCAATACAAGCTACAGCCATGTCGTTGCTCCAATTCAATGAGACACCCTCAGCCTCCTTGACCGTTTCATACACCTCTCGGTAGTCTTGCGTCTTCAGTTCCTCGTAATTCAGCAGCCTGAGTGGGTCCTCCTCTGGTACAACACATAATCGCTGGCCCAGATCGATGACAAGACCTCCACGCACCATAAAATCGGTCCCGATGATGACTAGAGAGTGTGCTTCAAAGTCTGCAATCCACATTTCCATCTCATAGACAACGAATCCTCCAAGCTTGATCTTTGTCAGCGCCTTCCCGTGTGTAGGCAGTGGATGCTCGGATACTCCGTAGAAGTCACTCGGGTCTTCGAACATCTTCACGCTCAATCCCAACTTACGTGCCAAGTTAGTGTGTAGCAAACTGATGTTCGCACCCGTGTCGAGCATTAATGGGAGCCCGAGATCTTCGACTGCACCATGAACGAACACTTGCACTGCTTCGTCCTGAAGAGGATCGTGATCCTTCCACCAACCTCTCCGTTTGCCCTCCGTCAGTTGGACATGCATGACCTCCCAACGGACCGAACGTTCTCCTTCTTTCTTCACCTTTTCCCGTTCTTGATTTAAATGCAACAACATCTTCGACTCTTCATGCACACGTGGCTCCTTCTCGGACGCCACATCCTCAATCACTGTTTCTTCCTGTTTCTTCATTTCTTCGACATCACTCTCTTCGAATACACAAGGCGCATCTTCTTTCTCGATTCTCTTCGCTTGTTTGCGCCGGATCTTCTTCTTCACATGCACATTCACACTCGCCGCGACATCCCCGTCACGTACAGCACCGGCAGAGTGCTGCGGGGCTAGCGGTTTAACTGCTGAACGAGTTCCTCCACGGAGATCTCGCCAGCCTTGAGTTTGGGATGAAGTTCCACGAACTTTGTGAGGAACTTGCGACAAACTGCCATCGTGTGCCCGGTTACACCACAAAATTCGCACGTATTGAGCTGGTAACAGTTGTCCTTGGTGTGACCGATTTTGCCACAATGTTCGCAGTTCATCTCCTCACGACCACCACCTGAGGGTGGAGCAGCATTTCTTCTGTCGTTGGGACGATTAATCTTAGCCACCGCTGCAGGTTGTTCGGCGGCTTCTTCGACCTGTTTCTTTGGCGCCTTCTTCAACGGAGGTTTCGACGTCGTGTTCTCGTATGCTGTCAGCTTCTCCTCGAGCTTTTGAATGGACTTGTATGTCGAGTAACGGAACTGTGCTTGAACTGTCTTGTCATGAAGCGTGTCAAAATACTGACGCACATGACTGTCTAGATCCACGGGAACTCTGTCTTGATCATCGTCATCTTCGTCAATTCGGAAGTCAATCTTCGCCTTCAGACCCGCGGCGTTGAATCGGTAGAGATATTCGAGTGGCGATTCCTCAGTCTTTTGCGACAGCCTGTAGTACGTGAGCACCGCTGGAGTTGTCTCAACACAGAACTTCTTGTAAAAGGCGTTCATCATACGCTTCCACTTCTTCTTCGTGCGTGTGGGCAACTGCTTCTGCCAATACTTGGCGGAGCCAGTCAGCGCATCAACAAAGGCTCTCATCTTCTGGCGTCTCGAGTAGTTCGAGATACTTGCGTTGTACAAGAACTTCGACAACCACGCGCGAGCTTCTTCAGGCGTAACCTTGGCGCCTCCAGCAAACGGCTTAATCGCAGAACTTTGAATAACTGTCGTAACGCGTCGACCTCGGCGTCTGCCACTATCTGACGAGTCTGAATCAGAGTCTTCGAACATCGAGAGATCCAAATCTTCTTCCATATCGGACTTCGACGTCGAGCGTCGCTTAGTTCTAGACTTGACCTTCGAGACCTTCTTCGCCGACGGCTTGCGAACCTTCTCTTCAGACGAATACCCCGACTCATCGGCGCTCGATTCCGAACTCGACTCCTTCTTCCAGACAACTCTAGGCTTGCTCGCCTTTGATCTCACCGCATGGGCTCGCGCATCGGGTCCTTCCTCTTTCACGGATTCTGCTGTGTCCAACGCCTTGATAAGATTCGTCAATTCGTCCATCGACATATCGCCTCGCGCAGCCATCACCATCAGCTTATTGAAAAGTGGATCGTCCTCTTTCGACTTGCGAGCCTGAACACTCTTCTGGGGAGGCGACAGCGTACTTTCGTCACTCCAGAACTCAAGCCTCTTCTGTACCTTATCACGACTGTCAAAGTCAACCCCGGGGTCGTCAAAATCGTGCTCTTGGGTAACTGGACGTAGTTTCCCCGGCTTGGTCTGCGGTGTGAGTAGTAATGTCCGGAACTTTTTCCGTCATTTTTTTTTCAACGTTTCTCACACAACCCTACAGACCGTTCTATACCCTCTCAGATCAACAAACCTATTCCACACCTCCTTTCCACAAAACACAACCAAACCGACGTTTTCAAAGTCCTCATTAGAAACAAGCATTTTAAAGCAATTTCCAACACCAAAAATTCGCGAAGG
Source organism: Pythium myriotylum (assembly GCA_023091665.1). Lineage (NCBI taxonomy): Eukaryota > Oomycota > Peronosporomycetes > Pythiales > Pythiaceae > Pythium > Pythium myriotylum. Next base: position 816,057 of record JALJCQ010000022.1, on the reverse strand, counting down.
TTCGGGGCATAGCTGAGAGACACAGAAACTAAAATTTGTTTAATCTTGAATTACTTTCATCATATATATACGTACAAAAAGTTCTACCTTGATATATGACCATAGGTAGCATATAAAGACAATTGATTGCTATGAGTTATATTGTTTTCGATCCACCATTCTATTCATGGATGAATAGTCCGGAGATGAAAGAACTGGTCAAATGCGGATGTGGTTTGAATATTCAACGTAGAAATTTACCATCTCACGAAAAAACATCTTTCCATCAAGAATGGGTTAAAGACCCCGACTTCCCCAATTATGTGATCGAATGTGGGTGTGGTATAAAAGTAAAGAATTTGGAAAAGTTAGACCATACTAAAACAGATCATCATAAAAAATGGTACAGGGAGATGGTTAATAATAAATACAAGCAGAAAATACAATGTGGGTGTGGAAGCACAACCAGTAAAAGTGGATATTCTACACACTCTAAAACAATAAAACATTGTGAATGGGTAAAGAGTCAATAAAACAATGGGGTGCAAATACATAGATATTTTTTTTCAATTCTGACATAAAATTAGTAAGTTATATATAGGGATACATCATACACTACACATAAATGTCTGTTATTTTAGAGTTCGGAAAATACAAAGGAAAGGATCTTGAGGAAGTATATGATCAAGATGCATCATACTGTCGATGGTTATACAACCAACAATCGGAAGAATCGGATATCAAACGATTTTTGGACGACAAGTTCCAAGATGGAGACGATAGCTATATCATGCGGTGGGGCAAGCATAAGAACAAATCCGTAAAGTGGATTGTTGAAAACGATAAGCAATATTTCAATTGGATGTGTAAAAATGAGTATATCATGAATAAATGTCCGTCACTGAAGAAAAACTTGGGTGAATTTAATGGTTAAATTATTTAGTTTTTTTGATAAGTCCCAGCCATCTGTATCAACACATCAATCACACAAATGAGCGAGTTTGCAAGGTTATAGAGAAATTGAGGTGCTGTCCTTCCATTGATCAGTATACAAATCTTTGGCCAACTGCACTACAGCAACAAATCGACGGCAAATCGACGGCAAACAGACGTTAACGAGTTCGAGAGGTTATGAAGGATGATAAGAAGATTGTGTTAAACCACTTCCGGATAAGGTATCAGTATCGCAAACTGCTCGATGGTTTGTGGTGTCTTCTTCGTGAACGACTGGTAGTATAGCGGTGGAAGCAAGAAGTAGAGCCGATTGCCGTTGGCACCCAGTTTCCCCAGATCATCTGCCGCACCGGCCCTGATCTCGTGCTTCCTTCCCACCGTCATTTGAAAACCACCGACGTGCGGCATCCACGCGTCAATGGCAGTATAGTTCGATGTCCGTGGCACGTACAGCTGATTTGCAAGTTGACCGACTTTCACACGATCCACTGTTTGTCGTGGTTGCAAGGAACGTGGAATGTCGATGGTCTCTTCGTCTTCACTATCTGGGGTGCCTCGTTTGCGTTTGGCTGTGTCGCGCTTTCGCATTTCAGCTCCAGACAACAGCCTCCGACACACGAAAGTCCCACCTTGCTCCAACAGATCCATCGCATGAGGCTCGAAGATGTATCCGCACAGCGATTGTGCGAGCGGGTTTCCATCGCACGACCCCAAAAGGCTTTGCATCTTCGTGCGATCGGATCGCCACTTTGTTCGAGCGATCACTTGCATCGCCAGTTCTGATGCGTACGCAACTTTGTACTCTCGATATGGTTCTTGACTGTGGATGTGAATCAACGCCTGAATGATCTTGGTCTTCGAATTGATCTCCGAGTAGATGGACACCAGCATAATGCAATCATCGAGAGAACAACTGCTGCATGCGGAAATCAGCAAAGCTTCTGGGTCGGATTGAATGTCTTGCATCACCAGACGAGGTACACCACCCAAGCACTCAAATCGATTATCCCACACATCTGCCGCAGTTGGATACAGTGAAGCAATTGTCGCCAGCTCTTCCTTGGTCCACAGTGGCATGTAGAACACATCTGGAGTCGGTACGAGCTTCTTGAATTCACCAATGCAGTCTCGTCGCGGTGTACTCACGAGCAGAGTCGAGCAATGAAGAATGGGGAACCCAGGAATCATAGTTGGGTCGACTGAATCAACGAGGCACCACAAATCGGCCGACCAGAAATGGCGATTTCCAGCAAAAGGCAGTTGATTGCAGATCAACATCGACCTGCCATCGAAGTAGATTGGTGGTGCTGCAGTGAGAAACAACACCCGTTTCTTATCCTTGACCAACCTCCACATCACATAGTAGACGAACACTGATTTTCCAATGCCAGGCGTGCCAGTGATGACTGCATACTTGACCATGCTTGGGTCCGCATTTGACAGAACTTGAGCAGCGATCGACTTGTACGAAGATCGAATGTAGAGCTTTTGACGTTTCGTTAGCGGCAGCAACGACGGAAACTCGAGCCAACTGTTGACTTCATCGACCGTGGGGAATTGTGAGAAGAATGGATCACTGCAGCGATCGAGAACACCATCTTGTGAAACAGCTTGGGCGGCTTCCTGCTTGGGAACCACCACCAACACGTGGATTTGATCGGTGGACGGCTCAGGCATATCCTTCAACACCTTCTGAAGGCCAGACTCTCCCTGCAGTTCATTGTCTTCGTGTGTCAGCGCTTCGATTAGAGCAGTCTTTTCCCCTTTCTTGAGCTTCTTCACATCATCTGTGCTTGATTCGAGCCACGTGTCGTCGCCCTTCTTGGCGAGGAACAGCTCGAGCTCATCTGCATCACACTTGATCTTGTTCTCCTTCTCCTTCTTGATGGCCTTCTTCAGCTTCCCCACAGACTGACTCGTGTCGATATCCACTGGGAACGCGCTTCCCTTCTCTCCGACCACCACGCAGAACAGCTCCACCATGTTTTCAATTGCTTTCTGCGAGTGAGGGGCGTTCTCTCTATTCGTATTTCAGCCAATCAAACGGTGCAACCCAACGTTGGGTTTTTGACAGTACCCATTTGGGTGATTGAACAACTGGAGATACAAAATATATTTATCTATATAGACACAAAAAGCATGGATATTACGTATCTATCCGATACCGATGATACTGGTTATGTTGATGATGTCCAGCTCAATGAACCGGTAGATACCGAAATAATGAGTGATTTATATGAGTACCCCAAAATAGAAAAGCATTCAGCATCTGAAATAATACAGCTCTGTAAGGAAATTGATTTAATAAGTGCAGCTATCAAGAGCCGGCATCAGAGATGCCTCGGGTTCCTCTGGAACCCACAGTGTCAGAATATCAACGAAAAGCACACTAACTAGGAAAAACACGTATTTTGTCGTATCCGTCATAATATTTGAACACAACTCCATCAACTTTATCATTTCGGATGTTCTCAATGATTGCTTTACGCAACATACGATTATGTCCAGTATCGATGCACCATTGTTTGTATCTGACATTCAATATTGTTAATGGGATTTCCAGGTAGTCTCCCTTACTAACAAATCCATCCTTGAGTAAATCTTCTCTATCTTTTTTAAATATCTCTTCATTAAAGTATTTTGAAATGGATGTTTCAACCTTTTTTTGAGCTAATTCAGAGCGAAGATACTCCAATTCTTTCATTATCGCATCAATTCTATGATCATCTTTTGGAGCAACTTCATTAACTCCAGTATCTCTATAACGTCTGATTCCATTCATAATTATATTAAAGAAGCGAAACTTCTGTATTCAAGTCGTAAAAATTTCTGAATAAGTCTGGTTGATTGTGTTGTTTGCTATAAAGATACAGCAGACTCCATAAACCACAATAATTATCATAGGTCCCTTGAAACTGTTTATTATTACATTTCATATCACCCAGAATTCTTGGAGGCCCCAAACCCATCGAATCAAAGTATTCATTGTTGCACACACAAACCCAATGGCCTACACCTGAGTCTAATCGAAGCAATATAATATAGCTTCCATTCCCTAGGGGGCCTCTGTCGTGTGGCAGAATCAAAAACGGGCACCTGGCGTACGTAGGCTCGCTCTTGAGTCACCGACGGCAACAATATTCTCAGGAAAGGGGTGGATCTTGCGTGCTTCGAACACTCGCTTCAGACCCGGATATCACAACTTCTTTGAAGCGGAGACCCGAAACTCTGACACGACACTACAACTAGACCCTCACAAGTCTAGAGGCAGCGAGAAAGAACGGCTTGAAGGCGATGGAGCTCCTGGAGAACTCCTACGGGGAACTTGGCAGGAAGCGCCGGCAAAACCACCCGGCCCTCGGCCAGACTGATCACTTCGGATCGCGACTGTACCCAAAACAGGCGGCCGATCGACCAGACTGATCACTTCGAAACTCTTAGTAACTTCCTCGAGATACTGACGGGCTACTGTTGAGGGGAGAATCAGGGGGCTTCTGCGAGAAGGAGGAAAAATTGTGGACTGACTCCCAATCAATTAGCGGCGGAGAATCGCCCCCTTTCCGTGGGTTATTGGGTGGTAAGCACCCGTTCCTACCTACTGAAATCTGTCAAATATAAGGTTCCTACTCCTACTGTTTTTTATGTTAGGTTTCTAAATAAAGAGAAATACGATAACTCGTACCGCCGAGTCTGGAATACGGAATCTTGACTTGGGCGCCAGACTGTTCACTTCGTTTTGGCTTGGGTACTAAGGGTACGCCAGACTGATCACTTCCTTGGGACTTGGTCGTGGACACCTTCGCCTGACCGGCCACCTAGCGCTTGCAGAAACTCATGCCCGCGGAATCGGGGCGCTATACCACAGCCGTCCCCTGCGAAGCTCCAGCACCGCGAAGAAGAGCGAGCACACCTGGATCACCCGTCTTTACAGCAGCACTGCGTTTTGGGCGTCGCCAATGACTCTCGAGTCGTTAGCGCTGGCCAGCTTCCTCATGTGGTCCTTGTCTTTCAACACAGCGCCGGCTTCCTCTGGCGTCCATCTCGACCTCCCGTACGTGATCCTCATGTCAATCGCTTGTTGGCGGAATTTCGCCCACGTGCTGTCTTGAGCGAGAGTCTGGTCATCTGCGAGAACGAACATGTACTCCTTGGCACGACTCAGGGACACCAGCAATCGCGAGGGGTTATTCTTCAAGAATCCCATTTTCACGTGACGCACCATCAAGGTGATCGTAATGTCAGCTTCGCACCCCTGGCTTGAGTCCACAGTCTTCACTTCTACGTCTAGGAAATTCTCGTAGAGATTTTTCCACTGTAGAGCATCTTCCTTTAATCTCTTGACCTGCTCCGCGTAAGGGGAGATAACTAGGATACTCTTGCGCCACACTCTGTGCGTCATCTTGGATTGCAGTTTGAGTTGCGCCTTGATCCGCATGATCAGTTCCATCACCAGCGCTTGTTCAATCACATTCACAAACTTCTCCTCGCTCGCAGATTTCCGTCGCCCGTCAGGGTGAAAACCTTCGTTGCCCGAGTCGAGCCATATTGCAGACGGTCCTCGAGGCAGGGGCGGTCCGTTCTCGATTCCATCCCTAGACCAACTTGCGTCATCCTGCAGAGGCGGTAGCAGCATCCCAACTAGATATCCTGGAGTGTTGCTGATAGCGGAGCGCAGCGGGTAGTCGTAAAAGGGTTGCAATAGTGTCACCAAATCTGGTCCACACCGAAAAATGTCCTCCGTCGTTAGCCCCGGGAACTTCATGCCGTAAGACGCGTAACAATGCTCGAACGTGTGGAACACAGACCAATTGAGCTTGTGCCGTCTCTCATCGCCGGGGAACCTCTCAGCGAAATTTGTCGGCAGCGAGCTGTACCCCCGCAGCTGATTGGGGTCCCCTGCTAGTAGCAGCGTGTGCGTATCTTCGCGAAGAGCTTGGATCACCGCGGCTTCTGCAACCTGCGCGCCTTCGTCGATGATCACCACGTGATTCGCTAGATGCTGATATTTCGCACTCCCCATTGTCGCTAATGTGGCGACAAGGACCTTCGCTCGAGCTAGCAAATGGTCTTCGTACTTCTTCATTTCGGATGCTACCATGTCGGGCCGGTCAGGGTATATCCGTTCTATTAACGCCCGTCTTTTCTTCATGAGTTCGTCGAGGTAGATCCCTGCAAACTCTTGCATGTGAGCATCACACTTTCCGAGCCTCAATATTTCATCTTCGGGCACTAGGTTCTTCTGCCGGAGCCGTCGGAGGTCTTCATCAATCGCGGCGTTCGTTTCAGACACGACTGCAATCACTTCCTTGGGGTACGCCTCACGGTGGACAGATATCGCGCGCGTCAATGTCGTCGTCTTGCCGCAGCCAAACGGGCCGCGCACTAGCATGATGCCAGTCTTCGTAACAAATTCCTCGACCACTCTCATTTGGCTTGGTCTCAGAAATAGCGACTTCGTCAACATCCTCACTCTCTTCGCTCGGGTCTGTTGAGGTCGCGGGCGTTCCTTCTGATGCATGTCCCGCATGGCAAGCGCTGTGACGAGCGGCGTAGGTCGCGATGCCGCTTGGTCTATCGCCAGGAAACGTTGCACGTAGTTCAATAGACTTGTCCTCGGATCCCACATTAAATCGAGTCTGCTTGGTTGGGCTGACGTGATACTCGCGTTCGTGACTATAAACCACCGGGATCCAGATCTCATCAACACCCCGCGACCCAGTACCTGACGTTCGTGCAAGTATCTCTCGCCTGCCACCACCGCACCGTAATCCCATGGCGAGAGCTGCGCTTCGCAGACTTGCTGATCCATAGTCATGTCCAGAGAGAGGTATAATGTGGTCATCGAGCACAACAACGGCTGGAGATGGGTCACCGATCTTGCACCATTGCTCCCTTGTTCGTCACCTTCGCTTCCACCGCCAGGCCATTCTCCTGACATCTGATTAGTCATCGATCCCCCTGAGAGCCTCAACCGGACACACTGCGCATCTCGCTTGATGGGTGGCAAGTCGGGGCCTTCAGTGGCGTAGAGCATCTCGAGATGCGTCGCAAGCGCGCCCGCCAGCAGATAGTCTCTCACGCTCGTGAAATAGTCGAAGTTGACCCGTCGCATCTTGAAATATCGCCAGTGTCTACACTCGCCTTCATACTGGAAATGCGGGCGGTTCACATCGTACGCTAGGCAGCAGTCTTTGTCCCGGCACTCTCCGTACTTGTCTGTCCACATCTCCCGCAAGAATATTGCGCGCGATTCTTCGCCACGCGAGAGGATTGTTCCGGCCAGCATTAGTTCCCTCAGCAAGCACTTGTCGACAGGGGGTGCCGGACCGTCGGGAAGACGCATTTTGTCTAGGCCGCCTTCAATCATATCTTGCACGCGCTGCTCACTGTCCTTGTAGAACATCCTCAACTTGGAGTCTGGTGCGAGGTCACTTGCTCTCAAACGATCACATGTGTCGGCTGAGAGAACTTTCCTTGATTGGTCTGGAGCAATTCGGACGGTGATGTATTGTGGTGCACCATCGTGTGCATTTCGCCACACCACTTCGTCCTCTTCTATCATCGGCGCAGCGTGTGGTGGGTCTTGAGGTCCTCGGATCTCGTGGGATCCGCCTTTGATGCTCTCAGCGGCATGGTCTTCCAAGCTGGAGGGAGCGTGCCCCACGGAAGGGACCAGACTGTTCACTACACTTCGACTGGCGACTGGTTCCTTGGCCAGACTGATCACTTCAGATGGAGGGTCTACTAAAAGGCCGACCAAGTTAGTTGCCTTCGCTACCTCCGCCAGACTGTTCACTCCAGCTTGTGTGGCCTCTGGCAAATCCTCCAGACTGTTCACTTCGTCTTCACCGCCCACTAATGGGGTAGCCAGACTGATCACTTCGGGTGCGTGGTCGGAAACTTCGTCTGCCTTGGACGAAGCTTGAGCAATCGGAACGTCGGCTGTATCTGCTGGCACGCCTTCATACACTGGAATTGAAGGCGTTTCGTCCGTGGCACCTTCGCGTACGCTTCCTCCGGGAGCCTGCAGTTCGTGGGTCTCAGTCTCTCTAGGCGCTGGAGTTTCTCTAGTAGTTCCTGTGGTCACCGTAGCGCTGTCTTCAAGGCTCTCGCCCGCATCCGTCGCTCTGACACCGTCTCCTTGCTCTAAGGTCGTCGGCAGATTCTCTGCTTGGCCGCTCATCCCCTGGTCCGTGTCCTGCTTCGACTCTTCACTAGCTTGCTGGCTGCAATATTCCACGATGGCCGTCACCTCGCCAAGAGCCTGTGCCACGGCAAGGTCGACGTCTTCTTCATCAGGTCTGACTGGGTCATTCGTTGGTGCGTCATCATCTGACTCTTCATTCACGCCCTCGAACAAGATCTCATCTCCACTCTCGGCGACGCTCTCGACCTCCGCATTGTCAGATCGCAGGGCCAGCAGCGTCTCAGCCAATACGGCGCTTGGCATCGTGCATCCCGAGTGGACAACGGTCTTCCCTGGCCGAGTGGCACCACCTTGGTTGGCCTCACACACAAACGGCTCGATGAGAATTCCTTGGCCTGGACTGGCTTCCTTCTCTTCCGTCGAACCACCGACTTCCTTATCGATAACTTTCAGCTCTTTCCAACGACGACGCACAGCAAACTCGGAGACTTCCAACGCTGCCGAGAGTTCTTTAATTGCTTGTCCGCGCTTCCGCTTCTCTTGCTTCATAGCTTGACGGGTCTGTTGATCGTCCTTGTCCGTCCACCGCCTGGGCAGCTTCGTCGCTTCGGGCTTCCCATCACGTAAGGTGTTCAGTCGTTTATTGATGGCCACAATGGTGCGGTCACCAATGGGTACTCCATCTCGTTCTCCGAGGGCCAGGAACTCGCTCTGTATCGCTTCGTGACATATAGCTGCGCCCTCGTCCTTATGCGCGTGTAGAGCCTTCATCAATACGGCGTCTTCGTCGGGATGCCATACTCGGCGCGCCATAGTCAGCGTTTGTCGGTCCGTGGCCGTCCCCTGGTCGCTTGAACGGTTGCTCTTGCGACTCGAATCTCGCTCTGAGATGCTGGAAAGCTTGGTCATCACCGTCTTGTATTCTCGAGATGCCCACCCGTGAGCCTGAACCTTATCAAGATACTTCGCATATATGTCTCGGTTCGAGGTCTTCGCCTTCTTCTCCGCAGTCAGAAACGCTTCTTGCTCAGGCGTCCACTTGGCGAGCTTGGGCTCTGTACTCTTCCTCAACTCTGGATCTCTTTGGCAGCGCGCTCGGCAGGCATCAGCATCACGCAATGGGTGTCCGGTAACTTCGTTGATCTTGTTGAATTCCTCAGCGAACCGGTTCCACGTCCACTTGTTGCGGTCCTTCAGCTCGTACAGGACGCGTAACGTCTTGAGCTGCCCTTCCGGCCAGTGTGAGCCAGCACTCTTCTTCGAGGCCGAACGAGCAGGGGCTTCAGCTTGGCTTCCGGCACGAGCGAGCTTTCTTGACGAGTTGACAGAAGTATCTCCTTCATCTTGAGCCGTGTGTCGAGCGGAAGTCGAGGGCGGTGGCGTTTCTTGATGCGTACCTTGCCGTGTAGCTTCTCCTTCAATTCCAGGCGGCGTCTCGATTGTGTCTTGCCGCCCTTCGTCTGAGCCCTCTACCTGGCCCTTGTCAGTCCCACGCTTGCGCTTCATGCCAGCTGCCATTGTTCCGTCCGCCAGACCTGATCACTTCGCGCCGGCCTCGATAGGGTGTCTCCGCCAGACTGTTCAACTCACTTGATTTCCTCGTTCGCAGTGGAAGTTTCTTGACGCTTCAATCGAGCTCTCCCCTTCTTACACGTTCTTATACGTTCTTAGACGTCGGGGCTGGATCCTCACCAACCAGACTGTTCACTTCCGTTTCAGGGACCTCCACCTCGTCCGCCAGACTGATCACTTCACCTGGGGCCGTTAGGTTCGCGTAAACCCTTCAGTGCGTACTTGGTCCTCTGGCTGGGATGGTTAGAAGGCCGGCCTCTCCCATTTCTTGATCGAGCCTGAAGTTTCTCGACGCGCCTTGGTGCGCCAAGCCCGCCGCTCGTTCTCGGCCTCCACCCGCGCTGCCATCTCCTTCCATGATCACTCCCGCTTGCTGCTCCAAGTTCACACAGTCCCTTAACGTCGTCCAAGGTAATTATCGTCGGCGAAGAACATCGATTTGTTGACGGCTGCTAACGCTTTTTTCTCACCCTCCATGCCAGCGCCGCCCGCGCTCTGTCAAGCCGTTGTCGACCACAGCGGACACGTACTCATAGGCGCTGCCATCATTCGGATAAGACGAATAGCCATGTTCACACACCGTTTCTGCTCCTTCACTTGCGTTCACCGTCATAGACACCGATTTCGACTGATCCTTCCCCTCATGGTGACCAGACTGATCACTTCACCGAAACCGACCAGACCGATCCCTAACAAGCCTGGCCAGACTGATCACTTCGCTTCCCTTGGGTCCAGTATTTAAAGCCAAGTCGCACCACTCATCAACCAAACAGGTCTCTTGCCTCCGGCGCCATTCGTCACCGCGCTTCGCCCTACGAGTTCGAGTCGTCCCCAGTCATCTTCACATCATCAACGCAGGCCGCGCCACACTACAAAGGTGCGCTCTTCCTCTCTGACATCCATACCGCTTCGTTCCTCTCTGGCGCACGGGCCTCCTCGTCGATCACATCTCGCTTGTCATCAGTCACCTCATTTTCACCATTTTCTTCGCACATGCACAGACGCTTCCTCTCTCCTCTCTCCGCTGCATCACCTCATCCCTCTCAACCGGCGCATCAAGACTGATCCACTCGAATGAGCCCTTCAGTTCGACAACGCCGCGGCTTCTTGGCGGATTCAGTCCGCGTCAAACCGTCTCAACTCGCTTGTTTCTCTCGGCGGGTTCGATCCGCTCCGAGTCCTCCTAACTCTCTCGTTTCTTTCTAAGGCTTCTACGACAGGGGTGGTCAACGTCCGCGCTTCCCATACTGCTTCGCTGATCAGGCTCAACAGCAGATCACCACTTTCGCTGACACGTGCGTGCGCTCGCTTCTGTTCTTCGTCCGGTAGTTGATCAGACAGCCAGATTCCAAACATGCGCTTCACTCGCCACCTCGCCCACCACATCGCCTCAATTGTCGTCTCGCCGGACAGTCTCCGTGTCAAGACGTAGCCCCTTTCGGTCAACCCAGTGCACTGGCACCGCCTAAGGCTTGTAGCTTCCATGTCAACAATACAATATTCATTCTTGATGCATCCACCGCATACCCATGGCAGAATGCGCTCACCACAAAACGTAGCTCCTTGAAACTTGTTCATCACATGTCAACTTCGCGATTTCTTGTGCAACCAACTCGGGTCCGCACCTCAGCATTCCGCAGCCAACTTGGGCCCCCGGCGCCGGATTCCATCGCAGGGCTGTACAGTGGGTTTGATCCACCTTTCAACCCCAGAACTTGACCTTACCACGTACTCGATCCGCGTCAGGTCACTATAGAGCTGTACTTCGATTCAGCTCTTTCTTCTTCTCCTTCTCCTCATCATCTTTCCTTCCTCAGCGTCTCTCCTTCAGTCGCGGCGCTCCGCATCACCTCGCCGCGCACCTTCAGTCTCGTCCCCTCATTCTTGTGACCTCGCTCCGGCCAGACTGTTCACTTGGTCCCTTCGCCGAGCACCTTCTCACACCAGACTGGTCACTTCGCCAGGTCACTCTCTACTCGTCACTCGAATCACTCTCATCGACCTCTTCCTCATGAGTAGTTTGAGCGGCCTCCTTGCGGTTCTCCCATGCCCGTCTTGCGTCGAACTCGTATAGCAGAGCGTTGCAGTGTAGATTCTCTTCCGGCTCCCATGTAGGCTCCTCGTGACCGACCCATTTGATCAAGTACTCGCGCATTCGTCTACCGTTCCTCGTCCGCTTCTTATATCGGCAGTCGACCACCTTCTCCACCTCATATTCGTCATCAACACCTTCTTCGTACCACGAATCCTCAGGCAATAGAGCTTCGTCCAACTCGAGGTCTTGAATGCTCTCAATCTTTTCACGTGGCCTCCGCATCCTTGAGACGAATGGCTTGAGCCGGGAGATATGGATCATCGGCATGACTTGATTCTCGCTCCGATCGAACTTTAGCTTGTACACCGACTCACTGACACGCTCTTCTATCTGATATGGACCATGCCACAGGTGCGATAGCTTCCTCACGAGTCCTTCCTTGACCAAAACGTGATACAGCCACACAAGCTCACCTGGCTGATACTCCGTTCTCACCGTCGACTGCAGATTCTCGTCGGCCTGCTCGTTGTTCTTCCTCGCACGTTCTTCCATTAATTTCTGCTGAATAAATTCGGCGTGCGCCTGGGCTTGTTCATGCTGCTTTGCAATTTTCTGCCGCCATTCAAGTGCGTTTCGTTCCTTGAGCGTGCCATCCTTGGGGGGAATCGCTGCTTCTAGTTGCGTTCGTGCATCCCAGCCATGCACCAGATAAAAACTAGTCTGCTTGTGCTGTAGACTCACTGACGTGTTGAGGGCCAACTCAAGCTGCTGAACATATTCATCCCAGTTCTTCTGCTCCGCATCAGCAATATAGCACTTGATCGCCCTTACCACAGTCTGCACAGAACGTTCCTGTTTTCCATTCGCTTGCGGTCGATAAGCTAGTGTCGGGCGCTGCTTCTGATTCATCATGCGGTTGAATCGCTTGAATACAGAACTCATGAAGCGTGGGTCGCGGTCGTGTCGAATCATTTCTTGGGCCCCAAATCGCTTGAATACCCCACTCAAATACGCCTCTGCGACGGATTGCGCTGTCGTGTCGGCCATCGGAATGAGAATTACAAAACCTGAGAAGAGGCAGATGCAACAGAGCATGGCTTCATTTCCGTTGTACGTCTTGGGGAGGGGAATCGCGAAATCCATAGCGAGCACCTGAAATGGCCTGGTCGCGACAATATTGCCACTGGACCGACCTTTGTATCGGGGCTTGCCCTTCGCAGTGGCGCAGTCTTCACACGAGGCAACATACCATTCTACATCCGCATACATGCCTCTCCAGTAGTATAGACGGCGCATTCGCTCGAACACACGCCCCACACCTTGGTGTGCACCAGCCCCGAGTTTTTCATGATAGGCGCATAATAAATCTTTCTGCAGAGTGTCCGGCACTACCAGTCGCATCTTCAAAGCTTCCGATTTCCCTCCTTGGGGGGAGTAGTACAACACCCCATCTGAATCGAGCACATATAGGACAGCGATCCGCGCTACCCGCTTGAGCGCGGTCGACGAAGAGAACTCCTCCTCATTGCCCTCGAGATACGCGATTACCTGCTTGCACCATTCATCTCGGCGTTGCGCTGCCGCCACTCGTCGGAACCTCTCCACCTGAGCTTGATTTAGCATCTCTCCACTCACATGCAATGGTGTCCATTCTCTGACCGGCTTCGATCCATCATCCTCGAATGTCCCAATGTCAGCTGCGTTCGACCCTTCTTTTTGCTTCTTCGTGTGGCTCTCCTTCTTCGACCTCGTCCGCTTTCTCGTGTCGACAACAAACACTTCGTAGATTGGACCGTCATACAATCCCGCCACCTGGCGCCCGCTCGCCACTTTGACTGGCGCGAATTCGCTCTTCTCTTCCAACGCTGACTGCGATTCTTCACCAGACTGTTCGCTTGACTCTGCACGGGTGGTAGTCGAATCCAGACTGATCAGTTGACCTGAATTTGGCTCAGCCTTGTGGCCAGACTGGTCAACTCGCCTTACCATTATAGTGGCCCCCGGTTCCGCCTCCAGCTTTCCTTCGTACACGTGTTCATCATCCACGCGGTACAACAACTCCGGGAGAGTGTTCAAAAGCTCCAAGTCGTGCAAGCGCGCATCATCAGTGACCGAGCCTCTCGACTGGGATCGCATGGCCTCCCTGGTGAGGAAGTCTGCCGCCTGGTTGTACTTACGCGCGATGTGAATGAAACTCACACTGTCGAACAAGGTGAGCTGCTCTTTCGCCCGATTCGGCCAGACTTGTAGCGACGCTTGATTGCACCGAAGGTCACCGTTTACCTGCCCGATTACCAGGCGGGAGTCGCCACACACGAGCACCTCCTTGATACCCCGCGTCGTTGCCAGTTCGAATGCGCCGAGCAGGCCGTGATATTCACTGTCGTTCACGGTAAGCCCTTCCTTCACATCATATTCCGCGGCAACCACCTTCCACTCAGGCAGTTTCCATAGGATCATACCAAACGTGCCAGACCGGGCACCCTTCAACTTGACTGCCCCATCGAACGTGAGCACGTATCCGTCTGCATTTCTTCGTAGATCAGGGAAGGGTCGAATGACTGGTATATCTTTAATTGTCTTCATCGGCGCGATGTCTTCGAGTATTGCATCCATTTGTTCTGGAGGTGTTATCGATGCTGCCAACACTGCCATCAAACCGGCGGGAGTCTCATCGCTTTGAATAATTGTCAAGCTCCATGGCGACAACATGGCGGCCCACTGGATGGTACGACCGGTCAGACTCTTCGACGTGAAGACCCACTTCATGGTAGAGTATCTCGCGTACACTACAATCGGTTGGCCGAGCAGGTAGTGACTCGCGACGTGGAGCGTCTTCAGCAGAGCTAACACTTCTTGTTCTGCAGGCGTATACCGAGTCTCTGCATCCTTGACAACTTTACTCACAAATCGAACTGGATGTAGAATCCCGTCGTGCTCTTGGCAAACTGATGCTCCGAAAGCCCACTTGTTCGTGTACAGCACTATAACAAGCTCTCGTCCGCGTTCAACATGGCGCAGAAGAGGCGCGTCGCATAGCTTCATCTTCAGTTCTTCGAAGGCTCTCTTTGCATGATCAAGTTGGCTCCCATCTCTCAGTCTCAGGTCAGTGACCTCATACAGGACTGCCGCATAAGTCGCAAAGTTGCTGATAAACTTGTGGTAATAAATCAGGCTGCCGATGAATCGCTGCAACCCTTTCTGCGTCGACGGAAACGGCATCTGCCTGATCGACTCGAGGTTTCTTGGGGCGCTCATCAACCCTTCTCGCGAGATCACGTGACTGAGGAACTCAACTGACTTTTTTCCAAACGAACTCTTCCGCAAACTCACAGTCACTCCCCAGTATTGAAATGCATCGAGCAGACACTGCAGCATCACGTTCATCTCCGACCACGTCGTTGCCCCAAAGGTGATATCATCAATGTATGATCGGCGCTTGATCACCGGCAGTACATCCGACTCCTGTGGCTCACCTCGATGAAATACGTCTCGCTTCAGCGGTACGTCAATGTCGATGCGCTCCTTCTCTCGTTGGGCCTCCATGTCATCTAACTCGTCCTCCGTCCACCCGACAGCCTTGAATCTCACATCACGGTTGCTGAGTCGTCTCACCATGCTCCACAGCGCGTTATCAATCATGCGCTGGTAGATCTGTGGGGCATTCTTCAACCCTTGAGGCATCCTCGTCCATTCGAAGTGTCCGAGCGGGCATATAAATGCAGTCACAAGTCGCGCGCGGACCGTTAAAGGTACAGCCCAGAATCCGCTCGCATTATCCAAGGAGCAAAACCACATGATCCCTTCAAAATTGTCGAGCAGATCATCTATCAGTGGCAACGCGTACACCATCAGCTTCGTTAGTCGATTCACCAGACGATAGTCGATGCAAAGGCGGATGTCTTTCCCGTTCTTCTTCAGCACAATGACGATCGGTGATGCCCATGGTGAGTTCGAATATCTTATCAAACCTTGTCGGAGAAGGCCGCGCAGTAACTCATACAATCTTCCCAGCAGGTGCGGCGGCACTCGTCTCGCGGCTTGAGCGATCGGCTTCGCGTCCCCGACGTCCACGTCACACACGACTCCTTTCGCTGGCGGCGGTAGAGCGTTCCCGGAGCTAATAAAGCTAGCGGACCTTGCTTCCAACGTTTCTCTGATCATCTCAATCTCCTCGGCCGTCGTCTCCTCGTCGCCGATGTCAGCTTCACTCATGTCGACTTCCACCAGCGGGGCCTCGTCAAACTCAGGTAGCAACGCAAGCTGCTCTTTCATGCTCTCAACTGACATCTCTACCCCCTCATGGACGTAGACTTCTCTTGCAAACTTCGACTGATCCAGATCTTCAGGGGGGGGGGGGGGGGGGGGGGGGTTCGTCCAGCATGCAAACCTGGGAAGACGCTCGCTCACCCGCCAGACTGTTCACTTCAGTTGCTCCCGCTCTGCCCTGGACCAGACTGATCACTTCGGCCTCTTCATGATTGAGACATTCCGCCAGACTGATCGCTTCGGTGACCGCGCCTCTATTCGGCTCCGTACTCGCCTCTTTAGTGGCCCCTCCTTTGCTCGACTCCAGACCGATCACTTCGAGGCGGGTCTCCCCAGCAACCAGCACAGCAACGTCGCTACCACGCAGGAGCGGCATCTTCACAGCCAAGCGCACCGCGTCATACGAAGCCGCATACGCCTCACAGCGCAGATCATCATAACTCAGCAGCGGCAACGCATCTTCGTCAGGCACTTCACACCGCTTCTTGCCCAAGTCGATCTTCAGCCCAGCGCACATCATGAAGTCGGTGCCGAGAATAATTAACGAGTGAGCTTCAAACTCAGCCACCCACATCTCGACTTCGTACACCACGAACTCTCCCAGCCGGATCTTCACCACGACCTTTCCGTGTGCTTGCATCGGTTCCTCGCTCACACCGAAGAATTCACTCGAGTCCTCGAACGCCCGCACTCTCAACCCCAACTTACGTGCCAAGTTGGTGTGTAACAGACTGATGTTCGCTCCCGAATCCAGCATCAACGGAATCTCGAGTCCTTCAACAGCACCATGCACGAAGGCTTGTATCTTCTCGTTCGTTGACAATTCGTGGTTCTTCCACCACCCTCGTCGTTCATCACCAACGAGACGAATGTGAGTTACCTTTCTTTGCAGAGATATATCTCGAGCACCATTTGGCATCTTCATATCTTCTTCATCAGCATCTTTGTCGCAAGCGCCCTCATCACCTTCTTCAATTGGCTCAATTGGGCACCATAGCACATGCAACTCTTCATCTTCATCACCAACTGCTTCTCTCATATACACATCTTCACATACACAATTTTCGTCACTTGTTTCTTCTTGTTTCTCATCCACAGTCGACACTACCGATTCAAACACCGCAGGTAGCGTGACATCCTTGACTGTATCTTCATACACGTTCCGTTCTTCATGCACAGTGTCATCATAACTTGTTTCTTCATGTTTCTTCGCTCCATTTTCCACGTGAACACTTTCTTCATCAATGTAAGGCGCCTTTTGTTTCTGGTATTTCTTCGATTTGCGCCGGATCTTCTTCACATGCAAAGTCGCCGCGACGTCTCCGTCACGTACAGCACTGGCAGAGCGCTGCGGGGCTAGCGGTTTAACTGCCGAACGAGATCATCCACAGTAATCCCGCCGGTCTTGAGCTTTGGGCTGAGCATCTTCATCTTCTCGGTGAAAGCACGGCAGACTTGAATCGCGTGACCAGTCACTCCACAAAAATCACACTCATGAAGTTGGAAGCAGCTTTCCTTAGTATGTCCGGACTTGCCACAATGTTCACAGCGGACCTCATTGCTGTTTCCACCAGTCTGATGAGCTTGACTTCCACCATTAGAGCCTTGCTGCCTCTGACCTGCATTGACCTTACTGGCTGCAGGAGGTGGGTCATTGCTCTCTTCCGGTTGCTTCTTGGCCTGTTTCTTAGGCGTTGGCTTCGCTTGAGAGTTCTCGTACATCTCGAGCTTCTCCTCGAGCTTGTCGATCGACTTGTACTTGCTGTAACGGAATTGAGACTGAACAGCTTTGTCATGGAGCGTGTCGAAGAACTGCTGAATGTGATCCTTCAAATCGACCGGGATACGATCTTCGTCATCGTCGTCGTCTACACGGAAATCGATGCGCGCGCGAAGACCTGCTGCGTTAAAGCGATAGAAGTAGTCCAGCGCAGATTCATCGGGCTTCTGAGTTAGACGATAGTACGTGAGCGTAGATGGCGTGCTCTCAGTGCAATACTTTCGATAAAAGGCCTTCATCGTGAGCTTCCACTTCTTCCTCGTTGACGAAGGGAGCTGCTTCTGCCAATACCTCGCCGGACCCGTGAGAGCGTCTACGAACGAACCGAGACGTTGGCGATTGGACCAGTTGGACAGATCAGCGATGTGAAGAAACTTCGAGAGCCACGCCTTGGCTTCTTC
Source organism: Pythium myriotylum (assembly GCA_023091665.1). NCBI lineage: Eukaryota > Oomycota > Peronosporomycetes > Pythiales > Pythiaceae > Pythium > Pythium myriotylum. The sequence goes on along the minus strand of JALJCQ010000022.1, from coordinate 797,920 downwards.
CGGGAAAACCTTGGCACCACTGAACGACTTCACATTGACATTCTGGATGACCGTTGTCACGTGTCGATCACGTCGTCGAGGTCCAGACACATCCGAGTCGGAATCTTCATACATTGAAAGACCGAGCTCATCTTCCATATCTGGATGGCGAGCACTGCGCTTGACTGGCTTCTTCGACTTCTTGACTGGTTTCTTGACGCGCTTGAATGCTTCTTCGTCAGATGATTCGTCCTGTTCACCGTCGTCAGACTCGGGATCTTCTAGACGCGCGAATCCTTTCTTAGCGCCTCGAGCCTGTTTCGCCGGGGCTCGCGTGGCCGCAACTCGCTTCGTGGTATCTGGGCTCAGCGCTTGTATCACTTCTGATAGCTCATCCATCGACAACATCCCTCCGGCCGTCAGCGCCATCAGCTTCGTCGCCAGCGGGTTATTCTTTCGCTTGATCTTGTCCGTGGGGGAGGAGAAGGATCCTTCATCACTGGCAAACTCCAGCTTCTTCCTGATTGGACTCTCGAGCTGAATTTCTTCATCTGAGCTGGATTCTTCATCAAAACGTTTCATCGAGCGCGGCTTCGCCGGCTTGGTCTGCGGAGTGTGGGCTACGTCAGCAACGACCATGTACTTCGGTTCGAACGTTGTGTCCTCCTCCCGATATTGGATAACGCTGGTCTCCCACTCATACTCGGCAAGCAGAACTGACATCATGTAGCCCATGTCCTGCGCCATCCGTTCTGGATTCAGGTAGACTGCATCTTGGTAATTGCTTCTCCGATACAAATTGTAACCGCATGACGTCAACATCTTCTCCACAAAATCAATCGCTTCGTCAATCGTCGCGAAGTCGTAGGTGGACGCCCTCAGTCGCGAACCGGCAAAGAATGTCGTAGGCCCTACTTTCGTAATTTCATACAGGGAAAACCAGCATTCTGAGTCGGACGGCATCTTCAACACCTGTCGTTGATACCGAAGACCGATTTCGTTCGCTTCTGACAGTCGGTACACCCGAGTTGTGTCATGGACCGCGCTCTGAACAACGAGGCGGATCGAAACATTCTTCGGGTCTGTGACTTGACCTTGCCGCATCTCTGCCTTCTTTTCCATCTTCTCACCGTGTATCGTAACAGCTAACGGCTCCGCTCCTGGCATACGCACCAGTTGTCGTGTGGCAGAATCAAAAACGGGCACCTGGCGTACGTAGGCTCGCTCTTGAGTCACCGACGGCAACAATATTCTCAGGAAAGGGGTGGATCTTGCGTGCTTCGAACACTCGCTTCAGACCCGGATATCACAACTTCTTTGAAGCGGAGACCCGAAACTCTGACACGACACTACAACTAGACCCTCACAAGTCTAGAGGCAGCGAGAAAGAACGGCTTGAAGGCGATGGAGCTCCTGGAGAACTCCTACGGGGAACTTGGCAGGAAGCGCCGGCAAAACCACCCGGCCCTCGGCCAGACTGATCACTTCGGATCGCGACTGTACCCAAAACAGGCGGCCGATCGACCAGACTGATCACTTCGAAACTCTTAGTAACTTCCTCGAGATACTGACGGGCTACTGTTGAGGGAGGATCAGGGGGCTTCTGCGAGAAGGAGGAAAAATTGTGGACTGACTCCCACGGAATTAGCGGCGGAGAATCGCCCCCTTTCCGTGGGTTATTGGGTGGCAAGCACCATTCCTACCTACTGAAATCTGTCAAATGTAAGGCTCCTACTCCTACTGTTTTTATGTGAGGCTTCTGAATAAAGAGAAATACGATACCTTGTACCGCCGAGTCTGGAATACGGAATCTTGACTTGGGCGCCAGACTGTTCACTTCGTCTTGACTTGGGTACTAAGGGTACGCCAGACTGATCACTTCCTTGGGACTTGGTCGTGGACACCTTCGCCTGACTGATCACCTAGCGCTTGCAGAAACTCATGCCCGCGGAGTCGGGGCGCTATACCACAAGGTGCCGTGTTGGTGTTGAGTCCGAGGGAGTGCGGGATGGCTCCACACTTGTCGTGGGCGCCATAACTAACTTGCGGGTGGCCCAATCAATGTGAGGATTCGCGACCTGCAGCCATGATTGACCCAATATCCCATCAAACGATTGTTGCAATGGCCACTCGATGACTGGTACCAACGAGACTTGGCCTTGGACACCGATAGGCACCGAGTACTCCAGACATTGCCGAGACCGTGGCTGACCTTGAAAATCACGTGCAGTCACCATAGTGTGCTTCTTCAGCTCGGGTGGCTTTAACAGCCCAGATTTGATGATCGTGTGCGACGCACCGGAATCCACCAACATTCGCACTGATTTACCCTGAATAGTCGCGTCCACAAACAACAACAACTCGGATTGGCCCTCGGCCACATCGACATCAATCTCCACGGAGCACACACTGGACCCAACGACCGATCGAGCACCGGTTTCTGCGGCCTCCATGTCAAACTCGACCGCGCATTCTTCTGATTTCTGAGTTGGAGATTCTTCTGATACTTGAATGGATTGCTCAACGGACACTCCACTTACATCCGTTGAGCAGCGTCGTTTCCCTGACGACGCTTTGGGCACTGAGCAATGCGATGACCAGTTTCGCGGCAATAAAAGCCCAGGTTTTGAGTACGGCACTGTTCCTTGGTTGGCTTGAGGACACCGGCGTATGAAATGTCCATCGGTTCGGCACCAGAGTCGAGATGCGGTCGAGCGCGTCTCGGTGGTCGTTCGACACCAAAGTGGGCTCTCTCATACGCTTGTGCCGCCGCGATGGCATCTCGCAGAGTCGTGCAACGTAGGTAGTTCACTTCCTTCTTTGTTTCTGGCTTCAGGCCCTCTACAAAGCGATCTACTTTGTCCAGTTGCGACATTTCACGCACTTGGGCGATGATCTTTCTGAAGCGCGCAACGTAGTCGTCCACGTGGCCCGTCTGTCGGCACATACGGAGGGCAGCGCGGAGACGTTGCTGCTGGTCGGGCGGAATGAACTCATCCGTGAGTGCCTGTTCGAACTCGTCGATCGTCGTGATTGGCATTTGGTCGACCACAACCCGACTATGGTACCACGATGCAGCTCCAGAACGGAGGTTGCTAGCTAGCATGGCCACGACTCGAGCTTGATTCTCGTGGAGCTGGTAGTCAATGTTCTTGCCTCTCATGAACAACTTGGCCTCAAAGATGTACTCATCGACACTGTCGTCTGGCCGACCGTGGAACATTGGCATAGATGCCCCTTCAATCTTGAACTCACGTCCATGTTGTTGTTGTTGTACTTGCTCCAACATAACCGCACGGAACTCATGGTTTTGGTTGGCCATGTTTCGGGTGAGCTCATGGATGGAGTGTGTCAATCCCTCCAGGAGGTTCATAACCGGATGATCGCCGTCCATGATAACTTGACCTTGTTGCAGTCGACGATGATTGGCCAAAATAGATTATTGGTCAAAATACGATGTTCCAGTCGACGATGATTGGCCAATATAGATGATTGGTCAAATAGTCCGGAGATGAAAGAACTGGTCAAATGCGGATGTGGTTTGAATATTCAACGTAGAAATTTACCATCTCACGAAAAAACATCTTTCCATCAAGAATGGGTTAAAGACCCCGACTTCCCCAATTATGTGATCGAATGTGGGTGTGGTATAAAAGTAAAGAATTTGGAAAAGTTAGACCATACTAAAACAGATCATCATAAAAAATGGTACAGGGAGATGGTTAATAATAAATACAAGCAGAAAATACAATGTGGGTGTGGAAGCACAACCAGTAAAAGTGGATATTCTTCACACTCTAAAACAATAAAACATTGTGAATGGGTAAAGAGTCAATAAAACAATGGGGTGCAAATACATAGATATTTTTTTTCAATTCTGACATAAAATTAGTAAGTTATATATAGGGATACATCATACACTACACATAAATGTCTGTTATTTTAGAGTTCGGAAAATACAAAGGAAAGGATCTTGAGGAAGTATATGATCAAGATGCATCATACTGTCGATGGTTATACAACCAACAATCGGAAGAATCGGATATCAAACGATTTTTGGACGACAAGTTCCAAGATGGAGACGATAGCTATATCATGCGGTGGGGCAAGCATAAGAACAAATCCGTAAAGTGGATTGTTGAAAACGATAAGCAATATTTCAATTGGATGTGTAAAAATGAGTATATCATGAATAAATGTCCGTCACTGAAGAAAAACTTGGGTGAATTTAATGGTTAAATTATTTAGTTTTTTTGATAAGTCCCAGCCATCTGTATCAACACATCAATCACACAAATGAGCGAGTTTGCAAGGTTATAGAGAAATTGAGGTGCTGTCCTTCCATTGATCAGTATACAAATCTTTGGCCAACTGCACTACAGCAACAAATCGACGGCAAATCGACGGCAAACAGACGTTAACGAGTTCGAGAGGTTATGAAGGATGATAAGAAGATTGTGTTAAACCACTTCCGGATAAGGTATCAGTATCGCAAACTGCTCGATGGTTTGTGGTGTCTTCTTCGTGAACGACTGGTAGTATAGCGGTGGAAGCAAGAAGTAGAGCCGATTGCCGTTGGCACCCAGTTTCCCCAGATCATCTGCCGCACCGGCCCTGATCTCGTGCTTCCTTCCCACCGTCATTTGAAAACCACCGACGTGCGGCATCCACGCGTCAATGGCAGTATAGTTCGATGTCCGTGGCACGTACAGCTGATTTGCAAGTTGACCGACTTTCACACGATCCACTGTTTGTCGTGGTTGCAAGGAACGTGGAATGTCGATGGTCTCTTCGTCTTCACTATCTGGGGTGCCTCGTTTGCGTTTGGCTGTGTCGCGCTTTCGCATTTCAGCTCCAGACAACAGCCTCCGACACACGAAAGTCCCACCTTGCTCCAACAGATCCATCGCATGAGGCTCGAAGATGTATCCGCACAGCGATTGTGCGAGCGGGTTTCCATCGCACGACCCCAAAAGGCTTTGCATCTTCGTGCGATCGGATCGCCACTTTGTTTGAGCGATCACTTGCATCGCCAGTTCTGATGCGTACGCAACTTTGTACTCTCGATATGGTTCTTGACTGTGGATGTGAATCAACGCCTGAATGATCTTGGTCTTCGAATTGATCTCCGAGTAGATGGACACCAGCATAATGCAATCATCGAGAGAACAACTGCTGCATGCGGAAATCAGCAAAGCTTCTGGGTCGGATTGAATGTCTTGCATCACCAGACGAGGTACACCACCCAAGCACTCAAATCGATTATCCCACACATCTGCCGCAGTTGGATACAGTGAAGCAATTGTCGCCAGCTCTTCCTTGGTCCACAGTGGCATGTAGAACACATCTGGAGTCGGTACGAGCTTCTTGAATTCACCAATGCAGTCTCGTCGCGGTGTACTCACGAGCAGAGTCGAGCAATGAAGAATGGGGAACCCAGGAATCATAGTTGGGTCGACTGAATCAACGAGGCACCACAAATCGGCCGACCAGAAATGGCGATTTCCAGCAAAAGGCAGTTGATTGCAGATCAACATCGACCTGCCATCGAAGTAGATTGGTGGTGCTGCAGTGAGAAACAACACCCGTTTCTTATCCTTGACCAACCTCCACATCACATAGTAGACGAACACTGATTTTCCAATGCCAGGCGTGCCAGTGATGACTGCATACTTGACCATGCTTGGGTCCGCATTTGACAGAACTTGAGCAGCGATCGACTTGTACGAAGATCGAATGTAGAGCTTTTGACGTTTCGTTAGCGGCAGCAACGACGGAAACTCGAGCCAACTGTTGACTTCATCGACCGTGGGGAATTGTGAGAAGAATTGATCACTGCAGCGATCGAAAACGCCAGCTTGTGAAACAGCTTGGGCGGCTTCCTGCTTGGGAACCACCACCAACACGTGGATTTGATCGGTGGACGGCTCAGGCATATCCTTCAACACCTTCTGAAGGCCAGACTCTCCCTGCAGTTCATTGTCTTCGTGTGTCAGCGCTTCGATTAGAGCAGTCTTTTCCCCTTTCTTGAGCTTCTTCACATCATCTGTGCTTGATTCGAGCCACGTGTTGTCGTCCTTCTTGGTGAGGAACAGCTGCAGCTTGTCCGCATCGATCGCCTTGAGATCGTTCTCCTTCTTCGCCTTGATAGCATCCTTCAAGTCATCCACAGACTCGCTCGCATCGATCGTCACGGAGAACGCGTTTCCCTTCACGCCAACGAGCGCGCAGAACAGCTTGAGCATGTTTCCAATTGCTTTCTGCGAGTGAGGGGCGTTCTCTCTATTCGTATTTCAGCCAATCAAACGGTGCAACCCAACGTTGGGTTTTTGACAGTACCCATTTGGGTGATTGAACAACTGGAGATACAAAATATATTTATCTATATAGACACAAAAAGCATGGATATTACGTATCTATCCGATACCGATGATACTGGTTATGTTGATGATGTCCAGCTCAATGAACCGGTAGATACCGAAATAATGAGTGATTTATATGAGTACCCCAAAATAGAAAAGCATTCAGCATCTGAAATAATACAGCTCTGTAAGGAAATTGATTTAATAAGTGCAGCTATCAAGAGCCGGCATCAGAGATGCCTCGGGTTCCTCTGGAACCCACAGTGTCAGAATATCAACGAAAAGCACACTAACTAGGAAAAACACGTATTTTGTCGTATCCGTCATAATATTTGAACACAACTCCATCAACTTTATCATTTCGGATGTTCTCAATGATTGCTTTACGCAACATACGATTATGTCCAGTATCGATGCACCATTGTTTGTATCTGACATTCAATATTGTTAATGGGATTTCCAGGTAGTCTCCCTTACTAACAAATCCATCCTTGAGTAAATCTTCTCTATCTTTTGTAAATATCTCTTCATTAAAGTATTTTGAAATGGATGTTTCAACCTTTTTTTGAGCTAATTCAGAGCGAAGATACTCCAATTCTTTCATTATCGCATCAATTCTATGATCATCTTTTGGAGCAACTTCATTAACTCCAGTATCTCTATAACGTCTGATTCCATTCATAATTATATTAAAGAAGCGAAACTTCTGTATTCAAGTCGTAAAAATTTCTGAATAAGTCTGGTTGATTGTGTTGTTTGCTATAAAGATACAGCAGACTCCATAAACCACAATAATTATCATAGGTCCCTTGAAACTGTTTATTATTACATTTCATATCACCCAGAATTCTTGGAGGCCCCAAACCCATCGAATCAAAGTATTCATTGTTGCACACACAAACCCGATGGCCAACACCTGAGTCTAATCGAAGCAATATAATATAGCTTCCATTCCCTAGGGGGCCTCTGTCGTGTGGCAGAATCAAAAACGGGCACCTGGCGTACGTAGGCTCGCTCTTGAGTCACCGACGGCAACAATATTCTCAGGAAAGGGGTGGATCTTGCGTGCTTCGAACACTCGCTTCAGACCCGGATATCACAACTTCTTTGAAGCGGAGACCCGGAACTCTGACACGACACTACAACTAGACCCTCACAAGTCTAGAGGCAGCGAGAAAGAACGGCTTGGAGACGATGAAGCTCCTGGAGAACTCCTACGGGGAACTTGGCAGGAAGCGCCGGCAAAACCACCCGGCCCTCGGCCAGACTGATCACTTCGGATCGCGACTGTACCCAAAACAGGCGGCCGATCGACCAGACTGATCACTTCGAAACTCTTAGTAACTTCCTCGAGATACTGACGGGCTACTGTTGAGGGAGGATCAGGGGGCTTCTGCGAGAAGGAGGAAAAATTGTGGACTGACTCCCACGGAATTAGCGGCGGAGAATCGCCCCCTTTCCGTGGGTTATTGGGTGGCAAGCACCCGTTCCTACCTACTGAAATCTGTCAAATATAAGGCTCCTACTCCTACTGTTTTTATGTTAGGTTTCTAAATAAAGAGAAATACGATAACTCGTACCGCCGAGTCTGGAATACGGAATCTTGACTTGGGCGCCAGACTGTTCACTTCGTTTTGGCTTGGGTACGAAGGGTACGCCAGACTGATCACTTCCTTGGGATTTGGTCGTGGACACCTTCGCCTGACCGGCCACCTAGCGCTTGCAGAAACTCATGCCCGCGGAATCGGGGCGCTATACCACAGCCGTCCCCTGCGAAGCTCCAGCACCGCGAAGAAGAGCGAGCACACCTGGATCACCCGTCTTTACAGCAGCACTGCGTTTTGGGCGTCGCCAATGACTCTCGAGTCGTTAGCGCTGGCCAGCTTCCTCATGTGGTCCTTGTCTTTCAACACAGCGCCGGCTTCCTCTGGCGTCCATCTCGACCTCCCGTACGTGATCCTCATGTCAATCGCTTGTTGGCGGAATTTCGCCCACGTGCTGTCTTGAGCGAGAGTCTGGTCATCTGCGAGAACGAACATGTACTCCTTGGCACGACTCAGGGACACCAGCAATCGCGAGGGGTTATTCTTCAAGAATCCCATTTTCACGCGACGCACCATCAAGGTGATCGTAATGTCAGCTTCGCACCCCTGGCTTGAGTCCACAGTCTTCACTTCTACGTCTAGGAAATTCTCGTAGAGATTTTTCCACTGTAGAGCATCTTCCTTTAATCTCTTGACCTGCTCCGCGTAAGGGGAGATAACTAGGATACTCTTGCGCCACACTCTGTGCGTCATCTTGGATTGCAGTTTGAGTTGCGCCTTGATCCGCATGATCAGTTCCATCACCAGCGCTTGTTCAATCACATTCACAAACTTCTCCTCGCTCGCAGATTTCCGTCGCCCGTCAGGGTGAAAACCTTCGTTGCCCGAGTCGAGCCATATTGCAGACGGTCCTCGAGGCAGGGGCGGTCCGTTCTCGATTCCATCCCTAGACCAACTTGCGTCATCCTGCAGAGGCGGTAGCAGCATCCCAACTAGATATCCTGGAGTGTTGCTGATAGCGGAGCGCAGCGGGTAGTCGTAAAAGGGTTGCAATAGTGTCACCAAATCTGGTCCACACCGAAAAATGTCCTCCGTCGTTAGCCCCGGGAACTTCATGCCGTAAGACGCGTAACAATGCTCGAACGTGTGGAACACAGACCAATTGAGCTTGTGCCGTCTCTCATCGCCGGGGAACCTCTCAGCGAAATTTGTCGGCAGCGAGCTGTACCCTCGCAGCTGATTGGGGTCCCCTGCTAGTAGCAGCGTGTGCGTATCTTCGCGAAGAGCTTGGATCACCGCGGCTTCTGCAACCTGCGCGCCTTCGTCGATGATCACCACGTGATTCGCTAGATGCTGATATTTCGCACTCCCCATTGTCGCTAATGTGGCGACAAGGACCTTCGCTCGAGCTAGCAAATGGTCTTCGTACTTCTTCATTTCGGATGCTACCATGTCGGGCCGGTCAGGGTATATCCGTTCTATTAACGCCCGTCTTTTCTTCATGAGTTCGTCGAGGTAGATCCCTGCAAACTCTTGCATGTGAGCATCACACTTTCCGAGCCTCAATATTTCATCTTCGGGCACTAGGTTCTTCTGCCGGAGCCGTCGGAGGTCTTCATCAATCGCGGCGTTCGTTTCAGACACGACTGCAATCACTTCCTTGGGGTACGCCTCACGGTGGACAGATATCGCGCGCGTCAATGTCGTCGTCTTGCCGCAGCCAAACGGGCCGCGCACTAGCATGATGCCAGTCTTCGTAACAAATTCCTCGACCACTCTCATTTGGCTTGGTCTCAGGAATAGCGACTTCGTCCACATCCTCACTCTCTTCGCTCGGGTCTGTTGAGGTCGCGGGCGTTCCTTCTGATGCATGTCCCGCATGGCAAGCGCTGCGACGAGCGGCGTAGGTCGCGATGCCGCTTGGTCTATCGCCAGGAAACGTCGCACGTAGTTCAATAGACTTGTCCTCGGAACCCACATTAAATCGAGTCTGCTTGGTTGGGCTGACGTGATACTCGCGTTCGTGACTATAAACCACCGGGATCCAGATCTCATCAACACCCCGCGACCCAGTACCTGACGTTCGTGCAAGTATCTCTCGCCTGCCACCACCGCACCGTAATCCCATGGCGAGAGCTGCGCTTCGCAGACTTGCTGATCCATAGTCATGTCCAGAGAGAGGTATAATGTGGTCATCGAGCACAACAACGGCTGGAGATGGGTCACCGATCTTGCACCATTGCTCCCTTGTTCGTCACCTTCGCTTCCACCGCCAGGCCATTCTCCTGACATCTGATTAGTCATCGATCCCCCTGAGAGCCTCAACCGGACACACTGCGCATCTCGCTTGATGGGTGGCAAGTCGGGGCCTTCAGTGGCGTAGAGCATCTCGAGATGCGTCGCAAGCGCGCCCGCCAGCAGATAGTCTCTCACGCTCGTGAAATAGTCGAAGTTGACCCGTCGCATCTTGAAATATCGCCAGTGTCTACACTCGCCTTCATACTGGAAATGCGGGCGGTTCACATCGTACGCTAGGCAGCAGTCTTTGTCCCGGCACTCTCCGTACTTGTCTGTCCACATCTCCCGCAAGAATATTGCGCGCGATTCTTCGCCACGCGAGAGGATTGTTCCGGCCAGCATTAGTTTCCTCAGCAAGCACTTGTCGACAGGGGGTGCCGGACCGTCGGGAAGACGCATTTTGTCTAGGCCGCCTTCAATCATATCTTGCACGCGCTGCTCACTGTCCTTGTAGAACATCCTCAACTTGGAGTCTGGTGCGAGGTCACTTGCTCTCAAACGATCACATGTGTCGGCTGAGAGAACTTTCCTTGATTGGTCTGGAGCAATTCGGACGGTGATGTATTGTGGTGCACCATCGTGTGCATTTCGCCACACCACTTCGTCCTCTTCTATCATCGGGGCAGCGTGTGGTGGGTCTTGAGGTCCTCGGATCTCGTGGGATCCGCCTTTGATGCTCTCAGCGGCATGGTCTTCCAAGCTGGAGGGAGCGTGCCCCACGGAAGGGACCAGACTGTTCACTACACTTCGACTGGCGACTGGTTCCTTGGCCAGACTGATCACTTCAGATGGAGGGTCTACTAAAAGGCCGACCAAGTTAGTTGCCTTCGCTACCTCCGCCAGACTGTTCACTCCAGCTTGTGTGGCCTCTGGCAAATCCTCCAGACTGTTCACTTCGTCTTCACCGCCCACTAATGGGGTAGCCAGACTGATCACTTCGGGTGCGTGGTCGGAAACTTCGTCTGCCTTGGACGAAGCTTGAGCAATCGGAACGTCGGCTGTATCTGCTGGCACGCCTTCATACACTGGAATTGAAGGCGTTTCGTCCGTGGCACCTTCGCGTACGCTTCCTCCGGGAGCCTGCAGTTCGTGGGTCTCAGTCTCTCTAGGCGCTGGAGTTTCTCTAGTAGTTCCTGTGGTCACCGTAGCGCTGTCTTCAAGGCTCTCGCCCGCATCCGTCGCTCTGACACCGTCTCCTTGCTCTAAGGTCGTCGGCAGATTCTCTGCTTGGCCGCTCATCCCCTGGTCCGTGTCCTGCTTCGACTCTTCACTAGCTTGCTGGCTGCAATATTCCACGATGGCCGTCACCTCGCCAAGAGCCTGTGCCACGGCAAGGTCGACGTCTTCTTCATCAGGTCTGACTGGGTCATTCGTTGGTGCGTCATCATCTGACTCTTCATTCACGCCCTCGAACAAGATCTCATCTCCACTCTCGGCGACGCTCTCGACCTCCGCATTGTCAGATCGCAGGGCCAGCAGCGTCTCAGCCAATACGGCGCTTGGCATCGTGCATCCCGAGTGGGCAACGGTCTTCCCTGGCCGAGTGGCACCACCTTGGTTGGCCTCACACACAAACGGCTCGATGAGAATTCCTTGGCCTGGACTGGCTTCCTTCTCTTCCGTCGAACCACCGACTTCCTTATCGATAACTTTCAGCTCTTTCCAACGACGACGCACAGCAAACTCGGAGACTTCCAACGCTGCCGAGAGTTCTTTAATTGCTTGTCCGCGCTTCCGCTTCTCTTGCTTCATAGCTTGACGGGTCTGTTGATCGTCCTTGTCCGTCCACCGCCTGGGCAGCTTCGTCGCTTCGGGCTTCCCATCACGTAAGGTGTTCAGTCGTTTATTGATGGCCACAATGGTGCGGTCACCAATGGGTACTCCATCTCGTTCTCCGAGGGCCAGGAGCTCGCTCTCTATCGCTTCGTGACATATAGCTGCGCCCTCGTCCTTATGCGCGTGTAGAGCCTTCATCAATACGGCGTCTTCGTCGGGATGCCATACTCGGCGCGCCATAGTCAGCGTTTGTCGGTCCGTGGCCGTCCCCTGGTCGCTTGAACGGTTGCTCTTGCGACTCGAATCTCGCTCTGAGATGCTGGAAAGCTTGGTCATCACCGTCTTGTATTCTCGAGATGCCCACCCGTGAGCCTGAACCTTATCAAGATACTTCGCATATATGTCTCGGTTCGAGGTCTTCGCCTTCTTCTCCGCAGTCAGAAACGCTTCTTGCTCAGGCGTCCACTTGGTGAGCTTGGGCTCTGTACTCTTCCTCAACTCTGGATCTCTTTGGCAGCGAGCTCGGCAGGCATTAGCATCACGCAATGGGTGTCCGGTAACTTCGTTGATCTTGTTGAATTCCTCAGCGAACCGGTTCCACGTCCACTTGTTGCGGTCCTTCAGCTCGTACAGGACGCGTAACGTCTTGAGCTGCCCTTCCGGCCAGTGTGAGCCAGCACTCTTCTTCGAGGCCGAACGAGCAGGGGCTTCAGCTTGGCTTCCGGCACGAGCGAGCTTTCTTGACGAGTTGACAGAAGTATCTCCTTCATCTTGAGCCGTGTGTCGAGCGGAAGTCGAGGGCGGTGGCGTTTCTTGATGCGTACCTTGCCGTGTAGCTTCTCCTTCAATTCCAGGCGGCGTCTCGATTGTGTCTTGCCGCCCTTCGTCTGAGCCCTCTACCTGGCCCTTGTCAGTCCCACGCTTGCGCTTCATGCCAGCTGCCATTGTTCCGTCCGCCAGACCTGATCACTTCGCGCCGGCCTCGATAGGGTGTCTCCGCCAGACTGTTCAACTCACTTGATTTCCTCGTTCGCAGTGGAAGTTTCTTGACGCTTCAATCGAGCTCTCCCCTTCTTACACGTTCTTATACGTTCTTAGACTTCGGGGCTGGATCCTCACCAACCAGACTGTTCACTTCCGTTTCAGGGACCTCCACCTCGTCCGCCAGACTGATCACTTCACCTGGGGCCGTTAGGTTCGCGTAAACCCTTCAGTGCGTACTTGGTCCTCTGGCTGGGATGGTTAGAAGGCCGGCCTCTCCCATTTCTTGATCGAGCCTGAAGTTTCTCGACGCGCCTTGGTGCGCCAAGCCCGCCGCTCGTTCTCGGCCTCCACCCGCGCTGCCATCTCCTTCCATGATCACTCCCGCTTGCTGCTCCAAGTTCACACAGTCCCTTAACGTCGTCCAAGGTAATTATCGTCGGCGAAGAACATCGATTTGTTGACGGCTGCTAACGCTTTTTTCTCACCCTCCATGCCAGCGCCGCCCGCGCTCTGTCAAGCCGTTGTCGACCACAGCGGACACGTACTCATAGGCGCTGCCATCATTCGGATAAGACGAATAGCCATGTTCACACACCGTTTCTGCTCCTTCACTTGCGTTCACCGTCATAGACACCGATTTCGACTGATCCTTCCCCTCATGGTGACCAGACTGATCACTTCACCGAAACCGACCAGACCGATCCCTAACAAGCCTGGCCAGACTGATCACTTCGCTTCCCTTGGGTCCAGTATTTAAAGCCAAGTCGCACCAATCATCAACCAAACAGGTCTCTTGCCTCCGGCGCCATTCGTCACCGCGCTTCGCCCTACGAGTTCGAGTCGTCCCCAGTCATCTTCACATCATCAACGCAGGCCGCGCCACACTACAAAGGTGCGCTCTTCCTCTCTGACATCCATACCGCTTCGTTCCTCTCTGGCGCACGGGCCTCCTCGTCGATCACATCTCGCTTGTCATCAGTCACCTCATCTTCACCATTTTCTTCGCACATGCACAGACGCTTCCTCTCTCCTCTCTCCACTGCATCACCTCATCCCTCTCAACCGGCGCATCAAGACTGATCCACTCGAATGAGCCCTTCAGTTCGACAACGCCGCGGCTTCTTGGCGGATTCAGTCCGCGTCAAACCGTCTCAACTCGCTTGTTTCTCTCGGCGGGTTCGATCCGCTCCGAGTCCTCCTAACTCTCTCGTTTCTTTCTAAGGCTTCTACGACAGGGGTGGTCAACGTCCGCGCTTCCCATACTGCTTCGCTGATCAGGCTCAACAGCAGATCACCACTTTCGCTGACACGTGCGTGCGCTCGCTTCTGTTCTTCGTCCGGTAGTTGATCAGACAGCCAGATTCCAAACATGCGCTTCACTCGCCACCTCGCCCACCACATCGCCTCAATTGTCGTCTCGCCGGACAGTCTCCGTGTCAAGACGTAGCCCCTTTCGGTCAACCCAGTGCACTGGCACCGCCTAAGGCTTGTAGCTTCCATGTCAACAATACAATATTCATTCTTGATGCATCCACCGCATACCCATGGCAGAATGCGCTCACCACAAAACGTAACTCCTTGAAACTTGTTCATCACATGTCAACTTCGCGATTTCTTGTGCAACCAACTCGGGTCCGCACCTCAGCATTCCGCAGCCAACTTGGGCCCCCGGCGCCGGATTCCATCGCAGGCTGTACAGTGGGTTTGATCCACCTTTCAACCCCAGAACTTGACCTTACCACGTACTCGATCCGCGTCAGGTCACTATAGAGCTGTACTTCGATTCAGCTCTTTCTTCTTCTCCTTCTCCTCATCATCTTTCCTTCCTCAGCGTCTCTCCTTCAGTCGCGGCGCTCCGCATCACCTCGCCGCGCACCTTCAGTCTCGTCCCCTCATTCTTGTGACCTCGCTCCGGCCAGACTGTTCACTTGGTCCCTTCGCCGAGCACCTTCTCACACCAGACTGGTCACTTCGCCAGGTCACTCTCTACTCGTCACTCGAATCACTCTCATCGACCTCTTCCTCATGAGTAGTTTGAGCGGCCTCCTTGCGGTTCTCCCATGCCCGTCTTGCGTCGAACTCGTATAGCAGAGCGTTGCAGTGTAGATTCTCTTCCGGCTCCCATGTAGGCTCCTCGTGACCGACCCATTTGATCAAGTACTCGCGCATTCGTCTACCGTTCCTCGTCCGCTTCTTATATCGGCAGTCGACCACCTTCTCCACCTCATATTCGTCATCAACACCTTCTTCGTACCACGAATCCTCAGGCAATAGAGCTTCGTCCAACTCGAGGTCTTGAATGCTCTCAATCTTTTCACGTGGCCTCCGCATCCTTGAGACGAATGGCTTGAGCCGGGAGATATGGATCATCGGCATGACTTGATTCTCGCTCCGATCGAACTTTAGCTTGTACACCGACTCACTGACACGCTCTTCTATCTGATATGGACCATGCCACAGGTGCGATAGCTTCCTCACGAGTCCTTCCTTGACCAAAACGTGATACAGCCACACAAGCTCACCTGGCTGATACTCCGTTCTCACCGTCGACTGCAGATTCTCGTCGGCCTGCTCGTTGTTCTTCCTCGCACGTTCTTCCATTAATTTCTGCTGAATAAATTCGGCGTGCGCCTGGGCTTGTTCATGCTGCTTTGCAATTTTCTGCCGCCATTCAAGTGCGTTTCGTTCCTTGAGCGTGCCATCCTTGGGGGGAATCGCTGCTTCTAGTTGCGTTCGTGCATCCCAGCCATGCACCAGATAAAAACTAGTCTGCTTGTGCTGTAGACTCACTGACGTGTTGAGGGCCAACTCAAGCTGCTGAACATATTCATCCCAGTTCTTCTGCTCCGCATCAGCAATATAGCACTTGATCGCCCTTACCACAGTCTGCACAGAACGTTCCTGTTTTCCATTCGCTTGCGGTCGATAAGCTAGTGTCGGGCGCTGCTTCTGATTCATCATGCGGTTGAATCGCTTGAATACAGAACTCATGAAGCGTGGGTCGCGGTCGTGTCGAATCATTTCTTGGGCCCCAAATCGCTTGAATACCCCACTCAAATACGCCTCTGCGACGGATTGCGCTGTCGTGTCGGCCATCGGAATGAGAATTACAAAACCTGAGAAGAGGCAGATGCAACAGAGCATGGCTTCATTTCCGTTGTACGTCTTGGGGAGGGGAATCGCGAAATCCATAGCGAGCACCTGAAATGGCCTGGTCGCGACAATATTGCCACTGGACCGACCTTTGTATCGGGGCTTGCCCTTCGCAGTGGCGCAGTCTTCACACGAGGCAACATACCATTCTACATCCGCATACATGCCTCTCCAGTAGTATAGACGGCGCATTCGCTCGAACACACGCCCCACACCTTGGTGTGCACCAGCCCCGAGTTCTTCATGATAGGCGCATAATAAATCTTTCTGCAGAGTGTCCGGCACTACCAATCGCATCTTCAAAGCTTCCGATTTCCCTCCTTGGGGGGAGTAGTACAACACCCCATCTGAATCGAGCACATATAGGACAGCGATCCGCGCTACCCGCTTGAGCGCGGTCGACGAAGAGAACTCCTCCTCATTGCCCTCGAGATACGCGATTACCTGCTTGCACCATTCATCTCGGCGTTGCGCTGCCGCCACTCGTCGGAACCTCTCCACCTGAGCTTGACTTAGCATCTCCCCGCTCACATGCAATGGTGTCCATTCTCTGGCCGGCTTTGATCCATCATCCTCGAATGTCCCAATGTCAGCTGCGTTCGACCCTTCTTTTTGCTTCTTCGTGTGGCTCTCCTTCTTCGACCTCGTCCGCTTTCTCGTGTCGACAACAAACACTTCGTAGATTGAACCGTCATACAATCCCGCCACCTGGCGCCCGCTCGCCACTTTGACTGGCGCGAATTCGCTCTTCTCTTCCAACGCTGACTGCGATTCTTCACCAGACTGTTCGCTTGACTCTGCACGGGTGGTAGTCGAATCCAGACTGATCAGTTGACCTGAATTTGGCTCAGCCTTGTGGCCAGACTGGTCAACTCGCCTTACCATTATAGTGGCCCCCGGTTCCGCCTCCAGCTTTCCTTCGTACACGTGTTCATCATCCACGCGGTACAACAACTCCGGGAGTGTTCAAAAGCTCCAAGTCGTGCAAGCGCGCATCATCAGTGACCGAGCCTCTCGACTGGGATCGCATGGCCTCCCTGGTGAGGAAGTCTGCCGCCTGGTTGTACTTACGCGCGATGTGAATGAAACTCACACTGTCGAACAAGGTGAGCTGCTCTTTTGCCCGATTCGGCCAGACTTGTAGCGACGCTTGATTGCACCGAAGGTCACCGTTTACCTGCCCGATTACCAGGCGGGAGTCGCCACACACGAGCACCTCCTTGATACCCCGCGTCGTTGCCAGTTCGAATGCGCCGAGCAGGCCGTGATATTCACTGTCGTTCACGGTAAGCCCTTCCTTCACATCATATTCCGCGGCAACCACCTTCCACTCAGGCAGTTTCCATAGGATCATACCAAACGTGCCAGACCGGGTACCCTTCAACTTGACTGCCCCATCGAACGTGAGCACGTATCCGTCTGCATTTCTTCGTAGATCAGGGAAGGGTCGAATGACTGGTATATCTTTAATTGTCTTCATCGGCGCGATGTCTTCGAGTATTGCATCCATTTGTTCTGCAGGTGTTATCGATGCTGCCAACACTGCCATCAAACCGGCGGGAGTCTCATCGCTTCGAATAATTGTCAAGCTCCATGGCGACAACATGGCGGCCCACTGGATGGTACGACCGGTCAGACTCTTCGACGTGAAGACCCACTTCATGGTAGAGTATCTCGCGTACACTACAATCGGTTGGCCGAGCAGGTAGTGACTCGCGACGTGGAGCGTCTTCAGCAGAGCTAGCACTTCTTGTTCTGCAGGCGTATACCGAGTCTCTGCATCCTTGAAAACTTTACTCACAAATCGAACTGGATGTAGAATCCCGTCGTGCTCTTGGCAAACTGATGCTCCGAAAGCCCACTTGTTCGTGTACAGCACTATAACAAGCTCTCGTCCGCGTTCAACATGGCGCAGAAGAGGCGCGTCGCATAGCTTCATCTTCAGTTCTTCGAAGGCTCTCTTTGCATGATCAAGTTGGCTCCCATCTCTCAGTCTCAGGTCAGTGACCTCATACAGGACTGCCGCATAAGTCGCAAAGTTGCTGATAAACTTGTGGTAATAAATCAGGCTGCCGATGAATCGCTGCAACCCTTTCTGCGTCGACGGAAACGGCATCTGCCTGATCGACTCGAGGTTTCTTGGGGCGCTCATCAACCCTTCTCGCGAGATCACGTGACTGAGGAACTCAACTGACTTTTTTCCAAACGAACTCTTCCGCAAACTCACGGTCACTCCCCAGTATTGAAATGCATCGAGCAGACACTGCAGCATCACGTTCATCTCCGACCACGTCGTTGCCCCAAAGGTGATATCATCAATGTATGATCGGCGCTTGATCACCGGCAGTACATCCGACTCCTGTGGCTCACCTCGATGAAATACGTCTCGCTTCAGCGGTACGTCAATGTCGATGCGCTCCTTCTCTCGTTGGGCCTCCATGTCATCTAACTCGTCCTCCGTCCACCCGACAGCCTTGAATCTCACATCACGGTTGCTGAGTCGTCTCACCATGCTCCACAGCGCGTTATCAATCATGCGCTGGTAGATCTGTGGGGCATTCTTCAACCCTTGAGGCATCCTCGTCCATTCGAAGTGTCCGAGCGGGCATATAAATGCAGTCACAAGTCGCGCGCGGACCGTTAAAGGTACAGCCCAGAATCCGCTCGCATTATCCAAGGAGCAAAACCACATGATCCCTTCAAAATTGTCGAGCAGATCATCTATCAGTGGCATCGCGTACACCATCAGCTTCGTTAGTCGATTCACCAGACGATAGTCGATGCAAAGGCGGATGTCTTTCCCGTTCTTCTTCAGCACAATGACGATCGGTGATGCCCATGGTGAGTTCGAATATCTTATCAAACCTTGTCGGAGAAGGCCGCGCAGTAACTCATACAATCTTCCCAGCAGGTGCGGCGGCACTCGTCTCGCGGCTTGAGCGATCGGCTTCGCGTCCCCGACGTCCACGTCACACACGACTCCTTTCGCTGGCGGCGGTAGAGCGTTCCCGGAGCTAATAAAGCTAGCGGACCTTGCTTCCAACGTTTCTCTGATCATCTCAATCTCCTCGGCCGTCGTCTCCTCGTCGCCGATGTCAGCTTCACTCATGTCGACTTCCACCAGCGGGGCCTCGTCAAACTCAGGTAGCAACGCAAGCTGCTCTTTCATGCTCTCAACTGACATCTCTACCCCCTCATGGACGTAGACTTCTCTTGCAAACTTCGACTGATCCAGATCTTCAGGGGGGGGGGGGGGGGGGGGGGGGTTCGTCCAGCATGCAAACCTGGGAAGACGCTCGCTCACCCGCCAGACTGTTCACTTCAGTTGCTCCCGCTCTGCCCTGGACCAGACTGATCACTTCGGCCTCTTCATGATTGAGACATTCCGCCAGACTGATCGCTTCGGTGACCGCGCCTCTATTCGGCTCCGTACTCGCCTCTTTAGTGGCCCCTCCTTTGCTCGACTCCAGACCGATCACTTCGAGGCGGGTCTCCCCAGCAACCAGCACAGCAACGTCGCTGCCACGCAGGAGCGGCATCTTCACAGCCAAGCGCACCGCGTCATACGAAGCCGCATACGCCTCACAGCGCAGATCATCATAACTCAGCAGCGGCAACGCATCTTCGTCAGGCACTTCACACCGCTTCTTGCCCAAGTCGATCTTCAGCCCAGCGCACATCATGAAGTCGGTGCCGAGAATAATTAACGAGTGAGCTTCAAACTCAGCCACCCACATCTCGACTTCGTACACCACGAACTCTCCCAGCCGGATCTTCACCACGACCTTTCCGTGTGCTTGCATCGGTTCCTCGCTCACACCGAAGAATTCACTCGAGTCCTCGAACGCCCGCACTCTCAACCCCAACTTACGTGCCAAGTTGGTTTGTAACAGACTGATGTTCGCTCCCGAATCCAGCATCAACGGAATCTCGAGTCCTTCAACAGCACCATGCACGAAGGCTTGTATCTTCTCGTTCGTTGACAATTCGTGGTTCTTCCACCACCCTCGTCGTTCATCACCAACGAGACGAATGTGAGTTACCTTTCTTTGCAGAGATATATCTCGAGCACCATTTGGCATCTTCATATCTTCTTCATCAGCATCTTTGTCGCAAGCGCCCTCATCACCTTCTTCAATTGGCTCAATTGGGCACCATAGCACATGCAACTCTTCATCTTCATCACCAACTGCTTCTCTCATATATACATCTTCACATACACAGTTTCCATCACTTGTTTCTTCTTGTTTCTCATCCACAGTCGACACTACCGATTCAAACACCGCAGGTAGCGTGACATCCTTGACTGTATCTTCATACACGTTTCGTTCTTCATGCACAGTGTCATCATAACTTCTTTCTTCATGTTTCTTCGCTCCATTTTCCACGTGAACACTTTCTTCATCAATGTAAGGCGCCTTTTGTTTCTGGTATTTCTTCGATTTGCGCCGGATCTTCTTCACATGCAAAGTCGCCGCGACGTCTCCGTCACGTACAGCACTGGCAGAGCGCTGCGGGGCTAGCGGTTTAACTGCCGAACGAGATCATCCACAGTAATCCCGCCGGTCTTGAGCTTTGGGCTGAGCATCTTCATCTTCTCGGTGAAACCACGGCAGACTTGAATCGTGTGACCAGTCACTCCACAAAACTCACACTCATGAAGTCGGAAGCAGCTTTCCTTAGTATGTCCGGACTTGCCGCAATGTTCACAGCGGACCTCATTGCTGTTTCTACCAGTCTGATGAGCTTGACTTCCACCATTAGAGCCTTGCTGCCTCTGACCTGCATTGACCTTACTGGCTGCAGGAGGTGGGTCATTGCTCTCTTCCGGTTGCTTCTTGGCCTGTTTCTTAGGCGTTGGCTTCGCTTGAGAGTTCTCGTACATCTCGAGCTTCTCCTCGAGCTTGTCGATCGACTTGTACTTGCTGTAACGGAATTGAGACTGAACAGCTTTGTCATGGAGCGTGTCGAAGAACTGCTGAATGTGATCCTTCAAATCGACCGGGATACGATCTTCGTCATCGTCGTCGTCTACACGGAAATCGATGCGCGCGCGAAGACCTGCTGCGTTAAAGCGATAGAAGTAGTCCAGCGCAGATTCATCGGGCTTCTGAGTTAGACGATAGTACGTGAGCGTAGATGGCGTGCTCTCAGTGCAATACTTTCGATAAAAGGCCTTCATCGTGAGCTTCCACTTCTTCCTCGTTGACGAAGGGAGCTGCTTCTGCCAATACCTCGCCGGACCCGTGAGAGCGTCTACGAACGAACCGAGACGTTGGCGATTGGACCAGTTGGACAGATCAGCGATGTGAAGAAACTTCGAGAGCCACGCCTTGGCTTCTTCCGGGAAAACCTTGGCACCACTGAACGACTTCACATTGACATTCTGGATGACCGTTGTCACGTGTCGATCACGTCGTCGAGGTCCAGACACATCCGAGTCGGAATCTTCATACATTGAAAGACCGAGCTCATCTTCCATATCTGAATGGCGAGCACTGCGCTTGACTGGCTTCTTCGACTTCTTGACTGGTTTCTTGACGCGCTTGAATGCTTCTTCGTCAGATGATTCGTCCTGTTCACCGTCGTCAGACTCGGGATCTTCTAGACGCGCGAATCCTTTCTTAGCGCCTCGAGCCTGTTTCGCCGGGGCTCGCGTGGCCGCAACTCGCTTCGTGGTATCTGGGCTCAGCGCTTGTATCACTTCTGATAGCTCATCCATCGACAACATCCCTCCGGCCGTCAGCGCCATCAGCTTCGTCGCCAGCGGGTTATTCTTTCGCTTGATCTTATCCGTGGGGGAGGAGAAGGATCCTTCATCACTGGCAAACTCCAGCTTCTTCCTGATTGGACTCTCGAGCTGAATTTCTTCATCTGAGCTGGATTCTTCATCAAAACGTTTCATCGAGCGCGGCTTCGCCGGCTTGGTCTGCGGAGTGTGGGCTACGTCAGTAACGACCATGTACTTCGGTTCGAACGTTGTGTCCTCCTCCCGATATTGGATAACGCTGGTCTCCCACTCATACTCGGCAAGCAGAACTGACATCATGTAGCCCATGTCCTGCGCCATCCGTTCTGGATTCAGGTAGACTGCATCTTGGTAATTGCTTCTCCGATACAAATTGTAACCGCATGACGTCAACATCTTCTCCACAAAATCAATCGCTTCGTCAATCGTCGCGAAGTCGTAGGTGGACGCCCTCAGTCGCGAACCGGCAAAGAATGTCGTAGGCCCTACTTTCGTAATTTCATACAGGGAAAACCAGCATTCTGAGTCGGACGGCATCTTCAACACCTGTCGTTGATACCGAAGGCCGATTTCGTTCGCTTCTGACAGTCGGTACACCCGAGTTGTGTCATGGACCGCGCTCTGAACAACGAGGCGGATCGAAACATTCTTCGGGTCTGTGACTTGACCTTGCCGCATCTCTGCCTTCTCTTCCATCTTCTCATCGTGTATCGTAACAGCTAACGGCTCCGCTCCTGGCATACGCACCAGTTGTCGTGTGGCCGAATCAAAAACGGGCACCTGGCGTACGTAGGCTCGCTCTTGAGTCACCGACGGCAACAATATTCTCAGGAAAGGGGTGGATCTTGCGTGCTTCGAACACTCGCTTCAGACCCGGATATCACAACTTCTTTGAAGCGGAGACCCGAAACTCTGACACGACACTACAACTAGACCCTCACAAGTCTAGAGGCAGCGAGAAAGAACGGCTTGGAGACGATGAAGCTCCTGGAGATCTCCTACGGGGAACTTGGCAGGAAGCGCAGGCAAAACCACCCGGCCCTCGGCCAGACTGATCACTTCGGATCGCGACAGTACCCAAAATAGGCGGTCGATCGACCAGACTGATCACTTCGAAACTCTTAGTAACTTCCTCGAGATACTGACGGGCTACTGTTGAGGGAGGATCAGGGGGCTTCTGCGAGAAGGAGGAAAAATTGTGGACTGACTCCCACGGAATTAGCGGCGGAGAATCGCCCCCTTTCCGTGGGTTATTGGGTGGCAAGCACCCGTTCCTACCTACTGAAATCTGTCAAATGTAAGGCTCCTACTCCTACTGTTTTTATGTGAGGCTTCTGAATAAAGAGAAATACGATACCTTGTACCGCCGAGTCTGGAATACGGAATCTTGACTTGGGCGCCAGACTGTTCACTTCGTCTTGACTTGGGTACTAAGGGTACGCCAGACTAATCACTTCCTTGGGACTTGGTCGTGGACACCTTCGCCTGACTGATCACCTAGCGCTTGCAGAAACTCATGCCCGCGGAGTCGGGGCGCTATACCACAAGGTGCCGTGTTGGTGTTGAGTCCGAGGGAGTGCGGGATGGCTCCACACTTGTCGTGGGCGCCATAACTAACTTGCGGGTGGCCCAATCAATGTGAGGATTCGCGACCTGCAGCCATGATTGACCCAATATCCCATCAAACGATTGTTGCAATGGCCACTCGATGACTGGTACCAACGAGACTTGGCCTTGGACACCGATAGGCACCGAGTACTCCAGACATTGCCGAGACCGTGGCTGACCTTGAAAATCACGTGCAGTCACCATAGTGTGCTTCTTCAGCTCGGGTGGCTTTAACAGCCCAGATTTGATGATCGTGTGCGACGCACCGGAATCCACCAACATTCGCACTGATTTACCCTGAATAGTCGCGTCCACAAACAACAACGACTCGGATTGGCCCTCGGCCACATCGACATCAATCTCCACGGAGCACACACTGGACCCAACGACCGATCGAGCACCGGTTTCTGCGGCCTCCATGTCAAACTCGACCGCGCATTCTTCTGATTTCTGAGTTGGAGATTCTTCTGATACTTGAATGGATTGCTCAACGGACACTCCACTTACATCCGTTGAGCAGCGTCGTTTCCCTGACGACGCTTTGGGCACTGAGCAATGCGATGACCAGTTTCGCGGCAATAAAAGCCCAGGTTTTGAGTACGGCACTGTTCCTTGGTTGGCTTGAGGACACCGGCGTATGAAATGTCCATCGGTTCGGCACCAGAGTCGAGATGCGGTCGAGCGCGTCTCGGTGGTCGTTCGACACCAAAGTGGGCTCTCTCATACGCTTGTGCCGCCGCGATGGCATCTCGCAGAGTCGTGCAACGTAGGTAGTTCACTTCCTTCTTTGTTTCTGGCTTCAGGCCCTCTACAAAGCGATCTACTTTGTCCAGTTGCGACATTTCACGCACTTGGGCGATGATCTTTCTGAAGCGCGCAACGTAGTCGTCCACGTGGCCCGTCTGTCGGCACATACGGAGGGCAGCGCGGAGACGTTGCTGCTGGTCGGGCGGAATGAACTCATCCGTGAGTGCCTGTTCGAACTCGTCGATCGTCGTGATTGGCATTTGGTCGACCACAACCCGACTATGGTACCACGATGCAGCTCCAGAACGGAGGTTGCTAGCTAGCATGGCCACGACTCGAGCTTGATTCTCGTGGAGCTGGTAGTCGATGTTCTTGCCTCTCATGAACAACTTGGCCTCAAAGATGTACTCATCGACACTGTCGTCTGGCCGACCGTGGAACATTGGCATAGATGCCCCTTCAATCTTGAACTCACGTCCATGTTGTTGTTGTTGTACTTGCTCCAACATAACCGCACGGAACTCATGGTTTTGGTTGGCCATGTTTCGGGTGAGCTCATGGATGGAGTGTGTCAACCCCTCCAGGAGGTTCATAACCGGATGATCGCCGTCCATGATAACTTGACCTTGTTGCAGTCGACGATGATTGGCCAAAATAGATTATTGGTCAAAATACGATGTTCCAGTCGACGATGATTGGCCAATATAGATGATTGGTCAAATAGTCCGGAGATGAAAGAACTGGTCAAATGCGGATGTGGTTTGAATATTCAACGTAGAAATTTACCATCTCACGAAAAAACATCTTTCCATCAAGAATGGGTTAAAGACCCCGACTTCCCCAATTATGTGATCGAATGTGGGTGTGGTATAAAAGTAAAGAATTTGGAAAAGTTAGACCATACTAAAACAGATCATCATAAAAAATGGTACAGGGAGATGGTTAATAATAAATACAAGCAGAAAATACAATGTGGGTGTGGAAGCACAACCAGTAAAAGTGGATATTCTACACACTCTAAAACAATAAAACATTGTGAATGGGTAAAGAGTCAATAAAACAATGGGGTGCAAATACATAGATATTTTTTTTCAATTCTGACATAAAATTAGTAAGTTATATATAGGGATACATCATACACTACACATAAATGTCTGTTATTTTAGAGTTCGGAAAATACAAAGGAAAGGATCTTGAGGAAGTATATGATCAAGATGCATCATACTGTCGATGGTTATACAACCAACAATCGGAAGAATCGGATATCAAACGATTTTTGGACGACAAGTTCCAAGATGGAGACGATAGCTATATCATGCGGTGGGGCAAGCATAAGAACAAATCCGTAAAGTGGATTGTTGAAAACGATAAGCAATATTTCAATTGGATGTGTAAAAATGAGTATATCATGAATAAATGTCCGTCACTGAAGAAAAACTTGGGTGAATTTAATGGTTAAATTATTTAGTTTTTTTGATAAGTCCCAGCCATCTGTATCAACACATCAATCACACAAATGAGCGAGTTTGCAAGGTTATAGAGAAATTGAGGTGCTGTCCTTCCATTGATCAGTATACAAATCTTTGGCCAACTGCACTACAGCAACAAATCGACGGCAAATCGACGGCAAACAGACGTTAACGAGTTCGAGAGGTTATGAAGGATGATAAGAAGATTGTGTTAAACCACTTCCGGATAAGGTATCAGTATCGCAAACTGCTCGATGGTTTGTGGTGTCTTCTTCGTGAACGACTGGTAGTATAGCGGTGGAAGCAAGAAGTAGAGCCGATTGCCGTTGGCACCCAGTTTCCCCAGATCATCTGCCGCACCGGCCCTGATCTCGTGCTTCCTTCCCACCGTCATTTGAAAACCACCGACGTGCGGCATCCACGCGTCAATGGCAGTATAGTTCGATGTCCGTGGCACGTACAGCTGATTTGCAAGTTGACCGACTTTCACACGATCCACTGTTTGTCGTGGTTGCAAGGAACGTGGAATGTCGATGGTCTCTTCGTCTTCACTATCTGGGGTGCCTCGTTTGCGTTTGGCTGTGTCGCGCTTTCGCATTTCAGCTCCAGACAACAGCCTCCGACACACGAAAGTCCCACCTTGCTCCAACAGATCCATCGCATGAGGCTCGAAGATGTATCCGCACAGCGATTGTGCGAGCGGGTTTCCATCGCACGACCCCAAAAGGCTTTGCATCTTCGTGCGATCGGATCGCCACTTTGTTCGAGCGATCACTTGCATCGCCAGTTCTGATGCGTACGCAACTTTGTACTCTCGATATGGTTCTTGACTGTGGATGTGAATCAACGCCTGAATGATCTTGGTCTTCGAATTGATCTCCGAGTAGATGGACACCAGCATAATGCAATCATCGAGAGAACAACTGCTGCATGCGGAAATCAGCAAAGCTTCTGGGTCGGATTGAATGTCTTGCATCACCAGACGAGGTACACCACCCAAGCACTCAAATCGATTATCCCACACATCTGCCGCAGTTGGATACAGTGAAGCAATTGTCGCCAGCTCTTCCTTGGTCCACAGTGGCATGTAGAACACATCTGGAGTCGGTACGAGCTTCTTGAATTCACCAATGCAGTCTCGTCGCGGTGTACTCACGAGCAGAGTCGAGCAATGAAGAATGGGGAACCCAGGAATCATAGTTGGGTCGACTGAATCAACGAGGCACCACAAATCGACCGACCAGAAATGGCGATTTCCAGCAAAAGGCAGTTGATTGCAGATCAACATCGACCTGCCATCGAAGTAGATTGGTGGTGCTGCAGTGAGAAACAACACCCGTTTCTTATCCTTGACCAACCTCCACATCACATAGTAGACGAACACTGATTTTCCAATGCCAGGCGTGCCAGTGATGACTGCATACTTGCGGCGACTTGGATCCACTTTCAACAACGCTTGTTCCGCGATGACTTTATACGAGGCACGGACGTAGAGCTTATGACGTTCAGTCAACGGCAGCAACGACGGAAACTCGAGCCAACTGTCGACTTCGTCAACCCTGGTGAATTGTGAGAAGAATTGATCACTGCAGCGATCGAAAACGCCAGCTTGTGAAACAGCTTGGGCGGCTTCCTGCTTGGGAACCACCACCAACACGTGGATTTGATCGGTGGACGGCTCAGGCATATCCTTCAACACCTTCTGAAGGCCAGACTCTCCCTGCAGTTCATTGTCTTCGTGTGTCAGCGCTTCGATTAGAGCAGTCTTTTCCCCTTTCTTGAGCTTCTTCACATCATCTGTGCTTGATTCGAGCCACGTGTCGTCGCCCTTCTTGGCGAGGAACAGCTCGAGCTCATCTGCATCACACTTGATCTTGTTCTCCTTCTCCTTCTTGATGGCCTTCTTCAGCTTCCCCACAGACTGACTCGTGTCGATATCCACTGGGAACGCGCTTCCCTTCTCTCCGACCACCACGCAGAACAGCTCCACCATGTTTCCAATTGCTTTCTGCGAGTGAGGGACGTTCTCTCTATTCGTATTTCAGCCAATCAAACGGTGCAACCCAACGTTGGGTTTTTGACAGTACCCATTTGGGTGATTGAACAACTGGAGATACAAAATATATTTATCTATATAGACACAAAAAGCATGGATATTACGTATCTATCCGATACCGATGATACTGGTTATGTTGATGATGTCCAGCTCAATGAACCGGTAGATACCGAAATAATGAGTGATTTATATGAGTACCCCAAAATAGAAAAGCATTCAGCATCTGAAATAATACAGCTCTGTAAGGAAATTGATTTAATAAGTGCAGCTATCAAGAGCCGGCATCAGAGATGCCTCGGGTTCCTCTGGAACCCACAGTGTCAGAATATCAACGAAAAGCACACTAACTAGGAAAAACACGTATTTTGTCGTATCCGTCATAATATTTGAACACAACTCCATCAACTTTATCATTTCGGATGTTCTCAATGATTGCTTTACGCAACATACGATTATGTCCAGTATCGATGCACCATTGTTTGTATCTGACATTCAATATTGTTAATGGGATTTCCAGGTAGTCTCCCTTACTAACAAATCCATCCTTGAGTAAATCTTCTCTATCTTTTGTAAATATCTCTTCATTAAAGTATTTTGAAATGGATGTTTCAACCTTTTTTTGAGCTAATTCAGAGCGAAGATACTCCAATTCTTTCATTATCGCATCAATTCTATGATCATCTTTTGGAGCAACTTCATTAACTCCAGTATCTCTATAACGTCTGATTCCATTCATAATTATATTAAAGAAGCGAAACTTCTGTATTCAAGTCGTAAAAATTTCTGAATAAGTCTGGTTGATTGTGTTGTTTGCTATAAAGATACAGCAGACTCCATAAACCACAATAATTATCATAGGTCCCTTGAAACTGTTTCTTATTACATTTCATATCACCCAGAATTCTTGGAGGCCCCAAACCCATCGAATCAAAGTATTCATTGTTGCACACACAAACCCAATGGCCTACACCTGAGTCTAATCGAAGCAATATAATATAGCTTCCATTCCCTAGGGGGC
Organism: Pythium myriotylum; assembly: GCA_023091665.1. Lineage (NCBI taxonomy): Eukaryota > Oomycota > Peronosporomycetes > Pythiales > Pythiaceae > Pythium > Pythium myriotylum. The sequence goes on along the minus strand of JALJCQ010000022.1, from coordinate 769,177 downwards.
CTCTGTCGTGTGGCAGAATCAAAAACGGGCACCTGGCGTACGTAGGCTCGCTCTTGAGTCACCGACGGCAACAATATTCTCAGGAAAGGGGTGGATCTTGCGTGCTTCGAACACTCGCTTCAGACCCGGATATCACAACTTCTTTGAAGCGGAGACCCGGAACTCTGACACGACACTACAACTAGGCCCTCACAAGTCTAGAGGCAGCGAGAAAGAACGGCTTGGAGACGATGAAGCTCCTGGAGATCTCCTACGGGGAACTTGGCAGGAAGCGCAGGCAAAACCACCCGGCCCTCGGCCAGACTGATCACTTCGGATCGCGACAGTACCCAAAATAGGCGGTCGATCGACCAGACTGATCACTTCGAAACTCTTAGTAACTTCCTCGAGATACTGACGGGCTACTGTTGAGGGAGGATCAGGGGGCTTCTGCGAGAAGGAGGAAAAATTGTGGACTGACTCCCACGGAATTAGCGGCGGAGAATCGCCCCCTTTCCGTGGGTTATTGGGTGGCAAGCACCCGTTCCTACCTACTGAAATCTGTCAAATGTAAGGTTCCTACTCCTACTGTTTTTTATGTTAGGTTTCTAAATAAAGAGAAATACGATAACTCGTACCGCCGAGTCTGGAATACGGAATCTTGACTTGGGCGCCAGACTGTTCACTTCGTCTTGACTTGGGTACTAAGGGTACGCCAGACTGATCACTTCCTTGGGACTTGGTCGTGGACACCTTCGCCTGACCGGCCACCTAGCGCTTGCAGAAACTCATGCCCGCGGAATCGGGGCGCTATACCACAGCCGTCCCCTGCGAAGCTCTAGCACCGCGAAGAAGAGCGAGCACACCTGGATCACCCGTCTTTACAGCAGCACTGCGTTTTGGGCGTCGCCAATGACTCTCGAGTCGTTAGCGCTGGCCAGCTTCCTCATGTGGTCCTTGTCTTTCAACACAGCGCCGGCTTCCTCTGGCGTCCATCTCGACCTCCCGTACGTGATCCTCATGTCAATCGCTTGTTGGCGGAATTTCGCCCACGTGCTGTCTTGAGCGAGAGTCTGGTCATCTGCGAGAACGAACATGTACTCCTTGGCACGACTCAGGGACACCAGCAATCGCGAGGGGTTATTCTTCAAGAATCCCATTTTCACGTGACGCACCATCAAGGTGATCGTAATGTCAGCTTCGCACCCCTGGCTTGAGTCCACAGTCTTCACTTCTACGTCTAGGAAATTCTCGTAGAGATTTTTCCACTGTAGAGCATCTTCCTTTAATCTCTTGACCTGCTCCGCGTAAGGGGAGATAACTAGGATACTCTTGCGCCACACTCTGTGCGTCATCTTGGATTGCAGTTTGAGTTGCGCCTTGATCCGCATGATCAGTTCCATCACCAGCGCTTGTTCAATCACATTCACAAACTTCTCCTCGCTCGCAGATTTCCGTCGCCCGTCAGGGTGAAAACCTTCGTTGCCCGAGTCGAGCCATATTGCAGACGGTCCTCGAGGCAGGGGCGGTCCGTTCTCGATTCCATCCCTAGACCAACTTGCGTCATCCTGCAGAGGCGGTAGCAGCATCCCAACTAGATATCCTGGAGTGTTGCTGATAGCGGAGCGCAGCGGGTAGTCGTAAAAGGGTTGCAATAGTGTCACCAAATCTGGTCCACACCGAAAAATGTCCTCCGTCGTTAGCCCCGGGAACTTCATGCCGTAAGACGCGTAACAATGCTCGAACGTGTGGAACACAGACCAATTGAGCTTGTGCCGTCTCTCATCGCCGGGGAACCTCTCAGCGAAATTTGTCGGCAGCGAGCTGTACCCCCGCAGCTGATTGGGGTCCCCTGCTAGTAGCAGCGTGTGCGTATCTTCGCGAAGAGCTTGGATCACCGCGGCTTCTGCAACCTGCGCGCCTTCGTCGATGATCACCACGTGATTCGCTAGATGCTGATATTTCGCACTCCCCATTGTCGCTAATGTGGCGACAAGGACCTTCGCTCGAGCTAGCAAATGGTCTTCGTACTTCTTCATTTGGATGCCACCATGTCGGGCCGGTCAGGGTATATCCGTTCTATTAACGCCCGTCTTTTCTTCATGAGTTCGTCGAGGTAGATCCCTGCAAACTCTTGCATGTGAGCATCACACTTTCCGAGCCTCAATATTTCATCTTCGGGCACTAGGTTCTTCTGCCGGAGCCGTCGGAGGTCTTCATCAATCGCGGCGTTCGTTTCAGACACGACTGCAATCACTTCCTTGGGGTACGCCTCACGGTGGACAGATATCGCGCGCGTCAATGTCGTCGTCTTGCCGCAGCCAAACGGGCCGCGCACTAGCATGATGCCAGTCTTCGTAACAAATTCCTCGACCACTCTCATTTGGCTTGGTCTCAGGAATAGCGACTTCGTCCACATCCTCACTCTCTTCGCTCGGGTCTGTTGAGGTCGCGGGCGTTCCTTCTGATGCATGTCCCGCATGGCAAGCGCTGCGACGAGCGGCGTAGGTCGCGATGCCGCTTGGTCTATCGCCAGGAAACGTCGCACGTAGTTCAATAGACTTGTCCTCGGAACCCACATTAAATCGAGTCTGCTTGGTTGGGCTGACGTGATACTCGCGTTCGTGACTATAAACCACCGGGATCCAGATCTCATCAACACCCCGCGACCCAGTACCTGACGTTCGTGCAAGTATCTCTCGCCTGCCACCACCGCACCGTAATCCCATGGCGAGAGCTGCGCTTCGCAGACTTGCTGATCCATAGTCATGTCCAGAGAGAGGTATAATGTGGTCATCGAGCACAACAACGGCTGGAGATGGGTCACCGATCTTGCACCATTGCTCCCTTGTTCGTCACCTTCGCTTCCACCGCCAGGCCATTCTCCTGACATCTGATTAGTCATCGATCCCCCTGAGAGCCTCAACCGGACACACTGCGCATCTCGCTTGATGGGTGGCAAGTCGGGGCCTTCAGTGGCGTAGAGCATCTCGAGATGCGTCGCAAGCGCGCCCGCCAGCAGATAGTCTCTCACGCTCGTGAAATAGTCGAAGTTGACCCGTCGCATCTTGAAATATCGCCAGTGTCTACACTCGCCTTCATACTGGAAATGCGGGCGGTTCACATCGTACGCTAGGCAGCAGTCTTTGTCCCGGCACTCTCCGTACTTGTCTGTCCACATCTCCCGCAAGAATATTGCGCGCGATTCTTCGCCACGCGAGAGGATTGTTCCGGCCAGCATTAGTTCCCTCAGCAAGCACTTGTCGACAGGGGGTGCCGGACCGTCGGGAAGACGCATTTTGTCTAGGCCGCCTTCAATCATATCTTGCACGCGCTGCTCACTGTCCTTGTAGAACATCCTCAACTTGGAGTCTGGTGCGAGGTCACTTGCTCTCAAACGATCACATGTGTCGGCTGAGAGAACTTTCCTTGATTGGTCTGGAGCAATTCGGACGGTGATGTATTGTGGTGCACCATCGTGTGCATTTCGCCACACCACTTCGTCCTCTTCTATCATCGGCGCAGCGTGTGGTGGGTCTTGAGGTCCTCGGATCTCGTGGGATCCGCCTTTGATGCTCTCAGCGGCATGGTCTTCCAAGCTGGAGGGAGCGTGCCCCACGGAAGGGACCAGACTGTTCACTACACTTCGACTGGCGACTGGTTCCTTGGCCAGACTGATCACTTCAGATGGAGGGTCTACTAAAAGGTCGACCAAGTTAGTTGCCTTCGCTACCTCCGCCAGACTGTTCACTCCAGCTTGTGTGGCCTCTGGCAAATCCTCCAGACTGTTCACTTCGTCTTCACCGCCCACTAATGGGGTAGCCAGACTGATCACTTCGGGTGCGTGGTCGGAAACTTCGTCTGCCTTGGACGAAGCTTGAGCAATCGGAACGTCGGCTGTATCTGCTGGCACGCCTTCATACACTGGAATTGAAGGCGTTTCGTCCGTGGCACCTTCGCGTACGCTTCCTCCGGGAGCCTGCAGTTCGTGGGTCTCAGTCTCTCTAGGCGCTGGAGTTTCTCTAGTAGTTCCTGTGGTCACCGTAGCGCTGTCTTCAAGGCTCTCGCCCGCATCCGTCGCTCTGACACCGTCTCCTTGCTCTAAGGTCGTCGGCAGATTCTCTGCTTGGCCGCTCATCCCCTGGTCCGTGTCCTGCTTCGACTCTTCACTAGCTTGCTGGCTGCAATATTCCACGATGGCCGTCACCTCGCCAAGAGCCTGTGCCACGGCAAGGTCGACGTCTTCTTCATCAGGTCTGACTGGGTCATTCGTTGGTGCGTCATCATCTGACTCTTCATTCACGCCCTCGAACAAGATCTCATCTCCACTCTCGGCGACGCTCTCGACCTCCGCATTGTCAGATCGCAGGGCCAGCAGCGTCTCAGCCAATACGGCGCTTGGCATCGTGCATCCCGAGTGGGCAACGGTCTTCCCTGGCCGAGTGGCACCACCTTGGTTGGCCTCACACACAAACGGCTCGATGAGAATTCCTTGGCCTGGACTGGCTTCCTTCTCTTCCGTCGAACCACCGACTTCCTTATCGATAACTTTCAGCTCTTTCCAACGACGACGCACAGCAAACTCGGAGACTTCCAACGCTGCCGAGAGTTCTTTAATTGCTTGTCCGCGCTTCCGCTTCTCTTGCTTCATAGCTTGACGGGTCTGTTGATCGTCCTTGTCCGTCCACCGCCTGGGCAGCTTCGTCGCTTCGGGCTTCCCATCACGTAAGGTGTTCAGTCGTTTATTGATGGCCACAATGGTGCGGTCACCAATGGGTACTCCATCTCGTTCTCCGAGGGCCAGGAGCTCGCTCTCTATCGCTTCGTGACATATAGCTGCGCCCTCGTCCTTATGCGCGTGTAGAGCCTTCATCAATACGGCGTCTTCGTCGGGATGCCATACTCGGCGCGCCATAGTCAGCGTTTGTCGGTCCGTGGCCGTCCCCTGGTCGCTTGAACGGTTGCTCTTGCGACTCGAATCTCGCTCTGAGATGCTGGAAAGCTTGGTCATCACCGTCTTGTATTCTCGAGATGCCCACCCGTGAGCCTGAACCTTATCAAGATACTTCGCATATATGTCTCGGTTCGAGGTCTTCGCCTTCTTCTCCGCAGTCAGAAACGCTTCTTGCTCAGGCGTCCACTTGGTGAGCTTGGGCTCTGTACTCTTCCTCAACTCTGGATCTCTTTGGCAGCGAGCTCGGCAGGCATTAGCATCACGCAATGGGTGTCCGGTAACTTCGTTGATCTTGTTGAATTCCTCAGCGAACCGGTTCCACGTCCACTTGTTGCGGTCCTTCAGCTCGTACAGGACGCGTAACGTCTTGAGCTGCCCTTCCGGCCAGTGTGAGCCAGCACTCTTCTTCGAGGCCGAACGAGCAGGGGCTTCAGCTTGGCTTCCGGCACGAGCGAGCTTTCTTGACGAGTTGACAGAAGTATCTCCTTCATCTTGAGCCGTGTGTCGAGCGGAAGTCGAGGGCGGTGGCGTTTCTTGATGCGTACCTTGCCGTGTAGCTTCTCCTTCAATTCCAGGCGGCGTCTCGATTGTGTCTTGCCGCCCTTCGTCTGAGCCCTCTACCTGGCCCTTGTCAGTCCCACGCTTGCGCTTCATGCCAGCTGCCATTGTTCCGTCCGCCAGACCTGATCACTTCGCGCCGGCCTCGATAGGGTGTCTCCGCCAGACTGTTCAACTCACTTGATTTCCTCGTTCGCAGTGGAAGTTTCTTGACGCTTCAATCGAGCTCTCCCCTTCTTACACGTTCTTATACGTTCTTAGACGTCGGGGCTGGATCCTCACCAACCAGACTGTTCACTTCCGTTTCAGGGACCTCCACCTCGTCCGCCAGACTGATCACTTCACCTGGGGCCGTTAGGTTCGCGTAAACCCTTCAGTGCGTACTTGGTCCTCTGGCTGGGATGGTTAGAAGGCCGGCCTCTCCCATTTCTTGATCGAGCCTGAAGTTTCTCGACGCGCCTTGGTGCGCCAAGCCCGCCGCTCGTTCTCGGCCTCCACCCGCGCTGCCATCTCCTTCCATGATCACTCCCGCTTGCTGCTCCAAGTTCACACAGTCCCTTAACGTCGTCCAAGGTAATTATCGTCGGCGAAGAACATCGATTTGTTGACGGCTGCTAACGCTTTTTTCTCACCCTCCATGCCAGCGCCGCCCGCGCTCTGTCAAGCCGTTGTCGACCACAGCGGACACGTACTCATAGGCGCTGCCATCATTCGGATAAGACGAATAGCCATGTTCACACACCGTTTCTGCTCCTTCACTTGCGTTCACCGTCATAGACACCGATTTCGACTGATCCTTCCCCTCATGGTGACCAGACTGATCACTTCACCGAAACCGACCAGACCGATCCCTAACAAGCCTGGCCAGACTGATCACTTCGCTTCCCTTGGGTCCAGTATTTAAAGCCAAGTCGCACCAATCATCAACCAAACAGGTCTCTTGCCTCCGGCGCCATTCGTCACCGCGCTTCGCCCTACGAGTTCGAGTCGTCCCCAGTCATCTTCACATCATCAACGCAGGCCGCGCCACACTACAAAGGTGCGCTCTTCCTCTCTGACATCCATACCGCTTCGTTCCTCTCTGGCGCACGGGCCTCCTCGTCGATCACATCTCGCTTGTCATCAGTCACCTCATCTTCACCATTTTCTTCGCACATGCACAGACGCTTCCTCTCTCCTCTCTCCGCTGCATCACCTCATCCCTCTCAACCGGCGCATCAAGACTGATCCACTCGAATGAGCCCTTCAGTTCGACAACGCCGCGGCTTCTTGGCGGATTCAGTCCGCGTCAAACCGTCTCAACTCGCTTGTTTCTCTCGGCGGGTTCGATCCGCTCCGAGTCCTCCTAACTCTCTCGTTTCTTTCTAAGGCTTCTACGACAGGGGTGGTCAACGTCCGCGCTTCCCATACTGCTTCGCTGATCAGGCTCAACAGCAGATCACCACTTTCGCTGACACGTGCGTGCGCTCGCTTCTGTTCTTCGTCCGGTAGTTGATCAGACAGCCAGATTCCAAACATGCGCTTCACTCGCCACCTCGCCCACCACATCGCCTCAATTGTCGTCTCGCCGGACAGTCTCCGTGTCAAGACGTAGCCCCTTTCGGTCAACCCAGTGCACTGGCACCGCCTAAGGCTTGTAGCTTCCATGTCAACAATACAATATTCATTCTTGATGCATCCACCGCATACCCATGGCAGAATGCGCTCACCACAAAACGTAACTCCTTGAAACTTGTTCATCACATGTCAACTTCGCGATTTCTTGTGCAACCAACTCGGGTCCGCACCTCAGCATTCCGCAGCCAACTTGGGCCCCCGGCGCCGGATTCCATCGCAGGGCTGTACAGTGGGTTTGATCCACCTTTCAACCCCAGAACTTGACCTTACCACGTACTCGATCCGCGTCAGGTCACTATAGAGCTGTACTTCGATTCAGCTCTTTCTTCTTCTCCTTCTCCTCATCATCTTTCCTTCCTCAGCGTCTCTCCTTCAGTCGCGGCGCTCCGCATCACCTCGCCGCGCACCTTCAGTCTCGTCCCCTCATTCTTGTGACCTCGCTCCGGCCAGACTGTTCACTTGGTCCCTTCGCCGAGCACCTTCTCACACCAGACTGGTCACTTCGCCAGGTCACTCTCTACTCGTCACTCGAATCACTCTCATCGACCTCTTCCTCATGAGTAGTTTGAGCGGCCTCCTTGCGGTTCTCCCATGCCCGTCTTGCGTCGAACTCGTATAGCAGAGCGTTGCAGTGTAGATTCTCTTCCGGCTCCCATGTAGGCTCCTCGTGACCGACCCATTTGATCAAGTACTCGCGCATTCGTCTACCGTTCCTCGTCCGCTTCTTATATCGGCAGTCGACCACCTTCTCCACCTCATATTCGTCATCAACACCTTCTTCGTACCACGAATCCTCAGGCAATAGAGCTTCGTCCAACTCGAGGTCTTGAATGCTCTCAATCTTTTCACGTGGCCTCCGCATCCTTGAGACGAATGGCTTGAGCCGGGAGATATGGATCATCGGCATGACTTGATTCTCGCTCCGATCGAACTTTAGCTTGTACACCGACTCACTGACACGCTCTTCTATCTGATATGGACCATGCCACAGGTGCGATAGCTTCCTCACGAGTCCTTCCTTGACCAAAACGTGATACAGCCACACAAGCTCACCTGGCTGATACTCCGTTCTCACCGTCGACTGCAGATTCTCGTCGGCCTGCTCGTTGTTCTTCCTCGCACGTTCTTCCATTAATTTCTGCTGAATAAATTCGGCGTGCGCCTGGGCTTGTTCATGCTGCTTTGCAATTTTCTGCCGCCATTCAAGTGCGTTTCGTTCCTTGAGCGTGCCATCCTTGGGGGGAATCGCTGCTTCTAGTTGCGTTCGTGCATCCCAGCCATGCACCAGATAAAAACTAGTCTGCTTGTGCTGTAGACTCACTGACGTGTTGAGGGCCAACTCAAGCTGCTGAACATATTCATCCCAGTTCTTCTGCTCCGCATCAGCAATATAGCACTTGATCGCCCTTACCACAGTCTGCACAGAACGTTCCTGTTTTCCATTCGCTTGCGGTCGATAAGCTAGTGTCGGGCGCTGCTTCTGATTCATCATGCGGTTGAATCGCTTGAATACAGAACTCATGAAGCGTGGGTCGCGGTCGTGTCGAATCATTTCTTGGGCCCCAAATCGCTTGAATACCCCACTCAAATACGCCTCTGCGACGGATTGCGCTGTCGTGTCGGCCATCGGAATGAGAATTACAAAACCTGAGGAGAGGCAGATGCAACAGAGCATGGCTTCATTTCCGTTGTACGTCTTGGGGAGGGGAATCGCGAAATCCATAGCGAGCACCTGAAATGGCCTGGTCGCGACAATATTGCCACTGGACCGACCTTTGTATCGGGGCTTGCCCTTCGCAGTGGCGCAGTCTTCACACGAGGCAACATACCATTCTACATCCGCATACATGCCTCTCCAGTAGTATAGACGGCGCATTCGCTCGAACACACGCCCCACACCTTGGTGTGCACCAGCCCCGAGTTCTTCATGATAGGCGCATAATAAATCTTTCTGCAGAGTGTCCGGCACTACCAATCGCATCTTCAAAGCTTCCGATTTCCCTCCTTGGGGGGAGTAGTACAACACCCCATCTGAATCGAGCACATATAGGACAGCGATCCGCGCTACCCGCTTGAGCGCGGTCGACGAAGAGAACTCCTCCTCATTGCCCTCGAGATACGCGATTACCTGCTTGCACCATTCATCTCGGCGTTGCGCTGCCGCCACTCGTCGGAACCTCTCCACCTGAGCTTGACTTAGCATCTCCCCGCTCACATGCAATGGTGTCCATTCTCTGGCCGGCTTTGATCCATCATCCTCGAATGTCCCAATGTCAGCTGCGTTCGACCCTTCTTTTTGCTTCTTCGTGTGGCTCTCCTTCTTCGACCTCGTCCGCTTTCTCGTGTCGACAACAAACACTTCGTAGATTGAACCGTCATACAATCCCGCCACCTGGCGCCCGCTCGCCACTTTGACTGGCGCGAATTCGCTCTTCTCTTCCAACGCTGACTGCGATTCTTCACCAGACTGTTCGCTTGACTCTGCACGGGTGGTAGTCGAATCCAGACTGATCAGTTGACCTGAATTTGGCTCAGCCTTGTGGCCAGACTGGTCAACTCGCCTTACCATTATAGTGGCCCCCGGTTCCGCCTCCAGCTTTCCTTCGTACACGTGTTCATCATCCACGCGGTACAACAACTCCGGGAGAGTGTTCAAAAGCTCCAAGTCGTGCAAGCGCGCATCATCAGTGACCGAGCCTCTCGACTGGGATCGCATGGCCTCCCTGGTGAGGAAGTCTGCCGCCTGGTTGTACTTACGCGCGATGTGAATGAAACTCACACTGTCGAACAAGGTGAGCTGCTCTTTTGCCCGATTCGGCCAGACTTGTAGCGACGCTTGATTGCACCGAAGGTCACCGTTTACCTGCCCGATTACCAGGCGGGAGTCGCCACACACGAGCACCTCCTTGATACCCCGCGTCGTTGCCAGTTCGAGTGCGCCGAGCAGGCCGTGATATTCACTGTCGTTCACGGTAAGCCCTTCCTTCACATCATATTCCGCGGCAACCACCTTCCACTCAGGCAGTTTCCATAGGATCATACCAAACGTGCCAGACCGGGTACCCTTCAACTTGACTGCCCCATCGAACGTGAGCACGTATCCGTCTGCATTTCTTCGTAGATCAGGGAAGGGTCGAATGACTGGTATATCTTTAATTGTCTTCATCGGCGCGATGTCTTCGAGTATTGCATCCATTTGTTCTGCAGGTGTTATCGATGCTGCCAACACTGCCATCAAACCGGCGGGAGTCTCATCGCTTCGAATAATTGTCAAGCTCCATGGCGACAACATGGCGGCCCACTGGATGGTACGACCGGTCAGACTCTTCGACGTGAAGACCCACTTCATGGTAGAGTATCTCGCGTACACTATAATCGGTTGGCCGAGCAGGTAGTGACTCGCGACGTGGAGCGTCTTCAGCAGAGCTAACACTTCTTGTTCTGCAGGCGTATACCGAGTCTCTGCATCCTTGAAAACTTTACTCACAAATCGAACTGGATGTAGAATCCCGTCGTGCTCTTGGCAAACTGATGCTCCGACAGCCCACTTGTTCGTGTACAGCACTATAACAAGCTCTCGTCCGCGTTCAACATGGCGCAGAAGAGGCGCGTCGCATAGCTTCATCTTCAGTTCTTCGAAGGCTCTCTTTGCATGATCAAGTTGGCTCCCATCTCTCAGTCTCAGGTCAGTGACCTCATACAGGACTGCCGCATAAGTCGCAAAGTTGCTGATAAACTTGTGGTAATAAATCAGGCTGCCGATGAATCGCTGCAACCCTTTCTGCGTCGACGGAAACGGCATCTGCCTGATCGACTCGAGGTTTCTTGGGGCGCTCATCAACCCTTCTCGCGAGATCACGTGACTGAGGAACTCAACTGACTTTTTTCCAAACGAACTCTTCCGCAAACTCACGGTCACTCCCCAGTATTGAAATGCATCGAGCAGACACTGCAGCATCACGTTCATCTCCGACCACGTCGTTGCCCCAAAGGTGATATCATCAATGTATGATCGGCGCTTGATCACCGGCAGTACATCCGACTCCTGTGGCTCACCTCGATGAAATACGTCTCGCTTCAGCGGTACGTCAATGTCGATGCGCTCCTTCTCTCGTTGGGCCTCCATGTCATCTAACTCGTCCTCCGTCCACCCGACAGCCTTGAATCTCACATCACGGTTGCTGAGTCGTCTCACCATGCTCCACAGCGCGTTATCAATCATGCGCTGGTAGATCTGTGGGGCATTCTTCAACCCTTGAGGCATCCTCGTCCATTCGAAGTGTCCGAGCGGGCATATAAATGCAGTCACAAGTCGCGCGCGGACCGTTAAAGGTACAGCCCAGAATCCGCTCGCATTATCCAAGGAGCAAAACCACATGATCCCTTCAAAATTGTCGAGCAGATCATCTATCAGTGGCATCGCGTACACCATCAGCTTCGTTAGTCGATTCACCAGACGATAGTCGATGCAAAGGCGGATGTCTTTCCCGTTCTTCTTCAGCACAATGACGATCGGTGATGCCCATGGTGAGTTCGAATATCTTATCAAACCTTGTCGGAGAAGGCCGCGCAGTAACTCATACAATCTTCCCAGCAGGTGCGGCGGCACTCGTCTCGCGGCTTGAGCGATCGGCTTCGCGTCCCCGACGTCCACGTCACACACGACTCCTTTCGCTGGCGGCGGTAGAGCGTTCCCGGAGCTAATAAAGCTAGCGGACCTTGCTTCCAACGTTTCTCTGATCATCTCAATCTCCTCGGCCGTCGTCTCCTCGTCGCCGATGTCAGCTTCACTCATGTCGACTTCCACCAGCGGGGCCTCGTCAAACTCAGGTAGCAACGCAAGCTGCTCTTTCATGCTCTCAACTGACATCTCTACCCCCTCATGGACGTAGACTTCTCTTGCAAACTTCGACTGATCCAGATCTTCAGGGGGGGGGGGGGTTCGTCCAGCATGCAAACCTGGGAAGACGCTCGCTCACCCGCCAGACTGTTCACTTCAGTTGCTCCCGCTCTGCCCTGGACCAGACTAATCACTTCGGCCTCTTCATGATTGAGACATTCCGCCAGACTGATCGCTTCGGTGACCGCGCCTCTATTCGGCTCCGTACTCGCCTCTTTAGTGGCCCCTCCTTTGCTCGACTCCAGACCGATCACTTCGAGGCGGGTCTCCCCAGCAACCAGCACAGCAACGTCGCTGCCACGCAGGAGCGGCATCTTCACAGCCAAGCGCACCGCGTCATACGAAGCCGCATACGCCTCACAGTGCAGATCATCATAACTCAGCAGCGGCAACGCATCTTCGTCAGGCACTTCACACCGCTTCTTGCCCAAGTCGATCTTCAGCCCAGCGCACATCATGAAGTCGGTGCCGAGAATAATTAACGAGTGAGCTTCAAACTCAGCCACCCACATCTCGACTTCGTACACCACGAACTCTCCCAGCCGGATCTTCACCACGACCTTTCCGTGTGCTTGCATCGGTTCCTCGCTCACACCGAAGAATTCACTCGAGTCCTCGAACGCCCGCACTCTCAACCCCAACTTACGTGCCAAGTTGGTGTGTAACAGACTGATGTTCGCTCCCGAATCCAGCATCAACGGAATCTCGAGTCCTTCAACAGCACCATGCACGAAGGCTTGTATCTTCTCGTTCGTTGACAATTCGTGGTTCTTCCACCACCCTCGTCGTTCATCACCAACGAGACGAATGTGAGTTACCTTTCTTTGCAGAGAGATATCTCGAGCACCATTTGGCATCTTCATATCTTCTTCATCAGCATCTTTGTCGCAAGCGCCCTCATCACCTTCTTCAATTGGCTCAATTGGGCACCATAGCACACGCAACTCTTCATCTTCATCACCAACTGCTTCTCTCATATATACATCTTCACATACACAGTTTCCATCACTTGTTTCTTCTTGTTTCTCATCCACAGTCGACACTACCGATTCAAACACCGCAGGTAGCGTGACATCCTTGACTGTATCTTCATACACGTTCCGTTCTTCATGCACAGTGTCATCATAACTTGTTTCTTCATGTTTCTTCGCTCCATTTTCCACGTGAACACTTTCTTCATCAATGTAAGGCGCCTTTTGTTTCTGGTATTTCTTCGATTTGCGCCGGATCTTCTTCACATGCAAAGTCGCCGCGACGTCCCCGTCACGTACAGCACTGGCAGAGCGCTGCGGGGCTAGCGGTTTAACTGCCGAACGAGATCATCCACAGTAATCCCGCCGGTCTTGAGCTTTGGGCTGAGCATCTTCATCTTCTCGGTGAAAGCACGGCAGACTTGAATCGTGTGACCAGTCACTCCACAAAACTCACACTCATGAAGTCGGAAGCAGCTTTCCTTAGTATGTCCGGACTTGCCGCAATGTTCACAGCGGACCTCATTGCTGTTTCCACCAGTCTGATGAGCTTGACTTCCACCATTAGAGCCTTGCTGCCTCTGACCTGCATTGACCTTACTGGCTGCAGGAGGTGGGTCATTGCTCTCTTCCGGTTGCTTCTTGGCCTGTTTCTTAGGCGTTGGCTTCGCTTGAGAGTTCTCGTACATCTCGAGCTTCTCCTCGAGCTTGTCGATCGACTTGTACTTGCTGTAACGGAATTGAGACTGAACAGCTTTGTCATGGAGCGTGTCGAAGAACTGCTGAATGTGATCCTTCAAATCGACCGGGATACGATCTTCGTCATCGTCGTCGTCTACACGGAAATCGATGCGCGCGCGAAGACCTGCTGCGTTAAAGCGATAGAAGTAGTCCAGCGCAGATTCATCGGGCTTCTGAGTTAGACGATAGTACGTGAGCGTAGATGGCGTGCTCTCAGTGCAATACTTTCGATAAAAGGCCTTCATCGTGAGCTTCCACTTCTTCCTCGTTGACGAAGGGAGCTGCTTCTGCCAATACCTCGCCGGACCCGTGAGAGCGTCTACGAACGAACCGAGACGTTGGCGATTGGACCAGTTGGACAGATCAGCGATGTGAAGAAACTTCGAGAGCCACGCCTTGGCTTCTTCCGGGAAAACCTTGGCACCACTGAACGACTTCACATTGACATTCTGGATGACCGTTGTCACGTGTCGATCACGTCGTCGAGGTCCAGACACATCCGAGTCGGAATCTTCATACATTGAAAGACCGAGCTCATCTTCCATATCTGGATGGCGAGCACTGCGCTTGACTGGCTTCTTCGACTTCTTGACTGGTTTCTTGACGCGCTTGAATGCTTCTTCGTCAGATGATTCGTCCTGTTCACCGTCGTCAGACTCGGGATCTTCTAGACGCGCGAATCCTTTCTTAGCGCCTCGAGCCTGTTTCGCCGGGGCTCGCGTGGCCGCAACTCGCTTCGTGGTATCTGGGCTCAGCGCTTGTATCACTTCTGATAGCTCATCCATCGACAACATCCCTCCGGCCGTCAGCGCCATCAGCTTCGTCGCCAGCGGGTTATTCTTTCGCTTGATCTTGTCCGTGGGGGAGGAGAAGGATCCTTCATCACTGGCAAACTCCAGCTTCTTCCTGATTGGACTCTCGAGCTGAATTTCTTCATCTGAGCTGGATTCTTCATCAAAACGTTTCATCGAGCGCGGCTTCGCCGGCTTGGTCTGCGGAGTGTGGGCTACGTCAGCAACGACCATGTACTTCGGTTCGAACGTTGTGTCCTCCTCCCGATATTGGATAACGCTGGTCTCCCACTCATACTCGGCAAGCAGAACTGACATCATGTAGCCCATGTCCTGCGCCATCCGTTCTGGATTCAGGTAGACTGCATCTTGGTAATTGCTTCTCCGATACAAATTGTAACCGCATGACGTCAACATCTTCTCCACAAAATCAATCGCTTCGTCAATCGTCGCGAAGTCGTAGGTGGACGCCCTCAGTCGCGAACCGGCAAAGAATGTCGCAGGCCCTACTTTCGTAATTTCATACAGGGAAAACCAGCATTCTGAGTCGGACGGCATCTTCAACACCTGTCGTTGATACCGAAGGCCGATTTCGTTCGCTTCTGACAGTCGGTACACCCGAGTTGTGTCATGGACCGCGCTCTGAACAACGAGGCGGATCGAAACATTCTTCGGGTCTGTGACTTGACCTTGCCGCATCTCTGCCTTCTTTTCCATCTTCTCACCGTGTATCGTAACAGCTAACGGCTCCGCTCCTGGCATACGCACCAGTTGTCGTGTGGCAGAATCAAAAACGGGCACCTGGCGTACGTAGGCTCGCTCTTGAGTCACCGACGGCAACAATATTCTCAGGAAAGGGGTGGATCTTGCGTGCTTCGAACACTCGCTT
Organism: Pythium myriotylum; assembly: GCA_023091665.1. NCBI lineage: Eukaryota > Oomycota > Peronosporomycetes > Pythiales > Pythiaceae > Pythium > Pythium myriotylum. Next base: position 753,777 of record JALJCQ010000022.1, on the reverse strand, counting down.
CAGACCCGGATATCACAACTTCTTTGAAGCGGAGACCCGGAACTCTGACACGACACTACAACTAGACCCTCACAAGTCTAGAGGCAGCGAGAAAGAACGGCTTGGAGACGATGAAGCTCCTGGAGATCTCCTACGGGGAACTTGGCAGGAAGCGCAGGCAAAACCACCCGGCCCTCGGCCAGACTGATCACTTCGGATCGCGACTGTACCCAAAACAGGCGGCCGATCGACCAGACTGATCACTTCGAAACTCTTAGTAACTTCCTCGAGATACTGACGGGCTACTGTTGAGGGAGGATCAGGGGGCTTCTGCGAGAAGGAGGAAAAATTGTGGACTGACTCCCACGGAATTAGCGGCGGAGAATCGCCCCCTTTCCGTGGGTTATTGGGTGGCAAGCACCATTCCTACCTACTGAAATCTGTCAAATGTAAGGCTCCTACTCCTACTGTTTTTATGTGAGGCTTCTGAATAAAGAGAAATACGATACCTTGTACCGCCGAGTCTGGAATACGGAATCTTGACTTGGGCGCCAGACTGTTCACTTCGTCTTGACTTGGGTACTAAGGGTACGCCAGACTGATCACTTCCTTGGGACTTGGTCGTGGACACCTTCGCCTGACTGATCACCTAGCGCTTGCAGAAACTCATGCCCGCGGAGTCGGGGCGCTATACCACAAGGTGCCGTGTTGGTGTTGAGTCCGAGGGAGTGCGGGATGGCTCCACACTTGTCGTGGGCGCCATAACTAACTTGCGGGTGGCCCAATCAATGTGAGGATTCGCGACCTGCAGCCATGATTGACCCAATATCCCATCAAACGATTGTTGCAATGGCCACTCGATGACTGGTACCAACGAGACTTGGCCTTGGACACCGATAGGCACCGAGTACTCCAGACATTGCCGAGACCGTGGCTGACCTTGAAAATCACGTGCAGTCACCATAGTGTGCTTCTTCAGCTCGGGTGGCTTTAACAGCCCAGATTTGATGATCGTGTGCGACGCACCGGAATCCACCAACATTCGCACTGATTTACCCTGAATAGTCGCGTCCACAAACAACAACGACTCGGATTGGCCCTCGGCCACATCGACATCAATCTCCACGGAGCACACACTGGACCCAACGACCGATCGAGCACCGGTTTCTGCGGCCTCCATGTCAAACTCGACCGCGCATTCTTCTGATTTCTGAGTTGGAGATTCTTCTGATACTTGAATGGATTGCTCAACGGACACTCCACTTACATCCGTTGAGCAGCGTCGTTTCCCTGACGACGCTTTGGGCACTGAGCAATGCGATGACCAGTTTCGCGGCAATAAAAGCCCAGGTTTTGAGTACGGCACTGTTCCTTGGTTGGCTTGAGGACACCGGCGTATGAAATGTCCATCGGTTCGGCACCAGAGTCGAGATGCGGTCGAGCGCGTCTCGGTGGTCGTTCGACACCAAAGTGGGCTCTCTCATACGCTTGTGCCGCCGCGATGGCATCTCGCAGAGTCGTGCAACGTAGGTAGTTCACTTCCTTCTTTGTTTCTGGCTTCAGGCCCTCTACAAAGCGATCTACTTTGTCCAGTTGCGACATTTCACGCACTTGGGCGATGATCTTTCTGAAGCGCGCAACGTAGTCGTCCACGTGGCCCGTCTGTCGGCACATACGGAGGGCAGCGCGGAGACGTTGCTGCTGGTCGGGCGGAATGAACTCATCCGTGAGTGCCTGTTCGAACTCGTCGATCGTCGTGATTGGCATTTGGTCGACCACAACCCGACTATGGTACCACGATGCAGCTCCAGAACGGAGGTTGCTAGCTAGCATGGCGACGACTCGAGCTTGATTCTCGTGGAGCTGGTAGTCAATGTTCTTGCCTCTCATGAACAACTTGGCCTCAAAGATGTACTCATCGACACTGTCGTCTGGCCGACCGTGGAACATTGGCATAGATGCCCCTTCAATCTTGAACTCACGTCCATGTTGTTGTTGTTGTACTTGCTCCAACATAACCGCACGGAACTCATGGTTTTGGTTGGCCATGTTTCGGGTGAGCTCATGGATGGAGTGTGTCAACCCCTCCAGGAGGTTCATAACCGGATGATCGCCGTCCATGATAACTTGACCTTGTTGCAGTCGACGATGATTGGCCAAAATAGATTATTGGTCAAAATACGATGTTCCAGTCGACGATGATTGGCCAATATAGATGATTGGTCAAATAGTCCGGAGATGAAAGAACTGGTCAAATGCGGATGTGGTTTGAATATTCAACGTAGAAATTTACCATCTCACGAAAAAACATCTTTCCATCAAGAATGGGTTAAAGACCCCGACTTCCCCAATTATGTGATCGAATGTGGGTGTGGTATAAAAGTAAAGAATTTGGAAAAGTTAGACCATACTAAAACAGATCATCATAAAAAATGGTACAGGGAGATGGTTAATAATAAATACAAGCAGAAAATACAATGTGGGTGTGGAAGCACAACCAGTAAAAGTGGATATTCTACACACTCTAAAACAATAAAACATTGTGAATGGGTAAAGAGTCAATAAAACAATGGGGTGCAAATACATAGATATTTTTTTTCAATTCTGACATAAAATTAGTAAGTTATATATAGGGATACATCATACACTACACATAAATGTCTGTTATTTTAGAGTTCGGAAAATACAAAGGAAAGGATCTTGAGGAAGTATATGATCAAGATGCATCATACTGTCGATGGTTATACAACCAACAATCGGAAGAATCGGATATCAAACGATTTTTGGACGACAAGTTCCAAGATGGAGACGATAGCTATATCATGCGGTGGGGCAAGCATAAGAACAAATCCGTAAAGTGGATTGTTGAAAACGATAAGCAATATTTCAATTGGATGTGTAAAAATGAGTATATCATGAATAAATGTCCGTCACTGAAGAAAAACTTGGGTGAATTTAATGGTTAAATTATTTAGTTTTTTTGATAAGTCCCAGCCATCTGTATCAACACATCAATCACACAAATGAGCGAGTTTGCAAGGTTATAGAGAAATTGAGGTGCTGTCCTTCCATTGATCAGTATACAAATCTTTGGCCAACTGCACTACAGCAACAAATCGACGGCAAATCGACGGCAAACAGACGTTAACGAGTTCGAGAGGTTATGAAGGATGATAAGAAGATTGTGTTAAACCACTTCCGGATAAGGTATCAGTATCGCAAACTGCTCGATGGTTTGTGGTGTCTTCTTCGTGAACGACTGGTAGTATAGCGGTGGAAGCAAGAAGTAGAGCCGATTGCCGTTGGCACCCAGTTTCCCCAGATCATCTGCCGCACCGGCCCTGATCTCGTGCTTCCTTCCCACCGTCATTTGAAAACCACCGACGTGCGGCATCCACGCGTCAATGGCAGTATAGTTCGATGTCCGTGGCACGTACAGCTGATTTGCAAGTTGACCGACTTTCACACGATCCACTGTTTGTCGTGGTTGCAAGGAACGTGGAATGTCGATGGTCTCTTCGTCTTCACTATCTGGGGTGCCTCGTTTGCGTTTGGCTGTGTCGCGCTTTCGCATTTCAGCTCCAGACAACAGCCTCCGACACACGAAAGTCCCACCTTGCTCCAACAGATCCATCGCATGAGGCTCGAAGATGTATCCGCACAGCGATTGTGCGAGCGGGTTTCCATCGCACGACCCCAAAAGGCTTTGCATCTTCGTGCGATCGGATCGCCACTTTGTTCGAGCGATCACTTGCATCGCCAGTTCTGATGCGTACGCAACTTTGTACTCTCGATATGGTTCTTGACTGTGGATGTGAATCAACGCCTGAATGATCTTGGTCTTCGAATTGATCTCCGAGTAGATGGACACCAGCATAATGCAATCATCGAGAGAACAACTGCTGCATGCGGAAATCAGCAAAGCTTCTGGGTCGGATTGAATGTCTTGCATCACCAGACGAGGTACACCACCCAAGCACTCAAATCGATTATCCCACACATCTGCCGCAGTTGGATACAGTGAAGCAATTGTCGCCAGCTCTTCCTTGGTCCACAGTGGCATGTAGAACACATCTGGAGTCGGTACGAGCTTCTTGAATTCACCAATGCAGTCTCGTCGCGGTGTACTCACGAGCAGAGTCGAGCAATGAAGAATGGGGAACCCAGGAATCATAGTTGGGTCGACTGAATCAACGAGGCACCACAAATCGGCCGACCAGAAATGGCGATTTCCAGCAAAAGGCAGTTGATTGCAGATCAACATCGACCTGCCATCGAAGTAGATTGGTGGTGCTGCAGTGAGAAACAACACCCGTTTCTTATCCTTGACCAACCTCCACATCACATAGTAGACGAACACTGATTTTCCAATGCCAGGCGTGCCAGTGATGACTGCATACTTGACCATGCTTGGGTCCGCATTTGACAGAACTTGAGCAGCGATCGACTTGTACGAAGATCGAATGTAGAGCTTTTGACGTTTCGTTAGCGGCAGCAACGACGGAAACTCGAGCCAACTGTTGACTTCATCGACCGTGGGGAATTGTGAGAAGAATTGATCACTGCAGCGATCGAAAACGCCAGCTTGTGAAACAGCTTGGGCGGCTTCCTGCTTGGGAACCACCACCAACACGTGGATTTGATCGGTGGACGGCTCAGGCATATCCTTCAACACCTTCTGAAGGCCAGACTCTCCCTGCAGTTCATTGTCTTCGTGTGTCAGCGCTTCGATTAGAGCAGTCTTTTCCCCTTTCTTGAGCTTCTTCACATCATCTGTGCTTGATTCGAGCCACGTGTCGTCGCCCTTCTTGGCGAGGAACAGCTCGAGCTCATCTGCATCACACTTGATCTTGTTCTCCTTCTCCTTCTTGATGGCCTTCTTCAAGTCATCCACAGACTCGCTCGCATCGATCGTCACGGAGAACGCGTTTCCCTTCACGCCAACGAGCGCGCAGAACAGCTTGAGCATGTTTCCAATTGCTTTCTGCGAGTGAGGGGCGTTCTCTCTATTCGTATTTCAGCCAATCAAACGGTGCAACCCAACGTTGGGTTTTTGACAGTACCCATTTGGGTGATTGAACAACTGGAGATACAAAATATATTTATCTATATAGACACAAAAAGCATGGATATTACGTATCTATCCGATACCGATGATACTGGTTATGTTGATGATGTCCAGCTCAATGAACCGGTAGATACCGAAATAATGAGTGATTTATATGAGTACCCCAAAATAGAAAAGCATTCAGCATCTGAAATAATACAGCTCTGTAAGGAAATTGATTTAATAAGTGCAGCTATCAAGAGCCGGCATCAGAGATGCCTCGGGTTCCTCTGGAACCCATAGTGTCAGAATATCAACGAAAAGCACACTAACTAGGAAAAACACGTATTTTGTCGTATCCGTCATAATATTTGAACACAACTCCATCAACTTTATCATTTCGGATGTTCTCAATGATTGCTTTACGCAACATACGATTATGTCCAGTATCGATGCACCATTGTTTGTATCTGACATTCAATATTGTTAATGGGATTTCCAGGTAGTCTCCCTTACTAACAAATCCATCCTTGAGTAAATCTTCTCTATCTTTTGTAAATATCTCTTCATTAAAGTATTTTGAAATGGATGTTTCAACCTTTTTTTGAGCTAATTCAGAGCGAAGATACTCCAATTCTTTCATTATCGCATCAATTCTATGATCATCTTTTGGAGCAACTTCATTAACTCCAGTATCTCTATAACGTCTGATTCCATTCATAATTATATTAAAGAAGCGAAACTTCTGTATTCAAGTCGTAAAAATTTCTGAATAAGTCTGGTTGATTGTGTTGTTTGCTATAAAGATACAGCAGACTCCATAAACCACAATAATTATCATAGGTCCCTTGAAACTGTTTATTATTACATTTCATATCACCCAGAATTCTTGGAGGCCCCAAACCCATCGAATCAAAGTATTCATTGTTGCAAACACAAACCCAATGGCCTACACCTGAGTCTAATCGAAGCAATATAATATAGCTTCCATTCCCTAGAGGGCCTCTGTCGTGTGGCAGAATCAAAAACGGGCACCTGGCGTACGTAGGCTCGCTCTTGAGTCACCGACGGCAACAATATTCTCAGGAAAGGGGTGGATCTTGCGTGCTTCGAACACTCGCTTCAGACCCGGATATCACAACTTCTTTGAAGCGGAGACCCGAAACTCTGACACGACACTACAACTAGACCCTCACAAGTCTAGAGGCAGCGAGAAAGAACGGCTTGGAGACGATGAAGCTCCTGGAGATCTACGGGGAACTTGGCAGGAAGCGCCGGCAAAACCACCCGGCCCTCGGCCAGACTGATCACTTCGGATCGCGACTGTACCCAAAACAGGCGGCCGATCGACCAGACTGATCACTTCGAAACTCTTAGTAACTTCCTCGAGATACTGACGGGCTACTGTTGAGGGGAGGATCAGGGGGCTTCTGCGAGAAGGAGGGAAAATTGTGGACTGACTCCCAATCAATTAGCGGCGGAGAATCGCCCCCTTTCCGTGGGTTATTGGGTGGCAAGCACCATTCCTACCTACTGAAATCTGTCAAATGTACGGCTCCTACTCCTACTGTTTTTATGTGAGGCTTCTGAATAAAGAGAAATACGATACCTTGTACCGCCGAGTCTGGAATACGGAATCTTGACTTGGGCGCCAGACTGTTCACTTCGTCTTGACTTGGGTACTAAGGGTACGCCAGACTGATCACTTCCTTGGGACTTGGTCGTGGACACCTTCGCCTGACTGATCACCTAGCGCTTGCAGAAACTCATGCCCGCGGAGTCGGGGCGCTATACCACAAGGTGCCGTGTTGGTGTTGAGTCCGAGGGAGTGCGGGATGGCTCCACACTTGTCGTGGGCGCCATAACTAACTTGCGGGTGGCCCAATCAATGTGAGGATTCGCGACCTGCAGCCATGATTGACCCAATATCCCATCAAACGATTGTTGCAATGGCCACTCGATGACTGGTACCAACGAGACTTGGCCTTGGACACCGATAGGCACCGAGTACTCCAGACATTGCCGAGACCGTGGCTGACCTTGAAAATCACGTGCAGTCACCATAGTGTGCTTCTTCAGCTCGGGTGGCTTTAACAGCCCAGATTTGATGATCGTGTGCGACGCACCGGAATCCACCAACATTCGCACTGATTTACCCTGAATAGTCGCGTCCACAAACAACAACGACTCGGATTGGCCCTCGGCCACATCGACATCAATCTCCACGGAGCACACACTGGACCCAACGACCGATCGAGCACCGGTTTCTGCGGCCTCCATGTCAAACTCGACCGCGCATTCTTCTGATTTCTGAGTTGGAGATTCTTCTGATACTTGAATGGATTGCTCAACGGACACTCCACTTACATCCGTTGAGCAGCGTCGTTTCCCTGACGACGCTTTGGGCACTGAGCAATGCGATGACCAGTTTCGCGGCAATAAAAGCCCAGGTTTTGAGTACGGCACTGTTCCTTGGTTGGCTTGAGGACACCGGCGTATGAAATGTCCATCGGTTCGGCACCAGAGTCGAGATGCGGTCGAGCGCGTCTCGGTGGTCGTTCGACACCAAAGTGGGCTCTCTCATACGCTTGTGCCGCCGCGATGGCATCTCGCAGAGTCGTGCAACGTAGGTAGTTCACTTCCTTCTTTGTTTCTGGCTTCAGGCCCTCTACAAAGCGATCTACTTTGTCCAGTTGCGACATTTCACGCACTTGGGCGATGATCTTTCTGAAGCGCGCAACGTAGTCGTCCACGTGGCCCGTCTGTCGGCACATACGGAGGGCAGCGCGGAGACGTTGCTGCTGGTCGGGCGGAATGAACTCATCCGTGAGTGCCTGTTCGAACTCGTCGATCGTCGTGATTGGCATTTGGTCGACCACAACCCGACTATGGTACCACGATGCAGCTCCAGAACGGAGGTTGCTAGCTAGCATGGCCACGACTCGAGCTTGATTCTCGTGGAGCTGGTAGTCGATGTTCTTGCCTCTCATGAACAACTTGGCCTCAAAGATGTACTCATCGACACTGTCGTCTGGCCGACCGTGGAACATTGGCATAGATGCCCCTTCAATCTTGAACTCACGTCCATGTTGTTGTTGTTGTACTTGCTCCAACATAACCGCACGGAACTCATGGTTTTGGTTGGCCATGTTTCGGGTGAGCTCATGGATGGAGTGTGTCAATCCCTCCAGGAGGTTCATAACCGGATGATCGCCGTCCATGATAACTTGACCTTGTTGCAGTCGACGATGATTGGCCAAAATAGATTATTGGTCAAAATACGATGTTCCAGTCGACGATGATTGGCCAATATAGATGATTGGTCAAATAGTCCGGAGATGAAAGAACTGGTCAAATGCGGATGTGGTTTGAATATTCAACGTAGAAATTTACCATCTCACGAAAAAACATCTTTCCATCAAGAATGGGTTAAAGACCCCGACTTCCCCAATTATGTGATCGAATGTGGGTGTGGTATAAAAGTAAAGAATTTGGAAAAGTTAGACCATACTAAAACAGATCATCATAAAAAATGGTACAGGGAGATGGTTAATAATAAATACAAGCAGAAAATACAATGTGGGTGTGGAAGCACAACCAGTAAAAGTGGATATTCTACACACTCTAAAACAATAAAACATTGTGAATGGGTAAAGAGTCAATAAAACAATGGGGTGCAAATACATAGATATTTTTTTTCAATTCTGACATAAAATTAGTAAGTTATATATAGGGATACATCATACACTACACATAAATGTCTGTTATTTTAGAGTTCGGAAAATACAAAGGAAAGGATCTTGAGGAAGTATATGATCAAGATGCATCATACTGTCGATGGTTATACAACCAACAATCGGAAGAATCGGATATCAAACGATTTTTGGACGACAAGTTCCAAGATGGAGACGATAGCTATATCATGCGGTGGGGCAAGCATAAGAACAAATCCGTAAAGTGGATTGTTGAAAACGATAAGCAATATTTCAATTGGATGTGTAAAAATGAGTATATCATGAATAAATGTCCGTCACTGAAGAAAAACTTGGGTGAATTTAATGGTTAAATTATTTAGTTTTTTTGATAAGTCCCAGCCATCTGTCGGGGTCTTTAACCCATTCTTGATGGAAAGATGTTTTTTCGTGAGATGGTAAATTTCTACGTTGAATATTCAAACCACATCCGCATTTGACCAGTTCTTTCATCTCCGGACTATTTGACCAATCATCTATATTGGCCAATCATCGTCGACTGGAACATCGTATTTTGACCAATAATCTATTTTGGCCAATCATCGTCGACTGCAACAAGGTCAAGTTATCATGGACGGCGATCATCCGGTTATGAACCTCCTGGAGGGGTTGACACACTCCATCCATGAGCTCACCCGAAACATGGCCAACCAAAACCATGAGTTCCGTGCGGTTATGTTGGAGCAAGTACAACAACAACAACATGGACGTGAGTTCAAGATTGAAGGGGCATCTATGCCAATGTTCCACGGTCGGCCAGACGACAGTGTCGATGAGTACATCTTTGAGGCCAAGTTGTTCATGAGAGGCAAGAACATTGACTACCAGCTCCACGAGAATCAAGCTCGAGTCGTGGCCATGCTAGCTAGCAACCTCCGTTCTGGAGCTGCATCGTGGTACCATAGTCGGGTTGTGGTCGACCAAATGCCAATCACGACGATCGACGAGTTCGAACAGGCACTCACGGATGAGTTCATTCCGCCCGACCAGCAGCAACGTCTCCGCGCTGCCCTCCGTATGTGCCGACAGACGGGCCACGTGGACGACTACGTTGCGCGCTTCAGAAAGATCATCGCCCAAGTGCGTGAAATGTCGCAACTGGACAAAGTAGATCGCTTTGTAGAGGGCCTGAAGCCAGAAACAAAGAAGGAAGTGAACTACCTACGTTGCACGACTCTGCGAGATGCCATCGCGGCGGCACAAGCGTATGAGAGAGCCCACTTTGGTGTCGAACGACCACCGAGACGCGCTCGACCGCATCTCGACTCTGGTGCCGAACCGATGGACATTTCATACGCCGGTGTCCTCAAGCCAACCAAGGAACAGTGCCGTACTCAAAACCTGGGCTTTTATTGCCGCGAAACTGGTCATCGCATTGCTCAGTGCCCAAAGCGTCGTCAGGGAAACGACGCTGCTCAACGGATGTAAGTGGAGTGTCCGTTGAGCAATCCATTCAAGTATCAGAAGAATCTCCAACTCAGAAATCAGAAGAATGCGCGGTCGAGTTTGACATGGAGGCCGCAGAAACCGGTGCTCGATCGGTCGTTGGGTCCAGTGTGTGCTCCGTGGAGATTGATGTCGATGTGGCCGAGGGCCAATCCGAGTTGTTGTTGTTTGTGGACGCGACTATTCAGGGTAAATCAGTGCGAATGTTGGTGGATTCCGGTGCGTCGCACACGATCATCAAATCTGGGCTGTTAAAGCCACCCGAGCTGAAGAAGCACACTATGGTGACTGCACGTGATTTTCAAGGTCAGCCACGGTCTCGGCAATGTCTGGAGTACTCGGTGCCTATCGGTGTCCAAGGCCAAGTCTCGTTGGTACCAGTCATCGAGTGGCCATTGCAACAATCGTTTGATGGGATATTGGGTCAATCATGGCTGCAGGTCGCGAATCCTCACATTGATTGGGCCACCCGCAAGTTAGTTATGGCGCCCACGACAAGTGTGGAGCCATCCCGCACTCCCTCGGACTCAACACCAACACGGCACCTTGTGGTATAGCGCCCCGACTCCGCGGGCATGAGTTTCTGCAAGCGCTAGGTGATCAGTCAGGCGAAGGTGTCCACGACCAAGTCCCAAGGAAGTGATCAGTCTGGCGTACCCTTAGTACCCAAGTCAAGACGAAGTGAACAGTCTGGCGCCCAAGTCAAGATTCCGTATTCCAGACTCGGCGGTACAAGGTATCGTATTTCTCTTTATTCAGAAGCCTCACATAAAAACAGTAGGAGTAGGAGCCGTACATTTGACAGATTTCAGTAGGTAGGAATGGTGCTTGCCACCCAATAACCCACGGAAAGGGGGCGATTCTCCGCCGCTAATTGATTGGGAGTCAGTCCACAATTTTCCCTCCTTCTCGCAGAAGCCCCCTGATCCTCCCTCAACAGTAGCCCGTCAGTATCTCGAGGAAGTTACTAAGAGTTTCGAAGTGATCAGTCTGGTCGATCGGCCGCCTGTTTTGGGTACAGTCGCGATCCGAAGTGATCAGTCTGGCCGAGGGCCGGGTGGTTTTGCCTGCGCTTCCTGCCAAGTTCCCCGTAGGAGTTCTCCAGGAGCTTCATCGTCTCCAAGCCGTTCTTTCTCGCTGCCTCTAGACTTGTGAGGGTCTAGTTGTAGTGTCGTGTCAGAGTTTCGGGTCTCCGCTTCAAAGAAGTTGTGATATCCGGGTCTGAAGCGAGTGTTCGAAGCACGCAAGATCCACCCCTTTCCTGAGAATATTGTTGCCGTCGGTGACTCAAGAGCGAGCCTACGTACGCCAGGTGCCCGTTTTTGATTCTGCCACACGACAACTGGTGCGTATGCCAGGAGCGGAGCCGTTAGCTGTTACGATACACGGTGAGAAGATGGAAAAGAAGGCAGAGATGCGGCAAGGTCAAGTCACAGACCCGAAGAATGTTTCGATCCGCCTCGTTGTTCAGAGCGCGGTCCATGACACAACTCGGGTGTACCGACTGTCAGAAGCGAACGAAATCGGTCTTCGGTATCAACGACAGGTGTTGAAGATGCCGTCCGACTCAGAATGCTGGTTTTCCCTGTATGAAATTACGAAAGTAGGGCCTACGACATTCTTTGCCGGTTCGCGACTGAGGGCGTCCACCTACGACTTCGCGACGATTGACGAAGCGATTGATTTTGTGGAGAAGATGTTGACGTCATGCGGTTACAATTTGTATCGGAGAAGCAATTACCAAGATGCAGTCTACCTGAATCCAGAACGGATGGCGCAGGACATGGGCTACATGATGTCAGTTCTGCTTGCCGAGTATGAGTGGGAGACCAGCGTTATCCAATATCGGGAGGAGGACACAACGTTCGAACCGAAGTACATGGTCGTTGCTGACGTAGCCCACACTCCGCAGACCAAGCCGGCGAAGCCGCGCTCGATGAAACGTTTTGATGAAGAATCCAGCTCAGATGAAGAAATTCAGCTCGAGAGTCCAATCAGGAAGAAGCTGGAGTTTGCCAGTGATGAAGGATCCTTCTCCTCCCCCACGGATAAGATCAAGCGAAAGAATAACCCGCTGGCGACGAAGCTGATGGCGCTGACGGCCGGAGGGATGTTGTCGATGGATGAGCTATCAGAAGTGATACAAGCGCTGAGCCCAGATACCACGAAGCGAGTTGCGGCCACGCGAGCCCCGGCGAAACAGGCTCGAGGCGCTAAGAAAGGATTCGCGCGTCTAGAAGATCCCGAGTCTGACGACGGTGAACAGGACGAATCATCTGACGAAGAAGCATTCAAGCGCGTCAAGAAACCAGTCAAGAAGTCGAAGAAGCCAGTCAAGCGCAGTGCTCGCCATTCAGATATGGAAGATGAGCTCGGTCTTTCAATGTATGAAGATTCCGACTCGGATGTGTCTGGACCTCGACGACGTGATCGACACGTGACAACGGTCATCCAGAATGTCAATGTGAAGTCGTTCAGTGGTGCCAAGGTTTTCCCGGAAGAAGCCAAGGCGTGGCTCTCGAAGTTTCTTCACATCGCTGATCTGTCCAACTGGTCCAATCGCCAACGTCTCGGTTCGTTCGTAGACGCTCTCACGGGTCCGGCGAGGTATTGGCAGAAGCAGCTCCCTTCGTCAACGAGGAAGAAGTGGAAGCTCACGATGAAGGCCTTTTATCGAAAGTATTGCACTGAGAGCACGCCATCTACGCTCACGTACTATCGTCTAACTCAGAAGCCCGATGAATCTGCGCTGGACTACTTCTATCGCTTTAACGCAGCAGGTCTTCGCGCGCGCATCGATTTCCGTGTAGACGACGACGATGACGAAGATCGTATCCCGGTCGATTTGAAGGATCACATTCAGCAGTTCTTCGACACGCTCCATGACAAAGCTGTTCAGTCTCAATTCCGTTACAGCAAGTACAAGTCGATCGACAAGCTCGAGGAGAAGCTCGAGATGTACGAGAACTCTCAAGCGAAGCCAACGCCTAAGAAACAGGCCAAGAAGCAACCGGAAGAGAGCAATGACCCACCTCCTGCAGCCAGTAAGGTCAATGCAGGTCAGAGGCAGCAAGGCTCTAATGGTGGAAGTCAAGCTCATCAGACTGGTGGAAACAGCAATGAGGTCCGCTGTGAACATTGCGGCAAGTCCGGACATACTAAGGAAAGCTGCTTCCGACTTCATGAGTGTGAGTTTTGTGGAGTGACTGGTCACACGATTCAAGTCTGCCGTGGTTTCACCGAGAAGATGAAGATGCTCAGCCCAAAGCTCAAGACCGGCGGGATTACTGTGGATGAACTCGTTCGGCAGTTAAACCGCTAGCCCCGCAGCGCTCTGCCAGTGCTGTACGTGACGGAGACGTCGCGGCGACTTTGCATGTGAAGAAGATCCGGCGCAAATCGAAGAAATACCAGAAACAAAAGGCGCCTTACATTGATGAAGAAAGTGTTCACGTGGAAAATGGAGCGAAGAAACATGAAGAAACAAGTTATGATGACACTGTGCATGAAGAACGGAACGTGTATGAAGATACAGTCAAGGATGTCACGCTACCTGCGGTGTTTGAATCGGTAGTGTCGACTGTGGATGAGAAACAAGAAGAAACAAGTGATGGAAACTGTGTATGTGAAGATGTATATATGAGAGAAGCAGTTGGTGATGAAGATGAAGAGTTGCGTGTGCTATGGTGCCCAATTGAGCCAATTGAAGAAGGTGATGAGGGCGCTTGCGACAAAGATGCTGATGAAGAAGATATGAAGATGCCAAATGGTGCTCGAGATATATCTCTGCAAAGAAAGGTAACTCACATTCGTCTCGTTGGTGATGAACGACGAGGGTGGTGGAAGAGCCACGAATTGTCAACGAACGAGAAGATACAAGCCTTCGTGCATGGTGCTGTTGAAGGACTCGAGATTCCGTTGATGCTGGATTCGGGAGCGAACATCAGTCTGTTACACACCAACTTGGCACGTAAGTTGGGGTTGAGAGTGCGGGCGTTCGAGGACTCGAGTGAATTCTTCGGTGTGAGCGAGGAACCGATGCAAGCACACGGAAAGGTCGTGGTGAAGATCCGGCTGGGAGAGTTCGTGGTGTACGAAGTCGAGATGTGGGTGGCTGAGTTTGAAGCTCACTCGTTAATTATTCTCGGCACCGACTTCATGATGTGCGCTGGGCTGAAGATCGACTTGGGCAAGAAGCGGTGTGAAGTGCCTGACGAAGATGCGTTGCCGCTGCTGAGTTATGATGATCTGCGCTGTGAGGCGTATGCGGCTTCGTATGACGCGGTGCGCTTGGCTGTGAAGATGCCGCTCCTGCGTGGCAGCGACGTTGCTGTGCTGGTTGCTGGGGAGACCCGCCTCGAAGTGATCGGTCTGGAGTCGAGCAAAGGAGGGGCCACTAAAGAGGCGAGTACGGAGCCGAATAGAGGCGCGGTCACCGAAGCGATCAGTCTGGCGGAATGTCTCAATCATGAAGAGGCCGAAGTGATCAGTCTGGTCCAGGGCAGAGCGGGAGCAACTGAAGTGAACAGTCTGGCGGGTGAGCGAGCGTCTTCCCAGGTTTGCATGCTGGACGAACCCCCCCCCCCCCCCCCCCCCCCCCCCCCCTGAAGATCTGGATCAGTCGAAGTTTGCAAGAGAAGTCTACGTCCATGAGGGGGTAGAGATGTCAGTTGAGAGCATGAAAGAGCAGCTTGCGTTGCTACCTGAGTTTGACGAGGCCCCGCTGGTGGAAGTCGACATGAGTGAAGCTGACATCGGCGACGAGGAGACGACGGCCGAGGAGATTGAGATGATCAGAGAAACGTTGGAAGCAAGGTCCGCTAGCTTTATTAGCTCCGGGAACGCTCTACCGCCGCCAGCGAAAGGAGTCGTGTGTGACGTGGACGTCGGGGACGCGAAGCCGATCGCTCAAGCCGCGAGACGAGTGCCGCCGCACCTGCTGGGAAGATTGTATGAGTTACTGCGCGGCCTTCTCCGACAAGGTTTGATAAGATATTCGAACTCACCATGGGCATCACCGATCGTCATTGTGCTGAAGAAGAACGGGAAAGACATCCGCCTTTGCATCGACTATCGTCTGGTGAATCGACTAACGAAGCTGATGGTGTACGCGTTGCCACTGATAGATGATCTGCTCGACAATTTTGAAGGGATCATGTGGTTTTGCTCCTTGGATAATGCGAGCGGATTCTGAGCTGTACCTTTAACGGTCCGCGCGCGACTTGTGACTGCATTTATATGCCCGCTCGGACACTTCGAATGGACGAGGATGCCTCAAGGGTTGAAGAATGCCCCACAGATCTACCAGCGCATGATTGATAACGCGCTGTGGAGCATGGTGAGACGACTCAGCAACCGTGATGTGAGATTCAAGGCTGTCGGGTGGACGGAGGACGAGTTAGATGACATGGAGGCCCAACGAGAGAAGGAGCGCATCGACATTGACGTACCGCTGAAGCGAGACGTATTTCATCGAGGTGAGCCACAGGAGTCGGATGTACTGCCGGTGATCAAGCGCCGATCATACATTGATGATATCACCTTTGGGGCAACGACGGTCGGAGATGAACGTGATGCTGCAGTGTCTGCTCGATGCATTTCAATACTGGGGAGTGACCGTGAGTTTGCGGAAGAGTTCGTTTGGAAAAAAGTCAGTTGAGTTCCTCAGTCACGTGGTCTCGCGAGAAGGGTTGATGAGCGCCCCAAGAAACCTCGAGTCGATCAGGCAGATGCCGTTTCCGTCGACGCAGAAAGGGTTGCAGCGATTCATCGGCAGCCTGATTTATTACCACAAGTTTATCAGCAACTTTGCGACTTATGCGGCAGTCCTGTATGAGGTCACTGACCTGAGACTGAGAGATGGGAGCCAACTTGATCATGCAAAGAGAGCCTTCGAAGAACTGAAGATGAAGCTATGCGACGCGCCTCTTCTGCGCCATGTTGAACGCGGACGAGAGCTTGTTATAGTGCTGTACACGAACAAGTGGGCTGTCGGAGCATCAGTTTGCCAAGAGCACGACGGGATTCTACATCCAGTTCGATTTGTGAGTAAAGTTTTCAAGGATGCAGAGACTCGGTATACGCCTGCAGAACAAGAAGTGTTAGCTCTGCTGAAGACGCTCCACGTCGCGAGTCACTACCTGCTCGGCCAACCGATTATAGTGTACGCGAGATACTCTACCATGAAGTGGGTCTTCACGTCGAAGAGTCTGACCGGTCGTACCATCCAGTGGGCCGCCATGTTGTCGCCATGGAGCTTGACAATTATTCGAAGCGATGAGACTCCCGCCGGTTTGATGGCAGTGTTGGCAGCATCGATAACACCTGCAGAACAAATGGATGCAATACTCGAAGACATCGCGCCGATGAAGACAATTAAAGATATACCAGTCATTCGACCCTTCCCTGATCTACGAAGAAATGCAGACGGATACGTGCTCACGTTCGATGGGGCAGTCAAGTTGAAGGGTACCCGGTCTGGCACGTTTGGTATGATCCTATGGAAACTGCCTGAGTGGAAGGTGGTTGCCGCGGAATATGATGTGAAGGAAGGGCTTACCGTGAACGACAGTGAATATCACGGCCTGCTCGGCGCACTCGAACTGGCAACGACGCGGGGTATCAAGGAGGTGCTCGTGTGTGGCGACTCCCGCCTGGTAATCGGGCAGGTAAACGGTGACCTTCGGTGCAATCAAGCGTCGCTACAAGTCTGGCCGAATCGGGCAAAAGAGCAGCTCACCTTGTTCGACAGTGTGAGTTTCATTCACATCGCGCGTAAGTACAACCAGGCGGCAGACTTCCTCACCAGGGAGGCCATGCGATCCCAGTCGAGAGGCTCGGTCACTGATGATGCGCGCTTGCACGACTTGGAGCTTTTGAACACTCTCCCGGAGTTGTTGTACCGCGTGGATGATGAACACGTGTACGAAGGAAAGCTGGAGGCGGAACCGGGGGCCACTATAATGGTAAGGCGAGTTGACCAGT
Organism: Pythium myriotylum; assembly: GCA_023091665.1. NCBI lineage: Eukaryota > Oomycota > Peronosporomycetes > Pythiales > Pythiaceae > Pythium > Pythium myriotylum. The sequence continues at coordinate 736,569 of JALJCQ010000022.1, read as the reverse complement.
CTGGCCACAAGGCTGAGCCAAATTCAGGTCAACTGATCAGTCTGGATTCGACTACCACCCGTGCAGAGTCAAGCGAACAGTCTGGTGAAGAATCGCAGTCAGCGTTGGAAGAGAAGAGCGAATTCGCGCCAGTCAAAGTGGCGAGCGGGCGCCAGGTGGCGGGATTGTATGACGGTTCAATCTACGAAGTGTTTGTTGTCGACACGAGAAAGCGGACGAGGTCGAAGAAGGAGAGCCACACGAAGAAGCAAAAAGAAGGGTCGAACGCAGCTGACATTGGGACATTCGAGGATGATGGATCAAAGCCGGCCAGAGAATGGACACCATTGCATGTGAGCGGGGAGATGCTAAGTCAAGCTCAGGTGGAGAGGTTCCGACGAGTGGCGGCAGCGCAACGCCGAGATGAATGGTGCAAGCAGGTAATCGCGTATCTCGAGGGCAATGAGGAGGAGTTCTCTTCGTCGACCGCGCTCAAGCGGGTAGCGCGGATCGCTGTCCTATATGTGCTCGATTCAGATGGGGTGTTGTACTACTCCCCCCAAGGAGGGAAATCGGAAGCTTTGAAGATGCGATTGGTAGTGCCGGGCACTCTGCAGAAAGATTTATTATGCGCCTATCATGAAGAACTCGGGGCTGGTGCACACCAAGGTGTGGGGCGTGTGTTCGAGCGAATGCGCCGTCTATACTACTGGAGAGGCATGTATGCGGATGTAGAATGGTATGTTGCCTCGTGTGAAGACTGCGCCACTGCGAAGGGCAAGCCCCGATACAAAGGTCGGTCCAGTGGCAATATTGTCGCGACCAGGCCATTTCAGGTGCTCGCTATGGATTTCGCGATTCCCCTCCCCAAGACGTACAACGGAAATGAAGCCATGCTCTGTTGCATCTGCCTCTTCTCAGGTTTTGTAATTCTCATTCCGATGGCCGACACGACAGCGCAATCCGTCGCAGAGGCGTATTTGAGTGGGGTATTCAAGCGATTTGGGGCCCAAGAAATGATTCGACACGACCGCGACCCACGCTTCATGAGTTCTGTATTCAAGCGATTCAACCGCATGATGAATCAGAAGCAGCGCCCGACACTAGCTTATCGACCGCAAGCGAATGGAAAACAGGAACGTTCTGTGCAGACTGTGGTAAGGGCGATCAAGTGCTATATTGCTGATGCGGAGCAGAAGAACTGGGATGAATATGTTCAGCAGCTTGAGTTGGCCCTCAACACGTCAGTGAGTCTACAGCACAAGCAGACTAGTTTTTATCTGGTGCATGGCTGGGATGCACGAACGCAACTAGAAGCAGCGATTCCCCCCAAGGATGGCACGCTCAAGGAACGAAACGCACTTGAATGGCGGCAGAAAATTGCAAAGCAGCATGAACAAGCCCAGGCGCACGCCGAATTTATTCAGCAGAAATTAATGGAAGAACGTGCGAGGAAGAACAACGAGCAGGCCGACGAGAATCTGCAGTCGACGGTGAGAACGGAGTATCAGCCAGGTGAGCTTGTGTGGCTGTATCACGTTTTGGTCAAGGAAGGACTCGTGAGGAAGCTATCGCACCTGTGGCATGGTCCATATCAGATAGAAGAGCGTGTCAGTGAGTCGGTGTACAAGCTAAAGTTCGATCGGAGCGAGAATCAAGTCATGCCGATGATCCATATCTCCCGGCTCAAGCCATTCGTCTCAAGGATGCGGAGGCCACGTGAAAAGATTGAGAGCATTCAAGACCTCGAGTTGGACGAAGCTCTATTGCCTGAGGATTCGTGGTACGAAGAAGGTGTTGATGACGAATATGAGGTGGAAAAGGTGGTCGACTGCCGATATAAGAAGCGGACGAGGAACGGTAGACGAATGCGCGAGTACTTGATCAAATGGGTCGGTCACGAGGAGCCTACATGGGAGCCGGAAGAGAATCTACACTGCAACGCTCTGCTATACGAGTTCGACGCAAGACGGGCATGGGAGAACCGCAAGGAGGCCGCTCAAACTACTCATGAGGAAGAGGTCGATGAGAGTGATTCGAGTGACGAGTAGAGAGTGACCTGGCGAAGTGACCAGTCTGGTGTGAGAAGGTGCTCGGCGAAGGGACCAAGTGAACAGTCTGGCCGGAGCGAGGTCACAAGAATGAGGGGACGAGACTGAAGGTGCGCGGCGAGGTGATGCGGAGCGCCGCGACTGAAGGAGAGACGCTGAGGAAGGAAAGATGATGAGGAGAAGGAGAAGAAGAAAGAGCTGAATCGAAGTACAGCTCTATAGTGACCTGACGCGGATCGAGTACGTGGTAAGGTCAAGTTCTGGGGTTGAAAGGTGGATCAAACCCACTGTACAGCCTGCGATGGAATCCGGCGCCGGGGGCCCAAGTTGGCTGCGGAATGCTGAGGTGCGGACCCGAGTTGGTTGCACAAGAAATCGCGAAGTTGACATGTGATGAACAAGTTTCAAGGAGCTACGTTTTGTGGTGAGCGCATTCTGCCATGGGTATGCGGTGGATGCATCAAGAATGAATATTGTATTGTTGACATGGAAGCTACAAGCCTTAGGCGGTGCCAGTGCACTGGGTTGACCGAAAGGGGCTACGTCTTGACACGGAGACTGTCCGGCGAGACGACAATTGAGGCGATGTGGTGGGCGAGGTGGCGAGTGAAGCGCATGTTTGGAATCTGGCTGTCTGATCAACTACCGGACGAAGAACAGAAGCGAGCGCACGCACGTGTCAGCGAAAGTGGTGATCTGCTGTTGAGCCTGATCAGCGAAGCAGTATGGGAAGCGCGGACGTTGACCACCCCTGTCGTAGAAGCCTTAGAAAGAAACGAGAGAGTTAGGAGGACTCGGAGCGGATCGAACCCGCCGAGAGAAACAAGCGAGTTGAGACGGTTTGACGCGGACTGAATCCGCCAAGAAGCCGCGGCGTTGTCGAACTGAAGGGCTCATTCGAGTGGATCAGTCTTGATGCGCCGGTTGAGAGGGATGAGGTGATGCAGCGGAGAGAGGAGAGAGGAAGCGTCTGTGCATGTGCGAAGAAAATGGTGAAGATGAGGTGACTGATGACAAGCGAGATGTGATCGACGAGGAGGCCCGTGCGCCAGAGAGGAACGAAGCGGTATGGATGTCAGAGAGGAAGAGCGCACCTTTGTAGTGTGGCGCGGCCTGCGTTGATGATGTGAAGATGACTGGGGACGACTCGAACTCGTAGGGCGAAGCGCGGTGACGAATGGCGCCGGAGGCAAGAGACCTGTTTGGTTGATGATTGGTGCGACTTGGCTTTAAATACTGGACCCAAGGGAAGCGAAGTGATCAGTCTGGCCAGGCTTGTTAGGGATCGGTCTGGTCGGTTTCGGTGAAGTGATCAGTCTGGTCACCATGAGGGGAAGGATCAGTCGAAATCGGTGTCTATGACGGTGAACGCAAGTGAAGGAGCAGAAACGGTGTGTGAACATGGCTATTCGTCTTATCCGAATGATGGCAGCGCCTATGAGTACGTGTCCGCTGTGGTCGACAACGGCTTGACAGAGCGCGGGCGGCGCTGGCATGGAGGGTGAGAAAAAAGCGTTAGCAGCCGTCAACAAATCGATGTTCTTCGCCGACGATAATTACCTTGGACGACGTTAAGGGACTGTGTGAACTTGGAGCAGCAAGCGGGAGTGATCATGGAAGGAGATGGCAGCGCGGGTGGAGGCCGAGAACGAGCGGCGGGCTTGGCGCACCAAGGCGCGTCGAGAAACTTCAGGCTCGATCAAGAAATGGGAGAGGCCGGCCTTCTAACCATCCCAGCCAGAGGACCAAGTACGCACTGAAGGGTTTACGCGAACCTAACGGCCCCAGGTGAAGTGATCAGTCTGGCGGACGAGGTGGAGGTCCCTGAAACGGAAGTGAACAGTCTGGTTGGTGAGGATCCAGCCCCGACGTCTAAGAACGTATAAGAACGTGTAAGAAGGGGAGAGCTCGATTGAAGCGTCAAGAAACTTCCACTGCGAACGAGGAAATCAAGTGAGTTGAACAGTCTGGCGGAGACACCCTATCGAGGCCGGCGCGAAGTGATCAGGTCTGGCGGACGGAACAATGGCAGCTGGCATGAAGCGCAAGCGTGGGACTGACAAGGGCCAGGTAGAGGGCTCAGACGAAGGGCGGCAAGACACAATCGAGACGCCGCCTGGAATTGAAGGAGAAGCTACACGGCAAGGTACGCATCAAGAAACGCCACCGCCCTCGACTTCCGCTCGACACACGGCTCAAGATGAAGGAGATACTTCTGTCAACTCGTCAAGAAAGCTCGCTCGTGCCGGAAGCCAAGCTGAAGCCCCTGCTCGTTCGGCCTCGAAGAAGAGTGCTGGCTCACACTGGCCGGAAGGGCAGCTCAAGACGTTACGCGTCCTGTACGAGCTGAAGGACCGCAACAAGTGGACGTGGAACCGGTTCGCTGAGGAATTCAACAAGATCAACGAAGTTACCGGACACCCATTGCGTGATGCTAATGCCTGCCGAGCTCGCTGCCAAAGAGATCCAGAGTTGAGGAAGAGTACAGAGCCCAAGCTCACCAAGTGGACGCCTGAGCAAGAAGCGTTTCTGACTGCGGAGAAGAAGGCGAAGACCTCGAACCGAGACATATATGCGAAGTATCTTGATAAGGTTCAGGCTCACGGGTGGGCATCTCGAGAATACAAGACGGTGATGACCAAGCTTTCCAGCATCTCAGAGCGAGATTCGAGTCGCAAGAGCAACCGTTCAAGCGACCAGGGGACGGCCACGGACCGACAAACGCTGACTATGGCGCGCCGAGTATGGCATCCCGACGAAGACGCCGTATTGATGAAGGCTCTACACGCGCATAAGGACGAGGGCGCAGCTATATGTCACGAAGCGATACAGAGCGAGCTCCTGGCCCTCGGAGAACGAGATGGAGTACCCATTGGTGACCGCACCATTGTGGCCATCAATAAACGACTGAACACCTTACGTGATGGGAAGCCCGAAGCGACGAAGCTGCCCAGGCGGTGGACGGACAAGGACGATCAACAGACCCGTCAAGCTATGAAGCAAGAGAAGCGGAAGCGCGGACAAGCAATTAAAGAACTCTCGGCAGCGTTGGAAGTCTCCGAGTTTGCTGTGCGTCGTCGTTGGAAAGAGCTGAAAGTTATCGATAAGGAAGTCGGTGGTTCGACGGAAGAGAAGGAAGCCAGTCCAGGCCAAGGAATTCTCATCGAGCCGTTTGTGTGTGAGGCCAACCAAGGTGGTGCCACTCGGCCAGGGAAGACCGTTGCCCACTCGGGATGCACGATGCCAAGCGCCGTATTGGCTGAGACGCTGCTGGCCCTGCGATCTGACAATGCGGAGGTCGAGAGCGTCGCCGAGAGTGGAGATGAGATCTTGTTCGAGGGCGTGAATGAAGAGTCAGATGATGACGCACCAACGAATGACCCAGTCAGACCTGATGAAGAAGACGTCGACCTTGCCGTGGCACAGGCTCTTGGCGAGGCGACGGCCATCGTGGAATATTGCAGCCAGCAAGCTAGTGAAGAGTCGAAGCAGGACACGGACCAGGGGATGAGCGGCCAAGCAGAGAATCTGCCGACGACCTTAGAGCAAGGAGACGGTGTCAGAGCGACGGATGCGGGCGAGAGCCTTGAAGACAGCGCTACGGTGACCACAGGAACTACTAGAGAAACTCCAGCGCCTAGAGAGACTGAGACCCACGAACTGCAGGCTCCCGGAGGAAGCGTACGCGAAGGTGCCACGGACGAAACGCCTTCAATTCCAGTGTATGAAGGCGTGCCAGCAGATACAGCCGACGTTCCGATTGCTCAAGCTTCGTCCAAGGCAGACGAAGTTTCCGACCACGCACCCGAAGTGATCAGTCTGGCTACCCCATTAGTGGGCGGTGAAGACGAAGTGAACAGTCTGGAGGATTTGCCAGAGGCCACACAAGCTGGAGTGAACAGTCTGGCGGAGGTAGCGAAGGCAACTAACTTGGTCGACCTTTTAGTAGACCCTCCATCTGAAGTGATCAGTCTGGCCAAGGAACCAGTCGCCAGTCGAAGTGTAGTGAACAGTCTGGTCCCTTCCGTGGGGCACACTCCCTCCAGCTTGGAAGACCATGCCGCTGAGAGCATCAAAGGCGGATCCCACGAGATCCGAGGACCTCAAGACCCACCACACGCTGCGCCGATGATAGAAGAGGACGAAGTGGTGTGGCGAAATGCACACGATGGTGCACCACAATACATCACCGTCCGAATTGCTCCAGACCAATCAAGGAAAGTTCTCTCAGCCGACACATGTGATCGTTTGAGAGCAAGTGACCTCGCACCAGACTCCAAGTTGAGGATGTTCTACAAGGACAGTGAGCAGCGCGTGCAAGATATGATTGAAGGCGGCCTAGACAAAATGCGTCTTCCCGACGGTCCGGCACCCCCTGTCGACAAGTGCTTGCTGAGGGAACTAATGCTGGCCGGAACAATCCTCTCGCGTGGCGAAGAATCGCGCGCAATATTCTTGCGGGAGATGTGGACAGACAAGTACGGAGAGTGCCGGGACAAAGACTGCTGCCTAGCGTACGATGTGAACCGCCCGCATTTCCAGTATGAAGGCGAGTGTAGACACTGGCGATATTTCAAGATGCGACGGGTCAACTTCGACTATTTCACGAGCGTGAGAGACTATCTGCTGGCGGGCGCGCTTGCGACGCATCTCGAGATGCTCTACGCCACTGAAGGCCCCGACTTGCCACCCATCAAGCGAGATGCGCAGTGTGTCCGGTTGAGGCTCTCAGGGGGATCGATGACTAATCAGATGTCAGGAGAATGGCCTGGCGGTGGAAGCGAAGGTGACGAACAAGGGAGCAATGGTGCAAGATCGGTGACCCATCTCCAGCCGTTGTTGTGCTCGATGACCACATTATACCTCTCTCTGGACATGACTATGGATCAGCAAGTCTGCGAAGCGCAGCTCTCGCCATGGGATTACGGTGCGGTGGTGGCAGGCGAGAGATACTTGCACGAACGTCAGGTACTGGGTCGCGGGGTGTTGATGAGATCTGGATCCCGGTGGTTTATAGTCACGAACGCGAGTATCACGTCAGCCCAACCAAGCAGACTCGATTTAATGTGGGTTCCGAGGACAAGTCTATTGAACTACGTGCGACGTTTCCTGGCGATAGACCAAGCGGCATCGCGACCTACGCCGCTCGTCGCAGCGCTTGCCATGCGGGACATGCATCAGAAGGAACGCCCGCGACCTCAACAGACCCGAGCGAAGAGAGTGAGGATGTGGACGAAGTCGCTATTCCTGAGACCAAGCCAAATGAGAGTGGTCGAGGAATTTGTTACGAAGACTGGCATCATGCTAGTGCGCGGCCCGTTTGGCTGCGGCAAGACGACGACATTGACGCGCGCGATATCTGTCCACCGTGAGGCGTACCCCAAGGAAGTGATTGCAGTCGTGTCTGAAACGAACGCCGCGATTGATGAAGACCTCCGACGGCTCCGGCAGAAGAACCTAGTGCCCGAAGATGAAATATTGAGGCTCGGAAAGTGTGATGCTCACATGCAAGAGTTTGCAGGGATCTACCTCGACGAACTCATGAAGAAAAGACGGGCGTTAATAGAACGGATATACCCTGACCGGCCCGACATGGTGGCATCCAAATGAAGAAGTACGAAGACCATTTGCTAGCTCGAGCGAAGGTCCTTGTCGCCACATTAGCGACAATGGGGAGTGCGAAATATCAGCATCTAGCGAATCACGTGGTGATCATCGACGAAGGCGCGCAGGTTGCAGAAGCCGCGGTGATCCAAGCTCTTCGCGAAGATACGCACACGCTGCTACTAGCAGGGGACCCCAATCAGCTGCGGGGGTACAGCTCGCTGCCGACAAATTTCGCTGAGAGGTTCCCCGGCGATGAGAGACGGCACAAGCTCAATTGGTCTGTGTTCCACACGTTCGAGCATTGTTACGCGTCTTACGGCATGAAGTTCCCGGGGCTAACGACGGAGGACATTTTTCGGTGTGGACCAGATTTGGTGACACTATTGCAACCCTTTTACGACTACCCGCTGCGCTCCGCTATCAGCAACACTCCAGGATATCTAGTTGGGATGCTGCTACCGCCTCTGCAGGATGACGCAAGTTGGTCTAGGGATGGAATCGAGAACGGACCGCCCCTGCCTCGAGGACCGTCTGCAATATGGCTCGACTCGGGCAACGAAGGTTTTCACCCTGACGGGCGACGGAAATCTGCGAGCGAGGAGAAGTTTGTGAATGTGATTGAACAAGGGCTGGTGATGGAACTGATCATGCGGATCAAGGCGCAACTCAAACTGCAATCCAAGATGACGCACAGAGTGTGGCGCAAGAGTATCCTAGTTATCTCCCCTTACGCGGAGCAGGTCAAGAGATTAAAGGAAGATGCTCTACAGTGGAAAAATCTCTACGAGAATTTCCTAGACGTAGAAGTGAAGACTGTGGACTCAAGCCAGGGGTGCGAAGCTGACATTACGATCACCTTGATGGTGCGTCACGTGAAAATGGGATTCTTGAAGAATAACCCCTCGCGATTGCTGGTGTCCCTGAGTCGTGCCAAGGAGTACATGTTCGTTCTCGCAGATGACCAGACTCTCGCTCAAGACAGCACGTGGGCGAAATTCCGCCAACAAGCGATTGACATGAGGATCACGTACGGGAGGTCGAGATGGACGCCAGAGGAAGCCGGCGCTGTGTTGAAAGACAAGGACCACATGAGGAAGCTGGCCAGCGCTAACGACTCGAGAGTCATTGGCGACGCCCAAAACGCAGTGCTGCTGTAAAGACGGGTGATCCAGGTGTGCTCGCTCTTCTTCGCGGTGCTGGAGCTTCGCAGGGGACGGCTGTGGTATAGCGCCCCGATTCCGCGGGCATGAGTTTCTGCAAGCGCTAGGTGGCCGGTCAGGCGAAGGTGTCCACGACCAAGTCCCAAGGAAGTGATCAGTCTGGCGTACCCTTACTACCCAAGCCAAAACGAAGTGAACAGTCTGGCGCCCAAGTCAAGATTCCGTATTCCAGACTCGGCGGTACAAGGTATCGTATTTCTCTTTATTCAGAAGCCTCACATAAAAACAGTAGGAGTAGGAGCCTTATATTTGACAGATTTCAGTAGGTAGGAACGGGTGCTTGCCACCCAATAACCCACGGAAAGGGGGCGATTCTCCGCCGCTAATTCCGTGGGAGTCAGTCCACAATTTTTCCTCCTTCTCGCAGAAGCCCCCTGATCCTCCCTCAACAGTAGCCCGTCAGTATCTCGAGGAAGTTACTAAGAGTTTCGAAGTGATCAGTCTGGTCGATCGGCCGCCTGTTTTGGGTACAGTCGCGATCCGAAGTGATCAGTCTGGCCGAGGGCCGGGTGGTTTTGCCTGCGCTTCCTGCCAAGTTCCCCGTAGATCTCCAGGAGCTTCATCGTCTCCAAGCCGTTCTTTCTCGCTGCCTCTAGACTTGTGAGGGTCTAGTTGTAGTGTCGTGTCAGAGTTTCGGGTCTCCGCTTCAAAGAAGTTGTGATATCCGGGTCTGAAGCGAGTGTTCGAAGCACGCAAGATCCACCCCTTTCCTGAGAATATTGTTGCCGTCGGTGACTCAAGAGCGAGCCTACGTACGCCAGGTGCCCGTTTTTGATTCTGCCACACGACAGAGGCCCCCTAGGGAATGGAAGCTATATTATATTGCTTCGATTAGACTCAGGTGTAGGCCATCGGGTTTGTGTGTGCAACAATGAATACTTTGATTCGATGGGTTTGGGGCCTCCAAGAATTCTGGGTGATATGAAATGTAATAATAAACAGTTTCAAGGGACCTATGATAATTATTGTGGTTTATGGAGTCTGCTGTATCTTTATAGCAAACAACACAATCAACCAGACTTATTCAGAAATTTTTACGACTTGAATACAGAAGTTTCGCTTCTTTAATATAATTATGAATGGAATCAGACGTTATAGAGATACTGGAGTTAATGAAGTTGCTCCAAAAGATGATCATAGAATTGATGCGATAATGAAAGAATTGGAGTATCTTCGCTCTGAATTAGCTCAAAAAAAGGTTGAAACATCCATTTCAAAATACTTTAATGAAGAGATATTTACAAAAGATAGAGAAGATTTACTCAAGGATGGATTTGTTAGTAAGGGAGACTACCTGGAAATCCCATTAACAATATTGAATGTCAGATACAAACAATGGTGCATCGATACTGGACATAATCGTATGTTGCGTAAAGCAATCATTGAGAACATCCGAAATGATAAAGTTGATGGAGTTGTGTTCAAATATTATGACGGATACGACAAAATACGTGTTTTTCCTAGTTAGTGTGCTTTTCGTTGATATTCTGACACTGTGGGTTCCAGAGGAACCCGAGGCATCTCTGATGCCGGCTCTTGATAGCTGCACTTATTAAATCAATTTCCTTACAGAGCTGTATTATTTCAGATGCTGAATGCTTTTCTATTTTGGGGTACTCATATAAATCACTCATTATTTCGGTATCTACCGGTTCATTGAGCTGGACATCATCAACATAACCAGTATCATCGGTATCGGATAGATACGTAATATCCATGCTTTTTGTGTCTATATAGATAAATATATTTTGTATCTCCAGTTGTTCAATCACCCAAATGGGTACTGTCAAAAACCCAACGTTGGGTTGCACCGTTTGATTGGCTGAAATACGAATAGAGAGAACGCCCCTCACTCGCAGAAAGCAATTGGAAACATGCTCAAGCTGTTCTGCGCGCTCGTTGGCGTGAAGGGAAACGCGTTCTCCGTGACGATCGATGCGAGCGAGTCTGTGGATGACTTGAAGAAGGCCATCAAGAAGGAGAAGGAGAACAAGATCAAGTGTGATGCAGATGAGCTCGAGCTGTTCCTCGCCAAGAAGGGCGACGACACGTGGCTCGAATCAAGCACAGATGATGTGAAGAAGCTCAAGAAAGGGGAAAAGACTGCTCTAATCGAAGCGCTGACACACGAAGACAATGAACTGCAGGGAGAGTCTGGCCTTCAGAAGGTGTTGAAGGATATGCCTGAGCCGTCCACCGATCAAATCCACGTGTTGGTGGTGGTTCCCAAGCAGGAAGCCGCCCAAGCTGTTTCACAAGCTGGCGTTTTCGATCGCTGCAGTGATCAATTCTTCTCACAATTCACCAGGGTTGACGAAGTCGACAGTTGGCTCGAGTTTCCGTCGTTGCTGCCGTTGACTGAACGTCATAAGCTCTACGTCCGTGCCTCGTATAAAGTCATCGCGGAACAAGCGTTGTTGAAAGTGGATCCAAGTCGCCGCAAGTATGCAGTCATCACTGGCACGCCTGGCATTGGAAAATCAGTGTTCGTCTACTATGTGATGTGGAGGTTGGTCAAGGATAAGAAACGGGTGTTGTTTCTCACTGCAGCACCACCAATCTACTTCGATGGCAGGTCGATGTTGATCTGCAATCAACTGCCTTTTGCTGGAAATCGCCATTTCTGGTCGGTCGATTTGTGGTGCCTCGTTGATTCAGTCGACCCAACTATGATTCCTGGGTTCCCCATTCTTCATTGCTCGACTCTGCTCGTGAGTACACCGCGACGAGACTGCATTGGTGAATTCAAGAAGCTCGTACCGACTCCAGATGTGTTCTACATGCCACTGTGGACCAAGGAAGAGCTGGCGACAATTGCTTCACTGTATCCAACTGCGGCAGATGTGTGGGATAATCGATTTGAGTGCTTGGGTGGTGTACCTCGTCTGGTGATGCAAGACATTCAATCCGACCCAGAAGCTTTGCTGATTTCCGCATGCAGCAGTTGTTCTCTCGATGATTGCATTATGCTGGTGTCCATCTACTCGGAGATCAATTCGAAGACCAAGATCATTCAGGCGTTGATTCACATCCACAGTCAAGAACCATATCGAGAGTACAAAGTTGCGTACGCATCAGAACTGGCGATGCAAGTGATCGCTCGAACAAAGTGGCGATCCGATCGCACGAAGATGCAAAGCCTTTTGGGGTCGTGCGATGGAAACCCGCTCGCACAATCGCTGTGCGGATACATCTTCGAGCCTCATGCGATGGATCTGTTGGAGCAAGGTGGGACTTTCGTGTGTCGGAGGCTGTTGTCTGGAGCTGAAATGCGAAAGCGCGACACAGCCAAACGCAAACGAGGCACCCCAGATAGTGAAGACGAAGAGACCATCGACATTCCACGTTCCTTGCAACCACGACAAACAGTGGATCGTGTGAAAGTCGGTCAACTTGCAAATCAGCTGTACGTGCCACGGACATCGAACTATACTGCCATTGACGCGTGGATGCCGCACGTCGGTGGTTTTCAAATGACGGTGGGAAGGAAGCACGAGATCAGGGCCGGTGCGGCAGATGATCTGGGGAAACTGGGTGCCAACGGCAATCGGCTCTACTTCTTGCTTCCACCGCTATACTACCAGTCGTTCACGAAGAAGACACCACAAACCATCGAGCAGTTTGCGATACTGATACCTTATCCGGAAGTGGTTTAACACAATCTTCTTATCATCCTTCATAACCTCTCGAACTCGTTAACGTCTGTTTGCCGTCGATTTGCCGTCGATTTGTTGCTGTAGTGCAGTTGGCCAAAGATTTGTATACTGATCAATGGAAGGACAGCACCTCAATTTCTCTATAACCTTGCAAACTCGCTCATTTGTGTGATTGATGTGTTGATACAGATGGCTGGGACTTATCAAAAAAACTAAATAATTTAACCATTAAATTCACCCAAGTTTTTCTTCAGTGACGGACATTTATTCATGATATACTCATTTTTACACATCCAATTGAAATATTGCTTATCGTTTTCAACAATCCACTTTACGGATTTGTTCTTATGCTTGCCCCACCGCATGATATAGCTATCGTCTCCATCTTGGAACTTGTCGTCCAAAAATCGTTTGATATCCGATTCTTCCGATTGTTGGTTGTATAACCATCGACAGTATGATGCATCTTGATCATATACTTCCTCAAGATCCTTTCCTTTGTATTTTCCGAACTCTAAAATAACAGACATTTATGTGTAGTGTATGATGTATCCCTATATATAACTTACTAATTTTATGTCAGAATTGAAAAAAAATATCTATGTATTTGCACCCCATTGTTTTATTGACTCTTTACCCATTCACAATGTTTTATTGTTTTAGAGTGTGTAGAATATCCACTTTTACTGGTTGTGCTTCCACACCCACATTGTATTTTCTGCTTGTATTTATTATTAACCATCTCCCTGTACCATTTTTTATGATGATCTGTTTTAGTATGGTCTAACTTTTCCAAATTCTTTACTTTTATACCACACCCACATTCGATCACATAATTGGGGAAGTCGGGGTCTTTAACCCATTCTTGATGGAAAGATGTTTTTTCGTGAGATGGTAAATTTCTACGTTGAATATTCAAACCACATCCGCATTTGACCAGTTCTTTCATCTCCGGACTATTTGACCAATCATCTATATTGGCCAATCATCGTCGACTGGAACATCGTATTTTGACCAATAATCTATTTTGGCCAATCATCGTCGACTGCAACAAGGTCAAGTTATCATGGACGGCGATCATCCGGTTATGAACCTCCTGGAGGGGTTGACACACTCCATCCATGAGCTCACCCGAAACATGGCCAACCAAAACCATGAGTTCCGTGCGGTTATGTTGGAGCAAGTACAACAACAACAACATGGACGTGAGTTCAAGATTGAAGGGGCATCTATGCCAATGTTCCACGGTCGGCCAGACGACAGTGTCGATGAGTACATCTTTGAGGCCAAGTTGTTCATGAGAGGCAAGAACATTGACTACCAGCTCCACGAGAATCAAGCTCGAGTCGTGGCCATGCTAGCTAGCAACCTCCGTTCTGGAGCTGCATCGTGGTACCATAGTCGGGTTGTGGTCGACCAAATGCCAATCACGACGATCGACGAGTTCGAACAGGCACTCACGGATGAGTTCATTCCGCCCGACCAGCAGCAACGTCTCCGCGCTGCCCTCCGTATGTGCCGACAGACGGGCCACGTGGACGACTACGTTGCGCGCTTCAGAAAGATCATCGCCCAAGTGCGTGAAATGTCGCAACTGGACAAAGTAGATCGCTTTGTAGAGGGCCTGAAGCCAGAAACAAAGAAGGAAGTGAACTACCTACGTTGCACGACTCTGCGAGATGCCATCGCGGCGGCACAAGCGTATGAGAGAGCCCACTTTGGTGTCGAACGACCACCGAGACGCGCTCGACCGCATCTCGACTCTGGTGCCGAACCGATGGACATTTCATACGCCGGTGTCCTCAAGCCAACCAAGGAACAGTGCCGTACTCAAAACCTGGGCTTTTATTGCCGCGAAACTGGTCATCGCATTGCTCAGTGCCCAAAGCGTCGTCAGGGAAACGACGCTGCTCAACGGATGTAAGTGGAGTGTCCGTTGAGCAATCCATTCAAGTATCAGAAGAATCTCCAACTCAGAAATCAGAAGAATGCGCGGTCGAGTTTGACATGGAGGCCGCAGAAACCGGTGCTCGATCGGTCGTTGGGTCCAGTGTGTGCTCCGTGGAGATTGATGTCGATGTGGCCGAGGGCCAATCCGAGTCGTTGTTGTTTGTGGACGCGACTATTCAGGGTAAATCAGTGCGAATGTTGGTGGATTCCGGTGCGTCGCACACGATCATCAAATCTGGGCTGTTAAAGCCACCCGAGCTGAAGAAGCACACTATGGTGACTGCACGTGATTTTCAAGGTCAGCCACGGTCTCGGCAATGTCTGGAGTACTCGGTGCCTATCGGTGTCCAAGGCCAAGTCTCGTTGGTACCAGTCATCGAGTGGCCATTGCAACAATCGTTTGATGGGATATTGGGTCAATCATGGCTGCAGGTCGCGAATCCTCACATTGATTGGGCCACCCGCAAGTTAGTTATGGCGCCCACGACAAGTGTGGAGCCATCCCGCACTCCCTCGGACTCAACACCAACACGGCACCTTGTGGTATAGCGCCCCGACTCCGCGGGCATGAGTTTCTGCAAGCGCTAGGTGATCAGTCAGGCGAAGGTGTCCACGACCAAGTCCCAAGGAAGTGATTAGTCTGGCGTACCCTTAGTACCCAAGTCAAGACGAAGTGAACAGTCTGGCGCCCAAGTCAAGATTCCGTATTCCAGACTCGGCGGTACGATTTATCGTATTTCTCTTTATTCAGAAGCCTCACATAAAAACAGTAGGAGTAGGAGCCTTACATTTGACAGATTTCAGTAGGTAGGAATGGTGCTTGCCACCCAATAACCCACGGAAAGGGGGCGATTCTCCGCCGCTAATTCCGTGGGAGTCAGTCCACAATTTTTCCTCCTTCTCGCAGAAGCCCCCTGATCCTCCCTCAACAGTAGCCCGTCAGTATCTCGAGGAAGTTACTAAGAGTTTCGAAGTGATCAGTCTGGTCGATCGGCCGCCTGTTTTGGGTACAGTCGCGATCCGAAGTGATCAGTCTGGCCGAGGGCCGGGTGGTTTTGCCTGCGCTTCCGGCCAAGTTCCCCGTAGGAGTTCTCCAGGAGCTTCATCGTCTCCAAGCCGTTCTTTCTCGCTGCCTCTAGACTTGTGAGGGTCTAGTTGTAGTGTCGTGTCAGAGTTTCGGGTCTCCGCTTCAAAGAAGTTGTGATATCCGGGTCTGAAGCGAGTGTTCGAAGCACGCAAGATCCACCCCTTTCCTGAGAATATTGTTGCCGTCGGTGACTCAAGAGCGAGCCTACGTACGCCAGGTGCCCGTTTTTGATTCTGCCACACGACAACTGGTGCGTATGCCAGGAGCGGAGCCGTTAGCTGTTACGATACACGATGAGAAGATGGAAGAGAAGGCAGAGATGCGGCAAGGTCAAGTCACAGACCCGAAGAATGTTTCGATCCGCCTCGTTGTTCAGAGCGCGGTCCATGACACAACTCGGGTGTACCGACTGTCAGAAGCGAACGAAATCGGTCTTCGGTATCAACGACAGGTGTTGAAGATGCCGTCCGACTCAGAATGCTGGTTTTCCCTGTATGAAATTACGAAAGTAGGGCCTGCGACATTCTTTGCCGGTTCGCGACTGAGGGCGTCCACCTACGACTTCGCGACGATTGACGAAGCGATTGATTTTGTGGAGAAGATGTTGACGTCATGCGGTTACAATTTGTATCGGAGAAGCAATTACCAAGATGCAGTCTACCTGAATCCAGAACGGATGGCGCAGGACATGGGCTACATGATGTCAGTTCTGCTTGCCGAGTATGAGTGGGAGACCAGCGTTATCCAATATCGGGAGGAGGACACAACGTTCGAACCGAAGTACATGGTCGTTGCTGACGTAGCCCACACTCCGCAGACCAAGCCGGCGAAGCCGCGCTCGATGAAACGTTTTGATGAAGAATCCAGCTCAGATGAAGAAATTCAGCTCGAGAGTCCAATCAGGAAGAAGCTGGAGTTTGCCAGTGATGAAGGATCCTTCTCCTCCCCCACGGATAAGATCAAGCGAAAGAATAACCCGCTGGCGACGAAGCTGATGGCGCTGACGGCCGGAGGGATGTTGTCGATGGATGAGCTATCAGAAGTGATACAAGCGCTGAGCCCAGATACCACGAAGCGAGTTGCGGCCACGCGAGCCCCGGCGAAACAGGCTCGAGGCGCTAAGAAAGGATTCGCGCGTCTAGAAGATCCCGAGTCTGACGACGGTGAACAGGACGAATCATCTGACGAAGAAGCATTCAAGCGCGTCAAGAAACCAGTCAAGAAGTCGAAGAAGCCAGTCAAGCGCAGTGCTCGCCATCCAGATATGGAAGATGAGCTCGGTCTTTCAATGTATGAAGATTCCGACTCGGATGTGTCTGGACCTCGACGACGTGATCGACACGTGACAACGGTCATCCAGAATGTCAATGTGAAGTCGTTCAGTGGTGCCAAGGTTTTCCCGGAAGAAGCCAAGGCGTGGCTCTCGAAGTTTCTTCACATCGCTGATCTGTCCAACTGGTCCAATCGCCAACGTCTCGGTTCGTTCGTAGACGCTCTCACGGGTCCGGCGAGGTATTGGCAGAAGCAGCTCCCTTCGTCAACGAGGAAGAAGTGGAAGCTCACGATGAAGGCCTTTTATCGAAAGTATTGCACTGAGAGCACGCCATCTACGCTCACGTACTATCGTCTAACTCAGAAGCCCGATGAATCTGCGCTGGACTACTTCTATCGCTTTAACGCAGCAGGTCTTCGCGCGCGCATCGATTTCCGTGTAGACGACGACGATGACGAAGATCGTATCCCGGTCGATTTGAAGGATCACATTCAGCAGTTCTTCGACACGCTCCATGACAAAGCTGTTCAGTCTCAATTCCGTTACAGCAAGTACAAGTCGATCGACAAGCTCGAGGAGAAGCTCGAGATGTACGAGAACTCTCAAGCGAAGCCAACGCCTAAGAAACAGGCCAAGAAGCAACCGGAAGAGAGCAATGACCCACCTCCTGCAGCCAGTAAGGTCAATGCAGGTCAGAGGCAGCAAGGCTCTAATGGTGGAAGTCAAGCTCATCAGACTGGTGGAAACAGCAATGAGGTCCGCTGTGAACATTGTGGCAAGTCCGGACATACTAAGGAAAGCTGCTTCCAACTTCATGAGTGTGATTTTTGTGGAGTGACTGGTCACGCGATTCAAGTCTGCCGTGCTTTCACCGAGAAGATGAAGATGCTCAGCCCAAAGCTCAAGACCGGCGGGATTACTGTGGATGATCTCGTTCGGCAGTTAAACCGCTAGCCCCGCAGCGCTCTGCCAGTGCTGTACGTGACGGAGACGTCGCGGCGACTTTGCATGTGAAGAAGATCCGGCGCAAATCGAAGAAATACCAGAAACAAAAGGCGCCTTACATTGATGAAGAAAGTGTTCACGTGGAAAATGGAGCGAAGAAACATGAAGAAACAAGTTATGATGACACTGTGCATGAAGAACGGAACGTGTATGAAGATACAGTCAAGGATGTCACGCTACCTGCGGTGTTTGAATCGGTAGTGTCGACTGTGGATGAGAAACAAGAAGAAACAAGTGATGGAAACTGTGTATGTGAAGATGTATATATGAGAGAAGCAGTTGGTGATGAAGATGAAGAGTTGCATGTGCTATGGTGCCCAATTGAGCCAATTGAAGAAGGTGATGAGGGCGCTTGCGACAAAGATGCTGATGAAGAAGATATGAAGATGCCAAATGGTGCTCGAGATATATCTCTGCAAAGAAAGGTAACTCACATTCGTCTCGTTGGTGATGAACGACGAGGGTGGTGGAAGAACCACGAATTGTCAACGAACGAGAAGATACAAGCCTTCGTGCATGGTGCTGTTGAAGGACTCGAGATTCCGTTGATGCTGGATTCGGGAGCGAACATCAGTCTGTTACACACCAACTTGGCACGTAAGTTGGGGTTGAGAGTGCGGGCGTTCGAGGACTCGAGTGAATTCTTCGGTGTGAGCGAGGAACCGATGCAAGCACACGGAAAGGTCGTGGTGAAGATCCGGCTGGGAGAGTTCGTGGTGTACGAAGTCGAGATGTGGGTGGCTGAGTTTGAAGCTCACTCGTTAATTATTCTCGGCACCGACTTCATGATGTGCGCTGGGCTGAAGATCGACTTGGGCAAGAAGCGGTGTGAAGTGCCTGACGAAGATGCGTTGCCGCTGCTGAGTTATGATGATCTGCGCTGTGAGGCGTATGCGGCTTCGTATGACGCGGTGCGCTTGGCTGTGAATATGCCGCTCCTGCGTGGCAGCGACGTTGCTGTGCTGGTTGCTGGGGAGACCCGCCTCGAAGTGATCGGTCTGGAGTCGAGCAAAGGAGGGGCCACTAAAGAGGCGAGTACGGAGCCGAATAGAGGCGCGGTCACCGAAGCGATCAGTCTGGCGGAATGTCTCAATCATGAAGAGGCCGAAGTGATCAGTCTGGTCCAGGGCAGAGCGGGAGCAACTGAAGTGAACAGTCTGGCGGGTGAGCGAGCGTCTTCCCAGGTTTGCATGCTGGACGAACCCCCCCCCCCCCCTGAAGATCTGGATCAGTCGAAGTTTGCAAGAGAAGTCTACGTCCATGAGGGGGTAGAGATGTCAGTTGAGAGCATGAAAGAGCAGCTTGCGTTGCTACCTGAGTTTGACGAGGCCCCGCTGGTGGAAGTCGACATGAGTGAAGCTGACATCGGCGACGAGGAGACGACGGCCGAGGAGATTGAGATGATCAGAGAAACGTTGGAAGCAAGGTCCGCTAGCTTTATTAGCTCCGGGAACGCTCTACCGCCGCCAGCGAAAGGAGTCGTGTGTGACGTGGACGTCGGGGACGCGAAGCCGATCGCTCAAGCCGCGAGACGAGTGCCGCCGCACCTGCTGGGAAGATTGTATGAGTTACTGCGCGGCCTTCTCCGACAAGGTTTGATAAGATATTCGAACTCACCATGGGCATCACCGATCGTCATTGTGCTGAAGAAGAACGGGAAAGACATCCGCCTTTGCATCGACTATCGTCTGGTGAATCGACTAACGAAGCTGATGGTGTACGCGATGCCACTGATAGATGATCTGCTCGACAATTTTGAAGGGATCATGTGGTTTTGCTCCTTGGATAATGCGAGCGGATTCTGGGCTGTACCTTTAACGGTCCGCGCGCGACTTGTGACTGCATTTATATGCCCGCTCGGACACTTCGAATGGACGAGGATGCCTCAAGGGTTGAAGAATGCCCCACAGATCTACCAGCGCATGATTGATAACGCGCTGTGGAGCATGGTGAGACGACTCAGCAACCGTGATGTGAGATTCAAGGCTGTCGGGTGGACGGAGGACGAGTTAGATGACATGGAGGCCCAACGAGAGAAGGAGCGCATCGACATTGACGTACCGCTGAAGCGAGACGTATTTCATCGAGGTGAGCCACAGGAGTCGGATGTACTGCCGGTGATCAAGCGCCGATCATACATTGATGATATCACCTTTGGGGCAACGACGTGGTCGGAGATGAACGTGATGCTGCAGTGTCTGCTCGATGCATTTCAATACTGGGGAGTGACCGTGAGTTTGCGGAAGAGTTCGTTTGGAAAAAAGTCAGTTGAGTTCCTCAGTCACGTGATCTCGCGAGAAGGGTTGATGAGCGCCCCAAGAAACCTCGAGTCGATCAGGCAGATGCCGTTTCCGTCGACGCAGAAAGGGTTGCAGCGATTCATCGGCAGCCTGATTTATTACCACAAGTTTATCAGCAACTTTGCGACTTATGCGGCAGTCCTGTATGAGGTCACTGACCTGAGACTGAGAGATGGGAGCCAACTTGATCATGCAAAGAGAGCCTTCGAAGAACTGAAGATGAAGCTATGCGACGCGCCTCTTCTGCGCCATGTTGAACGCGGACGAGAGCTTGTTATAGTGCTGTACACGAACAAGTGGGCTTTCGGAGCATCAGTTTGCCAAGAGCACGACGGGATTCTACATCCAGTTCGATTTGTGAGTAAAGTTTTCAAGGATGCAGAGACTCGGTATACGCCTGCAGAACAAGAAGTGTTAGCTCTGCTGAAGACGCTCCACGTCGCGAGTCACTACCTGCTCGGCCAACCGATTGTAGTGTACGCGAGATACTCTACCATGAAGTGGGTCTTCACGTCGAAGAGTCTGACCGGTCGTACCATCCAGTGGGCCGCCATGTTGTCGCCATGGAGCTTGACAATTATTCGAAGCGATGAGACTCCCGCCGGTTTGATGGCAGTGTTGGCAGCATCGATAACACCTGCAGAACAAATGGATGCAATACTCGAAGACATCGCGCCGATGAAGACAATTAAAGATATACCAGTCATTCGACCCTTCCCTGATCTACGAAGAAATGCAGACGGATACGTGCTCACGTTCGATGGGGCAGTCAAGTTGAAGGGTACCCGGTCTGGCACGTTTGGTATGATCCTATGGAAACTGCCTGAGTGGAAGGTGGTTGCCGCGGAATATGATGTGAAGGAAGGGCTTACCGTGAACGACAGTGAATATCACGGCCTGCTCGGCGCACTCGAACTGGCAACGACGCGGGGTATCAAGGAGGTGCTCGTGTGTGGCGACTCCCGCCTGGTAATCGGGCAGGTAAACGGTGACCTTCGGTGCAATCAAGCGTCGCTACAAGTCTGGCCGAATCGGGCAAAAGAGCAGCTCACCTTGTTCGACAGTGTGAGTTTCATTCACATCGCGCGTAAGTACAACCAGGCGGCAGACTTCCTCACCAGGGAGGCCATGCGATCCCAGTCGAGAGGCTCGGTCACTGATGATGCGCGCTTGCACGACTTGGAGCTTTTGAACACTCTCCCGGAGTTGTTGTACCGCGTGGATGATGAACACGTGTACGAAGGAAAGCTGGAGGCGGAACCGGGGGCCACTATAATGGTAAGGCGAGTTGACCAGTCTGGCCACAAGGCTGAGCCAAATTCAGGTCAACTGATCAGTCTGGATTCGACTACCACCCGTGCAGAGTCAAGCGAACAGTCTGGTGAAGAATCGCAGTCAGCGTTGGAAGAGAAGAGCGAATTCGCGCCAGTCAAAGTGGCGAGCGGGCGCCAGGTGGCGGGATTGTATGACGGTTCAATCTACGAAGTGTTTGTTGTCGACACGAGAAAGCGGACGAGGTCGAAGAAGGAGAGCCACACGAAGAAGCAAAAAGAAGGGTCGAACGCAGCTGACATTGGGACATTCGAGGATGATGGATCAAAGCCGGCCAGAGAATGGACACCATTGCATGTGAGCGGGGAGATGCTAAGTCAAGCTCAGGTGGAGAGGTTCCGACGAGTGGCGGCAGCGCAACGCCGAGATGAATGGTGCAAGCAGGTAATCGCGTATCTCGAGGGCAATGAGGAGGAGTTCTCTTCGTCGACCGCGCTCAAGCGGGTAGCGCGGATCGCTGTCCTATATGTGCTCGATTCAGATGGGGTGTTGTACTACTCCCCCCAAGGAGGGAAATCGGAAGCTTTGAAGATGCGATTGGTAGTGCCGGACACTCTGCAGAAAGATTTATTATGCGCCTATCATGAAGAACTCGGGGCTGGTGCACACCAAGGTGTGGGGCGTGTGTTCGAGCGAATGCGCCGTCTATACTACTGGAGAGGCATGTATGCGGATGTAGAATGGTATGTTGCCTCGTGTGAAGACTGCGCCACTGCGAAGGGCAAGCCCCGATACAAAGGTCGGTCCAGTGGCAATATTGTCGCGACCAGGCCATTTCAGGTGCTCGCTATGGATTTCGCGATTCCCCTCCCCAAGACGTACAACGGAAATGAAGCCATGCTCTGTTGCATCTGCCTCTCCTCAGGTTTTGTAATTCTCATTCCGATGGCCGACACGACAGCGCAATCCGTCGCAGAGGCGTATTTGAGTGGGGTATTCAAGCGATTTGGGGCCCAAGAAATGATTCGACACGACCGCGACCCACGCTTCATGAGTTCTGTATTCAAGCGATTCAACCGCATGATGAATCAGAAGCAGCGCCCGACACTAGCTTATCGACCGCAAGCGAATGGAAAACAGGAACGTTCTGTGCAGACTGTGGTAAGGGCGATCAAGTGCTATATTGCTGATGCGGAGCAGAAGAACTGGGATGAATATGTTCAGCAGCTTGAGTTGGCCCTCAACACGTCAGTGAGTCTACAGCACAAGCAGACTAGTTTTTATCTGGTGCATGGCTGGGATGCACGAACGCAACTAGAAGCAGCGATTCCCCCCAAGGATGGCACGCTCAAGGAACGAAACGCACTTGAATGGCGGCAGAAAATTGCAAAGCAGCATGAACAAGCCCAGGCGCACGCCGAATTTATTCAGCAGAAATTAATGGAAGAACGTGCGAGGAAGAACAACGAGCAGGCCGACGAGAATCTGCAGTCGACGGTGAGAACGGAGTATCAGCCAGGTGAGCTTGTGTGGCTGTATCACGTTTTGGTCAAGGAAGGACTCGTGAGGAAGCTATCGCACCTGTGGCATGGTCCATATCAGATAGAAGAGCGTGTCAGTGAGTCGGTGTACAAGCTAAAGTTCGATCGGAGCGAGAATCAAGTCATGCCGATGATCCATATCTCCCGGCTCAAGCCATTCGTCTCAAGGATGCGGAGGCCACGTGAAAAGATTGAGAGCATTCAAGACCTCGAGTTGGACGAAGCTCTATTGCCTGAGGATTCGTGGTACGAAGAAGGTGTTGATGACGAATATGAGGTGGAAAAGGTGGTCGACTGCCGATATAAGAAGCGGACGAGGAACGGTAGACGAATGCGCGAGTACTTGATCAAATGGGTCGGTCACGAGGAGCCTACATGGGAGCCGGAAGAGAATCTACACTGCAACGCTCTGCTATACGAGTTCGACGCAAGACGGGCATGGGAGAACCGCAAGGAGGCCGCTCAAACTACTCATGAGGAAGAGGTCGATGAGAGTGATTCGAGTGACGAGTAGAGAGTGACCTGGCGAAGTGACCAGTCTGGTGTGAGAAGGTGCTCGGCGAAGGGACCAAGTGAACAGTCTGGCCGGAGCGAGGTCACAAGAATGAGGGGACGAGACTGAAGGTGCGCGGCGAGATGATGCGGAGCGCCGCGACTGAAGGAGAGACGCTGAGGAAGGAAAGATGATGAGGAGAAGGAGAAGAAGAAAGAGCTGAATCGAAGTACAGCTCTATAGTGACCTGACGCGGATCGAGTACGTGGTAAGGTCAAGTTCTGGGGTTGAAAGGTGGATCAAACCCACTGTACAGCCTGCGATGGAATCCGGCGCCGGGGGCCCAAGTTGGCTGCGGAATGCTGAGGTGCGGACCCGAGTTGGTTGCACAAGAAATCGCGAAGTTGACATGTGATGAACAAGTTTCAAGGAGTTACGTTTTGTGGTGAGCGCATTCTGCCATGGGTATGCGGTGGATGCATCAAGAATGAATATTGTATTGTTGACATGGAAGCTACAAGCCTTAGGCGGTGCCAGTGCACTGGGTTGACCGAAAGGGGCTACGTCTTGACACGGAGACTGTCCGGCGAGACGACAATTGAGGCGATGTGGTGGGCGAGGTGGCGAGTGAAGCGCATGTTTGGAATCTGGCTGTCTGATCAACTACCGGACGAAGAACAGAAGCGAGCGCACGCACGTGTCAGCGAAAGTGGTGATCTGCTGTTGAGCCTGATCAGCGAAGCAGTATGGGAAGCGCGGACGTTGACCACCCCTGTCGTAGAAGCCTTAGAAAGAAACGAGAGAGTTAGGAGGACTCGGAGCGGATCGAACCCGCCGAGAGAAACAAGCGAGTTGAGACGGTTTGACGCGGACTGAATCCGCCAAGAAGCCGCGGCGTTGTCGAACTGAAGGGCTCATTCGAGTGGATCAGTCTTGATGCGCCGGTTGAGAGGGATGAGGTGATGCAGCGGAGAGAGGAGAGAGGAAGCGTCTGTGCATGTGCGAAGAAAATGGTGAAGATGAGGTGACTGATGACAAGCGAGATGTGATCGACGAGGAGGCCCGTGCGCCAGAGAGGAACGAAGCGGTATGGATGTCAGAGAGGAAGAGCGCACCTTTGTAGTGTGGCGCGGCCTGCGTTGATGATGTGAAGATGACTGGGGACGACTCGAACTCGTAGGGCGAAGCGCGGTGACGAATGGCGCCGGAGGCAAGAGACCTGTTTGGTTGATGATTGGTGCGACTTGGCTTTAAATACTGGACCCAAGGGAAGCGAAGTGATCAGTCTGGCCAGGCTTGTTAGGGATCGGTCTGGTCGGTTTCGGTGAAGTGATCAGTCTGGTCACCATGAGGGGAAGGATCAGTCGAAATCGGTGTCTATGACGGTGAACGCAAGTGAAGGAGCAGAAACGGTGTGTGAACATGGCTATTCGTCTTATCCGAATGATGGCAGCGCCTATGAGTACGTGTCCGCTGTGGTCGACAACGGCTTGACAGAGCGCGGGCGGCGCTGGCATGGAGGGTGAGAAAAAAGCGTTAGCAGCCGTCAACAAATCGATGTTCTTCGCCGACGATAATTACCTTGGACGACGTTAAGGGACTGTGTGAACTTGGAGCAGCAAGCGGGAGTGATCATGGAAGGAGATGGCAGCGCGGGTGGAGGCCGAGAACGAGCGGCGGGCTTGGCGCACCAAGGCGCGTCGAGAAACTTCAGGCTCGATCAAGAAATGGGAGAGGCCGGCCTTCTAACCATCCCAGCCAGAGGACCAAGTACGCACTGAAGGGTTTACGCGAACCTAACGGCCCCAGGTGAAGTGATCAGTCTGGCGGACGAGGTGGAGGTCCCTGAAACGGAAGTGAACAGTCTGGTTGGTGAGGATCCAGCCCCGACGTCTAAGAACGTATAAGAACGTGTAAGAAGGGGAGAGCTCGATTGAAGCGTCAAGAAACTTCCACTGCGAACGAGGAAATCAAGTGAGTTGAACAGTCTGGCGGAGACACCCTATCGAGGCCGGCGCGAAGTGATCAGGTCTGGCGGACGGAACAATGGCAGCTGGCATGAAGCGCAAGCGTGGGACTGACAAGGGCCAGGTAGAGGGCTCAGACGAAGGGCGGCAAGACACAATCGAGACGCCGCCTGGAATTGAAGGAGAAGCTACACGGCAAGGTACGCATCAAGAAACGCCACCGCCCTCGACTTCCGCTCGACACACGGCTCAAGATGAAGGAGATACTTCTGTCAACTCGTCAAGAAAGCTCGCTCGTGCCGGAAGCCAAGCTGAAGCCCCTGCTCGTTCGGCCTCGAAGAAGAGTGCTGGCTCACACTGGCCGGAAGGGCAGCTCAAGACGTTACGCGTCCTGTACGAGCTGAAGGACCGCAACAAGTGGACGTGGAACCGGTTCGCTGAGGAATTCAACAAGATCAACGAAGTTACCGGACACCCATTGCGTGATGCTAATGCCTGCCGAGCTCGCTGCCAAAGAGATCCAGAGTTGAGGAAGAGTACAGAGCCCAAGCTCACCAAGTGGACGCCTGAGCAAGAAGCGTTTCTGACTGCGGAGAAGAAGGCGAAGACCTCGAACCGAGACATATATGCGAAGTATCTTGATAAGGTTCAGGCTCACGGGTGGGCATCTCGAGAATACAAGACGGTGATGACCAAGCTTTCCAGCATCTCAGAGCGAGATTCGAGTCGCAAGAGCAACCGTTCAAGCGACCAGGGGACGGCCACGGACCGACAAACGCTGACTATGGCGCGCCGAGTATGGCATCCCGACGAAGACGCCGTATTGATGAAGGCTCTACACGCGCATAAGGACGAGGGCGCAGCTATATGTCACGAAGCGATAGAGAGCGAGCTCCTGGCCCTCGGAGAACGAGATGGAGTACCCATTGGTGACCGCACCATTGTGACCATCAATAAACGACTGAACACCTTACGTGATGGGAAGCCCGAAGCGACGAAGCTGCCCAGGCGGTGGACGGACAAGGACGATCAACAGATCCGTCAAGCTATGAAGCAAGAGAAGCGGAAGCGCGGACAAGCAATTAAAGAACTCTCGGCAGCGTTGGAAGTCTCCGAGTTTGCTGTGCGTCGTCGTTGGAAAGAGCTGAAAGTTATCGATAAGGAAGTCGGTGGTTCGACGGAAGAGAAGGAAGCCAGTCCAGGCCAAGGAATTCTCATCGAGCCGTTTGTGTGTGAGGCCAACCAAGGTGGTGCCACTCGGCCAGGGAAGACCGTTGCCCACTCGGGATGCACGATGCCAAGCGCCGTATTGGCTGAGACGCTGCTGGCCCTGCGATCTGACAATGCGGAGGTCGAGAGCGTCGCCGAGAGTGGAGATGAGATCTTGTTCGAGGGCGTGAATGAAGAGTCAGATGATGACGCACCAACGAATGACCCAGTCAGACCTGATGAAGAAGACGTCGACCTTGCCGTGGCACAGGCTCTTGGCGAGGTGACGGCCATCGTGGAATATTGCAGCCAGCAAGCTAGTGAAGAGTCGAAGCAGGACACGGACCAGGGGATGAGCGGCCAAGCAGAGAATCTGCCGACGACCTTAGAGCAAGGAGACGGTGTCAGAGCGACGGATGCGGGCGAGAGCCTTGAAGACAGCGCTACGGTGACCACAGGAACTACTAGAGAAACTCCAGCGCCTAGAGAGACTGAGACCCACGAACTGCAGGCTCCCGGAGGAAGCGTACGCGAAGGTGCCACGGACGAAACGCCTTCAATTCCAGTGTATGAAGGCGTGCCAGCAGATACAGCCGACGTTCCGATTGCTCAAGCTTCGTCCAAGGCAGACGAAGTTTCCGACCACGCACCCGAAGTGATCAGTCTGGCTACCCCATTAGTGGGCGGTGAAGACGAAGTGAACAGTCTGGAGGATTTGCCAGAGGCCACACAAGCTGGAGTGAACAGTCTGGCGGAGGTAGCGAAGGCAACTAACTTGGTCGGCCTTTTAGTAGACCCTCCATCTGAAGTGATCAGTCTGGCCAAGGAACCAGTCGCCAGTCGAAGTGTAGTGAACAGTCTGGTCCCTTCCGTGGGGCACGCTCCCTCCAGCTTGGAAGACCATGCCGCTGAGAGCATCAAAGGCGGATCCCACGAGATCCGAGGACCTCAAGACCCACCACACGCTGCGCCGATGATAGAAGAGGACGAAGTGGTGTGGCGAAATGCACACGATGGTGCACCACAATACATCACCGTCCGAATTGCTCCAGACCAATCAAGGAAAGTTCTCTCAGCCGACACATGTGATCGTTTGAGAGCAAGTGACCTCGCACCAGACTCCAAGTTGAGGATGTTCTACAAGGACAGTGAGCAGCGCGTGCAAGATATGATTGAAGGCGGCCTAGACAAAATGCGTCTTCCCGACGGTCCGGCACCCCCTGTCGACAAGTGCTTGCTGAGGGAACTAATGCTGGCCGGAACAATCCTCTCGCGTGGCGAAGAATCGCGCGCAATATTCTTGCGGGAGATGTGGACAGACAAGTACGGAGAGTGCCGGGACAAAGACTGCTGCCTAGCGTACGATGTGAACCGCCCGCATTTCCAGTATGAAGGCGAGTGTAGACACTGGCGATATTTCAAGATGCGACGGGTCAACTTCGACTATTTCACGAGCGTGAGAGACTATCTGCTGGCGGGCGCGCTTGCGACGCATCTCGAGATGCTCTACGCCACTGAAGGCCCCGACTTGCCACCCATCAAGCGAGATGCGCAGTGTGTCCGGTTGAGGCTCTCAGGGGGATCGATGACTAATCAGATGTCAGGAGAATGGCCTGGCGGTGGAAGCGAAGGTGACGAACAAGGGAGCAATGGTGCAAGATCGGTGACCCATCTCCAGCCGTTGTTGTGCTCGATGACCACATTATACCTCTCTCTGGACATGACTATGGATCAGCAAGTCTGCGAAGCGCAGCTCTCGCCATGGGATTACGGTGCGGTGGTGGCAGGCGAGAGATACTTGCACGAACGTCAGGTACTGGGTCGCGGGGTGTTGATGAGATCTGGATCCCGGTGGTTTATAGTCACGAACGCGAGTATCACGTCAGCCCAACCAAGCAGACTCGATTTAATGTGGGTTCCGAGGACAAGTCTATTGAACTACGTGCGACGTTTCCTGGCGATAGACCAAGCGGCATCGCGACCTACGCCGCTCGTCACAGCGCTTGCCATGCGGGACATGCATCAGAAGGAACGCCCGCGACCTCAACAGACCCGAGCGAAGAGAGTGAGGATGTGGACGAAGTCGCTATTCCTGAGACCAAGCCAAATGAGAGTGGTCGAGGAATTTGTTACGAAGACTGGCATCATGCTAGTGCGCGGCCCGTTTGGCTGCGGCAAGACGACGACATTGACGCGCGCGATATCTGTCCACCGTGAGGCGTACCCCAAGGAAGTGATTGCAGTCGTGTCTGAAACGAACGCCGCGATTGATGAAGACCTCCGACGGCTCCGGCAGAAGAACCTAGTGCCCGAAGATGAAATATTGAGGCTCGGAAAGTGTGATGCTCACATGCAAGAGTTTGCAGGGATCTACCTCGACGAACTCATGAAGAAAAGACGGGCGTTAATAGAACGGATATACCCTGACCGGCCCGACATGGTGGCATCCAAATGAAGAAGTACGAAGACCATTTGCTAGCTCGAGCGAAGGTCCTTGTCGCCACATTAGCGACAATGGGGAGTGCGAAATATCAGCATCTAGCGAATCACGTGGTGATCATCGACGAAGGCGCGCAGGTTGCAGAAGCCGCGGTGATCCAAGCTCTTCGCGAAGATACGCACACGCTGCTACTAGCAGGGGACCCCAATCAGCTGCGGGGGTACAGCTCGCTGCCGACAAATTTCGCTGAGAGGTTCCCCGGCGATGAGAGACGGCACAAGCTCAATTGGTCTGTGTTCCACACGTTCGAGCATTGTTACGCGTCTTACGGCATGAAGTTCCCGGGGCTAACGACGGAGGACATTTTTCGGTGTGGACCAGATTTGGTGACACTATTGCAACCCTTTTACGACTACCCGCTGCGCTCCGCTATCAGCAACACTCCAGGATATCTAGTTGGGATGCTGCTACCGCCTCTGCAGGATGACGCAAGTTGGTCTAGGGATGGAATCGAGAACGGACCGCCCCTGCCTCGAGGACCGTCTGCAATATGGCTCGACTCGGGCAACGAAGGTTTTCACCCTGACGGGCGACGGAAATCTGCGAGCGAGGAGAAGTTTGTGAATGTGATTGAACAAGCGCTGGTGATGGAACTGATCATGCGGATCAAGGCGCAACTCAAACTGCAATCCAAGATGACGCACAGAGTGTGGCGCAAGAGTATCCTAGTTATCTCCCCTTACGCGGAGCAGGTCAAGAGATTAAAGGAAGATGCTCTACAGTGGAAAAATCTCTACGAGAATTTCCTAGACGTAGAAGTGAAGACTGTGGACTCAAGCCAGGGGTGCGAAGCTGACATTACGATCACCTTGATGGTGCGTCACGTGAAAATGGGATTCTTGAAGAATAACCCCTCGCGATTGCTGGTGTCCCTGAGTCGTGCCAAGGAGTACATGTTCGTTCTCGCAGATGACCAGACTCTCGCTCAAGACAGCACGTGGGCGAAATTCCGCCAACAAGCGATTGACATGAGGATCACGTACGGGAGGTCGAGATGGACGCCAGAGGAAGCCGGCGCTGTGTTGAAAGACAAGGACCACATGAGGAAGCTGGCCAGCGCTAACGACTCGAGAGTCATTGGCGACGCCCAAAACGCAGTGCTGCTGTAAAGACGGGTGATCCAGGTGTGCTCGCTCTTCTTCGCGGTGCTGGAGCTTCGCAGGGGACGGCTGTGGTATAGCGCCCCGATTCCGCGGGCATGAGTTTCTGCAAGCGCTAGGTGGCCGGTCAGGCGAAGGTGTCCACGACCAAGTCCCAAGGAAGTGATTAGTCTGGCGTACCCTTACTACCCAAGCCAAAACGAAGTGAACAGTCTGGCGCCCAAGTCAAGATTCCGTATTCCAGACTCGGCGGTACAAGGTATCGTATTTCTCTTTATTCAGAAGCCTCACATAAAAACAGTAGGAGTAGGAACCTTATATTTGACAGATTTCAGTGGGTAGGAACGGGTGCTTACCACCCAATAACTCACGGAAAGGGGGCGATTCTCCGCCGCTAATTCCGTGGGAGTCAGTCCACAATTTTTCCTCCTTCTCGCAGAAGCCCCCTGATCCTCCCCTCAACAGTAGCCCGTCAGTATCTCGAGGAAGTTACTAAGAGTTTCGAAGTGATCAGTCTGGTCGATCGGCCGCCTGTTTTGGGTACAGTCGCGATCCGAAGTGATCAGTCTGGCCGAGGGCCGGGTGGTTTTGCCTGCGCTTCCGGCCAAGTTCCCCGTAGGAGTTCTCCAGGAGCTTCATCGTCTCCAAGCCGTTCTTTCTCGCTGCCTCTAGACTTGTGAGGGTCTAGTTGTAGTGTCGTGTCAGAGTTTCGGGTCTCCGCTTCAAAGAAGTTGTGATATCCGGGTCTGAAGCGAGTGTTCGAAGCACGCAAGATCCACCCCTTTCCTGAGAATATTGTTGCCGTCGGTGACTCAAGAGCGAGCCTACGTACGCCAGGTGCCCGTTTTTGATTCTGCCACACGACAGAGGCCCCCTAGGGAATGGAAGCTATATTATATTGCTTCGATTAGACTCAGGTGTAGGCCATTGGGTTTGTGTTTGCAACAATGAATACTTTGATTCGATGGGTTTGGGGCCTCCAAGAATTCTGGGTGATATGAAATGTAATAATAAACAGTTTCAAGGGACCTATGATAATTATTGTGGTTTATGGAGTCTGCTGTATCTTTATAGCAAACAACACAATCAACCAGACTTATTCAGAAATTTTTACGACTTGAATACAGAAGTTTCGCTTCTTTAATATAATTATGAATGGAATCAGACGTTATAGAGATACTGGAGTTAATGAAGTTGCTCCAAAAGATGATCATAGAATTGATGCGATAATGAAAGAATTGGAGTATCTTCGCTCTGAATTAGCTCAAAAAAAGGTTGAAACATCCATTTCAAAATACTTTAATGAAGAGATATTTACAAAAGATAGAGAAGATTTACTCAAGGATGGATTTGTTAGTAAGGGAGACTACCTGGAAATCCCATTAACAATATTGAATGTCAGATACAAACAATGGTGCATCGATACTGGACATAATCGTATGTTGCGTAAAGCAATCATTGAGAACATCCGAAATGATAAAGTTGATGGAGTTGTGTTCAAATATTATGACGGATACGACAAAATACGTGTTTTTCCTAGTTAGTGTGCTTTTCGTTGATATTCTGACACTGTGGGTTCCAGAGGAACCCGAGGCATCTCTGATGCCGGCTCTTGATAGCTGCACTTATTAAATCAATTTCCTTACAGAGCTGTATTATTTCAGATGCTGAATGCTTTTCTATTTTGGGGTACTCATATAAATCACTCATTATTTCGGTATCTACCGGTTCATTGAGCTGGACATCATCAACATAACCAGTATCATCGGTATCGGATAGATACGTAATATCCATGCTTTTTGTGTCTATATAGATAAATATATTTTGTATCTCCAGTTGTTCAATCACCCAAATGGGGAAAAAACCAACGTCGTTTGATTGGCTGAAATACGAATAGTGAGAACGTACTTCACTCGCAGAAAGCAATTGGAAGCATGGTGAAGTTGGTGTGCGCGTTGGTTGGCGTGGAGGGAAACGCCTTCTCCGTGAAGATCGATGCGAGCGAGTTGGTGGATGACTTAAAGGACGCTATCAAGGCGAAGGATGAGGATGAGGACATCAAATGTTCTGCGCGCAAGCTGCATCTGTTCCTCGCCAGGAACGGCGACAACACGTGGCTCGAATCAAGCACCGATGATGTGAAGATGCTCAAGAAAGGGGAAAAGACTGCTCTAATCGAAGCGCTGACACACGAAGACAATGAACTGCAGGGAGAGTCTGGCCTTCAGAAGGTGTTGAAGGATATGCCTGAGCCGTCCACCGATCAAATCCACGTGTTGGTGGTGGTTCCCAAGCAGGAAGCCGCCCAAGCTGTTTCACAAGCTGGCGTTTTCGATCGCTGCAGTGATCAATTCTTCTCACAATTCACCAGGGTTGACGAAGTCGACAGTTGGCTCGAGTTTCCGTCGTTGCTGCCGTTGACTGAACGTCATAAGCTCTACGTCCGTGCCTCGTATAAAGTCATCGCGGAACAAGCGTTGTTGAAAGTGGATCCAAGTCGCCGCAAGTATGCAGTCATCACTGGCACGCCTGGCATTGGAAAATCAGTGTTCGTCTACTATGTGATGTGGAGGTTGGTCAAGGATAAGAAACGGGTGTTGTTTCTCACTGCAGCACCACCAATCTACTTCGATGGCAGGTCGATGTTGATCTGCAATCAACTGCCTTTTGCTGGAAATCGCCATTTCTGGTCGGTCGATTTGTGGTGCCTCGTTGATTCAGTCGACCCAACTATGATTCCTGGGTTCCCCATTCTTCATTGCTCGACTCTGCTCGTGAGTACACCGCGACGAGACTGCATTGGTGAATTCAAGAAGCTCGTACCGACTCCAGATGTGTTCTACATGCCACTGTGGACCAAGGAAGAGCTGGCGACAATTGCTTCACTGTATCCAACTGCGGCAGATGTGTGGGATAATCGATTTGAGTGCTTGGGTGGTGTACCTCGTCTGGTGATGCAAGACATTCAATCCGACCCAGAAGCTTTGCTGATTTCCGCATGCAGCAGTTGTTCTCTCGATGATTGCATTATGCTGGTGTCCATCTACTCGGAGATCAATTCGAAGACCAAGATCATTCAGGCGTTGATTCACATCCACAGTCAAGAACCATATCGAGAGTACAAAGTTGCGTACGCATCAGAACTGGCGATGCAAGTGATCGCTCGAACAAAGTGGCGATCCGATCGCACGAAGATGCAAAGCCTTTTGGGGTCGTGCGATGGAAACCCGCTCGCACAATCGCTGTGCGGATACATCTTCGAGCCTCATGCGATGGATCTGTTGGAGCAAGGTGGGACTTTCGTGTGTCGGAGGCTGTTGTCTGGAGCTGAAATGCGAAAGCGCGACACAGCCAAACGCAAACGAGGCACCCCAGATAGTGAAGACGAAGAGACCATCGACATTCCACGTTCCTTGCAACCACGACAAACAGTGGATCGTGTGAAAGTCGGTCAACTTGCAAATCAGCTGTACGTGCCACGGACATCGAACTATACTGCCATTGACGCGTGGATGCCGCACGTCGGTGGTTTTCAAATGACGGTGGGAAGGAAGCACGAGATCAAGGCCGGTGCGGCAGATGATCTGGGGAAACTGGGTGCCAACGGCAATCGGCTCTACTTCTTGCTTCCACCGCTATACTACCAGTCGTTCACGAAGAAGACACCACAAACCATCGAGCAGTTTGCGATACTGATACCTTATCCGGAAGTGGTTTAACACAATCTTCGTATCATCCTTCATAACCTCTCGAACTCGTTAACGTCTGTTTGCCGTCGATTTGCCGTCGATTTGTTGCTGTAGTGCAGTTGGCCAAAGATTTGTATACTGATCAATGGAAGGACAGCACCTCAATTTCTCTATAACCTTGCAAACTCGCTCATTTGTGTGATTGATGTGTTGATACAGATGGCTGGGACTTATCAAAAAAACTAAATAATTTAACCATTAAATTCACCCAAGTTTTTCTTCAGTGACGGACATTTATTCATGATATACTCATTTTTACACATCCAATTGAAATATTGCTTATCGTTTTCAACAATCCACTTTACGGATTTGTTCTTATGCTTGCCCCACCGCATGATATAGCTATCGTCTCCATCTTGGAACTTGTCGTCCAAAAATCGTTTGATATCCGATTCTTCCGATTGTTGGTTGTATAACCATCGACAGTATGATGCATCTTGATCATATACTTCCTCAAGATCCTTTCCTTTGTATTTTCCGAACTCTAAAATAACAGACATTTATGTGTAGTGTATGATGTATCCCTATATATAACTTACTAATTTTATGTCAGAATTGAAAAAAAATATCTATGTATTTGCACCCCATTGTTTTATTGACTCTTTACCCATTCACAATGTTTTATTGTTTTAGAGTGTGTAGAATATCCACTTTTACTGGTTGTGCTTCCACACCCACATTGTATTTTCTGCTTGTATTTATTATTAACCATCTCCCTGTACCATTTTTTATGATGATCTGTTTTAGTATGGTCTAACTTTTCCAAATTCTTTACTTTTATACCACACCCACATTCGATCACATAATTGGGGAAGTCGGGGTCTTTAACCCATTCTTGATGGAAAGATGTTTTTTCGTGAGATGGTAAATTTCTACGTTGAATATTCAAACCACATCCGCATTTGACCAGTTCTTTCATCTCCGGACTATTTGACCAATCATCTATATTGGCCAATCATCGTCGACTGGAACATCGTATTTTGACCAATAATCTATTTTGGCCAATCATCGTCGACTGCAACAAGGTCAAGTTATCATGGACGGCGATCATCCGGTTATGAACCTCCTGGAGGGGTTGACACACTCCATCCATGAGCTCACCCGAAACATGGCCAACCAAAACCATGAGTTCCGTGCGGTTATGTTGGAGCAAGTACAACAACAACAACATGGACGTGAGTTCAAGATTGAAGGGGCATCTATGCCAATGTTCCACGGTCGGCCAGACGACAGTGTCGATGAGTACATCTTTGAGGCCAAGTTGTTCATGAGAGGCAAGAACATTGACTACCAGCTCCACGAGAATCAAGCTCGAGTCGTGGCCATGCTAGCTAGCAACCTCCGTTCTGGAGCTGCATCGTGGTACCATAGTCGGGTTGTGGTCGACCAAATGCCAATCACGACGATCGACGAGTTCGAACAGGCACTCACGGATGAGTTCATTCCGCCCGACCAGCAGCAACGTCTCCGCGCTGCCCTCCGTATGTGCCGACAGACGGGCCACGTGGACGACTACGTTGCGCGCTTCAGAAAGATCATCGCCCAAGTGCGTGAAATGTCGCAACTGGACAAAGTAGATCGCTTTGTAGAGGGCCTGAAGCCAGAAACAAAGAAGGAAGTGAACTACCTACGTTGCACGACTCTGCGAGATGCCATCGCGGCGGCACAAGCGTATGAGAGAGCCCACTTTGGTGTCGAACGACCACCGAGACGCGCTCGACCGCATCTCGACTCTGGTGCCGAACCGATGGACATTTCATACGCCGGTGTCCTCAAGCCAACCAAGGAACAGTGCCGTACTCAAAACCTGGGCTTTTATTGCCGCGAAACTGGTCATCGCATTGCTCAGTGCCCAAAGCGTCGTCAGGGAAACGACGCTGCTCAACGGATGTAAGTGGAGTGTCCGTTGAGCAATCCATTCAAGTATCAGAAGAATCTCCAACTCAGAAATCAGAAGAATGCGCGGTCGAGTTTGACATGGAGGCCGCAGAAACCGGTGCTCGATCGGTCGTTGGGTCCAGTGTGTGCTCCGTGGAGATTGATGTCGATGTGGCCGAGGGCCAATCCGAGTCGTTGTTGTTTGTGGACGCGACTATTCAGGGTAAATCAGTGCGAATGTTGGTGGATTCCGGTGCGTCGCACACGATCATCAAATCTGGGCTGTTAAAGCCACCCGAGCTGAAGAAGCACACTATGGTGACTGCACGTGATTTTCAAGGTCAGCCACGGTCTCGGCAATGTCTGGAGTACTCGGTGCCTATCGGTGTCCAAGGCCAAGTCTCGTTGGTACCAGTCATCGAGTGGCCATTGCAACAATCGTTTGATGGGATATTGGGTCAATCATGGCTGCAGGTCGCGAATCCTCACATTGATTGGGCCACCCGCAAGTTAGTTATGGCGCCCACGACAAGTGTGGAGCCATCCCGCACTCCCTCGGACTCAACACCAACACGGCACCTTGTGGTATAGCGCCCCGACTCCGCGGGCATGAGTTTCTGCAAGCGCTAGGTGATCAGTCAGGCGAAGGTGTCCACGACCAAGTCCCAAGGAAGTGATTAGTCTGGCGTACCCTTAGTACCCAAGTCAAGACGAAGTGAACAGTCTGGCGCCCAAGTCAAGATTCCGTATTCCAGACTCGGCGGTACAAGGTATCGTATTTCTCTTTATTTAGAAACCTAACATAAAAAACAGTAGGAGTAGGAACCTTATATTTGACAGATTTCAGTAGGTAGGAACGGGTGCTTACCACCCAATAACCCACGGAAAAGGGGGCGATTCTCCGCCGCTAATTCCGTGGGAGTCAGTCCACAATTTTTCCTCCTTCTCGCAGAAGCCCCCTGATCCTCCCTCAACAGTAGCCCGTCAGTATCTCGAGGAAGTTACTAAGAGTTTCGAAGTGATCAGTCTGGTCGATCGGCCGCCTGTTTTGGGTACAGTCGCGATCCGAAGTGATCAGTCTGGCCGAGGGCCGGGTGGTTTTGCCGGCGCTTCCTGCCAAGTTCCCCGTAGGAGTTCTCCAGGAGCTTCATCGTCTCCAAGCCGTTCTTTCTCGCTGCCTCTAGACTTGTGAGGGTCTAGTTGTAGTGTCGTGTCAGAGTTTCGGGTCTCCGCTTCAAAGAAGTTGTGATATCCGGGTCTGAAGCGAGTGTTCGAAGCACGCAAGATCCACCCCTTTCCTGAGAATATTGTTGCCGTCGGTGACTCAAGAGCGAGCCTACGTACGCCAGGTGCCCGTTTTTGATTCTGCCACACGACAACTGGTGCGTATGCCAGGAGCGGAGCCGTTAGCTGTTACGATACACGATGAGAAGATGGAAGAGAAGGCAGAGATGCGGCAAGGTCAAGTCACAGACCCGAAGAATGTTTCGATCCGCCTCGTTGTTCAGAGCGCGGTCCATGACACAACTCGGGTGTACCGACTGTCAGAAGCGAACGAAATCGGTCTTCGGTATCAACGACAGGTGTTGAAGATGCCGTCCGACTCAGAATGCTGGTTTTCCCTGTATGAAATTACGAAAGTAGGGCCTGCGACATTCTTTGCCGGTTCGCGACTGAGGGCGTCCACCTACGACTTCGCGACGATTGACGAAGCGATTGATTTTGTGGAGAAGATGTTGACGTCATGCGGTTACAATTTGTATCGGAGAAGCAATTACCAAGATGCAGTCTACCTGAATCCAGAACGGATGGCGCAGGACATGGGCTACATGATGTCAGTTCTGCTTGCCGAGTATGAGTGGGAGACCAGCGTTATCCAATATCGGGAGGAGGACACAACGTTCGAACCGAAGTACATGGTCGTTGCTGACGTAGCCCACACTCCGCAGACCAAGCCGGCGAAGCCGCGCTCGATGAAACGTTTTGATGAAGAATCCAGCTCAGATGAAGAAATTCAGCTCGAGAGTCCAATCAGGAAGAAGCTGGAGTTTGCCAGTGATGAAGGATCCTTCTCCTCCCCCACGGATAAGATCAAGCGAAAGAATAACCCGCTGGCGACGAAGCTGATGGCGCTGACGGCCGGAGGGATGTTGTCGATGGATGAGCTATCAGAAGTGATACAAGCGCTGAGCCCAGATACCACGAAGCGAGTTGCGGCCACGCGAGCCCCGGCGAAACAGGCTCGAGGCGCTAAGAAAGGATTCGCGCGTCTAGAAGATCCCGAGTCTGACGACGGTGAACAGGACGAATCATCTGACGAAGAAGCATTCAAGCGCGTCAAGAAACCAGTCAAGAAGTCGAAGAAGCCAGTCAAGCGCAGTGCTCGCCATCCAGATATGGAAGATGAGCTCGGTCTTTCAATGTATGAAGATTCCGACTCGGATGTGTCTGGACCTCGACGACGTGATCGACACGTGACAACGGTCATCCAGAATGTCAATGTGAAGTCGTTCAGTGGTGCCAAGGTTTTCCCGGAAGAAGCCAAGGCGTGGCTCTCGAAGTTTCTTCACATCGCTGATCTGTCCAACTGGTCCAATCGCCAACGTCTCGGTTCGTTCGTAGACGCTCTCACGGGTCCGGCGAGGTATTGGCAGAAGCAGCTCCCTTCGTCAACGAGGAAGAAGTGGAAGCTCACGATGAAGGCCTTTTATCGAAAGTATTGCACTGAGAGCACGCCATCTACGCTCACGTACTATCGTCTAACTCAGAAGCCCGATGAATCTGCGCTGGACTACTTCTATCGCTTTAACGCAGCAGGTCTTCGCGCGCGCATCGATTTCCGTGTAGACGACGACGATGACGAAGATCGTATCCCGGTCGATTTGAAGGATCACATTCAGCAGTTCTTCGACACGCTCCATGACAAAGCTGTTCAGTCTCAATTCCGTTACAGCAAGTACAAGTCGATCGACAAGCTCGAGGAGAAGCTCGAGATGTACGAGAACTCTCAAGCGAAGCCAACGCCTAAGAAACAGGCCAAGAAGCAACCGGAAGAGAGCAATGACCCACCTCCTGCAGCCAGTAAGGTCAATGCAGGTCAGAGGCAGCAAGGCTCTAATGGTGGAAGTCAAGCTCATCAGACTGGTGGAAACAGCAATGAGGTCCGCTGTGAACATTGTGGCAAGTCCGGACATACTAAGGAAAGCTGCTTCCAACTTCATGAGTGTGATTTTTGTGGAGTGACTGGTCACGCGATTCAAGTCTGCCGTGCTTTCACCGAGAAGATGAAGATGCTCAGCCCAAAGCTCAAGACCGGCGGGATTACTGTGGATGATCTCGTTCGGCAGTTAAACCGCTAGCCCCGCAGCGCTCTGCCAGTGCTGTACGTGACGGAGACGTCGCGGCGACTTTGCATGTGAAGAAGATCCGGCGCAAATCGAAGAAATACCAGAAACAAAAGGCGCCTTACATTGATGAAGAAAGTGTTCACGTGGAAAATGGAGCGAAGAAACATGAAGAAACAAGTTATGATGACACTGTGCATGAAGAACGGAACGTGTATGAAGATACAGTCAAGGATGTCACGCTACCTGCGGTGTTTGAATCGGTAGTGTCGACTGTGGATGAGAAACAAGAAGAAACAAGTGATGGAAACTGTGTATGTGAAGATGTATATATGAGAGAAGCAGTTGGTGATGAAGATGAAGAGTTGCATGTGCTATGGTGCCCAATTGAGCCAATTGAAGAAGGTGATGAGGGCGCTTGCGACAAAGATGCTGATGAAGAAGATATGAAGATGCCAAATGGTGCTCGAGATATATCTCTGCAAAGAAAGGTAACTCACATTCGTCTCGTTGGTGATGAACGACGAGGGTGGTGGAAGAACCACGAATTGTCAACGAACGCGAAGATACAAGCCTTCGTGCATGGTGCTGTTGAAGGACTCGAGATTCCGTTGATGCTGGATTCGGGAGCGAACATCAGTCTGTTACACACCAACTTGGCACGTAAGTTGGGGTTGAGAGTGCGGGCGTTCGAGGACTCGAGTGAATTCTTCGGTGTGAGCGAGGAACCGATGCAAGCACACGGAAAGGTCGTGGTGAAGATCCGGCTGGGAGAGTTCGTGGTGTACGAAGTCGAGATGTGGGTGGCTGAGTTTGAAGCTCACTCGTTAATTATTCTCGGCACCGACTTCATGATGTGCGCTGGGCTGAAGATCGACTTGGGCAAGAAGCGGTGTGAAGTGCCTGACGAAGATGCGTTGCCGCTGCTGAGTTATGATGATCTGCGCTGTGAGGCGTATGCGGCTTCGTATGACGCGGTGCGCTTGGCTGTGAAGATGCCGCTCCTGCGTGGCAGCGACGTTGCTGTGCTGGTTGCTGGGGAGACCCGCCTCGAAGTGATCGGTCTGGAGTCGAGCAAAGGAGGGGCCACTAAAGAGGCGAGTACGGAGCCGAATAGAGGCGCGGTCACCGAAGCGATCAGTCTGGCGGAATGTCTCAATCATGAAGAGGCCGAAGTGATCAGTCTGGTCCAGGGCAGAGCGGGAGCAACTGAAGTGAACAGTCTGGCGGGTGAGCGAGCGTCTTCCCAGGTTTGCATGCTGGACGAACCCCCCCCCCCCCCCCCCCCCCCCCCCCCTGAAGATCTGGATCAGTCGAAGTTTGCAAGAGAAGTCTACGTCCATGAGGGGGTAGAGATGTCAGTTGAGAGCATGAAAGAGCAGCTTGCGTTGCTACCTGAGTTTGACGAGGCCCCGCTGGTGGAAGTCGACATGAGTGAAGCTGACATCGGCGACGAGGAGACGACGGCCGAGGAGATTGAGATGATCAGAGAAACGTTGGAAGCAAGGTCCGCTAGCTTTATTAGCTCCGGGAACGCTCTACCGCCGCCAGCGAAAGGAGTCGTGTGTGACGTGGACGTCGGGGACGCGAAGCCGATCGCTCAAGCCGCGAGACGAGTGCCGCCGCACCTGCTGGGAAGATTGTATGAGTTACTGCGCGGCCTTCTCCGACAAGGTTTGATAAGATATTCGAACTCACCATGGGCATCACCGATCGTCATTGTGCTGAAGAAGAACGGGAAAGACATCCGCCTTTGCATCGACTATCGTCTGGTGAATCGACTAACGAAGCTGATGGTGTACGCGATGCCACTGATAGATGATCTGCTCGACAATTTTGAAGGGATCATGTGGTTTTGCTCCTTGGATAATGCGAGCGGATTCTGGGCTGTACCTTTAACGGTCCGCGCGCGACTTGTGACTGCATTTATATGCCCGCTCGGACACTTCGAATGGACGAGGATGCCTCAAGGGTTGAAGAATGCCCCACAGATCTACCAGCGCATGATTGATAACGCGCTGTGGAGCATGGTGAGACGACTCAGCAACCGTGATGTGAGATTCAAGGCTGTCGGGTGGACGGAGGACGAGTTAGATGACATGGAGGCCCAACGAGAGAAGGAGCGCATCGACATTGACGTACCGCTGAAGCGAGACGTATTTCATCGAGGTGAGCCACAGGAGTCGGATGTACTGCCGGTGATCAAGCGCCGATCATACATTGATGATATCACCTTTGGGGCAACGACGTGGTCGGAGATGAACGTGATGCTGCAGTGTCTGCTCGATGCATTTCAATACTGGGGAGTGACCGTGAGTTTGCGGAAGAGTTCGTTTGGAAAAAAGTCAGTTGAGTTCCTCAGTCACGTGATCTCGCGAGAAGGGTTGATGAGCGCCCCAAGAAACCTCGAGTCGATCAGGCAGATGCCGTTTCCGTCGACGCAGAAAGGGTTGCAGCGATTCATCGGCAGCCTGATTTATTACCACAAGTTTATCAGCAACTTTGCGACTTATGCGGCAGTCCTGTATGAGGTCACTGACCTGAGACTGAGAGATGGGAGCCAACTTGATCATGCAAAGAGAGCCTTCGAAGAACTGAAGATGAAGCTATGCGACGCGCCTCTTCTGCGCCATGTTGAACGCGGACGAGAGCTTGTTATAGTGCTGTACACGAACAAGTGGGCTTTCGGAGCATCAGTTTGCCAAGAGCACGACGGGATTCTACATCCAGTTCGATTTGTGAGTAAAGTTTTCAAGGATGCAGAGACTCGGTATACGCCTGCAGAACAAGAAGTGTTAGCTCTGCTGAAGACGCTCCACGTCGCGAGTCACTACCTGCTCGGCCAACCGATTGTAGTGTACGCGAGATACTCTACCATGAAGTGGGTCTTCACGTCGAAGAGTCTGACCGGTCGTACCATCCAGTGGGCCGCCATGTTGTCGCCATGGAGCTTGACAATTATTCGAAGCGACGAGACTCCCGCCGGTTTGATGGCAGTGTTGGCAGCATCGATAACACCTGCAGAACAAATGGATGCAATACTCGAAGACATCGCGCCGATGAAGACAATTAAAGATATACCAGTCATTCGACCCTTCCCTGATCTACGAAGAAATGCAGACGGATACGTGCTCACGTTCGATGGGGCAGTCAAGTTGAAGGGTACCCGGTCTGGCACGTTTGGTATGATCCTATGGAAACTGCCTGAGTGGAAGGTGGTTGCCGCGGAATATGATGTGAAGGAAGGGCTTACCGTGAACGACAGTGAATATCACGGCCTGCTCGGCGCACTCGAACTGGCAACGACGCAGGGTATCAAGGAGGTGCTCGTGTGTGGCGACTCCCGCCTGGTAATCGGGCAGGTAAACGGTGACCTTCGGTGCAATCAAGCGTCGCTACAAGTCTGGCCGAATCGGGCGAAAGAGCAGCTCACCTTGTTCGACAGTGTGAGTTTCATTCACATCGCGCGTAAGTACAACCAGGCGGCAGACTTCCTCACCAGGGAGGCCATGCGATCCCAGTCGAGAGGCTCGGTCACTGATGATGCGCGCTTGCACGACTTGGAGCTTTTGAACACTCTCCCGGAGTTGTTGTACCGCGTGGATGATGAACACGTGTACGAAGGAAAGCTGGAGGCGGAACCGGGGGCCACTATAATGGTAAGGCGAGTTGACCAGTCTGGCCACAAGACCGAGCCAAATTCAGGTCAACTGATCAGTCTGGAGTCGACTACCACCCGTGCAGAGCCAAGCGAACAGTCTGGTGAAGAATCGCAGTCAACGTTGGAAGAGAAGAGCGAACTCGCGCCAGTCAGGGTGGTGAGCGGGAGCCAGGTGGCGAGATTGCATGACGGTCCAAGCTACGAAGTGTTTGTTGTCGACACGAGGAAGCGGACGAGGTCGAAGAAGGAGAGCCACACGAAGAAGCAAAAAGAAGGGTCGAACGCAGCTGACATTGGGACATTCGAGGATGATGGATCAAAGCCGGCCAGAGAATGGACACCATTGCATGTGAGCGGGGAGATGCTAAGTCAAGCTCAGGTGGAGAGGTTCCGACGAGTGGCGGCAGCGCAACGCCGAGATGAATGGTGCAAGCAGGTAATCGCGTATCTCGAGGGCAATGAGGAGGAGTTCTCTTCGTCGACCGCGCTCAAGCGGGTAGCGCGGATCGCTGTCCTATATGTGCTCGATTCAGATGGGGTGTTGTACTACTCCCCCCAAGGAGGGAAATCGGAAGCTTTGAAGGTGCGATTGGTAGTGCCGGACACTCTG
Source organism: Pythium myriotylum (assembly GCA_023091665.1). Classification (NCBI taxonomy): domain Eukaryota; phylum Oomycota; class Peronosporomycetes; order Pythiales; family Pythiaceae; genus Pythium; species Pythium myriotylum. The sequence continues at coordinate 693,117 of JALJCQ010000022.1, read as the reverse complement.
CAGAAAGATTTATTATGCGCCTATCATGAAGAACTCGGGGCTGGTGCACACCAAGGTGTGGGGCGTGTGTTCGAGCGAATGCGCCGTCTATACTACTGGAGAGGCATGTATGCGGATGTAGAATGGTATGTTGCCTCGTGTGAAGACTGCGCCACTGCGAAGGGCAAGCCCCGATACAAAGGTCGGTCCAGTGGCAATATTGTCGCGACCAGGCCATTTCAGGTGCTCGCTATGGATTTCGCGATTCCCCTCCCCAAGACGTACAACGGAAATGAAGCCATCCTCTGTTGCATTTGCCTCTTCTCAGGTTTTGTGATTCTCATTCCGATGGCCGACACGACAGCGCAATCCGTTGCAGAGGCGTATTTGAGTGGGGTGTTCAAGCGATTTGGGGCCCAGGAAATGATTCGACACGACCGCGACCCGCGCTTCATGAGTTCTGTGTTCAAGCGATTCAACCGCATGATGAATCAGAAGCAGCGCCCGACACTAGCTTATCGACCGCAAGCGAATGGAAAACAGGAACGTTCTGTGCAGACTGTGGTGAGGGCGATCAAGTGCTATATTGCTGATGCGGAGCAGAAGGACTGGGATGAATATGTTCAGCAGCTTGAGTTGGCCCTCAACACGTCAGTGAGTCTACAGCACAAGCAGACTAGTTTTTATCTGGTGCATGGCTGGGATGCACGAACGCAACTAGAAGCAGCGATTCCCCCCAAGGATGGCACGCTCAAGGAACGAAACGCACTTGAATGGCGGCAGAAAATTGCAAAGCAGCATGAACAAGCCCAGGCGCACGCCGAATTTATTCAGCAGAAATTAATGGAAGAACGTGCGAGGAAGAACAACGAGCAGGCCGACGAGAATCTGCAGTCGACGGTGAGAGCGGAGTATCAGCCAGGTGAGCTTGTGTGGCTGTATCACGTTTTGGTCAAGGAAGGACTCGTGAGGAAGCTATCGCACCTGTGGCATGGTCCATATCAGATAGAAGAGCGTGTCAGTGAGTCGGTGTACAAGCTAAAGTTCGATCGGAGCGAGAATCAAGTCATGCCGATGATCCATATCTCCCGGCTCAAGCCATTCGTCTCAAGGATGCGGAGGCCACGTGAAAAGATTGAGAGCATTCAAGACCTCGAGTTGGACGAAGCTCTATTGCCTGAGGATTCGTGGTACGAAGAAGGTGTTGATGACGAATATGAGGTGGAGAAGGTGGTCGACTGCCGATATAAGAAGCGGACGAGGAACGGTAGACGAATGCGCGAGTACTTGATCAAATGGGTCGGTCACGAGGAGCCTACATGGGAGCCGGAAGAGAATCTACACTGCAACGCTCTGCTATACGAGTTCGACGCAAGACGGGCATGGGAGAACCGCAAGGAGGCCGCTCAAACTACTCATGAGGAAGAGGTCGATGAGAGTGATTCGAGTGACGAGTAGAGAGTGACCTGGCGAAGTGACCAGTCTGGTGTGAGAAGGTGCTCGGCGAAGGGACCAAGTGAACAGTCTGGCCGGAGCGAGGTCACAAGAATGAGGGGACGAGACTGAAGGTGCGCGGCGAGGTGATGCGGAGCGCCGCGACTGAAGGAGAGACGCTGAGGAAGGAAAGATGATGAGGAGAAGGAGAAGAAGAAAGAGCTGAATCGAAGTACAGCTCTATAGTGACCTGACGCGGATCGAGTACGTGGTAAGGTCAAGTTCTGGGGTTGAAAGGTGGATCAAACCCACTGTACAGCCTGCGATGGAATCCGGCGCCGGGGGCCCAAGTTGGCTGCGGAATGCTGAGGTGCGGACCCGAGTTGGTTGCACAAGAAATCGCGAAGTTGACATGTGATGAACAAGTTTCAAGGAGCTACGTTTTGTGGTGAGCGCATTCTGCCATGGGTATGCGGTGGATGCATCAAGAATGAATATTGTATTGTTGACATGGAAGCTACAAGCCTTAGGCGGTGCCAGTGCACTGGGTTGACCGAAAGGGGCTACGTCTTGACACGGAGACTGTCCGGCGAGACGACAATTGAGGCGATGTGGTGGGCGAGGTGGCGAGTGAAGCGCATGTTTGGAATCTGGCTGTCTGACCAACTACCGGACGAAGAACAGAAGCGAGCGCACGCACGTGTCAGCGAAAGTGGTGATCTGCTGTTGAGCCTGATCAGCGAAGCAGTATGGGAAGCGCGGACGTTGACCACCCCTGTCGTAGAAGCCTTAGAAAGAAACGAGAGAGTTAGGAGGACTCGGAGCGGATCGAACCCGCCGAGAGAAACAAGCGAGTTGAGACGGTTTGACGCGGACTGAATCCGCCAAGAAGCCGCGGCGTTGTCGAACTGAAGGGCTCATTCGAGTGGATCAGTCTTGATGCGCCGGTTGCATGTGCGAAGAAAATGGTGAAAATGAGGTGACTGATGACAAGCGAGATGTGATCGACGAGGAGGCCCGTGCGCCAGAGAGGAACGAAGCGGTATGGATGTCAGAGAGGAAGAGCGCACCTTTGTAGTGTGGCGCGGCCTGCGTTGATGATGTGAAGATGACTGGGGACGACTCGAACTCGTAGGGCGAAGCGCGGTGACGAATGGCGCCGGAGGCAAGAGACCTGTTTGGTTGATGAGTGGTGCGACTTGGCTTTAAATACTGGACCCAAGGGAAGCGAAGTGATCAGTCTGGCCAGGCTTGTTAGGGATCGGTCTGGTCGGTTTCGGTGAAGTGATCAGTCTGGTCACCATGAGGGGAAGGATCAGTCGAAATCGGTGTCTATGACGGTGAACGCAAGTGAAGGAGCAGAAACGGTGTGTGAACATGGCTATTCGTCTTATCCGAATGATGGCAGCGCCTATGAGTACGTGTCCGCTGTGGTCGACAACGGCTTGACAGAGCGCGGGCGGCGCTGGCATGGAGGGTGAGAAAAAAGCGTTAGCAGCCGTCAACAAATCGATGTTCTTCGCCGACGATAATTACCTTGGACGACGTTAAGGGACTGTGTGAACTTGGAGCAGCAAGCGGGAGTGATCATGGAAGGAGATGGCAGCGCGGGTGGAGGCCGAGAACGAGCGGCGGGCTTGGCGCACCAAGGCGCGTCGAGAAACTTCAGGCTCGATCAAGAAATGGGAGAGGCCGGCCTTCTAACCATCCCAGCCAGAGGACCAAGTACGCACTGAAGGGTTTACGCGAACCTAACGGCCCCAGGTGAAGTGATCAGTCTGGCGGACGAGGTGGAGGTCCCTGAAACGGAAGTGAACAGTCTGGTTGGTGAGGATCCAGCCCCGACGTCTAAGAACGTATAAGAACGTGTAAGAAGGGGAGAGCTCGATTGAAGCGTCAAGAAACTTCCACTGCGAACGAGGAAATCAAGTGAGTTGAACAGTCTGGCGGAGACACCCTATCGAGGCCGGCGCGAAGTGATCAGGTCTGGCGGACGGAACAATGGCAGCTGGCATGAAGCGCAAGCGTGGGACTGACAAGGGCCAGGTAGAGGGCTCAGACGAAGGGCGGCAAGACACAATCGAGACGCCGCCTGGAATTGAAGGAGAAGCTACACGGCAAGGTACGCATCAAGAAACGCCACCGCCCTCGACTTCCGCTCGACACACGGCTCAAGATGAAGGAGATACTTCTGTCAACTCGTCAAGAAAGCTCGCTCGTGCCGGAAGCCAAGCTGAAGCCCCTGCTCGTTCGGCCTCGAAGAAGAGTGCTGGCTCACACTGGCCGGAAGGGCAGCTCAAGACGTTACGCGTCCTGTACGAGCTGAAGGACCGCAACAAGTGGACGTGGAACCGGTTCGCTGAGGAATTCAACAAGATCAACGAAGTTACCGGACACCCATTGCGTGATGCTAATGCCTGCCGAGCTCGCTGCCAAAGAGATCCAGAGTTGAGGAAGAGTACAGAGCCCAAGCTCGCCAAGTGGACGCCTGAGCAAGAAGCGTTTCTGACTGCGGAGAAGAAGGCGAAGACCTCGAACCGAGACATATATGCGAAGTATCTTGATAAGGTTCAGGCTCACGGGTGGGCATCTCGAGAATACAAGACGGTGATGACCAAGCTTTCCAGCATCTCAGAGCGAGATTCGAGTCGCAAGAGCAACCGTTCAAGCGACCAGGGGACGGCCACGGACCGACAAACGCTGACTATGGCGCGCCGAGTATGGCATCCCGACGAAGACGCCGTATTGATGAAGGCTCTACACGCGCATAAGGACGAGGGCGCAGCTATATGTCACGAAGCGATACAGAGCGAGTTCCTGGCCCTCGGAGAACGAGATGGAGTACCCATTGGTGACCGCACCATTGTGGCCATCAATAAACGACTGAACACCTTACGTGATGGGAAGCCCGAAGCGACGAAGCTGCCCAGGCGGTGGACGGACAAGGACGATCAACAGACCCGTCAAGCTATGAAGCAAGAGAAGCGGAAGCGCGGACAAGCAGTTAAAGAACTCTCGGCAGCGTTGGAAGTCTCCGAGTTTGCTGTGCGTCGTCGTTGGAAAGAGCTGAAAGTTATCGATAAGGAAGTCGGTGGTTCGACGGAAGAGAAGGAAGCCAGTCCAGGCCAAGGAATTCTCATCGAGCCGTTTGTGTGTGAGGCCAACCAAGGTGGTGCCACTCGGCCAGGGAAGACCGCTGCCCACTCGGGATGCACGATGCCAAGCGCCGTATTGGCTGAGACGCTGCTGGCCCTGCGATCTGACAATGCGGAGGTCGAGAGCGTCGCCGAGAGTGGAGATGAGATCTTGTTCGAGGGCGTGAATGAAGAGTCAGATGATGACGCACCAACGAATGACCCAGTCAGACCTGATGAAGAAGACGTCGACCTTGCCGTGGCACAGGCTCTTGGCGAGGTGACGGCCATCGTGGAATATTGCAGCCAGCAAGCTAGTGAAGAGTCGAAGCAGGACACGGACCAGGGGATGAGCGGCCAAGCAGAGAATCTGCCGACGACCTTAGAGCAAGGAGACGGTGTCAGAGCGACGGATGCGGGCGAGAGCCTTGAAGACAGCGCTACGGTGACCACAGGAACTACTAGAGAAACTCCAGCGCCTAGAGAGACTGAGACCCACGAACTGCAGGCTCCCGGAGGAAGCGTACGCGAAGGTGCCACGGACGAAACGCCTTCAATTCCAGTGTATGAAGGCGTGCCAGCAGATACAGCCGACGTTCCGATTGCTCAAGCTTCGTCCAAGGCAGACGAAGTTTCCGACCACGCACCCGAAGTGATCAGTCTGGCTACCCCATTAGTGGGCGGTGAAGACGAAGTGAACAGTCTGGAGGATTTGCCAGAGGCCACACAAGCTGGAGTGAACAGTCTGGCGGAGGTAGCGAAGGCAACTAACTTGGTCGGCCTTTTAGTAGACCCTCCATCTGAAGTGATCAGTCTGGCCAAGGAACCAGTCGCCAGTCGAAGTGTAGTGAACAGTCTGGTCCCTTCCGTGGGGCACGCTCCCTCCAGCTTGGAAGACCATGCCGCTGAGAGCATCAAAGGCGGATCCCACGAGATCCGAGGACCTCAAGACCCACCACACGCTGCGCCGATGATAGAAGAGGACGAAGTGGTGTGGCGAAATGCACACGATGGTGCACCACAATACATCACCGTCCGAATTGCTCCAGACCAATCAAGGAAAGTTCTCTCAGCCGACACATGTGATCGTTTGAGAGCAAGTGACCTCGCACCAGACTCCAAGTTGAGGATGTTCTACAAGGACAGTGAGCAGCGCGTGCAAGATATGATTGAAGGCGGCCTAGACAAAATGCGTCTTCCCGACGGTCCGGCACCCCCTGTCGACAAGTGCTTGCTGAGGGAACTAATGCTGGCCGGAACAATCCTCTCGCGTGGCGAAGAATCGCGCGCAATATTCTTGCGGGAGATGTGGACAGACAAGTACGGAGAGTGCCGGGACAAAGACTGCTGCCTAGCGTACGATGTGAACCGCCCGCATTTCCAGTATGAAGGCGAGTGTAGACACTGGCGATATTTCAAGATGCGACGGGTCAACTTCGACTATTTCACGAGCGTGAGAGACTATCTGCTGGCGGGCGCGCTTGCGACGCATCTCGAGATGCTCTACGCCACTGAAGGCCCCGACTTGCCACCCATCAAGCGAGATGCGCAGTGTGTCCGGTTGAGGCTCTCAGGGGGATCGATGACTAATCAGATGTCAGGAGAATGGCCTGGCGGTGGAAGCGAAGGTGACGAACAAGGGAGCAATGGTGCAAGATCGGTGACCCATCTCCAGCCGTTGTTGTGCTCGATGACCACATTATACCTCTCTCTGGACATGACTATGGATCAGCAAGTCTGCGAAGCGCAGCTCTCGCCATGGGATTACGGTGCGGTGGTGGCAGGCGAGAGATACTTGCACGAACGTCAGGTACTGGGTCGCGGGGTGTTGATGAGATCTGGATCCCGGTGGTTTATAGTCACGAACGCGAGTATCACGTCAGCCCAACCAAGCAGACTCGATTTAATGTGGGTTCCGAGGACAAGTCTATTGAACTACGTGCGACGTTTCCTGGCGATAGACGAATCACGTGGTGATCATCGACGAAGGCGCGCAGGTTGCAGAAGCCGCGGTGATCCAAGCTCTTCGCGAAGATACGCACACGCTGCTACTAGCAGGGGACCCCAATCAGCTGCGGGGGTACAGCTCGCTGCCGACAAATTTCGCTGAGAGGTTCCCCGGCGATGAGAGACGGCACAAGCTCAATTGGTCTGTGTTCCACACGTTCGAGCATTGTTACGCGTCTTACGGCATGAAGTTCCCGGGGCTAACGACGGAGGACATTTTTCGGTGTGGACCAGATTTGGTGACACTATTGCAACCCTTTTACGACTACCCGCTGCGCTCCGCTATCAGCAACACTCCAGGATATCTAGTTGGGATGCTGCTACCGCCTCTGCAGGATGACGCAAGTTGGTCTAGGGATGGAATCGAGAACGGACCGCCCCTGCCTCGAGGACCGTCTGCAATATGGCTCGACTCGGGCAACGAAGGTTTTCACCCTGACGGGCGACGGAAATCTGCGAGCGAGGAGAAGTTTGTGAATGTGATTGAACAAGCGCTGGTGATGGAACTGATCATGCGGATCAAGGCGCAACTCAAACTGCAATCCAAGATGACGCACAGAGTGTGGCGCAAGAGTATCCTAGTTATCTCCCCTTACGCGGAGCAGGTCAAGAGATTAAAGGAAGATGCTCTACAGTGGAAAAATCTCTACGAGAATTTCCTAGACGTAGAAGTGAAGACTGTGGACTCAAGCCAGGGGTGCGAAGCTGACATTACGATCACCTTGATGGTGCGTCACGTGAAAATGGGATTCTTGAAGAATAACCCCTCGCGATTGCTGGTGTCCCTGAGTCGTGCCAAGGAGTACATGTTCGTTCTCGCAGATGACCAGACTCTCGCTCAAGACAGCACGTGGGCGAAATTCCGCCAACAAGCGATTGACATGAGGATCACGTACGGGAGGTCGAGATGGACGCCAGAGGAAGCCGGCGCTGTGTTGAAAGACAAGGACCACATGAGGAAGCTGGCCAGCGCTAACGACTCGAGAGTCATTGGCGACGCCCAAAACGCAGTGCTGCTGTAAAGACGGGTGATCCAGGTGTGCTCGCTCTTCTTCGCGGTGCTGGAGCTTCGCAGGGGACGGCTGTGGTATAGCGCCCCGATTCCGCGGGCATGAGTTTCTGCAAGCGCTAGGTGGCCGGTCAGGCGAAGGTGTCCACGACCAAGTCCCAAGGAAGTGATCAGTCTGGCGTACCCTTACTACCCAAGCCAAAACGAAGTGAACAGTCTGGCGCCCAAGTCAAGATTCCGTATTCCAGACTCGGCGGTACAAGGTATCGTATTTCTCTTTATTCAGAAGCCTCACATAAAAACAGTAGGAGTAGGAACCTTATATTTGACAGATTTCAGTAGGTAGGAACGGGTGCTTACCACCCAATAACCCACGGAAAAGGGGGCGATTCTCCGCCGCTAATTCCGTGGGAGTCAGTCCACAATTTTTCCTCCTTCTCGCAGAAGCCCCCTGATCCTCCCTCAACAGTAGCCCGTCAGTATCTCGAGGAAGTTACTAAGAGTTTCGAAGTGATCAGTCTGGTCGATCGGCCGCCTGTTTTGGGTACAGTCGCGATCCGAAGTGATCAGTCTGGCCGAGGGCCGGGTGGTTTTGCCTGCGCTTCCTGCCAAGTTCCCCGTAGGAGTTCTCCAGGAGCTCCATCGCCTTCAAGCCGTTCTTTCTCGCTGCCTCTAGACTTGTGAGGGTCTAGTTGTAGTGTCGTGTCAGAGTTTCGGGTCTCCGCTTCAAAGAAGTTGTGATATCCGAGTCTGAAGCGAGTGTTCGAAGCACGCAAGATCCACCCCTTTCCTGAGAATATTGTTGCCGTCGGTGACTCAAGAGCGAGCCTACGTACGCCAGGTGTCCGTTTTTGATTCTGCCACACGACAGAGGCCCCCTAGGGAATGGAAGCTATATTATATTGCTTCGATTAGACTCAGGTGTAGGCCATTGGGTTTGTGTTTGCAACAATGAATACTTTGATTCGATGGGTTTGGGGCCTCCAAGAATTCTGGGTGATATGAAATGTAATAATAAACAGTTTCAAGGGACCTATGATAATTATTGTGGTTTATGGAGTCTGCCGTATCTTTATAGCAAACAACACAATCAACCAGACTTATTCAGAAATTTTTACGACTTGAATACAGAAGTTTCGCTTCTTTAATATAATTATGAATGGAATCAGACGTTATAGAGATACTGGAGTTAATGAAGTTGCTCCAAAAGATGATCATAGAATTGATGCGATAATGAAAGAATTGGAGTATCTTCGCTCTGAATTAGCTCAAAAAAAGGTTGAAACATCCATTTCAAAATACTTTAATGAAGAGATATTTACAAAAGATAGAGAAGATTTACTCAAGGATGGATTTGTTAGTAAGGGAGACTACCTGGAAATCCCATTAACAATATTGAATGTCAGATACAAACAATGGTGCATCGATACTGGACATAATCGTATGTTGCGTAAAGCAATCATTGAGAACATCCGAAATGATAAAGTTGATGGAGTTGTGTTCAAATATTATGACGGATACGACAAAATACGTGTTTTTCCTAGTTAGTGTGCTTTTCGTTGATATTCTGACACTGTGGGTTCCAGAGGAACCCGAGGCATCTCTGATGCCGGCTCTTGATAGCTGCACTTATTAAATCAATTTCCTTACAGAGCTGTATTATTTCAGATGCTGAATGCTTTTCTATTTTGGGGTACTCATATAAATCACTCATTATTTCGGTATCTACCGGTTCATTGAGCTGGACATCATCAACATAACCAGTATCATCGGTATCGGATAGATACGTAATATCCATGCTTTTTGTGTCTATATAGATAAATATATTTTGTATCTCCAGTTGTTCAATCACCCAAATGGGGAAAAAACCAACGTCGTTTGATTGGCTGAAATACGAATAGTGAGAACGTACTTCACTCGCAGAAAGCAATTGGAAGCATGGTGAAGTTGGTGTGCGCGTTGGTTGGCGTGGAGGGAAACGCCTTCTCCGTGAAGATCGATGCGAGCGAGTTGGTGGATGACTTAAAGGACGCTATCAAGGCGAAGGATGAGGATGAGGACATCAAATGTTCTGCGCGCAAGCTGCATCTGTTCCTCGCCAGGAACGGCGACAACACGTGGCTCGAATCAAGCACCGATGATGTGAAGATGCTCAAGAAAGGGGAAAAGACTGCTCTAATCGAAGCGCTGACACACGAAGACAATGAACTGCAGGGAGAGTCTGGCCTTCAGAAGGTGTTGAAGGATATGCCTGAGCCGTCCACCGATCAAATCCACGTGTTGGTGGTGGTTCCCAAGCAGGAAGCCGCCCAAGCTGTTTCACAAGATGGTGTTCTCGATCGCTGCAGTGATCCATTCTTCTCACAATTCCCCACGGTCGATGAAGTCAACAGTTGGCTCGAGTTTCCGTCGTTGCTGCCGCTAACGAAACGTCAAAAGCTCTACATTCGATCTTCGTACAAGTCGATCGCTGCTCAAGTTCTGTCAAATGCGGACCCAAGCATGGTCAAGTATGCAGTCATCACTGGCACGCCTGGCATTGGAAAATCAGTGTTCGTCTACTATGTGATGTGGAGGTTGGTCAAGGATAAGAAACGGGTGTTGTTTCTCACTGCAGCACCACCAATCTACTTCGATGGCAGGTCGATGTTGATCTGCAATCAACTGCCTTTTGCTGGAAATCGCCATTTCTGGTCGGTCGATTTGTGGTGCCTCGTTGATTCAGTCGACCCAACTATGATTCCTGGGTTCCCCATTCTTCATTGCTCGACTCTGCTCGTGAGTACACCGCGACGAGACTGCATTGGTGAATTCAAGAAGCTCGTACCGACTCCAGATGTGTTCTACATGCCACTGTGGACCAAGGAAGAGCTGGCGACAATTGCTTCACTGTATCCAACTGCGGCAGATGTGTGGGATAATCGATTTGAGTGCTTGGGTGGTGTACCTCGTCTGGTGATGCAAGACATTCAATCCGACCCAGAAGCTTTGCTGATTTCCGCATGCAGCAGTTGTTCTCTCGATGATTGCATTATGCTGGTGTCCATCTACTCGGAGATCAATTCGAAGACCAAGATCATTCAGGCGTTGATTCACATCCACAGTCAAGAACCATATCGAGAGTACAAAGTTGCGTACGCATCAGAACTGGCGATGCAAGTGATCGCTCGAACAAAGTGGCGATCCGATCGCACGAAGATGCAAAGCCTTTTGGGGTCGTGCGATGGAAACCCGCTCGCACAATCGCTGTGCGGATACATCTTCGAGCCTCATGCGATGGATCTGTTGGAGCAAGGTGGGACTTTCGTGTGTCGGAGGCTGTTGTCTGGAGCTGAAATGCGAAAGCGCGACACAGCCAAACGCAAACGAGGCACCCCAGATAGTGAAGACGAAGAGACCATCGACATTCCACGTTCCTTGCAACCACGACAAACAGTGGATCGTGTGAAAGTCGGTCAACTTGCAAATCAGCTGTACGTGCCACGGACATCGAACTATACTGCCATTGACGCGTGGATGCCGCACGTCGGTGGTTTTCAAATGACGGTGGGAAGGAAGCACGAGATCAGGGCCGGTGCGGCAGATGATCTGGGGAAACTGGGTGCCAACGGCAATCGGCTCTACTTCTTGCTTCCACCGCTATACTACCAGTCGTTCACGAAGAAGACACCACAAACCATCGAGCAGTTTGCGATACTGATACCTTATCCGGAAGTGGTTTAACACAATCTTCGTATCATCCTTCATAACCTCTCGAACTCGTTAACGTCTGTTTGCCGTCGATTTGCCGTCGATTTGTTGCTGTAGTGCAGTTGGCCAAAGATTTGTATACTGATCAATGGAAGGACAGCACCTCAATTTCTCTATAACCTTGCAAACTCGCTCATTTGTGTGATTGATGTGTTGATAAATGTCTGTTATTTTAGAGTTCGGAAAATACAAAGGAAAGGATCTTGAGGAAGTATATGATCAAGATGCATCATACTGTCGATGGTTATACAACCAACAATCGGAAGAATCGGATATCAAACGATTTTTGGACGACAAGTTCCAAGATGGAGACGATAGCTATATCATGCGGTGGGGCAAGCATAAGAACAAATCCGTAAAGTGGATTGTTGAAAACGATAAGCAATATTTCAATTGGATGTGTAAAAATGAGTATATCATGAATAAATGTCCGTCACTGAAGAAAAACTTGGGTGAATTTAATGGTTAAATTATTTAGTTTTTTTGATAAGTCCCAGCCATCTGTATCAACACATCAATCACACAAATGAGCGAGTTTGCAAGGTTATAGAGAAATTGAGGTGCTGTCCTTCCATTGATCAGTATACAAATCTTTGGCCAACTGCACTACAGCAACAAATCGACGGCAAATCGACGGCAAACAGACGTTAACGAGTTCGAGAGGTTATGAAGGATGATACGAAGATTGTGTTAAACCACTTCCGGATAAGGTATCAGTATCGCAAACTGCTCGATGGTTTGTGGTGTCTTCTTCGTGAACGACTGGTAGTATAGCGGTGGAAGCAAGAAGTAGAGCCGATTGCCGTTGGCACCCAGTTTCCCCAGATCATCTGCCGCACCGGCCTTGATCTCGTGCTTCCTTCCCACCGTCATTTGAAAACCACCGACGTGCGGCATCCACGCGTCAATGGCAGTATAGTTCGATGTCCGTGGCACGTACAGCTGATTTGCAAGTTGACCGACTTTCACACGATCCACTGTTTGTCGTGGTTGCAAGGAACGTGGAATGTCGATGGTCTCTTCGTCTTCACTATCTGGGGTGCCTCGTTTGCGTTTGGCTGTGTCGCGCTTTCGCATTTCAGCTCCAGACAACAGCCTCCGACACACGAAAGTCCCACCTTGCTCCAACAGATCCATCGCATGAGGCTCGAAGATGTATCCGCACAGCGATTGTGCGAGCGGGTTTCCATCGCACGACCCCAAAAGGCTTTGCATCTTCGTGCGATCGGATCGCCACTTTGTTCGAGCGATCACTTGCATCGCCAGTTCTGATGCGTACGCAACTTTGTACTCTCGATATGGTTCTTGACTGTGGATGTGAATCAACGCCTGAATGATCTTGGTCTTCGAATTGATCTCCGAGTAGATGGACACCAGCATAATGCAATCATCGAGAGAACAACTGCTGCATGCGGAAATCAGCAAAGCTTCTGGGTCGGATTGAATGTCTTGCATCACCAGACGAGGTACACCACCCAAGCACTCAAATCGATTATCCCACACATCTGCCGCAGTTGGATACAGTGAAGCAATTGTCGCCAGCTCTTCCTTGGTCCACAGTGGCATGTAGAACACATCTGGAGTCGGTACGAGCTTCTTGAATTCACCAATGCAGTCTCGTCGCGGTGTACTCACGAGCAGAGTCGAGCAATGAAGAATGGGGAACCCAGGAATCATAGTTGGGTCGACTGAATCAACGAGGCACCACAAATCGACCGACCAGAAATGGCGATTTCCAGCAAAAGGCAGTTGATTGCAGATCAACATCGACCTGCCATCGAAGTAGATTGGTGGTGCTGCAGTGAGAAACAACACCCGTTTCTTATCCTTGACCAACCTCCACATCACATAGTAGACGAACACTGATTTTCCAATGCCAGGCGTGCCAGTGATGACTGCATACTTGACCATGCTTGGGTCCGCATTTGACAGAACTTGAGCAGCGATCGACTTGTACGAAGATCGAATGTAGAGCTTTTGACGTTTCGTTAGCGGCAGCAACGACGGAAACTCGAGCCAACTGTTGACTTCATCGACCGTGGGGAATTGTGAGAAGAATTGATCACTGCAGCGATCGAAAACGCCAGCTTGTGAAACAGCTTGGGCGGCTTCCTGCTTGGGAACCACCACCAACACGTGGATTTGATCGGTGGACGGCTCAGGCATATCCTTCAACACCTTCTGAAGGCCAGACTCTCCCTGCAGTTCATTGTCTTCGTGTGTCAGCGCTTCGATTAGAGCAGTCTTTTCCCCTTTCTTGAGCTTCTTCACATCATCTGTGCTTGATTCGAGCCACGTGTTGTCGTCCTTCTTGGTGAGGAACAGCTGCAGCTTGTCCGCATCGATCGCCTTGAGATCGTTCTCCTTCTCCTTCTTGATGGCCTTCTTCAAGTCATCCACAGACTCGCTCGCATCGATCGTCACGGAGAACGCGCTTCCCTTCACGCCAACGAGCGCGCAGAACAGCTTGAGCATGTTTCCAATTGCTTTCTGCGAGTGAGGGGCGTTCTCTCTATTCGTATTTCAGCCAATCAAATGGTGCAACCCAACGTTGGGTTTTTGACAGTACCCATTTGGGTGATTGAACAACTGGAGATACAAAATATATTTATCTATATAGACACAAAAAGCATGGATATTACGTATCTATCCGATACCGATGATACTGGTTATGTTGATGATGTCCAGCTCAATGAACCGGTAGATACCGAAATAATGAGTGATTTATATGAGTACCCCAAAATAGAAAAGCATTCAGCATCTGAAATAATACAGCTCTGTAAGGAAATTGATTTAATAAGTGCAGCTATCAAGAGCCGGCATCAGAGATGCCTCGGGTTCCTCTGGAACCCACAGTGTCAGAATATCAACGAAAAGCACACTAACTAGGAAAAACACGTATTTTGTCGTATCCGTCATAATATTTGAACACAACTCCATCAACTTTATCATTTCGGATGTTCTCAATGATTGCTTTACGCAACATACGATTATGTCCAGTATCGATGCACCATTGTTTGTATCTGACATTCAATATTGTTAATGGGATTTCCAGGTAGTCTCCCTTACTAACAAATCCATCCTTGAGTAAATCTTCTCTATCTTTTGTAAATATCTCTTCATTAAAGTATTTTGAAATGGATGTTTCAACCTTTTTTTGAGCTAATTCAGAGCGAAGATACTCCAATTCTTTCATTATCGCATCAATTCTATGATCATCTTTTGGAGCAACTTCATTAACTCCAGTATCTCTATAACGTCTGATTCCATTCATAATTATATTAAAGAAGCGAAACTTCTGTATTCAAGTCGTAAAAATTTCTGAATAAGTCTGGTTGATTGTGTTGTTTGCTATAAAGATACGGCAGACTCCATAAACCACAATAATTATCATAGGTCCCTTGAAACTGTTTATTATTACATTTCATATCACCCAGAATTCTTGGAGGCCCCAAACCCATCGAATCAAAGTATTCATTGTTGCAAACACAAACCCAATGGCCTACACCTGAGTCTAATCGAAGCAATATAATATAGCTTCCATTCCCTAGGGGGCCTCTGTCGTGTGGCAGAATCAAAAACGGACACCTGGCGTACGTAGGCTCGCTCTTGAGTCACCGACGGCAACAATATTCTCAGGAAAGGGGTGGATCTTGCGTGCTTCGAACACTCGCTTCAGACTCGGATATCACAACTTCTTTGAAGCGGAGACCCGAAACTCTGACACGACACTACAACTAGACCCTCACAAGTCTAGAGGCAGCGAGAAAGAACGGCTTGAAGGCGATGGAGCTCCTGGAGAACTCCTACGGGGAACTTGGCAGGAAGCGCAGGCAAAACCACCCGGCCCTCGGCCAGACTGATCACTTCGGATCGCGACTGTACCCAAAACAGGCGGCCGATCGACCAGACTGATCACTTCGAAACTCTTAGTAACTTCCTCGAGATACTGACGGGCTACTGTTGAGGGGAGGATCAGGGGGCTTCTGCGAGAAGGAGGAAAAATTGTGGACTGACTCCCACGGAATTAGCGGCGGAGAATCGCCCCCTTTTCCGTGGGTTATTGGGTGGTAAGCACCCGTTCCTACCTACTGAAATCTGTCAAATATAAGGCTCCTACTCCTACTGTTTTTTATGTTAGGTTTCTAAATAAAGAGAAATACGATAACTCGTACCGCCGAGTCTGGAATACGGAATCTTGACTTGGGCGCCAGACTGTTCACTTCGTTTTGGCTTGGGTACTAAGGGTACGCCAGACTGATCACTTCCTTGGGACTTGGTCGTGGACACCTTCGCCTGACCGGCCACCTAGCGCTTGCAGAAACTCATGCCCGCGGAATCGGGGCGCTATACCACAGCCGTCCCCTGCGAAGCTCCAGCACCGCGAAGAAGAGCGAGCACACCTGGATCACCCGTCTTTACAGCAGCACTGCGTTTTGGGCGTCGCCAATGACTCTCGAGTCGTTAGCGCTGGCCAGCTTCCTCATGTGGTCCTTGTCTTTCAACACAGCGCCGGCTTCCTCTGGCGTCCATCTCGACCTCCCGTACGTGATCCTCATGTCAATCGCTTGTTGGCGGAATTTCGCCCACGTGCTGTCTTGAGCGAGAGTCTGGTCATCTGCGAGAACGAACATGTACTCCTTGGCACGACTCAGGGACACCAGCAATCGCGAGGGGTTATTCTTCAAGAATCCCATTTTCACGTGACGCACCATCAAGGTGATCGTAATGTCAGCTTCGCACCCGGCTTGAGTCCACAGTCTTCACTTCTACGTCTAGGAAATTCTCGTAGAGATTTTTCCACTGTAGAGCATCTTCCTTTAATCTCTTGACCTGCTCCGCGTAAGGGGAGATAACTAGGATACTCTTGCGCCACACTCTGTGCGTCATCTTGGATTGCAGTTTGAGTTGCGCCTTGATCCGCATGATCAGTTCCATCACCAGCGCTTGTTCAATCACATTCACAAACTTCTCCTCGCTCGCAGATTTCCGTCGCCCGTCAGGGTGAAAACCTTCGTTGCCCGAGTCGAGCCATATTGCAGACGGTCCTCGAGGCAGGGGCGGTCCGTTCTCGATTCCATCCCTAGACCAACTTGCGTCATCCTGCAGAGGCGGTAGCAGCATCCCAACTAGATATCCTGGAGTGTTGCTGATAGCGGAGCGCAGCGGGTAGTCGTAAAAGGGTTGCAATAGTGTCACCAAATCTGGTCCACACCGAAAAATGTCCTCCGTCGTTAGCCCCGGGAACTTCATGCCGTAAGACGCGTAACAATGCTCGAACGTGTGGAACACAGACCAATTGAGCTTGTGCCGTCTCTCATCGCCGGGGAACCTCTCAGCGAAATTTGTCGGCAGCGAGCTGTACCCCCGCAGCTGATTGGGGTCCCCTGCTAGTAGCAGCGTGTGCGTATCTTCGCGAAGAGCTTGGATCACCGCGGCTTCTGCAACCTGCGCGCCTTCGTCGATGATCACCACGTGATTCGCTAGATGCTGATATTTCGCACTCCCCATTGTCGCTAATGTGGCGACAAGGACCTTCGCTCGAGCTAGCAAATGGTCTTCGTACTTCTTCATTTCGGATGCCACCATGTCGGGCCGGTCAGGGTATATCCGTTCTATTAACGCCCGTCTTTTCTTCATGAGTTCGTCGAGGTAGATCCCTGCAAACTCTTGCATGTGAGCATCACACTTTCCGAGCCTCAATATTTCATCTTCGGGCACTAGGTTCTTCTGCCGGAGCCGTCGGAGGTCTTCATCAATCGCGGCGTTCGTTTCAGACACGACTGCAATCACTTCCTTGGGGTACGCCTCACGGTGGACAGATATCGCGCGCGTCAATGTCGTCGTCTTGCCGCAGCCAAACGGGCCGCGCACTAGCATGATGCCAGTCTTCGTAACAAATTCCTCGACCACTCTCATTTGGCTTGGTCTCAGGAATAGCGACTTCGTCCACATCCTCACTCTCTTCGCTCGGGTCTGTTGAGGTCGCGGGCGTTCCTTCTGATGCATGTCCCGCATGGCAAGCGCTGCGACGAGCGGCGTAGGTCGCGATGCCGCTTGGTCTATCGCCAGGAAACGTCGCACGTAGTTCAATAGACTTGTCCTCGGAACCCACATTAAATCGAGTCTGCTTGGTTGGGCTGACGTGATACTCGCGTTCGTGACTATAAACCACCGGGATCCAGATCTCATCAACACCCCGCGACCCAGTACCTGACGTTCGTGCAAGTATCTCTCGCCTGCCACCACCGCACCGTAATCCCATGGCGAGAGCTGCGCTTCGCAGACTTGCTGATCCATAGTCATGTCCAGAGAGAGGTATAATGTGGTCATCGAGCACAACAACGGCTGGAGATGGGTCACCGATCTTGCACCATTGCTCCCTTGTTCGTCACCTTCGCTTCCACCGCCAGGCCATTCTCCTGACATCTGATTAGTCATCGATCCCCCTGAGAGCCTCAACCGGACACACTGCGCATCTCGCTTGATGGGTGGCAAGTCGGGGCCTTCAGTGGCGTAGAGCATCTCGAGATGCGTCGCAAGCGCGCCCGCCAGCAGATAGTCTCTCACGCTCGTGAAATAGTCGAAGTTGACCCGTCGCATCTTGAAATATCGCCAGTGTCTACACTCGCCTTCATACTGGAAATGCGGGCGGTTCACATCGTACGCTAGGCAGCAGTCTTTGTCCCGGCACTCTCCGTACTTGTCTGTCCACATCTCCCGCAAGAATATTGCGCGCGATTCTTCGCCACGCGAGAGGATTGTTCCGGCCAGCATTAGTTCCCTCAGCAAGCACTTGTCGACAGGGGGTGCCGGACCGTCGGGAAGACGCATTTTGTCTAGGCCGCCTTCAATCATATCTTGCACGCGCTGCTCACTGTCCTTGTAGAACATCCTCAACTTGGAGTCTGGTGCGAGGTCACTTGCTCTCAAACGATCACATGTGTCGGCTGAGAGAACTTTCCTTGATTGGTCTGGAGCAATTCGGACGGTGATGTATTGTGGTGCACCATCGTGTGCATTTCGCCACACCACTTCGTCCTCTTCTATCATCGGCGCAGCGTGTGGTGGGTCTTGAGGTCCTCGGATCTCGTGGGATCCGCCTTTGATGCTCTCAGCGGCATGGTCTTCCAAGCTGGAGGGAGCGTGCCCCACGGAAGGGACCAGACTGTTCACTACACTTCGACTGGCGACTGGTTCCTTGGCCAGACTGATCACTTCAGATGGAGGGTCTACTAAAAGGCCGACCAAGTTAGTTGCCTTCGCTACCTCCGCCAGACTGTTCACTCCAGCTTGTGTGGCCTCTGGCAAATCCTCCAGACTGTTCACTTCGTCTTCACCGCCCACTAATGGGGTAGCCAGACTGATCACTTCGGGTGCGTGGTCGGAAACTTCGTCTGCCTTGGACGAAGCTTGAGCAATCGGAACGTCGGCTGTATCTGCTGGCACGCCTTCATACACTGGAATTGAAGGCGTTTCGTCCGTGGCACCTTCGCGTACGCTTCCTCCGGGAGCCTGCAGTTCGTGGGTCTCAGTCTCTCTAGGCGCTGGAGTTTCTCTAGTAGTTCCTGTGGTCACCGTAGCGCTGTCTTCAAGGCTCTCGCCCGCATCCGTCGCTCTGACACCGTCTCCTTGCTCTAAGGTCGTCGGCAGATTCTCTGCTTGGCCGCTCATCCCCTGGTCCGTGTCCTGCTTCGACTCTTCACTAGCTTGCTGGCTGCAATATTCCACGATGGCCGTCACCTCGCCAAGAGCCTGTGCCACGGCAAGGTCGACGTCTTCTTCATCAGGTCTGACTGGGTCATTCGTTGGTGCGTCATCATCTGACTCTTCATTCACGCCCTCGAACAAGATCTCATCTCCACTCTCGGCGACGCTCTCGACCTCCGCATTGTCAGATCGCAGGGCCAGCAGCGTCTCAGCCAATACGGCGCTTGGCATCGTGCATCCCGAGTGGGCAGCGGTCTTCCCTGGCCGAGTGGCACCACCTTGGTTGGCCTCACACACAAACGGCTCGATGAGAATTCCTTGGCCTGGACTGGCTTCCTTCTCTTCCGTCGAACCACCGACTTCCTTATCGATAACTTTCAGCTCTTTCCAACGACGACGCACAGCAAACTCGGAGACTTCCAACGCTGCCGAGAGTTCTTTAACTGCTTGTCCGCGCTTCCGCTTCTCTTGCTTCATAGCTTGACGGGTCTGTTGATCGTCCTTGTCCGTCCACCGCCTGGGCAGCTTCGTCGCTTCGGGCTTCCCATCACGTAAGGTGTTCAGTCGTTTATTGATGGCCACAATGGTGCGGTCACCAATGGGTACTCCATCTCGTTCTCCGAGGGCCAGGAACTCGCTCTGTATCGCTTCGTGACATATAGCTGCGCCCTCGTCCTTATGCGCGTGTAGAGCCTTCATCAATACGGCGTCTTCGTCGGGATGCCATACTCGGCGCGCCATAGTCAGCGTTTGTCGGTCGGTGGCCGTCCCCTGGTCGCTTGAACGGTTGCTCTTGCGACTCGAATCTCGCTCTGAGATGCTGGAAAGCTTGGTCATCACCGTCTTGTATTCTCGAGATGCCCACCCGTGAGCCTGAACCTTATCAAGATACTTCGCATATATGTCTCGGTTCGAGGTCTTCGCCTTCTTCTCCGCAGTCAGAAACGCTTCTTGCTCAGGCGTCCACTTGGTGAGCTTGGGCTCTGTACTCTTCCTCAACTCTGGATCTCTTTGGCAGCGAGCTCGGCAGGCATTAGCATCACGCAATGGGTGTCCGGTAACTTCGTTGATCTTGTTGAATTCCTCAGCGAACCGGTTCCACGTCCACTTGTTGCGGTCCTTCAGCTCGTACAGGACGCGTAACGTCTTGAGCTGCCCTTCCGGCCAGTGTGAGCCAGCACTCTTCTTCGAGGCCGAACGAGCAGGGGCTTCAGCTTGGCTTCCGGCACGAGCGAGCTTTCTTGACGAGTTGACAGAAGTATCTCCTTCATCTTGAGCCGTGTGTCGAGCGGAAGTCGAGGGCGGTGGCGTTTCTTGATGCGTACCTTGCCGTGTAGCTTCTCCTTCAATTCCAGGCGGCGTCTCGATTGTGTCTTGCCGCCCTTCGTCTGAGCCCTCTACCTGGCCCTTGTCAGTCCCACGCTTGCGCTTCATGCCAGCTGCCATTGTTCCGTCCGCCAGACCTGATCACTTCGCGCCGGCCTCGATAGGGTGTCTCCGCCAGACTGTTCAACTCACTTGATTTCCTCGTTCGCAGTGGAAGTTTCTTGACGCTTCAATCGAGCTCTCCCCTTCTTACACGTTCTTATACGTTCTTAGACGTCGGGGCTGGATCCTCACCAACCAGACTGTTCACTTCCGTTTCAGGGACCTCCACCTCGTCCGCCAGACTGATCACTTCACCTGGGGCCGTTAGGTTCGCGTAAACCCTTCAGTGCGTACTTGGTCCTCTGGCTGGGATGGTTAGAAGGCCGGCCTCTCCCATTTCTTGATCGAGCCTGAAGTTTCTCGACGCGCCTTGGTGCGCCAAGCCCGCCGCTCGTTCTCGGCCTCCACCCGCGCTGCCATCTCCTTCCATGATCACTCCCGCTTGCTGCTCCAAGTTCACACAGTCCCTTAACGTCGTCCAAGGTAATTATCGTCGGCGAAGAACATCGATTTGTTGACGGCTGCTAACGCTTTTTTCTCACCCTCCATGCCAGCGCCGCCCGCGCTCTGTCAAGCCGTTGTCGACCACAGCGGACACGTACTCATAGGCGCTGCCATCATTCGGATAAGACGAATAGCCATGTTCACACACCGTTTCTGCTCCTTCACTTGCGTTCACCGTCATAGACACCGATTTCGACTGATCCTTCCCCTCATGGTGACCAGACTGATCACTTCACCGAAACCGACCAGACCGATCCCTAACAAGCCTGGCCAGACTGATCACTTCGCTTCCCTTGGGTCCAGTATTTAAAGCCAAGTCGCACCACTCATCAACCAAACAGGTCTCTTGCCTCCGGCGCCATTCGTCACCGCGCTTCGCCCTACGAGTTCGAGTCGTCCCCAGTCATCTTCACATCATCAACGCAGGCCGCGCCACACTACAAAGGTGCGCTCTTCCTCTCTGACATCCATACCGCTTCGTTCCTCTCTGGCGCACGGGCCTCCTCGTCGATCACATCTCGCTTGTCATCAGTCACCTCATTTTCACCATTTTCTTCGCACATGCACAGACGCTTCCTCTCTCCTCTCTCCGCTGCATCACCTCATCCCTCTCAACCGGCGCATCAAGACTGATCCACTCGAATGAGCCCTTCAGTTCGACAACGCCGCGGCTTCTTGGCGGATTCAGTCCGCGTCAAACCGTCTCAACTCGCTTGTTTCTCTCGGCGGGTTCGATCCGCTCCGAGTCCTCCTAACTCTCTCGTTTCTTTCTAAGGCTTCTACGACAGGGGTGGTCAACGTCCGCGCTTCCCATACTGCTTCGCTGATCAGGCTCAACAGCAGATCACCACTTTCGCTGACACGTGCGTGCGCTCGCTTCTGTTCTTCGTCCGGTAGTTGATCAGACAGCCAGATTCCAAACATGCGCTTCACTCGCCACCTCGCCCACCACATCGCCTCAATTGTCGTCTCGCCGGACAGTCTCCGTGTCAAGACGTAGCCCCTTTCGGTCAACCCAGTGCACTGGCACCGCCTAAGGCTTGTAGCTTCCATGTCAACAATACAATATTCATTCTTGATGCATCCACCGCATACCCATGGCAGAATGCGCTCACCACAAAATGTAGCTCCTTGAAACTTGTTCATCACATGTCAACTTCGCGATTTCTTGTGCAACCAACTCGGGTCCGCACCTCAGCATTCCGCAGCCAACTTGGGCCCCCGGCGCCGGATTCCATCGCAGGGCTGTACAGTGGGTTTGATCCACCTTTCAACCCCAGAACTTGACCTTACCACGTATTCGATCCGCGTCAGGTCACTATAGAGCTGTACTTCGATTCAGCTCTTTCTTCTTCTCCTTCTCCTCATCATCTTTCCTTCCTCAGCGTCTCTCCTTCAGTCGCGGCGCTCCGCATCACCTCGCCGCGCACCTTCAGTCTCGTCCCCTCATTCTTGTGACCTCGCTCCGGCCAGACTGTTCACTTGGTCCCTTCGCCGAGCACCTTCTCACACCAGACTGGTCACTTCGCCAGGTCACTCTCTACTCGTCACTCGAATCACTCTCATCGACCTCTTCCTCATGAGTAGTTTGAGCGGCCTCCTTGCGGTTCTCCCATGCCCGTCTTGCGTCGAACTCGTATAGCAGAGCGTTGCAGTGTAGATTCTCTTCCGGCTCCCATGTAGGCTCCTCGTGACCGACCCATTTGATCAAGTACTCGCGCATTCGTCTACCGTTCCTCGTCCGCTTCTTATATCGGCAGTCGACCACCTTCTCCACCTCATATTCGTCATCAACACCTTCTTCGTACCACGAATCCTCAGGCAATAGAGCTTCGTCCAACTCGAGGTCTTGAATGCTCTCAATCTTTTCACGTGGCCTCCGCATCCTTGAGACGAATGGCTTGAGCCGGGAGATATGGATCATCGGCATGACTTGATTCTCGCTCCGATCGAACTTTAGCTTGTACACCGACTCACTGACACGCTCTTCTATCTGATATGGACCATGCCACAGGTGCGATAGCTTCCTCACGAGTCCTTCCTTGACCAAAACGTGATACAGCCACACAAGCTCACCTGGCTGATACTCCGTTCTCACCGTCGACTGCAGATTCTCGTCGGCCTGCTCGTTGTTCTTCCTCGCACGTTCTTCCATTAATTTCTGCTGAATAAATTCGGCGTGCGCCTGGGCTTGTTCATGCTGCTTTGCAATTTTCTGCCGCCATTCAAGTGCGTTTCGTTCCTTGAGCGTGCCATCCTTGGGGGGAATCGCTGCTTCTAGTTGCGTTCGTGCATCCCAGCCATGCACCAGATAAAAACTAGTCTGCTTGTGCTGTAGACTCACTGACGTGTTGAGGGCCAACTCAAGCTGCTGAACATATTCATCCCAGTCCTTCTGCTCCGCATCAGCAATATAGCACTTGATCGCCCTCACCACAGTCTGCACAGAACGTTCCTGTTTTCCATTCGCTTGCGGTCGATAAGCTAGTGTCGGGCGCTGCTTCTGATTCATCATGCGGTTGAATCGCTTGAACACAGAACTCATGAAGCGCGGGTCGCGGTCGTGTCGAATCATTTCCTGGGCCCCAAATCGCTTGAACACCCCACTCAAATACGCCTCTGCAACGGATTGCGCTGTCGTGTCGGCCATCGGAATGAGAATCACAAAACCTGAGAAGAGGCAAATGCAACAGAGGATGGCTTCATTTCCGTTGTACGTCTTGGGGAGGGGAATCGCGAAATCCATAGCGAGCACCTGAAATGGCCTGGTCGCGACAATATTGCCACTGGACCGACCTTTGTATCGGGGCTTGCCCTTCGCAGTGGCGCAGTCTTCACACGAGGCAACATACCATTCTACATCCGCATACATGCCTCTCCAGTAGTATAGACGGCGCATTCGCTCGAACACACGCCCCACACCTTGGTGTGCACCAGCCCCGAGTTCTTCATGATAGGCGCATAATAAATCTTTCTGCAGAGTGTCCGGCACTACCAATCGCACCTTCAAAGCTTCCGATTTCCCTCCTTGGGGGGAGTAGTACAACACCCCATCTGAATCGAGCACATATAGGACAGCGATCCGCGCTACCCGCTTGAGCGCGGTCGACGAAGAGAACTCCTCCTCATTGCCCTCGAGATACGCGATTACCTGCTTGCACCATTCATCTCGGCGTTGCGCTGCCGCCACTCGTCGGAACCTCTCCACCTGAGCTTGACTTAGCATCTCCCCGCTCACATGCAATGGTGTCCATTCTCTGGCCGGCTTTGATCCATCATCCTCGAATGTCCCAATGTCAGCTGCGTTCGACCCTTCTTTTTGCTTCTTCGTGTGGCTCTCCTTCTTCGACCTCGTCCGCTTCCTCGTGTCGACAACAAACACTTCGTAGCTTGGACCGTCATGCAATCTCGCCACCTGGCTCCCGCTCACCACCCTGACTGGCGCGAGTTCGCTCTTCTCTTCCAACGTTGACTGCGATTCTTCACCAGACTGTTCGCTTGGCTCTGCACGGGTGGTAGTCGACTCCAGACTGATCAGTTGACCTGAATTTGGCTCGGTCTTGTGGCCAGACTGGTCAACTCGCCTTACCATTATAGTGGCCCCCGGTTCCGCCTCCAGCTTTCCTTCGTACACGTGTTCATCATCCACGCGGTACAACAACTCCGGGAGAGTGTTCAAAAGCTCCAAGTCGTGCAAGCGCGCATCATCAGTGACCGAGCCTCTCGACTGGGATCGCATGGCCTCCCTGGTGAGGAAGTCTGCCGCCTGGTTGTACTTACGCGCGATGTGAATGAAACTCACACTGTCGAACAAGGTGAGCTGCTCTTTCGCCCGATTCGGCCAGACTTGTAGCGACGCTTGATTGCACCGAAGGTCACCGTTTACCTGCCCGATTACCAGGCGGGAGTCGCCACACACGAGCACCTCCTTGATACCCTGCGTCGTTGCCAGTTCGAGTGCGCCGAGCAGGCCGTGATATTCACTGTCGTTCACGGTAAGCCCTTCCTTCACATCATATTCCGCGGCAACCACCTTCCACTCAGGCAGTTTCCATAGGATCATACCAAACGTGCCAGACCGGGTACCCTTCAACTTGACTGCCCCATCGAACGTGAGCACGTATCCGTCTGCATTTCTTCGTAGATCAGGGAAGGGTCAAATGACTGGTATATCTTTAATTGTCTTCATCGGCGCGATGTCTTCGAGTATTGCATCCATTTGTTCTGCAGGTGTTATCGATGCTGCCAACACTGCCATCAAACCGGCGGGAGTCTCATCGCTTCGAATAATTGTCAAGCTCCATGGCGACAACATGGCGGCCCACTGGATGGTACGACCGGTCAGACTCTTCGACGTGAAGACCCACTTCATGGTAGAGTATCTCGCGTACACTACAATCGGTTGGCCGAGCAGGTAGTGACTCGCGACGTGGAGCGTCTTCAGCAGAGCTAACACTTCTTGTTCTGCAGGCGTATACCGAGTCTCTGCATCCTTGAAAACTTTACTCACAAATCGAACTGGATGTAGAATCCCGTCGTGCTCTTGGCAAACTGATGCTCCGAAAGCCCACTTGTTCGTGTACAGCACTATAACAAGCTCTCGTCCGCGTTCAACATGGCGCAGAAGAGGCGCGTCGCATAGCTTCATCTTCAGTTCTTCGAAGGCTCTCTTTGCATGATCAAGTTGGCTCCCATCTCTCAGTCTCAGGTCAGTGACCTCATACAGGACTGCCGCATAAGTCGCAAAGTTGCTGATAAACTTGTGGTAATAAATCAGGCTGCCGATGAATCGCTGCAACCCTTTCTGCGTCGACGGAAACGGCATCTGCCTGATCGACTCGAGGTTTCTTGGGGCGCTCATCAACCCTTCTCGCGAGATCACGTGACTGAGGAACTCAACTGACTTTTTTCCAAACGAACTCTTCCGCAAACTCACAGTCACTCCCCAGTATTGAAATGCATCGAGCAGACACTGCAGCATCACGTTCATCTCCGACCACGTCGTTGCCCCAAAGGTGATATCATCAATGTATGATCGGCGCTTGATCACCGGCAGTACATCCGACTCCTGTGGCTCACCTCGATGAAATACGTCTCGCTTCAGCGGTACGTCAATGTCGATGCGCTCCTTCTCTCGTTGGGCCTCCATGTCATCTAACTCGTCCTCCGTCCACCCGACAGCCTTGAATCTCACATCACGGTTGCTGAGTCGTCTCACCATGCTCCACAGCGCGTTATCAATCATGCGCTGGTAGATCTGTGGGGCATTCTTCAACCCTTGAGGCATCCTCGTCCATTCGAAGTGTCCGAGCGGGCATATAAATGCAGTCACAAGTCGCGCGCGGACCGTTAAAGGTACAGCCCAGAATCCGCTCGCATTATCCAAGGAGCAAAACCACATGATCCCTTCAAAATTGTCGAGCAGATCATCTATCAGTGGCATCGCGTACACCATCAGCTTCGTTAGTCGATTCACCAGACGATAGTCGATGCAAAGGCGGATGTCTTTCCCGTTCTTCTTCAGCACAATGACGATCGGTGATGCCCATGGTGAGTTCGAATATCTTATCAAACCTTGTCGGAGAAGGCCGCGCAGTAACTCATACAATCTTCCCAGCAGGTGCGGCGGCACTCGTCTCGCGGCTTGAGCGATCGGCTTCGCGTCCCCGACGTCCACGCCACACACGACTCCTTTCGCTGGCGGCGGTAGAGCGTTCCCGGAGCTAATAAAGCTAGCGGACCTTGCTTCCAACGTTTCTCTGATCATCTCAATCTCCTCGGCCGTCGTCTCCTCGTCGCCGATGTCAGCTTCACTCATGTCGACTTCCACCAGCGGGGCCTCGTCAAACTCAGGTAGCAACGCAAGCTGCTCTTTCATGCTCTCAACTGACATCTCTACCCCCTCATGGACGTAGACTTCTCTTGCAAACTTCGACTGATCCAGATCTTCAGGGGGGGGGGGGGGGGGGGGGGGTTCGTCCAGCATGCAAACCTGGGAAGACGCTCGCTCACCCGCCAGACTGTTCACTTCAGTTGCTCCCGCTCTGCCCTGGACCAGACTGATCACTTCGGCCTCTTCATGATTGAGACATTCCGCCAGACTGATCGCTTCGGTGACCGCGCCTCTATTCGGCTCCGTACTCGCCTCTTTAGTGGCCCCTCCTTTGCTCGACTCCAGACCGATCACTTCGAGGCGGGTCTCCCCAGCAACCAGCACAGCAACGTCGCTGCCACGCAGGAGCGGCATCTTCACAGCCAAGCGCACCGCGTCATACGAAGCCGCATACGCCTCACAGCGCAGATCATCATAACTCAGCAGCGGCAACGCATCTTCGTCAGGCACTTCACACCGCTTCTTGCCCAAGTCGATCTTCAGCCCAGCGCACATCATGAAGTCGGTGCCGAGAATAATTAACGAGTGAGCTTCAAACTCAGCCACCCACATCTCGACTTCGTACACCACGAACTCTCCCAGCCGGATCTTCACCACGACCTTTCCGTGTGCTTGCATCGGTTCCTCGCTCACACCGAAGAATTCACTCGAGTCCTCGAACGCCCGCACTCTCAACCCCAACTTACGTGCCAAGTTGGTTTGTAACAGACTGATGTTCGCTCCCGAATCCAGCATCAACGGAATCTCGAGTCCTTCAACAGCACCATGCACGAAGGCTTGTATCTTCTCGTTCGTTGACAATTCGTGGTTCTTCCACCACCCTCGTCGTTCATCACCAACGAGACGAATGTGAGTTACCTTTCTTTGCAGAGATATATCTCGAGCACCATTTGGCATCTTCATATCTTCTTCATCAGCATCTTTGTCGCAAGCGCCCTCATCACCTTCTTCAATTGGCTCAATTGGGCACCATAGCACATGCAACTCTTCATCTTCATCACCAACTGCTTCTCTCATATATACATCTTCACATACACAGTTTCCATCACTTGTTTCTTCTTGTTTCTCATCCACAGTCGACACTACCGATTCAAACACCGCAGGTAGCGTGACATCCTTGACTGTATCTTCATACACGTTTCGTTCTTCATGCACAGTGTCATCATAACTTCTTTCTTCATGTTTCTTCGCTCCATTTTCCACGTGAACACTTTCTTCATCAATGTAAGGCGCCTTTTGTTTCTGGTATTTCTTCGATTTGCGCCGGATCTTCTTCACATGCAAAGTCGCCGCGACGTCCCCGTCACGTACAGCACTGGCAGAGCGCTGCGGGGCTAGCGGTTTAACTGCCGAACGAGATCATCCACAGTAATCCCGCCGGTCTTGAGCTTTGGGCTGAGCATCTTCATCTTCTCGGTGAAACCACGGCAGACTTGAATCGTGTGACCAGTCACTCCACAAAACTCACACTCATGAAGTCGGAAGCAGCTTTCCTTAGTATGTCCGGACTTGCCGCAATGTTCACAGCGGACCTCATTGCTGTTTCTACCAGTCTGATGAGCTTGACTTCCACCATTAGAGCCTTGCTGCCTCTGACCTGCATTGACCTTACTGGCTGCAGGAGGTGGGTCATTGCTCTCTTCCGGTTGCTTCTTGGCCTGTTTCTTAGGCGTTGGCTTCGCTTGAGAGTTCTCGTACATCTCGAGCTTCTCCTCGAGCTTGTCGATCGACTTGTACTTGCTGTAACGGAATTGAGACTGAACAGCTTTGTCATGGAGCGTGTCGAAGAACTGCTGAATGTGATCCTTCAAATCGACCGGGATACGATCTTCGTCATCGTCGTCGTCTACACGGAAATCGATGCGCGCGCGAAGACCTGCTGCGTTAAAGCGATAGAAGTAGTCCAGCGCAGATTCATCGGGCTTCTGAGTTAGACGATAGTACGTGAGCGTAGATGGCGTGCTCTCAGTGCAATACTTTCGATAAAAGGCCTTCATCGTGAGCTTCCACTTCTTCCTCGTTGACGAAGGGAGCTGCTTCTGCCAATACCTCGCCGGACCCGTGAGAGCGTCTACGAACGAACCGAGACGTTGGCGATTGGACCAGTTGGACAGATCAGCGATGTGAAGAAACTTCGAGAGCCACGCCTTGGCTTCTTCCGGGAAAACCTTGGCACCACTGAACGACTTCACATTGACATTCTGGATGACCGTTGTCACGTGTCGATCACGTCGTCGAGGTCCAGACACATCCGAGTCGGAATCTTCATACATTGAAAGACCGAGCTCATCTTCCATATCTGAATGGCGAGCACTGCGCTTGACTGGCTTCTTCGACTTCTTGACTGGTTTCTTGACGCGCTTGAATGCTTCTTCGTCAGATGATTCGTCCTGTTCACCGTCGTCAGACTCGGGATCTTCTAGACGCGCGAATCCTTTCTTAGCGCCTCGAGCCTGTTTCGCCGGGGCTCGCGTGGCCGCAACTCGCTTCGTGGTATCTGGGCTCAGCGCTTGTATCACTTCTGATAGCTCATCCATCGACAACATCCCTCCGGCCGTCAGCGCCATCAGCTTCGTCGCCAGCGGGTTATTCTTTCGCTTGATCTTGTCCGTGGGGGAGGAGAAGGATCCTTCATCACTGGCAAACTCCAGCTTCTTCCTGATTGGACTCTCGAGCTGAATTTCTTCATCTGAGCTGGATTCTTCATCAAAACGTTTCATCGAGCGCGGCTTCGCCGGCTTGGTCTGCGGAGTGTGGGCTACGTCAGCAACGACCATGTACTTCGGTTCGAACGTTGTGTCCTCCTCCCGATATTGGATAACGCTGGTCTCCCACTCATACTCGGCAAGCAGAACTGACATCATGTAGCCCATGTCCTGCGCCATCCGTTCTGGATTCAGGTAGACTGCATCTTGGTAATTGCTTCTCCGATACAAATTGTAACCGCATGACGTCAACATCTTCTCCACAAAATCAATCGCTTCGTCAATCGTCGCGAAGTCGTAGGTGGACGCCCTCAGTCGCGAACCGGCAAAGAATGTCGTAGGCCCTACTTTCGTAATTTCATACAGGGAAAACCAGCATTCTGAGTCGGACGGCATCTTCAACACCTGTCGTTGATACCGAAGACCGATTTCGTTCGCTTCTGACAGTCGGTACACCCGAGTTGTGTCATGGACCGCGCTCTGAACAACGAGGCGGATCGAAACATTCTTCGGGTCTGTGACTTGACCTTGCCGCATCTCTGCCTTCTCTTCCATCTTCTCACCGTGTATCGTAACAGCTAACGGCTCCGCTCCTGGCATACGCACCAGTTGTCGTGTGGCAGAATCAAAAACGGGCACCTGGCGTACGTAGGCTCGCTCTTGAGTCACCGACGGCAACAATATTCTCAGGAAAGGGGTGGATCTTGCGTGCTTCGAACACTCGCTTCAGACCCGGATATCACAACTTCTTTGAAGCGGAGACCCGAAACTCTGACACGACACTACAACTAGACCCTCACAAGTCTAGAGGCAGCGAGAAAGAACGGCTTGGAGACGATGAAGCTCCTGGAGATCTCCTACGGGGAACTTGGCAGGAAGCGCAAGCAAAACCACCCGGCCCTCGGCCAGACTGATCACTTCGGATCGCGACAGTACCCAAAACAGGCGGCCGATCGACCAGACTGATCACTTCGAAACTCTTAGTAACTTCCTCGAGATACTGACGGGCTTCTGTTGAGGGGAGGATCAGGGGGCTTCTGCGAGAAGGAGGAAAAATTGTGACTCCCACGGAATTAGCGGCGGAGAATCGCCCCCTTTCCGTGGGTTATTGGGTGGCAAGCACCATTCCTACCTACTGAAATCTGTCAAATATAAGGCTCCTACTCCTACTGTTTTTTATGTTAGGTTTCTAAATAAAGAGAAATACGATAAATCGTACCGCCGAGTCTGGAATACGGAATCTTGACTTGGGCGCCAGACTGTTCACTTCGTCTTGACTTGGGTACTAAGGGTACGCCAGACTAATCACTTCCTTGGGACTTGGTCGTGGACACCTTCGCCTGACTGATCACCTAGCGCTTGCAGAAACTCATGCCCGCGGAGTCGGGGCGCTATACCACAAGGTGCCGTGTTGGTGTTGAGTCCGAGGGAGTGCGGGATGGCTCCACACTTGTCGTGGGCGCCATAACTAACTTGCGGGTGGCCCAATCAATGTGAGGATTCGCGACCTGCAGCCATGATTGACCCAATATCCCATCAAACGATTGTTGCAATGGCCACTCGATGACTGGTACCAACGAGACTTGGCCTTGGACACCGATAGGCACCGAGTACTCCAGACATTGCCGAGACCGTGGCTGACCTTGAAAATCACGTGCAGTCACCATAGTGTGCTTCTTCAGCTCGGGTGGCTTTAACAGCCCAGATTTGATGATCGTGTGCGACGCACCGGAATCCACCAACATTCGCACTGATTTACCCTGAATAGTCGCGTCCACAAACAACAACGACTCGGATTGGCCCTCGGCCACATCGACATCAATCTCCACGGAGCACACACTGGACCCAACGACCGATCGAGCACCGGTTTCTGCGGCCTCCATGTCAAACTCGACCGCGCATTCTTCTGATTTCTGAGTTGGAGATTCTTCTGATACTTGAATGGATTGCTCAACGGACACTCCACTTACATCCGTTGAGCAGCGTCGTTTCCCTGACGACGCTTTGGGCACTGAGCAATGCGATGACCAGTTTCGCGGCAATAAAAGCCCAGGTTTTGAGTACGGCACTGTTCCTTGGTTGGCTTGAGGACACCGGCGTATGAAATGTCCATCGGTTCGGCACCAGAGTCGAGATGCGGTCGAGCGCGTCTCGGTGGTCGTTCGACACCAAAGTGGGCTCTCTCATACGCTTGTGCCGCCGCGATGGCATCTCGCAGAGTCGTGCAACGTAGGTAGTTCACTTCCTTCTTTGTTTCTGGCTTCAGGCCCTCTACAAAGCGATCTACTTTGTCCAGTTGCGACATTTCACGCACTTGGGCGATGATCTTTCTGAAGCGCGCAACGTAGTCGTCCACGTGGCCCGTCTGTCGGCACATACGGAGGGCAGCGCGGAGACGTTGCTGCTGGTCGGGCGGAATGAACTCATCCGTGAGTGCCTGTTCGAACTCGTCGATCGTCGTGATTGGCATTTGGTCGACCACAACCCGACTATGGTACCACGATGCAGCTCCAGAACGGAGGTTGCTAGCTAGCATGGCCACGACTCGAGCTTGATTCTCGTGGAGCTGGTAGTCAATGTTCTTGCCTCTCATGAACAACTTGGCCTCAAAGATGTACTCATCGACACTGTCGTCTGGCCGACCGTGGAACATTGGCATAGATGCCCCTTCAATCTTGAACTCACGTCCATGTTGTTGTTGTTGTACTTGCTCCAACATAACCGCACGGAACTCATGGTTTTGGTTGGCCATGTTTCGGGTGAGCTCATGGATGGAGTGTGTCAACCCCTCCAGGAGGTTCATAACCGGATGATCGCCGTCCATGATAACTTGACCTTGTTGCAGTCGACGATGATTGGCCAAAATAGATTACTGGTCAAAATACGATGTTCCAGTCGACGATGATTGGCCAATATAGATGATTGGTCAAATAGTCCGGAGATGAAAGAACTGGTCAAATGCGGATGTGGTTTGAATATTCAACGTAGAAATTTACCATCTCACGAAAAAACATCTTTCCATCAAGAATGGGTTAAAGACCCCGACTTCCCCAATTATGTGATCGAATGTGGGTGTGGTATAAAAGTAAAGAATTTGGAAAAGTTAGACCATACTAAAACAGATCATCATAAAAAATGGTACAGGGAGATGGTTAATAATAAATACAAGCAGAAAATACAATGTGGGTGTGGAAGCACAACCAGTAAAAGTGGATATTCTACACACTCTAAAACAATAAAACATTGTGAATGGGTAAAGAGTCAATAAAACAATGGGGTGCAAATACATAGATATTTTTTTTCAATTCTGACATAAAATTAGTAAGTTATATATAGGGATACATCATACACTACACATAAATGTCTGTTATTTTAGAGTTCGGAAAATACAAAGGAAAGGATCTTGAGGAAGTATATGATCAAGATGCATCATACTGTCGATGGTTATACAACCAACAATCGGAAGAATCGGATATCAAACGATTTTTGGACGACAAGTTCCAAGATGGAGACGATAGCTATATCATGCGGTGGGGCAAGCATAAGAACAAATCCGTAAAGTGGATTGTTGAAAACGATAAGCAATATTTCAATTGGATGTGTAAAAATGAGTATATCATGAATAAATGTCCGTCACTGAAGAAAAACTTGGGTGAATTTAATGGTTAAATTATTTAGTTTTTTTGATAAGTCCCAGCCATCTGTATCAACACATCAATCACACAAATGAGCGAGTTTGCAAGGTTATAGAGAAATTGAGGTGCTGTCCTTCCATTGATCAGTATACAAATCTTTGGCCAACTGCACTACAGCAACAAATCGACGGCAAATCGACGGCAAACAGACGTTAACGAGTTCGAGAGGTTATGAAGGATGATAAGAAGATTGTGTTAAACCACTTCCGGATAAGGTATCAGTATCGCAAACTGCTCGATGGTTTGTGGTGTCTTCTTCGTGAACGACTGGTAGTATAGCGGTGGAAGCAAGAAGTAGAGCCGATTGCCGTTGGCACCCAGTTTCCCCAGATCATCTGCCGCACCGGCCTTGATCTCGTGCTTCCTTCCCACCGTCATTTGAAAACCACCGACGTGCGGCATCCACGCGTCAATGGCAGTATAGTTCGATGTCCGTGGCACGTACAGCTGATTTGCAAGTTGACCGACTTTCACACGATCCACTGTTTGTCGTGGTTGCAAGGAACGTGGAATGTCGATGGTCTCTTCGTCTTCACTATCTGGGGTGCCTCGTTTGCGTTTGGCTGTGTCGCGCTTTCGCATTTCAGCTCCAGACAACAGCCTCCGACACACGAAAGTCCCACCTTGCTCCAACAGATCCATCGCATGAGGCTCGAAGATGTATCCGCACAGCGATTGTGCGAGCGGGTTTCCATCGCACGACCCCAAAAGGCTTTGCATCTTCGTGCGATCGGATCGCCACTTTGTTCGAGCGATCACTTGCATCGCCAGTTCTGATGCGTACGCAACTTTGTACTCTCGATATGGTTCTTGACTGTGGATGTGAATCAACGCCTGAATGATCTTGGTCTTCGAATTGATCTCCGAGTAGATGGACACCAGCATAATGCAATCATCGAGAGAACAACTGCTGCATGCGGAAATCAGCAAAGCTTCTGGGTCGGATTGAATGTCTTGCATCACCAGACGAGGTACACCACCCAAGCACTCAAATCGATTATCCCACACATCTGCCGCAGTTGGATACAGTGAAGCAATTGTCGCCAGCTCTTCCTTGGTCCACAGTGGCATGTAGAACACATCTGGAGTCGGTACGAGCTTCTTGAATTCACCAATGCAGTCTCGTCGCGGTGTACTCACGAGCAGAGTCGAGCAATGAAGAATGGGGAACCCAGGAATCATAGTTGGGTCGACTGAATCAACGAGGCACCACAAATCGACCGACCAGAAATGGCGATTTCCAGCAAAAGGCAGTTGATTGCAGATCAACATCGACCTGCCATCGAAGTAGATTGGTGGTGCTGCAGTGAGAAACAACACCCGTTTCTTATCCTTGACCAACCTCCACATCACATAGTAGACGAACACTGATTTTCCAATGCCAGGCGTGCCAGTGATGACTGCATACTTGCGGCGACTTGGATCCACTTTCAACAACGCTTGTTCCGCGATGACTTTATACGAGGCACGGACGTAGAGCTTATGACGTTCAGTCAACGGCAGCAACGACGGAAACTCGAGCCAACTGTCGACTTCGTCAACCCTGGTGAATTGTGAGAAGAATTGATCACTGCAGCGATCGAAAACGCCAGCTTGTGAAACAGCTTGGGCGGCTTCCTGCTTGGGAACCACCACCAACACGTGGATTTGATCGGTGGACGGCTCAGGCATATCCTTCAACACCTTCTGAAGGCCAGACTCTCCCTGCAGTTCTTTGTCTTCGTGTGTCAGCGCTTCGATTAGAGCAGTCTTTTCCCCTTTCTTGAGCTTCTTCACATCATCTGTGCTTGATTCGAGCCACGTGTTGTCGTCCTTCTTGGTGAGGAACAGCTGCAGCTTGTCCGCATCGATCGCCTTGAGATCGTTCTCCTTCTTCGCCTTGATAGCATCCTTCAGCTTCCCCACAGACTGACTCGTGTCGATATCCACTGGGAACGCGCTTCCCTTCTCTCCGACCACCACGCAGAACAGCTCCACCATGTTTCCAATTGCTTTCTGCGAGTGAGGGACGTTCTCTCTATTCGTATTTCAGCCAATCAAACGGTGCAACCCAACGTTGGGTTTTTGACAGTACCCATTTGGGTGATTGAACAACTGGAGATACAAAATATATTTATCTATATAGACACAAAAAGCATGGATATTACGTATCTATCCGATACCGATGATACTGGTTATGTTGATGATGTCCAGCTCAATGAACCGGTAGATACCGAAATAATGAGTGATTTATATGAGTACCCCAAAATAGAAAAGCATTCAGCATCTGAAATAATACAGCTCTGTAAGGAAATTGATTTAATAAGTGCAGCTATCAAGAGCCGGCATCAGAGATGCCTCGGGTTCCTCTGGAACCCACAGTGTCAGAATATCAACGAAAAGCACACTAACTAGGAAAAACACGTATTTTGTCGTATCCGTCATAATATTTGAACACAACTCCATCAACTTTATCATTTCGGATGTTCTCAATGATTGCTTTACGCAACATACGATTATGTCCAGTATCGATGCACCATTGTTTGTATCTGACATTCAATATTGTTAATGGGATTTCCAGGTAGTCTCCCTTACTAACAAATCCATCCTTGAGTAAATCTTCTCTATCTTTTGTAAATATCTCTTCATTAAAGTATTTTGAAATGGATGTTTCAACCTTTTTTTGAGCTAATTCAGAGCGAAGATACTCCAATTCTTTCATTATCGCATCAATTCTATGATCATCTTTTGGAGCAACTTCATTAACTCCAGTATCTCTATAACGTCTGATTCCATTCATAATTATATTAAAGAAGCGAAACTTCTGTATTCAAGTCGTAAAAATTTCTGAATAAGTCTGGTTGATTGTGTTGTTTGCTATAAAGATACAGCAGACTCCATAAACCACAATAATTATCATAGGTCCCTTGAAACTGTTTATTATTACATTTCATATCACCCAGAATTCTTGGAGGCCCCAAACCCATCGAATCAAAGTATTCATTGTTGCAAACACAAACCCAATGGCCTACACCTGAGTCTAATCGAAGCAATATAATATAGCTTCCATTCCCTAGGGGGCCTCTGTCGTGTGGCAGAATCAAAAACGGACACCTGGCGTACGTAGGCTCGCTCTTGAGTCACCGACGGCAACAATATTCTCAGGAAAGGGGTGGATCTTGCGTGCTTCGAACACTCGCTTCAGACCCGGATATCACAACTTCTTTGAAGCGGAGACCCGGAACTCTGACACGACACTACAACTAGACCCTCACAAGTCTAGAGGCAGCGAGAAAGAACGGCTTGGAGACGATGAAGCTCCTGGAGAACTCCTACGGGGAACTTGGCAGGAAGCGCCGGCAAAACCACCCGGCCCT
This sequence comes from Pythium myriotylum, assembly GCA_023091665.1. Classification (NCBI taxonomy): domain Eukaryota; phylum Oomycota; class Peronosporomycetes; order Pythiales; family Pythiaceae; genus Pythium; species Pythium myriotylum. Next base: position 656,513 of record JALJCQ010000022.1, on the reverse strand, counting down.
CGGCCAGACTGATCACTTCGGATCGCGACTGTACCCAAAACAGGCGGCCGATCGACCAGACTGATCACTTCGAAACTCTTAGTAACTTCCTCGAGATACTGACGGGCTACTGTTGAGGGAGGATCAGGGGGCTTCTGCGAGAAGGAGGAAAAATTGTGGACTGACTCCCACGGAATTAGCGGCGGAGAATCGCCCCCTTTTCCGTGGGTTATTGGGTGGTAAGCACCCGTTCCTACCTACTGAAATCTGTCAAATATAAGGTTCCTACTCCTACTGTTTTTTATGTTAGGTTTCTAAATAAAGAGAAATACGATAAATCGTACCGCCGAGTCTGGAATACGGAATCTTGACTTGGGCGCCTGACTGTTCACTTCGTTTTGGCTTGGGTACTAAGGGTACGCCAGACTGATCACTTCCTTGGGACTTGGTCGTGGACACCTTCGCCTGACCGGCCACCTAGCGCTTGCAGAAACTCATGCCCGCGGAATCGGGGCGCTATACCACAGCCGTCCCCTGCGAAGCTCCAGCACCGCGAAGAAGAGCGAGCACACCTGGATCACCCGTCTTTACAGCAGCACTGCGTTTTGGGCGTCGCCAATGACTCTCGAGTCGTTAGCGCTGGCCAGCTTCCTCATGTGGTCCTTGTCTTTCAACACAGCGCCGGCTTCCTCTGGCGTCCATCTCGACCTCCCGTACGTGATCCTCATGTCAATCGCTTGTTGGCGGAATTTCGCCCACGTGCTGTCTTGAGCGAGAGTCTGGTCATCTGCGAGAACGAACATGTACTCCTTGGCACGACTCAGGGACACCAGCAATCGCGAGGGGTTATTCTTCAAGAATCCCATTTTCACGTGACGCACCATCAAGGTGATCGTAATGTCAGCTTCGCACCCCTGGCTTGAGTCCACAGTCTTCACTTCTACGTCTAGGAAATTCTCGTAGAGATTTTTCCACTGTAGAGCATCTTCCTTTAATCTCTTGACCTGCTCCGCGTAAGGGGAGATAACTAGGATACTCTTGCGCCACACTCTGTGCGTCATCTTGGATTGCAGTTTGAGTTGCGCCTTGATCCGCATGATCAGTTCCATCACCAGCGCTTGTTCAATCACATTCACAAACTTCTCCTCGCTCGCAGATTTCCGTCGCCCGTCAGGGTGAAAACCTTCGTTGCCCGAGTCGAGCCATATTGCAGACGGTCCTCGAGGCAGGGGCGGTCCGTTCTCGATTCCATCCCTAGACCAACTTGCGTCATCCTGCAGAGGCGGTAGCAGCATCCCAACTAGATATCCTGGAGTGTTGCTGATAGCGGAGCGCAGCGGGTAGTCGTAAAAGGGTTGCAATAGTGTCACCAAATCTGGTCCACACCGAAAAATGTCCTCCGTCGTTAGCCCCGGGAACTTCATGCCGTAAGACGCGTAACAATGCTCGAACGTGTGGAACACAGACCAATTGAGCTTGTGCCGTCTCTCATCGCCGGGGAACCTCTCAGCGAAATTTGTCGGCAGCGAGCTGTACCCCCGCAGCTGATTGGGGTCCCCTGCTAGTAGCAGCGTGTGCGTATCTTCGCGAAGAGCTTGGATCACCGCGGCTTCTGCAACCTGCGCGCCTTCGTCGATGATCACCACGTGATTCGCTAGATGCTGATATTTCGCACTCCCCATTGTCGCTAATGTGGCGACAAGGACCTTCGCTCGAGCTAGCAAATGGTCTTCGTACTTCTTCATTTCGGATGCCACCATGTCGGGCCGGTCAGGGTATATCCGTTCTATTAACGCCCGTCTTTTCTTCATGAGTTCGTCGAGGTAGATCCCTGCAAACTCTTGCATGTGAGCATCACACTTTCCGAGCCTCAATATTTCATCTTCGGGCACTAGGTTCTTCTGCCGGAGCCGTCGGAGGTCTTCATCAATCGCGGCGTTCGTTTCAGACACGACTGCAATCACTTCCTTGGGGTACGCCTCACGGTGGACAGATATCGCGCGCGTCAATGTCGTCGTCTTGCCGCAGCCAAACGGGCCGCGCACTAGCATGATGCCAGTCTTCGTAACAAATTCCTCGACCACTCTCATTTGGCTTGGTCTCAGGAATAGCGACTTCGTCCACATCCTCACTCTCTTCGCTCGGGTCTGTTGAGGTCGCGGGCGTTCCTTCTGATGCATGTCCCGCATGGCAAGCGCTGCGACGAGCGGCGTAGGTCGCGATGCCGCTTGGTCTATCGCCAGGAAACGTCGCACGTAGTTCAATAGACTTGTCCTCGGAACCCACATTAAATCGAGTCTGCTTGGTTGGGCTGACGTGATACTCGCGTTCGTGACTATAAACCACCGGGATCCAGATCTCATCAACACCCCGCGACCCAGTACCTGACGTTCGTGCAAGTATCTCTCGCCTGCCACCACCGCACCGTAATCCCATGGCGAGAGCTGCGCTTCGCAGACTTGCTGATCCATAGTCATGTCCAGAGAGAGGTATAATGTGGTCATCGAGCACAACAACGGCTGGAGATGGGTCACCGATCTTGCACCATTGCTCCCTTGTTCGTCACCTTCGCTTCCACCGCCAGGCCATTCTCCTGACATCTGATTAGTCATCGATCCCCCTGAGAGCCTCAACCGGACACACTGCGCATCTCGCTTGATGGGTGGCAAGTCGGGGCCTTCAGTGGCGTAGAGCATCTCGAGATGCGTCGCAAGCGCGCCCGCCAGCAGATAGTCTCTCACGCTCGTGAAATAGTCGAAGTTGACCCGTCGCATCTTGAAATATCGCCAGTGTCTACACTCGCCTTCATACTGGAAATGCGGGCGGTTCACATCGTACGCTAGGCAGCAGTCTTTGTCCCGGCACTCTCCGTACTTGTCTGTCCACATCTCCCGCAAGAATATTGCGCGCGATTCTTCGCCACGCGAGAGGATTGTTCCGGCCAGCATTAGTTCCCTCAGCAAGCACTTGTCGACAGGGGGTGCCGGACCGTCGGGAAGACGCATTTTGTCTAGGCCGCCTTCAATCATATCTTGCACGCGCTGCTCACTGTCCTTGTAGAACATCCTCAACTTGGAGTCTGGTGCGAGGTCACTTGCTCTCAAACGATCACATGTGTCGGCTGAGAGAACTTTCCTTGATTGGTCTGGAGCAATTCGGACGGTGATGTATTGTGGTGCACCATCGTGTGCATTTCGCCACACCACTTCGTCCTCTTCTATCATCGGCGCAGCGTGTGGTGGGTCTTGAGGTCCTCGGATCTCGTGGGATCCGCCTTTGATGCTCTCAGCGGCATGGTCTTCCAAGCTGGAGGGAGCGTGCCCCACGGAAGGGACCAGACTGTTCACTACACTTCGACTGGCGACTGGTTCCTTGGCCAGACTGATCACTTCAGATGGAGGGTCTACTAAAAGGTCGACCAAGTTAGTTGCCTTCGCTACCTCCGCCAGACTGTTCACTCCAGCTTGTGTGGCCTCTGGCAAATCCTCCAGACTGTTCACTTCGTCTTCACCGCCCACTAATGGGGTAGCCAGACTGATCACTTCGGGTGCGTGGTCGGAAACTTCGTCTGCCTTGGACGAAGCTTGAGCAATCGGAACGTCGGCTGTATCTGCTGGCACGCCTTCATACACTGGAATTGAAGGCGTTTCGTCCGTGGCACCTTCGCGTACGCTTCCTCCGGGAGCCTGCAGTTCGTGGGTCTCAGTCTCTCTAGGCGCTGGAGTTTCTCTAGTAGTTCCTGTGGTCACCGTAGCGCTGTCTTCAAGGCTCTCGCCCGCATCCGTCGCTCTGACACCGTCTCCTTGCTCTAAGGTCGTCGGCAGATTCTCTGCTTGGCCGCTCATCCCCTGGTCCGTGTCCTGCTTCGACTCTTCACTAGCTTGCTGGCTGCAATATTCCACGATGGCCGTCACCTCGCCAAGAGCCTGTGCCACGGCAAGGTCGACGTCTTCTTCATCAGGTCTGACTGGGTCATTCGTTGGTGCGTCATCATCTGACTCTTCATTCACGCCCTCGAACAAGATCTCATCTCCACTCTCGGCGACGCTCTCGACCTCCGCATTGTCAGATCGCAGGGCCAGCAGCGTCTCAGCCAATACGGCGCTTGGCATCGTGCATCCCGAGTGGGCAACGGTCTTCCCTGGCCGAGTGGCACCACCTTGGTTGGCCTCACACACAAACGGCTCGATGAGAATTCCTTGGCCTGGACTGGCTTCCTTCTCTTCCGTCGAACCACCGACTTCCTTATCGATAACTTTCAGCTCTTTCCAACGACGACGCACAGCAAACTCGGAGACTTCCAACGCTGCCGAGAGTTCTTTAATTGCTTGTCCGCGCTTCCGCTTCTCTTGCTTCATAGCTTGACGGATCTGTTGATCGTCCTTGTCCGTCCACCGCCTGGGCAGCTTCGTCGCTTCGGGCTTCCCATCACGTAAGGTGTTCAGTCGTTTATTGATGGTCACAATGGTGCGGTCACCAATGGGTACTCCATCTCGTTCTCCGAGGGCCAGGAGCTCGCTCTCTATCGCTTCGTGACATATAGCTGCGCCCTCGTCCTTATGCGCGTGTAGAGCCTTCATCAATACGGCGTCTTCGTCGGGATGCCATACTCGGCGCGCCATAGTCAGCGTTTGTCGGTCAGTGGCCGTCCCCTGGTCGCTTGAACGGTTGCTCTTGCGACTCGAATCTCGCTCTGAGATGCTGGAAAGCTTGGTCATCACCGTCTTGTATTCTCGAGATGCCCACCCGTGAGCCTGAACCTTATCAAGATACTTCGCATATATGTCTCGGTTCGAGGTCTTCGCCTTCTTCTCCGCAGTCTGAAACGCTTCTTGCTCAGGCGTCCACTTGGTGAGCTTGGGCTCTGTACTCTTCCTCAACTCTGGATCTCTTTGGCAGCGAGCTCGGCAGGCATTAGCATCACGCAATGGGTGTCCGGTAACTTCGTTGATCTTGTTGAATTCCTCAGCGAACCGGTTCCACGTCCACTTGTTGCGGTCCTTCAGCTCGTACAGGACGCGTAACGTCTTGAGCTGCCCTTCCGGCCAGTGTGAGCCAGCACTCTTCTTCGAGGCCGAACGAGCAGGGGCTTCAGCTTGGCTTCCGGCACGAGCGAGCTTTCTTGACGAGTTGACAGAAGTATCTCCTTCATCTTGAGCCGTGAGTCGAGCGGAAGTCGAGGGCGGTGGCGTTTCTTGATGCGTACCTTGCCGTGTAGCTTCTCCTTCAATTCCAGGCGGCGTCTCGATTGTGTCTTGCCGCCCTTCGTCTGCGCCCTCTACCTGGCCCTTGTCAGTCCCACGCTTGCGCTTCATGCCAGCTGCCGTTGTTCCGTCCGCCAGACCTGATCACTTCGCGCCGGCCTCGATAGGGTGTCTCCGCCAGACTGTTCAACTCACTTGATTTCCTCGTTCGCAGTGGAAGTTTCTTGACGCTTCAATCGAGCTCTCCCCTTCTTACACGTTCTTATACGTTCTTAGACGTCGGGGCTGGATCCTCACCAACCAGACTGTTCACTTCCGTTTCAGGGACCTCCACCTCGTCCGCCAGACTGATCACTTCACCTGGGGCCGTTAGGTTCGCGTAAACCCTTCAGTGCGTACTTGGTCCTCTGGCTGGGATGGTTAGAAGGCCGGCCTCTCCCATTTCTTGATCGAGCCTGAAGTTTCTCGACGCGCCTTGGTGCGCCAAGCCCGCCGCTCGTTCTCGGCCTCCACCCGCGCTGCCATCTCCTTCCATGATCACTCCCGCTTGCTGCTCCAAGTTCACACAGTCCCTTAACGTCGTCCAAGGTAATTATCGTCGGCGAAGAACATCGATTTGTTGACGGCTGCTAACGCTTTTTTCTCACCCTCCATGCCAGCGCCGCCCGCGCTCTGTCAAGCCGTTGTCGACCACAGCGGACACGTACTCATAGGCGCTGCCATCATTCGGATAAGACGAATAGCCATGTTCACACACCGTTTCTGCTCCTTCACTTGCGTTCACCGTCATAGACACCGATTTCGACTGATCCTTCCCCTCATGGTGACCAGACTGATCACTTCACCGAAACCGACCAGACCGATCCCTAACAAGCCTGGCCAGACTGATCACTTCGCTTCCCTTGGGTCCAGTATTTAAAGCCAAGTCGCACCACTCATCAACCAAACAGGTCTCTTGCCTCCGGCGCCATTCGTCACCGCGCTTCGCCCTACGAGTTCGAGTCGTCCCCAGTCATCTTCACATCATCAACGCAGGCCGCGCCACACTACAAAGGTGCGCTCTTCCTCTCTGACATCCATACCGCTTCGTTCCTCTCTGGCGCACGGGCCTCCTCGTCGATCACATCTCGCTTGTCATCAGTCACCTCATTTTCACCATTTTCTTCGCACATGCACAGACGCTTCCTCTCTCCTCTCTCCGCTGCATCACCTCATCCCTCTCAACCGGCGCATCAAGACTGATCCACTCGAATGAGCCCTTCAGTTCGACAACGCCGCGGCTTCTTGGCGGATTCAGTCCGCGTCAAACCGTCTCAACTCGCTTGTTTCTCTCGGCGGGTTCGATCCGCTCCGAGTCCTCCTAACTCTCTCGTTTCTTTCTAAGGCTTCTACGACAGGGGTGGTCAACGTCCGCGCTTCCCATACTGCTTCGCTGATCAGGCTCAACAGCAGATCACCACTTTCGCTGACACGTGCGTGCGCTCGCTTCTGTTCTTCGTCCGGTAGTTGATCAGACAGCCAGATTCCAAACATGCGCTTCACTCGCCACCTCGCCCACCACATCGCCTCAATTGTCGTCTCGCCGGACAGTCTCCGTGTCAAGACGTAGCCCCTTTCGGTCAACCCAGTGCACTGGCACCGCCTAAGGCTTGTAGCTTCCATGTCAACAATACAATATTCATTCTTGATGCATCCACCGCATACCCATGGCAGAATGCGCTCACCACAAAACGTAGCTCCTTGAAACTTGTTCATCACATGTCAACTTCGCGATTTCTTGTGCAACCAACTCGGGTCCGCACCTCAGCATTCCGCAGCCAACTTGGGCCCCCGGCGCCGGATTCCATCGCAGGGCTGTACAGTGGGTTTGATCCACCTTTCAACCCCAGAACTTGACCTTACCACGTACTCGATCCGCGTCAGGTCACTATAGAGCTGTACTTCGATTCAGCTCTTTCTTCTTCTCCTTCTCCTCATCATCTTTCCTTCCTCAGCGTCTCTCCTTCAGTCGCGGCGCTCCGCATCACCTCGCCGCGCACCTTCAGTCTCGTCCCCTCATTCTTGTGACCTCGCTCCGGCCAGACTGTTCACTTGGTCCCTTCGCCGAGCACCTTCTCACACCAGACTGGTCACTTCGCCAGGTCACTCTCTACTCGTCACTCGAATCACTCTCATCGACCTCTTCCTCATGAGTAGTTTGAGCGGCCTCCTTGCGGTTCTCCCATGCCCGTCTTGCGTCGAACTCGTATAGCAGAGCGTTGCAGTGTAGATTCTCTTCCGGCTCCCATGTAGGCTCCTCGTGACCGACCCATTTGATCAAGTACTCGCGCATTCGTCTACCGTTCCTCGTCCGCTTCTTATATCGGCAGTCGACCACCTTCTCCACCTCATATTCGTCATCAACACCTTCTTCGTACCACGAATCCTCAGGCAATAGAGCTTCGTCCAACTCGAGGTCTTGAATGCTCTCAATCTTTTCACGTGGCCTCCGCATCCTTGAGACGAATGGCTTGAGCCGGGAGATATGGATCATCGGCATGACTTGATTCTCGCTCCGATCGAACTTTAGCTTGTACACCGACTCACTGACACGCTCTTCTATCTGATATGGACCATGCCACAGGTGCGATAGCTTCCTCACGAGTCCTTCCTTGACCAAAACGTGATACAGCCACACAAGCTCACCTGGCTGATACTCCGTTCTCACCGTCGACTGCAGATTCTCGTCGGCCTGCTCGTTGTTCTTCCTCGCACGTTCTTCCATTAATTTCTGCTGAATAAATTCGGCGTGCGCCTGGGCTTGTTCATGCTGCTTTGCAATTTTCTGCCGCCATTCAAGTGCGTTTCGTTCCTTGAGCGTGCCATCCTTGGGGGGAATCGCTGCTTCTAGTTGCGTTCGTGCATCCCAGCCATGCACCAGATAAAAACTAGTCTGCTTGTGCTGTAGACTCACTGACGTGTTGAGGGCCAACTCAAGCTGCTGAACATATTCATCCCAGTCCTTCTGCTCCGCATCAGCAATATAGCACTTGATCGCCCTCACCACAGTCTGCACAGAACGTTCCTGTTTTCCATTCGCTTGCGGTCGATAAGCTAGTGTCGGGCGCTGCTTCTGATTCATCATGCGGTTGAATCGCTTGAACACAGAACTCATGAAGCGCGGGTCGCGGTCGTGTCGAATCATTTCCTGGGCCCCAAATCGCTTGAACACCCCACTCAAATACGCCTCTGCAACGGATTGCGCTGTCGTGTCGGCCATCGGAATGAGAATCACAAAACCTGAGAAGAGGCAAATGCAACAGAGGATGGCTTCATTTCCGTTGTACGTCTTGGGGAGGGGAATCGCGAAATCCATAGCGAGCACCTGAAATGGCCTGGTCGCGACAATATTGCCACTGGACCGACCTTTGTATCGGGGCTTGCCCTTCGCAGTGGCGCAGTCTTCACACGAGGCAACATACCATTCTACATCCGCATACATGCCTCTCCAGTAGTATAGACGGCGCATTCGCTCGAACACACGCCCCACACCTTGGTGTGCACCAGCCCCGAGTTCTTCATGATAGGCGCATAATAAATCTTTCTGCAGAGTGTCCGGCACTACCAATCGCATCTTCAAAGCTTCCGATTTCCCTCCTTGGGGGGAGTAGTACAACACCCCATCTGAATCGAGCACATATAGGACAGCGATCCGCGCTACCCGCTTGAGCGCGGTCGACGAAGAGAACTCCTCCTCATTGCCCTCGAGATACGCGATTACCTGCTTGCACCATTCATCTCGGCGTTGCGCTGCCGCCACTCGTCGGAACCTCTCCACCTGAGCTTGACTTAGCATCTCCCCGCTCACATGCAATGGTGTCCATTCTCTGGCCGGCTTTGATCCATCATCCTCGAATGTCCCAATGTCAGCTGCGTTCGACCCTTCTTTTTGCTTCTTCGTGTGGCTCTCCTTCTTCGACCTCGTCCGCTTCCTCGTGTCGACAACAAACACTTCGTAGCTTGGACCGTCATGCAATCTCGCCACCTGGCTCCCGCTCACCACCCTGACTGGCGCGAGTTCGCTCTTCTCTTCCAACGTTGACTGCGATTCTTCACCAGACTGTTCGCTTGGCTCTGCACGGGTGGTAGTCGACTCCAGACTGATCAGTTGACCTGAATTTGGCTCGGTCTTGTGGCCAGACTGGTCAACTCGCCTTACCATTATAGTGGCCCCCGGTTCCGCCTCCAGCTTTCCTTCGTACACGTGTTCATCATCCACGCGGTACAACAACTCCGGGAGAGTGTTCAAAAGCTCCAAGTCGTGCAAGCGCGCATCATCAGTGACCGAGCCTCTCGACTGGGATCGCATGGCCTCTCTGGTGAGGAAGTCTGCCGCCTGGTTGTACTTGCGCGCGATGTGAATGAAACTCACACTGTCGAACAGGGTGAGCAGCTCTTTCGCCCGATTCAGCCAGACTTGTAGCGACGCTTGATTGCACCGAAGGTCACCGTTTACCTGCCCGATCACCAGGCGGGAGTCGCCACACACGAGCACCTCCTTGATACCCCGCGTCGTTGCCAGTTCGAGTGCGCCGAGCAGGCCGTGATATTCACTGTCGTTCACGGTAAGCCCTTCGTTCACATCATATTCTGCGGCAACCACCTTCCACTCAGGCAGTTTCCATAGAACGCCCGCTTCCGACGCTTACCAGCTTCAGCACTTAGCCGCTTTTTCGCCTTCCCGGCCGCAAGACTGTTAACTCAGCCCCAGATACCTCGGGCGCCGGCCGTCAGAGTGCTAACTCGGGGTTTTTGGGTGCTTCTGTGGGTGTTGGGTTTTTCCTTCCTTGAACTTGCGCAAACTGACTTGTTGGGTTGACGGCAAATTCGATTCTCTTCTGAGGGGGGATCTGGGTGAAATCACCCTCACCCCACGTTATGAGAGATGGTGAAAAAACCTCACCAATCCCCAAACTAGGGACTTATCCCCCAAAATAGGGGAACAGTATCCCTAGCGTTCCTATCCTACTGTTTCTGTTGTTTTTTTCCGTGACCTACGCTCCTATAACCTAATTTTTACTTTTCTAAACTGGGAATTTCTCTCTGGTTCTGGAAATCTGAGGATGCTCCACCACATTTCAACGTCTCCGCCGCGAGTAGGAATAGTAAGGGCGCCAGCGGACATCCTTGTCGTATACCTGATACAATAGCGAACTCTTCGGATACTTCCCCGTTTGCTACGATGCGTGCCCGTGTGTTGGTATGTAAGCTCTGGACCAGCTGTATGAATCCTTGCGATACCCCTCAAATGTTTGATCGACGGGTGCATCTGTGAGTTCTCAAGCGAGGCCAAGCTCGAGCGCCACATGAAAACCCACTTTGACAATTCGGACGAGTTTCGCTGCACCATTCTTTCGTCTGGTAGGGTGTTCAGTACACTTGGGAACCTACGTCGCCACATCAAGATTGCCCATAACGCAAGTCGCCCGGGTGGATGCCGTCGTCGGTGCCCGTCATCATCAGCGATTCGTCATGATCAACCTCCGAAGGTTTTAATGAGTCATATTGACGATGATGGATCATCAAGTCAGACCATCGACCCGATTGCCTTCGAACCTCTTCCTTGTGATAGGGACATGTGTGCAACGTTGGAATGGTTGTTCAGTGATGACGATATGGTTGAGTTGGTGAGCGTTTGAGTTGGACAGCAGGTATTCGTTTTGATCTCGAGTTCATTTGTAATGTATGACGATGCACGTGAATAAAAATCCTTGAGCTATTCGTTCTCATCCTCTTTGTGGGAGACGCGCTTTTGATTCGTCGGCATCTTCGCGATAATAATCACACCCGTAATGCGTGAATACACCAACGCTATGCATTGGCCTGCCAACGTGTCGACTAGCAAACCAATTTGATGTACAAGCACTGGTCATATCATATCCGTGCGTACAGTAATATAGCCGAAGGAGAAACAGACGCCATTGCGGACGACAGACTATTATATCACTGTCACCACTCCCTTGCACACATAGCTAAAACGATTCACATAGTTCTATCGCAATAGACTTTATTACGAAGAAAAAAAAATCTTCCTGGTCGATCCGAGGAATCGGCCTGCATTTACCCACTTGGAACGCTCTACAAACAATGCCCATTGCCGAGACAGGTGGACTTCTCGCCACCTTCACGGCGTTCACAGACGTTACTTTAGCATGTATCGTCCCAACTTTTGCGGACGAGCACCAAGGCGGTCCCTAATCCGTCACTCATGACCATAATCAAATCCCAGCAAAGCCACGATTTCGAATGACGAATGGTCGATGCAATAAACTGAATGGTTAGCGTCAGCCTAATGAAGCTTCCGCCGACATGTCCTTGGGTGTATTCAGTTCGAGTCGTATTACCACACTCTGGCGAGAAGCCCAATCGGTTGTCGGACGCTGTCCGTAAAAAAAAAAATAAAATAAAGCTGTCTCGTGACAAGATCGTGAATGCTTCACAGGCCTTTCACAAACCCGGCTACTGGGCCCCGATTCGTTAGTAGCGTGAGGTGGGGTGAGTGACGCGCGAGTCCATTACGTTGGGCACCAAATCAGCCATTTTCGTTGTGGGTCCTGAGGTGGCGAGTCTGCCTGCTGTCCACCACGAGATCAGCGAGCTTGCGCACTTGCAGGTAGAGGCTGTTAAGTATGCGACCTGGTTTCGATGCCGGCGGCATCCGGGGAATCCGCACGACCCTAGCAGTCATTTGGAGATGGCGCCATCATATCATCGACGGCCGAATCGCGTGGTCCTGTGACCAAGCCCGACTCTGTCACCAAGCTGCGATGCGCTCCTCCCTCCGGAGCCTCATTGACCGGTTCCCACGCGGACCATGGCTTCGAGACCCGCGACGCGCGGTGCTCCACGCGCTGGACGAGCGAGTAGGGGTCGAAACGCCACCGAGCTCCGTCACCGAGCCGGGCAGCAGGTTCGTGCTCTTCTTCGACGGCGGATCCCGAGGTAACCCCGGACCTGGTGGTGCCCGTGCGGTCATCATTGTTGCTGTTGTTGCATGTTGTTGTTGCATGTAAGGTCTATTGGTCGCAATAGATGCCGTGCGGTCATCATTGCAACGGACTGCGGTGACAGCGAGGCTAGTTTGGAGCGCCTGCATGTCCTACACTAGCTGTACCACCACGAACAATCAAGCCGAATACCTCGGCCTCGTCACCGGGCTGGCGGCCGCCGAAGCACATCGGTGGCGCCTGGACGTTGTCGGGGATAGCGCGCTTATCTGGGGCAGATGCGCAGCTTCAGACCACCTCGGCACCCGACCCTCCGACCCCTTTATGCGGAAGCTCGGCGATTAGCTGATCGGGTTCGCGTTCGCACGTGGACCCACCACCTCCGAGCCTACAACAAGAAGGACGACCTCGCGGCCAACATCGCTATGGACACCAGACGAAGTCTCCAGGGGCTCCACATCCAGCCAAGGGAACACCACCTCCCGCTCGAAGCCCATCTGACCACAGATTTTCACGAACGGCAATCGCCCCATCTTCGCCGCGACTCATCGTGGTAGTTCAATAGGGTATGCCACCCGGCTATAGGGTTCATTAATTGCGATCCAATAGACCTCACGTTCAAAGGCAAAGGCATCCGCGGAATCTGAGGAGTAGTACAGTATCAGTGGACTGTCCCCGACGACGCCAAACCTGTTTAGCTCGAAGGACCAGGTCAACATGAGGCGCGATTGTTGGTTATGGTTGGAGAGGCATAGCCCATTTGAGTGCTCCAATCTCCAATGATTGTGGCATCCAGCAGGGCTCCAAGAAAATTATTCAGTTGCAGTAACTTGTCATTATTTGTATTGAATTATGGATTATTTTTTGTCGAGGCTCCAGTAAAATAGAGTATTTGGCCAATAATAATTGACTGGCCTTGCCACCACACGTTTATGATCACACAACACTCTATTAACCGCATGTTCCTCCTTCTCTGTCTGCTCAATCAATCGTACCTCACTCGATTCAATCTTGACCGTACGCTTCGTCATGTCTGTTTGCTCAATCCTTCCCTACTCTTTCGATTCGCCGCTCACCACTTGTTAGGTTGGTCAGAAGTGGCAGAGATGCTCCGTGAAGAAACCCGCACGATCCCACGTGTGATTGTGTATTCGCCACTCTTGCGGTGCATTTCTCCGACTAGCAACGATTGTGAACGCCCTTTTTCTGAGTGTAAGTTTGTCTTGTCGGAACACCACTCGGCAATGCTCCCAGCCAACTTTGAAATGCTCAAGTTCTTGAAGGCGAGTCGGGACATGTGGAATGCTTCTACGTTGGTCCCATAATGGTCAATACACTGCAGTTATTGCAATAAGTATTATTGCTGTGATGCATACTGAATAATTAACTATTGCCTCTGACATCGTCACAATCAATTCGATATTATATTCTGGTACCCCTGGCATCCAGATCGCTCGGGAAATTACAGCTGGAGTGCCTTCTGACCCTGGGTTGCCCCGTGAGCCGCCGTGAAACAGGAGAAAATGGCCCCTGAGGGCGTGTTCGCATATCCAAGCTCACTTACGTGATCATCGCCAAGAAGAAACACGACACAATGCTCACGGCCCTGACGATGCACCTGCTTGAACCATACGTTGTTGTAGGAGCAAAGAGAGAAAAACGACCTGTGTCGGGTTGCCAAGTAAACTCAGAGTCAGAGTCACGTGTTAGTCCTTGTCACCTCCAGCTAGGGTCGTAAGCTACCGGTAGTGGGCTACGGTCACATCTCACTAAGACTAAGTTCCGAAATATCCTGGCTGGTGTGGTGACTCTAAGTTCATGGGGAAGCGCCGCTACATCGTTCTACTTGCATCCAATCAACTGGCCGTCGGCGTCCGAATACGTGTAGTTTATTAGGAGGGGCAGCCTGAGATTATGAACTCTGAAGGTAATGATGGACGTCTGAGCTTCATACCAGGGTGCTTTAATTGCGCTGAACAGACTTTGTCCTCGTCATCGGTACAGTGCGTTTCGCGATCAGGAGCGGTGCTGATATATCGAAAAATAGAGCCCATCGAGAGTGGCCTGAACGACCTCGGAGCAAAGTGTAATACAATAAGATACATTGTTCGAAGACCAGAAGTACATGTTATCGGTACAATGTTTGCCTTGATCCACACGTTCTTGATGGAATCCACTGACAGGTTGCTGAAAGCCTTTGCACACCACTCACACGCTGTGAAAAGGTCGACAACAGGAAGATCGAACACCTTGTTCACGAGCGGCACACTGAACTGACTGCAGGGACTGACGCACGAAGTCGGCAACTGTGAACTTGGGTTAGTACCAGCACATCCCTGCACATCCCCCTTCTGGAACTGGACCTATAAACTATTGGAGGCACATCAAAGATTGACCGCTCCTGATCGCGAAACGCACTGTACTATATACGATCTACGTCGATGTCGGAGCAACTCCACGAATCGACTTTGGCAGCGTGGGGTCTACTTACGCCTGCGCACTGGCGATATCCGGACACTCGCCGACGCTGCTGCTTTCGGATCGTCATTCTAAGTTGGTTGGTTGAGACACCGCGCAACGTCCACCAGTGTTGTGGTCTGGGACCGTTGCTAGATTCTACAACTTCCACCTGCCACGTATGTTGGGTTCGCTTCTTGTTGCGTAATACTGAAAGGCGCGCCCAAACTCCAGTTTCTCCTGTTGCTCCTCCGCGGCTTGTCCCTCTCGGACCGGTCCCGCCTGGTTCGAAAAACCGAGTCTGTCGAACCAAACCGAACCCAGAATCACGCAGTCTCAGGTGCTCGCTCTTCAAATCACCACAATGGACTGTTTGTGTCAATTCCACTGCAGACGAGTCACAAGGAGTGGCTGTTAACGTGGTACGGGTCTGTACACGAGTCACACTGTTTTAGTGAGCCAGCAGTTGTTGATGGGCCATTCGACTCGAAGGGGCCCATCAGAGATCACGGTATCACTAAAACAGTGGTACTAGTTCAGAAAGATCTGTGGTTGCGATCGTGGCTAAGGCGTCGCTCGTTCAATTGAGATGAGGCGAGCGGGCGGTAAAATTTCAGCTCCGCGTCGCACTTCATATCAGGACCCATGGCTACACTTCTGACAGCCACATCTTTGTAGTTTTGCCACGCTGGAAGCTCGAACATCTTCGATTCGCAACTCCATTCACTTCAGCCTTCTATTTGACCGGAGAGAGAGAGAGAGTACTGAGGTTATCCACAAAAGCGCATCCGAAATGGTTCAAACAACGAGAGACGCAACCACGAAGTCCTCTGCGTAATCTGCCACGCGCGCTCCGAATACTACTGTACTTACCTCGACAATTGGACCTTCTTGGAAACGAGCTGACGTATGCATTCACGCTAGTAGGTGCTGAGACCGAGAGACGGTCTCTGTATCTGCCTGCACCTTGTTTGCCCAGCGTCATTATTCAATTTGCTCTAAACAACACCAACACAACGGAAGACAATGAAAGGGAGCACAAGTCCCGAGAGCGCGCCACTCCAGATGCCAGTCCCGCCTGCCAGTCCGTCCGGAATGTCCGATTGCTCGTCACACGCTTCGGTTGACGGCGATGTTCCGACGTCAGAACGGCGGCATGCGTGCCCATTTCCGGGATGTGATCAGGTCTTCAAACGCCGATACTCGCTCAAAGACCACGTCAACTCGCACACGGGCGACCGCCCGTTCGTCTGCCCTGTTCGCACGTGCGGTCGAGGCTTCGCGACCTCGGGCAACCTAGGCCGTCATAAGCGAGTCGTTCACCCATGGCTCGTCAAGCCGCTCCCGTGCCTGGTCGACGGGTGCGCGTGCGAGTTTTTGAGCGAGGCAAAGCTCGAGCGTCACATGCAGTCCCACTTTGACGGATACACTGGTCATCGCTGCACGATCCTATCGTGTGGCAAGGTGTTCAGCACACCGGGTAACCTTCGGCGACACATCAAGATTACCCACAATGTCTACCACTCACGTGGGTCGCGCCCTCGCTCAGCGTCGTCGCCAACGGTTCCGAGTGATCAAAAGGTGCACATCGAATCTCCTGAAGATTCGATCGAGTCAGCAAACGGTGAAATCGAACCAATTGCGTACGATCCGAACTCCCATGGTCAGGATAATTACGAGGCTTTGCTGTGGTTATTCTACGGTGACGATACCACCGAGTTTGTGACCGTTTGAGCACTCCAGTGGCGAATGCTTACGCGTGCATCTAAATACAGTTGATGTTCTTTTAGTGCATTTTACTTTCCTTTCGTAATGCCTAAGATGCACTTGTCTCTGCTAGGGCATGGAACCGTACATGATCTTCGGAGCATCAACCCGCCAAGTAACAAGTACGTTGGTGTCGGTCCAATTGAGCTGTAGAGAAGAATCAGATTTTGTCGAAGTTGAAATGGTTGCGATCGCACGGAGAGATCCCAGAAACTAAGAGATCCTAGAAACATTGCGATTCTCGTCATGCGTTGGTGGTTAGAGAAATCGTTCGTTTTACTTCTGAAAACAAAAGAAGAATCATGGTATTGATCAGTAAGGTGTTCTCCACTGGATTTGGCAGTAAGATGAGCTGTCGAAAGGTATTTGGTATAGTGGATAATGCCAACTCCGTTGCTCTGAACCAGGAAACGCCACTGCAGCTAGAGGTGGACAAACAAACAAATGAAAACGCTTCCTCCGTGCGTACGTTGTGCTCGTGCTCGTGGGGCTCGGCATTCTTGCCAAGACAAGTTGGCAACACATCGCGTGTATCCTGCACTGGCCACGCTCGTCAGCCCAGAGTATCAGAAATGTGAGGCACGATTTTAATTGTGCTTCGCGTTCACCACACTCTTTGTGCTTCGCGTTCACCATACTCTGTCCACCGCGTTCGCAGAAATTCTCTCGAGTTGAAGTTAAGTTCAGCCAATCACAGGCAAACCTTGTATGGGAACCATCAACCCTCCCTCCTGTGTTGTGGGGCTGGACGTTTGAGAGACGAGAAGGCCACCAGGTTTGTGGGAGTGAGGTCAGATCGCCATGACCACAGCCAAGATCAAGTCACAGAGGCTCCCAGGCTGGGATAGCTTCCACAACCGCCGCGGTTGCCCGCACTGCCCGGAGCTCGGTCCTCGTGGTGGTACCACTTTCCAAATCATCTGGCAGTGTCCTGCGGCAGAGAAGATCTGGGATATCGTCAAGACTTGGTAGAAGCGCCTCGGGCTGTGGACCGGCCCCGGGAGTTCCCCCGAGCGGTCTGTTTTTTCAAGCCATCTTCAGATTACGTCTGCCTCAAACACCTTCGAAAGTCTGGGAGTTCGCTTCGCTTCACCAGGGCCACCGTGAAACCGACGACCCTGCGGCGGATCCGTTCCCAGTCCTGCAGGAGGTGTGGAGGCAGATCGTGCTGGAGTCACTGGTCTTCCTCCAGGCATGGAGAACCAAAAGCTCCGACGACGCGAAGCTATGGTCGTTGAATCACGCCAAGGTACTCCACGACGCCAACTGTCAAGCCGCCCTCCGAGTGCTTAGCACCCGGCTCGCGGCAGAACCATCTTCCACCCCAGCGGAGGCTACCCTGGTTGGCGAACTCCGCACAACCTTTTGTACCAAGTTGATCGTCCCACCGGCCGCCCACCTTACGGGCCCATCCGCCCAAGCTCACACCCACCTCCTATTCCTCGATGGGGGTTCGTCTGGTGCTTCCCAAATGTCCGCGGCAGGGGCCGTCCTCATCAGAGCGGCCAAAGCCTCCGGAGAGGCCTCAATTATCTGGGCCACAAGCGCCATCCTCGCGGCCGCTGGTGCTACATCCCACCAGGCCGCCTACAAAGGTCTACCTGCAGGCCTTCAAGCGGCCCGGGAACTCAACATCACCCAGCTGGAAGTTCTCAGTCACAGCACGGCACTCATTCGGCTGCTTCGTGATCATCGCCCTCCTCGACCTACCGCGCTACGCAATCTCTTTCTGCATGCGCGCAAAATCGCTGACCTCGTTGAAGTCTCAGCGTGGACCCCACATCCCCGGGCCTACAACAAGATGGCTGGGAAACTGGTCAAGCTTGGCCTGACCTCGGGCACAGCCACCCACGCTATCACCCTCTCCTCCCAAGCCGACACTGCCGACTTGGCGAAGTTGCTGCACAATGACCTGAGTCCATGGTGGACATCTCCGCGCCGCCATGTTGAAGCCCCATAGGTCTAATTGTAACAGCCCCCCACAAGCTATTAGGATTCACAGGATGAACTCAATAGACTTCATTTGCATCATTTGCATCGCCATGACCACAGCGTTGGTTGTTTTGGCAACGAAGAAACTATGACATCACTTAGAAGAAAGGCAATCGCTTCTTGATTCGGTCGACAATTGGTCTTAGCCATAAAAGCTTGATAAGGTGTACGGCCGAGCAAGAGCCTTCATGGCTAGATAATCGTTGTGCGAAAACCATTTGGACCAGGCGAGAGCCAAACTGTAATGGGTTAATGCGCGCCAATGTGGCAATCTGTCCTATTGAGTTTCAGACAAGACGATCGTGGGGCCTCTATCGTGCGGGCCGATCCGAGATCTTTGACCTTTCCAAAGTGGATCAATGTCGCGTCTTCTAGAAGCCAGAAGTAGATAGCACTTGTTTCTTTCGACAAATACAGATATGGTTTCATACTTGTTCATTGGGCAGGGTCGTCCAATTGATGCGCAATCGGCCAGTCTCAGCCATGAAAACTTGCGCAACGTCGAACGTGTCGTGGAGAGTTGTGAAGCCATCTGTGGGACTTCCGGTTTGACGAACAGGCGTGAGACGACATTTAGAGAGTGACCGAGGACCTGGTGATTGGATGGCAACACCAGCGCCTGTCATCGAGAACACACATTGATCGCCCCCATTCATATCTGGATGCAACACATGACGGGTCGATTTCTGCTTGGTCAAGTTGAGTCAGGACAGAGTTCGGAGAGGTGCGGAATCCAGACAGATGCATGTGAAGAACATGGTATCTATGGTTAGAATACCAACTTGACGATAAATTTGGTGTCGGTGCCCAGTGTTGCCCAAAAGATTAACGTTACCTACTTGATGCCATGCCAGCAATCTTTCAGGAACCCTCCGCTCCGGTACTGAAGCTGGGTGATGAATTCTGGATAAAAAATTATTCTTCGAATTGCATCGGAATTCTAACGGGGAGAGTGGTCTTCGGTGGTACACAGGGGCGTGAGGAGGACCACTGACTCAACCGGGAGTCGATTGCATCCAACAGTAGGCTTCAATATGTTGAGGCCTTCGTACGAAACCACCACAAAAGGTCGACAAGAAGCCGTAGAAATTCCGTGATCGATTTCTCCAAGCATGTGGGAGGTGGGGGGGGGGGGGGGGGGGGGAGCTCTGAGAACAAGGTTTTTTTTTTTGTATTACTGAGCGTTAGACGCCCTAACTCTCAGTAATACAAAAAAAAACGAAACAAAAGAGCCCCGCCGAGCGTCAGATCTGAGAACAAGGTTAATCATAAGTAGATGCTGCTGCACAAAATATTCCACAGCCTGAGCTAGTGTACCTCATGTCCGTCGTGAAACGCCATGTTTTTTCACGCAGCAGCGCCGTAAAGTATATTGACGACGTACCAAAGACGGATTGCCGTGTTTGAAAAATACAGAAATACTGTATGTAATACTTCCCCGACCACCACATGGTCCATGGTTTGGATAGTTCGGATCGGCACGGCAAACTCGAACCTTCGCTTACCGCAACGCCTCTTTGCCTCGCCAGCAATCAAGAGAAGCGTGAATTGAGCATAGCCAGTCCCACTCATATGAGACGCCAACTTGGCGTCTCCAAGTACACTACCAAGGACGTCCAGGTTCAACAACGACTACGCAAGAGGTCCCATGCTTGACGTCCTCATTCGATGTTCACTCGACAAAATTACGCAAAGCAACAAAAGTAACTCGTTCAGCAATGTTTCTCACCAGTCTCCGAGGATTCGACCCAAGTACGTGCAAGTCCACCAACTCCGTCAGTGACCATACCCCCTGCGTAACAACTCAAACACAACAAACGACCCACATCCCACCCAACAAGGACTCGAACGACCACGTGAGACCCTACGCATGTCCCTTCCCTGGATGCTCGATACGATTCAAGAGAACCAATGCTCTCAAAGACCACATGAACGCCCACACTGGCCAACGACCCTTTGTGTGTCCCGTTCGGTCCTGTCGTAGAGGTTTCGCCACGTCTGGCAACCTCGCTCGCCACAAGAGGACCCACCCGTGGCTCGACAGACCACTCAAATGCCTCATCGACGGATGTGCGTGTGAGTTCTCCAGCGAAGCCAAGCTCGAACGACACATGACGTCCCACTTCGGAGGCTCCGACGTCCACCGGTGCACCATTCTCTCGTGCGGCAGGGTCTTTAGTACTCCTGGAAACCTACGCCGCCATATCAAGCTCAGCCACAACGTCTACCGTCCGGGCGACTCTCGTGGTCGGTCTGCGTCGTCGCCTGTGCCGTCGTCTGGCCATGCGTCGAGGTTATCGTCTGAATTTTCGTCGGTGTCGTGTGACGATTGGGTGTCTTCTGGTAGTGAGGACGTTGAGCCTATTGTATTTGAGCCGCTTCCGCGCGATCAGGACGTGTGTGCGACGTTGGCGTGGCTGTTCAGCGCCGAGGACGAGGTCGACTTTCTTAGCGTTTGAAGAAGAGTCATCTGGAGGTTGTGTAGCTCATGTTCAGCAAGACAAAAGACGTCATTTCATTATCATCAGTCTCAGCCGTTTACTTGCCGTAATTCAGGTATATCTGGTATAATTGTGTCCTAATAGCCTTGGGTTTGAGAAGTAATCTCTCCTGTCGTGTGAGTGCTCACGCAAAATGGCGAGGAGAATCAATCCTACCGGTAGGTAATCGTTCGATAGATTAGGGTACATTTAATGCGCTCAATAGACTTCACTTTCATCCTATTCAATCGTTCAATAGTTGATGTGTGAATGTATCACCCTGAGCTTCCCATTGACGAGACCTAAAGCAGCCAGAAGCAGTCAGGTTTCTTCACCCAACCCAACGACCGGAGCACGTGCGAATTACGGCGCTTCTCCCAATAGCTTTGTTTCGTTTCGTTTCGAAGTGAAGTCTATTGAGATCAACTGTGTGATTCCTAATAGCTACATGCAGTACGTGCAAAATCTACGGTTGCTCAACGCGGTGGGGAGGAAGTCCACCACGGAAGTAGATCGTTGGAGAGCAGATCGGGAAGGTCGGAGTGGCCGTCCCGCGAGGTTGGGTGGAGAACTTGAGCGCTGGCTTGAGAGTCCATTGCCAAGTTGGCCATAGCGTCGGCCATCTTGTTGTGCGTTCGATAATGGTGGATCCAGCTGTCGATTCCGAGTGCATCTGTTAGCGGCCTTGCGCGCTGGTCTTCAAATAGCTTCGGCTTTGCCTGCAAACTATAGAAGAGGAACCACCTTTGGTACTCGCGTGATCGCTCTAATCATATGCCCTATCGCTACGCCATCACCGTCGAGAACTCGTAGCGCCAGAGGCAGTCGTCGGGTCTTTTGTCGACTTGGTCGGAAATGGCGGGCCGTGTGGTGAAGAAGAAGTTGTATGCAAAAGCGAGGGGCGAAGTTCGAATGGTAATGATGATGATGACGAAAGTTGGAGTCTATTGTGTTACATCAGCGTGAACAATGATAGCTTTGATATGTGAGGGGGCGCTACTGCACTGGGGCCATACTCGCAGTGGAGGCCTTTCACTGAAGATACTGAAGATAGTCGCCTTGAAGGAGGGGTTGAAGTCCTCGCCATTCTGGGCGATCGGACGGATGAAATATCGGGAGGTTTCTCTTGGAATCCATCGTGGCATTCGCTGTAAAATCGGCCATCTTGTTGTGTGCGTGAATGTGGTGACGCCACTCGCGTAGAAGTTCGAATGGTGCAGTATTGTCTGGCCACACTTGAAGTCGGGGTTCTCAGGGCGGTCTTAGATGGTGTGATAGTTGGCGATTCACTCGCATCTTGACACTCTTCGTGGAGTTTGTGTTCTTCAATGAAGCCCGGAAAAGCCACGTGAGTTCTTTGCGAGAATTGGTGGACTAAACACTGTTACTTCTGTCAACCCAAAGTGGCTCATATCAAAGTTCACCTGTGACCGACATGTGATTTTCCGTGCTGCTGTGATAACGACTGGCGCATTTTTTTCACGTCTTGGCGAGGCCATTTTGACAACTCCACTCGATCGCCACCTCAAGTGGGAGGCGCAGAACGGCCGAAGGGCAGGTATGCACCGTCGCTGTGCCAATTGCGTTAGCGGCCAGACCAGGCAAAGAACACCAAATTATCGTCAGTTAAGCATGTGGCGACAATTTGCTCCGTCGTTCGATCAGCCTGACTGTACTAACAGGGCAAAGTCGGATGAACAATGACTTAAAAGTCGTTGTTTATTGTAATCATCCACCATGACAAGAGCTCCGTCCATGGTGCGTTGGCCGCAACCCAATGCGTATTGTACTGTACAGTACTGTCGCGCGGAACTGACCACTGTTGGATTCGTCATGTGGCTGACGACTGTCCAACCTGGTGGTCGTTTTGTTGCAGATGCCAGTCACGACGAGATCCAGTCCGCTAGTCTTCCGTTCTGCCACGTGGATTCCCACGAACGACGAGGAAGCGTGAGAGCGATCAAATGAGCGTCGCCAAGACACTCGATGACTTCGCTTGGACCATTGACAACAGTATTCTTTGACGAGGGTTGGGGGCTCCAGCTGGACTAGAGTCGCGTCTGCAAGCTGTGCAATCTCCTTTCCGGTTCTGATCCATCTCACTCTTCTTCGAATCCAGGCTTGAACCCTCACCCAAAGAAGCCTAGTCTTCCTTAATGGGATGGGATGGGATGGATAGACACGGGCCGTATCCTCTACTTTGCGCTCCTCGTGGGCCGTTAAGTGGACTACATGATAGGCAGTCATTGAGGAATTTCCCCATCGAGATGCGTCATTCGTTTCGTTCTGCCGGTTGCACTCAAGAGAGACATTTGGGCAGTTGAGATGGCGAGTGCACAATACATCGACACCGTCGTGATGGAGTATTATCAATCGAACTAGCCATCCGTTACGCATCAAACACCAATATGCCCGACGGAAGGTCTCCACTACTGATTGACAAGGACAGTGGCCGTGTCGCGTTGTAGAGTAGGTTGCGTCTGCAACCCAGCTGGTTGCCCCGATCACTTGCTGAGAGCCATCTGAAGAAGCTACGTGGCCTCCAGTTGAGGGTCAGGAAATTGCAACCATCTTCCACCGCAAATCGCTAGACAGCCCTGCCGCCCGACTCGGCGATGCACACAAATAGCCGACACAACAATCGTGACCAAACGTATCGTCATCATCGTAGAGTAGCTCTGGTAACTTTTACGCGCCGACTTCTTCCGCGAAGCATCCTTCGAGTTGGATAGTTCAGATCGGTTCGGCAGACACCCACAAAATGGCAAAACTAATACCGGCACTATCCCGAAGTTCCAAAGATCAATCAAACTCCGAGATAAGCTCAGTAATATCTAATCAATTCCAAGCTTGAAGTCGTGGCATTGACAATTCTTCGCTCAAAGCGCCAAAGCGGCCAGAGGAATGTTTCTCAACAGTCGCCGAGGATTCGACCCAAGTACGTGCAAGTCCACCAACTCCGTCAGTGACCATACCCCCTGCGTAACAACTCAAACACAACAAACGACCCACATCCCACCCAACAAGGACTCGAACGACCACGTGAGACCCTACGCATGTCCCTTCCCTGGATGCTCGATACGATTCAAGAGAACCAATGCTCTCAAAGACCACATGAACGCCCACACTGGCCAACGACCCTTTGTGTGTCCCGTTCGGTCCTGTCGTAGAGGTTTCGCCACGTCTGGCAACCTCGCTCGCCACAAGAGGACCCACCCGTGGCTCGACAGACCACTCAAATGCCTCATCGACGGATGTGCGTGTGAGTTCTCCAGCGAAGCCAAGCTCGAACGACACATGACGTCCCACTTCGGAGGCTCCGACGTCCACCGGTGCACCATTCTCTCGTGCGGCAGGGTCTTTAGTACTCCTGGAAACCTACGCCGCCATATCAAGCTCAGCCACAACGTCTACCGTCCGGGCGACTCTCGTGGTCGGTCTGCGTCGTCGCCTGTGCCGTCGTCTGGCCATGCGTCGAGGTTATCGTCTGAATTTTCGTCGGTGTCGTGTGACGATTGGGTGTCTTCTGGTAGTGAGGACGTTGAGCCTATTGTATTCGAGCCGCTTCCGCGCGATCAGGACGTGTGTGCGACGTTGGCGTGGCTGTTCAGCGCCGAGGACGAGGTCGAGTTTGTCCGCTTGTGACGAGTACTTTGCTCTGTACTTTCTGGAAGGATCGCGCAGGAGAATCTTTTCTCGACGATACGTTGTAATGCATCCGTCGATGCATCTGTTGGCTCTTTAGGAATCGTCCGTTTGATCTCAACCGACTTCACTTCGAAACAAAACGCCCCCAATGGCGACTGAATCGCCAACGTCCATTGTCGAACACCGAACATGGCTACATTGAAGAGCTCTCTACCTTACGTCCGCTTGTACTCTCGTACTTAACATAATCGTACTTAATACCCCAACCGCGGTACTCCACTCCAGCGAACCCCATCGAGCACCTGTCACTCGTGGCCCCCGACACGAGTGATGCAGCCTCGCGCCGTCGCCGCCGCGCGCCGCGCTGGCCTCCGCGGGCCTCGCGCGCCGCACTCGCGCTTCTCGAGCGCTCGCTCGAACGCCCGCGAATCGCCGGCGCGGAAGAACTGGCTCGAAGAGAACTGTGGCGACGTGCCGGTGCATCCGCGCGCGCAAGACCTCGAGATCAGCGAGATGCTGCGATGCGGCCACGCGCTGCAGGTCGCGAGCGCCACGCTGCTCGACGCCAAGGTGAGACGAATGGCTATGTCGATGTGAGTAGGAGGCGGAGGAGTGCTGAGGGATTGGGCGGATGGTTGCAGCTGCAGTCGGCGGCGCGAGGACCTTCGACTTCGTTCTCTGCGACGCATACGAAGACGCTCGAGGTGGGAGATGGTTTGGGCTGGAACGGACGCAGTTCGCACCCATTGAAGAGGATATTTTGTCGGGCGATTTCAGGAACTGAAGCAGGTCGAGGACCGAGGCGTTGAGCGCCTGGTGAAGGCGGTTGAGAAGGACGGCTACCGGTTCCGTCCGAGCGTGACCGTGCCATTGGCTCAGTGCAGCAGCTTCGCTCTTGGTGGGTTGACGTTTCATACGTGTGGTTGAGCTGGCCGTCAGCGTGGTACGACTTATTTGTTCTCATACGGCAGGCACGTTGCTGAGTCTGTTTGGCGAAGGCGTGAGCACGTCGTACCTCGTGGGCGTCAAGTCGGCTATCGCCGACTACTACAACGACCAAATCCGCGAGATCTACGCAGAAAAGCCAGACGAGACCGAGTTGAAAGACGTACGTGCGCTCGGCATTTGATTTCTAGCACCTTGCGCGCTCACCGAAATGGCGATTATCGGATGGGTAGCTTTTCAAGGTCGCTCGCGACGAAGAGCTTGTCTTTGTCGATCAGCACACGCCAGATGCTCTTGATCCGTCCAAGGATGATCCAGATTCCGTTCGCTCGTTTGCGAGGAACTCGACGAAAGTCTTGCTTCAAATCTCGACTCGTGTGTAGATGAGATCGCCGGCGATCCACCACTGCCAAGCGATACGTGCAAGGCCAACCAGGACAATCGAGCGAGCTGCTCGTGCAGACAGAGAGCAAAAAATGAATCTGTGTGGCGTCTTAAATCGCTTCCATCCCTATCTACTCGGTGGACTTGAACAGCAAGATGTAGTGCTGGTCTGCGCGGAAAAAGAGCAAGTACTGCGTGTCGTACGCGACCGAGCACCCGAACGCCTTGCCGACGATGCAGTGCCACGTCGGTGTGAACTTTTGGTCAAAGTACTTCTTCATGTCGGTCGAAATGTCCTTCTCGATCGCGTTCGGATTGGCCTGCAGATACTCGATCAGGTGGCTCACAGCCTCGTCTTTCATGGCCGTCGACAGCTCCAGCCGCAAGATCGAGATCTTGGGGATCTTGCCCGCCGGTTCGCCACTCGCCTGCGCCGCCGCGCCGTCGTCCACGCCCGCCGCCTTGCTCTGGTCCGGAGGGCCCATTTCTTCTTCAACAATGGATCCTCACGCCCTTTCACGGTCGTTAAGAACAACCTACTGTGCCCAATCGATACAAACCTATATTGTCGCTTCTAACATCTCTTCCTCCAGTACCGTGGTCAACCTGTGCCAAAATGGCTATTTACTCCCTCGATGGTCGCTTGGCGACGTGCGTGGGCGACGGCGTCGAGCCGGCGGCGCCGCTTTCCGCGTCGCTGTCGCGGCCCCAGTACTTTCTCTTGACGCGATCCACCGTGCGCGTCGAGTAGAGCTCGAAGAACGAGGACGCGGCGCTCGCGAGACACGCGAACGCCGACTGCGAGCCGGGCACGCGCGCGTAGACGAAGACGCGGAAGCAGAACGGGAACGCCTGCGCCGGCGCCGAGCGCGTGGCCTTGCGCTTCTTCTTGAGCATGGGCTGCACTTTCCAGACGTCCGGCAAGAAAAACCACGTCGAGCGCACGATCGTGTCCGGCAAGTCGCCGGCGACCTCGGCCGACGTGCGCGTGGTCACGCGCCGCTCCTCCATCTCGACGGCCTGGAAGCACGAGTACCGGAACGACTCGAACTCGCTCGAGCTCGTGAAGTGCGCGGGCGGCGGCAGCAGCTCCACGAGCTCGTCGTCCTCGCTACTCTGCGGCACACGCTCGAACTTGCCGAGCACGAAGATCTCGAACGCGCTGCCACCCGACCCGCTCGCGCCGACGCCAAACTCGTACTTCATGTGCTGCCCCGTGGTGCGCAACGGCTTGGCGCGAGGACCGGCCGCCGGCAGGAACACGTGCGTGTAGATGGGGCCGCGACAGACGCCGACGCTCGTGTGCTTGCGGTTGCTCATCTTCATCGAGTAGAAGTCGTTGTGCTCGGGGCAGATCGGGAAGCATTGAAGGTTCTTGCGACCATTCTTCCAGTAGCATTGGCTCAGCTTCGTGAGGAGCTGGATGTCGGCCATGGGCAATGGCTCGTGGGGTGTCGCGATCTCAGCTGCTGCAGAGGTCATCATAGCAGGCGAAGTTGGCATCGGGCGACAAGTTGATGCGGGGTCGAGAATCTTAGGCGACATTTGTGGCTGGTGGAAAGCAAACTGGTGATGCGACGCACGCAGTGAGGACGTCGTTGCGGTGTTAAAGTGATGTTGGTGGTCTTCGAAAACGGGAGTCGTGGGGTACGCGGCAGAGAAGCTAGTTGGCTCAGGGACGGGAGTCTGCTTTACATCAAACTGAGTGGTGCGAGAGGGTGGGTAGCTGGTGTACGAAGAACTCCTAGGCGGTAGTTGCAAAGGCCCTGAAGCTGCGATATCGAGACCGTAGATCCCCACACTGTGCAAGTTGTACTGGTTGTCGCCAGGGCCGAAGACTGGTGACTGAAAGAACGGCGTGCCTTGATTGGAAGCCTGTTGCGGATTGCCTGGCTCGGGGTCCATCGGAAAGAGGAATGGCATGAAGTTCTCGACTGGAACTGGAGACGCTATATCTGCGGACAAGGATCGACTCTTGACCACATCCCAGTCTTCGATTGCAAGCGACGATGAATCGACAGACGAGGAGATACAGGTTTCTGTTGAGACCATGCTACTTTGTGTCGACCGAGAAGATCCGACGCTGCTCTCTCCGCTGTGATAGTGGGACCAGCAAGATTCGAGGTATGGCAGTGAGCAATTCATGTCAGGGCCAGCGTCCGAGGTCGAGATTTCCAAGTTCGATGCAACTTCTTGCACACTGTTGAGCGCGTGGTGAAAACTTGCAAACCCCTCCAACAATGGTGAACTGATCCACTCGGTCGAGTAGCTCCGACGATCGCGATGTTCGTGGAAACTGTCACGATGAAGTCGGCGTGATAGGGAAGCACCGCTGGACCCTGCGGCAGGAATTCCATCGGCGCAAGTTGGATGTGAGCCAGACTGTCGAGCACGAATGGGAAGTGGTACCGCTCGCTCACTTGCCATATGGCGCAACGATCCGAGGAGGTCGTTACCCGCGGAGCCACCACGGAAGGTTTCTGTTGCACTGCCATCAACGCTGAGAGGCATAGCACCAATGAGGAGCAGAAGGCGGTCGCTAGAGTGTATCTTGAGGGTTGGAGCGAACTTCATGAAGTGACCACGTCTTTTTTGTCGATCTTCAGCCCGACGAACTTGATCTCACGCGCCAACCAAAGGATCCCTGGCTCGGAGGAGGGTGACGACTGTTACGCGAAAGGGACCCAGCCCGTTTCTTTCGATACTATTGAATCTGAGGACGACTGCAGCGCGAAACAGCTCAACCCTCCCTATTGTTCCTTTCCCAGATATTTCCCGCCTGGTCCCAGATCTTGACTTGGTGGCGTGCCTGAAGTTCACCAAATTCAAGCCTAGCAGTTCTCAGTGTTCGATGGTTTTCGGTTCATGGGGTTCTGGCATTTATTTGGTAAACTCGAAAGCCACGCTGAGTGCATCTCCTCATTGGGCTCCATATAATCTGGCATCGGCTGAATCTCCACGCTGCAGAGATACATCCGCCGATTCACACGATGAAACGTCTTATCAAACTGATGTGTGGGAATTTTTCGCGACGAACTCCTCATGTTGACGCACGAGCTATCAACAAATGCGTCGTGGCTCTTCGATCGCAAGGTTGGAAGACTAGTGATGCGTTCACTTCGCTTTCTCGTCCTCGAGACACCATTTTGCAGAGTTATGCGATGTGGAGAAAGTCGCACGTTTCATTCTCGTTTGCTTCCGTGGATGAACCTGAGTCCAGTGACGCAGTTCTCGTGACCCAGGGCTTCAACACGGTGTCTGAGACGTGGGTTTGAAGGAAACATGGAGGCTGGGCATGTTTATTGCCGAGGGTGAACGATTCTTTGTCGCACGCTCATTCCACAAGAAGTTGATGTCGCATTTGGCTTTCCAGAAGCTTCTATCTCCTTGCTGTTGACCAGGTCGAGTCGATATGCTTTCCGTAAACTCTACAGGAACGTTGATCGGTTGAGATGGTGTATAACGCTCAGCACCTGTCATCACACTTCACCTGGATGAAGCTGGACAACTCTGCTGATGCTCCACCAGGGCACACATTCGGCTCTTGCATTTTGAAGCATATTGTTCGTTATCGTCAATTGTTTTTGGGTTGACAAAGAGCAACGAAGTTACTGAAGTGTTGAAGGTACTGAGGTTACAGGGTCGAAACTCCGGATGAAACAATGAAGCGAGTCCACTCAGACTCCGTCGGAGGTGTAATTGGCCAAAGAGGTATCACCTTCGGAGCGTTGCGTTCCATTTCTTATGAAACACCAACCCCTCACCTGTTCTTGTTTCACCGTAGATATGAGTTTGAAGTGATGGACCGTTATGCACCAATGATTACTATGTCGTAGTACCGGCGTATGGGGATACCACGTTCTTCAACGATGTTCATCACCGAACTGGGCAAAACGTACCACTTGGCTCGTGATATCCCTCGTCAGAACGCTCGATGGTGTATTTACGGATTGAATCCTACTGAACGACTCTCTGGAGTATGTGAATACTGCGAGATGAAGACAAGTTCCAGTTGATGTTGTACGACAGCAGTGCATTATTGGAAACTAAGCGAGGAATTTCACAAGATGGGGACACGACGCGGTCCGGGTCTCCAGCCGACGCCAGAACGTTTACGGACGATACTTGCTCACTCATGGCAGCGAGTCATCTGGGCGCTTGATAATCACGGTCTTGTTCTCAAGGTAGTTCTTGAGGCCATGCTCACCGTTTTCACGACCGATTCCTGAGTCTTTGTAGCCACCGAACGGCGTGTTGGCATCGAAGACGTCGTACGTGTTCACGTAAACAGTGCCAGCACGGAGCGCGTTTGAGATCTTCAGCGCACTGTCAATGCTACGAGTCGAGACGCCAGCGCCGAGGCCGTAGTGGGAGTCGTTCGCGCGTTGAATGACTTCGTCGATGGTCTTGAACTTGAGGATCGACATGACCGGGCCGAAAATCTCCTCCCGAGCAATCGTCATATCATCAGTGACGTCGGCAAAGACGGTCGGCTCGATGAAGAACCCCTTGTTGCCGACGCGGTTACCACCGGTGAGAAGTCGAGCTCCTTCCGACTTGCCGAGCTCAATGTAGTGCATGATCTTGTCAAATTGCTGCTTGTCGATCTGCGGACCCTGTGAGGTACGAGGGTTAAACTGGTCGCCGACCGCGCGCTTCGCGGCGGCCTCCGATGCACGCTTGATGAATTCGTCGTAGATACCTTCTTGCACGTACAAGCGCGAACCGGCAATGCAGCACTGGCCCTGGTTCAAGAAAAGGCCGACGTGAGATGTTGCAATCGCTTGGTCAATATCGGCGTCATCGAGCACGATGTTGGCCGACTTGCCACCAAGCTCGAGCGTGATGCGCTTCAGGTTCTTGACATGGGAGTTGCGCATGATTTCGTAACCAATCTCCGTTGAGCCTGTGAACGCGATCTTGTCTACGAGCGGGTGCTTAGCGAGTGCCTTGCCAGCCTCCGGGCCACCAGTCGTAATGTTAACAACGCCAGGCGGGAAGCCAGCCTCCACGATCAGCTCACCAAGACGAAGCGCCGTCAGCGGCGTCTGCTCAGCAGGCTTCAATACGATCGTACAACCAGCCGCAAGAGCCGGACCCAGCTTCCACGCCGCCATCAACAACGGGAAGTTCCACGGGATGATCTGACCGCACACACCGACGGGCTCCGAGCGCGTGTAGCAGAAGTACGGGCCCTCGATGGGGATGGTCTGTCCGTGGATCTTGTCGGCCCAGCCGGCGTAGTAGCGGAAAGTCTTGAGGACGAGTCCGAGGTCGACGTTCTTGGCCTCGCTGCAGGGCTTGCCGTTGTCGAGAGCCTCGAGCGCACTGAGCTCTTCGATGTTGGCTTCGATCAAGTCGGCGAGCTTGCGGATGAGCTCACCACGCTTGCATGCTGCCATCTTGCGCCACGGACCATGGTCAAACGCAGCACGAGCAGCAGCGACGGCGGCATCGACATCGGCGGCGGTGGCCTCGGCGACCGAAGCGATCTTCTCTTCCGTGGCAGGGTTGAACGTGTCAAACGTAGCTCCGCCCGAGGCCGGGACGAACTGGTTGTTGATCAGCAAGTTGGTCTGACGGATCTTGACCGACGCGGCAGTGATGCCCTCGGGGGTAGCGGTCTCGAGCGGCATGGCGGATGAAGTGGAGAAAGAGGGATTTGGGCTGTTGAGCTCTGCGTCGCAAGTTGGCGAATGACTCGCTACCTCTGATCAAGCTGGAGACCTTCGCCGCTGTTCTCGCCTGGGAAGCGTAGCGGGATGATCGACGGGTCGAGAGGAGGGAGACGAGCAGCCAGTTGAAGTCGCGAGCTGCGCCTCAGCAGCTCCAACGTCTTCGAATTGGAATGGCCCCTCCACCATTAGAGGAGCTCGTCGCGGGCAACTTCAAGTTCGACAGGGTTCTGCTACGTTAAAGCAGTAAGCGAACAGCCAATGAGCGACACGAGTTGATGGGCGATTTGTCGCCGTTGGTCATCCGAGCACCCACACGCCGACGCGACAGCAACTGGAGGAAGAGGGTTAAACCTGTTGGCCGCCGGGAGAGAGCCTGGGACCCTTGATGGACGATTTGGGAAGACTTGGGCGAATCAGCCACCTAACCGAGTGTACTGAGAAAGACAAGGTGGAGGAGGGACAGCTGCTGCCCAAGTCCAGGTGAGATCAAGAAAGGACAGGGAGATCCTGCACCGGAAAGGAACCAGATACAGTGGTTGTCTTCCTGTGCGCTCGCAGCATGGGACAGCGATGCACGGTACGTGCACGGGTAGGCCTAGAAGGTTTTTGAGAAGGCATGGCGAGCGAGGTGTCGTGTCTCAGTAGAAACTCGTGTATTCGTCCAAGCGAACAGGACTGGGGCTCAGCAGAAACTCGTGTATTCGTCCAAGCGAACAGGACTGGGGCTCACTCGGATTATGGCAAGAGGTGAGTGCTGTGCTCGCGACTAGCGTCAGCCGTATCCTCAGCTGAGTGAGGATGAGAACGGGTCGCCGCCGAATGTACTGTACGGAGCGAAGTACGTTCTTCCTGGCTCAAGAAGTCAATGTTTAACAGAGAGAGGAACTTTTATCCGAAGCCTCAGCAATACAGGCGTCAACATGGGCGTTCCCACATCTTTCGATTACGTATCATAAATGCCACTTCAATGGTGGCTGATCCACGTCCATAAGTCTGACTGCAAAGCAAGAAAAGGAATCAACAGCTTGCACTGACAGCGTGGACACCAGAAATTCGACCTCGAAGTCGAGTTGCAAGTTGAGTGTGGCTTCTTCTACTCGCCCATTGCACGCCCAGGTTCGTGAATGTCTTCTGTCCTTGCAATTTCACGACGCTCGAGCCCAAGAGCAACTCCACGATCTCATCGTGGCCGCGCTCGGCTGCTCGATCGACTGCCGCAACGGAGAAGCCTTCCTCTCGGTTCTCGAGCAGGAATTTCACCACACTGACATGTCCATTCTTCGCGGCGGAGTCGATCGCAGCGATCGTGCATCCTTCTTTCCGATGGGTGTGCAGGAACTTTACGACTTCGAGGTGGCCGTTCGATGCCGCAGCGTCCATCGCAAAGCTCGTGCATCCTTCTTGGCGATGACGATGTAAGAACTGGACTACTTGGAGATGGCCGTGCGCCGCGGCCAGGATCATCGCCAGCGACGAGCATCCCTCAGACCGATGCGCGTGGAGGAAGCGCACGACATCGAGGCTCCCGCGACTCGCGGCCACGTTCATGGCGCGCATCGAGCACTTGGGCGAGTGCTGATAGTGGAGAAGACGGACGAGCGCGAGCGATCCGACGGCTGCGGCGTCGTCCACGTCCCACGCGAACGCCGCGATGCGAGCGCGCAGCTCCACGGGTAGCCTGCTCACGAGATCGTTCGGCATGAAGAAGCGATTGAGTGGCTCTCTGCGAGGAAGCCTGAGAGCCAGCGGAGACCGTGCTCGAGGGCCAAAGGGCCTCTTCGCATTCCTTCGAATCTTCGACGGAACCTGTTGAAGTTGACACAATGGTACCACGAGGATGGTACGTCGTACCGAAGATACGGCACAGGTGAGCTGGTGAGCAGCTCCCATGTTGAAGTTATTCAACGGATCAAGGGTTTTGTATTGGACAGAACAGAAGGGGAAGGCTACACTGGTGGGAGGCGTGAATCTACAGTCGACACCAATCGCTTGTCGTCCGAGAGGAGAGGAGCTGCTCACGGGAGCGCGTCGTCCGGGCGGCGGATGATGACGGTCTTGTTCTCGATGTAGTTCTTGAGGCCGTGCTCGCCGTTCTCACGCCCGATGCCCGAGTCCTTGAAGCCACCGAACGGCGTGTTGGCGTCGAAGACGTCGTACGAGTTGACGTACACGGTACCAGCACGAAGCGCGTTCGAGATCTTGATGGCGTTGTCGAGGCTGCGCGTCGAGACGCCGGCGCCGAGACCGTAGTGCGAGTTGTTGGCGCGCTCGATGACCTCATCGACAGTCTTGAACTTGAGGATCGACATGACCGGACCGAAAATCTCCTCACGGGCGATCGTCATGTCATCCGTGACATCGGCGAACACCGTCGGCTCGATGAAGAAGCCCTTGTTGCCCACACGCTTGCCGCCCGTGAGCAGACGAGCGCCCTCCTTCTTGCCGAGCTCGATGTAGTTGAGGATCTTGTCGAACTGCTGCTTGTCGACCTGCGGGCCCTGGTTGGTCTTGCCGCTGAACGGGTCACCGACAATGCGCTTGGCGGCAGCTGCCTGGGCGCGCTTAATGAACTCGTCGTAGATGCCCTCCTGCACGAAGAGGCGCGAGCCGGCAATGCAGCACTGGCCCTGGTTCAGGAAGAGACCCACCTGCGAGGTGGCGATGGCGAGGTCGATGTCGGCGTCGTCGAGAACGATGTTGGCCGACTTGCCGCCGAGCTCGAGCGTGATGCGCTTCAAGTTCTGCGCGTGCGAGTGACGCATGATCTCGTAACCGATCTCAGTCGAGCCCGTGAACGCGATCTTGTCGACATCCGGGTGGCGGGCAAGAGCCTTGCCGGCCTCAGGTCCACCGGGCGTGATGTTGATCACACCAGGCGGGAAGCCAGCCTCCACGATCAGCTCACCAAGACGAAGCGCCGTCAGCGGCGTCTGCTCAGCAGGCTTCAATACGATCGTACAACCAGCCGCAAGAGCCGGACCCAGCTTCCACGCCGCCATCAGCAACGGGAAGTTCCACGGGATGATCTGACCGCACACACCGACGGGCTCCGAGCGCGTGTAGCAGAAGTACGGACCCTCGATGGGGATGGTCTGTCCGTGGATCTTGTCGGCCCAGCCGGCGTAGTAGCGGAAAGTCTTGAGGACGAGTCCGAGGTCGACGTTCTTGGCCTCGCTGCAGGGCTTGCCGTTGTCGAGAGCCTCGAGCGCACTGAGCTCTTCGATGTTGGCTTCGATCAAGTCGGCGAGCTTGCGGATGAGCTCACCGCGTCGCACCGCAGCCATCTTGCGCCACGGACCGTGGTCAAACGCATGGCGGGCGGCAGCGACAGCGGCGTCGATATCGGCGGCGGTGGCCTCCGCGACCGAGGCGATCTTCTCTTCCGTGGCAGGGTTGAACGTGTCAAACGTAGCGCCGCCGGTGGCCGGGACGAACTTGTTGTTGATCAGCAAGTTGGTCTGCTTGATCGGCACAGGGCCCGAGGCGAAGCCGCGCAGCGCGACGGACGCGATGGGCATCGACTTGGCCGACTGCTTGGAGGCCGCGCGGGCGGCGTGGCGGAGGATCTGGCGCTGCATCGCTGCGGAGACGAGTGGAGAGAGAGAGGCTACTGCGCTGGGGCTGGTGGATTCGCGAGTGAGCGAGCTGCTCGCGCGGCGGCTCGGCGGCTCGTATTTAACAGGAACGGAGTGGAGAGGAGTTGAAGCGAGCAGCAGACAGGGGCGGGCGCCTCAGCATCGGAGACCGCCCATTGCACCGGACTGTCCCCTTCCTTCGAAAATCTGCGTGTCCTCAGATCTTTCCTCAGATGAGCTCCTCGCTGATCTTCAAGTTGATGCGCATAGGAGATAACTTATATCAATATGTAGGTGGTCTCTGCGACGTGTGATATGCTCTTGCAAGGCTACGAGCAGCTTGTTGGGTGAATCGCGAGCTTTTC
Organism: Pythium myriotylum; assembly: GCA_023091665.1. Taxonomy (NCBI): domain Eukaryota; phylum Oomycota; class Peronosporomycetes; order Pythiales; family Pythiaceae; genus Pythium; species Pythium myriotylum. The sequence goes on along the minus strand of JALJCQ010000022.1, from coordinate 621,053 downwards.
TGCCTGGGCGTGCGTCTCTCTGGCGCAGAGACCAGCCCCCCATCGCCAGTCGACGGAGCACGAAAGCCTCCTGAGTCTTGATGCGGCCCAGGCCGTAATCACGGCACAGTGGTGGCCAGCTGAGGGACCCGAAGATCACTGTCGAGTGTGTGTGATGTGTATGGAGGAAGGGTCCTCGTTGTGCTGCTTTGTTCAGTTCCTACATACGTGGCGAGTCTCCACGTAGCACGAGCAGGCTCCGGCTCAAGATTGCAAGACCTGTCTTGGTAATTCGCGGCAGATCCCGGGGATAAACGTCTCTCGAGAGGCTGGCGTTGTCACGAGCAAGAGAACAGAATAGATCGGAGCCAACGGTACTGTACAGGACGGCCATCACCACCTGGACGATTTCCGGCCGCTTGGGCGGTGTTGGCTGAATTTGCAGCAACGGGCCCGATCTGGAACAGAAATCCAGCTTGAGGAAGTCAACAGAGGCCTCGACACGCTGGCTGGCGACGAAACACACAGGTCCAATTCATCCAACAACGGAGTGGAACAGCTGACCAACGGGTGGCACCGGCACAAAGTGCAGATGCCATCATCGCAACCAAGTGGTTTCTCCGTCGATTCCGTACACTGAGCGCATCACAGTGGACGCCCCGGTCGCCTACGGTACTCGCCGGCTCGACAAGATGGAAGACCAACTTCAAGGTCGAGGCTGAACTTCAGTTTCCTCGAAGCAACGCAGGCGCGTCACCGTGAGCGAGAGGCCGCGCGACAGCCAACCACGGGGCCCAAACGCGTTTCGGTTTGACGACGTCGAGGCTGCCGTCCGTCTGTCACCAAGAGCTTCCCGCGGTTCACATCCGTGTTAAACGCCTCGACGAGCGTCGTTTCTCCGTCGTGGGAGCGGTTTCAGTCGACGTTTTTCCGGCGCAAGGGCTCAAGTGGTCTCCTGACCAAGCAAACAAGACACGAGGCCTCCTCGTTCAGGGGGACAGTGCAGTACCAAGAACGGAAGCCATGGCTACAACGACTGGCTTGTCTAACGCTTGTACAGTACCACGTGAAGACCATCTTTCCAGGCAGGAACACGATCTGATCTGGTGACCGCTGGCCGAAGCGATCGACGCTGACCTGCCTACCCACTGAAGAGGTCGATCACCAAGTTTCAAGAGGAGTAATGCGATTAAGAGGGCAGAACCCGTTTCCAACCTCGTCGGGAGAGCCCTCGACACGGGAGAAGGAGAACTGCGTTAATGCCCTCCAGAAGACTGCCATCACTGGCCACAGGACATCCAGTCAGCCACCGAACAGTGTCGCAGGGCACTCTCAGCTGCGCGCGCACCATGTTAGCCTGTCATTTCGCTTTTGCATCCGTTATTTTTCGGTGTCGCACGCTGTCCACCAATCTCCGAGTTCAGTCGTGAGCTCAGTCTCCTCGATGAGTATCTTTTGAAAACCAAGCAGACATGGCCATCGTAATCCTCAGGAGGATCGATTCCAACAGTCGGTGCTGGGGCTTGTCTCGAGTGCGAGGCCAGTGAAAATTTTGCACGGGGTCCCGTCCAAGGCATCACGCACATGTAAATGTATCGAGAGAAGACAGACCCCGGATATGTGACACGGCAGAGCGAACTATCTCGTTCATGACGCTGGACTCGGAAACAGAGTCTGAACCGTTATGTACGAGTCTTAGAGGATGCCGGATGTCACACGACCGTCATCGGATAGCATACTCGACTGGGTTTTCCTTCGTGGTGGCCAAGTAATCATTCCCCAATTTGACCTTCGAGCCCAAGCTCGAACTGCGTACGTCACCACACACACACAAGCATGAAGGCCACGGCGCTCTTTGTCGCGATTCTCTCCCTCGCGATCTCCTCGACGGCAGCCCAACAGAGCAGCTCGGGCTCTCAGGAGTCGTGCGTCGAAGTCAGCGTCCTCGGTGACGCCACGTTCTGCGTTCCAGGTCCAGTCTGCGGTGGCAACATCTCCAAGCCCACAGGAGCTAACTGCCCTCGAGTCGGAGACGTCGCGGTCTCTGACTGCTTTGACTACGTCCCCAGTTACTCAAACAGTAGCTGCGTGGCTCCTGTGAACGCCGAGTGCGTGCTGCTCGACTTGGATGCATGGGGATGCGTGTGGGTTCTTGAAAGCAGCGACAATTCGAGCAGCTCTGGCTCCGGCTCGTACAGCGGCTCTGGCTCCTACGACGACTGGGGTTCCTACAACGGCTCAGGCTCCTACGACTACTGGGGCTCGTACAACGGCTCGGGCTCCTACAACAGCTCGGGCTCGGGCTCTAACTACACCATTTACGTGAACCCCGATGATATCCAGTTCCCCTTGTTCGCCAACACCCTCTCCGCATCATCGGACAGCTCGTCGGACTCGTCGGCTGGCGTGATTGTCATTGTCGTCTTAGCAGTCGTGGGTGTCGCTGCCGCAGTGGCTGCCGCCGTGTTCTACCGCCGCATGCACACGCAGCGCGAGGAAGCGATCACGTACGAAAACGCGGTCTTCACGCCAGCCAAGGGCCACGGGCCTCTGAACGGGAAGACTCCACTCACGCCACCGCCCCGCGACATGCGCACGGCCTTCATGAGGACGAAAGTCTAAGAATACGATACCCATGAACCCTCACGACTCTACACACACCTCGGGGTCAGTCCATGGTAACCCAACACGAACAGACCCAAATCTATTTTGTTTTTCTCTTTCCCATTCATCATTCGACCGAGCGAGTCCCACCGAACAACACATCCATCTTCTCGTGTTGTCGTCCTCTGGAGCTGAGCTTTTGACGAGTCCTTGGTGACTTGGGAGGTTACATTGACAAGTGGAGTCGACTCTTCGCGTCGCTGACTCGGTCACGAAGTCTGCCTGATCTGCCGAAGAGCCACACGAGCTCAACGGTCACTCGCACCTGCAAGCTCTGCCTCTCCTCTGTACCGGGTACCATGGAGAACAAACCACGAGGCATTCGAGGTGTCCAAAGGGCTCATATCTCGTGGCGCCGCAGCCTTGACAGAATATTCGAACAACTGCTTGCACATCAACTGACATTCAATATTAACGTTTTTTCAAGAGGATATTCAAAATTAAGATGAACATAGTATCAAACCCTACAATGTCATGGATCAACTATCGGAGAAAACGTATATCACAATCGCGCAGAGTGATATCGAAACGCAGACTGCTGGAATTCTGTCTGATATGTGATACCTGTGAATTTTTTGAATCCAGCGCGAAATTTTGTGCCTCCCGCTTGCATCTCGTTGCGCTCGCTCGTGTCTGGAGGCGGCCGGCGTGTGTCGGCTCGCTCGTCTGTGTCGCCTCTTCTTTCTCGATCGACTGACTGACTAGGAGTCGTGTCCATTCGCGAATTTGATCCTTGCATCGAATACCTCAATCTCCAATCGCCATGAAGGTCTCACCTCTGCTTCTCACGATCCTGTCGGTCTCGGCCGTCGCTGTGAGTGCCCAGGATGCGACCAAGACAACGCCAGCGCCAACGCCGGCGGCGACCAAGCCGCTCAGGTCGTGCTGGGACGTGAGCGTGGAGCACGACGCCACCTACTGCATCGACGGCCCGATCTGCAGTGGCAGCGGTGCCAAGCCTGCCGGGTGGAACTGCCCGAAGAAGGGCGACGTGGCCGTCGCAGACTGCTACAAGTACCTCAAGAGCTGGGCCGACGCCGCCAAGTGCGTGGCCCCCGTGGACGCCGAGTGCCGGGTCATCAAGACCGGTGCCTGGGGCTGTGTGTGGAAGGGAGACGGCAGCGGCGCCGTCACGCCCGCGCCGACCGTGCTGAGCCCCGTGCCGACGCCGGCCAAGACCACGACCGCCACGGCTCCGACCACGAGTCCTACGACGACCAAGCCAACGGGCGCTCCGACCACGAGCCCCACGACGAAGCCAACGGGAGCTCCGACCAAGACCCCACCCCACCACAACTCTGGAAGCTCGTCGGGCTCCGGCTCCGGCTGGCCGATCGTCGGCTCTGGAAGCTCGTCGGGCCCCGGCTGGACGATCGAGATCCCCGACGGCTCGTCCAGCTGGATAGCCGACGACGGCGAGACGATCCAGATCCCGAAGAAGACGACCAAGGCCGTCTCGCTGTCGGCGTCCACGACCACGTCCACGGGCGCGTCGGACGCCTCCAGCGGCTCGTCCACCGGCACGGTCGTCGGCGTCATCGCCGCTGTCGCCGGCGTGGCGTGCGTGGTCACGGGCGCTGCGATCTACCGCCGCCGCCGACTCTACAAGCAGGAGGCCGTCGACCTGGAGGCCGCCATCGAGACGCCCTCGTACAACATGAAGACCTCTGCGAACGGCACGGTGGCCCCGCAGACCCCGCCACTGCGTGAAGCGCGGCAGTTCTTCAACACGGCGCAGATCTGAGCGCAGCAGCAGGCAGCACACGGCACTTAGTAGGCTAGGAACCCCATTTCATCTATCCAACACGATTGCTTTTTATTTGACCATTGCAAGCATGTGCAGAAAGGCAACGGATCTCATCGGGGTGATTGTGATCGTCCGCGGTGTAGCCATGTCGATACCGACCGAGATACCGGTATTCGGTCGGTATTCTTTTTCCCCGAGTCGCAGCAACAATGCGACGAAATTTTTCGAGAGGCCAGCTGCGGTATTTTTCCATTGTGAACAGCCACACTCTGGTTTTTTTCGCAAGTGGCGCCAGCCCTACCCCTCACCGGCTGCTTTGACACCATGACACTCCACCCATTCCTATAAACACATTCTTCTACCATATCATACATCATCTTCTACATTCCTCACACAATTCGAGTCAATAACCTCCTAACAGAACGCATGTTGGTCACCTCGAAACGTCTCACGTGCCTGTCGCGCGACGCACTTCGCGCGGCAGAGCCCTACCCCTCACCGCCACCGCCGCCCCCCCAGCGAAGCGAAGCGTCCCCCCCCCCCCCCCCCTCCTCCTCCTCCTTCCTCCCCTCCCCCCGCCACCGACCGGCCCATTTACAATCGCACGTTCAGTTCCATTCGCCATTCGCGGGCGGTTCTCGCTCGATTGGATTCGCCCAGATCCGCCATGGCGCAGCGAGCCCCCGCGGCGCGCATCCCCGAGGACGAGGCCTACACGCTCAACGAGACGCCGCAGGCGGGCTTCGTGCCCTCTCGCTACCACGACACCATCGGCCACGAGCAGGCGCTGCTCTCTACTGGCGGTAATGGCGCCGGGTACTCGCACCAGTCGTTCCAGCCGTCGCCGGCGCCGCTGCAAAAGGGCATGAGCGACACGCAGATCGCCATCACGGAGCTCACCAAGGCCGAGGACCGCGAGGCGCTCGGCAAGATCACGGTCCACGGCTGGATGCACAAGCAGGGCACGCGCGTGTTCAAGGGCCCCGTGGCCAAGTCCTGGCGCAAGCGCTACTTCGCGCTCGAGAACAACAAGATCTACTACTTCCACGACCACGTCGACTGCCGCAAGTACTTCAACTCGCGCAACGGCGAGCTCGTGGTCGGCGCCATCGACCTGCGCGACGCCTTCAAGCTCGAGCAGAGCGAGCGCCTCGACCTCCCGGCGCGCGGCATCGCCATCCACACGCGCCACCGCGTCTGGCTGCTCTGTCCCGAGACCGAGTCCGACTTTGCCATGTGGTTCGACGCGCTCGAGTTCACCATCATGAGCTCGGGCACGGGCAACGTCGTCAAGCGAGAGCTGCCCAACGTGCGCTGCTACGAGATGAAAGGCCGCTTCACCTACCGCCTCTGGTACATCATCTTCGTCATCACGGCGCTCATCGAGCTCGCGGCCATCGTGCTCTGGTTCCCCATCGGCATCGAGCCCTGCGACATCAAGTACAAGACGGCCGACTGCGCCTCGATCCAGCTCACGCGCGCCGCCAACATCAAGTGTGGACCCAAGCCCTTCAACGGCGTCTGGAGCCCGCCCACGTGGTACAAGGAGTCGGCCGGCATCGACGACGTGCAGTGTTTCCGCGAGCCGCGCATCTCGCACTGGGTCTCGTACTTTTTGTTCTACCTCGCCGAGTTCATCTCCGTCATGCTCGGCTTCGTCTACTACCTCGGCATGTGGAAGCCCGTGCGTCGCGGTGCGCAGTACTTGCGCGACTTCAAGCCCCACTTCCCGCCGTCCAAGTGGCCCACGGTCGACATCCTGCTCTGCCACTACGCCGAGCCGGCCGAAGACACGATCGCGACGCTCGAGAAGATCATGAACCTCGACTACCCCAAGCACCTCTACCACGTCTGGATTTGCGACGACGGCTACTGCAAGGCCAAGTGGGAGCCCGGCGCCACGGTGCCCAAGGTCGGCATCAACCGCGGCGTCATCGAAGACGCCGGCGACGTGCGTCGCGAGGTCGCGCAGTTCATGTTTGAACGCGTCTGCGACTCGGACGACATGGAAGTGGATGAGTGGCGCAAGCAGCACACGACAGTCAAGATGCCGCAGACCAACAACCCGCGCGTCATGGCGCGAACGGACTGCGCGGTCGGCTCCGTGCGTGACGACTACGACTACGTCTCGCTCGGCTTCCCCAAGGTGAGCTTCGTGGGCCGTATCAAGCCACCGGTACACCACAGTAAGGCCGGTAACATCAACAACGTGCTCTACAACGAAGGCGCGAACGCGCGCTACTGTGTGATCCTCGATAACGACATGAAGCCGCACCCGATGTTCCTGCAGGCGACGCTGCCGTTCTTCTTCGACTCGCCGATGAACGCCAAGGTCGTCCACTGCTCCGCCCCGGGCTGCCGCGACATTGGCAAGATCTGCTGCTCCATGTGCCAGAGCGCTGGTGTGCCGGAGAGTGAGATTTCCTTCTGCTCCAAGGACTGCTTCAAGGCCTCGGCCCACGTCAAGTCGAGTCTGCACCGTCGCCAGGCGCAAAACACGGTGCTTGAACGCATCGTCTGCAACACGTGTGGAGCCAAGATCAATGCCAAGACTGGTATTTGCAAGAGCTGCAACAAGGCTGCGACGCGTCGCGAGTCAGGCCAGCTCGTGGAGATTGGCGGCGACGACTACTCGGACCACGTCTCGGTGAACCAAGTGGGCTACGTGCAGACGCCGCAGTACTTTGAGGACTGCCTTCAGCTGCGTCTTGGCGATCCGTGTGGCCACCGTAACTCGACATTCTTCGATTCAGCGCAGACGGGTATGGATGGCTACGAGTGTGCGTCGTTCGCCGGTACGAACGCGATCTTCCGCCGTGACGCTTTGGATTCGGTGTGTGGTATCCAGTACGGATCGTTGACGGAAGATGCGTACACGGGCAAGATGATGATTGACAAGGGCTGGAAGGGTTTCTACTTCCGTAAGGATGTGGAAGGTGAAGAGAGTGAGCGCATTCGACTTGCTGAGGGCGCTGTTCCGGAGACTGTGTCTGCCGCGCTCGCTCAGCGGAAGCGTTGGGCTAAGGGTAACTTCCAGATCTTCCTCCGCAAAAAGCGTTCGCTCGTCGATCCGGAGTGGGCCCCGCCGCACATCGAGTTGCCCAAGCCGCGCAAGTACAGCCGCTTCATGCGCTGGGTGTTCTACATGAACCTCACGGTCTACCCCATCGGCTCGTTCCCGGCGCTCTTCTTCTTCTACGTGACTGGCTACTTCCTCTACAGCGGCCTTGCTCCGATCTACACGTCCGGTCTGCGTCTGCTCATGGCGCTCGTGCCTAAGATCATTGCTCAAAGTGTGCTCTCGGCCCTGTCGAACCGTACGGTCGACAACGGCGATGTGTTGCGTAGTCAGCAGACGTGGTTCTCGTACGCTTTCGTGCACACGCTCGCTGTGTTCGAGGCCATCTACTGGAAAATCACGGACAAGGAGGCCTCGTGGGCCAACACGGGTGCCCTGGGCGGTAACAGCACCATGGAGATCCCGAACTTGTTCGTGTTCTTCACGATGGTGTTCGGTGTCCTCTGGGCGATCGTGCGCTTCTTCACAGGCTACAACAACGCCGAGACGACCCACGGCACGCCGCTGCTCTTCGCGTCAATCTTCCTCGGCCTGTTCACTGCAAGCCAGCTCGGTCCGATGGTGCGTATGAGTATCCAGACGTACTTTGGCTGGAGCCACAAGAGTCTCACAGATCACGGTAACATCGTCGGCAACTTCGGTCTGGCGATCGTGCTCGTCGTGCTGTGCTTCTGGGTCTACGTCGAGACGCCCAACCACGACATCTTCGGCTAAGCGTGTCTTCCGTTGTCCAGCGCTTCGCATCTAGACCACCACCAAGAAAAAGAAAACCAGAAAAAAAGCAAACGTACAACAGCACTGCGTCGAGAAAGTGACGCCTTCCAACAAGCGTACCGTACTACCTCCCATGAATTCCACGAAATACATTTTTGCCTCATTCCGTGGCGTATCTTCCTGTGGATGAGCTGGGAGACCCTCCCTGGGCGAGAGGGCTCGCCCGTACTGACTCGATCCCGTCAGCCGCTGGTTAATCCTCTCGACTGACTCGATCAATTGATCTTTCATATACAGAGCACACGAGTGGAGTCGCTGGATGCCCCAAACATGACGAGCTCGTAAGTCGCGGGCAAAGTCCACGTCGGTCGACGTCACTCCAATCAGAGAATGGAAATGATCACATTGGGAAAGTCCTCCGGGAGAAGGATGGGGTAGGGAGCGAGCAAAGCCACAACACGCACAACCCAACGCGAGCGTGGATTGCGAGACTCACGCAGTGCATAGCATCAAGTTGGGAGAGAGAACTGCAACGAGGGATCTCAGTCAGCCGAGCATGAGATGGCGATCTCGTTGCGAATGATGACTTGGGTCCGGCGGTGAAGGCTTACGAAACGATTTCACGCCGCACCTTCTGGAAAGCCCCCAAAATTCTACAAGTTTTCAATCCACCGACTCTGCAAACATCGTGGACTGTGCCTGGACTCGGGTCTGTTCGAACAAGACCAAAAGAGATCAACTTCCCTTCTGCACTGTTAACCGCACAGAGCCGAGACAAACAGAACCAAGTGATTGTGTCTCCTTTCCGCACACAGCAACACCACCGCCGCCCAGTCTGCGAACTGGGCAGATAGAGTGGGAGTTTCTCAGTCCATTCTGGAAGGCAACGTCAGCAAGGGAACGAGGTTGAAGTCCCTTCCTGATCGCGTTCACCCTCCCCACAGGGTGTCTTGGGTAAACCCATTCACCCAACATTTCGCGATTACTGTATGATTTGTAGCAAAGTCTCGGCACATTCGAAGGCGCGAGGATTCGAAGGCACCGCCGCGTCAACGTCACAGACAGGGAAAGACTTCGGTCTCACTTCCACGATCGAAATCGCGGAATGCCATGAGGAGAGCGAAACTGCTTTTCCCTCCCCCCCGGGAAAGCGGCGTAAGACATTTCGAACGAGTCTCCGACCACACAGTGGTGGATGCTGCCCATTTGCCTATCAGACGACGCGGCGGGGCGTCGTCGACTGGAGTTGGCCCTACAGATCCAGCCCTCAAATCGCGTCAAGGCAGGTTCCCGCAAGCCGCCAATATGTCAAGATCGGGCTCAGCCGATGTCCAGGTATCTTTCTGGTGGGAAGCCCAGGATCCGCTTCCGCCGGATCGCTCAATTCCTTGGACGGGGGCTGGTGTAGCTGAGACCGTGCGAAAATCCCGGCACATTTGTCGTGACTCGGCATTCTGTTAATGCGTCGTCCCTTTTTCTCAACCGATCTGGTTTTGCCTCCCAAGGCGCGACGTGTGCCCATCCATTTGCTGATGAGCTCAGCTGCATTGCGATCCGGCTCGAAAAGGGAACTCGAGCTCACTTGCCTTCTGGATCCTTGACGCGTTCGACCAATCGCCGCCTAAGTCGCCTCGAGTAGTGATTGGATCTCGTACCCATCTCCGCTTCAAGCCTTTTTCCTCAACCTGCGAGCGTACGCCGACGACCTGCGAGCGTACGGCGAGAGCAAAGAGTTGCCACGTGAGACCTGCGAGCGTACGCGCACAGATTTGCGAGCGTACGGCGGCAGCCATCTGCAGCGCCCTGGACATGGAAGGTGGGCTATTACCTCGGAAGGCCGGGGTATGGGTCTTTCCCAGCTGGATAGAAGAAGGGGAGCAAGAGAGAGTCCCGCCGTTGCGCAGAATGGGACTCCCGAAGAACGGAATGCTCACTCGGCGATTTGCCTCCCACTTCCCAAGTCGACCAAGCCCTCGCCTGCCTTCCGGTCCACCATGGCGCCGAGAAAGAGCTGGTTCACGCTCGAGGACTGCAAGATGGCCTTCAACCTCTTCTGCTGCGTCTACGGCGTCGGCACACTCGGCATGCCGGGCAACTTTTCGCGCGCCGGTCCGCCCATCGCGCTCGTGGCCATGTTCTTCATGGCGCTCGCCAACATCTACTCGTCCATCGTCTGCTCCAAGGTCATGCTCATGGCGCCGCGTACGGTCAAGACCTTCGGCGATCTCGGCGAGTGGTGCATGGGCAAGACCGGTCGCTGGCTCATTGTCATCTCCCACACGGCCGTCTGCATTCTCATCCCGTGCCTCTACCTCGTGCTTGGCGGGACGTTCCTGCCGGCGCTTTTCCCGGGCACGTTCTCAGACGTCACCTGGATCATCTTCATGGCCATCAGCCTCACGCCCGTCTGTCTCATCCCGACGCTCAAGGAAGGAGCCGGCGTCGCGTTGGCGGGCTGCCTCGGCACGATCCTCGCCGATGTCATCGGTATCGCCATCCTGCTCCACGGCATGCGAGGCCACCCGTCCGTGCCGAGCCCGGACATCTCGTTCGACCAGGTCGCGACGACTTTCGGTAACCTCTCGCTCGCCTACGGCGCTGGCATCGTCATCCCGGCGCTCCAGCGCCAGCACAGCGAGCCGGAGCGTATGCCGCGTGTCATCATGGTCACGCTCGTGATCATCTCGGCGTTCTTCATCACGCTCGCGAGCTCGGGCTACACGGCGATCGGCTGCCAGATCTCGGGCAACCTGCTCTTCAGCATCTTCCCGGACAGCGTCACGGGCCTCGCCAAGCTCGGCTTCTACCCCAACAAGGGCTGGGCCGTGCTCGCGTACCTCTTCATGCAGCTCCACATCACGATCGCGTTCGCCGTCATCCTCCACCCGGCGCTCTACGTCTTTGAGCGCACGCTGCTCGGCATGCACAAGAAGGCGACGGACGACATTGAGGCTGTCAACTACACGGCCGCCGAGACGCCGATCGAGGAGAAGGTGCGTCAGTCCAAGAACTCGGTCGCCTCGGTCGCCGACATCTACCACGACGAGACCTACGACGAGTCGCACGAGTACAAGGGCCACGCGCACAAGTACGTGCCCATGCGCGTCGTCGTCATCGCGCTCATGACGGGCTTCTCGATCGCGCTCAAGGACCACTTCAGCGACCTCGCCGACTTCATCGGCGCCTCGGCCGTCTCGGTGAGCTGCCTCATCCTGCCGATTGTCTTCTACTTCAAGAAGACCTGGACCAACCTCCCGGCCTACGAGAAGATCTGGGGCGTCGCGGTCATCGTCATCTGCGCTGTGCTCGGCGGCTACGTGACGTACACGACCGGCAAGGCCCTCTTCGAGTCGGCCGAAGTGCTGCCGACCGACCCCAAGTTCAAGTTCTGCCACGACGAGTACAAGTTCGAGCTGTACTACAACGCCTCGGCCGTCGGCAACTAAACGTGCGAATAGTGTGGATGGGTAGTAAGTAGTAGAGCGTGCAACAAGTGCATTGCCGCTGCCTTCTTCGACAAGAGGCCTCTAGATGGCCGCGAAAAGAATCTCAATACAAGTGCTAGTGTCGTCTCACCAGAGCTCGCCTCGTTTGTTTCGTGGACAGTCCAACTTCGTGCCTCGTACCTTCCACTGGTAAACACAGTCAGCGCCAGATGGGCACCACCAGACTGCAAAGAAACCATCTCAGGCGCCTGGTTGCCAGACAAAAACTCCTACCGAATTACCCAGAATCGCCACCGAGTCTCCAACTAGTAGAGGCTATCACGACGATGACCAGAGGGTCTGTTCACTGCGAATCGTGGTGAACTAGTTCTACTCATCCACCGAGCACAACCGAAGCCAACAACACAAAGCCGACCCATGTATACCGAGTCACACATTTTCGGTGCGCTTCTCGGTGATCCCATCTGGTAGGTAGTCAGTTAAATCGACCATTCGACCGCGCCCACCGAGATCGAATGACTGACGTGTATTGTCGTTCGGCACGATGGTGAATTCGACGGTGTTCTCTCCCGCGCGAGGCAATCAAACCAACTCAACGAGCTCAACTGGCGAAGAGCAGGGGAGAGAGTGTGGGAGCTCGCCTCGTCCCAACTCTTTTCAGAGTCCTCGGCCGTGATGGCTACATCCCCTTGACAGAAGGACAGTCGTAGTGACATGAATGGCTACAGGCAGTCGAGCGAAGCTGAGATCGACTGTGACAGTCGCCTCGCGATCAGCAGGCCGTTGAACCCACGATCTGCTGGCATCTTTGTTACTCACACGCCGCCGCATCCTCTGCAGCCACAAACGACTTTCCCGTGGGCGCGGAGCATCCTTGCAGCCTCAACACTCTACAGTACGCAGCTTGCTCTCTACCAGAGTGGGACGGCCCGACTACAGAGAAGATCGCAAGGAGTATTACAGTTTTCAGTCGACTCTCTCATTGGTGCAGTTTGGAGCATGTACTGTACTGTAGCAGCTTGCGAACCCTCGTGGGAGGATCATCGAACCCCGAGCGCTTCTCGATCCTTCCACGGCGCCATTACTTCTCGAGCTGAACTTCTATTGACGAGGACACAGATGCCCCGCGCAACCGCCATCTCCCGCAAAGGTCGCGACGACAATGTTCGATTGTTTGGTGGGCGTCGTCCATCACCTCCGCACCCAAATATCTTTTTTCGAGCCTGACTAGATCCGACCTCACCGCCGCGTTGTATATTTTCGAAGTCTCATATCCACCACGCGCCTGACCTGACCGTCAGCACCAACAAGGCAAGTGTGCATATCGCGTATTGTCGTCGTACAATTATTGCCATTTCAATGCGAGCTCCATACAAATGCAATAACCTTATTGCGTGGGGAGAAGTGGCTGATGGGACCCGAACCATCAATCAAACCAGTCATTCTGGTCACTCATGGGCCGCGTGTGATATCCAGCGAGGGTACGTTTGAACCCACAAGATGATGCGCGGTATCAATTCTCAAAGGTACGTCTTCGGCCAATGCTGGTTGAAGCGGCCGCCACATCACACTGAAAGAGTGGGACCGTCTGAACTCAGTTCCTCTGAGAACTGATAATCTTCGAATGGACACTCCGCCCCGTGGACGCAGCCAGGCGTTTCGTCACACTGGTCAACCCAGGGCAAGTGCGGATCCCTTCCCTCTCGCTCTGTATTCTTCTGTCCTTGCTGACGCCAGCACGAGCCAGCCACAGGCTGATCGCCACTCAAAAAAAAAAAAAGAGTTGCGTCCGTTGATGGCTTCCCCACGTATTTGTTTTTTCCTGCGATCCGGTCCAGTGAGTAAAGGGCCCGAAAGCGACAGGGCGTCTCCCAGAGTCCACATCAGGAGGGAGGCTCGCGCGAGTTTTTTTGTTTTCTTGTTTTGTCCAAATCTCTGGACGGGAATCCAGCAAAGTTGCGGCGCCTTGCGTGCGCCGCAGCGCTGGGTGCTCGTTATTTTGCGTTTTGTTTTCTGTTTTCTTTTCGTGAGGCCGTGGCCCTCGGCTTCGTCGCCCTCACTTCTCGATTTGCCTCGTCGGAGAGAGAGCTCGACACATGAAGATCTCGCGCTGGATCGTCGCCGTCGCGGCGGCGCTCGCGCACGCGGCGGCCGAGTCGACGCCGATCGTCGGGCCCGCGGTCGCGCCGGCGCCAGTGCTGCCGACGCCCACGGCGCCAGCGCCCACGTCGCCGACGACACCAGCGCCAGTGGCCACGACGACGACGGCGCCAGCGACTGAGGCGCCCGCGCCAGCTCCGGCGACTGAGGGGCCAACGCCAGCGCCGTCGGTAACTACGCCGACGACGGAGGAAGAAAGCGATCACGACGTGTTTCGAAGTGCAAACGACCAGTTCGTACAAGCAATCCAGCAACCTACACCGGCAGTCACAACCTTGGCACCGCCCACTCCGGCGGTGACCACGTTTGCACCGTGGACACAAACGGCGACGACGCCGGCTCCAACGACGCCGAAGCCAACTACACCGGCTCCGACGACTCCGAAGCCCACGACACCGAAGCCCACGACGCCAGCGCCAACGACTCCGAAGCCGACCACGCCAGCGCCGACGACGCCAAAGCCCACGACGCCGGCTCCAACGACGCCGAAGCCAACTACACCGGCTCCGACGACTCCGAAGCCCACGACACCGAAGCCCACGACGCCAGCGCCAACGACTCCGAAGCCGACCACGCCAGCGCCGACGACGCCAAAGCCCACGACGCCGGCTCCAACGACGCCGAAGCCAACTACACCGGCTCCGACGACTCCGAAGCCCACGACACCGAAGCCCACGACGCCAGCGCCAACGACTCCGAAGCCGACCACGCCAGCGCCGACGACGCCAAAGCCCACGACGCCGGCTCCAACGACGCCGAAGCCAACTACACCGGCTCCGACGACACCGAAGCCCACGACACCGAAGCCCACGACGCCAGCGCCAACGACTCCGAAGCCGACCACGCCAGCGCCGACGACGCCAAAGCCCACGACGCCGGCTCCAACGACGCCGAAGCCAACTACACCGGCTCCGACGACTCCGAAGCCCACGACACCGAAGCCCACGACGCCAGCGCCAACGACTCCGAAGCCGACCACGCCAGCGCCGACGACGCCAAAGCCCACGACGCCGGCTCCAACGACGCCGAAGCCAACTACACCGGCTCCGACGACACCGAAGCCCACGACACCGAAGCCCACGACGCCAGCGCCAACGACTCCGAAGCCGACCACGCCAGCGCCGACGACGCCAAAGCCCACGACGCCGGCTCCAACGACGCCGAAGCCAACTACACCGGCTCCGACGACTCCGAAGCCCACGACACCGAAGCCCACGACGCCAGCGCCAACGACTCCGAAGCCGACCACGCCAGCGCCGACGACGCCAAAGCCCACGACGCCGGCTCCAACGACGCCGAAGCCAACTACACCGGCTCCGACGACACCGAAGCCCACGACACCGAAGCCCACGACGCCAGCGCCAACGACTCCGAAGCCGACCACGCCAGCGCCGACGACGCCAAAGCCCACGACGCCGGCTCCAACGACGCCGAAGCCAACTACACCGGCTCCGACGACTCCGAAGCCCACGACACCGAAGCCCACGACGCCAGCGCCAACGACTCCGAAGCCGACCACGCCAGCGCCGACGACGCCAAAGCCCACGACGCCGGCTCCAACGACGCCGAAGCCAACTACACCGGCTCCGACGACACCGAAGCCCACGACACCGAAGCCCACGACGCCAGCGCCAACGACTCCGAAGCCGACGACTCCGAAGCCCACGACACCGAAGCCCACGACGCCAGCGCCAACGACTCCGAAGCCGACGACTCCGAAGCCCACGACACCGAAGCCCACGACGCCAGCGCCAACGACTCCGAAGCCGACCACGCCAGCGCCGACGACTCCGAAGCCCACGACACCGAAGCCCACGACGCCAGCGCCAACGACTCCGAAGCCGACCACGCCAGCGCCGACGACGCCAAAGCCCACGACGCCAGCGCCAACGACTCCGAAGCCGACCACGCCAGCGCCGACGACGCCAAAGCCCACGACGCCGGCTCCAACGACGCCGAAGCCAACTACACCGGCTCCGACGACACCGAAGCCCACGACACCGAAGCCCACGACGCCAGCGCCAACGACTCCGAAGCCGACGACTCCGAAGCCCACGACACCGAAGCCCACGACGCCAGCGCCAACGACTCCGAAGCCGACGACTCCGAAGCCCACGACACCGAAGCCCACGACGCCAGCGCCAACGACTCCGAAGCCGACCACGCCAGCGCCGACGACGCCAAAGCCCACGACGCCGGCTCCAACGACGCCGAAGCCAACTACACCGGCTCCGACGACTCCGAAGCCCACGACACCGAAGCCCACGACGCCAGCGCCAACGACTCCGAAGCCGACCACGCCAGCGCCGACGACGCCAAAGCCCACGACGCCGGCTCCAACGACGCCGAAGCCAACTACACCGGCTCCGACGACACCGAAGCCCACGACACCGAAGCCCACGACGCCAGCGCCAACGACTCCGAAGCCGACGACTCCGAAGCCCACGACACCGAAGCCCACGACGCCAGCGCCAACGACTCCGAAGCCGACGACTCCGAAGCCCACGACACCGAAGCCCACGACGCCAGCGCCAACGACTCCGAAGCCGACCACGCCAGCGCCGACGACGCCAAAGCCCACGACGCCGGCTCCAACGACGCCAGCGCCAACGACTCCGAAGCCGACCACGCCAAAGCCCACGACGCCTGCTCCAACGACGCCGAAGCCAACTACACCGGCTCCGACGACTCCGAAGCCCACGACACCGAAGCCCACGACGCCAGCGCCAACGACTCCGAAGCCGACCACGCCAGCGCCGACGACGCCAAAGCCCACGACGCCGGCTCCAACGACGCCGAAGCCAACTACACCGGCTCCGACGACTCCGAAGCCCACGACACCGAAGCCCACGACGCCAGCGCCAACGACTCCGAAGCCGACGACTCCGAAGCCCACGACACCGAAGCCCACGACGCCAGCGCCAACGACTCCGAAGCCGACGACTCCGAAGCCCACGACACCGAAGCCCACGACGCCAGCGCCAACGACTCCGAAGCCGACCACGCCAGCGCCGACGACGCCAAAGCCCACGACGCCGGCTCCAACGACGCCGAAGCCAACTACACCGGCTCCGACGACACCGAAGCCCACGACACCGAAGCCCACGACGCCAGCGCCAACGACTCCGAAGCCGACCACGCCAGCGCCGACGACGCCAAAGCCCACGACGCCGGCTCCAACGACGCCGAAGCCAACTACACCGGCTCCGACGACTCCGAAGCCCACGACACCGAAGCCCACGACGCCAGCGCCAACGACTCCGAAGCCGACCACGCCAGCGCCGACGACGCCAAAGCCCACGACGCCGGCTCCAACGACGCCGAAGCCAACTACACCGGCTCCGACGACTCCGAAGCCCACGACACCGAAGCCCACGACGCCAGCGCCAACGACTCCGAAGCCGACGACTCCGAAGCCCACGACACCGAAGCCCACGACGCCAGCGCCAACGACTCCGAAGCCGACGACTCCGAAGCCCACGACACCGAAGCCCACGACGCCAGCGCCAACGACTCCGAAGCCGACCACGCCAGCGCCGACGACGCCAAAGCCCACGACGCCGGCTCCAACGACGCCGAAGCCAACTACACCGGCTCCGACGACACCGAAGCCCACGACACCGAAGCCCACGACGCCAGCGCCAACGACTCCGAAGCCGACCACGCCAGCGCCGACGACGCCAAAGCCCACGACGCCGGCTCCAACGACGCCGAAGCCGACCACGCCAGCGCCGACGACGCCAAAGCCCACGACGCCGGCTCCAACGACGCCGAAGCCAACGACTCCGAAGCCGACGACTCCGAAGCCCACGACACCGAAGCCCACGACGCCAGCGCCAACGACTCCGAAGCCGACCACGCCAGCGCCGACGACGCCAAAGCCCACGACGCCGGCTCCAACGACGCCGAAGCCCACGACGCCAGCGCCAACGACTCCGAAGCCGACCACGCCAGCGCCGACGACGCCAAAGCCCACGACGCCGGCTCCAACGACGCCGAAGCCAACTACACCGGCTCCGACGACTCCGAAGCCCACGACGCCAGCGCCAACGACTCCGAAGCCGACCACGCCAGCGCCGACGACGCCAAAGCCCACGACGTCGAAACCAACGCCGTGTCCGTCTGGACATTCCCCATCCCCGACGCCAGGTACTTCCGCCCCTACGACCCCTTGTCCGGTTACGCAAGGTCCGATTGAGCAGAATCCTGGCACGTGGAAGCCATCGGTTTCACCCCCTTCTACGCCTGTGCCACCGTCCACGACAAAACCAGTTTCCCCACCATGGGACTTACCCCGTCCGACGTCGCCGTGGCATCAAGATCCGGTCCCAAACAAGCCTTCAACGACACCTTGGCACCCGTCTAAGCCGGCCCCTGCTCCAATCTCTATGAAACCATCACCTCCAGCCAAGTGTAAGATGGTCAGTGTGGTTGGTGACGCAACATACTGCATCACGGGCCCGATCTGCAGTGGACGAGGGGCGAGACCAGCAGGCTCCAAGTGTCCTCGCAAGGGCGATGTGGCTGTGAAGGACTGTTTGAAGAAGTTGAAGAGCTACGACGAGGTGGAGAAGTTGTGCGTGGCTCCTGTGGATGCTCAGTGCAAGCGCATCCAGACTGGCGCCTGGGGCTGCGTGTGGCCGACCAAGCTGCGCAAGTCGCACTAACTCCTCGGTGATCACATGTCTGTCTTCATTTGCTCAACCCGACCCCTCTCCGGGGTCTCTGCATGCAGTAGTGTTCGGGATTATACATTTGTTTGCTCGTCTTTTATGTCGGTATCTGTCTTTCCTCCACTCTGGTGACATGGGGCACTCCAGTGTTTGCCACAACCTCGTGATTTTCCGAACCAATGGCCCTCAGGCGAAGGCGGCTCTGGGTTTGGAATCCCGACGCCGTCTGGCCACAGTGGGCGAGCTTCGCTTCCTCCAGACGCCAACGCTTCTTCAACAAAAACAGAGAGAGGGGACTTCGACTTCCAACCGAAACAGACTCCAAGTCGACGCCAGAGGGCGCTCGGGTCATTCCGTTGGCGTCTCCCAGATCTCCCAGCGCCAACTCTTGGCGTTGAGACAGGCCACCCACTCACCACCGAGTTGTCGTCCCACAATATGTGACGAGCTGCTTTTGCACCCGACACAAACTGTCCATAGCCAGGCCATTGTTTTTTTTTCTTCTTCTTCTTCGACATAGAATCGTCCCCCGCGCTGGTCTTGCGAACAGCGGGGCCCTCCGCTGACGCCAGCGCCTTGGCACTGGGCGCGCGCCGCGTGTGAAATCCGCAGAACTTTTTTCTTCCGGACGCGGCGTCCGGACCTCGGCGGACGCGGTCGCAGCCCCACGTGGATGGAGCGGCCGGCCGCCGGAACTCCACGTCTCTGGATCCAGCGTCCGGAGCGGCCGCGCGATCCGCAGGATCCGGCCAGAAAGATTGCCCCCGGCGGCGCAAGCCATTCGCTCCGGATGCGCCAACTCGCCAACTCGCCAACTCGCCAACTGTCAACCAACGCGCCCAGGAGGATTTTCGCGCGAGCTTCTCGCGGCGGCGATCGCGAGCTGCGCGACACGAGCGCGAGCGGAATAAGCGGAGCCGACGCCGACGCCAACGTTGGAGCAGCAGTGGCAGCGACCAACAACGCCAACGCCAACGGCTCCCAAACTAACCACACCAACAACGCCAACGCTAACGACGCCGACGCCAACGACTCCGTCAAAGCGACTTTCGGTGCACTCGTCTTCTCCCGAGGTCTTGTCTCCATCTCGCCATCGCGACCCGATTGCGAAGCCATGCAAGTCTTCGCCACGTGTGAGATGCCGTGTGGGCAGCGTGGTGGGTGACGCAACATACTGCATCACGGGCCCGATCTGCAGTGGACGAGGGGCGAGACCAGCAGGCTCCAAGTGTCCTCGCAAGGGCGATGTGGCTGTGAAGGACTGTTTGAAGAAGTTGAAGAGCTACGACGAGGTGGAGAAGTTGTGCGTGGCTCCTGTGGATGCTCAGTGCAAGCGCATCCAGACGGGCGCCTGGGGCTGCGTGTGGGGTAATCCAGCCCCCACACGAGCGCCCAGCAGCTTACGAGTGAATGCCTAGGCGGAGTGGTCTCACCAAGGCCTCTGCCTAGTGGTATTTCTGGAAATTTCATAGTACCTTTTCATCTATTAAATATCCACACGCTCTTTGAAACAAGCCTTCGTCGCCACTTGATGAGAAGAATGGCTTCATTAAGTTTATTGAGAGTCAATGGAGATGGCGATGACTCCACTGAAATCGCTTGAGTTCATAATGTGGTGAATCCAGCTACAATAGCAGGAGCACCAATCGAACGCCCGGCGATCCACACTTACGTGCCCGCTCTTCTGGTCGAAAGCATGTGTCCACCAATGCCCATAAAACACAAATACGCGACGATCTCTGGCTGTCTTGCGCACTGGAATCTCTCACATGATGGTCGGATGAGATCGTGGATAGAGGGCGGCAGGTTGGTACTACCTCACCCTTTGAGGTTCGGTGGGGGGGGGGGGGGGGGGGGGGGGGGGGGGGCACGGCAACACCTTTGAACCACAGAATCTCTCGGTTATCCACCGGCTTCAGATGATACGAAATTGACCCAGTGGACAACCGGTGGATTTCATACTCAATTGAGCTTGAACACACTGCACTCCAAGGCTTTTGTCTACGCTGTCAGTTCAGACATTAAAGCCACTAGAACCGTCTCCTCTGGTGACTGTTGTAACTGACCGTGAAGTCCAGTTGACGGATCACTCGCTGGTATCTGGCCACACCAAATCCAGAGCAAACAATACACGCCGTCTTCTTACAACACCGAATCGGGTACAAACGACGCACTCCGTGACATCAAAGCCGTCGAGCCCGCAGAAGATGACGCCGAAGCCAACGCGAGTGACGTTGTCAGTGACTCCTCTTCAGGCTTGAGGGAAGCAGATGCCGTCTTCTCCTTTGACAGCTTTTGTATGCCTGGTTCCAGGAACCAGTGGTTCCTACTGCGACTCAGGCTCTCGACTGCCGCATGGCGCGCGAAAGACGCCACGACACGAAATGTGTCATGGGATCTACGTGCGCTGGCGATGGAGTGGACTTGCTTGGCTCTAGCTGTCTCGATGCCGCTATCAGTGACTATTTACTTCAGGTCGCTTGAGTGAAAGGCTAATTTGAGGCAGGAAAGCGCGTTGTTCCTGACTGTGCATCGACCGGCAGAGACGATGCGATCGAGCAGACGCACTCGACGCGCAGACGGTCGACATGCAGCAAGACCCCATCCAAACAACGACAAGGCAAAGACCGAGGGCCTCTTTCGTGACTGAAACCACTAACTCTGCCCAGAGCGATCGTGGCGGTGGTGGCCGTCGACGCTACCGATGTTGCTTTGCTCGACGCTCTCGAAGACGTGGAAGAGATCGCCACCGCGCTGACTCTCAAGATCCAAGATTCGTTTTCAGAGTGGATCTCGCTAATGAAAGCTGTCGTAGTGGGTCTCTTCAACCTGGTCGATATCAAACTTTCAAGGTATCTGGTTGTTTGGTCCGAGGCGTCACATTCGAAATCTTCCGTCAACCGCCTCCCACGTGCAGCCTGTTGGATGGAGGTTCAGTGCGAAGCGTTGGTGCAGCTCTATGGCGCGCACGTCAATGCTGACCCGAAACAGTCACGCCGAGTGTCCAAGCGCCTTGATGACTGCCAGATCCGTAACGACTCCTGAAAGATTTCAGATTCAAGTGTCGCCCTCTGGCGCACGCCTCTTTAGAGTACTATGCTGCGCGTGTCCTGAGTGTACCGTACGGTACCGTGTAGCTTCACGGCGACCTCGTCTGAAAGTGACAGAGGGGATGGCAACTGGCCCCAGCTCGGATTCTTCAAGGTGAGCTCTCCCGCTGGAGCCTGGGTCTGTTTTCAGCCACCATGCGACTCTCCCTCCGTGCAGCATGACGGCGGTCGACCACGCGACGCCATTGGCAGCGTCGAAAAGAGATCGCCACCCATTCCGCCCACACCCACGAGCCTCTTTCGTCCCAGTAACCGCGAGGTCAAGGCGCCTAACCCGTCATGCTGAGTCACGTGCTGTCAGACCCACGCATCTTTGCGTTCGAAGAGAGCCCTTCGAAGTGAAAAGATTCCAGGCAAATCCTACGTTGCGTATCGAATACAGTACTACTAGTAGTAGAGTACAGTACTGTGCGACGAATTGTGTACCTACGAAAGCTCGAGAGATACCACGTCTGATAGAGATTCAAGCTAGATTTTAGTATCCTTCTATGTTGGATTGAGACCAACAGTGGGATGTTGGGGAATCGAACATACTGAAATACGGTCTCGTGCTGGTGTCTGCGCGGAGATTGGATTTTAGGCGATTTTGGAAAATGTGAGACGAATCGGCAACTCAGTCCGGAAATGACCATCACTCCGTTGATAGTTGTGGCTTTTTTCTACCAGAACTGAAGCCAAGGGGCAAGATGGTACAGTTGCATTTCGGGAGCCCTAACCACGGGACTGCAAGACGAGGGCAGGACCACAAGTGCGAACACCCGCCACTGCGGCCGCGTATTTTTGTTCTCTCCATGCTGTTTTTGCTCTCGCTCTGTGCACAACAAGAAAACAAGAAAAAAACAAAAAAACAAATCTCGCGACATTTCGCGCGTTTCAGATACTCGGCATGTGCAACTCTGCCAGGAAAAAGCATGTTTCAGGTGACGGGTGGATGGCGCGGACGCGGCACCAACAGAATATCCTCAGTGATCCAAAGAAAAAATCCTGTGTCTTTGTTGTGTTGGTGAGGCCGAAAACAGGTGTGAGGGTCCGAAAGATTGTGTTCTTGTTTTCCGAGTTTTTTTTTTTTTTTGTGGCACGTTTTGGTTCTCCTGGGCGGTCCTGGTCCACAAGTTTTCCCACGCGCGACCGGGCGGCCGCAGTTGCCGTTCAGACCGAACGGCCGCTCATAACAGGTGCCGGTCCAGAGCTTCCAGGCTTTTCTGTCTCCGGCGGCAGTTCAGCACGGATCTGGCCAATCAGCGCGCCGCCTTTTGGCGGCGTCACAGACGGCCGCACCTTCAACATGTGACCGGCCAGCTCGAGCCTGGACGCCTTCTCGCTGTCTTTGCGACCAATCCCCCGGATCCCTCCACCCAATTCCCCGGACGGAAATTTTTGGGCGGCGACGGACGGAGCGGATGTGGGTGCACAGTCGCCAGCGCAATCCGGTTGGTACCAACTCGCATTCCCCCGGACGGACCGGCCGGGAGGGCGTGGTGATATGCGGGCACAAAAAGTCACGCGTGGATCCAGAATTCTGGATCCAACGGCAACCGACCGGGCGATCGCTCTGGGTCATTCCCCAATTCGCCTTCGACCTCGCAAGGACCTTCCTCTCTCGCTGCTGAGACTCGCTCGCCATGAAGATCCGCTCGATCCTCGTCACGCTCGCGCTCGCCGTCGCCTTCGCGTCGGCGCAGTCGCAGGACCAGAACCAGAGCCAGAACCAAGGCAAGCCCACGCCAACGACCGTCGCGCCCATCGACCAGGGCAAGCCCACGCCAGCGCCGACCACGGCGGCTCCTATTGACCAGGGCAAGCCCACGCCGGCGCCGACGACGGTGGCCCCTGGTAAGCCCACGCCGGCGCCCACGACAGTCGCTCCGACGCCAGGCAAGCCCACGCCGGCTCCGACCACGGCGACGCCAACGAAGCCGACGCCGGCGCCGACAACGGTCGCTCCGACGCCTGGCAAGCCGACGCCGGCGCCCACGACGGCTTCTCCGGTCACGAGCAAGCCCACGCCCGCCGTGACGGTGCCCACGCCCGCGGTCACGCCGGCCGCCACCAAGAACGGCAAGTGGTTCGACGTCAGCGTCGAAGGAGACGCCACGTACAACATCCAGGGCCCCATCTGCAGCGGCAGCGGCGACAAGCCCGCCGGCACCAACTGTCCCGTGATCGGCGACGTCGCCGTCAAGGACTGTCTGAGCAAGCTCAAGAGCTACAACAAGGACTCGAGCAAGTGTGTGGCGCCCGTGAACGCGACGTGCCAGAAGATCAAGACGGGCGCGTGGGGCTGTGTGTGGGACCTCAACTCGACGGGCAAGCCGACGCCCGCGCCGACGACGTCGTCGGATGGAGGCAAGCCGACGCCGGCGCCGACTTCGGTGACGCCAACGCAGGGTCCGACGCCGGCTCCGACGGGCAAGTCCACGCCGGCGCCGCCAACGGGCCAGAACACGCAGGCTCCCGCCACGACGACCCCAGCTCCAGGTAAGCCAACGCCAGCGCCTACGACGGTTGCTCCGGTGACGGGCAAGCCGACGCCAGCCCCGACGACCGCGGCCCCGGTGACGGGTAAGCCGACCCCGGCACCGACCACTGCTGCTCCGGTCACGGGCAAGCCGACCCCTGCGCCAACAACCGCGGTGCCGGTCACGGGCAAGCCGACCCCGGCTCCTACCACGGCCAAGCCTCCGGTTGACCAGAAGACCCCAGCTCCCACGACCCCTGCGCCGACTACGGGCAAGCCTCCAGTGGACCAGAAGACTCCGGCACCTACCACGCCAGTTCCCACCACGGGCAAGCCTCCAGTTGACCAAAAGACTCCGGCCCCTACTACGCCTGCTCCGACTACGGGCAAGCCTCCGGTTGACCAGAAGACCCCAGCTCCTACCACAGGCAAGCCTGGTGACCAGAACCAGCAGACACCTGCGCCAACTACCGGCAAGCCCGGAGACCAGAACCAGCAGACCCCAGCTCCTACGACGGGCAAGCCGGGTGACCAGAACCAGCAGACTCCGGCACCAACCACGGGTAAGCCAGGAGACCAGAACCAGCAGACGCCTGCTCCTACGACGGGCAAGCCGGGTGACCAGAACCAAAAGACGCCTGCGCCAACTACTGGCAAGCCGGGTGACCAGAACCAGCAGACTCCCGCTCCTACGACGGGAAAGCCTGGTGACCAGAACCAAAAGACGCCTGCCCCGACGGGCAAGCCGAGTGACCAGAACCAGCAGAAACCCGAGCCAACGACCCCTGCTCCGACCACGCAGAACCCGGTGCAGCAGAAGAGCAAGGCACACTCCTTCGCCGTTACGAACGTCGAGGCCTCCACCGAGGATAGCAGCGGCAACAACGCTGCTACATTCGCCGGAGCTGGAGTTGGTATTGCTGCAGTGATCGCTATTGCCGCTGTGGCCTACACCCACAAGCAGCGCAAGCAGAAGCAGGCCGAGGCGAGCCTGAACGACCAGACGGCGATCGACGTCGTGACCCCGTAAGGAGACCGTGTGAGTGTTAGTTTATACCTATTGCGGGCTCTCTTGCAGACCCGAGCTGTTCATATACGCGTGCTGCTTCCAATATTGGCAATCCTCCGTTCAATCTTTGTGCTGGGATAGGCCTTGTCGCCTCGCACTGGCAACAGTTCAGTGAAGATGCTGAACCACTTGACCAACTGCCTGTCTCGAACGAGGTGATGTGAGTGCTTCCAGTCCAGATTCACTCGAGATGAGTCCGTCGTTGGCTGCCGGCCTCCCACGAGAGAGATTCATCGCGGCTGTGTAAATTGCCAGAGAGGTTAGTGGAGTTGGAAGTAGCGTTTGCTCCCAACAAGAATTGCTACGAAGTATCTCCTGTCCCCGCTCGCATAATACTCCGATGATCGCAACTACAATCAGTTCAATTGACTCTTCTCATCGTGGATTTTCAGGCTCGGGTCGTCCTCATCATCCCGAGGAATGACAGCGGCTGCCTGCAAAACACTTCCTCGTAGCCATGGCTCAGATGAACCGATGAGGACGTGACCATCGGACCCGACAGCATGTGGCTGTCTGAACCAGCCTGGATGCCGCAGAGGAAAGAGGCAGGACTTTGTACTGGGTCTCTCTGCATTGGTCGTTACTGTTCACTTCTCCAGTCGCCACCTCCAACACACTCTCACTCCTCACTCGTTCGACTCTCAGGACCATGAACCTTCACTCAATCGTGATCGCCTCTGCATTGGCCGTAGCGATGGTCTCCGCAGCCGACACACCCACGCCAACCACAACCAAGCCAACACCAGCACCCACTACCTCAACACCCATCACGAGCAAGCCCACGCCCGCCGTGACGGTGCCCACGCCCGCGGTCACGCCGGCCGCCACCAAGAACGGCAAGTGGTTCGACGTCAGCGTCGAAGGAGACGCCACGTACAACATCCAGGGCCCCATCTGCAGCGGCAGCGGCGACAAGCCCGCCGGCACCAACTGTCCCGTGATCGGCGACGTCGCCGTCAAGGACTGTCTGAGCAAGCTCAAGAGCTACAACAAGGACTCGAGCAAGTGTGTGGCACCCGTGAATGCAACGTGTCAGAAGATCAAGACTGGCGCCTGGGGCTGTGTGTGGGACCTCAACTCGACGGGCAAGCCGACGCCGGCACCGACTTCGGTGACGCCGACGCAGGGCTCGACGCCGGCTCCGACGGGCAAGTCCACGCCAGCACCAACGGGTAAATCCACTTCAGTGCCTGCTTCGACGACACCATCCACAACGACTGGCAAGCCTCCTGTTGATCAGAGGACTCCGATTCCCACGCAGGTCAAGCTAAGTGATCAAAACCAGACGACTCCTGCCCCTACCACGAATTCCTCCAGCTACCAAGGTCAGCAAACTCCAACTGCCACGCCGGTGTCTTCTACCACACCGAGTCCGACTGTGCAGCAGAGCAACAGCAAGTCCTTCGCTGTTGCGAATACCGACACTAATGACGACGGACACGCCGTCGCTTTTGCCGTCGGAGGAGCTGGTATCGCCGCGGTTGTCGCTATTGCTGCAGTCGCTTACATTCGTAAACAGAGGCAGAAGCAGGTCGAGGAGAGCCGCCTGGACGACCACACTTGGGCTGACGTGATGACCCCATAAGGAGGGCCACCTCACGGACAGTGAGGACGTTGTGAGGCACCCTGCACAACTTTTCTGTAGCACGAAGTATACCCACCACACTTTGAGTGACGTGACTCGCAATCGTCGATTCTCGGTCATGCATCCACATGATGTTGAATCTGTTGAATCTTCTTTCGATAAGCGCATCCTCGTTCTTCCGAACATCTCCTGGCCCTTCTCACTGGCTGCAGTTCAGTGAAGATACCGCGCGATCTTGCCAATCACACGACGAGTCTCTCGTGACGGAAACCACTTGACTGGGCTGTGTCCAGACGAGACTCGTTCAGGATGCGTTCCTCACTGGGCTCTCACCATCGCCCTTGGCAAGAGCGCGGGTGAGCTAACGGAGCAGACCGGCACGAGCGAACGACGAAAGGATCTCTTTGGTCCAGGTTCAAGAAGATTCGTGCTTGGACACCTGGAACCGGTAAGTCAGCCTCGAAAAGAAATGCCATGCAATGGAATGAGCGCACAGAGTCTCCGGTATCTCTCACTTCGCCTTCTGCCATCTCCCGCGCAAGAGGACCAACTTCAACTCACTTCAGCTCAAGTACAACACGCCAAGCGCCATGAACCTCCGTTTCATCCTGCTCGTCGTTGCTTCCACAGTCGCCATGACCTTGGCAGCCGACACGCCAGCCCCGACACCTGCGGCTACCAAGAGTGGGAAATGGTTTGACGTCAGCGTTGAAGGAGACGCGACTTACAACATCCAGGGTCCGATTTGCAGCGGCAAGGGCGACAAGCCAGCCGGCACCAACTGCCCCGTGATCGGCGACGTCGCCGTCAAGGACTGTCTCAAGAAGCTCAAGAGCTACAAAGACTCGGGCAAAGATGCTGGCAAGTGTATCGCGCCTGTGAATGCGACGTGTCAGAAGATCAAGACTGGCGCCTGGGGCTGCGTGTGGGACCTTCCGACGACCTCCAAGCCTTCAGCGGCGAATACAACGAGCACGACCGCGCCAACGACCAAGCCACCGTCAGCTGCCCCCACGACGATCAAGCCAACGGTGCCGCCTACTGCCAAGCCCGCCACCACTGCTCCTCCTACAACCAAGCCTGTGACGACCAGTCCGCCCACCACCAAGCCTCCAACGGCCACACCCGTGACGACCAAGCCGACTGTGACGACGGTGGCTCCGACAAAGCAAGCAACTTCTGCTCCTGCCACCATCCCGCCTGCGCCGACAACCGCGAAGCCTACCACGACGGCACCAGCTCAAACGACCGCCACGACGACGCCTGGCCCGACCACGCCAACCGCCACGACTCCAACACCAACGACGGCCAAGCCTGAAACTCCAGCACCTATGACGCCCAGCCCGACGGCCCCTTCTCCGACAACTGCCAAGCCAGAGACGCCAGCCTCCACGACGATCAAACCAGACACTCCTGCGCCAACTACCACCAAGATCGACCAGGCAGGCGCGCAGGGTCAAGACAAAACGGGCAAGGCTGAGGTCCCGACGCAGCAGGACAAGAGCTTCGCTGCCAACGGGGCATCTGGTGCAGGCGGGGACTCGTCAACCGGAGTCTTGGCCGCGTCGCTCGGTGGTGGTGCCGCGCTAGCCGTCGCTGCGGCTGTCGTGGTCTACCACCGCAAGAAACACGAGAAAGAGGTGAACCGTCTTGAGAGCCACGCCAACATTGTCACGCCGTGAGGATGCCAAGACGAGTCTTCGTGGATCTGAGCTGTGAAATCGTGAACTGTGCCAGTAGGCAGCACGCGGCGACGTCTTGCTCCCCTCTAAACAGCAAAAGACACTAACGTACATTTATTTCACTAACGCAACGTACACTTTTTTCTCGTTTTGACCTTGAATAGCTTACACGAAGAGCGTCGGAGTAGTCGGGGACTCCTTGTCTCTTGTCTCAATGCGACGTCCTGCTTGTTCTGTGATCAACAAACTCTCCATTGACTCGGCGATCGCGAAGATATCGCTCGACGACGCCACTGTCTGCTCGTCCTTGGTTTCCTCGAATTCGACCAAACCGTCCGATGGCAACATCGTGAAATCTCGTGGCAGTGGATGACCCGAGACGACTTCGTCCGGGATGATGCGCGAACATACGTGTCCGATGACGCCCGTTCCCGATGGCCTCACCACGAGCCAGCCCGTCGCTGGTGGTAGCCTGTTCTCCTCTTCGAGCTTTCGTTCCACGGCGCGCCACACGACGACAAAGCGTCCTGGCTCGACAAACCGCTTGAGCACGAGAAGAACGACCGTCCCGCGAGCCACAAAGTCAAACGTCGCCGCGTACACGTCCTCTGAGGCTCGCAGTCTGGTAATTTCTCGGTTCTGGCGCGAGTACTCGGTCGTGATGGCCTCCCACGTGGCCTCGACGACGCGGTGGAATGCGAACGGCGACCGGAACGTGTGGCGCAGCTCCGCGAATCGCTCCGTACGACCATCAATGGTGTGTAATCTCATTGTCGCCGCATTGTACGACGACGCGAAGCCGGCGTCCTCGCTCACGGCAGGCGTGACCTCGTCGAGCCGATCGTATGCGCGAGATATATCTCCCAGGAACTGGTCCACCAAGGCCTCCGACTTGTCGCCATCCATTTGCACTGCTGCGACCGCGCGAGGTCGGCACCTCTCCGCGAGCGCCTCGAGGCTTCGCGCCGTCTGCACGAGCTGCTGCAGCTCGGCGCGCAGCCGCGTGTTCTCGAGCTCGGCGCGCGCTCGCTTCTGCTGCTGGCGGAGCGCGACTTGTCGCCACGGCGTCGCGTTGCTGCGCGCCTCCAACTGGGCGAGCAGCGCAACGCGCTGGCTCTCGAGCTCGGCGACGCGCGCGCGCAGAAAGAGCTTTTCTTCGCGCACCGAGTGGCAGTAGGCGCGACGAGGCGCGCGACGCGTGCGAGAACACGCGCGTGGTCGCGTGGGAGTAGGAGACGGCGACGCGCCGGCACACGCAGCTGCGTCGAGCGCGAGGCCGTCGAAGAGAGCGAGGTCCGCGGGCAGCGGCTCGAAGCCCTCGAGAAAGGCGAGGAGATCCGACGAGCTGTCCATGCCGACAAGAGATGAGCGCTTGCAGTGATCGCACCGGAACCGACGAGAAAGCACGGGGAATAGTGGCTCATGGGGTGGTATGGCGCCTTCCGTTCTGAAGCTCTTTTCGCTAGTCGTTCGTCAAGGAAGACTTCAGGGCGAGATCCAGGCGAGTCGAGAGCCTTTCAAACTTTCAAGGTTCAAAATGAGATCTCAGCGATCGAAGGGGCTTTTTGAAAGCCCCTTCGATCGCTGAGATCTTACAAGACTAAATCTGCGCCATGAGATGTCTTGATATCAACGTCGTGCAACTCAGAACGTCAGCACGTCGTTGATGAAAAATGATAGCAAGACATTTCATGACGCGGATTTGGTCTTGTGAGATCTCAGCGTCCGAAAGAAATGAACCATTGGTATTGTGAAGCAACCCCCCCGAGTACGACGACGTGGAGCTGTCGGCAGGACACTATTGCACACACGCGCTTGACTCAATCTACACGCAAAAGACGTTCACCCCGGAGGAGAGCAGTCGCTGGGCAGCGCTCTCCTGAGCATCTTGGTCCATCAGGATGTTCTCCATCGACTCGGCCATCGCGAAAATGTCGTTGGACGACGCCACGGTCTCGTCATCCACTGGCTCATTCACGTCTTGGGTCTCGGCCAGCGACACCATCGTGAAATCGCGTGGGAGGGGCTCGTCTGGGATTGCCGACTCGGGTACTAATCTCGAACACACGTGACCCACGATGCCACTTCCAAATGGCCGAACGACGAGCCAGCCTGTCGTCGGCGTGTACGCCAGAGTCTTGTCTTCGTGCCCAGTACTCCAGTGGAGGCCTCGCCACACTACGACCATGCGTCCTGGCTCGATAAACCGTCGAACCACGATCGTCGCGATCACGCCACGTGGCGACGAGTCATCGACGCGGAACGTGCCAGCGTACACGTCGCCGGTGCATCGTAGTCTGCTGATCTCGCGGTTCTGGCGCGCGTACTCGGTCGTGGCGGCCTCCCACGTGGCCTCGACGACGCGGTTGAAGGCGAACGGCGAGCGAAACGAGTGGCGCAGCTCCGCAAACCTGCCTGTACGGCCAGCAACGTTGCACGACTTGAATTTTGCAGAGTTCAATGACGCCGAAGAGCGCGGGTCCCAGTCGGCGCTCGGCGTGACCTCGTCCACGAGACCGTAGGCGCGAGCGATCTCGGCCAAGAACTGGTCGACCATCACGTCCATCGCGAGCTCACTGGGTGTCGGCGGCAGATGCGCCAGTCTTTCGTTGGCCACAAACTCCTCGAGACTCCTGGCGATGAGCGTAAGCTGCAGCAGCTTGGCGCGCAGGCGCTTGTTCTCGTCCTCGGCTCTCGCTCGTCGTCGCTGTTGCCGTAGCGCAACGTCTCGCCACGGCGTCGAGTCGCTCGCTTGAATGGCGTGCGACCACTTGGTCAGCAGCGAGTTCACTGTCAGTTGGAGTCCCTCGATGCGTGCGCGCAAGCACGCCTTCTCTTCCTTGAGGTAGTGGCAGTAGGCACGACGAGGCTGGCGTTGGCGGAGAGGCTTCGCCGAGGGCGTCGTTATGGGCGCACTGTGGGTCTCTGGAGACGGCAGCGGGTCGCTCAGAAACGCCAGATCGATATCTATCGTCTCGTGCATGTCTAAATCGCCTGGAAGCAGCTCAAAGCTGTCGTCGGGCGTCGGCAACAGCGTCTCCAAGGCGTCCATCTTCGTCGGAGCCCTTCTTGTCCTTCTCATCAATGCAAACGGGATTAATTGTACCCCACGGAGGCATTGAAGGGACGGGGTACAGTTGACACGGGTTACGTTGACATACTGATTTAGTCGTGTGAGTTGGAGCTCCTCACGAAAGGAGTGATTGTCTCGGGGATCGGTTGGGGGGGGGGGGGCTGACATGGTGATGGCAGCAAATCGGAGGAGAGACTGTCTCCCCGTGAAGCCTTCTCTGGCTACTCGCGCGCCACGCAGAGCCCGACACGCTGTCGGCGCTTGTCGCCTGCCTCAGTCGCTGCCAAACGCGCCATTTCCGGGTCGTCTCCGCCACCTACAGCCTCCGCTAGCATGACCACTCCGACGTCTTCGCCCGAGGACTCGCTCGAGCAATTGGAAGCCTTGCCCTTCGATCTCATTCTCGACAGCAGCAACGACGTCGACTTCGTGCCAGAGAAGAGCGGAGTGGTTGACGAGGACGTCGACGTAGAGCCTCTCAATGTGAGCGACGACTTCAGTACGCCAGAGCCGCCGTCGTCGTCGGGATCGTCTTCGTCAATTGCCAAATCGCCTGCAAATGGAGTAGCGACGACACCGAAGCCCCGCCGCATACGCGTCCCGCAGACGCAACGCATCAAGGCCGAGATGGCATTCCTCCACGAGCAGATCGCTTCGCTCGAGAAAAAGCTCCGCGAAATTATGGCGCGTCACGCTGCTGCCAATTGCAACGCGCCACCGACCGCTTGGCGAGCGGTGGCAAGAAGGCAGCACGCGAGGCGTAGCGCTGCCGAGAAAGAGAACGAGCGGCTGCGTCAGAAACTCCTGCGTCAACTGCAGCTCGCCAAGTCGCTTGAGGTCGTGATGCGTCATCGATCAACCGAGTTTTTCGAGCAGCTCGAGCCGAGACCGTGCCCTCAGCACTGGCCATGCCATACCGCCGCCCAGGGTGACGTTGAGCAAGTGCTCAAGCGATTTGCTGTTGATATCCAGCATGCGTATGCCGGCGTGGACTTGGTGATCCCTGGAGTTGAGGCCGACAGTCACATTCCGCTATTTGAACGCCTGCCTGGACAGTCGGCGATCAAGTCGCATCCGACAAACGGCGGTGAGCAGATCTACGTCGAGCTGCGCCACGCGATAGCTGTCCCATTTGCACTGGATCGTGTCAAAGACGTTCTTTGGCGAGTGGTGACGACCGAGTTTGAACGCCAGGACCGCTTGATTGATAGGTATATCCTCACCGACAACACCCAGGGATTCAAGTTCAAGGTGCGTCTAGAAGATGCACTCACTGAGCCAGGCAACGAAGAGACCGTCACGACGCTGTCACGCATGTACGTGGAGGAAGACCGTGTTGTTGTCATATCCCGAGGTTTTCTGGCCTCACGCAACAGCCAGTTCACCGAGGCACTTTGCGTGCAGACGACTTGGTCCGTTTATCGCAGTATGAAGCACCTCGACAACCACGTTGCTATTCACTCGTGCAGTCGTGGTGTACCGCTGCGTGCCGATATCATACCCTCCACTAGCGAAAACCTGGCACGAATGCCGACGAATGCACCCGAAGTGGGCTCGTTTACGACGCAAATGCTATGCACGACCGCCGACGTTCTACCGAGCGTCGTGGAATCGATGGAGAACTTGATCCTCGACGAGGGTGTCGACGCAGATGGCGAGGAAAGCGAGATTGTGCTATGAAAGACGAACGAGGACAGTGGAAGACGAGCAAAATCGCACGACTAGATGATACAGAAGAGCCGCCAAGCCCGTGCTCCCGCTCAAGCCAAATGCAAACGAGTGTACGAAGGAGGGAATTGCCCCTCACTCGTACACTCATTTGCATTCGCTGCCTTTCGGCAGAGTCGACGACTCCAGCTCGAGCACGATCTGTCGTCACCGACTTACTATAGTTAAGGCTCGCAAAAAAGACCGCGAGTTGGATGTCTGCAACTTGTCCGTGCAAGGCCAAGAGACCACGACGAAATACGTCTGTGTGTTCTGGTGATTGCGACCTCTGCTTCTCTCTGCGTAACGATAATCATTGCGTCCTGTCCATACGAGCGTGCTGTTTATGCTCAGCTGGTCGAGCGAAATCTTCCTAAACAAGCGAAAACCGGAATCTAAACCAGAAGACTCGACTTCCCCTTCATTCATTCTTCAAGTGAGGATGTTTTCATTCCAGTGCAGAAAGCTATTTTTCGGGCGCTGTATTAATTCCCGGGACAGCCTTCCCGCCTCTCAATCGTCAATCCCACGACCATGGCGCAGGCGTCTCCGGCCGCCGCCGACGCGCCGCCGGCGCTCGTGAGCGGCTACGACGCGTTCGTGTTCGATCTCATCCTCGACGACAGCGGCGACGTCGACTTTGCGCTGCTCGACGGCCACGCGCCGCCCGTGGACGACGTGACCGACTCGAGCGCCGAGTCGTCTTCGGGCCGAGAAGACGCCGCCGTCGCGCAGCCGCAGGACGACGAAGCCTCGTCGACCACCGCGTCCGCTGGGCCGCGCGCCAAGCGGCGCCGAGTGACGCAGGCGCAGCGCGTGCGAGCCGAGAAAAAGTTCCTCGAGCAGCAGATCGTCGAGCTCCAGCAGCAGCTCACGGACGCCATGGTCGCAACGGCGATCGCCAGCTGCAACACGCGGCCGTCGGCCTGGCGAGCAGCCGCGAAACGACAGCTCACGAGACGCTGCGCCGCCGAGAAGGAGAACGAGCGGCTGCGCGCGAAGCTGAGGCGCCAGCTGCAGGTCGCCAAGTCGCTCGAGGTCGTGATCGCCAATCGATCGACCGAGTTCTTTGAGCAGCTCGAGCCCCGGCCGTTCCCGCAGATTTGGCCCATCCGCGCGGCGCTTGATGGCGACCTGGAACGAGTCTTCCAGCAGTTTGCGCAGGATATCCAGCGCGCGTACGAGGTCATCGACTCGGTGATCCCGTCGCCAGACGTCGATAGCGATCTGCCCGTGAGCGAACGACCCGACAGCAAGGCCACGGTCAAGTCCCATTTCCTGGACGGCGTCGAGCAGCTCTATGTGGAGATGCGCCACTCGTACGTGATGCCGTTCTCGTTGGACCAAGTCAAACGCGTCTTCCCGATCGCGGCGACCACGGAAATCGCGCGGCAGAACCGGGAAATTGAGCGATACATGGCGACCAAAGAAGTCTACGCGAGCAAGTTCCTCGTGCACCCCGACGAAGTCGTCACTCGCTTCGGCGACGAGGAGACTGGTACCGTGCTCGCACGGATCTACAACGAGGCCGACCGAGTCGTGACGATTTGGCGGGGGTTTATGAGCACACGGAACAGTGGTTACTCTCAGGCACTCGGGGTGAGCACGGGGTGGACGGTGTTTCGACCGATGCCGAACATTCCAGACCACGTTGCTGTCCACGTGTGCTGTCGAAATGTCCCGTTGCGAAGTGAGATCATCCCCAAGACCAGTACCAGTCTAGCTCACATGCCCGAAGAAGCTCCAGAGGTCGGGGCGTTCACGACGCATCTGCTGTGCACCGCCGGCGACATCATCCCGAATGTCACGGACTCGATGGAGAATCTTCTCCTTGAAGAAGCGATCCAGGCAGACACAAGTAAGCTGTAAGAATTTATAAATGAACCGAGACTCGTTGAACTGTGTACACTGATCAAGCCAATGGCCTGCAGCAAGACGCGCTAAACCAAACGCTCGCCGTGATATCGATGGGCAATGGAAGAGATCAAGAGTGCAACGGTCGGTTGCGCTGAACACGTCAGGCTGATATTGAAGTCTATTTCGATAAATAGCGTAAACACCAAGCAGCCATTTGTAGTGAACTGGCCATCATTGTCGGTTTCTGTGATCGACTCCTCTCCTCCTTTCATTGGCTGAAACTCGAGAAGACGCACCAGCTCCGATAGTAATCCAGGTCTGCTCAGTATCATTTTCCTGAACATCCACGACTTCCCGAGGCGTCTTCATGGAGAGCTTCGACTCCTTCGAGCTCGTTCTCGACGGCGTCGGCGACGTCGAGTTCGCGGTGCTCGAGGCCGACGCGCTGAGCTTCGACGGAGCTGCCAGCGACTCGGTCTCGTCCACGTCGTCCCTCGAGTTGCAGGCGCCTCCTGTTGCCCTCAAGCAGCCTCGTCCGCCACAGCGTCGCGTGCCGCAGAGCCAGCGTGTCAAGGCCGAGAAGGCGCTTCTCCAGGAGCATATCGTCGCGCTGCAGAAGCAACTGGCCGACGTCATGGCGCAACACGCTGTGATCAACTCGAGGAGGCCGCCGTCGGCGTGGCGCGCGACCGCCAAGCGACAGCTCGCGCGACGCAACGAAGCCGAGAAAGAGAATCAAAGGCTACGAGCCAAGCTGACCCGCCAAGTGCAGGTCGCCAAGTCGCTGCAGGTGATGATGGCCAGCAGGGGTATGGATTTCTTTGATATGAGGGGTCCTCGCACGAGCTCTTTCTACGGCGAGCTCGACGGGCATCTCTCGCAGGTCTTCCAGCAGTTCGAGCAAGATATCCGAAACGCGTACGAGGCCATCGACTCAGTCTTGCCAGACTCTGAAGCGGACATCCAGGTACCGGTTAGAGAACGCCCGGAGAGCAAGGCCATGATCAAGTCACATTCGTTGAACGGTTTGGACCACCAACGCTACGTCGAACTGCGTCACTCTTACGTCGTGCCGTTCTCACTCGATGAGGTCAAGCACGCGTTGCCTAAGGTCGCACGGGACGTGCTCGCCTTCCAGAACCGGGAGATTGAGAGATACGTGTACTCGGAGAACCTCTATGCCGGGAAGTTTCTCGTTAACCCCGATGATGTCTCGACCAGTTTCGGAAACGAAGAGACTGTGACCACTCTTGCTCGAAGCTTCATTGAGCCGGACCGTGTGGTGTTAATCTGGCGAGCGTTCGGCGCTGCTCGAAATGCTAGTATCACTGAAGCGGTCGGAATGAGCACTGGCTGGGCAGTATTCCGTCAGCTGAATCATGTCAAGAACCATGCTGTAGTCCACGTTTGTTGTCGCAATGTTCCGCTGAGAAGTGAGGTCATTCCAAAGGCGGCCAAAACCCTTCCTCGTCTGCCATCGACGCAAATGCTCTTCACCACAGAGAGCATTGTCCCGACCGTCACTGACTTGATGGAAAACCTCATCCTTGAAGAAGCAGTCCGTGTCAAGACGACCCGAGTCTAGGACTAGCACTTGCGAGTCGTAGATCCGTGTCAGAAGATCTAATTTTTCGACACAGTATACTAAAGGATGCGTGCGCAAACACAAATCCACTGCAAGCCAGACCAAGGGGTGAATTTCAACGAAAAGGTCTGGCGGACGGCAACACAGACGCTTCGACTTGACCAAAATGGGGTCGGTTTCATTCATTACTGCTCTTCGTATCGCTCATTTCCAGCTGCCTCCCGCAGGTACTTATCTATCCTGGTGCTACGAGGGTGGCAGCATTAACATTTGATCGCCTTCTTCTACGTCGTCGTCCAGCGTTGTGGTGGTTATTTTGTATAGGCTGCGACTTCACCCAGATCTGCGAAGTATTCTGCCATTATGTTCCCGGGGTGTAGGTGGTTCGTAGATGCTGACCTACCAGACAGACGCCAGCACAGATCGTGTGTGCAGGTCGCTGATGTCGTTGGGAATGACATTGTGGCTGGATCTTGCACGGACATGACGACATTCTCATCTCCAACATGTTGAGTCCACACATCGTAATCGAAGACGATTTGTGGGAAGGATAGCAACGTACGTGGCATACTCAGCAAATTCCGATCACGTGGAAGAACTTGGAGCGCATCCCCTGCTTTCATCGTGGCACCCATGATGAGACGAAATCAGCTTGCAAACTGAAGTACCTGTATCTTGAGTTGTTCCCCGCGTCCAAACTGGGGTCAAGTCTCTGAGACATTACTTTGTGTACATACCTCGTTGAAGTTCAGCTGTTTCACCCTACACGGCCAGGGAGGAGTGGCTCGAGGCAAAGAAAAGGATGCTCAAGTGATCCCAACGCTGAGCAGCGCCCCACTGGCCCCACACGGTTCACTCGAAGAAAGGCAAAATAATCACGGGATTCGAGCAGCCGCCAAACTAACTAGACGACCAATTGGGCACCCCTTGTTTCCTGGATCAGTCGCTTACTCAAGATTGCGTCGTGATGATTACCATCGGCGCTTATGCTCGTGGCCCACGCATATGTCAAGAACAAGAACGATCGCTGCCGAGTCGACAAACGTTACACACCAAATTGTTCTGGTTGGTCGAAATACTCCTTACAGAGACATTCGAAGAAGCTCAGTGAGTCTTTCGAGACCGCTGACAATCTCACTTACGAAAAAGACACGATGGCAGTGGTCTTCAGCAGCAGCGAGGACACTCCCAAGTTCGTGGCTAGCTATGAACCGATGCCCTTCGATCTCATTATCGACGACAGCGGCGACATCGACTTCGCAGCGCTGGCAGGAACTGCGTGGGGTCTCGATGACAGCGACGAGAACAGCGCTGGCTCAATCTCGGACTCATCGCCAGCCTGCGATGAGTTGCTGGCACCACCCGAGTCACAGCCTCGCATGAATTCCACAGAACAGCTCTCACCAACATCGGCAACCTCATCCTCGTCCACGAAAACCGCTCGGCCACCACGCCGTCGTGTCCCGCAGAGTCAGCGTGTCAAGGCTGAGAAGGCCTTCCTCACCCAGCAAATCGCCGCGTTACAAAAGCAACTGGCCGACGCGATGGTGAAGAATGCTATCGCCAACTGCAATACGCAGCCTTCGGCATGGAGAGCTACAGCCAAGCGACAGCTCGCGCGCCGCACGCTGGTCGAGAAGGAGAACGAGCGGCTTCGTGCGAAGCTTACGCACCAATTACAGGTCGCCAAGTCACTTCAGGTGGTTATGGCCAATCGATCGACCGAATTCTTTGAACAGTTGGAGCCTCGTCCGTGCCCGCCCGTGTGGCCTATCCATGGCGTGCTCAATGGGGATCTCGACCAGGTCTTCCGACAGTTTGCGGTAGACATTCAGAAAGCCTACGAGGCCATCGACCTGGTGCTGCCAAGTCCAGAGGACGACTCGCAAGTACCAGTGAACGATCGCCCTGAGAGCAAATCCACAATCAAGTCCCACCACCAAGGCAGCACCGAGCAGCTCTACGTCGAACTGCGACACTCATACACCGTGCCATTCACGCTTGACGAAGTGAAATACGCGTTACCCAAGGTCGCGTGCTCCGAGTTTTTTCGCCAGAACCGGGAAATCGAGCGCTACGACCTTGGTGAGAACGTTTATGCTGGCAAGTTCCTTATCCGTCCAGAAGATTCCGTCACAAATTTTGGGAATGAGGAGACCGTAACTTCGATCTCCCGGATGTACTTCGAGTCCGACCGCGTGATCAAGATCTGGCGGGCCTTTAGCGCTGCGCGGAACGATAATTTCGCTCAAGCGCTCTCCATCAGTACGGGCTGGACGGTCTTCCGTGCTCATCCCGATGTGGAAAACCACGTCGTGGTCCACGTTTGCGCACGCAATGTGCCGCTGCGAAGCGAGATCATCCCCAAGACCAGGAAAAGCCTCACTCGACTCCCCGAAAGTGCACCAGAAGTCGGTGCCTTTACCACGCAGGTGCTATGCACTACCGCAGACATTGTTCCGAGCATCACTGATTCGATGGAGAATCTTCTTCTTGAAGAAGCGGCCGGTCATGAGTCCATCCGCGTTTAGGTAGTTCTCGCTGTTCTTGCGAGTGTGATGTTTATAGTCTCGATGGTTGTGTGTGTCCTGCATTTTCTGGGAGGCGTATCCCTGAGGCGGGCAACTGGAGTGGCCATGATTAAACTATTCTTCCCTGCAGGTCCGGCTCATATGACGACTTAAGCGAACCAACGAGCCAACTGTACGTGTACTTGCAGAAGGCAACCAAGTCTTGAGCGCATCGACTTGCAGAACTTGACTTCTGAACTTAGCACCTCATCTCATTTACTTCGTAACACTATTGAGTCATGAGAGGAGCTGGTATCTGTATCATCCAGCTTGTGTTCGTTGGGCTGATGAGCTTCGTTGGCCCCATCACGAGCGCATGTACGCCGAACACCATGTGCGGCATCTCCGTGGCCATCGCTGAGTCCGTTTCTGTCCGAGAAAGTACAGCAACATACATTCTCCAAAAATGCAGGTCGTTGTTTATGCGCCGTCCTCCGAGTTCCAAGATGGTTGTAATCTCGGGCAAAAATGTGTCTGCTGTCGCGCTCTGAGCTCTTCTTTCAAAGGGCAAACAGTCTCCAAGGTCCACTGTGTCACGGCATTTTCCGCATTCTCGTCTTACGCAGCAATGGCCGTTGTAGACGTCGGCCTCCCGTTTTTGGCGGACTCGTACGAGGCCATGCCCTTCGAGCTCATTCTCGACTCGAATGGCGACGTCGACTTCGCTGAGTTAACCGGAGAAAGCTGGGACTTTAACGACGTGAATTCGGCTAGTTCGGAGGTGTTCAGCTCGCCTCCCTCATCGCCCTCATCGTCGAGTAGTCCAGAGGAGTCATCTCAAGCAACAGCACCGGAAAAAAGCAGTCGCCCAAAACGGATCCGCGTGCCGCAGAGCCAGCGTGTCAAAGCTGAGAAGGCCTACCTTAATGAACAGATTGCAAGCCTCCAGAAACAACTCGCGCAATGCATGGCAAACAACGCTATCGCCAACAGTAACGCGCCTCCGTCCGCGTGGCGAGCCACCGCCAAGAGACAGTTCGCTCGACGTAGTGCGGCTGAGAAAGAGAACGAACGTCTGCGGACCAAGCTCATGCATCAATTGCAGATCGCCAAGTCTTTGCAAATCGTGATGTCCAACCGTGCACGCGAGTTCTTTGACCAGCTTGAACCGCGGCCATGCCCAGCCATTCATGATGCAGTGGACGGAGATCTAGACAAGGTGTTCAAGCAGTTCGTTGTGGACATTGAGCGAGCGTACGCGGCTATCGATACTGTGATTCCTGGCGTAGATGCTGATGCGCAGATCCCGTTGTTTGAGCGTCGTCAGAGCGCGGCGAAGGTGAAGTCGCATGCAGTGAACGGCATCGAGCAGCTCTACGTGGAGTTGCGCCATGCGTACGCACTTCCGTTTACGTTGGACCAAGTCAAATATTACTTTCCTCGTGCAGCTAGGACCGAGTTTGCTCGTCAGAAACGGGAACTGGAGAGGTATGCTATCTCGGACAATGTTATGGGCTGCAAGTTCCTCTTAATCCCAGAGGATCTCGAAACCTCGACGCCGAATGAAACGGTTACGGCGCTGACCAAGATGTACTTTGAACCAAATCGTTTGATCATGGTCTGGCGAGCGTTCAAGGCGACTCACAATAGCGACTATGCTCAAGCAGTGTCGGTCAGTACGGGATGGGCCTTGTTTAGGCCCTTGCAAGGCATCGAGAACCAT
Source organism: Pythium myriotylum (assembly GCA_023091665.1). NCBI lineage: Eukaryota > Oomycota > Peronosporomycetes > Pythiales > Pythiaceae > Pythium > Pythium myriotylum. Next base: position 580,232 of record JALJCQ010000022.1, on the reverse strand, counting down.
GTGGCTGTCCATGTGTGCCTGCGTGGCGTCCCATTGCGAAGCGACATAATTCCACAAACCCAAGTGGGTCTAGACCGCATGCCCTCCGACTCTCCGGAGGTGGGCTTGTTCACGTCCCAGATGCTCTGCACCTCTGGTGATGTTGTCCCGAGCATGACAGACTCCATGGAGAACATGATCCTTGACGACACGGTCAGATTATGATGCACGACACGTATTCTACTACGTCTAACATTAATAGTATATATTCTGCCCATTATGGTGTCGCACAACGTTGTTCGCATTGTTTTTAGCTCTTAGGAGACAAGAATTCAGACGCATGTCTTCCTTTCGGTTTGTTTGTGCATCGTCGCCGTTCCGTATGGCGTTGTAGATGCTCGAGTCAGATTCCTAGATCCTCCCACGGTTGCGAATCGGCATGATCAAATGGTACGGTATCCAGTTTGCTGTCACCCTTCCGGCTTGATCGTGAGTGTGCGCTGGTAACACCACCGGGTGGTGCATCCCGTGGAGGTGCTGCACCTCCACCACTTCAAGACGGATAAGCTGGCTGATGTTCTTTGTTTATGGTCTCTCCAGATCGTGTGCTCGTCTGGGGTGTAATCGACAAAACTCGCACATGGTTGGGCAAAACTCACTGTCTTCCCAGAAGTTCGCACCACGACGAAGGCAACGCTGGCTGATCACGACTCACTTCCATCCAACGAGACTTCTTTCCTATCCTTAAAGTTGAACTGTGTTCCGCGACACTCGGGGACGCGAACTTGCTGTAAACACTGGATTATCTGCTCGATTTGACACCATTTAGTGAGCTGCAGTAGGTGAACATTACGTAGTTCGTGGGATGCTCTGATGTAAATTGGGGGGGAGGGTGTATAGACAACACCGCCATCGAGCAAGTCCCGTCTCTGGTTTGCTCATTCTGGTCCGGAGCGTGCTCTGTTCATTGGTTGAAATCCACGGTCTCCCTCCCGATTCGGAAAGTCTTTGTTGGCAGACGCCATTTCCTTATTGAGACTGTGCCGAGCAAACCATGACCGAAGTGAGTAAGACAAGCGCCTCCATGGATCCACTGCAAGACCCCTTCGCTGCCATGCCCTTCGAGCTCATCCTCGACGCCTCCGGTGACGTTGACTTCGCCGAGCTCGCCGGCGAGCCGTGGGGTTTCAACGAATCGCTCAATATACGTGAGTCAGCGACCGATTCTTCTGCTGCATCCGAGGGCTTTAGCACGCCGCCGACATCGCCGGCGTCGACCAGTAAATCGAGTCCGGCCTCTCCAACGACCGGTAAGTCGAGTCCGTCAGCGGCGGCCGAATGTTTAAAACCTCGGCGCCCCAAGCGATTCCGCGTACCCCAAAGCCAGCGCGTCAAGGCCGAAAAAGCCTACCTCAGCGACCAGATCGTCATCCTGCAGAATCAACTCGCGCAATACATGGCAAGCAACGCTATCGCCAACACCAATACGCCACCAACTGCGTGGAAAGCCACGGCTAAGAGACAGTTCGCTCGGCGCAGCGCGGCCGAGAAAGAGAACGAGCGGCTGAGGACCAAGCTCATGCACCAATTGCAGATCGCCAAGTCTCTGCAAGTCGTGATGTCGAATCGGGCACGTGAGTTCTTTGGCCAGCTTGAGCCACGGCCATGCCCAGCGATGTGGCCTATTCGCGATGCAGTAGACGGAGATCTAGAGAAAGTGTTCGAGCAATTTATCATGGATATGGATCGCGCGTACGAAGCCATTGACACGGTGATTCCTGGTGTAGACGCCGATGCGCAGATCCCGTTGTTTGAGCGTCGCCAGAGCACGGCGAAGGTGAAGGCCCATGCAGTCAACGGAGTTGAGCGGCTTTACGTGGAGATGCGTCATGCGTACGCACTCCCGTTTACGTTGGATCAAGTGAAGCGTTATTTTCCTCCAGCCGCAAGTGTTGAGCTGGCTCGTCAAAATCGAGAGCTGGAGAAATTCGTCCTCGCCGATGATATTGTTGGATCCAAGTTTTTGTTGCGCCCTCAAGACACTGTGACGAGCTTCGCAGAAGAGGAGACAGTAACGGGGTTGACAAAGATGTTCGTCGAACCAAACCGCTTGGCGATGACATGGCGTGGATTCATGACAGCATGCAACGGTGACTATGCACAAGCCATGTCGGTCACCACTGGATGGGTTTTGTTTCGCCCACTGCAAGGCGTCGAGGGTCACGTAGCCGTCCATGTGTGCACGCGAGGTGTGCCATTACGGAGTGACATCATTCCGAAAACGAAAGTTAGTTTGGCTCACATGCCTTCAGATGCCGAGGAGGTAGGCGCGTTCACGAGCCAGATGCTCTGCACGACGGCTGACATCATCCCGAGTATTACGGACTCCATGGAGAACATGATCTTGGACGATGCAATTGCTGAATTGTCAACGAGAGGTGAACAATGAGCATTGGATATAAAACGATGCAGGCGACCTCACAAAGCGCCAGATCGCCACACTCCAGAGCAGCCGGTCGATTCGAGTGAGGAAACAGCACCACCAATTGGGGAGCGTCATCGCCCGAGTGAATGACAGTTCGCACGATGAAGTGGCAGGTGAAGAGAGATCCCAACCTTACAATATCTAATCAGTTGCTGATCGCCACGCCATGACCAACGGCCGAGAGCTGAACAATGAAGAATCAACTTCGAACAATTAGAGCCATCTCCACGACCTCGTCTTGCTTTCCCATTCTAGAGAAATGTGCCACATACATGTATTTTTTTCGAGTCGTCCTTACTGTCTACGTATGTAGGGATACTTGCTTGATCAACAACATGCACTGAGTGATGATATAAGGAGCGCAGAAACAACGAAACAGCTGCTGTGGCTGGTCGCTTCTGTGCTTTGCACGGCCGTAATAATGGATGTCCAACTGATGTACACAATCTCCGAACTCACCCGTGAGCCAAGCGCGTGTCTTCCTGGATATTGATCTGAAACTATTTCGGATGACCTTAAACTCATTCAAGAAGATCTGAACTTCTTCTGTGGGCCTGTGCAAGTCCTGGGCAATCGCTCATTTCTCAATCTACCACTTTCGCCCCGCCAATGTCACGTGTGACTTTCCTCGCTTTGCTGTTGGCGTGCAGCTTTGTGGCGACGACGACGGCAGCGAGTTGCGAGGCCGTCCGTATCCAGGCGGACGCTACGTACTGCATCCAAGGCCCCGTTTGTGGTGGTTTCGGTGACATTCCAACTGGATTCCACTGCCCCAAACGAGGCGATGCCACTAAAATCAACTGTGACCACACGCTCAAGAGTTTCACAAACACTGGCGAATGTATCGCACCAGCCGACTCCACATGCACACGACTCGCCTCTCAGCAATGGGAATGCGTTTGGGAGGCTCAAGCCAAGTCTCTTCGATCCAGCACTGGAGGATCAGCAGCAGCAGTCGAGCTCGCCGCTTCAACCGAAGACAAGGAGTCCTCCATCTCGCCTGGAAAAACGACTATCGTCGTCATCGGCGTGGTTGCTGCCGCAGCGGCCATCGCAGCTGTCGTGCGTACCACCAAGAGACATCGCGAGGCCATGCTCTCGCCCAACGCGTTTCCGTCGCCGCTCACACCGCGAGTCGAGTAGTCAGCAGCAGCATCCCAGGATGTAGTTTTTCGCCCACGAATTGACACGGCCTTTGCACAGTTATAACCTTCCAAAAACTGATTCTATGTGAACGAACACAGATCTGATTTCGCATACATCTCAGTTCGAGTCGGGTATGTTTTAACCGTTTATTGGCACGGCTCGAATCCATCATGGAGTCGGAAGGATTCACGGCGGCACCTTCGAGGAAGAGTCCGCGGATGCCGACGCCGTGGGTTTCGTTGAACGCCGTTGCGATGGCCACGCGTACTCGGCCACTCGACGATGCGCACGAGACATCTCGCGCTGCTGGCGGCGGCCGTTGTGCGGTGGTCGCGAGCGACAGAAGCGCCGGAGAATGGCGTGGCGACTCGGCTTCCTGAGACCTCCGTCGTGGGCGAACCGGTCGCCTTGACGGCAGATCCGCTCTTTCCAGTACTTGCATCCATTGCACTGACGCCAACAATGCATCCCAAAGCCACGATTACGCCAGTGATGACTCCTGAACCGACGCGAGAAGCTGATCCCACAACTCGCCAGGCGAAGAACCAGGCAGAGCCAACGTTAGGTTCCGCACAAGGTTTAGGAGAGGCAGCCCACGAGCTCACGAGCAAACCGAGCGAGATCCCGCTGCTTTCTGATATTAGATCAGCGCCAGCGGAAAATGAGAGTTCCGCACCAGCACCAACACCAACACAGGATCAATCGACCGAAGTATCGACTGTGTCGCCACCTCAGCACATCGCGAGTCAAGATCCCTCGTCAACCGAACCATCTACATTCGCGGCAACTAGTGATGAATTGTCTATGACGGCTGCAGCAGGGACCAAGCTGCCAGTGCCAACGCCGACGACGCGTCCTCTACCACAAACTCCCCCATCTGTGACTACGCAGCCAACCACGAATGAATTTTTGATATCACTTCCGACTGGCACTAGCGATCCCACGAGTACTCCGGTGGTTATGACTCAGGCCTCGGGTTCAGGACGTATCTCAAATGAATCCGTTGTATCGAGTGAGCCGCGAGCTAGTGAAGCTCCATTGCCTGAGTTAAGCACCACTCTACCGCCAAGTCAATATGAATCGCCGTCACCAAATCCGACAAAACCCCAATTGACATCACTCAATGCTGGACGTGCAGAAGGAAGAGCTGTCGAAGACCCCTCTTCTACTACCCTTGTCGATTCTGCACCAGCGCTTGCTAGCGAAGAGAACTCGGGGCAGCTAATCACTTCCGTGTTGGTTTCCAGTAGTTCAAGCTCAGAGCAACCACTGCATAGAGCCACGATCGATTCGTCGCCAAAACCAACTGAAGAGCTGGAAATGATTCGTGGGGAGTTCGACTATAATGCGACTGCTGATCATATCGATACAAATGCAAAGGACATCCCGACTGAGACTCCATCAATTAAATCGACCGCGATCTCTTCAGTTGAGGAACCCCCAGAGGTCTATAATTCACTCGAGGTCGCTTCTCCACCAAATCTTGCGTCACCTTCTCCGAAAGCTCCAGTAGCACAGCCAGAGAATGAAGTTCCGGAGACACTCCTCTCGAGTATGAAGGATTCGAAAATGGAACTGCCCTCGCCAACTCCTGTTCCACTCGATCTTACCTCAGCGAGTGTACCTCAAACCACTCAACCGGAAACAACTTCATCGACGGAAACCGTCAGCGAAGAACCGTCCACTTCAGTTCCAGAGTCAACGCCGCATCCGGTACCCCCATACCAACCTTCTTTTGCCCCTGTGTCAACTCAACCTCCAGATTTGCCACCACCAACACAGTCGGTTATTTCGACAACCGCATCGACTACTGTTGACTTAGCTGTCGCGGCTGGAACGCTCCAGACGTTGAATCCAGAGGCAACTCTCATCCCGATTGCCACAAAGCAAGCTGACTGGAAAGGAAAAATGTCTAGTAGCGGGGGTGCCATTGCCACGCCAATGCCCGATCAGATTGTCAGCAGCAACTCAGATAGTCTGACTAAAGATCCTGAAATGGCGTCTACCCAATCACAACCCCCTTCAGAAGGAGAGGCGAGTGGTGAATTAGCTCCATATTCGACGCTATCACCAGACAATTGGCCACCGTTCGATCGCTTGCTGCCACCACCACCTCCTGATTCCCTGCCTGACGCAGATATTGCTGGCTCAACTTCGTCGGGAGAAGATCCCTGGACGGCTGTCAACAAACTCACGAGTAGTGATTCAAACGGTGCCATCAGTGGGGATTGGGGTGTCGTTCTAGTCATAGGACTTGTTGCTGGTTGTAGCGTGGTCATTGGTGTTCTCCTCGCCGTGGAAATCTACTTGCGTCGAGCTCGAAGGAGACATCTGGAATTGTGCGACGCCCAGCAACCCATCATTGTTCTCTAGCCTCCTCCACCAGGTCACACGTGTGAGTGCAATTCTCCAAAACTACTATATTGTTTGATTCACGGTGACGAAGGTTTCAAAAACGAAGGATACGGCCTAAGGTTTAGTTCTTGGTGATGATAAACTCATCCAGCACCTGTGCGCCAGGCGTCGTGAGGTACTGGAACGTGAGGCTGTTGCGAGTGACGCGCATGGTGGTGATGCCGTAGTCGGCCGACTGGAAAACGTTCCACGGTACAGTGTTGTCGGCGCCTGTGACTTTGTTGGCCTCCGGGTTGCCTGGGCCACCAGTGACGATGTAGACAGGAGCCTTCGGGTTGGTGTAAGTCTTACCATCAGCCGAGACGCCGTCAGAGACGGCCGTGCCGTTGGCGATCGGCAAGTGACGTTCGTACTCGTGCTCGTGGCCAGCAAAGACGACATCCACACCGTACTTGATCAACAGAGCTTCAAACGCCGTCTGCAGCGTGAGCGAATCGCCTGTGGGCTTGCCGTTGGCGTCCGTGTCGGCGCGGTGGTAGATCGGACGGTGCATACCGACGAAGATCCATGGTACGTTGGCTCGGTTGGCAGCAGCCTTCTGCAGGTCGGCCTCGAGCCATGCAAGTTGGTTGCCAAAGTTACCGTTTTTGTTGGTCAGCGTGTATCCATTCGATGGGAAGCCAGTGTAGTCGGTCTCGGACGAGATGGTCGTGACGTGGACCGGTCCGTAGTCGAACGAGTACCACATGTTCTTAGTGCCCTTGGAATCAGCTGACGGCATCTTGAAGCGAGCGTTGTACGCCGTGTAGTTGCCAAGGTGATCCTTCTTGTACTGCGACACGAGACAAGCTGGCGAGTGGCACTCGGCCTCGTGGTTGCCCACGGTGACCATGTACGGAACTTGCGTCATGATCGGCATCATCGAGTTCATCCACTTGTTGTACACCTCCTCGTAGAAGAAGCCAAGCGCCTGTGACGGGTTCAGGAAGTCATCGTCGGCGTAGCTGATGTCTCCGATGTGATAAATGAATGAGAGCTTGTCGCCGAGCGTGTTGATGTACGCAGCCGACGCCTCGCCCTTGTCACCGAAGCCGAGGTCTCCGTACACGGCAACCTCAAACGGAGTCGTGTCCGAGCTAGCACGCGCCGTCGTGAATGACGCGACCTCACTCACGGTGTTGGAGTCAGAAGCGCTGCCAACCTTGTAGTAGTACCGGGTGTTGGGTGTGAGACCCGGGACCGTCGCGTGGTTCTGGTACAGCGAGTACTTGCCCTCGGAGTAGTACGACGCGCTCGCGACCTGGACGTCCGGGCGGCGAATGAGGTTATCTGCCGACGAGCCGATCCAGACTGTGCTATCTGCAACGAGGTCAAACGTGGCCCACGAGATGGTCATGGCCGTGCCGGCCGAAGCGCCAGCATACGCGAGGTGGATCTGCTGCGGCAGCTTGTTCGCGAACGGCCTCACGCGACATGACTGGTTGGGCGTGAGGTCGCCGAAGCGGTACTGGTACGAGCAGAGAGCGTTGGGCTCGCATCTGAACTTGGAGAGCTTGAAGACGCAGGCGGCGTCGTCGATCGGGCCGGTCTGGGCCACCACGGAGGCCGCGGCGCAGAGCGCGAGCACACTTAGAGATCGCAGCATACTGAAGCGAAGAGAGCCGACTTGCGTTGCTGGACGGAAGATTGGATTATGGCAACGACGAGAGACGGAGAGAGAACCGCCGGGACGGCCGAGGTCAGGGATTGTCAACCATGTCGAAGTCTCTGGAGACGTTCTCTCTCGCTCTCGGTCAACAGATAATTTTTTTTTTGTGAGACTGTGGATGCCTGGGATTTCTCCGAAGGAGACAGAAGATTCGTGGTGACTGGGGCTCTGACTTGGGCAAAAGGCGGTGGATGGACAGGTCCGAAGACTATTCTCTGCCTTCTTCAACTCGCCCAGCTTCCGTTTCCGCCGCTTCAACCTGAGAAACTCACGGCCACGTGGATGACAAATGGGAGATTGATTGCATTCAGATCTCACGTGGAGATTATTTTATTATTCATGGCGCGAGAAGAGATGCCGGTGTGGTGGCCATCGAATGCGCATGAAAGGTCGATCGTCCGGCACGAGTGGACCACTCTGGCGCAGGCTTTTCTGATGGCCTGTCACACCAACAGGCAACGACGAAACTCGTCTGGAGATTCGTTTCGTCCTGTGTTGGTGATGGATTCTGCAGCTGTTTCTCTTGAGATTCGGTGTGACTTTTTCACAGCATTTTAGATTCAGCTCCATGGTCTTTTCGAGAGGAAGTAATCCTTCTCGAGCCGAGTAATCTCCGCATTGAGCTCACTACTGACGGAAGTTGAGTCGCGTTAGTGACGCACGACGGATGGGCGATCTTCGACCTGTGCCGGGCGCTGTTTTGCATTGGAGGAATTTGGTCGTCGACTTTTGTCGCGACGAAAGTTTCATGAAGAAAGTTCTGGCTGAAACTTTCAATTGGAAGACATTGACTTCGATTGCATCCTCCAAACTTCGCTCTAGCACGGAAGAAGAAAGCTTTTATCGAATGAACCGAACTCAGGATGGGATGGGATCGGAGGGACAGAATTGGGTTCAGAGCGTAGTCGCACACGATTTTCGAAGTCGCCTTACCACTGGAAGCAAGCTTTGGACCATTCCGCTGAATAAATCTAGTCTGCAGGTGGCCAACTTCAATGTGGTAAGGCATGCTTACGGCATGCTTGAGTACATTAGTCCTCAGACAGAGAGATATTGCTCAGTGCTCTTTGACGTAAATGGTTTTTCACGTATTGAATAACTTACGGTCAATACAGGATCAACTCTTGACGAGTCCATTACGTCCACAAAATCCGGTTAAAAGGCACAATAACATGTTTTCGCACCTTCAGAATTGGCTTGACTGGAGCTGAGAGCTTATTTGGGGGTGGTAGCTTCACCGCAGTCTCCTCAGTGTGTCCATCGCGCATTCCGTCATCGTTCGAGTTGCTTCGCTGGCGTATCGCCTCCATTATCTTCGTACGGTCTGTAGCCATCATCTTGACAGGAGCCATGTGGATACTGAAGAGGATAACTTCGTCGCGACGACGGAAACGGATGCGACGTTGTTCTGAATCTGCGCCCGCCTCATCATCACCATTATCTTCGTCGTCTGTCGCCTTCGCCTGTTCCTCGTGATTCTTCCGAACTCGTTCGACAAGAGATTCGATGTGAATAATCTGCCGACGTGGTCGTCGTTTGTCAATGGACCCAAGCGAGTTGTAGTTCGCCAAGAAAATCGCCGGCTCATCGGTCGTGGCTGGTAGCTCAGGCTCACTCGTAAGCAATTTGTGCAGGTGCGCAGTCATCGCCTCTCGCTCTTTGAGTTTCTTCTCGACTGCGGCAGGAAGCAAGTATAGCGCAGGCTGTTTGGATCCCTGCGACTCGGCTGCTTGCTGGTTTGTTAACGTCCTCGCAGATGACGACATGGACTTGGAAAGAACTTCGCGTTTCCACGAGACGATGACCCACTCGGCCAGATCTCCAAGTGCTGGATCGATGTGATCATGTTGGCGACTCAGGCGACAGATGCCTCGCAGCGTCTTGCCAATTTGGCTTGCTAACACGAGTTCTGCCGTGATGCCTGGTAACGCTGCCAGGATCTTGAGCACGAGCATTGCTCCAGCGTGGGTCTCAGTCTTTTTCATCCACATTGTAAGCACCTTCTGCAGAAACTTGAGGCCATCCGCGTCCACAAAATTCTCCAACGCCTTCTTAGGCTTGACGTCCTCGTTCGACAACGTCATGCGCTGTTTCTCAGTGCGAAGCGGCTTGACGTCACCTTGGATAAGAATCGCGCGCAAGACCTTGCGCACAATATCATAGGCGGCCTGTCGACTCGGAAGACGCTGCGTCTCAAGGCGCTCGCGTGGATCGTCTGGCTGCAGTCCGATTCTTTGCTTTTTCCTCGCCTCACTGTCCTCCGGATCCTTTTCTTCTCGGTCACCTCGCTCGTTCGCCTTGCGCTTGCGCGTGGCTCGCTCGATGGCCTTGCGCGTGTCCTCAGGCCGCATGTCCTCTACAAACCCGTTCTCGTACACGACTCGATAGTACCCCGTCGTCGGCAGGTACGTCTCGACGCATCCGCCGATCCGCGTCTCGTTGCCTTCGTAATCACGGATGGTCTTGAGCACGGCCACGCCGATGAGCTTCTGCGGGTCGTCGTCCTCGTCATCTCCTGGGACGTCCTCTCTTGTCGCTGCGCCCACTGCCGGTGGCGGCGCGGGCTTGCGGATGACGAAGCGGTCGACCTCGGCGTCTGGGACGTCGTCTTGGTGGCCGTCGTTGAACACGAGGTGGTAGACGCCGGCGTTGCTGTCGAAGCCTTCGATGTGGCCCGTGCGGCCTTCAAGCGGATTCGCGACGCGCGTGCCGACGGGGAAGCGCTGCGGCTTGGGCTGCGGCGCCTGCGGGTACTGGAATCGCATGCGGACCTGTCGGCGCAGATACACAGAGAGAAGGCATGAGGCGAGAGCCGGGAGAGGAGAGAGGAGGAGGACGGTCGAGAACCCACCATGGTGGCGACAGCTTTGTCGCTTCCATCAACTGATGGAGCTCTTCTAACGGTCTAGGCCCCAAAATCATGTGGCCCACATTATGTACGGTTGGAGATAGTGTGGACCACAGTTTTGTAAATTTTGCGATTGGAGCTATTACTATTGTCAGAATCATCACTTTACCAATCCCATCGCCATCAGGCGCGGAACCGTTGCGATGACCCGAAATCAGATGCAGGAAGGTCGGCGATCTGTGGTGAATTAAGAGAATGCTACAGTACATAGTTTGCAGGTGGTCGACGAAGCTGTTTGCCTCGGTGTTCGTGGCTTCGTCTGTCCACTGGTCTCGATGCTGCGGGACCACACACCAACGGCAAACAGTGTTAACGTCGTGTGTGTGCATGTGAGCCAGAGACAGACAAGCAATTCCATTCATTGATGTCACAACTTTATAAGTTGTGCTATCAGTAAAGCTTACGACATGCAGATGAAGAACTGTCAAGCGAACGCAAGGATTATAAAGGTGCACGCGGCATTCCCAATACTGGTACGTCAAAGCTGTCGCACGCGAGTAAGGAGCTGGCCTTTCATGGGGAGCGTGAGCGAGAGATCATACGTGACTGTCTGGCCGGGGACAATTTCCAGTTGGAACTTGGATAGCACGCTTGCGACTAGCATCTTCATCTCCATCATCGCCAGATTGATTCCGAGACACATGCGAGGGCCGGCGTGGAACGAGACGAACTGAAACGCCGAGACGTGGACGAGTTTGCTCGGGTTTTGCGGGTCAAGCCACCGCTCGGGGCGGAAAACCTTGGCGTCGGGTCCCCACACGTGAGTCCCTCTCGCGAGGCTGTACGATGGGAGCTGGACGATCGAACCTTTGCGGATGAACGTACCGTCGCTCAGGACCGTGTCACGGTTCGCTCGCTTGAAGTTCATCGGTAGCACCGGGTGGAGGCGAAGTGACTCCTTGAGAGTCGCCTCGAGGTAAGTGAGTCCCTGGACCTCGGTGATCGTGGGCGGAGCATCAGAAGTCTTGTCAAACAGACGCGGCAAGGACGTCTGAAGTTCTTGTCGCACACGTTTCTCCACGTGAGGATTCTGGCTCAGTTCATAGAAGAACCACGAGAGCGCCTGCGCTGTCGTATCGCGTCCTGCCATGAGAAAGTTGACCACAATATCCCGAAGCAACGTCGGGTCAACAGTAGTCACGTCGCTCTGCTCGCTCTCGAGAAAAAGCGACACGATATCTTTCCCTCCACAACCCTTCACGTTGGATTCCCTGCGAGCCTCCAACGTCCGGGAGATGATGTTAAGCACAGCGTCGTTGACCACTTTGATATCTTTCGTGAGCTTCCGCTCACCGCCAAGCTGGAGCCACTTCAGCAACTTCCAGAAGAACCGAGGGTACACGAAGCGCATGGTGGAAATCCTCTGAGCACTGTCAAATGCAGCGGTGAATGGGTGGTCTTCTTCGGCATCCAAACCACCGAGCTCGATACCGAACCCGATCTTCGCAAATGCCTCCATCGTGAACCGGTTGAGGAACTTGATCAAGTCAATCGGCTCACCACTGCCAACCGAGCGCTGGAAGATCGAGTGGACCGTTGGCAGAAGCCGTTGCACCGTGGAGGCCATGGACTCTCGCAAAGACCGCATCGTGAAGAGACTACCGGCAGTGCGACGTTGGTGTCTCCACTGAACGCCGTCCACGGCGAAGATCCCGTTGCCCAGGAGGTCGCGCAGGTTCTCACACATGAACTCGCCCTTGTCGAAGCACTCGAACTGGGTCTTGAGCACGTCTTCGTAGAGTTCGGGCGTGTTGATGATCGTCTGGACCTCTTGGCCGAGGTTTTGCATGCGGAACGAGCGGCCCTGGAACTGCTCGCAGACGTCGACAGTCCAGTCGTGGAGATCGTGGACGTGCTTGAGCACCTCAACCGTGTGCTTGAAGAACGGCAGCGAGTTGGGCGCGTGCGGCGTGGCGTCGACGACTCGCTTGGTCGTCGCCCAGCGCAGCGTCGCGACGAGCGAGAGCGAGAGCACGAGAGCGGCGGCCGCCGCGGCCAAGCTCACGGGCGAAGCGTCGAACATCCGGCGGATCTCGAAGTGGATCGGATCCGCCATCGAAGAGTGGTCACGTTTCTTTCTGCGACATCCACGAGTCTTCAAGTAGCCTCATCTCTCATTGGCCAAGCACCGTCGGGGGCCCATCGGCTCCCGAGCAAGACGGACACAGACGTCGTCGCGAGGAGAAATTGAGCTGACGATCAGCGAGGCGACAGGGGAAGAAGGGACTCGGTCGAGGTCCAGTGCTCCGAAGCCAAGTGCATGAGCGAGCCGTGCGGCGACGAGATGAATGGCCAATATTGACGTGTATCTCGCTCATGGGATCCATCGGAGGGTGATGGAAGCCACGACATGGAAGGCATGGGGATGAGAGGGATCCTTGAAGCTCCCGAGAACAAAAAATACATCACGTTGACCGAAATTAATGTGGATCACACTAACTTCGGTGGGTCGATTCTGTGGTCGGGGGTGCAAATTTTGGGAATGGCTCAGTGCAATTTTTCGGAAATATATAGGTAACAATGCCGCGCATTCGCACGGGAAGCTCTGGATATTGGAAATGGGAGGGTCCGATCCGGGTCAGGACCAGGTCAGGTCTTGTCGTTCGGTCACGTGACCTGGGTGTGGAGAAAAGATGTGACCTGCAAAAAATGGAAGCAGATTAGGTCACAGATTTCTTGCCACTATTGCATGATCTCCATTCTCCTTTCTCCATTTCGGCTTTGACTCCCGCTTGAAGGGAGAATGCACATCAAGTTGTGCCCTGAGCTCTCATCATGTAAAGGGGAACGCAGCGGAAATAGACGGATTCAAAAGAGTAGACGCATTTTTTCAATAAAAAGATGAAGTATAGCCAGACTCTTTGGCATGGATGTACCACGAGAGCCCGATTCTTTGACCCCGAAGAGCTTGGTGAGCTCCCGTGCGTGTGACTCGCTGTGACTGGGCTTTTCGATCCGCCAGCACGTGGACACCACCGCCGAGGCCGTGTTTGCACTAGGATACGGATGCGTGTTGGCGCTGGCACCGACGCTGAACCCGGGGGACGAGCGCGGCGATACCCCAACCTCGTGGGACGGCCACTCTGACGTTCGCAATCTGCTCACTAACGATCTACTTCCGTGGTGGACTTCCTCCCCACCGCGTTGAGCACCTGTAGGTCCTACACGTATTGCACGTAGCTATTGAAAATCACACAATTGATCTCAATAAACTTCACTTCGAAACGGAACGTGCGCGGCAATACGAACAGCTAGCTTGAGTCGTACCCGTGCTTCAAGTGGTGTGTTGAAGTGGAGAACGACTCGCAGCTCATCGGCGAGGCATTGGGGCACGGCGCGCGCGTGGCACAGTTGGCGAGCAACCCGCTGGCCATGAGCGAGTGATTGTCGGACCACCTCGCACCCTTCGGCTGCAGTAGCTGCGCGCGTTCGGACAGATACAGCTCGCTCGCTCGCGCTGGCGCGCTCGCGCTGGCGCGCAAGGGCTTCTTCATTAATGTCTGGCGCCACGCCGACGACACGCGCGCGCGACAAGCGCCTGGGCTACTGACCATGTTGAAGGGAGCTTGCGTGCATCAACATCGGAGACAGTCGCCAGAAGACCCAGGCAGCGCGTAAGGCGACGACGCGCTGAAGCTCACGCGTCCGCGAAACACCAGCTCCTGCTGGCAATCCTGTTGTCTGTGGTGACGAACGTGTTGATACTGCGGCTGAAATCGAAGATGTGCTGGCAGTTAGACGTCCGTGAGCGTACGTGAGCAAGGTCTTCTGGACACTGTATCTAGCGCCTAAGCTGATAGCTACCAGCGCGAGGTTGAACTTGTCATTGTCATCAGATGGCCGTGGGCACATCGTAGTTGATGATCGCTATGGCCACGACGATGGCCTCCCATGCGATGGCCACAACTCAAGTCCGTCATCCCACAGACAGGATCTGCCATGCAGATCAGCCTCAGCTCGCCGCCTCCGGCTGATCAGCTACGGAAGCTGCTGCATCCAGTCCCCCATCAAAAGCACATCTCAACCCACCAAAACGTCGTCGGTTTGACCCATCAGCACGAGTCGACTTTGCCCAGAAATTGAACATCACACGTCGAGATCTTCTCAATGGGAGATGATATCCCCCTTGAGATGATAATCAAAAGCTTGAATTGCGCAAAGCGCTCAATTTGATCACGAGTGGGAGCCTATTGATTTCGTGATTTCACATACCGTACAGCGAAATGAACACCCATACTGGCACCAGGCCAATCGAGTCGCAAATCCCAAAATGCGAAGATTGTTGAACGAATGTGCATGTCATATTTCCCAGCGTGAATGTTGCACCAGGCCGGTAGAGAAGACATCCACCAAAAACGTTGAAGATTCTTAGAGTATATCGGCTATAAGAGTTCTTTTTAACGTCAAATAGGCTAATGTCAGTATATGATACTATCTTTTACGAATAATAATGTATTCATAGAAGTAAGTGGACCCGAGTAGGATCCCACCTATACTCTGGATATAAATATCCAGAGAATATTTAGAAGTGTAGTTTCCTAAAAATTGTACGAGTGCTGTTTCCTAATATTTTCAAACAGGAGATGGAGTGTTTGAACAATTCTACCACCTTGTCTGAGCGGTTTATGAGGTTATGATGATGCAAGTGAAGTCTATTGAGTTCATCCTGTGAATCCTAATAGCTTTGGGGCTTGTACATGTAGGCCTACTAGTTGTCAACTGGAGAGCTTTGGGAGGGCCACCATGGACACAGGTCATTATGAAGCAATGCTGAGACCATAACACCACAGGGTATGAAGCCTGAGTATTTGCATACCTAGTGGTACATTGTAGACGCAGGCAAGAGTTGCATTAGAGGTTCAGTGGAGTGAGGATTCCTCTTGTGATAGCCAACTCTAAGTGAGAAATCACAGCCAGCTCTAATGTCGTGAGGCTCTAGTTTTGAGATCTCTCAACAGAACCATCTTTCCAACTTGGAGACAGGTCTATATCTGCATCACGTATTAGTGCTCGCGCTCGATCGTCGTGACTATTACACCATTCAGGATGTCTGTGGCGAAGAGTTGGATCTGCCGCATGAGTTTCAGATCACGTGCCCCGTGTTCTGAAGGTGACCCCCGCATGACCGCATCGGCCACATTTCTCTCGTTCGTTGAACATGCCTTGTCCGCCATTCCTATCCGATCACGAACTGAAGATACGCTCTCACAAGTTTGGCGAACGTTATCACCCCCTTCGCCAAGATCCGCATCCACAAAGATTCACACTCCCGTCGGAATCAGATTCAACCTGGAAACAACGAAACGTTTGCGACACTCCGTCCATTTCGTGAGAGTGGCAGCGTCCACTCCAGAAGGCGAATTCCAAGAGCCTTGAATCTTCAGCACATTGGTTGGCCGTTTTATCTGCTGACCCTTGATACGCCCTGTCCCGTCGCTTGCACTACTCGGAGAGCCGCAATTCTACTGAACAAAAACAGAGCGGAAGCTGTCAAACTCATTGCAGTCAGATGCCTTTGCTGCTACTCGTTGGGGTGATTGCGGAACGACTCGCGTATGAATCATCTTCCGAGACTGCCATGAATCTTCTCAGCTGCAAAGACCACGACGATCACAGACCACCGGATGCAATGCGTCCCGCATCAGCCGGCAAGTCGCTTCCGAGACCGCTCACAAACCAAGTTACCAGCCTTCCAGCAAGTCGCCAACAAGCATGAAGCTCTTCTTCACCGCTCTCGGTGTTGCAGCCCTTGCTGCCTCTCGTGTTGAGGCAGCCGTTGATGACAGTCTCTGCGTTTACAAGACCAAGACATCGCAGTGCACGCCAGCGGCGATCTGCGCCTACCAGCCAAAGTCAGGCGACTCCTCTCCCGCTAAGTCCTGCCGAATCCGCGCAAATGCATCCAAGCTACCGCAGCAGATCCATTTGGCGTATGCCGGAGCATCCGCCGGTACGGGTATGACCATTTCGTGGGCCACGTTCGATCTGGTCGCCGACAGCGCTGTGTGGATTGGTACTTCGCCGTCCAGCCTATCCCTCCGCACGGATGTGTCGGTATCCACGGCTTCTTACTACTCGGAGGGTGACTACACGCTCTACCAGAACCACGCTACCGTGTCCGGTCTTACACCCAACACGCAGTACTACTACAAGGTCGGCAGTGCATCGAATGGCAACATTACAAGTGACGTTTCAACCTTCACTACGGCTCGTCTTTCGTCGGACTCTACGCCGTTCGATGTGCTTGTCTATGGCGACCTGGGCTTCGGAGACAACGGCGAAGCCTCGGCCGATTACATCAACACACTTGCCCGTAGCACCGCGCTAGTGTATCACATTGGAGACATCAGCTACGCCGACGATGACTTCCTTGTGCCATCGCAAGCACTTGGTTTCTACTACGAGAAGGTGTACAACAAGTGGATGAACTCGTTGACACCTCTCATGTGCCAGGTCCCGTACATGGTAACTGTCGGTAACCATGAAGCTGAGTGCCACTCCCCAGCATGCCTCGTGTCCTCGTACAAGAAGGATCGTCTTGGCAACTACACGGCCTACAACGCGCGCTTCAAGATGCCGTCGGTCGAATCGAAGGGCACCAAGAACATGTGGTACTCGTTCGAGTACGGACCGATCCACTTCACATCTATCTCCTCCGAGACTGACTTCACTGGCTTCCCTTCCAACGCTTACACGGGTCGTCAGAACGGAAACTTCGGTAACCAGCTCGCATGGCTTGAGGCCGATCTACAGAAGGCCGCTGCCAATCGCGCTAACGTGCCATGGATCGTCGTGGGCATGCACCGCCCGATCTACCACCGTGCTGACACCGACAGCAACTCTAACCCGACGGGCGACTCACTCGCGCTGCAGACTGCCTTTGAGGCTCTGTTCATTAAGTATGGGGTGGATGTTGTCTTTGCTGGCCATGAGCATGAGTACGAGCGCCATCTTCCAATCGCAAATGGCAAGGCCGTGAAGGATGGCGTCTCAACGGACAGCAAGACTTACTCCAACCCGAAGGCCCCCGTGTACATCGTCACCGGTGGACCAGGTAACCCAGAGGCGAACAAAGCTACCGGCGCCAACAACAATGTCGCCTGGAACGTCTTCCAGTCAGCAGAATATGGCATCAACACGATGCGCGTCACACGCAACAGCCTCAACCTCAAGTATGTGACCACGCTCGCCACCCCGCAGACTGTCGTGGACGAGTTCACCATCACAAAGGCGTAAGATAAGACCGCCGTCGTTCTTTTATGCGTGAATTCATTTTGGCAAATCTACGTTGAATGCAAAGAAACTTCCTTTTAACACGAATCATCTCGGATAACTCGCAAATTACAAATGGCTGGTCAGCTTGACTCGCCACTGGGAAGTGTTGAGCAGGAACATGTGAGTCTTCCATCCGTTGCTCTGGATCTGCTGGTAAAAGAACTCGAATTCGGCGCTCATACGCGCGTGTGTAGACTGTAGTAGTTCCCATGATGCTGTCGATCCATCGGGCTCGTTACTCAGACTTTGGAGAATCAAGACTGCCTGGAAATACGCTCGAAGCTCATCGCGAGGAGCCATATCCGCCTGAAAAACCACTTGGACCAGGCTATTCCGGACAGTGAGTATGTACGCCTCGTCCCTGATGTGAATGAGTCAGTTTGACTTCTCTATGCATTCTCCATAGTGCAAACGTACGAATAAAGTTGCAGCAGACGATCGAGTTCTTGATTGGTCGGCACTGCTTTATACAACTGAGCTCCCATGACGATGTCGAGGATCGGCAATTTGGGGTCGGTAAACACCGGTTCCGCGTTGTTCACACTTCGAATTGAGAACTGAACGAAACAAAATGGGGCGAGTAAGCTCGACTGGACCGCAAATTTGTACTAGAAAACGCCGAAACATACCAGTGATCCCATGACGTCAGGCGATGGTTTTGTGTCTTTCGCACTGGCTGCTGAGTTACTTTTCAAGTATCTCTCTATCAAGATTGCAGCGCGCTGTCGGTTGAGCGTGGGGATGCAGAGACAAGACACGGCGTGGAAGTTCGCATAAACGTGGATGAGCGTGAGCAGCACGAACGCAACCCAGACGCTATCCTTGGACGAATTGACAGCGTTCGCGAAGTACATGCCGAAAATAAGTCCAAAGAGCTTGACTGCAGTCTCCTGAGAACCTTCCTTCGCAGCACAGTCGGCCATATTGTCGCGCTTAGCGAAATGAGTCATGAGTGACGACCGCGTCGAGCCGGCCGCGACACCACACATCGTCTTGCAGACGGATGAAACACAGAGCACCTCGGTCACGAGGGATGGGAAGTACGGTGCGACCATGTCTAGCGTGAGCCCGACGTCATTGATCACGTCGGCGAAGAGTCTCCAGCGCTTGACGTTCACGTCGAACTTTGGGCCCACAATGTAGGCAAACGTGAGTCCGCCGATCATGCCCGAGCCGTCACGGAGCACCCATTGCAGCGCCGCAGCCAACGGAGTCGCCTTGTCGTCGCCCACACCCACGCTCTGCAGCACGGACTGCGTGGCCAGCACGCCGCGCAGATAGCTGCACATGGCCTGCATTGTGTCCCAGAACTGGAAGGTCAGGTAGTCGTCGCTCACCGAGTCCGGGTAGCCGGCCGGCAGGAACATCTCCTTGAGCTCGCGCGTGAGTCCGCTCATGGAGCAGCACGCGAGGAAGCGGCTCGCCGAGCCTTCGGGCAGCGGCGCGCCGCGCAGAGTCGGCGTGAGTCGCTCGCTCTGCCGGAGGTAGCGCCGCGGCGGCTCGTCGGCGCACGACGGGCGGATGTCGAACTCCACGGCGCGCACGAGGTCCCCGTCTTTGTCACTCGCGCTCAGCGGCGGGCTCGGCGCCACGTCCAGCGAGGCGGCGGCGACGCGCGTGCGCTTGGTGAGCTCGCTCATGAGAAATGCTTCGTGTTTTGAGAAGGGGGAGCCGGGCGGCTAGCGAAATGTCACTACGAAGAGATCATGTCACTCGATCGAATAGAAACGATAGAAATGGAACGCTTTGACTCATGGTCTCCAGTTCGATGTCTGCTCGTGGAAGGACACAAGAGCTTCAACGTGGAACTGGTCCTTCAGCGTTGCATATCACTACAAAGTCTTGTTTCTTGAGACCTTGGAATGCAAAGCGTTGTCTACAACGACGTTGTTGGTCTCTTCGTGAAGTGCACCACGCCGACAGTTGTGCTGCTGTGGTTGAAGTAGCAAAGTTACATGCTTCGCGTCTATCAGACTGAAGCAGGAGCTAGAATAGTATCAATGGAAGGAGAACGGCATTCGCACGAGAAAAAGATCCAGACTCTTGTGTTCGGCACGCAAACATCAGATCACGGTCCCTTCCGGAATCTGCGTTGCATCCGCCTCTGAGTATGTCGAGCTTCCGAGAATAGCAGGATCGACGCAAGCGCTCTGCATGCGACAGGGAATTTTACAGTGACCTCTCCTTCTTTGTCAGAACGTTCTGAATGTGACCAATTGGGGCAGAATATTTGCGGCTGGGGTAATCCGAGATAATCAGCACCTGTTTTAGTATATAGATGCAATGTATCTAGGCCTCATGCTGCTCTCACCGACTTTCGGAATTTGAGCTTGCGCAAGGGCGCTCATAAAGCCAGGAATGCGCGGCGGCGAAGTAAGCCGCAAGGCTCACCAACAGCGCTGTCTCAATCCTTACATAACCTCGCTGTGCTAAAGGTAGAGGGGTCTTTGACTGGGTGGAAACGAAGGCTCCACGTTAACAGCTCACAAATGAGACGAAAGTCTTGACTCGTTCCAAACCAGTTTGCCTTGCTTTGGGAGGTTGTCCGGCCGTTACGCAATTGCATCCTAGATTAGCAGCGTTTGCATGGGACCGTTCGTGCCCACCCGCAGGCAGCGAGGAGGCCCACGGAGTCTACTTCCGCTTCACCCGCCCCTTAACGCTTCTAGCAACCAACGCGAAGAACCGAATGCTCTGGTGCTACGGTGCTGTCCTCGCAGCAGCGTGGCATGCTATTGTACAGGCCAAAATCGTCGCGCCCAACCACTTCCTCGGGACATGCCTCACGAAAGACTGGGTTGCAAGCATGGAAACGACTCTTAACGTCGATAGCACCTCCAGGGACCCACAAGGACGATTGGACAACCCGTTTCTCCACGTAGCATTGAAGCATCGCGTTTACACCGTGGCTGATCCTCGTACAGCTCGTGACGGCGTCTATGGCACGAGCTGCGTGGCTGATGGTTCGTTCATCTATGGTGCTGGTGCGACAGTTGACGAAAATACCGGTGCAGTACTGGACAAGGGAGCTGTGGATGGATCGCTCGTATTGGAGCTTAACGGGTGGCCAACCCACTCGCTGACAACGCTTGTCTTCTCCATTATCGCGTCTGAGGTGTACGGCTTCCAAGTCGCCCACTACTACGACGAGGCGACGGTGCCAATGACGCAGCGCATGTCTTCGGTTGGCGCTGGCCATTGCACGCCAACTCACCTCAACCTTGAGGTGTGGACGGCCGGGGCAAAGCCAGCACTGCTCATGTATCGCAACGAATCGTACGTTGCTGGAGATGTGGGTTACGAGGGTCTCTCGGGGCTTTACACGACTGTAGACTTCGTCAAGCAGTCAATGAACACGACCCTGCACAACCCGCCACTGTACGCTGATTTCTGGAAAGGTTACAAGTTCGATGAGGATCTTATCAAGTCGGTCCCAGCGTCGTCTCTGTTGAATAACTCGGCCTTCTACCCACCACCAAACAACAACGTATACTGTAAGGACGGCGTGCTCGGTTGCAAGAACCACTGCTCCAAGACCGTCGCGTGCGAAGAGCGCGAAGCCAAGGGAGGCGAGTGTTTGGTTGTAGCCATGATGGTGTACTACTTTGATCCAGGGTATTTACAGGCGGCAATGAACAACATCGGCATCCCCACATACTTCTGCTTTATCGGCTTTGGCGGTATGCAGAACTTCGCGCTGGATGCTCACAACAAAGGTCGACCTGTTCTCTTCTATCACTACGAACCGGACCTCTTCCATATTAAGCATCCCGGCATCTTCCAGCGCGTTTATCTTCCTCGATCTATCCCCGAACGGGTTATCACAGCCACGGGTTTATTTGGAGGTGCGTACGACAAATCGGTCGTCAACCCCGTAGACGTCGATTTTCCGGCTACAAAACTTGCGAAATATGGTGCCAAAGTCTTACAAGCACAGGACGCCAGCCCGATCAGTCAGCTTGTGTCCAAATTCTCGATTGCAGAGCTCCATATGAACGATTTACTTCGTAAATACCGAGACAATTCCGCCGACAGTTCTGTTGTCGACCCAACTTTTACCGCCGCCTGTGCATGGGTCAAAGAAAACTACAACGAGTGGACAAAATGGCTCGATCGCGCACCACTCTGTCAGTTCGATGTCCACGTACAATATTCATTGAGCGGTTGCGAGAGCGAGAACGTGACAGACAGTATGCGCACAGTTGACTTCGCCTGGAAAAACCCAAACCCAGACAACACAACGCTGCCGTACGACTGTGACGGTGGTCTCCTCTCCTTGCCGCCTCAGCTGCAGACTAGTCGCAGCTGTGCGTGGATCACAAGCGACCCAAGCAGGTGGCGCAGCTGGATTTACAACAAACCCACGTGCGATTCGACTTTCTACAAGTACAACATCACGCGCTGCGATACCAACGCCAAGCGCACCGTCAAGTATTGGTGGCTGATCCCCGACCCAACCGATTCTTCCAAGTCTCTGGAGTGCGCTGGTGGCGAAGTGCTACCTTCAGACGTACTTGTTGATTGCGACTATATGCCAACTCACGCACCGGGATTCTTCGCGGTGCTTGTCATTGCACTCATTATAATCGGACTGCTCGCAATATCCACGCTCGTCGTTATCCGCTACCGCGATCGGCCGATAATCCGACGCTCCCAGTGGGAGTTCCTGCTACTCGTAGTCTTTGGAGGAATTCTTATGTGTATCTCAGCATTGCTGTACGCTGGCGAACCGACCAAGGCAATCTGCGGCGCACGACCAGCGTCTGCTGCCGCTGCCTTCACCATCATCTTCGGATCCCTCTTCGTCAAGTCTCTGCGTGTGTACCGCGTCTTCATGAAAACCGCCTTCAAAAAAGCCACAGTGTCGGCCATGATGATGGCAAAGATCCTGATCATCTTGGTCGTTGTCGACTTTGTCATCATTGGTGTGTGGTTTGCAGTTGACTACCCCATGCCGACGATCAAGACCACTGCAGCTAAAGAGTTCCGAGGTGTTGTCGACCACATCTCGTGCACCTCGAAGTCTTTCATCTACAGTGCGTTGCTCATCTTCTGGAAATCCATTGTGCTCTTTATGGGACTCTACGCCTCTTTCCTCGTTCGCAACGTCTCCACGGACTTTCAAGAGTCCATCTGGATGTTCGCATCCAGCGTGATGGTGTTGATAGGCTGTCTGGTCATCTTGCCTTTGGCGTACCTTGTGGACATGGCTGCCGCCGCGTTTTACATTTTCTTGGCCGGGTGTCTTCTTGTCTGCACGTCGCTAGTGATGGCATTTATGCTGGTTCCCAAGTTCACGAGACTCCAAGCAGAGGCGAACTCGTCGAACTCATCGAAGTACTCTACCCAGGCGGCAGTATCTAAGATTCAAGACCCGTCAAGGATCAAGCCGACGTAGTATGCGAGACAAACAGACGAGCCGTCCAACACAACCTAAGCTAATGCAGATACATGCCGAGTGCTCGACAATGCAAGACGAAAAACAGGCAAGACCTAGGGCTCGAGTGTTGGTGGTTGACGTGTGGCGAAATCAGCGCGAATGCTGGATCAAGAAACAGCGCGGGACTTATTGTCTGGTGTTGAATTCGAACACTAAGCTCACAAGACACTCAGAGGGATGGAAGCAAGGAGGGAGGCGGCGTCTGTGGTGGAAACCCTTTTCTGTCATTTTCGCGAGTATGATGCTAGTTGAAGCCGCGATATAACTTGTTCTGTCGATCTCGCTATGTCCGAAAGGTCTAGGTGGTTCGTATAGCTCCTTCATCATGCTGCATGAAAACAATGACGCGTTCAATAGTGACTGCTACAGTTTCTGAGCATTTCTTACTTATGTCTCTTGCGTTCAAGCGATCTTATCATTTTGGGTGCGGATATTCAGATTATCATGAGTGAGTGGGCCACGGGGAGTAGGTGCGCTTATCGTTGCCCCAACGGCTCCGGACTCCAACCCTGCCGTCCACTGGAGCTCGGCCACCTGGTTGGCCAACCCCACAACTACCAACCATTAAACGGGTTACCGAGGCCTCATTGAAGGCCAACAGGCTGCGGTGGCGAACGGATGGTACGACCTGACTGTTATTGGTGATAGCGCACTCATTCTTTGCCAAATCCGAGCCTACCGACCGCTCAAGAACGACACACTTCGACGGCTCTATCACAGAGCCCGACGAGTCGCCTACATCGTCATTGGCGCCACCAGATACGTGCACACAACACTATGGTGGGCGCCCTGGCGACCCATGCGATGGACACTGGGTAATCCAGTCACCCCCATCACCCCACTGGTCAGGTCTGCCATGCAGCTCTACCGCGGTTCGCACACTCTCATTTACGACCCTTATTAGCTAGCCAAGTTGACCCACGGTAAAGACACGGAGAAGACACAGAGCACCAGCTATTAGTGTACAATTATTGCGATCAATATACCTCACCTTCATCATCATCATCATTATCATCATCATCATCATCATCATCATCATCATCATCAAGAGTGAGTGGTATGACTGGCGGCTTCAGCGAAAACAAATAACGTATCCAGCGTTGTATGCAGTACCTATCTGATTGTGTTCCCAAGCTTTGATTCCAATAGTTCGCATTATCTTCAGCCGAGGTTGGATGCGTAGGCTATTTTGATAAACAAAATGTCGAAACCCATGCATATCAAAATACCCATTGATCCAATTCAATCTCCCACCAAACAAGCCCTTCAGTAATCGAATAGGTGCGGGAAAGATTCTTCCGAGGGTTGCTCCAGATCTCACCTGACAATTATCATTGTGTCAAAGTGAGGTGAAATAATATTAATTCAGTACTTAGCGTCTCCCCCCACCAGAGCAGGATCTAGTGATCTATCGATCCCAGTGCATCATGCCTTGCCACTTACAAGTGAAGTGGATTAGCGGTGCAAACACCGCGCAATAACAAGTTGTTGACTGTCTATATTGTACGGATTTAGCACTCTAGAGT
This sequence comes from Pythium myriotylum, assembly GCA_023091665.1. NCBI lineage: Eukaryota > Oomycota > Peronosporomycetes > Pythiales > Pythiaceae > Pythium > Pythium myriotylum. The sequence continues at coordinate 555,410 of JALJCQ010000022.1, read as the reverse complement.
CCTGACCCATCCCTGACCAATCTCTAACTTGATTCGTGAGAATGGGCTGGCTATGCATAGCGACGCGAAGGTACATCCTATGGGGCCAAGCGAGAAAGGTTTATGACGGGGACTTGATGCGACGAAGCTGATTGCCATTTGGACTTGGCCTGCTCTGAGGCACTTCCAAAAGGATCACGTCGTGTACAGGTAAGTGCCCACCGCGGTCAGCAATTCCGATGTGGTTGAAGCTTCTCCTCTTCGTCGGTGCGGCAAGTAAAGCGTCACGTGGACATGCCAAAGTTGTGTCGCCGAACCACTTTCTCGGGACTTGCCTCACGAAAGACTGGGTCACATCCATGGAGAAAACGCTCAGTATCGACAGCACAGCACGTGATGCGCGCGGGCGATTGGAAAATCCGTTCCTTCACGCGGCGTTGCAGCACCCAGTGCACAAAATCGTGGATCCTCGCACTGAGCGAGATGGGGTCTTTGCTCAGGAGTGTCTTACAGCAAATACGTTCATATACGGCGTTGGCGCCACTGTCGACGAGACCACCGGTGCCGTCTTGGATAAGGGCGATGTAAACGGCTCCATCGTGATTGAGCTGAACGGATCTCCATCACACCACTTGGCAGCGCAGGTTTTTGCAATCATCGCGTCCGAGGTGTACGGCTTCAGTGTCTCCCTTTACTACAACGAGGCAACTGTCCCGCTAACACAACGACTCTCGTCGGTTGGGGCCGGCTACTGCACGCCGACCCACCTTAACTTGGAGGTGTGGGTTGCAGGCACCAAGCCGTGGCTTCTCCTCTATCGCAATGAGTCGTACGTCGCCGGCGATGTCGGCTACGAGGGTCGTTCTGGTTTGTACACAACGACGGATTTCGTTCAAAATTGGCTGAATGAGACGGCCCACGCGACTCTTCTCTACGCTGACTTCTGGCGAGGCTATCGCTACGACGAAGCCCTCATCAAGTCAATTCCTATCAGCGGTTTACTCAATAACTCGGCGTTTTTTCCGCCTGCAAACAATAAGGTGTACTGCAAGGACGGTGTGATGGGCTGCAAGAACCACTGCTCCAAGACTGTCGCTTGTGAAGTGCGAGAAGCTAAGGGTGGTGAGTGTTTGGTCGTGGCCATGATGGTGTACTACTTCGATCCGGGTTACTTGCAGGCAGCGATGAACAACATCGGCATCCCGGCGTATTTCTGTTTCCTCGGGTGGTGGGGCATGCAAGTGTACGCGCTTGACGCGCTTACAAACAAGCGACCTGTATTGTTCTACCATTACACACCTGACCTCTTCCACTTCGAACACGCTGGCGCATTCCAGCGCATCTACCTCCCGCCACCAATCCCCGAACGAGTGGTCACGGCCACGGGACAGTTCGGTGGTGCCTACAACAAGTCTATCACGAACCCCGTCGATGTCGACTTTCCTGCGATCAAGCTTGCTAAGTACGCCGCTAAAGTCTTGCAGAATCAAGAGAGCAGCCTCATCAGCCAGTTGGTCGCCAAGTTCTCTCTCCCGGATTTACACATGAACGACCTGTTGAGAAAGTACCGAGATGAGACACAGCCAATGCCGTTGACGTGACGTTTAGTGCGGCGTGCTCGTGGGTCAGGGAGAACTACAACGAGTGGACTAAGTGGCTTGACCGCCTGCCGCTATGTCAGTTCGATCTTCACATCCACTACTCCATCAACGGATGCGAGAACGAGAATTCCACTGGCAGCTTTCGCACAGTAGAGTTTGCGTGGAACAAACCGAATCCAGACAACTTGTCACTCCCTTACGAGTGTGATGGCGGACTTCAGACACACCCAGAGCCAATTAAGACAAGTCGATCATGTGCATGGTTGGAGAGCGACCCGTCTCAATGGGTACCGTGGATCTCAACCAAACCGACCTGTGACGAGTCGTTCTACAAGTATAACATCACCGAGTGCGACACAACCGCCAAACGCACCGTCAAGCACTGGTGGTTGCTCCCTGACCCCGACGACCACTCAAAGTCTCTAGAATGCTCCGCCGGCGAAACGCTCCCTACACAAGTGCTCATCGACTGCGACTACATGCCTACCAACGCACCAGGGTTCTTCGCCATCCTCGTCATCGCTCTCATCATCATGGGCATTCTCGTCGTCTCCGTACTCTTGATCGTCAGGTACCGAGATCGACCGATAATCCGACGCTCCCAGTGGGAGTTCCTGCTACTCGTAGTCTTTGGAGGAATTCTTATGTGTATCTCAGCATTGCTGTACGCTGGCGAACCGACCAAGGCAATCTGCGGCGCACGACCAGCGTCTGCTGCCGCTGCCTTCACCATCATCTTCGGATCCCTCTTCGTCAAGTCTCTGCGTGTGTACCGCGTCTTCATGAAAACCGCCTTCAAAAAAGCCACAGTGTCGGCCATGATGATGGCAAAGATCCTGATCATCTTGGTCGTTGTCGACTTTGTCATCATTGGTGTGTGGTTTGCAGTTGACTACCCCATGCCGACGATCAAGACCACTGCAGCTAAAGAGTTCCGAGGTGTTGTCGACCACATCTCGTGCACCTCGAAGTCTTTCATCTACAGTGCGTTGCTCATCTTCTGGAAATCCATTGTGCTCTTTATGGGACTCTACGCCTCTTTCCTCGTTCGCAACGTCTCCACGGACTTTCAAGAGTCCATCTGGATGTTCGCATCCAGCGTGATGGTGTTGATAGGCTGTCTGGTCATCTTGCCTTTGGCGTATCTCGTGGACATGGCTGCCGCTGCATTCTACGTGTTCCTCGCGGGTGTGTTGCTGGTGTGCACAGCGTTGGTGATGGCGTTCATGCTCGTCCCAAAGTTCACGCGTTTGCAGGCCGAGGCCTCATCTTCTTCCTCCAAGTACGCGTCACAACCAGGTGCTTCAAAGCTCCATGACCCCTCCAGAGCGTCTGTGGGCGCGTCTATTAAGCCCATGTCGAACGCTCGGGGCACCGACGAGTCCGTGGCCCAATAGCTTGACAAAGCTGTTTTACGTGAAAGCCGGGAACGTGATGGGCTTCAACTCCTCCTCTGGAAACTCGAAAGGATGCCGACTCGTCCTAGACGGCTCACATCGCTGCTGCAACAGCCTGCCCAATGGCGAGTCCGGCATGACGGCAGGGTCGTTGCTGGGTGGTCAATGTTTTGGTGACTATTTCGGATGGATTGAAGATGGCGGGTCTATTCACATGACGTGGTTCTCATGGTCGAGTAGTTACTGGGTAGGCGAACCGCCGGGTCTATCCGACTGTGCGTATCGATGGCAATGGCATCTTCAGGAAGATCGAGCTCAACTGATTGGGAGTCTGCGAGTGTTTCGGGGTATTCCTGCCACAACCGGAGAAGTGTTTGCCTGTATGAAACCGATTGAGCGTGCAGAGCTGGTTCGAGAATGGCGTGAGACTGTGCGACTTCGGACCGTGCACCGACGTGCAGGCGGTGGTCAAGGTGTTTTGAGTAGCGTATATTAGCGCGGTGCCGGGAATGGAAGCAAGGTGAAAAGTGTCTCATCTGTTCAAGAGTAAGTATCGGTGAAGATAGCACACATTATTGTATGCTTTTCTTGCACCTTGAACAGGTGAAGAAATACCTCTTTCTCGAGACGTTTTCCAGAGAAGTATGTATCTCATCATAACTACTTTGCAGCCAATGTCACGATAGATTTCAGACGAGATCTCCAGACTTTTCACCCGTCCGACCGCCCCTGGCGCGGACTCCACCCCCCCCCCCCCCCTTCAAGGTGACTACCTCCAGTGGCGGGCCTTCACTATAAATTTGGCCCCTGCGCCATAGCGCCCCTTCCCCCCTGCATATACAGCTATCGCCGTTCACACAAATGTAACACAATAGACTCCAACATTCATCATCATCATCTCATCGAAGCTGTTACGTTCGAGATTTTCCGAGTTGTGAGGGATAGCGCAAATGATATTGCACCACAATCGAGTGGGATCAGCTTATTATAGCGCACCCAGCAGTTAATGATTTTATTCCACTACAAAGTTCCATGTCTAACGTTAGCGGCATTCAGGCCGAGCGAGTATTGCATTCTCTGCGTCTGTCGCTGGTCATATCGCGGACCTGCCAACAGTTAAAATTGTTCGCTTCTCGCCTGCGCACACTGCTCCCAAGGCCATCATTCCACCAGATGACGACCACCTCGTGCTTTGAGACTGATGTGCATGGCCTAAAACCAAGGCTCGCGGATTTATCTTGAAACACGACGAGAGCTAGACTCCTCTCAAAACTACCGACGACTTCGAAAATCACGTTTTTTGGTCGGGAGTGACTGTAATAACTTACGTACACATAGCAGCCTGTGTGGAGTTTTAGTGCAATTTAATATTTAATCACATCAATTAATTTGTTTGAAGCGACCATATTGTTACTTCACGCCCTGACACCTGAATACAGATCCGCCCGAGTTGTTGGAGGAACACGATACTTGCTGTTACGGGAAGATCGTCCACACTCAACGGAAGAACGACGTTTTTGCCTTCCCAATCGTTGCTCAACCGGACGATTTCGGTGGATCGGCTTTCGCTCACCCACACGCCTGCTAGTGATTGGTCGGTGACTTTTGTGCCAGTATAATCGCGAACTCTCAGCGCCTGATTTACAACCTTCATACGCACCCGCGCAGCGAAATTATCCCTGCTGAATGGATGAAGATGGTACAAGGCGCTCTTGCTTCGATGCCCTTGAGCGGCGAGTGATACCACTGAGTTCCAAGTCGTACTGTGCTTGATGAGGAACCGATAAACACGTCCTTGTAACCATTGAAGCCACTGTATGTGGACCCCTCGCACTGCTGCAGCGTCCGAGATCACATTTGCTGCGTCACTAGCATGCAGGTCAAGTGATTCACTGATCTCACGATCGAAGAACAGGTGGTAAATTAAGTTGGCCACGATAGACCGCACATCGCTTGTCGGCACGAATCGGGGTGGAACAACTCGGTAGCTCGTCCAGTACTCCACTGCGTTGCTGAAGCAAGACAGCGGCAGGTCCTGGATGCTTGTGAACACGAGACCGAGCATATCAGGAAATGGATGTGATGTGCAGATTGAGTAACATGTGACCACCTCAGTAATAGGCAGTGAATCATTTGATCTGACGAAGCCCTGGTGATTTGTCTCGTATGAGGAAGACAACAACCATAGTCCCCGTAGATGGTTTCCATTGGTTGAGTCTGCGTCAGGGAAATGAGCGGAGTCCATACTGCGGCGGAAGGATGTGATCGTGAATGTTGTTGACTCAACCTGTGCCACTACTCGACACATTCCTTGTTCCTCTACCAGTACGACTACCTCGAGCTTGTGTGTGGAGAACCGCTGCGCATTGGTCTTGCCACTACACCACGAATAGTACCACCGACGACTCGGGTTCACTTCAAAGATCCAAAAATCATCTGCACGCGTTACAACACGGCTTGGGATCCACTCGCCGTGGGTGTTTTCGCTCGATTGGATAGAGGAGACGATACTGAAAATCGGAAGAGCTCGCCCAACGCGGTTCTCATGGTTGTCACTCGTGCAAAATCTCGCAAAGACGTGGGTTTGATCGGCAATCCTGTGGCCACCAGCGGGCACGTCGACGCGGACCATGATCGATGAGCCACAGTAGCTTCGTGAGGCATGACGAGGGCAACAATGCGGGAAACAGCGCAGTATCTGAGACCAAAGCAAAGCATCGTGGTGGGGGTGAGCGGAAAACGAACTTTCCGTATGAGAGCGACTACCACCTTCGTGCTGTTCATGCGGTTTGCGCGTTCGTAACGCGGTCGGAAAAGATCGCGGTGGGGGCAGAGAGGAGCCTCCACAAACGTGCAGTTGTATCGATCCTGGAGGCTTGCTTCACGTGGCCACGGCTCTAGGCCGAGGAGTCGCAGGTCGCTCGTTGTCTTCATCGTTCTATCGGGAAGAGAACTGGAAGGGAACCCTGGCAAGGAAACCTGCAACGTCCAAAGCGCAGAAACCTGTCGGAAGTCGACTACGCCACAGTGTGAAGGGAACATTTCCTGAAGGCATTATACAAAATGAACTGTACAAAAAAATACCCTGCTCATCCAGACATCAGTTTCACCTCTCGCTCGGATGAAGGACCCCAAGTTCGGCAAGCAGACCTGTTGAGGTCCAGATTGGTCAAGTCCGGATGGGGCGCAAAGCTTTCTTGCCGATCTGGGAAAAATCTTGGGCAACGTTCGGACGTTTTCGGTGAGATGTTAAATCTGCCATTAAACACGCTAGAAGTAAATACCTCGTGTTCTTACACCACTTCAGTTCATGGTTTGGATAGCAATTGCTCCAATTGACGACATCCTTTTACCACTGCTAGAAGATGTCTGGTGCAATCTACCATCATTTGAACATGGATGACTCGATCTATCCGCGAGAGAAGTGCTTCCATGTTTCGCAAGTGTCAATTGGAGCCGTTGGTGTCATCTGCTTTGACGAAACGATGATGCCGACGAGCGCCAGCCACAGAATCTGACGCTCTGAGCAACGTCAAATAAACTTGAGCGTGAAGGTCCCAGTTGCATTTATCGTGGATAAACAAGGCGAGCAACCTAAGGCTGTGTTGACGACTATCTTCCGTTCGTTCTTTGCCTACTCATTGCTGAAGTACGAGACGACGGACCTGACGGAGACGATGTTCAGGTGTCTTCTGTACAAGTCTTTTTTTTTATTACGGGAGCTTACATTGGGTGTCCGCTATCCGGAGCCTTCTGTGTAAGGTTGCTCGAACGTGCGAATGCTCCCAGGTCTTAGAACTCCGAACTCGGCAATCAGTTCATGGTGAATGTTGGCTAACCGGTGGAAATTTCGTCACAGTAAACTCACAGCTGCCCTTGTTGAAGTCGCATCAACTCCAGGTTCTTCCGAATTTTGCTCAGGATGCTCAAGTCGGAATTTTAAAGGCCCGAGTACCGGAGCGTTTTTCGAGGATGCGGCGAGCTCATCTTATGGTGTTTTTCAGAGTTCACGCGACTACGGTCGGATTCGATTCGTCCAAATATCACAACTCATCGTCTTCCATTCCACAACATCGTCAGCTACTTCGACCAAGCCCGTGCCGGACACTTAGTCGTGGGGGCAACTGTCTCCGTGGAAAAGAAGGTCAGTGAGCTGGTCCATGCGTACAGCGTTAAGTTTCCTCTTGTTAAATTGGAGAAATTCATCGGCTGTGAAGGTTCGGGTATAAGTACTTGATGCAAACTCAGTGAATCCTAATAGCCTGGAGGGCTCGCCTGTTCGACCTGCTAAGGCTCAACGGAGCTATCCAGTGACCACCACGGACGCATGTCGATGGCAAGTGAGTCTTGAAGATTGGAGTAAAGCGTCAAGAGGTGGAGCGGGGAGGGCGGCGGTGTTGGCCGGCGTACTGATGACGTTGAGGGCCAGCCGTTGGTGATGCCACCAGCGGTGAACTCCTACGGAGTCCGGGGCGCAGGGCGGTCTGAGCTCTCGGAGTTGCCGGAGCAGGGTGATGTTGGTCACGACAACTTTAACTGCGGGGAGACGGAGGACGTGCGCGGCTTCAAGTCCTACGAGGAGAGTTTAATATGAGTGGTGGTGACGCCTGTCGCAACTGGACTGATGGACGCACTCCACACGATGGTGGCTTCTCCGGATGCCCAAGTGGCTCGTACAATGACAGCCCTGGCCCCGGGTACAAGGTATTTGGAAACATGAACGAAAATAGACCTTCTCATCCGTATTCCCGGACATGGGACGCTCATCACATTCATTAGACTTGAAAGTGCCCGAAGAGGCTAATCCTGGTTTAGGATCGTGAAGAATGAAGCGTCACGCAGGCCATCCCGTCGCCATGATCAAGGGACTCGTGGCAAGATATTCCGAATACGAATACGAATAGATCATTGCGTTTGACGAGCAAGATCTGCCCAGGTGATAAGAGTAAGCAATATCGAGTGGAACGACCATGTCCGTTTCCGTCGGAGTTCCAACCCATAGTGCCAGGTTTTGGGCATGCTCGAGACTCTTCATCGGTCCTTCACTGCGAGCTTCTCGTCCAGTTGGAGCAAAGGGGGCAGTGGTTACGCGCATGCGAGCGAGCACGAGACCAAACGATATATTTGTACTGGATACTGTCTTATGATTTGGGTAGGAGTTTCGAGGTATTCACCTTCCCAAGGCTCAACTGAGACGTGATGGTCGCCAGCCCACAACCCATGGCAGAAGCCGGGTAGACGCAACTCCTGCTCACTCAGTATCGCGTGGAGTTCCTCAAGGCCCCATTCTAGAATCAGCCCCCCCCCCCCCCCCCCCCTCCCCCCCCCCTCCCCCCTCAATAACATCCGCGAGTTGATGGCTGGAGGTTGTTTGGGCTTCGTCTCGGTCAGGCTGGCGCTTGCCACGCCACTCGGAGTGGCCAAAGTGGTGGCGCCCAACCATTTTCTTGGGACTTGCCTCACGAAAGACTGGGTTGCATCCATGGAGAAGACGCTCGGTGTTGATAGCAAGACGCGCGATGATCTCGGCAGGCTCGAGAATCCGTTTCTCCACGCGGCACTGCACCATCCGATCTACCCGGTCGTTGATCCTCGAACTGCTCGTCTAGGTGTGTTTAGCCAGGATTGTGTACCATCGACGTCGGTTATCTACGGCTTTGGTGCGGTCGTGGACGAAACTTCAGGGGTCGTCACGGACGTCGGCGTGGTCAACAATACGGTTGTTGTGGAGCTGAACGGCTGGACGAGCCACTCGCTGACGTCGCTCGTGTTCTCGATCATCGCGGCGGAGGTGTACGGCTTCAAAGTGTCTCACTATCTCGATGGCGACACGCGACCAATCCCTGAGCGGATGTCATCAGTTGGACTGGGTCACTGCACGCCTGTGCATTTGAACTTGGAAGTGTGGGACCCCGGTGCCAAGCCGTCTTACCTCATGTATCGGAACGAGTCATATGTCGCCGGCCTCAACGGCTACGAGGTCCGCTCGGGGCTATATACGACTGTCAAGTTCGTTCAAGACATGATGGACAAGACAAAACACAACCCACCGCTGTACGCCGACTTCTGGAAAGGTTGCGTCTACGACGAAGCTATCATCACGTCGGTGCCGAAATCGTCGCTTACGAATGACAAACGGTTCTATCCACCACCTGCAGACGGCCACTACTGCGACGACGGGGTGTTTGGCTGCAAGGACTCGTGCTCGAAGACGCTTGCCTGCGAGGCGCGCGAGGCAAACGGCGGAGAGTGCATGGTCGTGGCAATGATGATGTGGTTCTACGACCCGGCGTATCTCCAGGCCGTGATCGACAATATCGGCATCCCGACGTACTTCTGCTTCATTGGATGGGGCGGCGTCCAAGACTTCGCGCTAGACTCTAGCAAGAACAACCGCCCGGTCTTGTTCTATCATTTTGAGCCGGATTTGTTTCACGTACAGCACCCCAATACGTTCCGGCGCGTGTTTCTGCCGCAGACAATTCCCGAACGCGTAGTGACTGCCACAGGAGTGTACGGCGGTGCGTACAACAAGTCGATCAAGAACCCGTTCGACGTCGACCTGCCTCCATTGCGTCTGGTCAAGTTCGCTGCGAGGGTTCTCCACAATCAAAAGGATACAGGGAATCCCATCGGTAATCTGGTAGACAAGTTCTCACTCACACCACTCCAGATCAACGACCTGCTTCGCAAGTACACTGAGAAGGCAGCTGACAGCACGGTAGTCGACCCAACGTTTGAAGCGGCTTGTGCATGGATCAAGACAAATTACAACGAGTGGACCAAGTGGCTGGATCGTTTGCCGCTTTGCCAGTTTGATATCCATGTGTACTACACGTTGAGCGGCTGTGACCAAGACAATGTAAGTGACAGTGAGCGCGTGGTTGAGTTTGCGTGGAACAACCCCAACCCCGATGATTCAACCAACCCCTACGACTGCGACGGTGGCCAGCAAACGCTGCCACCGCCTTTGAAGACAAGCAGAAAGTGTTCATGGATCACGAGCGATCCGTCCAGATGGCGGAGCTGGATCAACGCGAAACCGACGTGTGACGAGTCGTTCTACAAGTATAACATCACCGAGTGCGACACAACCGCCAAACGCACCGTCAAGTACTGGTGGTTGCTCCCTGACCCCGACGACCACTCAAAGTCTCTAGAATGCTCCGCCGGCGAAACGCTCCCTACACAAGTGCTCATCGACTGCGACTACATGCCTACCAACGCACCAGGGTTCTTCGCCATCCTCGTCATCGCTCTCATCATCATGGGCATTCTCGTCGTCTCCGTACTCTTGATCATCAAGTACCGAGATCGACCGATCATCCGACGCTCCCAGTGGGAGTTCTTGCTACTCGTAGTAGTCGGTGGTATCATGATGTGTATCGCAGCATTGCTGTACGCTGGCGAACCGACCAAGGCAATCTGTGGTGCACGACCGGCGTCTGCTGCCGCTGCCTTCACCATCATCTTCGGATCCCTCTTCGTCAAGTCTCTGCGTGTGTACCGCGTCTTCATGAAAACCGCCTTCAAAAAAACTACCGTCCCAGCGACGATGATGGCCAAAGTGCTACTGGGTCTTGTAGTCGTGGACGTCGTGATCGTCGGCGTATGGTACGCCGTCGACTTCCCAAACCCAACCGTCAAGATAACGTCTGCGAGAGAGTTTCGTGGGTACGTCGACCGCATCTCGTGCACCTCAAAATCCTTCATCTACAGCGCGTTGCTCATCTTCTGGAAATCCATCGTGCTCTTCATGGGACTGTACGCCTCTTTCCTCGTCCGCAACGTCTCCACGGACTTTCAAGAGTCCATATGGATGTTCGCATCCAGCGTGATCGTCTTGATCGGCTGCCTGGTCATCTTGCCATTGGCGTATCTCGTGGACATGGCTGCCGCTGCGTTCTACGTGTTTCTCGCGGGTGTGTTGCTGGTGTGCACAGCGTTGGTGATGGCGTTCATGCTCGTCCCAAAGTTCACGCGTTTGCAGGTCGAGGCGTCGTCCGACAGCTCCAAGTACGCGTCACAGAATGTGACAAAGCAAAGTGGCGAGTCGCGTCGAGTCTCGGGCCTCGCGATCGTCAAGCCGCACTCGAAGTCCAAGATCACAAGCGACGATCCGTCGTCGACCTGATTGAGATGGCTACACATCTCGGGCAGTCATGGCTACAGTCACTCAAGTGTGTACAAGTCGCTATTGAGACATGTCTATATTACATATTTACGTATTTTGTTCGTCTAGTTCTGCGACATTCGTCGTTTTGATGGGTTACTGTACCCATCGCTTCCTTGCTTCCTTGGGACACTCGGTTACTGAGACCGTAACCCGAAACGAAGTTGGGGCTCCTGACTCACACCCATTTTCTCAAGGCTCCTCGACCGCAAGCCCAAGCGCTCGCCATGGACGTGCAGTACGACGGGCAGAACGCCTTCACGGCCGCGGCCAATGGCGACTTCCCGCTGGTCGTGCTGCTCTGGGGCATGGCGCTCGCGCCGCAGCAAACGCCCGTGGACATGCTCACGGCGGCCGACGACCACGGCAACACGATCATGCACCACGCCGCGGCCGTGGCGCTCGAAGGCAACACCAGCATTGTGCACTTTCTCATCCAGCAGGCGCAGGCGGCCGGCCGGGGCGTCGCGACCGTCGTGGATGCACGCAACAAGGCCGGCGAGACGCCGCTCATGTAAGCTCGTTGAAACTGTTCGTCGAAGCGGAGCTCCTCGATGGGTCTAACCTGGTCGTTTTTCTCTCGCCAGTCGAGCAGCTCATGTTGGGAACCTGCGAGTTGTCGAGACTTTGATCCAGTTTGGCCATGCTGACGTCTGGGCGCGCGACGACGCGGGCAACACGGCGGCCCACCACGCAGCCGCGCAAGGCCAGCTCTGGGCTCTGCACTTCCTGCTCGAAGCCGAGGCTCGCGCGCCGCCCAAGAGCGCGGTCTCGGTCGTCGAAGGCCCTGCCAAGCATAAGAGCAACGCGCTTCATTACGCAGTGGCGGGAGGTACGGCGCGTCATTTCGTTTGTTTCGTCGGGTGTCGCGGGGGGTCTAATCGGCTCTTTCGCGCTTGGATTAGAGCACAAGGTGGTGGTTCAGTACCTGATGACGCGCGGTTTTGACGCGCAGGCGGTGGATGATGACGGCGTTAGTGCACTGGATATGGCGCAGAAGAAGAAGCTACCGTGGCTCGTGCAGCTGCTCGAGTCGAATGACAAAACGTTTTCTCATCCACCAACAAAATGTCGGGAGACGCGATTGTGGCTCGTACTCTTGTACGGAGTCCTGCTCTGCGGTGTGCTGACAACAAGTTACTGGTTGCCGTGGTATGTCTCGGTGCCATTCATCGTGGCTGTGCTTTGGAATTCTCTCTCCAAGTTTCGACAGCCACATGGCCATGGTGGTCATAGCCACGGGAGTAGAGACCCTGAGGGCGTGCATCCGTCCAAGCGATCGATGGCTGTTCCTGGAAGTGTTTCTTTGGCAAATTCTTCATCAAGTACGAAGAAAAAGTCCCCGTCGTTGCTGGGAATCGCCCTCAAGCCGCAGCCAGAGATGATCGTGGGCGTATGGATGGCTTGGGTGATGACCTTCACTGTCTTCCACATCGTCGTGTGGGTCGACTCGACTTACAAATACGTGGTGAACGATTACAAACCATATTTGATTGCGATGTGGGTGGCCGAGTTCGTGTTTCTCGCTGTATGGGTTCGACTTGCCGTCATCTGTCCGTCAGATCCTGGCGTCGTCAATACGTTCCAAGCCGATGTAACAGAAATGTTGGAAAAGGCAGCACAAGGTATCCCGCCTCCGCAAGCTTCCCACTGTAGAACGTGCTTCATCCGAAAGCCAGTGCGATCAAAGCACTGCGCTCAGTGTGGAGTTTGTGTCGCACGTATGGACCACCATTGTGCTTGGATCAACCGCTGCGTCGGCTATGGCAATCACCGGCTTTTCATGTGCTTTTTGGTCCTCCACAACATCGTGCTGATCGGTTACATCGTACTAGCCGCCATCGTATTCCAGCGATTCCTCCGACCGAGCAACCTGAGCGCGACGCGCGGATCAGCTGCGATGAGAGTTTGGATGCAGGTTCCCAACATGATTGGGGATCATTTTCTCGCGTTCCTTGTGCTCGTGTGGGCATTCCTTGCGTTCGGAGCGCTTATGATGATGCTCGTCCAGCATGTTAACATGATGGAGAAGAACCTGACCATCAACGAGCAAATCAACTGGAAGCGGTACCCATACCTGAAGCAGGCGCCGAGCAAGGGCAGCAAAGTACGACTTCAGAATGCTTTCGATCGCGGTCTCCGAACAAACGTCGCGGAGTTCTGGCGTCGGTCAGGCCCGTCCCACGTGGATTATCGCAAAGTGTTCCAGTTTGGCGACGCAGAGCCGACCCCGACTCAGCCTATCAACTCGCAGGAGATGGTCTAGAGAAGTGTAGGATTTGGACGAAGGCAATAGAGTGATCGTCTCAATGCATTCTATCCGTAAGTTACGTTTCAGATCGCTAGTCGTCGCCGAAAGTTATCTTCTTGCCCGAGAAGGCATTGATGTCGACCTTCATCTTCTCTTTGAGTGCCTGCTTTGCCAACCACGAAGGGTGTGACGGTGTATCCTCCACCTTGCGCTGCGGCACAGGTGCCTTTGGCTTTGGAGCCTGCGCATGTGCATCAGGACGTCCTCTTCGATCCTGGTGCTTGCCATCGCTCTCTGGCTTCGATCCACGTCCGACTTGTTTATCCCCTCTTTCCTTCCACGAGGCTGGTCGGTCTCCATCCTTCTTCCCACCACGGCTTGGTGCGTCCTTCTTTTGCTGCTTCTTCGGACGCTCTGAAAGACCGTATTTGCCAACTGTCGCAGGCCCACGATCGTGGAAGCGCCGCTTGCCGCTATCCCCACCCTCTTCGGCTCGCCGTCGCTCTTCTTCCAGACGCATGGCTTTCTGGCGACGCGCCATCTGACCAGGGCGATTCTTTTTCTTCTTGGTCTCCCCCAGGAAGTCTGCAATATCATCTTCAGCTCCAGCCATGGAAGCTCGGCCATAGCCACTTGCACCAGCTGGCTCATCATCATCTGGTGCATCGCCGGACAGCGATCCAAAGAACATTGATGTCGGAGCTGCCATGCTGCGTCCGCCAATCATAGATGCTCTCGCTCGCTTCAAAGCTTTCTTTTCCTTCTGCCGACGCTTCTTCGCATTGTCGCGTTCCCTCTTCTCCACGCTACAGTAAGATACAGAAAGTTAATCTAGGCTCCTTAGTTTGCATGTAGTTCGTGAGACGTACTACTGACGGATTGCGTCGAGGAATGGCTGCATCTGATTGTGGGTGAGTACGCGTTCAACAAGCTGCTCGACGAGCGCAGGATCGGCCACGCTTGGAGACGATTCTGCATCTTGATCCAGTGACTCTCCTGGTGGCCCCTGGGGACCATAGACCATAGCACCCTCTTGCTCATCATCCCCATGCATCTTTGCATCTCCGTCGTCTTCCCTCGACACCTCTTCATCCTCTGCTTTATCGTCATTCTCATCGTCATCATCGCTGTCACTCGAGTCCGATGCCTCCGACCGCGGCACTTCGTCGTAGTCTTCCGAGTTAAATCCATCATCTTCTTCCTCCTGTGCGTGGGTCTCGTGCTCACTTCGCCCACGCCCATACTTGTACATCTCTCGATCGTGTGCAGACATCTCTCGGTCCGACTCGTCGTCATTGGACTCGACCTTCTCTTCTTTCTTGAGCCCCGTCTTCTCAAACGCCTGGGCCACGACCGCCTTGAGATCGAGCGTCTTGAGCGCCGCGAGCTCCTTCTCGAGCTTCTCCACCTGGTAAAACAGCTTCTTGGCCTTGCCCTCGACGCGCTTGCGCTTCTTGTCGTCCGCGTCGCCGAGCGTCTCCACGGCGGTCGTGGCGCTCGCGTGCTGCTCGCGCGCCTGCTTGAGCTGCGCGACGGCCTTGCGCACCAGAAACGCGCGGATCTTCTTGCCCTCGCGCTGCAGCACCACGCCGCTCTTGTGCATGTAGCGCTCGTGCTCGCTGAACGCGGCCGCGCGCGCGCGCTTGGCGCCAGCCATCTCCACCAGTAGCTCTTCGCTTGCTTTCGCACAAGCAGGAGTGCAAAGGCGCTGTTAAGTTCGCTTTACGCACTTAACCAAGTGTACCCCCTCCTTTCATACCGAACTTAGCGAGCGGTTACACTCCCGGCATGATCAGCCCCACGTGGAAGTGTCTCCAGGACCCCCAGTCGGGAGAATCCCACGACGGACGACAATGGCGCCGCCGACGGCCGAGCTACAGGAGCTCCTGCTGCCGCTCGCGGGCGTCTGCGTGGCCAGCTACGCGGCCGCCGCGCTGCTCATCCCCGTGGTCGCGCGGCGCATGCCCGGCAAGCTCACGGGCAAAGATCTCTGCAAGCGCGGCACGCCGGCCGGCGACATCCCCATGTACGTCGGTCGCTTCTCGTACTCGTAGTGTGTGTGTGTGACGTGACTGACCGCAAATGGCATCCGACGATGTAGTCCAGAAGCGCTCGGTATCGTATCCGGCCTCGTGTATGTCGTGACGCTGCTGGTCGTCGTCTTCACGCTCGTGGACAATGCAGATGTCAAGGTAACGAGCGAGCTGCTCAGAAGCTGTTTCTGTGTTTGCAGTTGAGATCGAATTGCTGACGGAGGTTTGTGCGGGGATGTAGCGGATGATGCTGTGGGGGATTGCGTCTATTCTCTCGATGATCGTGTTGGGCTTCTGCGACGACCTCACCGACCTACGCTGGCGTCATAAGCTCGTGTACCCTCCGCTGGCGTCGCTGCCGTTGCTGCTGAACTACCCGGGACTCACCGCCGTCGTACTGCCCAAACCTGTGCGCTTCTTGTTCTCCAAGGACACGGTGCTCCACGACATCATCAACCCGTTCATCTCCATCAGCGACGGCGGCGAAGTCGTGGAGCTCGGTCTGTTGTACTACGTCTATATGGGCATGATGGCAGTCTTCTGCACGAACGCGATCAACATCTACGCCGGCGTCAACGGTCTCGAGGCTGGACAGTCATTCGTCATTGCCGGCGCAGTGGTCGTCCAGAACGTCGTCCAGATCCTGCGCGGCCACGACAACGAGCACTGTCACTACCTGTCGCTACTGTTCATGCTGCCGTATCTCGCGACGACCCTCGGTTTGCTCAAGCACAACGCGTATCCATCCCGTGTCTTTGTTGGGGACACCTTTTGTTACTACGCTGGCATGACGTTCGCGGTCGCGGGTATCCTCGGCCACTTCAGCAAAACACTCTTGCTCTTCTTCGCGCCGCAGGTGCTCAACTTCCTGTACTCGCTACCGCAACTCTTCAAGATCGTGCCTTGTCCACGCCACCGGCTCCCCAAGTTCAACCCCAAGACCGGTCTACTAGAGCCGTCGACAATCTCACCCGAGTCCACGCGCTCCAACTACACGGTCATCAACCTCTTCATTGTGATCTTCGGTCCGATGCGCGAGAACCGCCTCGTTCAGTCGCTCCTGCTTTTCCAGGTTGTATGCTGCGCCATCGCGTTCTACATCCGCTACGGGCTTAGCAGTTACTTCTATGACTACGTCAGCTAGGCATCATACCTCCGCTGAAGGGCTAATCAAAGGAAGAATACAGATATCAAAAGACCATAAAACGACTAATGCTTGTTCACCTTGGTATTCTCCTCGGTTGGTTGAGTCTAGTTGCGAAACATCTTAGCGACCTTGTGGGCCAAACTGGTCTCGGTCGGCGCACTCTGGCGGCGGAGCTCCGGGATCTCCTTCTTGAGAATGTTTTCGATCGCATCAAGCTCGGAGGACTTGAGCTTGGGCAGGTTGTTGAAGCCTAGCGTGTGCATGGACACTTGCAGTGCTGGAAGGACACGCTTCCACAAGGAGAGGACGTATTCGTCTCCCTCTGCAAGCTGGCGGCCATACCGACGGCGGAACTGGTCAGTGAGTGCCTCCTCTCGCAACAGATCTTCTTGGAGTTGGTTCAGCACCTTCGAGTTGTTCCACATAAGTGCAGAAGACAACACAAACGATAGCACTGACGTTGCACCAGCAAACTCGACCGGCGCACCGCTGAAAATCGCGGCACCAGCAAGCGCGTTACCACCGATGAGCGTTGAGGCAACGAGCGCGAGACGGCGCCACTTCTCGCTGCTGTATCGCTGGCGAATGTCCTCGAAGATAGATGCATGCATCTGCAGCATCCGTGACGAGTCGTACAGGTTCGTAATCAAGTTGTCGACACGTCGTTCAGGTGCGCGAATCACTTCGTTCACAACCTCCTCACGCATGGCGTCGAGGTCTTTGAGCGATGTGCCAAGCCCGCTCTCGGTCGTAGCCTGACCTGCCTGACTGTGCTTGACTGGGATACACATCGTGTAGATACGGGGCAAGTCCTTGAGTGGGATCACCTTCGAGAGGTTCCAGCAGAGCGAGCCGTATGCGCGCGCAAAGTCGTGGATCTTCTTGAACTGGTCCACCTTGTTGAGCACGATGTGCAGCTTGTGGTCCATGCCAACGAGCGAGCTCGTGAGAATCGACAGCGTCTCGCCCGTCGTTCCTGGTTTGTCCGGGTCGAAGAAGAGCAGGATCACGTCAGCTCGCTCCGCATACCACCGCACGACGTCCGGGAACTCGTACCCGCGGTCAGAGCTCTCGCCCGTACCGCGGTAAGTCAGAGCGCCAGAACCTCGGCCATACTGTGAGCTTTCCTGGTACCCATTACCGCCGTTGCGCAGCGATGGAGGCACGCTGTAGTAGCTTCCGACCGCGTGGAGGCTCTTGGGGCTGTCGATCATGCCTGGACTATCGACCATCATGAAGTTGGCGTTGATTCCCTGCCGCACCTTGAGCTGCGTGCGCTGGATCAGCGCCGGGCCGAAGCTGCGCAACCCCGAGAAGCCGAGATCCGGGTCTCCAACAAGCGCGGGTCCATCCTGGTCGATATCCTCCGAGCCCGGCGCAATGATCGTGAACCCGTCGTCGGTGGGCGCCACACCCGTGGACTGCACCTCGCGCTGGAGCAGATAATTAATGAACGTCGACTTGCCCGACGAGTGGTTACCGAGCAAGAACACAAACGGCAGCGACGGCAGCTTTTCTTCTTTGTTCTTGCGGTCGAGCGGCCCGAGGATGCGCTCGTTGAGCGGCAGCAGCACCTTGGCCTCGAGCTGCGAGGTCTTCTGCATGAGGCGAATCCACTTCTCGTCGTCCTGGACGCGCGCCGTTGGGGCGATCACCTCCGAGGCCGTGGAGAGCGAGGCCACGCCCACGCGGCGGCGGCCCGCGAGCGCCGCGAGGGCCAGCGAGCGACGCGAGGCGCGCAGCATGAGAGCTCGAGCTGGTGGTGCGTTTCTGGCTCGGGTCGTTGCAGCGAGAAGCTGTGGACCTTGGCCCTGGGGGTCTAGATTGACGTGGTGCACATAAAATATGACTGCTAATATATATTATCCAATACAAGTCGTGGAATGAAGCATTATAGACCAATCCAAAATGGGTCTAGTGGTGTGGACTCCACCATTTCTACACCATCGACGCGGTCGACTGACTTCAGTACTTTCTCGATGGTGGCATCGGAGCTGCTCAAGCAGGAAGGTCCCAATGCCTTTCAAACTGCAAAGCTCACAGGTTGTGGTTGCTCGTGGTCGTCGTCGACTTCCGAGTCTTCAGGGATGGAGAAGTTGCCGTTGGCCTTGGGCTTGCGCGGCTGCTCGGCAGACTCGGCTGGCAGTGGTGGCGGGAAGAGCGCGGCCGACGACGCTCGGCGGAAGTGGTTCACGGGCGACGTCGGGTACGGCGCGAGCGTGGATTGTAGCGCCTCCATGCTGTGGACTCGCAGCGCAGAGTACTCTTTCGTCAGCACGGACTGGACAGCGCCGTCGTCGTCGACCGTGACCACGTTGCTCACGACCTTGCCCAGCTTGAACCGCGCGTGCTCGTCGTCCCACTCGAGCACGACAAACTCGCCATTGTGGAAGTTGTCGAGCTGCTCGAACTCGCAGATACGGTACTTGAAGTATCGTGTGAGAATCACTCGAATCGCAACACCGTGGGTGACGAGCACGTAGTTTTCCTCGGTCGTCTTCTCGAACATGCGATAGAGCGACTCGAGGAAAGACGAGATGCGATCGTACACATCCGCGGGGGACTCGCCGCTCGGGAACCGGTAGAAGAACGACCCGAAGCGCTTCCGTTGCGCCTTGCAATCGCGGATCTTGACCGGGTCTTGGAAGTTGCCGAAGTCTTGCTCTCGGATGCGGGGCTCTTCGCTCCACGGGATCTCCGTGCTCTTGGCCCCCCACGCCTTGAGGATGCCTTGGAACGTTTCAATCGTACGGATGTATGGAGACACGATGAAGCGCTGCACGGGGCCACGCGACATGAGCACGCCCGACTGGAAAAAGCTTGCCATAAGGACCCACTTACCGTCGTCTCGTCGCCGATGATCTTCTTGATGCAGTTGCCGGCGGCGATCGCTTGCTCAAAGCCGAGCGCCGTCAAGTGCATGGCGTTGTCGGGCACCGTCGTGTAGAGCAGCGGGTCGATGTTGCCCTCGGACTGGCCGTGGCGCACGAGGATGAGGCGCTTGGGGAAGCGCGGCGGACGCGGCTTGGCGCTGCCGCAGAGCCAGCACGCGAGCCCGCGGAGCCGCGAGTCGCCGTCCGCGGGCGCGCCGTGCCTGCTGCTGGCGACGTACGCGCCGATCGCGATGCCCACGGCCGCCGCCGAGGCGATGCTGGCGGCCAATGTCGACGCCGAGTAGACCATGCTTGCTGGTGGTGTTCTTCGTTTTCCGTGGGTCGGAAGTGAAGGTGTCAAAGCCGCGGGCCAAAAAGGTGATTAAAAACGTGTCAAACAAGTATTGTAGCCAATCACACGGGGTCGAGGGTTGTTTACAACCAATCGAAAGGAGACAGATCGGGAATACGGACATGGCGTCACCGTGAAGCCACCAGATTACGGGTGGGTTGGAAGCGTAGGTGGAGAAGAGTGGTCTGTAAAGCGAGGTATCGGATTAGAGAGGTTTTCTGCACCATCATTCCGGATTTCAACCTTGGAAAATAGATATATGTGACGTGCGCCGGACGATCGTCAATCGTTCGCGCCAATATTTTCAATCTCTTGACACAGACACAGGACTAGACGGCCCGCACGACTTTCCATCACACGAGAGGACAACTGTCCCTATCGACGTGGCGTCGAATCCACTTGACACCTCAGCCGCCGTCAAAGGCTCCGTTCATCACTGGCGACATCTTCGCTTCTGGAATTTTCCAAGCGAGTACAATATGGGCCGCATCAGATGCCCGCGGTTTACTGGCCAGTGGGCCGAATCGCCCCGATGGGCCGAATCAGCTGATAAAAGAGTGCCCCCATAAGATTCCTCGATGGGCCACTTGATGGGCCATCGAGCGACGAGCTCCTCCGCCGTGCGACTTGGGTCGACGCTCCCCAGTCGCACCTCAGCAGGGAGATCTCCTCAGGTGGGACTGGGGTCTCGGGAGACGTCGGACGAGGGCGGTCCCACCCTGTGGAACCGGCGATTCCAATAAAGGGTGAGAGTAGAGTACGGTACGGTAGTATTAGTACTGACCTCAGCATGCGGGCGATTGCGGCCTCGCCCACGAAGTGCCGAGTGCATAGAGATGCCGATCTCGTGGCGTCCAGCGGAGCTGCGCATTGTTGGCTCCAACTGACGACGTCTGTGTTCGCTTGGCGCGTGACGAGGCGAGCGCCGGGAGGATCCACCCACGGATCAAAATAACGCCAACGGATCAAACCAACACCCACCCACCCTGAGTTTCAGCGGAAGAGCCACCCGCGAACTGAAACGACCCGAGTTATCCTCAAATAAAAAAAAAAAAACGAAACGCCTCATGTGGCCAGAGCTCTCCCGAGGCGCCCAGAACCGATCTCTTCGCGTCGGCGCCACTCGATTTTTTTTTTTTTTTTTTTCTTGGGCCTTTTTCGTTCTCCCACTGCGACACCAACGCGCAGAACCGTTCCGAGCCCGCAGTTGTTCTCGTCTGTGTTCCCGGGTGTCGCTGGTAGGACGATAACTCGCGCGTGCACGAGACAGGCCCACGAGCAGCTACGGCTCACCTTCCTCGTCTCATCCCCCTCGGCATCGCGTTGATGCCGCGGCGCCGCCACTCCATTTCCTCTTGCTCCCTGCCGCCGGCACCCGCCGCCATGACCGACCGACCGACCTCTCGCGCCGCGCTGCTGCCGCTGCCCACGCCGGCGCGCGCGCGCTCGCCCACGGCCCGCAAGATGGCGGCCGAGCTGCGTCGCCACTCGATCGCGACGCCCGCGCCCGTCAAGCTGCAGCGCGCCGCGTCCTCGACGCCCGCAACCGCCGCGCCGCAAGAGCTGCCCGTGCTGCGCTTCCACTACGTCGCACGTGACGTCAAGGTCTGCGTCGGCTCGGCCTGGACGCTGCACCGCTTCGAGCTCAAGAGCATCCGCCTGCAGACCGGCGAGCAGCCCACGCTCTTCGTCTTCTCGCCAGGCCACGGCGCCAAGTTCCCACTGCCCCACGACACGACCTGCGAGCTCACCGCGGGCAATGGACTCAAGCTCAAGGGCACCGCACTGCGTGTGCGCCTACGATTTGCGACCGCGGCCGATGCGGCGATCTGGCAACGGCTCGTGCAGGACGCACTCGCCCACGCCGCGTGGCTGAAGGACTTTGAGGAGGTCCAGTGCCTCTGCCAGGACACCAAGACCCGCGTCGTCGTTGCACGCCATCGTGCACGCCCGCAGGAGGAGCGCGTGATCAAGGTGCTCAAGGGTGTTCGCGCTGACGAACCCGAGGTGCTCACGCTCAAGAAACTTGTCGGCGTCGCTCACATCCACACGCCACTAGCGTTCTTGGGTGACTACCGCGTGGTCGAGACCCAGGAAGATGTTCAGATCATCATGCCGCGCCACGCCGGCAAGACGCTGCTCGCGTTCCTGTCCAACGGGCCCAACGTGCTCGCGGAGAACGACGCGCGCTGTGTCGTCGAGCAGATCTGCGAGACGCTGCACGCACTCCACGCCAACGACATCGTTCACTGCGACCTCAAGCTCGAGAACATTCTCGTGACGCCCGGCGCCAAGCAGGCTCAAGTTATCGACTTTGGCGGTGCCTACGACGCTTCGCTGCCAAACGACCAGCAGCCGCAGCGCCGCATGGTCGGCACCCCCGGATACATTGCACCCGAGCGCGTCCTGTGCGTCGACGAGCCGCCCACGGCAGCCGCCGACCTCTTCAGCCTCGGCATTATCCTCTACCAGATCCTTGTGGGTCAGCACCCGTTCGCTGAGGCCCAGGCGGCTCGCCGACACCTCACGATTCAGGACTCGCTCAAGCTCGACCGTGAGCACATGCAACGCCGTTTGCGCGAGCGCAACGTGTCGCCGGAAGCACAGCAGCTCGTCGCGCAGCTCGTGGCCGCGGACCCGCGCAAGCGCGCTTCGCTGCGCCAGGTGCTCGGCCACGCCTGGTTCTCCAACCAGACCGCCTAGAGAAGCTATAGAAAGATCCTGCACAACTAGTAATTTGTAAGAATTCAGGGATCCAATTTGCTTTCACAACAAGCTTAGTGATTCGAAAGGTCGCCTGGCTCGTAATGGCATCTAAGGAGGCGGTGGATCTCTGTCTGCTCGTGAGCCGAGGCGATCGCGCCGCGGTCGAGGAGTGTCTGCGCGAGTCGCCGGGGCTTCTCCACCGCGTACGATGGGTAGGGATGGCGGTTACTTATTTCCTCTATCACACCCATTCTCAATGCAACAACAACTAGGAAAGTCAGGCGTCGGTCCGCTGCATCGCGCAGTCACCAAAGGAGATACTGAGATGGCCAGACTGCTGCTGGCGTTCGGCGCCGACGCAAATGCCCGCACAGCCTGGGGTTGGTACTCGCCTCTGCACCTCGCGTGCAAAGTCGGCGACGAGAAGATGATCTGGCTCCTACTGGACCACGGCGCGCAGTGGAAGGTCGTGGATAAGTACGAGAAGACTCCACTTCAGTGGGCAGTTAAGGCCGGCAAGGCCTCGGTCGCGTACCGCGTGGATCAGGTACATCGCTGGGAATTCGTGGTGCATATGAAAAGCCACTGCTCACGCCAGCGTAGCAACTCTATGCGCAGGCGAAGGCGAAAGCCATGGCAGCGCTGGACACAAAAGCCGCCGAGGAGAAGCTCACGCTGTCGTCCTTGTGTGTGTGAGACCTTCCATGGGTGAATGCACAGTCCAGATCCAGAATATGTTGAATCAATTGGTAGAGTAAGTGATCTACCCAAATCTGGGTGGGTTCGATATTTTGGGCTTTTGGGTGGCTAAACGAAGCATTCGATAATCCATCTCATCGTGCTGAACTCTTCGTGGACTACCAAAATGCACTCAAGAGACACCCTTTCTTCTCTTCATAAATAAGTGCCCTGTCTACGAGGGCTTCCACTGATTCCTGACAACTACTATCCAAGTGGGGATGATAATCTCCGTCTCCAACGGAACTCGAGGAGCTCAGAGTTGATGGTGTGTGGAGGATGGGAGGCCATTGAAGCTGCTGGAGCTGCTGACGCTGCCAAAGCTTCTTGCCAAGGACGTGCCACTCAGCAGAGCATGATTTGACGATGACGTTGTCATCATCGTCATCGCGTGCTTGCCGGATCGAGGCGCCGTGTTCGTCGTCATCATTGTGCTGCTGTTCGACCGGGACAGCATAGTAGCGGCGAGTGCATTCGAGTCAGTGATGGTGGCACCTGAAGTGGCACCAGCCAATTTGTCGATCTCGTACCGCTCGTAGATAGCCGTCTCCAAAAATTTGTCGACATACGCGTCGAACTCGTGGGTCGACGAAAACCACGACTTTATCTCCTGGCGCTTTGAGTGCTTCTTCCTGCCCTGTAGCTTCTTCGCGCGCTCGGCACTGAGCGTGTACAAGCGATCGTAAAAGTCGCGAAGACCAGCTACGAACGCTGCTGCACACTCTGCATCGTATACACAACGGTCGTCGTCACCGATAGGAACAGCAATGTTCCTCGATCTCGCCATCGAGCCTGTGGTGTAGTTGCTGTGCTGCGAGAAGCTCGACCGAATAGAATGCGACGACGAAACGCCCATACGAGTTGACGATGGCCGGTGGCGTGGAGGAGCTTGCGTTTTCTCCTGGGCCTTGCGGCGATGCTTGACAACTTTATCGAACCGTTCCATAAACTGCTTTCGCAGCTTGCGAGGGAACGACACGGCATTAAGACTTCCCTTCGCTGTCGAGAATGACGCAACGTCGTCCAGATTGAGCACGTTAACATACGCGGGGATGGTGCGTTCGTCCGTCGATGAAGTCTTCAAACGCTGGACACAGGTTTGCCACGTGTCAGCCATGGTACCGATGATAAACGGTGGTTCCTCTTCCATCCCAGGGGGTAAGTGATCCCCGTGGCGAGATCCACTGCTGCTTGCACTGGTAGCAGAACGTGTCGACGAAGGTGCTGAATTACGAGGTGATCCCCAACGCCACTCCGAAGTCAAACCCAACGTCATCTTGCTCTTTGGACGACCAACAAGCTGGGCTTGGACGTGGTGATTCAAAGAGTCCGCCAGGAACCGCCACGACGGGATTGGCAGGAACGGCAAGAACGTGTGCTGCCAATGGAACGGACGAAGCAACTTCAGCAAACACAACGTTACCTCCTTGATCAAAGGAAACGATGTGCCGACGATGACAAGTGAATTCTCGAGCAGCAGCGCACCGATGACCTTCAGTAGTAGCTTCGCTCCCAGAAGCTTGAGCGTTCGCAACACCGCATCCTCCCCGGACGGTACAGGACCATCGAAGAAATGGTCTTGTGACAAATACCAGTCTGCTCGGGGAATCTCGTGACGCCACGTCGCTGGCTTGTCTGCGATAGCCTTGAAAACTTTGAACTCCAGTCTTGAGTGGTGCTGGAGTTGAGAAAGCTGCAGGGCTGAGGCAGTCGAAATCGCGCGTGACGGTGCAGAGTCGTATCCGACGCAAAGCACGAAGCCACGGTCTTCGATAAACGTATGCGAGTTGATGTGGGCCACGTCGAAGCCCAACATCCCTCCGGACGATTTGTCATTGCCAGTGTACAGCACAGCAACTTGCTGAGGATCGAATGCATCGAGGAGTGTGCGAAGTGTCTTGAGATTCTGGTGACGGAATGCAGAGATCTCATTCTTGCCCGAGATATAGTTATCCTTGGATATTCTCCACGCGTTGAAGATCCACCACAAACGCTCTGATTGGACATCATCGAAGTCGTAGATCCCGATCGCCGCACTGCTGCTTGTACCGTTCGTGTTCGTGAAATCATCATCGAATGAAGAAGACGTCCACAAGTGAACATCCTTCAAATCAACCACTCGCACAGGTGCAGACGATGCCACAGCAGCGCCACCCGTGTTCTCATTAACTGGAGATAGAAAATCGTTCGAGATAGTTCGAGCACGTTCTCCTCGAGGGGTGTTTGGCTGCGGAGCCGAGCGCGATCGCTCACGCGACCTTGCCGAGTCGTTTTCTGGTCCTCCGCTTCCTGGACTCCTCATACTTGCAACGGCCGACGAGTCGTTTGACGCCACGTACGATCCAGACTTTGCTCCCTGCGAAGTTGGAGGGGTTCGATCACTCAAGGATGCCAGCCCAGTGCGAGGGGTAGCTCCACCACTGAGGGCCGTGCCACGACCACTTGCTGACACAAACGACAGTGACAGATCGTGAAACGACGACGTCGTTGCCTGAGTGCTTCCCGACGAAGCAAGCAACTCGGAGATCGAGGACATCGACTGGTTCTTTTTGTGGCCTTTGCGCTTCGTGCCCGACGCATTCACAAGGGAAGCTGATGGAAGCACTCCGGGCAAACTGTTGGACGAGAAGGAAGCCCGTGAAGTGGGCTGCACAGCGATATCTTGGCTGTTGGGTTTGGCAAAGGAGCTTGTGGCCGAATACGCGGTCGGCCCGGGAATCGAATACAGCGGGATCTGTCGCACAATGGATTGGTGCTGCTGCTGTGATCGGAATGAGCGCAGCTGGTGAGCAATTCCGTTCAAGCACATCCTTGCACTGATAAGCTCATCCATGTGGAGAACGAGCAAATCTTCGACATACTCAGGAACGCGGTGAAATTGCTGGAGCTGACACGCTGTTGTGATCAATTGAAGGGTCATCGCCTCGAGTCGAAGGATGAAACTTTCGCGAAAGTTGAGGATCGGCACCAGCGAGAACGTGGAGCTGTCACCGCCCAGCGAGGGGCCATGCAGACCACCAGATCGCGCCACTTGCTGAATGGAGTGGCGATTCCGCGGGTCATACTCGAAGGCCACACGCCGGAAGTACACGGCTTTCATTACCTTGACAGCTTCTTCCCAGAAAGACGCAGCTTCTTTGACTGGCCGTTCGCTTTTGTACGGAGCGAGGCGTTCCAGCCACGTCCAAGTCTGTGAGCAGAAGACCAAGGTTCGAAAGTACGACCAAGGCTCCGCCAATTGCTCCGACAAGTTAAGCGCTCGCCGCAGGAGGCGTTGACAATCCTGCAGGGTCTTTCGCACTCGTTCAATCGAGGTATCCTCACGCTCTTCCTCGTCGTTTGGATCGCTGTGTAGTTCGCCAACTCCACTCTCTCTCTTCGCTAGAAAAGTTGCGCTTCGACGAGGCACGGCAGCGCAAACGCCGAGGACCTTGATAAGGTGGTCATCGCTCTCGTTGCTGCCCAACGCGAAGAACGAGCGGTCGATCGGTGCAAGCTGGCACTGAATGACTCCGAGCAAAGCCTTAAGCTGGTGGTGGCCATCGTCCAGCCCCTCAAATAGATCATATGCCGACCAAAACGCTTGCACACCCATCTCCAAGCACTTCTCAGCACTGTCAACAGCAGCGCTAAACTCAACCAGCCGATCTTCGAGCTGCTGGCGTTCCTCCTTGCTCAACGCGTACACAGATGAAGCGAAGGCCTTCACAGTCTCTTCCACTGGCGTTATAGAGTTCGATTGTTGCTCATGCAATTGATTGGCCGATGCAGTCTTCTCCGGGAACAACCGCTGCTCGTGTTGTCGACGTAGCAACTCGACCAATATGCGGCCATCAAACATGTGCATCTTTGCGTTCGTTCGGACACTCTCCCGCTCATTCTTGATATGAGCCAGTGACAGCCACGTGTAGGCGTGGCGAAGCTCTCCAAGGTGGAAGTACAGCTTCGCACGACAAAGGATGTAGCGCACAGTCATAACCATGTCGAAACAGAACCGAGACTCACTGCCCATGCCTCCCATGCTTCTACCTCCGCTGCTACTCCCGCCTCCGGCACCACTGCTACTGCCAAATCCACCGCTGCTGTTGTTGTTCGCACTTCCGAAGACACCACCAAGAGTACTCTGCAAGAGCCTGTCACAGAAGAAGTTGGCTTCTTGATCCAACAAATGGAGCATGTACCTCGTCGTATCCAGCACGCGCAGCTGAAGGCTGTCTTCAGCGAGAAGCATCCGCAACTGGGTTCGCTTCCCACGAGGCAGCCTCACGCTGTAGTTGAGCATATACTCGAGAACACGCATTGCCTCGATAAATCGTCCACTTGCTCGATACAGATCCCGCAGTAGCAAGTGCAACGTGATATCATGGTTCAACCACAGATCCATCTCACTCGTGTTTCCTCGACCGCCAGAGTAGATAAACGAGCCATTCGATGAAGCCGAACTCGACGCTGTCAAGACTGTACCACTCCGACTCGAGGTCGACAACGAGTCACTACCGGAATGGCTTCCCGCCAGCGACGAGAGAAAGAAAGGAGGCAGCAGGCTCGTCTGGTCGCGCAGAAAGTGAAATGCTGACGTCAAAAACTCCTCTGCGCGAGAAAACTTGCCTTCGCGTAGCCACATGTTTGTCAGCGTCTGCGTCAGGAACACGTACTCGTTGGCATTGCCTTGGCGCAAGCACGATGTAGCCACTTTCTCGTGGAGAGGAAGCGCTCGCTTGATGTCGTCGGCTTGGGTCGTGAGTGTACACATCAGTCGATCCACACGCTCGTGGTTCCTGCCCTGGTTCAGCAACGTGTACACATCGGTCGCGGCCTCCAGACACAGAATCCCGTATCGGTACTTGTGGTTCTTCACGAGAACGTTACCAAGGCTTTCCAGAATCTCGCGGCCGAGGTCGGAGATCAGCCCGTCGTTTGCAAACACGCTAGAGACCGGTTCGCGTGGCTGCACTTCACCGCCATCCGTTGTGGGGAGAAGGTCCTCGAGTCTCTTCGATGTCACCCATTCTAAGATTCGCAGAGCTTCATACACTAGACTTTCTGCCATCTTCAAGTGAGTATGCGGGTTCCCACCGGAGATCGCTGCTGCAGCTGCCGCGTAGATACTGCTCATAACCGCTGCACATCGCGCTTTCACGAGCGGCTCCTTGAACATGTCGATTGACTTGTAGAGTCGTTCCTCGAGAAGACGCCGACGGCCATAACTCGAGGGGCGAAGCAACGCATTGATGGTGATCTCTTTGTCGTCCATCACAGTACTCATCTCTGATGAGTACACGTGACTGATCTCGTGAAAAGAAGTCGGCGCATCATCATCTTCGAACTCAAACAGCTCCACCAGCTCTGGAATCATGGTCTCTGCAAGCGCGCTGCGACTGCTATAGACAGTCTGGATGTCACAGACAGCTAAGGCGAGGAGGCACAACGGGTCCGTCGACGTGCAAAACTTTGATGGCGCGGCTGAGGACGTCTGCTCTCCTTCTCGCGTGGTCTGGTTAGCGTCGGCCTCCGACTGCAGAGCAGTGAGCAGAGATCCATAGTGCTGCAGAATCTCGTTCGCGATGATCGGCGCCGATTGGCCTGCGATAGGTTCACCGCCCACCGTGGCATCGAAGTGAGGATACTGATTACAGACCTGCCATGAGTAGCTCAGGTCACCGGTGGCGAGCCCCACCAAGTGGTGGCACACGAAGCGAAGCTCGATCAGAGCGATCAGGTGGCGATATGTCGGAAATGCGTCCACGCAGATGGTCAAGATCGTCTGGAACTGCCGCATCCAGAATGCCGTCGCGTTATTCCCCCTTCCAGCCGCACCCACACTGCCAGTAGATGACGGCGGCGACATCATACCGGATGCTGGAACTGGACCGTACATTCTCGCTGCTTCTTGCAACACCTCCATAACGACGCCAGCAATGTACATGAGATCGTGCTGAGGTAGTTTGGACGACCAGTGCTCGTCCGCGATACCCGCAGTCGCGAGCTTTTCGAAAAAGACTCGTATCAGTTCGCGGTTGGACTTGTCCTCGCCGTAGAAGCGATAGACCGAGATCTGCTTAAAGCACTTGTCGACAAAGCGCTTGCCAAAGGGCAGCGACACGAGCGTGCGGAACTGGTGGTTCTTTTGTTGGCGTGGGTTCGGCGTGTTGGCTTGCTCCTCAGTCATGAGCGCGTCCACGTCGTTGCACTTGGAGCGCACGACGTTGGCGAGCCACTGCTCGAGTTTGTTGTCCGAGAAGAGCGGGAACATGGCGGCTGTGGTCGCTTCTCGCTCGAGGTTACTGAACGTCACGCAGGGCTTGGGATACCGTTCTATCCTGACGGAGTAGGAAGACGAGCAGGCCACGTCGAGCAGTCGGTACTTGTCCACGAGCGAGTACTCGGTCGTGCCGGGCAGCGACGAGAGGCTGGAGCGCAGCGCTGTCTCCATGACACCGTCCACGCTCGTCGACGTGTGGATGTCGCTGCGTCTCCGCTTGAAGAGCGGCTCCTCGATGGACGGACGCGGCATCTTGCCCCGTGCGAGGTCCTCGTCGTCGTCCACGAACTCGTCGCCGGCCATCATGTCGTGGAAGCCTCTCAGGAAGATGTTGAAGTTGTCGGCGCGCCGTCGACTCGAGTCCACGACGCTGCTGCCGCCGGGCTTGAGGTCGTCGGCGTCGTCCTCGGGAGCCTCGGCGAAGCCGAACTCCACGTCCCAGTCTTCGTCTTCCTCGTCCTCCTCCTCCCCGTCCTCGTCGTCGTCATCTCCGTCTTCCTCGACCTGCTTGACCTCGTCATTCTCCTCGTCCTCTT
The DNA here is from genome assembly GCA_023091665.1 of Pythium myriotylum. Taxonomy (NCBI): domain Eukaryota; phylum Oomycota; class Peronosporomycetes; order Pythiales; family Pythiaceae; genus Pythium; species Pythium myriotylum. Next base: position 525,362 of record JALJCQ010000022.1, on the reverse strand, counting down.
CCTCGTTCTCAAAGCCCGGTATCCGGTGGTCGCCGTCGTGCTGTGTGGTCTCGTTGGTGCGTGGCACGAGGTCTTGAAAGCCCTCGCCGTCGTCGTCTTCTTCGTCCGGGATGACGAGCTCGTCGCGGCTCGAGAGCCCGAGCGTCGAGGCGGATCGGCGCGCGTCCTCGGCGCCGTCGTGGCTGCTGCCTCGCCGTCGACTGCTGCGGCGCGCGGCGCGGTCGTCGTGGAGCGTCGTGTCGAAGCTGCGCTGTCTCTGCCACGAGCGCCGCGCGAGCGACGGCCGGTGGAAGAGCGACGCCGAGCGCGCGAAGCCCAGCGGCGCGGCGCGCACAAAGTCCTCGCTCCAGTCCTCCAGGTCGTCGCCGGCGGCCGCGGCGATGCCCACGACCACGTGGTCGGGCGTCGGCGCCTGCAGCACGAGCGCCTCGGCCTGCGCCGTGATCGTGCGCGGGCGCTTGGCGGCCGTCGGCGCCGCGAGCATCGACTGCGAGACGGTCGGCGCCGACGTCGGCGGCATGTTCGGGTGGTGGTGGTGGTGGTGGGACGTCCGGCGCATGGGAGAACGGTTCTGCCGCGCGGAACAAAAAGCCATGCGCGGACGACGCGAGAACACTCTCCGAGCGAGGCGCAGGCGAGCCGACCCCGACAGGGGGATCACACGCCGCGGAACTGCTTTTTTGCGTTGGACCCACCGCCGCCAAGTCGAACGCCTTCGCACATCGCTTGCACCCAAAAAACGCCGCCAATGAAAATTTCAGAGCCCTAGCCGCAGTAGCAACTCGGACATCTTGAATGGACAAAGTCAGTAGATGAGCGCGAGCGAGTGTCGCACTGAGGCCCGAAAACATACTGGAAGAACAGCGACGCCAGGTGTCAAATCCATGCAGAGCCGGGGCGATCGCTGAACTCCTCAAGTGTTGGTCAATTTTTAGACCGACTCGCGCAAAACGGAGTTTTTCGTCGTATGTACTAATGTGTTCTTGCTACTAAGTGGAGAAGTGGCGGATGAGTGAGGCGAGGCGGAGAATAAAATGTTGATGGATCCTCCGAGCGAGGCGGCGGAAGCGATGGGCACGGCGCGGGAGCTCCGCGATGATCGACTCGGGCGAGTCGCCGCCATCCGTCGCGTGCCGTCGGGATCGGCGTCTTGCCTCGCGTCAGGTTTCGTGTACACTCACGAAACCAACATGCAGCACACAAAATGAGGAGAGCTGCTCACTAGCACAATAAAAGATCCCACGCTCCGCGTGATGATGCGAAAGAGTTCTGGAGGAGGAGTGGCTCCTTCCCGTGGAAACGCCTACGAGAAGGACGAAATGGAACACAAATCCCGCGCGATTTGAAAAATTTGTTCAGCGGAAGCCTTCGTGACCACTGATCTTGCGAATCGATTCGAATCGGCCTTCCCCACCAATGACCTGAGAGCGGCCTCCTCTCCTCCGAATGAATCCGTTTAAAAATAAGTAACCAACACAAAACGATCCGGAGAGAATGGTTCTTGTCAGCACCAGAACCGTCTTGCGCCGCCCATCAAGGCGCGCATCATGTCCAAGGGCAGTTGCTGGCCGGGGCTGTGACTGTTGACCAAAAATTCGGCGACGTTGCCTTGTCCTTCGTACTTAGCCGGGAACTACGTACTACCGTAAGTAACGTATAAAGTGCGACTCCTCCATCTGATTCACCCTGTGTCGGATTGACCAAAATTGATCCCGCCAATCCGATCACTCGAAACTTAATTTCCACCAATCATACTGCCAAACGTCAGCATTTTCTTGCGGTTTCGCTTCGACATGCTGACGCGTGGGATGACATCAGCCGACTCGGCGAGAAGCCCTCAAAGCGACGCTCGCTGCGTGAACCCTCCGCCCGCCCCGACGCCCCCGACCGACCCATCGCCATGACCGACAGGGCGCCCTCCGACGTCAAGATCCTCGTCAAGAACGTCTACGCGCCGGCCGAGTCGCAGCAGTTCGTCGTCGTCGACTCGCTGCCCGTGCGCGCGCTCAAGGACATGCTCGCGGCCGCGCTGCCCGGCAACCCGGCGCCCAAGCACCAGAAGCTCATCTTCGGCGGCAAGATCTGCGACGACGACCTCACGCTCGCGCGCGTGCTCGCGGGCCAGAGCGCGCAGCAGGACGCGGCCCTCGAGGACGCCGCGCCCTTCGTCTTCCATCTCATGGTGAGCTCGGCCGTCCCGCGCAGCCGCCCACCGACGCCCGAGGCAAATGCGCGACCGACGCCAGCGCCTGCTCCGACGCCAGCGACTCCTGTGGCGGCGGCTGCGCCGACACCCGCGCCTGCGCCGACTGCCGCAACGCTGCCACAGCCTCCGGCCGCTGCCGCTTCTCCGTTTGCGGCGTTCCCAGCGCCTCCCGCCGCGAGTGCCACGCCGGCGTCGCCGCTTGACCACCACCACCAGCTCTTCCAGCAAGCATATCTCATGCAGCAGCAAGCGATGATTCTGTCGCAGATCCAATACTTACAGCAACTGCACGCCCACCACGCAGCTTCGGCTCACGCAACGCCCGGTGCCCATGACGCTCAGCCGCAGGCTCAAGCCCATGGGATGTTCCCGCCATTCGGCCACTTTGGCCACCACTACGCGCACATGTACGGCATGCCCCACCCTGCTGCCTATGGAGTCAACCCTGCTGCCCACGCAGCCCATGTGGGAGGGATCCCAGCGCCAAATGTTCCTGGCGCTCAGGTTCCTGCTGCACCGGCTGCCGAGGCGGCGGCGGCAGTACCTCGTGAGCGCGGCCCGATCGTGCAGGCGTTCCGTGAGATCCTTCCTCTCTTCGACATCCGACTTGCCTTGAAGATGTCGTTCATGCTCTTCATCATTGGTCAGGACACACCCACGGATCGGCTGATTGTGCTCGCACTCATGTCCTTCGGCGCCTACCTGTACGTGTCTTCTGGTTGTGGAAGTGATGTTTGAATGTGGTGCTCACTATGACTTTTTCTCTCGTGTAGACATATCACCGGTATCGTGGCCAAGGTTTTCGAAATTCTGAAGCGTTCTCGCGGTACTCAAGGAGACGATGCGAACGCTGCGCAGAACCCGAACGACCCTAACGGCAATCCGGTCCCCAACGCCCAAGACCGACTTGGTTCCGTGGCTCAGTACCTGCGCATTTCATCGGATCGCGGTTTCCTTCACGACGTGCGCTACTTTTTCACGGGGCTTTTACTGTCTCTTGTCCCTGCGTGGCATCCTCAACCGCTGAATGTAGACCCAGCGGCTCCTGCTCGACCAGAGCCGATCATCGCCGATGCAGGCGCAGAGATTCCCATGCAAGGTATTTAGAAGACTGTAAATGAACGATTGCTGTTTGTGTGATTATTAGGCTTTGTTGACTCTTCAGAGTCTCTTCTGAACCTGGAGCTCAGGTCTCGTTTGAGGAAAGCTCTTCCGGATCGCGTCCATAAGCTTTTGTTTGGACAGACTAACACGTCTGTTATCTGACGGCAACGAGACCCCTGGCATCGTCTCGTCCGATCGCTCGGCGTCATTTAGCGACTGATCCATTTCCATTGCGTGAGAAAGGCGTCGTCGTGGAGAGCATGGGAGTTCCTCGACGAGGCCAGTCTGCTCATCCTCGTCAACCTCAGGTCTTTCCTCTTGAGCTTGCTGCATTTGCGGACTAGTCCTCTCCCATACTTGAACAAGAGGCACACAGAGTGGAACGGGTGCGCGAGTCGCGATCTCGATGCATTTCACCACAGCCTCGTTTGGTGTCAGCTGAGGACATGCTGGGTTTGATCGGCAGTACGCACTTGAACATGGATCTGTGGTCGGATTGCTATCTCGGCCACAGCCTTTGGTCATCATGTGGAAATACGCACACACGAGCCTTCTCGCATATTCGTAGTCGTCATGGTCTCTTCCAGTCGCTTGACGACCCATCCGTTCTCTTGGAGAAGCCGTGGAGCTGACCGGCAGCGCAGCGATTCCAACTCAAGCTCACCTAGCTATATTTACGCGGGACCCATCAAATATCATTCCATTTCAACGCATAATGCTCGCATTACTTCCATCAACTACTGCGCATGCTCGGCATGCAGCCGCTGCGCTGTCTGTGCCCACTTGTCCATCGTCTCGAGCGCCTTGCCGGACTTGAGGACGGCTAGAGCCTTCTCATACCCACTCTTGATGCTATCGGCGAGACCGTAGACGTAGAGGCCGGCGCCAGCGTTGTACGCGATCGTGCGGCCGATGGCGTTGTCGCAGGCGTCTCCGCCCGAGAAGATCTTGCGCAGGATCGCGGCGTTCTCGGCGGCGTCGCCACCCTTGAGATCGATGAGCTTGCTCTCTGGGATGCCCACTTCTTGAGGTGTGAGCGTGTACCGCCGCAGCGGTTCGCCGAGCTTGACTTCGACGATCTCGGCCGTGCCGATCGAGTTGAGCTCGTCGAGGCCGGCACAGTGGACCACGAGGCCGTGCTCGACGCCGAGCGACTGGTACACGTAGCCAAAGACCTCAAGGAGGTCGGGCGTGTAGACGCCGATGACGATGCGCGAGCACCGCGCCGGGTTGAGCAGCGGTCCGAGCACGTTGAAGACCGAGCGGATGCGGATGGCCTTGCGCACGGGCGCGACGTAGCGCATGGCCGGGTGGAAGTGCGGCGCGTACATGAAGGCGATGTTGGCGTCCTCGATGCACGGCGCGATGGCCGACGGCAGCAGCATGGGCACGCCCAGTTCTTCCAGCACATCCGCCGAGCCAGATCTGCATGATCCCAGTAATCTCGATGAGAACATGGAGCATACAAGAAATCGCACTTAAGAGAACGCACCGACTAGAAACCGAGCGGTTGCCGTGCTTGGCGACGAGCGCGCCGCATGCGGCGCTCAGCACGGCGGCGGCGGTCGAGAGGTTGACGGTGTTGGCGCCGTCGCCGCCCGTGCCGACGATGTCCAGCGTCGGTCGCTGCGACTGAAGAACACATTAAATATTAATACGTTGATTCGTTGGTGCGTTGGTTTGTTGGTCGGTTGGACGTACCTTGACGACGACCGGGATGGCATGTTGGCGCATGTACTTGGCGAAGGCCGCGACCTCCTGCGGCGACTCGCCCTTGGCCGCGAGCAGCGAGAGCAGCACGCCAACGCCCACGGGGTTCTTCTCCGACTCCTCGGAGGCGATCTGCTGGATGGCGAAGGCCGCCTCTTCCTCCGTGAGGTCCTCGCGGCGCACGAGCTTGTCGAGCAGGTCTTTGATCTGCATTTTTGATCTCTGCGCGGAACGGTTCTGGCCCTTTCGAGACACCACGCGTTCACCAAGAAAACACAAGAACGTTCCCACGGGGTAACGTTGAATGCGCGAACTGACGCAAACAGGTGTTCGGGAACGTAACCGTGTCCGACCAAGGATCAGTATACGGATTTTGTTGAGATTACACTAAAGAGAGGTGGCACTAGTTCTGACTATCTTCGGCACCGCCATCGCTATCTTCGGCCTGGAGCAATGACACCCGATGCTTGGTGCGCATTGTCACGGCCCGGACGAGCGTCTGGATCAAGGAGAAAGCCTCAGATACGAGGCTTCTGCAAGGTATGAGCAGCTCCGGCTCAGCCAGCTCCCGAGCACGCGCGAATCGCCAGGCGGGCAAGGACATTGCCGGAGTGAGCCGCGTGCTGGATTCTGGCGATCTCGAGCGAATCAAGGTATGCGATCGATTGCTGAGCTGGATTGAAGCGCTCGAACGCGCAGAGCTGACGTGCTTTCATTCTGGTAGAATGAGTCTGTGATCCTGACCGACGAGGAGATGCTGCAGCGAAAGCGGGACCAGGAAAGACAGACAAAGGCGACGCGCCACGAAGCCGAGGAGAGGAAGCGCCGCATGCTTGAGAAGGAGATTGAAGTGCGAGCGCGGCGCGAGAAGACGGCCATGGAGATGGAGCTTGATGCAGAACGCAAGGCGCTTTTGACGAACGATGATATCCTCCGCAACCAACAGCTCGTCTCCATGCGCAAAATCAACTCGCTCGCGCTCCAGGCGAATGGCTACATGACCTGCGATGCACTGAAAGCCCACCAAAAAGAGCGAGCAGACGTCGAGGCCAAGTACGATCGACTGCACGACCAAATCATGGACAAAGAGCGAGTCGATGAACTCAGGCAACGCAAAGAGGATGAAGCAGCGGCGCACGCGAAGCGAATCGAGGCGAGGCAGATGCTCGAGAAACAGATTGCCGACAGGCAAAAGAAGAAGATGTACGAGGAAGAAGCAAAAGCAGTCGAAGCCCAGAAGATCCTGAACACCTACAAGCAATACGAGCAAGAAGAACAGCAGAAAATCGTACGCCATCGCGAGCAAGTCAAAGAAACCATCAAGCTCGTCGCTGAGACCAACGAGCGCATTCACGAGATGAAGGAGCAGGCGAAGCTTCGCGAAAAACAGGAGGAGATGGTTGCCGCCGCGTATCTCCGCAAGAAGGCTGCTGAAGAAGAGGCAAAGGTACAAGAGGAGATGCGGATCCGAAAGGCAAAGGAGCTTCGTGTGGCCAAGCTGCGTGCCCAGCAGGAGAAAGCCCAGGACAAGCGAGCCGCACAAGACGAGTTCCGGGCCAAGAAAGCATGGGAAGCAGCTGAGATGAACACACGTCTCAAAGAGCAGCGCGAGAAAGAGGCTCGCGCGAAGCTGATGCACACGATCGACGACGACAGGAAGCGACAAGAGGCTTTCCGCGCAGAGCAGCAGCACCAGCTCAAGCAAATGGAGACGCATCTGGATTTCCTCACCAGGCAGCGAACAGAAGAAGAACACCACCGACAGCAGGCCAAATTGGAAGCGGCGCGCGAGCGTGAGCGAGAGCACGGTTCCAAGCTGCTCGAGCAGATTGGCCAGAACAAGCAGCTCCGAGCCAAGGCGAAACTCTTCGAGCAGAACGACGCCAAATACGGGAAGAAGAAGGCCATGAAGGAGGCCATCATCGCTGACAAGTACCGACGAGAGACGCTGGCGGCTCTCGAGAAACGCGGTGTCGCGGAGGAGTACTTACGTGAGCTCAAGCGCATGGATATCAATGAATCAAATGCCTAATTTTGCTTAGAGCGAGATTGCTCCCATCGGCCGAGTGATCGCGACGCGGCTTTCCACGAGGACAATGGGTGTGGAAGGCCCTGGAGTCACATAGCGAGCAAGAGTCGTAGAACTGTCCACACTGGATACAGTAGCTCTCGGTTTGGCAGGTCCGGATTGTGAAGCCATCAGTTTCACGGATGAGCATCCAAGTCGATCTCAGCGTCAGTCCAGCTGGACAGTTGAAGAGTCAGTCCACACCTCCCAACTGGCGAATTCTGGATGTTATCACAGTAGGCATCACCACTTGTCGATATATAGAATCCTTGAACCACTTGGATAACGATTTTTCAACCCCTCCTGATTCGGAAGGATTTGCTCGCGCGATTGACTTGCGCTCCTCTACCGGCGATCATTCGCTCCAGATCCATCTGGCGGAACCATTTTCTTGAGTAGGTTCCGTTGGCGCCTCTACCAACGCCAACAAACCAACGCAAATCCAACGTTGGAGGCGGAGTCCAGCTGGACGATGGCAAGTCAACCACCTGATTGCTCCACCTCATGCTGTCTTCCTCCGCCTGCTGACGACCGAATGCGATCCAGTCCGATCCGATCCGGTCTCCTCATTCTGCCATTCCCCACGAGCCACACACAGCATGAAGCTCGCGCCGCTGCTCGCGCTCGCGGCCTCGCTCGCCGCCGCGCAGTCCTTCGACTTTGAGGACCGCGAGGCCATGCTCAAGTCCACCGTCTTCATGCCCGCGCGCGTCGACGCTGGGCCCGCCACGACCGGCACCGCGCTCGCCGTGCCCTCCACGGCCAACGGCAACTCGGTCAGCTTCACCACGGCCTCGGACGGTGCTAAGCAAAGCGCGCCCATCACCATGGGCACCATCACGGGCACCTACGACCCGGCCTCGGTCGTGCCCGGCTCAGACTCATCGACGGCGTCTGTGGCGAATCCGGCAGCGCAGGTCGCGCCTCCCCCAGCCCCGGCGACGGCATCGTCATCGACGTCGCTCGCCTCGGGCAACTCGAACCCAGCGGCGCAGAACACCCCGTCGGCTGCTGCACCGGCCCCAACGACGCCAGCTCCGGTCCCGACGACTGCCAAGCCCGTGACACCGGCTCCGACCCCAGCACCGACCACAGCAAAGCCCGTGACCCCGGCTCCGACGCCGGCGCCGACCACAACCAAGCCTGTGACTCCAGCCCCGACGCCGGCCCCGACGGCTACACCTTCGGCGACCCCGGTGGTGACGACCGTCAAGCCTTCGGCCGGAGCAGGCCCCACACCTGCGCCGACAACTGCGAAGCCAGTGATCCCGGCCCCGACGCCTGCAAAGCCGGCCAACCCTGCTTCCCAGAATGCCCCTGCTCCTACAACTGTGAACCCGACCTCCGGGGCGGGAACACCGCCTGCGCCGAAGCCCACTCCTGCCCCAACGACAGCCAAGCCAGTCACCCCGGCACCAATAACGGCCAAGCCGGTGACTCCCGCCCCGACGACAGTCAAGCCTGTAGCTCCCGCACCAGCACCGCCCTCTGGTGCCACCCAGAGCGCTCCCGCTCCCGTCCCAACACCAGCCAAACCAACCTCAAGCACTGGCAGATCGCCTCCCGCGCCGAAGCCAACGACCCCGGTGCCGACCCCAACGACTGCCAAGCCTGTCACCCCAAAGCCGACGACCACACCTGCCCCAGCCCCTACTCCAACCACTGCCAAACCTGTCACGCCGAAGCCTACCACACCCGCTCCGGCCCCGACAACGGCAAAGCCAGTGACCCCGGCCCCGGTCTCAGGTGCTACACCAACGCCGACAAACCCAGCCTCGCAGAACGCCCCTGCACCAACGACTGCCAAGCCAGTGTCGGGTGGTGCAGGGTCGCCGCCAGCGACCCCGAAGCCGACTCCGGCGGTGACCAAGCCCACAACTCCAGCACCAACCCCGACGACCGTTAAGCCAGTCACTCCGGCCCCTACTCCGGCGACGCCAAAGCCAACCCCGGCGCCGACGCCAACTACGGCGAAGCCTGTCACACCTGCTCCAACCACGGCAAAGCCTGTCACCCCGGCGCCCACGACAGCCAAACCGGTGACACCAGCCCCCACCCCGAACCCGGCTGCTCAGGTTGTTCCTGTTCCCACCACAGTTAAGCCGACCTCGGGTGCTGGCACGCCGCCGGCGACACCGGCCGTCACCCCTGCACCGACAACGACCAAGCCTGTGACGCCTGCGCCGACGCCGGCCCCAACGCCAGCACCAACAACGGCCAAGCCTGTGACGCCAGCCCCGACGCCAGCGCCGACCACGGCGAAGCCCGTGACCCCTGCGCCGACTCCGGCACCCACGACAGCCAACCCAGTCACGCCTGCTCCGGTGTCAGCGTCGACTCCGAGCCCAGCAGCTCAGGTCGCTCCCCCACCGACCCCGGCCAAGCCTATGTCGAGCGGAGACGGATCGCCGCCTGCTGCGACCACGGCGGTCCCAGTCACACCCAAGCCAGGCATGGCGAGCGGCACCTTAGCCACGCAGGTAGCGTCGCCGGCAGCGCCCACGCCAGCCACTAACGAGACGCCCGTCATGACGGACGCCGCGCCGACGGCCAACACGGGCCCGACGCAGAACTAAGTGTACACGAGTGTCGTATTGTAGTAAACGTTCCCTCCACCGCCTTCTCGCGAGCGAGAGGGCACGTCCGAAAGCGAAAGTGTAGTGTCAGTTGTCGTATGATGTGGCGAAGAGAAATGCAAGAGGCCACTTTCTTTGAGAGAACGACTTGACGGATGAGGGAAGGACGTGGAACAAAGAGACGCTGACGTCATCTGACTCAAGACCCCTCGTCCGAGAATGCGTCGATCGTGCGTCTTCTTCTATTCCACCAAGGCATCGCCGCCGACCTCGTTACTCACGAGAAGGCTTCTCGCCGCATGGAGACGTGTCGCGCCGCGTGGTCTCCTCAATGCATAGGATGCGAGTGAAGCCATTTGGGGCGAGGTTACGCTTTGGGGGGGGGGGGGGGGGTTATGACGCAATTGGGAGATTCGCATCGCATCATCGCAAGATTCAACCTGGGACGATCCACTTCAACTCTCCCTCTCATTGGTCCACGCCCCCTCGCGACCCCTTCCCCTTCTTATCTTCCTTCCCTCCCCCAACAATCTGATTGACTATTCGTGTTGCAAGTGCAGCTTTTCTCGCAATTAGGGCTAGGGTCGTCCGCCCTTGCCGAAAATACAGCGGACGAACCCCAGATCCTCAGTTACACACCGTACCCTGACCATCACTCTCGTTGCCGTTGGGGGTTCTCGCTCATCTTCATGCCTCCCCCAGAATCCAATCGGCCACCGAACGGCAACTTGCCCTTGCGCCGACCATGATGCAGGCGCGCCGCTCGCTCGCCGTGCTGCTCAGCGCCGCGGGCGCCAGCGTCAGCGCCGGCGCGGGGCTCCTCTACCTCGGCGACGACCCGCTCAAGCCCTCGCCCGCGCCCCAATCGACCGCCAAGAGCCTCGACGCGACGGACGCCGCCAGCGACCACGAGCGACCCGCGACCACGGGGCGTCGCCGCCCGCGCCGCGCGACGACCAAGAAAGAGCTCGGCTGGGAGCAGAGCCTCGCGCGCGACCTCGCGTGCTGGATCTCGTCGGCCAGCGTCTACACAGCGACGCAAGTCTTCTACGCCGCGGCGCCGGCCGCCGGCGACCTGCTGCGCGTCCAGCCACCGACATCGGCGCACAACAAATCGCCGCGGATGCTCTCGTCGTTGTCGCCTTCGTCTTCGGCGTCGTCGTCCTCGTCGGGGATCTACCACGCGCTGCTCGGCTGGATGCACGAGCTGGACCCGCAGGCGCCCGGCTGGAACGCCGACCAAGTGCTCCAGAGCTCGAGCTTCGCGATGCTGCTCGGCGGTCTCGCGGGCGTCGGCGCGCTGCGCCAGGACCTCGAGCTTGAGATGGTGCGTGCTGTCGGCACGCTCGCGACCCACACACAGTGCGCCGCCGCGCTCGCGCAACGTGCCACGCGGTACGGCCACAGCGCGCTGCTCACGCTCGCGCAGCACCACGACCAGGACCCGCGTGTGGGTCGCGCGCTGCACGCACTCGTGAATGATGACACGGCGCTCAGCTTTGGCGCGGCTAACTTGCTCTCACTTGTCACGCTTGCTGTGGCTGACGATGTGCCGGACGAGTACCTCGAGTTCTCACTATGGGCTCTAGCTCGCGCCGCGCGTGGCGAGACCCACAAATGGCGCAAGACGCTCTTTGGCGAGGACGCCAAGACCCGTCGGAAGCTCGTGGGTAACGAGCGGCTCTGGCTTGCGCTCGCGTCAGTGGATGCGTCGCGCACTCTTGATGTCCAGCGCCAGGCAGCCAGGCTGCTGGGAGAACTCACACAGGACACGACGCTCGCAGCGCCAAGGCTCAAGAAGCACCATGGTGTGATGGGGACAGTCGTTCAGTGGATTGGCTCACGAGACACGGCTCTCGCCTCCGCGGCATTGCAGACTGTGGTGAACGTCGCGACCGACAAGAGTCTACGCCAGCAGCTTGTTGCGCTTGAGGCGCTCGACGTCATCCGCGCGCGCGTGCTTGACGAATCCAAGCGAAGCCCCGAGCTTACGGCGTACTTGCTACGCGCAGTGAGGAGCCTCGCGCAGATGCCGAGAAATGACAGCGAGACGTACCTGCTTGACCGCGACGCACTGTCGTTTGTGAGCGATGACGATGACGAGGAACACCCGCTCCATCACGACGACCTCATGCACCCGAGGGCTGCACAGACACACCAGTACGTCGACGGCTGGATTGAGCTCTTCACGACGTTCCTTCGCAGCGACAATGACTCGGTCCGCAGCGAGGCTGCCATGTGTCTCGAGCAACTCTCGACCGTCGGCACCCACCAGGACCAGGGCATCCAGGAATGGCTCATCGCGGTGCTGGACGGCGTGCTGCAGCAGGTGCCGCCGTCGATCGCCGCCAGTTCGACGAGTGTCCGAGTTGCCAGGTCTCGCACGCGCCCCATGGTCGGCCAAAAGGCTGGATCGGATGAATACGCAGCGTCCCATGCCAAGGCTCTCCGTGCGCTCGCGTTCGTTGCCGGCCGCAAGGAGTGCCAAGAAGAACTCACGCGTCGTGGTGGTGTGCCGCTGCTCAAGCGGCTCCTGGCATCAAGTAACACGGAAGTCCAACGAGAGACCGCACGCGTACTCGCGAATCTCTTTACATGTGACTCAATGGCGGCCGAGGTGGCCGAGTTCGCGAGCAACGACGAACAATTGACGAAGACGCTGGACGCATGGACGTGCTCGACTGACGTGATGCTACGCTCGCTCGCGCATCGCGCACGATCAAACCGTCGCTACCAGCACAACCGTCTGCAGCACGCCGACTTGAGTGATGTCAAGTACCTCGACAACGTTCACCCTCTCCATTTTTCGACCTCGCCCGTGTTCAACTCGGGCAACCAGGACAGCGACAACGAGACCACTAACGACTATGACGTCGATGTGGTTTTCATTCACGGACTGCTCGGGTGCCCGTACGAGACGTGGATCTGTGGTGACGACGAGAGCACAGTATGGGCCGAGAAGTGGCTGCTTGATGACCTCAAGGTCGACGGGCACAACCCACGACTGCTCTCAATTGGCTACGACTCGCAGCTCCTGGCCTCTGACTCGGCGTGGCAGACAATGTGCTTCCAGGAGACGAGTCAGGAGGTGCTCAAGAAGCTGCAGGCCGCGCGTGTTGGCGACAACGGCCGGCCTGTAGTGTTCGTGACCCACAGCCTCGGTGGTGTCGTGCTCAAGCAAGTGCTGCTAGAGGCGACCGAGGAGGCCAAAGAATCAGCCGAGCCCAGTCTTGTCGACAGCGTGAACGGCGTCGTCTTCTACGGCGTGCCCCACCACGGTAGCCCAATTGCACAAACCATTCAGGCCTTCCGCCCTCGCACGCTTGGCATCCAGCAGCACCCGGTGACCGAGCACCTGCACGGCACGCCCCATCTCAAGATGCTCAACGACTGGTGCGCCTCGCTCTTTGACGAGAAGGCAATCCCAGCCATCAGCATCGGCGAGAGTGTGCCCTGCCGCATCCCGCTCATCGGCGTAGACGCCCTGGTGGTGCCGCCAGCGTCGGCCAACCCGGGCTTCGGCGAGTTCGTGTGCGTGGCGAATGCCGACCACGTGGACGTGTGCAAGCCCAAGTCGAGAGAAGACGAGCGCTACACACTTGCCAGAGACTTTATCGCCAAGCACGTGTCCGCCCCACAGGACGACGACATGAACGTATTGTAGATTATAGCAATAGATTATAGCAAAGGTGTCGTAGAGAAAGTATTTTGAAGAGACCAAGTTAATACGACTGCATGACTAGAATCCACACGGATAGCCCCACTGCAAGCGAGCAAGAAACCCTCGCGGCATTCGCATGACTCGTCGCGTGATGTTCGTTGTGTGACGGAATCAGCGCCATCGGCCGCAGCGGAATGGCAGCGTGCACGCGAGGAATCGGTGGGTGAGGCGTCGAGGGCTCGACGGTCTTGCTGGGCACTGGAGGGGAAACCTTGATCTTGATGGAGATGTCGACCGAGGAGCCGAGCGCCAACGCTGTGAGGAAAAAGAGGCAGACGCTGAGCAACGAGAGGGCGCCAGGCATCTCGAGGGGAATCGATAAGTGATTCGGATCCTTTCGAGGGTTCAGTGTCTATGTATTGTATGACCCATCTCTCTCGGCTCATTGAAGGTTCAATCGAAAATGAGATGAGCTATGAAGAGGATCACTTCGTGGGCTTTAGTGACTGCTATCCAATGGAGCATGAGCAGAAAGGAGAGACAAGGGGAAATGATTACAAGTAGCGTAATGTATGGAGAGAGAAAAGAGTCCTGGTCTGGGATTCCCCCAGTGTAATGTCTGGAAGAGCCTACTGGTGGGCACCTCATGTCTAGGTCGAAGCCGTCGTGGAAGTCTTGCCCTGGGCGACTTGGAGGTTGCCTTCGAAGTAGAACTGCCACAGCTGGACGAACACGACGATGAACACAAGCATCAGCGAACCAATGACGTTCGCCGAGAAGGTCGCCGCTGTGTGGTCCCAACCACAGTACTCGGTGATACTCATCTTGACCATCGGGTAGTACTGCGCCATGATGAAAAAGCCGAAGAACATCGCTGAGACGTAGTTCCACGGCGTCGTGGCGTTCTCGTACTGGAAGAAGCGCACCAGCGCAACAATCTGGCTCACACCGAGAGTGAAGAAGAACATCACGTTCGGGATTTCGAACCACGAAGTCTTCTGACCGGCACCAGTGTTGGTCCACGAAGACTCCTTGCCCGTGATACGAGTCTGGAAGGCCTCGAAGATGGCCAACATCGTAATAAAGGCGTACGAGAACCATGTCTGCTGGGCACGCCACACATCGTTGTTGTCGACGGCGCGGTTGGCGAGCAAGTTGAGCATCCACTTGGCGATGTTGAGCGGCAAGAACGAGTACAAGAACGTGGTACCCTTGGCGTAAATCGGAGCATCGCCCGTGCACAGGTAGTAGACGGCAATCGCCACGTAACACAAGGCCGGGATCGAACCGAACGGGTACAGCACGGAGTCCATGAAGAACATCTTTCGGGGGAACGCGAGCGACGGCTTCGGGTCCGGGGCAGGCACACGCGGCGGGCGCCAGTCCGGGTCGACTTCCGATTCGTTTTTCATCAGCAGAATCTGCACGGCACCCTTGGCCCAACGCTTCTTCTGACCCATCGAGGCAGCGACCGTTTCTGGAACGGCACCTTCACAGAGGCGGATACGGTCCTTCGGTTCACCTTCGAAGTCCTTTCGGAAGTAGACCGAGTCCCAACCAGCCGTGTGCAGAATGTTACCCGTGAAGGCATCTTCAGTCTGGGTACCGTACTGGATACCACCGATCGAGTCGAAGGCCTGGCGACGGAAAACGGCGTTGGTACCGGCGAAAGCGGCCGACTCGAAACCGTCACGACCACACTGCACAGCGTCGAAGAAAATGGTGTTCTTGTGGCCACAAGGATCACCCATGACCGTGAGCTGCGGCGTGTCCTCGAAGTACTGCGGCGTCTGGACGTACGAGACCTGGTTCCACGAGATGTCATCCGAGTACTGGCGTCCGCCACCGTCCACGGCCTCGCCCTCCGAGAAGAAGAACGGTATGACGGCGAGCAGGAACTTCGGGTGCGGCTTCATATCGTTATCGAGAATGAGAATGTACTTGCCATCAGCGCCTTCATTGAAGAGGGCGTTGTTGATGTTACCGGCCTTCGAGTGGTGGACCTCCGGCTTCATGCGGCCAATGAACGTCACACGCGGAATGCCACGGTCACGGTAGTCGTAGTCGTCCGAAAGCGAGCCAACGGCACAGTCACGACGCTGGACGCCCTTGCCACCTTCCTTGCGGAGCTCACGCACCGACGAGTGCTGGCGACGCCAGGCCTTGAGCGAGGCGTCATCCGTGACCGGGCCGACGACACGCTCGTGCATGACACGGGCGAGCTCACCACGCAGATCACCGGCGAACTCAATGACCTTGGTGTTGACGGTGACCTTGAAGTGGTTGTTGGCGTCCCAGACGGACTTGGTGTAACCATCATCTAGGATGTAGATGTGGAGAAGCTCCGGCGGGTACTGGAGCGCGAGACAGTTCTTGAGCGTCTGCATGGAATCCGTGACAGGTTCCATGTAGTGACACAAGAAGACATCGACGGTCGGCCACTGTTCCTTCGGGAGCGGAGGCTTGAAGTCGTTCAGGTAGCGAGCACCACGACGGATCGGGCGCCACATACTGAAGTTGAAAAGCAGACCCAGGAAGTAGTTGAGGAACTCCGAGAAGATCATGAGCGAGAACATGAGCCACGAGGCGAACGGCGTGTCACGAATGCAGTAGCCCTGGCCAGAAGACTGGTCAAAGTTCTTCTTGGACTCGTAACACTTGTTGGCCGTGACAAGTGAGGTCTCGAGCGTCGAGCACGGAAGCGTAGGCGCCGTCGGCGTGCAGGCGTACTCACGCGGGTAGAACGTGACAAGGAAGTAGAGCCAGACGAGACCGAGGATGGCCGACACGAAGTAGACGAAGTGGAAGACACCCGTGCCCGAGATCTTGTACTTTCGGATGTTGGGCGTCTCGACGGGCTCGGCCGCGCGGTTGGCGATCGAGTACGTGCTCATGGCGAACGAGCGGAACGACGGCTCGTAGTAGTTGTTCGGTCGGCCAGCCATGCTGTCGTTGTAGCCGCGCATCTTGCCATCCGGGTCCTGGACACCACCATCCATGAAGCGGATCGAGCGCGCGCCATCCTTGAGGCTGATGCTCTGGTGGGCGAGCTTGGGGTCCACGAACGACGTGGTCGAGACGTAGGCGCGGCTGGGCATGGGCTGCCAGCGCTCGGGGGTCTTGGTCGTCGAGTTCATGGCGACCGAGGGCATCTGGGCCTGCGAGATCGAGACGTTCGGGTCGGCGTCCTCCGACGGCATGGCCTCGCCACACTCGGTACAGAAGGCCGTGCCGGCGGGCACCGTGGCGAAGCAGTTCTCGCACACGAGGCGCACGCGCTCGGTGGGCATCTGGGCCGCGAGCGTAGCGCCCGTGGGCAGCTCCGGGAGCGTCTCTTCGACGGGGCCGAGCGACGCGTGGGCGCCGACGCGGTTGTAGCAGATGAGCCCCCAGCGCATGGCGAGCTGGTTGAGGATGCCGACGACCGTGGCGCCGCCCCAGACGAGGAACATGAGCGTCTGCGTGGACGAGTCAATGTTGTCGGTGGCGGCGTTGCCGCCTTCCTGCATGGAGCGCACGCCGACCGTGGCGAGCGTGGCCTCGTCGACAAAGCACGAGACGCCGTCGCCGAGCAGCCATCCGCCGACGATCGCCGAGAAGAGGATGTACTTGAAGCGGTGGTTCTCGAGCTCGGCCGTCTTGGACTGCGACGACCAGACGAGCAGGAAGATGATCATGAACGCGACGACAAACTCCTGGCGCGCGAGCTTGTTGTCGGCCGGGAAGAGCTCGACGCCGTCGTGCGCGTCGAGCAGCAGCAGGTAGGGCGCGATGACGGCGCCCGTGGCGATGAGCAAGAGGAAGGGGCCGAGCGCCGTGATGAAGCCGATGATGGCGCCGACGAGCAGACCGGCGCCGCCGGCGGCGCCGAGCGCGAGCCACTCGTTGGTGTCGGTCGAGAGGTTGACGATGGCGGCGAACGCGAGCCCGAAGCCGATGCCGAAGCCCGAGAGGAACTGCGCCGTGGCGAAGAGCGAGCGCGCGCCGATCGAGAGCGACGACCAGCCGGCGAAGGCGAGCGCGAGGCCGCCGACGATCTCGGCCGCGCCGGCCACGATGTAGGCCGCCGAGGGCATGGTCACTCGCCTCTTCCTGTACGACGCGGCGAGAGGGAGAGGGAGAGAAGGCTGAGGCGAAGAAGAGCTCCTTCTGGAGAGCGCGCGAGAGCCTGAATGACGCCGAGCGCGAGCAAGGCTTCCTTGCCCCGGACGAGAAATGAACTGGGCGAAGGGGGGGAAGCGAGCGCTGGAAATAAATTACGACGAGGCGAAAAGAAAATAAATAACAGCCAGCGGCTGGCGTCGGGGGCCCACGGAAGAGGTAACGGGCGGCGCGCGAACGGGGTAGGGGAAGTAAATTTCGGGAAGAAGGCGAAAAAACAGACCCTGTGAAAAAACTCGTGCGCTGAACTGCTCGGCAGACGGAGCAGTTTCACTCAGATGGCTCCGACGCCCACAAAGGTGCGACCGCGCCAACGCGACGCCGCGACAGTGACGCCAGCCGCGACCACCAACCACCTGCGAGGTTACGATCCGCCAGGCGAGCGTACCCATGACTCAGTTGGCTCGCCAACGCGCCAAGATCCGCGAGGGCGCCAACTTTGTTCCGCTTGCTGGATTCCAGTTGGAGACGCTCCCCCCAAAAAACTAAGTTGGCGGGGATGGATCTGGAGGACGATGCAGACCTTTACAACGACACCCGGTCTCGTCTCTCCCCTCCGCAGCTGCAACCTGGGTGAGGAACTTGGTGACAGGGATCCGTTCTCGAAAATTGGGGCGATCGAGTCAGCTCGGTGGGTGGGTGGAGCGAAAAATTACTTGCACCCCCAGCTGACGACCGATGGCCTGGCGCCTGCAGCAGCATGAGAACGCCCTCATGGCCGCATTACCTCAACGCCAGTCGCGTGCGGCAGAGACCTCGCCGTGGAGTCGCGCCACCCGACGATCAGCGCGGTGTCGCCAGGCCGACGGCTGTAAACGCGACATGCCCCGGGTTTCTTTCGTGGACCGAACACTTTTTCGGCTTCTGAAAAGATCCGTTTTTTCTCGAGTGGGTTCAAACGATCCGCGGTTAGGGGTCGTCGGGCCGTGCGGTTTTGAGGCGGGACGGAACCGCTTGTCTTGAAACAGACAAGGCCCACAACCGCACGTGCGGGGTAGGGCGAAGGAAAGCTATTCGTTTTCGTTTCAATCTTTCGTGACCTCGTCGGTAAAGTTTTCGCCCTTCGAGAAAGCTTTCCGCCCTTCGCCCCTCCTGTCCCGAAAATGCGCTGCTGAGCAGCTCATCAGTTTGGGTTTCCTTGGCCGTCGTCTCGATCCGTCGCCAAGACTAGTTTATCTCCTCCGCTCCGATGGCCCCTCGCGCGCTGCTGCTGCTCGCGGCGCTCGCGCTCGCCGTGTCCTGCGCGCGCGCCGACGAGAAGATGTTCAACCAGAGCTCGGGCTTCGTCATCGACGTCTCGCTCACCGACTGGTCCAACTTCGACCCGGACAATGGCGGCTGCGTCACGTGCCCCTACACGTGCGTCAAGCGCACCACGGGCCCCACGGGCACGTCGCTCAACCTCTCGAACGCCACGCTCATGGCCTCGCTCCCGGCCATCTACAGCCAGAACGTCATGAACGGCTGCTGCTACGCCTCGGCCTCCAAGTCCACGGTCATGCCCGACTGCAACAAGGAGGCGAGCCCGGCCACCGCCGAGGCCTGCGGCTTCCTCTACGGCCCGACGCTCACGTGGCGCATCAACAACGCCACGGCCGTGCCCTCGGACCCCTACCGCGCCATCCTCTTCGCCACCATCGACTGTGAAAACTTCTGGGCCGTCGGCCAGCAAGCCATCAAGTACACGTCCAACACCAAGTCGGTCTCGGGCAAGAAACAGATCAACGGCGGCTGCTACGGCGACCAGGCCGGCTCGGCCATGGTGCTCGCCGGCTGCCTCACGTCCAAGCTCAAGTTCGACAAGACCAAGACGTACTCGTGGGACGTGCTCGCCAACAAGTGCGAAGGCCTCGCCGGCAAGTGCGCCATCACCAACGGCATTTGGGGCGAGCAGCTCAAGTGCTGCAAGTCGCGCTCGGGCCTCACGTCCGACTGGGACCTCAAGTACAAGGTCTACATGGCCAAGGCCAAGACGACCGTGCGCCTCTCGGGCCCGGCCATCGTCGGCATCGTCTTCGGTGGCGTCGGCCTGCTCATGTGTCTGGTCCACTACGGCGCCAAGGCTCGCGAGCGCGCTCGCCAGACCGCCTTCATGCGCGAGCAGGAGGCCACGGACGACTACGAGGAGATCATGACGCCGCTCGTGAACGGCGACAAGCGACCGGCGCCGCTGCAGCGCCCGATCGGCCCCGCCAGCCTCGAAGTCTCGCTCCACGAGGGCGACAAGATCTTCCGAAAGCCGCAGGACGAGCTCCTGTACGAGGGCGACATGTACTAGAGCCGCCGGCTGACTTCTGGTGGATGCTCGCAGCCGTCCGGTGGGGATCTTCGCTCGTCCCCTCGTCGCTGTCTGTAGTTTTAGATTCATCATCATACGACACCCACTCTCCCCCCCCACACCAACGGAGCTCTCTCTCGAGTTCGTGCATCGATTTAACATGGCAAACTCCATAAACCCACACCCATCTTGTTGCGTCATAGGGCCTCGACATGGTCCATGCTTAGCCCTTCGTAGCAGGTCAGACCGGCCGCATTCTGGATCGTGTCCACGGCGCCCTTGGCCTTGACATACTCGGCCAGATCCGAGTGCTTGTATTCGATGAGATAGTGCAACGCAGTGTTGCCGTTCAGGTTCTACGAGAGCACGATCGACATGAGTGACACACGGCGTCGCTGACTGAAACGTGGCGTCGTGTACCTGGAGGTTCATGTCAGCGTGACGTCGCATGAGGAATTTGGCTAGTTTCTTGTTTCCTTGTTGACAGACGAGGATGAAAAGTGTGTTACCATGGTTGTCGCGCGCGTTCACGTCGCAACCACCGTCCAGTGCGTCCTCCAACTAAGCAAGAGCAGTTAGATTGAGACAGTACCATAGAGACAGGCAGCCACCTACACCCTGGAGGTTGTTGTTTCGCGCACAAAGCACGGCCTTCGCCACGAGCTGCTCCATGGTCATGTCGCGCTCAGCTGGGTCCTTCTCGAACAGAGCGTCCTTAGCAGCCTGCGTGACCGCGACATTCCGAGTCGGACTTGTCGGTGAGTTGTGCTCAGGCATGTCCGTTGGATGCGTAGCAAGGTACTCGGCCCACTGCAGCTTCTTTTCCTGAAGATCGGGGTTCGCCTTGGGGATTAGGAGCGAGCGAAGCTCTGGAACAAAATCGGGAGGTTCGTATGGGCTCGACTCGCGAGGGTCAATCATGCCCACTGGCGTCGAGTTGTTCGTCTGGTTGATAAAAGTCGACCGTGGGCCTTCTGTGTGCGTTCCATACACACTGCGTGCGAAATTTTGCGGAAGCTTCGACACTTTGAGTCGTTTCCAGCCCTCACCAGGCTTGGTTGGTACTAGCTTCGATCCTTTCGACGGTAGCTGTAGCTTGGTCATCTTGATAGCCATGAGGGAGGCCTTGGACCGATCTTGCTCCTCGGTAACCATCATCATGTGGTCCCGTAAATCGATTGCGTCGGCATTCGTGTCGTTGTCACCCTCAGTTTCGTCGTCGTCATGCGTCGATCGTCGTCGCAATCTCTTCTTCTTGTTCTTCTCTTCCTCACCAACGTCCAGCCCAAGCTTAGCTTTCAGCACATGGAGAAACTGCTCATCGGCAAGCAAGGCATTCGCCATCTGTGTTATCGCCTCACAAGCCTTGCGCTGCTCCTCACCGAGAGCTTTCTCCTCCGCATCCTCATTCGAGCCATCGCTCCTGAACGTATCAATAGATAAAGTCGACGCGTCGGATCGACTAGTCGTGGCCAAGGCATTGTCTTGATTGGCCTCGTTCCAAACACTGGGTTTCTCCCAGCTGAACCTATGGCTACGGGGGAGGGCCTCGTTTAGTGAGTAGTAGAAGACAACTTGGCTCTGGTCCTCCGTGATTTCACGTTGCTGCCAGCCCACTTGCTCGTCCTTCACCAATGACATTTCCAACCGGTTTTCCCATTCTACGAGTGCAGCTTCGCTCATGTGATCTGTATCAAAACGATCCAACGCTTGCGCTGCCTTTGCACTGAGCTCCTGCTCTATCCGCTTCTGCTCTTGGCGTTTTGCCTCCAGTTGCAGGCGCCCCAACTCGATCTTTTTCTCTATCTCCATGAGCTTTTCTTCGTACTCCTTTTGCTTGCGCTTATCCTCAATCATACGTAAATAATCCGACAGCTTCTCGGCGGATACGTCCTTCATCACTTCGTGAGTCATCGTCACAGCAAACCACAAAGCACCATTAGATCCACAAGTTAGATGGTTCTCGATGATGTACAAGTAATCTTTTTCCGCTCGGGGGCGGTTGAGGTGGTGGCGCATGACATCAACGGAGTGCCACGTGAAACGACCACCAATGCCCGTAGCATTTGGTTGGGCCACCAACACGCTGACTAGTTGTGGATCTACATCGAAATTTGGCGCGAGAGAGCTGCCTTCGCATCGCCACCACTGCCGGAAAGAGTCGCGCTCTTCAAACTGTGGCCAGAAGCGGCGATGTCCGTACGGTTCGTCAAGATCGAGCACGAGATCTTCTCCTTGAGGTATTGTACTCAATAGCATGATAGCACCTGGAAGTAGCGAGTCGATTCGAGTCTGAAGCTTCATAGACAGTATCGACTGTATACACAGCGAAACTGCTTGTGGGGGCAGTAAGGCTGGCATGGGAGGTTCATATAGTTGAGGCGGCGGCATTTTCGATCCGATGTACCAGGCAAAGCACAGTGGAGAATGAAGTGGGGCATCAATTGCAAGCGTGAGGATCACGAGAATTGCGTTCGTGGATGAGAGCGTCTTCGATCGACTGAAGATCGCTACCACCTTGGTGTACTCGATCTTCGGATCGTCGTGGGCGTATTGCCACCACAGTACCCGGCCATTACCGACCAAAGCAACACCAGGGACACGTACCAACGAGCTCGACTCTATTGGATCGTTCGGATTCCAATGGCCACAGACAAGGAGAGTCAGCGGGGCCACTTTGAAGGGTAGCTCCCGTGGTCTCTTCCGACGTCTGGTCGAGGGAGACGGTGGCACCGTCCCTGAAGCCGCTGAGCCATGCCGTGACAGCGAGAACGATGTTTGTGACGGGTCAAATGCAGGGAAAACTGCGTTTTGGAGTGCTCTCGAGGTGGAGATGGACTGGATCTGGCAGTATCCGTCACGAATTGCAACCTCGTCGCGTCGATCACGAAGTGAGTTCTGCTCTGCGGTGTCTTCACAACCCTCATCGTCATCGTCCACGCACGCTTGATCGCCTCCTACATCACTACCGTCTGTACTGAGAACTTGCCGCCGAAGCGCTATTCGCTGCTGCCTACGTCGAGTCCGCACTATCCTCTCGTTGAAATGATCGAGATTTGTCAGCCAAATGTGGTTCACGTCAAAGATGAAAGCCTTCGTTTGGTTGCGACGCCGCGTTTCGGCTTGCACTTTAAGGTTCTCCAGCTCGACCTGCGTGAAATACTTTTCACAGATCGGATGGCGCGCGATAATTGGGATCACGGCGACCTCAAAGTCCTCTCCGAGTCGTTCACGCTCGGCTTCGGCTTCTTTGAGCCTACAGAACGCTCTCCACAGCTTCTCGCGCTCGTCCTCCGACCGGAACTTTGCGTTGAGATCGTTGGAGAGCCAGCTCGTAGGGCCTTGGAGCTCCATTTGCCGCAGCATCTGCGCCTCGTCGCTCAGGCCGTTCGCAAAGTTGTTGTTACTGGTCGGCATCACGCGCGGGTGGTGCTCGCACCCCGTGAACTTGTTGGGTGAAGCCCAACAGGCATTGCACATACGTTTCTCCACGGCGTGGTCTGCGCGCTTGTGCGGAGACGAACTGGCCTCACGCATGCCCAGCTTCTTAAGCAACACGTTGACGTTGTCCACTTCGTAGATGGCCTTCTTAATGGACTGCGCCGAGCCACCAAAGCCCTGTGGTACGTCCGCCTTGGACTTGGCCATTGACTTGTACAGAGGCGAGTTCAGGATCTTGTCGGCGGCGCGCTTGTCTCGCTGAGCCTTGCGTGCCGCGTCAGCCACCGGGTCTCTGTTGTGGCGTATCGCCGGCAAGTACGGGGCTGGGGACGCCGTCGGCTTGTCGCTCTCAGAGGCGACCGCTTGCGGAATTCGAGGCAGCCACGTCCCATTGGCGTCGCCGTCGTCATTCTCGCTACGGCGACTGGGCGACTTGAGCGGCGAGTTTGGCGTGGCCGGCGCCTGGACGATCAGCGCGCCGCCTGGCGAGTACGCCGCCTTGAGCTCCTCACGCGTCACGCTCTTGGTGGGACTGCCAGGGGCCGCATTGGAGCCGCCGTTCCTACCGGCGCGAGCGAGCGCCGCACGCTCCTTGATGAGCTGCTCGTGCTGCTTCTTGTTCTGCTGCTTGAGGATGCGCCGCGCGCTCGACTCGACGCTGTTGAGGAACTGGTTGAGCTCCTCCATGGCGCCACGGCGAGGTCGGCATCTTCAAGAGGCGTTCGCCGGGAGAGCGTACCCTCATGCGAACTTAGCGAGGTTACGGTGGATTATCTCAATTCAGTATATTCGTTCCATTCTGATCACGTCAAGAGGATCGACGGAAGTGATTCGGGATGTACAGGCTATTCGTTTATGTAGTTTTTGATTCGAGAGTTTAGTTAGCGATCAGTCCGGACGTGGCATGTGATATACTCAGCTTTATAATTTACTACAGGTATATCATCAATCCAGTGTGGTAAAAATCAATTCAAGGTGGATCACTCTATACTGATCACCCGAGAGCATCCCACTCAACATACTTTTTTTTCGAATTGGGCGGTAGTGATCACCACCAGGATCCTTGAGATCTGGAGATGAGCAACGGAGCAGCGATGTCTGCCTCGTAACTGCCGTGCGCGTCGCCTCCCCACAAACCGATTCGTGTCGCCATGGTGCTCGCGCTCTCGCACCTTCTCGCTCGCGCCGGCGAGCTGCGCCGCGACGACTGGCTCTCGGCGTCCGTCGCGGCCGTCGCCGTCGCCGCGCTCGTGCTCTACGGCCGGGGCCCCAAGAGATCCGAAGAGCTCCCGCGACCCGAGTCGACGCTCCCGGTGCTGGGCAACACGCTCGACACGATGAAGAAGCAGCGCGCCCGGCTCTACGACTGGCTCGCCGACGAGTCTCTGCGCCACGGCGGCAAGCCCTGGCAGCTGCGAGTCGTCGGCCGCCCGCGCTCGATCGTCACGACGGCGCCCGAGATCTTCGAAGACGCGCTGAGCACGCAGCTCGACGTCTTCAAGAAGGGCGAGCAGTCGTGCTCTCTGATCCGCGACTTCTTCGGCCAGGGCATCTTGGCGGTCGACGACGAGCAGTGGCACTTCCAGCGCAAGACCGCGAGCCACCTTTTTTCGCTGCAGATGATGAGAGACGTGATGACCGAGGTGATCCGCGAGAAGACCGCGCTGCTCCACGACGTGCTGCTCGCCCACGCGACGGATGCCAAGACGCGCGACCAGCCACTGAGCATACGACGAGTGATCACGCACTTCACTAGCGACGTGTTTGCCAAGATTGGCTTTGGCGTCGAGCTCGACTGCCTCCAACGGAGTCTCGCCGGCGATGACGAGAACGACTTTGTCGCCGCGTTCTCGTACTGCGCGCGCATGCTCCAGCTACGCTTGCAGCAGCCTTCTTGGCTCTGGCGCTTGAAGCGATTCCTCAACATCGGCGACAAGAAGGTCTACAAGCAACAGATGCGAGTGATCGACGAGCTCATCTACGACATCATCGCCAAGTCGGTCGCCGCCAAGAGCAAAGACAGCAGCCGTCCAGCAAAGGATCTCATCACGTTCTTCCTCGAGAGCGAGGGCGACAAGTCGCTCGCTCAGAACCGGCGCAAGGGCATGAACGAGTCCGAGCTGCAGCATATTCGCGACATGGTCGTGACGTTTATCTTCGCCGGCAAGGACACGACCGCGAACGCGCTCTCGTGGTTTGTCGTGATGATGAATCGCCATCCTCACGTCGTTGAGAGGATCCGCGAGGAGCTCCGCGCCAAGCTTCCAGCGCTCATGGCTGGCGGTGCGCTGTACGTACCCACGATGGAAGACCTCAAGCACCTGACGTACCTCGAGGCGGCGATCCGAGAGAACCTGCGCCTGAACCCGCCCGTGGCGATCACCGCTCGCACCGCCGAGTCGTCGACGGTGTTGAGCGACGGCACGGCCGTCAACAAAGGCGACCGCGTCGTGCTGGCGACGTACGCGCAGGCGCGACAGCCGAGCGTCTGGGGCGAGGACGCGGCCGAGTTCAAGCCCGAGCGCTGGCTCGACGAGGCGACCGGCCAGTTGCTCACGGTGTCGCCCTTCCAGTTCTCGGCCTTCCTCGCTGGCCCGCGCATTTGCCTCGGGCGCAAGCTCGCGATGCTCGAGATGAAGCTCGCGCTGGCCGTGCTGGTGGCGCGCTTCGACATCGCGACGGTCGACGACCCGTGGCGCGTCACGTACGAGATCGCGCTCACTTTCCCCGTGGCAGGCCCGCTCATGGCCACGGTCCAGGCGCACCAGTGAGTGGTTCTGAGGTGGGCGCCAGAGACCCGGCGAGGCGCAATCTGTGATGTCGCCGGGAAGCCGAGCTGAGATGGCGGGAACCGGTGGACGGGCGCCGCGCTCGCGGGCAACCGCAGCTGCAGCGTCGGCGAGCGCGGCGCGCAATATCCATAATGGGCGACGATCGGTGGAGCTCCATGTGACGTGGTTCACTGATCGAATGGCTACACTCTTGTCGAGACCGGCGAGAACGAAAATGAAAAAAAAAAACAGAAAACACAGAACCGATCTACAGAACAGTTCGGAGGAGTCGGGTGCGACAACTTCAGTTTCCGTCGGCAAAACACAGTTGGTGGCCAGGGAGGAAAAAGTGCCAACATTTTGTGTTGGTGTTTTTTGTGATTGGTACTGTACACAGGATTCTAGAACGTGTTCCCAGGCGCCCTATCCATGCGATGACGCCAGCTGCCAGACGGCCCCGAGGGCAACGAGGGCATCGTTTTTGGGTTCTCCGCCGTGGTTTTTGTTCTCCGCTCCCTTGGAACCCATCTCGGATGCTCCTCCGCAACACGCGCGGCCGGGCGGATGGCTGCGTTCCGCCCCTCCGCGGGATTCTGCCGTTTGAGCCCTCGCGCCACGAATTCCAGCCAATCCGCGCGTCGCGCGGCGCCTGTCCCGCGCAATTAACCCGTTGCGACATGTCGCAACCGTGCTCCCACTGGGGTTCTGTCCGTCGCCACCTGTTTGCTGTTTTCGTTCTCCTCCCCCTCGTTCTTCGTTCTCCTCCTCGAACCCATTCTTGGTTCCCGAGTCATTTCGCGATTCGGTCATCAGTGGAAACCCCCCGCAGCATGGTCGCCATGAACGTCTCCAACGCCTCGGTCATCGTGCGCCCGTTCCTCGCCGCGGCGGGCGCGCTCGAGCGCGAGAAGCAGAAGCTGCACGCGTCCATCGTCGCCACGCTCGCGCAGTGCACGCCCGGCTGGGCCAACATCAAGACGGACGACGTCAACGTCGACAACCTCGGCGGCGCCATGACCAACCTCATCTTCAAGGTCTCCAAGCCCAGCGGCGAGAACAGCGAGGTGCTCGTGCGCATCTACGGCGAAGGCACCGACTCGTTCTTCTCGCGCACCGACGAGATGCGCCTCTTCCAGCTGCTCTCGGACCACGACATCGGCGTCGGGCTGCTCGGCGAGTTCCGCAATGGACGCGTCGAGAAGCTCATCCAGGGCACCACCTTCACGCACAAGGACATGCGCCGCCCCGAGCTCTCGGCCGCGATCGCGCACCAGATGCGCAAGTTCCACTCGCTCGACGCCGACATCGACCGCGAGCCGCGCTTCCTCGCCGAGATCCACCGCCTGCTCGAGGTCGCGCGCGTCAAGTGCGTCGGCGAGCGCTTCGGCGCCAGCGTCGACTGGGAGCGATTCGCGCAGGACATTGCCGAGCTCGAGGCCGTGGTCGCCAAGGTGCCGTCGCCGCTCGTGCTCAGCCACAACGACCTCCAGTACGGCAACATCATGAAGACCGAGAGCGGCGTCGTGCTCATCGACTTTGAGTACTCGTCCTACAACCCGCGCGGCTACGACCTGGGCAACCACTTTTGCGAGTGGGCCTACGACTACCACAAGACCATCAACCCGCACCTCGGCGACTTCTCCAAGTACCCGACCGTCGACGAGCAGCGCCACTACTGCCGCGCCTACCTCGCCGGCGAGGACAAGCTGCCGGTCAAGGACGACGAGGTCGAGGCGCTGCGTCTCGAGGCCAACACGTACTCGCTCGCGTCGCACCTCTTCTGGGCGCTCTGGGGCTTCATCCAGGCGAGCCAGTCGGAGATCGACTTTGACTTTATGGGCTACGCGCAGTGCCGCTACGACGCCTTCAAGAACCGCCTCACGCTCTCGCAGAACTGAAGCCGAGACAAAGTGCTCGAGCTTCAGGGCAACGACGAACGCAACCGCCAGATATTATATCCCCCCGATGGCCGACCTTCCCCGGGCATCGACTGTGCCGCTTGTCTTCGCGTCGCCGCCGTGCTGATAGTCAATGGCGAGACTCCCCGTGTTTTTGATTCTGGTATTCCTGAGACGCTGCGGTAGTATGGTGCAGTGAGTAGTAAAATCCAAACAATGTCCGATTCACTCAAAAAGCTCCACGTCGCCTCCCACATGCCGGCCGTGTCGCTGATCTCTCTCTCTCTCTCTCTCTCTCTCTCGTTCAACTGTCGTATCCCACGAGAATACTCCTTCTCAGCACCCACAACGCAGCTTGCTCACAAGCAAAACAAACGCAATGTGGGCGACTCTCGTGCTGACCGTCGTGGGGTTCGTCGCCGGTGCCGGCGTCATGTACATGTACCAGCTCCGTCTTAAGCATCAAGGATCGAGCGTGGACAAGGACGATCTGCAGCCGCCGTTCGTGCAGCAGCAGCACCAAGTTCCAAGCAGTTTCGTGACGCGTTAGTGGTGCTGGCAGTTCAGTTAGAGCTCGGCCCATGACTTGTCGTCGTCAACGTTATCAATCTATCTCCATTGACTTTGGTTTCCGTCTCACCACATTCCTACGAGTAGTTTGCGTTCGACTCCTGCGGAGCGACGATGTCCCATCGATTCTTCTGTAGTGTCTCGAGTTCCACGAGACGTGATTGAGCCGTTTGGTGGAGCTGGTTTCTCACGGTGAGGAACTTGTCGATGGCTGGGCCCAAGTGACTGTAGCTCAGCGAGTACAACTCGCAGTAGGTCAGCGACTTCACACTCGCAAAGCGACGGTGGCGTGTGGCATCACACAGCAAAGCCATCTCACCAAAGAATTCACCGTCTCTCAGCACAGTCACAATGATATCACCGTTACCATCGCCCTCAACGGTAGCTGCAGAACCTTGCCGCGGATTCAAGAACTGTGAGATGGTCTTGGTGGGGGAGCGGGGTTTCTTGCGAGCGGGGGAGTTTTCCATGACCGCGCCGCCCTTGACCTCGCAAGCGCCTTTGCTGATGAAGTACATGTCGGCTGCATGGTCTCGAGTTCGGACGATCAGACTCGCGGGGGGAAAAAACACAGGACGAAGGAATAGCGCGATATGTCCGATGAAACCCCGCTCGGTGAGCTCGTGGAAGAAATGAATATGGTGCATAGCGGTCTTGACGTGGTGCTCGACGAGCTCTTCTCGCAAGTTGGGCGGAAGTACGTCGAAGAGTGCATGTTCGTCGAACACGCTCTTCTTTGTCAAGTAGTACCGAAAGAACTGGCGCGTGCGTAGCTGTAGGCCTTGAGGAAGCTGGCGGCTGGCCATGTAAGCGTTCAGCTCGTTGATACGCTCGTAGTACCGTGACTGCTGGAGGTTCATAAGCGCAACGATTGTGGACATGCTCGCGATCACGTACGCGTAAGTCCCTGCGGAGATCACCATTGCCAAGATCGAGTAAACACGCTCGGATAGCGTCACGGGCACGATGTCTCCGAAGCCAACCGTGGTCATCATCGTGAATGCCCAGTAAAGAGCAGCCACATAGATCTCAGCGGCTGGAGCGTCATTGAGACCGTAGACTTCAATCCAAGGGCGATTTGAGCTTGATGCAGCGACGACTGACGGGCCGACAGTAGCTGCAAGAATGAAACCGCATGCCGTTAGATGAGCAACAAATGCGATCGTTGCGACAAGCTGAACGACAATGAGCTTGTTCCGGCTAACGCCAAGGTTGTCCTCGCAGTAGTCCAGGATTGGGCGTAGCTTTAGGATTCTGAGCAATTTTGCGAGTCGGACAAGTCGCAAAATCCTCACAAACGTAAAAGTCATTGTCGAACCAACAGCTTGATTGGCCAGCAGTAGATCGAACGGAAACGCCATAACAATATCGAAGACGAACCATACTGTGCTGCTCCTCATGTAGTGGGTGGCGACGCGCCGGGCATCCGTAACAACGTCACCCGTCTCGGAATCGATGAAGCACGCGCGAAAATTTACGATCACGTCGAGAATGTAAAACAGATCGATTGCTCGATTGGTCGTTTCGCTCCAATCTCCCCTTTTTTCGATAGCTAGAGATGGTAAAGCCGTCACGTATGGCACGACGGTGCAGATGTAACCTAGTGCAAGGAGATGAAGCAGGTTCCAGAGGACCCAGAATGGCGACGATGGAACGAGTAGTAAATACTTCCAGGCATCCTCAGGACTGATATTCGAGCGAGCTGTTGGTGTTGTATGGGCTTGCATTCTCTCGAGCACTGCAGTGATGTCGCGAGAGAAAGGCGATAAACTTTGAGAAGGTCTTTGCGAAGTGCGCTGCTCCGTTTCGGATCGCGCGCTTTGGGCAGACACGGCGCGGCTGGTACTCTTCATTTCTCGCATACTGGAATCACTCGTGAGACTTCGAGACGCAATATGCACTAAGTGAGACGCTGTTTTTTTGGTGACCCGTAGAGTTGACCGTAGAGCTTTCTTTCCACTGAGTCGAGTTTTTCCGGTGGTAGATCTCTTCTTCTGAGTTACCTTTCGAGTAATCTCCGTTTGTGGTTCCTCATCATCGAGTTGTTGGTTTGGATGCGAAGGAGTCTCACCCTCGTTTTCAGGGCGAGTGTGCGGCGTTGAAAGCATTGGTGCGACTTTGACTTGTTTTGAAATACTATGTTGACGTTTATCGTATCGTCTCGAAGCTTGGGGCCGCTGAGTGTCTGATGATACTTCCTGCTCGAGTCGATCAGTGCTCGACTGACTCGGTGTATCAGGTAGCGTCGTGCCGCGTCCCGTGCTTCGAGAGCTGGACGAAAACAAGGCGTTCTTCATGGTTGAGGGTGTCTCCTTGGTGTTAGTTTGCCACCGCAGATCCGGAAATGATCGACGAGCATTTCGGATGTCGAAGAGACGCGTAGAAAGAAAATAGTCGACCACGTCAAACCAAGCTGCAAAGGTGTTGCCACAATGTGGCGGAGGAAACGGATGCCTGGGATCCTTCGAGGCGTCGCGACCTTTGACGATCTTTCTGGCAACTCGCACTTGAATTCCCATTCTAGAAGGGGGCCACGATGGATATTGAGAACATCACCGCGCTCTTGAAGGAGCGCGTCTACGAACAATCCCTTGAAGATAGCGAGAGCAACGTTCCTCAAGGGATTGCCGATGAAGTTGCAACTGAAGCAAATCCTCATCAACACCAATCTGACTTTCCGTGGCTCGACCGGCAAGCGTTCTCTCCGCCCACAATGGGCTATCCGCTGCCCTATCTTGATGTGATCTCGATCCAATCCAAGCGATTGCTGCCTCTAACGCGTAAAGAACTCGACGCGCTACGGAAAAATACGGTGGTACGCGAGCACAACCGCACACAGGAAGATGATCCTGCAGTTGAGGACAGCGGCGAGAACACCGACCATGATTCCTTTGATTCTCGTGGGGACGATCCTTTGATCGGGACTTCCGAGCCTCCGTTAGTTGACTTCGACGCAATCCTCCGGTCAGTTCGACTTCTTGCTGAGCCGCTCGCGATACCTGATCTCACCCACACTGGTGTCAAGTGTCAGTTCGCTAATTGCTCTCAGGAACTCGACACCATACAAGCTTTTCAAGTCACAGCGCCAAATCATAGTTTTGACGAGACCCAGGTCAAGCTCTTCTACCCGACAGGGGCCAAGAATGCCAATATGCGGGAATACATCAAAGACACGATTCAGAAGCACATGACACCTTTGAAGTCCGATGGAGGAGACGACCCCACCCACAAAGCAGACAGTCCGCTTGCCAGCTCTCAGTCGATGCCTACACTTGCGAGTACAAATGCTGGAGCAACTCTTGAAGCAAGTACAAGTCCCGCAAAGAGCATCCCGAAGAAGAAAGCAAAGGCCTATTACTCACCGACGAAGACTTCTTCTCCGAAGAAGAGCACAAGCGGCAGTATCTCATCAGGCGCTCGCCTCTCTGGGTCGATTTCCACCAGCAAACTCTTGAATCCGGAACTCACGCGGCAGGCAAAGGACATCCTGGCGCAGATACGAGCGAACTCGACCAAAATCAACGATTTGATTGGATCCTGATGCGTAGAAAACGCGCGAACGGATCATGTACAAGCGTAGATGATTGATTCTTCTAATCAACTTCGCTGTCGAATGAGTATACTACGTGTCGTCAGCTCCCGTACGGAGTCGAATCATTTGGACGTCTCACCTCCATGAAATCGTTTTCAATTATGCACATCACTTGTTGCAAACGCAATACCTATGCCGATTAGAACATTCCAAGCGGAAGATTTTGTCAAATATGGCGGCTTGTGAGCGAGCTCGGAGTCCTCGATATCTGCGACACTCTTGGCTTCGTGGACGACTGCCTGGCGCTTGATCTCGATGACTGGCTCCCTGACGTTGAGGCCGTCAGACGTTGAATCGACGCGTCTAGATCTGAACAAACCTCGCGTAGAATGGCGGTGGTTCCTTGATCGACTCGAAAGAAGTCCATCTCAAGCAATTGGCGTACGGCAGGCCGTGCCCGTGGATTTGGCTGAATGCACTTCTTGATAATCTCTCGTAACCCCTTGGACATCGAAGAGGGAAACGGCGGAACTCCCGCAACGCGCATTGGAGTTTGAGCAACGTTCCTCCCTATCTTCGCTCTGGCTCCGACGCCTCCACGAAATGCCTCTTCCGCATCTTTGCCAACTCCATACGCCATCACCAGAAGCAGTATTCCAAGACTCCATACATCGCCTGGTTTGGTACCTTCCTCTGAATACTCTGGCTTTAGTCGTTCGGGTGGCTGTGGACACTTGGAGTGAGACGGGCCCACGATAGCATTAGAGACAACGAATTATAATACCATACCTGAAATTCGTTCATCCAGTCGATCGCCAAAGCGTTGACTTTGTGCTCGGAAATAGAGATTTTGTTCCAGTTTATGCCGTAATTGCTCAGCTTGACCAAACCAGACGAATTGATATGGATACTCTCCAGCCGAAGGTTCCTGGATACAAATCTCTCAAGTGAACATCAACGCAATCAACTATCACGAAGAAAGTATTTAACTCTCACCCATGCGTAACATCGTGGCGATGTAAGCAGCAGACAGCGTCGAGCACCTGAGTTGCATAGCGTCGAATGGTCGCCTCTTTCATCGGTCCAAACGACTCGAGGATGGTTCTGAGCGTACAACTCGGATAGATCTCCTCAATGATATAAAGCGAACGTTTCGCTTCTAACGTTGCGATGTATCGGACGAGGTTTGGGTGGCTCACAAGCCGAAGAAACCCGAGGTTCCAGCGGATGCTCCTCACGACCTCGGCCTCACCAGTATCGTCAGTGTTGCTTCCAAGCCTGAACTCTCGAGCAGTAACCGACCGTCCATTATACTCTCCTTCGTAGACCAAACAACGTCCCGTTTCGACGACGGCCTGTTGATTCAGCTGTAACGAAGGCCGAGCCTTCGCCACTGGGATCGGGAAGAAGATCACCTCCAAGAACAGTTCGTAGTTTAGCCGCGCTGACGTTCGAGGGGCGCTGTCGTCAATCTCCAGCTCGTCGCCCATCACCACGAGCATGCGAGCGAACGCGTCGATCTCGAACCGCGACCAGCGTCCTCGCAATCCGAGCTCCTGGACAATGCGATCGAGAGACGAGCTCGGGAGCCATCCGTTCGCGTCGGGGTCTTCGCGTCGACAGACTTCAAGCGCGCGAGAGAGAAGCGACGCCTCGCCATCCCCGAGATGCGCTCGCAGCGCCAGCAGCACGACGTCGCGCGTGCGCTCGAAGGCCGCGAGCGAGAGCGACTGACCCATCAGCCCCTCGTAGCTCCTCAAGAGACGTTGAAGTGGTGTCCACGTGTTCCTATCACTCGTCTTCCCGCGTTCTTAACAGCCATGATGGATGAGTTACCATCATTCCTCCCTCGCCATCCTTCGAAAGTCCGAGGAGCTGCGGAGCTCACTTGACCATGGGGCTCGACGCGGCCAAGGGCGGCAGCTACCTCGCGGGTCTGCTCTTCGGCGTCGCGTGGTGGATCTTCGTCGACGGCGCGGCCTTCGCCTCGCATCACGACTCCCGAATCCCCTTCAATCTCGTCAAATACGTCCCGGGGATCGTCTCCACGCTCGCTTTCCTTCTGTGCGGCGCGCCTTTTTGGGCTTCCCGCTCTGCCCAAAAGCTCAGCTCTTACTGCTTCGCTCATAGGATCAACACGCTCGACTGGGAGATGCTGTCAGGGGACTCGAGCTATCGCAACAGCGGGGATGTCGCTTGTCGCGCGCGGTATGAGCTGCCTGAGTGGAGTTAGTGATCGATTTATCGAATGGCTCACATCGGCGGCTTTGTAGGACGTTCGTGCTGTTCTCGCTGGCGCTGCTGCTCGGCGGACTCATCAGCTCGATTCTCGTGCTCACGCACACGTATGTCGACAATGTCTACGACGAGTCGACGTGGCCAGGCGTCGCCGTGCTGCTGCAGAACGTTCTCATCTTTGTCGCGACCGGCGTCATGCGAATCGGAACGATCTCGTCAACCTACTAAGACGCTACTATAGTGGTTACTTGAAGAGTTGAATGGCGAGCTCTAATAGCCAGGTTTATTTGAAAACTATTCTCTTGTCCGACAGCTTTCCTGTGGCTTCTGGCGTTTGCGTCTTCGCACGTGGCAGGAAATGGTTGATCTGAGTAAACAGGTTCTGCAGGAATACGCGTGGGATGTGGAGGAAGAGCAGCATGCACAGGAAGACCATTGTTTCAACAAGACGACACAGCAGACCCCAGGTCATGACTGGGAAGCTGTTGGACGCTGGAGCTCGTGCTAACCCGGTGAGAATCGAGGAATGAGGTTAGTCGCACGATGACCGACAATTCGACGGAGCACGACAAAAACCACGCCCATTGCGTCACATCAATTATAGAAATTCCAAATGCATTTAATTCCCAATATGTTTTATTATTTGATTGAACGTAGAATTAGAGAAAAAAGGATAATGGAGGTTTGATGGTGGCGAATTTATCAGGGAAGCAGCTGCAAATCTCCAACAAACGTGGACACACGATGAGATCTGAAGCCACGACTAGATTTTCAGCACCAAAGCTTGTGGAATTCACCTTCTGCACGATATCAGTGTGCCCCAATTCATCATTTCCAGGCTGGTAATACCGGTGTTTGCTTCAGTTTGCTGGGATTAATAGCAACTGACTCAAGCCCAACGAAACCTCCAAAGCCTTGTGCTGTCGTTTATTATCGTTCGATCTAGAGATTAAACTGCGCGAGAGCGATCGCGAATGCCTGTATTGGCGTAATGGGCGACCGAAAGTCCAAATGGAACTTGTTATCGTCCACTTTGCCAAACTGCAAGTAGACAGTCGGACCGTCTTCTCGGAGAGCAGGTACGAGCAGCGAGGAAGGCGTCGAAGCCGCCGTCTTGGCCACGAGCGGTGCCGCCTGGCACAAACTCTCGGTCTGCACCAGTTGGAAATTCTTGACGGAAGGGACCGACACGCGGCCGTGGAAATTGAGCCGGTAAAAACCATTCTCGAACACTGGCTGTTTGTTCTCGAAGACCTGGACTTGGTGCTGGGTCTTGTTCGTTTGCTTGTCTTTTTTCAATGCTTTGTAATGTTCGACGAGAATCGAAAAGATGTCGGGTTCATCGCCGACAGCCACACCGTCGATTTCTTGGCGTTTGTTATTGAGTGGTGGGAGCACAACAGCCACGCGACGCGGCTCCGAACTGCTCACGTTGCCGCTAAAGATGATGGCACCTAGCTCAGTCTTGCGGCTCTGGTTACCGATAAGCACACTCTTCTTCTTGTTGAAGCTCGATCGCACCTTGCCAATGTAGTTTCCGCTCTTCTTGGTAAGCTTGGTCGAGAGGCCAGACGCTGCGCGTGTCATGTCGAACAAATAGTAGTTAGGAGTACGGCTCTTGGGTTGTTTCTCGGCCATGAGGACGAGCTTGTCGTTAATATAGAAATGGTATTGCGAGTGGAGGAGCGTCTTGGCACGTCGCACGTATCCCTGCACAAGCTGTGCTTCCGAACCCGGGAAGACAGCAAGCTTAGACAGACCAGCGAGGTCCTCTGGTGAGACAGTTCGTGGGGTTGAAGGTGAGCTGGTGGGCGTCGAGGCTCTCGTCAACGTCGTGGCTGTTGATGAGCCGCTACTCGCCTTTCGCATTTCGTCGCCTTCCTCACGCCCGCCCTCGGATTCGGATTCCGATTGCTGCGTCTTTTTTCGACTCACGATTCGACGAGGCGACTCAGGTTCCGCCGCTTTACTCGGCTCTTCATCATCACTTTGAGACACACAGCTGTGCTCAACGCCATTGCTCACTCGTTCCCAGTCGCTCTCCTTCTCATGATGTGAACTGGCGTGCGGTCGCCGTCCATCCCTGCGATGCCCACCTCGTAGTCCCTTCCGCGTGATCACGTCCGACTCGGAACTCGATGAGCAGGAACTAGAGTAACGTCGTCGCCGTATCTCTTCGTTGTCGTCGGTGCCGTCGCCGAACTGGAATGGCAGGACTTGGGTCTCTGGTTCGCTCACCTTCCGAGGAGGTTGGCATAGAGTCGCAGACGCAGTTGCGCGCGAGCGTAGCGAGACACTCATGGCGACAATGAGCGGATCGCAGATTGCCCTGGGTTGACGCGAGGCCAGAGGAACACCATACGCGACTGAGCTCTGCGGTCAGAAAGTTCTTTTGCTCACTATTGATAGCTATGCCTCGACAGATAAAGATACCTCCGAGAATAGCGAGCCGTAAACATCGTCCGCGCGACTTGATGAAGGGAAGTCTCACCCTGTTTACTGCTGGCCGCTTCAGCCATGAGTCCAGAGGAACGCGCAGCTCTGGAGTCTCGTCGGCGGCGTCTCGTTGGAGCGGTCTTGGCGAGCGGATCGCCGAACGAGAGCATCGAGGCGACCTTCCGCGGCCGCTTCGGTCGGTTCTTCCGCCAGCACCAGTTCTGGGATGCCTTCGAGCGCGCATGTCTCGCCGTGCAACAAAAAGAGCAGTGGGGAATGTCCAGACAACTTATGCTCTCGTTCTCGCTTCCACAGGAAGTCAACGCCATCGACGAGCTGGTACGGGATGGATCGATCTGTGACATGTGGCAGCTTCATCCAAGTATTGTTTCTGAGATCTTAGGGTGAGACCATGATGAGTCTCGCCGCGACGTTTGGGCGAGCCAGTGTCGTGAACATCCTCTGCCAAATCAAGGGCAAACCGGCGATCGAGAACTCGAAAGGCTGGTCCTCGGTGCACATCGCCGCTGTTTACAACCACGTTTCGGTCCTGGAAGTCTTCCTCTCACTAGGAGTTGACGTCGACCTGCCTGGCTCTCGACTCGGCTTCACGCCCCTGCATCTCGCTGCTTCAGTGGACAACGTCGACGTGCTAGAATGCTTTCACAAATCCAAGAAAGTAGACTTCTCGAAAGTCGCGGGGAACGTACGAAAGTGCCTTTGGGATGTTTCCACCAAGTACTGACCGGCTCCTTCTTTCGACAGGGTTACTCGGTCCTCCACGTCGCCGCCGAGAACGGCTCTGCACGTTGCGTGAGCTTTCTCACGCAGCACTATCCAGACCTTCAGCACGTATACGACCGCGTTCTGCGCGAGAACCCGGCGCACAAAGCCGCCAAGTGCTTGCAGCCTCACGTGTACCGCCACCTGGCAGCGAGCGGCACCCGAGTTGACCTCGAGAACATCGAGGTGCGTCACTCGCGTTGGGTGCCACCGCTGAATGCGCTCACGTTTCACTGTCAGGACGACTCGGCGCTGGATCTCAATGCTTACAACGCGCGATTCGCATTCTAATAGGTCCGTGATTGCCCCGAGGAGAGGAAAGACAAACAAATCGTCTATCGTCTGGCCGCGAAATGATCCCTTGCATCTCCCGATGGATTATCCAATGGGCGCCATTGGATAGGAGCGGACAGTCTTTCCGTGCGTCATCGCCGCCGATCAAGGATCCGGCGAATCTCGTGGCTCGCGAGTGCCTGTCACGAGAGAGTCGGGGAACCAAGTGACGTGGGTGGACTTTCCCATCGCGACCTAGGTCCAGGTACATATCATTCAATCTAGTATACTCGTCTGTTTTCTCCTCGTCACAGCTTGTTGAGACCACTGACATGGGAGAACTAGATCTTGCCGCGATGGATGCCTGCCTTTCTCTCCTCCGGCTGTGCCCGCAGCTTCAAGGGAAGCGCTTGAGCGTGTATGCGACAGCATGGACCGTCGGGACGTCGTCACGACACATCAGAGCGGGTCCTCTCTTCCGTGGCCATTTTGAATCTTCTCCTTCATCGGAGACTGTCCCCATGAAGATCGCCACGCTCGCTGCCTTCCTCGCCTCGGCGTTCGCCGCCACCGAGGCTGCTCGCAATGTCACGGCCACGGTCGACATCATCGGCTTCAATGACGTCTACGAGATGCTCCAGGACGACGTGAACGGGCTCAAGGTCGGCGGTCCGTCGCGCGTCATCCCGCTCGTCAAGGATATGCGTTCCAAGAACAACAACAGCCTCGTGATCTTCGCCGGTGATACCATGTCGCCGTCGCTCTGGTCGCTCCAGTTCAAGGGCATGCAGATGGTGGACGCGCACAACGCCCTCACGGTCGATGTCGCGTGCCTCGGCAACCACGAGTTTGACTTTGGCGTCGACGCTTTCTTCAATGTCTCGGCCGCGAGCAACTTCCCGTGGCTCAACGCCAACTGCTACGAGTACGAGACCGGTGCACTGCTGCGCGGCACGACCCCACGCACGGTCAAGACGCTGTCGGACCCGACTTACGGCACGATTAAGATCGGCTTCTTCGGCGTCATGTACGACATGAAGATGCCTGGCAACCGTCTCTACTGGACAGACCCGATCGAGGCCGCCAAGGAGCAGGTCAACCTGCTCCGTACGGTCGACAAGGTGGACATGGTCATCGCGCTCACGCACCAGGAACTCGCGGCCGATAACCAGTTCTCCAAGGAAGTCAAGGGCGTGGACCTCATCTACGCGGGCCACGACCACGCCGCCATGCTGCAGACCAACTTCGGCGCGCCGTACCTCAAGGCCGATCTCGACTTTCGCACGGTCTGGTCCTCGCGCATCGAGTACTTTGCCGCTGACAAGACCAACACGGTTGCTACCACTCGCATGGACCACAAGCTCATTCCGATCCGCGAGGAACTCCCGACGGACCCTGAGTTTGACAAGACCATCGCCAAGTACAACGCCATCGTCGCGGAGCTCCAGAAGCGCGTGGTCGGCAAGCTCTGTGAGCCATTCGATCTCCAGCAGAAGACGGTGCGCACGAGCGACTGCGCCGTCGGCGCTGTCTTCGCGGACGCCGCGATCAACATGTACGGCACGAACTTCGCTGACATCGCGCTCATCAACGGCGGTGTCATCCGCAGCGACAAGATCTACCCGGCGGGTGAGTTCACGCTCGGCGACCTCATCGCGTGGTCCCCATTCGGCAACACGCTCGTCGTGTTCGAGACCGACGGTGCGAGCGCCAAGAAGTTCCTCGCCTCACAGGCTGTGCAGGGCTGTGCGGCTGGCTTCGCCGGCCCGAACGGATCGTACATGCAGCCGGGTGGCATCAAGTACGTGTTCAAGTGCACCGGCGAGAAGCAAGGTGAGCTCACGAGCGTCGAATGGTTCCAGCACCCGACGTTCTCGGGCCCCGTGCTGGACACCGACGTCGTCAAGCTCACGACGACGAACTACATGTACGCCAACGCGTGGATCACGGTGCCTGACGTCAAGATCTCGAAGTGGCTGAAGACTGAGGCCGAGGCCATCCGCATCGACGCGGCGCTGGAGCAGTTCGTCAAGAGCCTGCCGGATTCCACACTATGCTACAAGGCCCAAGGACGCTCACTCGTCTCGTTCTAAGCTTATAAATCATAGAAATCATTCTGTAGAGAGTTGAAATCTCGAACTATCAGAACGCGGTTTGAACGTTGAAGGGGCCAGGAGATTGGCGCAAGGAAAGTTGGGCCATGCGATCTTGGCGGGACATCGCAGCAAAAGGATAAAATTCACTCATGACCTTTCTGAGAGGATTTTCGCCGCACGCGAAAGGGATCGCAGGATCACACTGATGTCAGGATAACATGCACAAGTTAAACAAAGCGGGCTAGTCCCTGGATCATCGTTCCACTCTTTTATGAGCCGATGCAGCTTCAACGGGGCTGCCTCATCTTTGATTCTATTGCTGCACTCAGGATGACAAGGATCTCTGATGTCAGCGAGGACGTTCTCAGCGAAGTTGCAGGGTCGTTGATCCTCGTCTCCAAGATGCGGATCGGGCGTTGTCGTACTAATCGAGTATGAGCTTCGAGCGATCTAAGGCTACGAAGATGTATCTTCGGCGAGATTCTGTCGGGAACGTGACAAATGCTCTTGGCCCTTGTTCCGTCTCATCCACTAGTCAAACAAGGACGTCAACGTCAATGATCAAGCACAAGATTTGAGACAAATGCATCCACTCTGGGATTTGCTCGATCTGATAGCAACTCCACCGACACGCTCATTTGCTTCTTGATCCAAACCGAACGCTCCAGTTACTGTATTCGGAAGACAACGAAAGCTCCAGCTGAAGCGTGATGGAGCTCCATCCCCATCACGTCGTCGCGTGCCACGCATTCTTTTTCGAACCCGCGCTGGATCTATCCGTTCATTGGCTAAATCCGTTGATTATTTCGAGCCAATGCTTTCATGATTACTGCCACTCTTCTTCCAGCGACAAACCTCATCGAGTTCATCCATTCTCAGAAGCCCCGGATCCTTCCCGTCGACCAAACCAACCGAGTCGTCTGCTTGACGGCAGTCGCACAGCAGTCGCACGAGGGCGTCAGCGATTCCGCTGAATGCGAGTGTATCGGCGGGATGCGTTGGGCGCTGCAACGCAGTTCCGTTCTGAGACCGTGGCGGGCGCCTAGTTGAGAGGGGTTCTTTTCGAGCAGACCACAAATTACCACGAGCCGCGTCGGCCGCGTCACGCGTCGTCCCGCGCGAGCCATTGGCCCACGCACTTTCCGCTTCTGCACGACACGACAGTTTGACACACCGCTCGCACGGTCGACGACGCCTCATCTCCCCCAAACAAGAACGTGAAATGTACTTCTTTACGTGAACTACACCATCTCCACCAAGACGCCATTTGACGCTGCTGCTGTTAACTCGTTTCCAAGCAAACTAACTCCATCTAGTACATGATGAGATAGGCGGACCCACCCGCCTGGATCAGCAATGCGGCACCACAGCTGGCGATGATGTATGCACTTCTCGGCACCGCGATGGGTGGTGAAGAGAGACACCGAGCGTGACCGGTGGTGCCGCCGCCGGGTCTGCACCGCCCGCCGCCCGCCGCCCGCCGCCGCCGCTCGACTGGCTGGCGGCATTCCGCGTTTCGCCGAGTCCCGCGTAGCTCCTCACCAGCCACCACCACTCTCGCCTCGTTTCCGTCACTCGCCATGTCGGCCGCCTCGCCTCTGGACGACGGCATCAAGACGCCCACGCGCGAGTACACCAAGCTCGACGGCGACGTGCCCGTCGCGCTCGCGCACGACGACCGCACGTGGCAGCAGAAGGCCAAGGAGCTCTTCACGATCGAGCAGCGAGGCATCGAGCGCGTGCCGGAGGACGAGCGCCATGACACCAACGTCACGAGCGTCGGCACCATGTGGCTCGCGGCCAACATGGTCATCAGCTCGTTCGCGCTCGGCTGTCTCGGCAAGTCGGTCTTCTTCCTCGGCTCGGGCGACGCCTTCCTCGTCGTCATCTTCTTTAACCTCGTGGGCATTCTCCCGGTCGCCTTCTTCTCGTGCTTCGGCGCCCACTTCGGCCTGCGCCAGATGATCATGTCGCGCTACTGGTTCGGCTACCACGGCGTCAAGATCATCGCCGTCTTCAACGTCATTGCTTGCTTGGGCTGGTCCACGATCAACACGATCGTCGGCGCCGAGCTCATTCACGCCGTCAACAACGACGTGCCCGGCTGGTGCGGCATCATCATCATCACCGTCTGCACGTTCCTCGTCACGCTCTGCGGTTACAAGGTCGTCCACGCGTA
Source organism: Pythium myriotylum (assembly GCA_023091665.1). Lineage (NCBI taxonomy): Eukaryota > Oomycota > Peronosporomycetes > Pythiales > Pythiaceae > Pythium > Pythium myriotylum. The sequence goes on along the minus strand of JALJCQ010000022.1, from coordinate 483,381 downwards.
CGAGTTCTGGTCGTGGATCCCGGCCTGCATCGTCTTCATCATCGTGCTCATTGAGCTCGTCCACTCGGGCGCGTACATCGACATCCCCAACTCGACGGGCAAGGCCGAGATGGGCAGCATCTTCAGCTTTGGTGCCACGATCTTTGGCTTCGCCATTGGCTGGTCGTCGTACGCGGCTGACTACACTGTGTACATGCCGCCGACGCAGTCCAAGGTCAAGATCTTCATCGCCACCTACGTCGGCCTCATCGTGCCGCTGCTCTTCACGCAGCTGCTGGGTGTTGCGACCATGACAGCGACCGATGAGACCGCCACGGACAAGAGCTATGCTGAAGGCTACCAGGCCTCGGGCTCGGGTGGCCTGCTCGCTGCGCTGCTCGTTCCGCCGCTCAGTGGCTTTGGCAAGTTCTGCATTATCATCCTCGCGCTCTCGATTATCGCCAACAACTGCCCCAACATCTACTCGGTTTCGCTCACGCTCCAGGTCTTCGGTTCGTGGAGCCGCCGTGTGCCGCGTCCTATCTGGACGCTCGTGGGCTCGGTCATCTACGCCTGTATCGCCATCCCTGGCTACGAGCACTTCGAGACCGTGCTCGAGAACTTCATGAACCTCATTGGCTGTAAGTTGCTGATACTTGTTGACCTTGAGGACCCATGAGCATTTTACTTACGGTTGTTGATTGTACAGACTGGCTTTCCTCGTACTCGGCGGTTGCACTCACGGAACACTTCGTGTTCCGCAAGGGTTTCGGCGGCTACAACGTCGATGACCACGACAAGCCTGACAAGCTTCCGTTGGGTCTCGCCGCCATCTTCTCGTTCGCGTGTGGCCTCGTTGGTGCGGTGCTCGGTATGAGCCAGACGTGGTACGTCGGCAAGGTCGCTATCCACGCTGGCCTTCCACCATTCGGTGGCGATGTCGGCATCTACCTTGCTTGGGGTTTCGCCCTCGTGGCCTACCTGATCGCACGTCCAATTGAGCTCAAGCACTTCCAGCGGTAGACCGCAGCCAATTACGCGAGTCTGTCAGTGTAAATTGTTGTCAATCAAACTAGTAGTGAGCCATGCTACTCAGTGCTGTGCTTGCCACTCATCCGAGGCCAGTCACGCAGCCTCCAATAGCCGCGAGAACAACGAAGCGCTCACGCGTTGTGAATCGAGGCGCAAGATTAGCGCCGACTTGACACTGCTGAGACCGCTGAAGTTACGCTCAGAAGTGCAAGCTTTTCTTTGAGCGGATGGCCTGCCGTACAGGTACGAGCAACATCATTCCACGGGGTGGGCACATTGCCATTGGATAAGGCTGGCATGATTGCTAGTATCATGAATATCAGCACCTTCGGTCTGAGAGACTCGGGCTAACGTTTGACTGTCGGAATGCAACTCGGGGTCAATTTGGAAAACCCGAGTCCACGGCGTCGGGTCACCCTCCACCCATCAATCTCAGTGCGGAAAGCTCCTCGATCCCGCTGATAAAGTATAGGCTGGGCTAGATTTGGAAGAGAATTTCTCTCCACTCTCTCAGAACTGTGATTGCCACCATGGAGACGACTCCGTGGGATTTCATGAGTCCGTGGATGGACATTTTGCGCCCATACGCTTCTGTTCGACCAATTCCCAAGGTTCACAGCTTTGGAGGTGCTCCATCATTTGTTTCATGCGTCGAGTGTATCAATCTCAGCTTCCCAGCCACTGTACCACAAGTTGATCCACCCGAGATCGAAGAAAATCATGACTTTCAAGAGTGGCTAGCCACGAGTGTCCTGACACGAGAGGAACTCGTGGCCCTACGTGCGGCGATTGGGCTCGCAAGTCGCGCATTGTTGATTTCCCCACAGTTATGGTCGGCGTTTTCGGATGCTTCAGGGAGCCGTAGAGAAGATCACTACTTTGAACCACGCGTATTCCGAGATGAAGACCTCGTTCCAATGTTTGAAATCGACAGCCGCTGTTGGAGAGGCGAGGGAGTAGCATTCTGTGTGTGGCTTACATATGTGAAGACAATCTTCGAATCCGAGGAAGATCCCCGATTCCTGAGGGACATGCAGAAGATAGAGAAGCTGGATCCGCTCGGGTTGGCCAGAGGATGTAATGGCCGCGCTCGTGTGTCACTTCGTGCGACTCTGATGACCGAAGCCCATTTGGAAGAGTTCGTGGAGACACTGGAGCAAATTCTGACCCGATCGACTCCCCCTACTTTACAACTTGCTAGTGTACACCTCAGTGCCAAAGAGATCACTAGCACTGTCATCAAGTGTCTGAGTCGTCTCCGACAACTTTCAGTAAATGTTAGCTCTTTCGTCGTGATTACTGGAACGAGGACGAGGTTGGTATCAAGGGCTCTCGCGGTGCTTCAAGTCCCCGAGTTGTCGCAAAAGCTTGAGATTTGCATAGCTCGCAATGGCACGCTTCCGTGTCTTGCCAACTCGGCATTACTGGACCGAAATGCTCCAGGATTTATGGCTGTGCGACTCGACGCAGTTAATCTTCGCTTCGATTGGAAACTCTTCAACAGTGTCATCCACCGAGCGTGTATCCGAATCCCGTCCCAACGGCTCTATTTCCGCTTGCCAACTTTATGGGGCGAAAAACTCGCCGTTTTTGCGTCAGGTTTCTCGCGAACCAAGCCGCTGAGTAATACGCTCTATTTTGGCAAATTCGATCCCAGAACCCGTATTGGAGAGCAAATGATGACTGAAAATGGAATATCTGAAAGCCTGGAGCTCCCTGTTCTTCTCGGTGCAACAGATGCTTTGGTGCAAATGCCCGACAATAACTGGAAGCAAGTCCCGGTGGGGACTATGACGGAAATTCGAGAAGAAGAGGCGAAGCAAGCGTTGGTAGAGTGCTCAAATCAGTTGGGACCGTCCGGATAGATACACCAACATGTCTCCCAGCTGTTATCGCGTGGCTGATTGCATGCTTTTCTGCTTGCGGTCTCTCTTCTCTCGATTTGCAAGTAGTCAAAGGTGTCAACCTTACAGACGATATTGTGCGTGAGATACTCCTCAAATTCCCAAAGCTGAAGTGCTTTCAGCTCGGTCGCACCGACGTCGCGTCTTTGCAAGTCTTTGTTGATGGCTACCGCAGCGGTTATTGTAGTCTTCGGGTGTTGTCTGTTGAAGTGTTCGACGTGGGTACACTGTCGTTGATAGAAGAGTTAAGCGATTCTGAATCGCATGCTACGAGCTTGCTTCGAGAGTTAAAGATCAATTTTCCTGAAGATCAAGACGGAGCATACCTCTGTCGAGTTGACCACATGCTGACTCACAACCGTGAACTGGAATGCTTGGAGCTAATGCTGTTTCAGCAGACAAACGAAAGTGTTGCAAGAATTGCAGACACCTTGCGACCATACGACCGCTCCACCCTTTGCGTCCCAATCCCTCGCCGGGCGAAACTGGCATTCCTCAGTGTACTTCCGGAGTCGAAGAGTCTGTCCGTACACCACTTTGACAGTCTGGTTGTCGGTACAATTCTGCGTTGTTGCGCTCCTTACCGAAAACGTTTCGTGGTTGTGAGATGGGTGAAGGAAAGCCATCTCGTTTTTGCAAGAGGCATGTATGGGTCGAGACATTTGATATTCACGAACATAGAGCCTGTAGTCCTCTAGATAGTACTATGGTGCGAATTGCGTCCCAAAGCAGAGTTCAAAGTAAGGCTCGTTGTTCGGTTTTGTTTGGCTACCAACTTGTCTACCAACTCACATTGTCAGCGGCATGACCACGTCGGCGACGTAGTGGGAGTTCTTGGACGTTCCAAATCATCTTCGATGGCCTCGTTTCGACGAAGGAAATTGTCGTGCTCCAACAGTACATTCGCAATTTCGACGACCTGAGTAAAGCGAATTGGTGCAAATTGGCATGATAAGCGACGTTTGTGACGGAAACTCGTCGAAATGGACAATGTGGAGGATTGATTGAACCACGTGGGGGTTGGGATGAGAAAACCAGATCGTCACTGATTCGATATAAAATAGAAATGATAACCCTATGATTGGTTCAAAAAATTCAGCGGATTTGTTTTATCCAGTCATCTGCCAAGATAGAAACCTGCATCAACCGAAAAAGCAACATTCGCGTTTGTCAACGCACGGTCGGCTCCGGTCCACCAGGTGGAATCCTGCGGGCTCTTGGGTCGGTGGCTTTCCTCTTACTCCACATGGCATGCAGTAGGCACTTCCTGCGGTCGCGTACGAGCCTTTCACGCACGGATTCGCTCGGTAGTCAGCCGTCTCAGGTGGGCAGAAGTACGCTGCCGGGCACCACCCGGAGCACTGTGTGCTGGTGAGACCTTCACGGTCTCCGTAGGTTCCTTCCGGGCACCGAATGCGGATTCCGCCACGGCAATATGATCCTCGTGGACATCTTTGCTGGTCCACACGAGTCGTGTTCCTCGCGTCCCCGGTCCCGTCTCCGGCGCCAATACTGTAGTTTCCGCTTCCAACGAGCCGAGGAAAGTTGCCTGTGCCCTCGGGACAGTATACCGTTGAGTTTCCGCATTCGAACTGGGTCGCACTGGTGCTCGGCGCGTACGGATACGATGGACAGTAGTACCCCGCGCTGCAGCGTCCGGAACACTCGGGAGTCGCCAGTGCAGACGTCGCCCCGTACGTCCCCGCAGGGCACTGGTATTTGACGCCGCCAGAACAGTAAAAGCCGGGTTCGCATGGCTGTTGATGAAACCGGGTGGTGTTGCTCAGTCGGCCATCGCCAATCGAGTAGTATCCTGAAGGAATTCTAATCGGAGCAGGCGACCCAGTGCGACAGACCCACTGATCCCCTCCACACGTGTGCTGTGTGGCTGTCGTGCTGCCGGGCGGACAATAAAAACCACGTTTACACGGGCCAGAACACAGAGGCGATGTCTCGCCAAGTTGGTCCCCGTACCTTCCGCCAGGACAAATGAACTTGAGTCCCATGATGCAGTAGTAACCTTGCTCACACTGTTGTTGCGCATCGCGGATGCGAGCATTCGCAGTTGCGTTGATCGAAACGTACCCAATCGCATTAGACGGCGCGGAGCGAATCGTGTAGTAACCTGGTGTTACAGGCCGTGGAACTCCACTGCCAACTGGGCAATATAGACTGCCATCCCCGCATGGTCGTGCTGTGCTGTTGGTACTCGCGAGGGGGCAGAAAAAACCTGGCGAACACTTACCACTGCAAAGTAGACGGGTCTCAAGGGGCTCGTCTCCATAGTAGCCTGCGGGACACGGTCGGCGGACGCCATCCACACAGTAGAAGCCTCGTTCGCACGGAAACTGAGAGAATCGAGTGAATACGCTGTCTCGAGCCTCGATTGGTGCTGCGTCTACCCAACTGAGAGTCTTGAGGTCGCAAGACGAACCGGTGAAATGCAGCTTCCACTGGGAAGTGTCAAAAGAAGCGCCACCAGGAAGACGGAAACACTCGCATGTGCGTCGATCGGTCGAACTCGTAGCAACAAGCGTCGGACAAGGAGCACACAGTGACACGTCGTCTCCATAGCTCTGCTTGAACGTGCCATCAGGGCACAGCATACACTGTGCCAGCGGATACAGCGTGTCACCGTAGTTCACAGTCAAGGGACTTCTTCCCGTCAGAGGATAAACGAAAAGCGAGCTTGTCGTCGTATAGTCGCGATACCTTCCCGGAGGACACGACTCGGCTGTGTCGACAGAGGTATAGAATCCCGTGTTCACCCGAAGTGGCTGTTTGGCACCCGTCGGACAGTAGACGCTCGTATTGCCGCACTCTCTTTCCGTAGGTTGTGAGCTTCCTGGTGGGCAGTAGTACCCAGGAAGGCACTCACCAGAGCAACTAGGATTCGTCTCACCGAAAGCAGACCCATACGTTCCCGCGGGGCACGGGTAACACGATCCGAGGAAAGCAAATTCTCCTGGACCTGCCTGGCGCTCAGCAAAGTTCGTTGTCGGTCCAGGCCCTCCACCAACAGAGCAGAAACCTTTGTCCACGCGAGTCGGCGAGGCGGATCCTTCGGGGCAATAGAAATTGCTCGAGCCACACTGGTGCACGGTCGCAGCGATGCTTCGTGTCGGACAGTAGTACCCAGACTGACAAAGACCGCTACATTGTGGCCCTGTCAGACCCGAGCTCGACCCGAAAGTACCTCCAGGACAAGCCGTCCTCACACCTCCAGCACAGTAGTTACCCGGCTCACACTTGCGCTGGGCTGATCGCGTTGTTGAGTCCGCAGGATCTTGGTCATGACCCTGAATCGACATCTTGCCGATAGAATAGTACCCGATGGAAACAGGAACAGGCTTCCCTACCCCCTTTGGGCAGTACACATTAGCACCTCCGCACTCCACTGCCGTTGCACTTGTGCTCCCTCGCGGGCAGTAATAGCCAGGCGCGCAAAGCCCACTGCAGGCTGAGTTGGTGAGTCCCCGGCGATCTCCGTAAGTTCCTGGAGGACAAAGGACTGCCGATCCATCCACACCTGTGCAAAACGATCCAATCGGGCAATCAATCGCACGTTCTGCAAGTTTCGAGTCGCCGTTGAAAACGTATTCTCCAGGCTCGGGTTGTTGTGGGGAGGCACTGCCTCGAGGACAGTACACGCCAGTTCCACACAGATGAGTTGTGGGTGAGATAGATCCCTTGGGACAGTAGTAACCTTCGCGGCAGAGACCCGAACACATCTCGTCCGTAGCTCCCAAGTTGGCCCCGTATGTTCCTGGAGGACATGGGATGGGGGAAATGGTTCCAGCCGGACAATAGTGACCTGCAGGACACGGCGCTGTGCATCCTCCAGCTGAGAGGCGAGGAGTCTTGCCGTAGACTCCAGCTGGGCATGGATATTTACTTCCACTCGAACAGTAAAAGCCCGGCTCACAGACGACAACTCGATCGCGACGACTGGACGAGGTCCCAACGGAATAATAACCTTGTGGCACCAGTCTAGGCTGAGTCGAGCCCACTGGACAATATTGGTTGGCGTCTCCACATTCCAACGGTTGTGCTGTTCCAAGTGGGCAGAAAAATCCGGCTGGACATGGGCCGGAACAATCGCTTGTTAGAAGCCCGGGCTCAGCGCCGTAGCTCCCTTCTGGGCACGGATATCGACGTCCTCTCCTTTAAATGAGCGAAACTTTTAGAGCACTCCATTCTTGGTTCACAAATTCCCAAACGTACGTGCAATAGAACCCAGGCGTGCACGGCAACGCGCCAGGACACGGACGCTGCGTGCTCGCACCAGCGTCGTAGAAGCCCTCAACTGTGCATGGTCGCCGGCTCACGGTAGTTCCACGTATGCCAGCACCCCAAGCAATCCATAGCCCGATACAAGACAGGACTCGACGGATCATGATGGTAACTGCGACCTTTCATTCGATTGGGAGTATCCGATTCGGCTGGATAAGGTTGAGTAGGCGATCACAACAATTCGACGACATCTCCAACCTGCCCTAGTGTGCCGCCGAGATCGGAGAATATGACCCTCACTTTACCTGCCTTCCCAAATGGTTTTTCGATCTGACCAATCTCGGCAATTCCCGCCTGCTTACTCAGTAAGCAACGCACCGGACGACCGCTTGCTGCATTTGCCGACGCTTCATCCTCAAACAAACCGCTGACTATCACGAATGGATTGCGGCCATCCGCCGTTGTGTCGCCTTTCAAGCGCTCGATGCGTCCTGATGGCGCCACATGAGGACTTGGCGCTGAAGGTAGTGGCTCTGAGCTTACAGCCCCATTGTTTTCAGTGACTGTGTTAGCGAGAGTGTTCTCGAAAGCCTCCTGATACAAGATGCGCAAGTCCTGAAGCAGATTGTTCGTTCCTTTCCGTATCTTCCCATCCGGGTTCCCTTCCTTTTTGCTGTTTCCCTTCGATGTTGGACGCTTCAAAGGGCGAAGTGTTACCAGTTTGATGAATCGCAGCACCAATTTTTCTCCTGGAATGGGATCGCGTGGGTTTGCTGTGGAAATCAGTTCAACGCGGAATTTGCCACTCTTTCCGAACGGCCCCAAAACTCTTCCAAGTCTCTTCGATTGTTCGAAGAGAACCGTCTTTCCTGTATACACATCCCAGTCGACATCTCTCGCGAACATATCCCGTGCGATCACCTCAGACACCGACTCGGCTTTCTTAACGGCCTTGTCGACGACCCCACTACGTTCTTTGATAGAACCGATTCTAAGCTCGCCCAAGCGCATCGTTTGAGCAGCCACAAGAGAGCCATTTGCACCGGTTGCGTCTTCGTCATCCCAAACTACAGCCTCGATATTTCCGTAGTACGCGAGTCGACAATGGAACTTCTTTGGATCAAGATCGAATCGTGAGCAGACAACAACAGCTTTAGGCGGGCAGATTACTGGCTGCTCAAACTGCAATAGTGCAAATCCACGGAACGGTTGCTCTGTGCTGACTTCAGTCTTGTCCTTCGGCAAACTCTCGACCTCACTGACGGCAAGATACACTGTAGAGGGCTGAAATGGATGAGAGTCCTCGCCATCATGCGATGAAAAGAAAGTCACGACCGCCAGAACCGTCGTGTGGCCGATCGTGACGTGGATCTTGCCACCACTCTTGCACTTCCCTTCGAAGAACGGGATCTGGTTCACGCGGATGACGAGTTGCTCGACGAATGGCAGGCTTTTTGGAGTGATGGCCATGCCCCGCTCGACGAGCGAGGCGTCGAGGCCGTTGACTCGCATAGCAACACGGTCACCCTGTGTCGCTTCCTCCACGCTTCGCTTGAACATCTGCATTGACTTGACCTTCTTGACCAGCTGGAGTCCTGGCAGTTCGATCTCGTCACCAAGCGCCACGCTACCAGACAGAACCGTGCCGGTGAGGATCGTGCCGTTTCCTTGGATCGCGAAGCAATGGTCGATTGCAAAGCACAACGGACCAGATCCATCTCGTTTGGGCACCGGAAGCACCGCTCGAATCGTTTCCACGAGGTCTGCGATCCCAAAAGCCGTGCTTGGCTCTTCACCCTCCGTCGCCATGGGTGCTGCAGCGACGGGAACGATTGGCACGGTCTCAGCATCGAGTGTCTTGAAGTTCCGACCGAGGAATGCTCGAATTTCCCGCTGAACCCGCGAGATCCGAGTCTTCCGCTCCGACTCAGGCACCAAGTCGATCTTGTTCAGCGCGACAACGATCTGAGCCGACACAGCGAGCTCCGCGAGCAATAGACACTCGATGGTCTGCGGCTGGAGGCCTTTCTGGATGTCGACGACTAGCAAAACCGCATCAATGATGTGGACCCCACCAAGAATAGTCTTAAAGAGGGACGCATGTCCCGGACAATCGACGAGAGTGATCTGCAATTCGGGACCGTTCGGGACCCGCGGCAATCGAAAGGCCGAGAAGCCGAGGTCGAGCGTCATGCCGCGCTGCTGGCTCTGCGGGTGCTTGTCGAGCGCCGCCGTGGACAGAAGCGTGCTGAGCACGCGCACGAGGTGCGTCTTGCCGCTGTCGACGTGGCCCAGCACGCCCACGTTCACGTTCACGAGGTCGGTCGGAGGCGTGGTCGTCATGGATGGAGGCAGGGTGACGGAGAAGAGAAGTGTCCCGAATCGTCCCTCGTTCGGATTAGAAAAGTGGTTTAAACCTAGTTTGTTTGTTTAAACCTAGTTGATGTTGAAGTGAGCTGCTGACAAGGTCTCAGTGTGCTGGAAGAATCGAAAGTGACGCTTGGGGGAATGGCGACAGTGGAGAAGCACGCGGCCGTGGGCTGGCGAGTGCGTGTGTTCTGGGAGGGAGACGACGAGTGGTTCGAGGGAGTCGTGAAAGAGTACTCGGCCGAGAGCGGGTACTTCGTCCAGTACGACGATGGCGAAGAGCAGTGGGAGGCGGCGGAGGACCCGGGATCGATCCAGTTTCTATGTGGTCCTTCGTCGGCGCCAAACGAGGCCCAACTGATATTAGCGGTCCAGCAGCAAGAAGAAGAAGAAGAAGAAGAAGCACAGAATCTCAAGTGCTCAGCTGAGCCTCCTCCCTCCACGAGAGGCGACGACGATGAAGGGTACGAGGACGAATACGAAGAAGACCACGACGGCGAAGATGATAAGGGTACTTACCATGCTGGAGAGCCACTTGCAAGAAGTCCGAAGCCAGAGGCAAACGAGGAATACGAAGATAAAGAGGCGATTGCGCTACCACCCAAGAGATTAACAACTCCGTTGAGGCAGCCTCGAGACCCAACAAAGTATGTCAAGAGCGGCATCTTCCTCCGAGATCCTGAGACGCTGCGTGAGATGAAGATGGCCCTCTCAAAAGAGAAGAAAGAGTTGCAACAGCAGGTTGACGACCTATCGTCAGATCTGCAACGTAAACAGCAGCTTTCATCAGCACTAAAGAATGAGCTGCACGGCCTCAAAGCACTAGTGACACTGGCAGACCTCACCAGTAGTTCGAAAGATCCAAAGAGAAAGGCTCCAAAGACTGCGACAGACTGGGCCGAAGCAGTGATTGAACAAAAGAATGCGAATCGAGACGCTCGAGCTCAGCTCAGCAACCTTCAATCTCATTTGACGAAGAAACAAATGACAATACAGCAAATGCAAAAGCAACGCGACGAACTGCAGGCAAAGCTGTCGCGCGTACCACGCAAAGAACTCTGCTCCCTCGTAGATGTGCAGGTCGAAATCGCGCAACTCCTGGATGAAAAACGAGAGCTGGAGACCCAACTGGCTAAGAAGTTGGCGGCTGAGAAACCCGCGAAACCAAAGCTTTCGTCTACTAGTCGATCTGAGTCTACGCAGGACCAACGCGACACTAAGACCGAGCTGGAGAAGGAATTGCGGAGTCTGGAGAAGCAATTGATGCGAGCGAGAGACGACGTGGACCAGTGGAGACTGGCATACGAGAAGGAGAACGCGAAGCTGGCCCCGGTGAAGTCACGACTGGCAAGCCTCCAAGAAGAACTCCACAGATACGAGCGCTCGCAAGTTCTACTTCGCAGCGTGTTTCTACGATTGGACCGATCTTGCAGTGGATCAATATCTGTGGATGCGGCGTTAGAGGCGTTTGCGCTTCTCGTGCCAGACGATCGGAAAGAGACCACCCAGCAGCTCCGACAGTCCGTGAAGTCTGAGACGCTGGACTTTGCGACGTTCACCGAGTGTTTCAAACAGTTTGTCAGCCAATGAGCCACTTAGCTTCATGCAAAAAATCCACGTTATCTCGTCATCTCCTACTTAAGACTCAGCTATACTCCTGTCCGCTTACTTGGTCTGCAGCACACCAGCGGCGATGAGCTTCTCAATCTTGGCCATGATGCCTGGGTTCTGCAGGTGGCGCTGGGCAGCAACCGGGTCGGTCTGGAAGTCGTTGAGAACATTCTGGACGACCGGGTCGCGCAAAATCGCCTGGATCTCTGGGTCAGCGAGGCCGTGGCGCGCACGCTCCTCGTCAGTCTCTCCGCTCTGGATCTTCACCTGGACGCTGCGAAGACCGTCAATACATTCGCGGTTCTCCGGGTCCAGTTCTAGGCCCTTCTCGTACGACTCACGCGCCTTGTGGAACTCCTTCATGAAGAACTGGATGGCGCCAAGGCGGCTGTAGGCCTTGACGTACTTGGGGTCGAGCTCGAGCGCCTTCTCGCAATCGCGCTTGGCCTCCACGAACGATGTCAGCTTCGTGTACGCAGCCGCACGGTTCGCGTAGTAGACAGCATTGGAAGGGTCACGCTTGATGGCCTCGCTGTATCGTTCAACGGCCTTGGGGAAGTCACCCGCCTTGAAGAAGTCGTTACCTTCGTTCTTGGCGGTCAGCGCCTTCTCCGGATCAATGTAGGCAAGCTCCTTGGCCTTCTTGAGCTTCAGTTGCAGTGCCTTGATCTTCTTCTCAATATCCTTGGAGCGGAACTCAACCTGGCCGTTTTCGTACGCCTCAATCGCCTTCTCAAGGTTCTCTAGCGTCTCGCCCTTCTTCAGGTAGGCGTTACCGATACGCACGTAGACCTTGGCGATGAGCTGGTAGTCGGCACGGTTGGCGCGTCCGACCTCGATGGCCTTGTTGCAGTCCTCAATGCACTTGTCGAACTCGCCCATCTCGAGCCGGACAGCCGCGAGGTTCGAGTAGTACGAGATGTTGGTCGGCAGCTTGGCGATGGCTTCGTTGTAGCATTCGACAGCCTCGGCGAACTGCTTGTTCTTGTAGAAGGCGTTGCCGCGGTCCTTGGCCGCGTCGGCCTGCTTCTTGGTCTCACGCTCCTGGATCTCTTCCTCCGTGAGGTCCTCCTCCATGGGCTCCGGCTCGGGCGTCTTGACAGGCTCGGGCGCCTTGGGCTTGGGCGTGGGTGTGGGTGTGGACGCTGCCGGTGGCTCGGTGTCCGGGTCGTCCTCGCTCATGTTCAAGTTGAGCCCCATGAGCTCCCCGAGCACGGTCATGATTCGCGGGTCCTTGAGGTGCGCGTTGATCTTGGACGGGTCGCGCTGGATCTCCTGGAGCTTGGCGAGGAAGTCCGGGTCGCTCAGGAAGGGCGAGAGGCGCGGGTTGGTCGCGATCTTGGCGAACATGTCGGGGCTGAAGGCGCTCGCGAGCGGGTTGAACGCGCTCTGCTTCATGACCTTGGCGACCTCGTCGATGCCGCTCTTGCAGGCGGCGTTGCCGGGCTCGGCCTTGAGGCCGGCCTCGTAGGCGTCCATGGCCTCGTCGTAGCGGCGCAGCGCGTGGAGCGCCGCGCCCTTGCGCGAGTGGCCCTTGCCCCAGCTCGGCTTGAGCTTGATGCAGGCCTCGGCGTCCTCGAGCGCCTTGGCGGCGTCCGCGAGCGAGAGGTAGGCGGCCGAGCGGTTGGAGAAGAAGACGTGGTCGTGCGGGTTGAGCGCGATGGCCTGCGAGTAGCACTCGACGGCCTCCTGCGCGTTGCCGGCCGAGAGCGCGGCGTTGCCCTTGGCCTTCCACTCGTCCGCGGTCGCCATGGGGGAAGAGATTGGATTCTGTGGGTCGGCGAGATGGGGACGAGGACGCCGGCGGTGGTGGAACCTGCGAGAAGTGATATGAATCGCCCCGGATTCTGGAAGGATTTCGAACCGAGACCACGAGAGAGATGGAAAAAGAGAGAGCGAGAACGAGAGAGAGGACCGAGTGGTTGGAGACGCAGCGGAGAGATGTGGAGACGGAGAGGAAGCAGCGAGAGGCGTGGAGATGCGAGCGAAAGAGGCGGCGTGGGCAAGCTGTCGAGCTGGATCGGAGGATCGGTCTGGAACATGGGGCGTTGGCGCCAACGAGAGCCACCAACATATAACATTTGGCAGTTCTTAATGTTGGACACGAACATTCCAGAAGAGATACCTCTGTTATGTGATACCGGGTATTACCGGCGACATCGGTTAAGAACACATGGCTGCAAGTGACACCAGGAGATACCTTATTTCAGTGCGTCAACATCACAGAATGGCTTCACTTTGCTGGTTGCCATTATGCGCTCTCAGACGCCTTGGCGTTCGCTGTCTGTGTTGAGGGCGCTGGTTGTGATACGAAAGCGCTCCCTGCCTGGATGTCAATCTGATTCATCGACCGCAGGAGCTTTGAGGGCGTTACAGTAGCCGAGCGCAGTGAACTCGCGAGCTCGCTTTCGCCCTCAACGAGGATCGTCCTGTTGCACGTCAAGTTAAAAAGGTGAGATCTCAGTCTGAACAATCGCGAAGGCTGCACTGTAGTGAAGACACGTACTGGTTTGTCTCATGGAATCGTTTGGGCTCTTTGGCGACGCCCATCAATGGGAACGTTCCCGCCTCGACGTCTTGGAGATCAATGATCTTCCGCTTGGGATTTGGACTGCTATCTAAGGAGAATCAGCGTTTGTCAGACTGACTGCAAGCCTACTTCCTACCCTGAAATGAAACTTACGGCTTGTTGCAGAGTCATAGAGATCGCTGCCACCCCGGACTTTTTTGGCTCGCTCTGGCGTCTCATGAACGACGGGCTTGGTGGCTGGAACCTCTATTCTCTCGGACGCTTCGGCACTACTTGGCCTAGTAGTTGGCGATTTTTTCTCTTCATCTCGCGCGATTGCATGGACACCTAAATGACCCGGAGGCGGTGCCCGGTACTCAACTTTCCACCACTCTTCGCTCTGTTCCGTTTCTCCACCCTCTCCGTGTTGCTGTTGTTTCTTGTCTGTGTCTCCACGATCTCTTCTCTCTTTTTCGCTGTGTCCTTCGTTCCCGTCGGCCTCGATCTTCAGTCCTATCCGTCTTCGCATACTCATGCCTCGAGCTGATTTCTTCAGTGACGATGGACCTGAATCGGACGCTGGGCTGTTGTCTGCTGACGATGTTTTCGTGGCTGGTGGCGTCGCGCATGACTTCGATCCCTTCTCGTCGTCGGTCTGCATGGGCCCAGGATGGCTTCTTTTTCAGTGAGGAGGCGGTCGTCGTGCTTGTTCTTCTATTGCACTCGCAATGGACACCGTTCTGTCACTGGATCCTCGCGGCGCTTCCTCTCCGCGCGTCTCTTTCCACGACCCCTGATAGCCGTTTCCTCCTTCGTGCCGTTAGCGAAACCGAGATCTTCGCCTACCAATTCTATCCATAGCGACCCGCGGGTCTGCTCACAAATCATGTTGCTGAGGAAGCTGCTGGATCCTGAGGAGACCGCGAGGCGGCGCAAACTTCGCGCGCGGATCGTTCGTCGCAATCGGATCCAGCGGGAGATCGCACAGGGCCAGGAACCAAAATGGAGGCGCATTCCCAAACCAAAAGAGCTCACAGTCAACGACTACGGATGGAACCCCCTTGAGGACGGAACAGCGCTCCTCGCCGAGCAGAAGCGAGTGGAGCGAGATGGCAATGCGCTTGCGTTCCTTCTCAAAGGTGCTCAGTCGACTGAGACGTACGGGTCATCGACTGTCTTCAAGGGGGAACGACTTCGGTCGCCCCAAGTTCTGCTGGGTGCAAGCGATGTACCGGCGCGATTTGCCAGTCGAACTACTGCTGCAGAGCCACAAGAACTTCAGCCGAGAGCAACCAGTGGAGCCCCCAATACGCTGGCTTTAACTAACATGACGAAGCTACCTAACCCAGTCAAGGGCACAGCGAACGTGTCGACGCGGCCTCGTAATGAGCGACTTTGCGGTCGCTGGCGTGACGTTTTCCAGCTCCTGATGATCCAGCGTCATGAAGACGTTCTTCGCAAAGACCCCAACCGCCCATGGCGACAAGAACGGCTTGGGTTGTTGCTCTTCGACCGGAAGCGATACAAAGAAGCTAGTGAGCATCTCGTCCAGGCCATCAAACTCGGAGTGACGCGAAGTATTTGTTGGCGCCGACTGGCTCAATGCCATTGGTTCGAGTATAATCTAAGCCAGGACTGGGACGCGTTGTGGGACGCCAAAGCTGCATTTGAGCAGGCACTGAATCACTTGGAGATGGCTTGCAACCCTTACGTTCTCTTCGACTATGCGCGCGTGCTTGAAGCACTCGGGAGCTACGATGGTGCGCTAAACGCATGCGCATCGCTGCTGTCGACGTTTCCCAAGTTTGCACTGATAACGCAGGTGAAGCTACGATTCATCGTGCTCCAGCGGCACCAGCTCCACGTGTTTGGTGGTGCAATGGCTTCAGGCGACAAAGAGCGGGCAGTCAGCAAATGCCTTGAAATCACCAAGACTCTCCTGCTCGACAAGGCAGTCAGTGAGAACGCACAGTATCTCCTCGTTTTGTATCTGCACATACGCCTCAATGAGCTGCTCCATGAGACCATTGAGCATCTAGGTGAAGGGTCAGGAATCGTCGCCCGAAGTGCCAAGGCAAGCGCTGACCAAGCAACAGAAGAGCTCTTTAAGGCTGTGGTGGCTCGGAAACTGTTAACAGTGGTCCCTGGCGTGGCATGGAAGGTCTGGTGGTCACAGAGTGAGACGTATCTCCAATGGGCCGATCATTTCCAGGCCATGAATGAGAACGTGGCAGCGGCGGATGCATTAGCGCGAGCGCTGGAGCTAATGGAAACACCTGCTGTACCCGTGAAGATAAAGGCGAAGAAGGTTGAGGACCCAAATGCTTTAGCGAAGAAAATCGCGCTGTATCTGTCCATGGCAATGAATTATTACCAAAGCAACCAAATGGAAAGAGCCATTCGCGCAATGGAGACCATTTTCCAGCTCAATCCCTACTTGAACACCGTGCGACAGAGCCTCGTGGAGTGGTTCCCCGCGAAGTGGAAGTGTGTGCTCACTAGTCGATTCATTCTCGAGACAAACCCGGCTCACTCTCGCTTGTTTTAACGTAGAGAACGCATTGAACTTGAAGACGCAAGCCAAGTTCAGATCGCGCGTACTCTTCGTGGTCTGTGGGGTCGAGCCAAAGCGCTTAAGCGACGTTGTGAGGTTGAGGCTATTCTGGAGTCGAAGTATCTCAGCAATCCTTTCAACCCGTTCTATCGACGAAGCGTTCTGCACTACTCGCTTAAAGCCAAGTACGCACCGCTGTTTGCAGCTCAATACTTAGCTGCGAAACGCATTCAGCAGGCGGCAAGAAAGTATCTCAGCTACGCACGTATCCGCTGGGCATTCCAAGCACGCAAAGACAAAGAGATTTACGATCTCCGAGCAAAGTATAACACACGCAAATACCGATACAACCGCAACGTGCGTTTTCAGCTTTCTAGGCTCGTTCCACAAGAGTTTGACAGTCTTTTCCGCCGAGAGGATCGCGCGGCAGCATTAATGCAGCGTTGGTTTCGAGGTGAGCGCGTTCGTAAAGAATATCGAGCTCGGAAAGCAGTGGTTCGAGCGGTTCGAGAGCGAGAGGAAGACGCCGTCAGGAGGATCCAGCGAGCATACCGTGACTTTGCGCAGCGAACACGCGCTCTATCTCTCGTTCGAGCGGACCAGCTCCTGTTTGAGACCCATCGGAGACTACAACTGGCCCGTGAACGACTAGCGAGAAAGTTTCAACGCCTATACTTTCAGTGGAAAAATCGTCTCGTGCTGGCGACACGTTTACATCTCGAGCGGCTCCAGCTCCGCAAGCTAGAAAGCACACGACAGAGCAGCGCCGGAAAGATTCAGCGCACATGGCGGCGTTTTATCGCACGAATGAGAAGTGGATCACGCGGAACTGAGGCGGCAATTCTACTTGATCAGCTGAAACGTGGCCACGAACAGCTCATGGCAGTAGAAGATGAGGCCAATCGGCAGCGGTTTCCTGGCATGGATGCCTCAGCCAGAAAGATCCAAGCCATTTATCGCGGTAAACGCATCCGAGCCTCTCTGGCGAATATAACTCGACAGGTCGTTCCACCTCGTCCTGGAGAAATCCAGCTGCTGCTCGAAGCCTGTGAGCGTCGCCACACGACAGGGGCTGCGCCGCGGGTTGTTTTGGCCAAGCTCGACAGTTTGCAGGAGAAGAGAGCGCTGTTCGACTTTCCTGTGATCGTAATCAAACCTCACACGAGCGACAGCGAGCTCCCGATGACTCATCTTGTGTCTGCGATTAAGCACAGCAGCGTGGTCGACACCTTAGCCATCGTAGGGGGAGACCTTCGTGGTTCAAGAGCCGTGTCGCTCTTCGAGTCTCTGCGGTTCTGCAAGAAAATTAAACGATTTGCTTTAGGCGGCGTCAGCGTTCTACCTGGACGTCAATGTAGAGGCAGCGAGCCGAGTGTACCAGAGGACGAGGAGGACAGTGATCAAGACAGTGAGGACGAAGAAATTGAGCAATCTCCGATGAAGACGCTCTCGACCACTTTGCGAACGCAGAATTTTCTCTTGGAAGAGCTGCTTCTGGAAGGCAATGATTTGCTCCGGCACAAGCACGACGGATGGCTACTGGCTACCACGATAGGTGACTACTTCCACGGTCGCTACGGAAAACTGCGAGTCCTTGCCGCCCAAAGAATGCAGTTAAGTGATGAAAGCATTGGGCTGTTTGGAGACGCGCTTGCGATCAACACAGTCTTGCAACGGCTCAATCTCAGTGACAACGAGATCAGAGACGCCGGTACCAAGGCGATTGCAAAGGGGCTGGCAGCTAACAAAAATCTGTTGTATTTGAATCTGGCGGATAACTCGATTGGTAGTAGTGGGGCGAAGGAGCTGTTTTCGTGTCTGCAGACCTCCAACCACACGCTGAAGACGCTAATTCTCACCAACAACATGGTCATGAATGATGCTGTCTCTGCGCTCTTTGGGATGCTCCAAACGAATGCGGTGGTAGACGAGATCGACCTCCGCGGGAACCTGATTCATAAAGACCACGTAGTCGAGATTGAGAGCCTGCTTAAAGAACGACTCACAACTGATAACGAAGAGCTACGGTTGTTCCTAGCCCGTCGTCGGCTCAGTGGAGGTGAGGTCAGAAGGGCAACGATGCTATCACCACTGCGGCGCAAGGGATCAACGAGAAAGAATCGCGCGCCTGCGATGTCTCCGCAGAAGTGGATCAAGACCCATCGCGCGGAGAATGCTCAATCGTACGAGCTGCTGCAGTCACCGTGTGCTCTCTTCAAGCAACCTGCCGTCAGCCCAGTAGCTTCGATTGTGGGCTCGACTACTAGCACGAAGAAACGGCAAAAGCCAATGCATCAGTATAATGGCAATGGAGAAACGAGGCTACCAACGCTCGCTTTGAGTCCCTCGAAGGCTTCCACGTCGGTGCACCGAAAGTATCGCTGATCAATTCGAATTTCTCTCGTCCGTACTCCACGTTACCGAGAAATCAAGGAACTAGACTGCTTTGTTCTGGCGGTGGCTGCCATACACTGCATTGTCTGCATTCCTTGCCATACTTGAAGTTGTTATAGAGTGGCCCCCACTATACTAAAATTTTCTGTAGTCCACGCTATCTCTCTTCCGTTGCCCAACCTAGACAGAGTGGCGGTCGATGTTGCTTAGGAATGACGGTCCCTCGCCGACGGGGTCCACTCCCACCCCCAGAGAGCGACAGACGACGGAAGCATGGATCTCTCGACCGCCGAGAGCGCGCTGCGCACGCTCAAGCACCGCCCCAAGGCGCCGCCGGGCGCCGTGGACACCAGCGCCGCGCTGCTGAGCGTCTTGGCCCCGTCTCACGCCAGTGCCGACGCCGAGAACGCGTCCGCGACGGCCAACGGCGACCAGGACGCGCGGGAGCCGCTCGAGCGAGGGCTCACGACGCTGCTCGTGTTCGGCAAGGAGCGCTGGGAGCCCGTCGCGGTCTTCGCTGTTGTGGTGCGCGACGTGGTCCACCGACGCCTGGACGCGCAAGAAGAACCGTTCTCGCGGGCGTTCCTCGAGGACGTCGTGGCCGGTGTCGTCAAGGACTATCTGGAGCACTGGGAGCCGCGCGTGCGCATCAGCGTCGCCAAGCTGATCGGCGCACTCGCGCGGCTGGATCTTGAGTGGACCACGAAGAAGTTCACGCCGCTGGTCGTCGAATCCGTGCAGTGCAATTTGACGCGATCGCCGGACTTTGAAGAGAATGGTTTCGAGGAGCTCGACGATAACATCAGCGTGAATGGTATGGAGTCGCCCACTGGAGGATCTCAGGCCGGCACACCTCGCACGCCCTCGACGCCGCACCGTCTGGACGACGTGAGCGGATGGAAGGCGCTGGAGAGCTCGCTGTCAGCGTTCAAGTACATCCTCCGAGGCGCACGGGAAAAGTTCTTGGCCACGAAAGAGGATGGCTCGTTTGAGTATCTGACACCCGAGATTTTTGAAATCTCGTCAACCAAGGCCGTGTTCCACATCAACCGTCATGTTCGTGTTGTCGGCCTCGACATCCTTACCGCATTTTGCGATGTCGCGCCAGACGGCTTCCTCGAACAACACCGAACGAAGATCACGGATGTTATGCTCAAGTGCATTGTTCGTGGCATGCAGGACAACTGGAGTCAGGTGCGATACGCCGCCTCGATTACCACGCGGGCATTCCTCACGAAGCTTCAAGAATCAACGCGAGAGGACTACTTCGGAGCACTTGTGCCGCGGATTTGCTTAAACCGGTACTATGTCGCAGAGCGCGTGCAGAAGCACTCGCAAGAGACTTGGCGCGCGATCATGGGCGATCGCGGGCGCGAGGTTGTTGCGAAATATGTCAAGGAGATTGTGGACTACTACATTGAGATGACGAGTCATAGCGTCCGCGAGGCTGCATGCCACTGTATTGCCGAGCTTGCAACCAAAGTCGACAAAGCTGCAGTCCGTCCGCACGTACCTCGTCTCCTCGAAGCATTGCTGTACTCATTCCGCGACAACTCATTCCTTGTGCGAGACGCAGCGTGCTTGGCTTCGTCGCAGTTTGTTCTCGCTTTCCCAGAAGAGTCACGGGATGCTCTCGACCAGTTGTACGAATTGTGGATCAATCACTTATCCGATGAGATTTGGTCCGTGCGTGAAGACGCAGCGATTGCTCTAGGCAACGTGATCCGCGCATACGGCAAAGAAGCCTTGGACCGCGTAGCACCAGTTGCCGAGGACTTCATCGGACGCGCCAAAACACAGCCTGCCATGTCGCAGCACGAGCACGATGAGAACTGCAAGTCCCACAAGCAGCATTCGAGCAAACAGGCATTCTCGTGTTGTTCCTTCGAGCCACTGAATGACGAGCGCCACGAGCACCGTGAGAAGCAGCCTTGGGAGCACACAGACGGCGCCATTTACCTGGTGCGCGAGTTGTGTGCAGTGGCTCCAGAGACCGGTGTGAAACTTCTCCCTGCTGTCGCTGATGTCGCCATCCTTCGCCATTTCCCGCAAACCGCCACGCTCCAAGAGACGGTGTGGAAGCAGCTGCCTTTGATGTGCGAGGCGCTTGGCAAGCGCGTGTTCAAGCAGTACCTGGAGCTTTTCCTAGATCCCCTCACTTTCACTCTCCAAGGATCGGACAGATTGGCAAGATTCGCCGCCGCCGACTGTGTCGCCCAGTTGAGCAAGCAGATCGGCCCTAACATCTTCCTCGGCCGCTTGCAAGCGAATCCGTCGTGGGCCGAGATCATTGGCCCTAAGGTGCCAGCACAGCCTGCGTACTAGGATAGTGTCAAAGGTCAGCTAAGCTCCAGGTGGCTAACCTTCCACGGAGGAAACACTGAGATGATTCATATCCACAACTGCACCTATTTCCTATCATTCATCTTTTCGATGGCCGCTATCTGTAGGATTATCCAGTACTTTGCGAGGTGGAAGAGGTCGAAAGGCGCCTGTCTTGTTGATGTAGCTCCACAGGTACTCAGAGCCAGAGATGAATGTTGTCGTGCCCACCAAACCACTAAACACAGCACAACAGCTATGAGAGGTTTGGTTCCAACTCAAAACACAATCACAGTGGGCAACTCACAAAAGCACGTCCATCGCGAGATCTCCCGGTACTTGCCAGGCGGCGTTGGTCAGCGCGAAGCCAAACATCGAGAGTTGCAGCGCGGTGTTGACCTTGCTAATCATAGAGGCTTCTACCTTGAAGGCACCGCTATCGGTCGTATCGAAGAACGCCGAGTCGGCTGCCTTGGTCTTGAGTCGGTGGTAAAACGTGCCCGACACGAGCAGCACGTCACGACCAAAGACCAGGACGACAAGCGGCATCGGCAGCAGGCCCGACGCAAGCATACTGAGCGAGAGCGTGCCGACCATGAGCTTGTCCGCAAACGGATCTAAGAACGACCCAATGATCGACTGCGCAAAAGAGCAACCGTCACATTCTGTCGTGAGAACGTAAAGAGATGCATCGCTCACCTCTTGCTTGAATCGCCGCGCGATGAAGCCATCAAGCCAGTCGGAGAGACCCGCGACCGCGAGCACTAGAGGCATCCACATGAGCACGTCTTCTTGGGACATATCGAAAAGAGTCGCTCACCTCCTACTGCGGTCGTGTAGGACCCGTCCCAGATGAGATAGCCTAGGTACGGAGTTGCGAGAATACGCGCGAAGGTGATGAGGTTCGGCACGTTCACGACCTGGTGCAGCGCCAGCTCTTTGGCGCGCTCGACGTCGGCGCTAACGAGTTCCTTGGCGCGCTCGACGTCTTCCTTGATCTTCTGCCGCAGCAGTCGCGCCGCGCGCTTGGCCTTCTCGTCCTCGTCGTCGCTGGCCGTCGCGACCCATCGACGCTGGTGGACGCTCACTGGGCGGTTCCAGACCGGGAGACACGCGGTCTGCAGCGCCGAGCAGCGCCACGTCGCATTGCGTATCCGCTGGGCCGTCGCGGCGCCGCGCAGCAGAGACAGAGGCGCGCGGAGGCCGCTGGCCACCGACACCACCATTACCGTGGCTCTGTGGGGTGTGGGCTCGGACGTGAGTACCTTGCAATCGTACTTAGTAGAGCTTATCTATGGAAGGCATGGTCGTATTTACGGAACCAGCATGGGTGACGCTTGGAGGCCTCGTTCGATTATGGAAATGGTGGGTTCGTTCGTCCTTACTACGCATACTACGCCGGCTGCGCGTTCACTCGAGCTCGATACGTGTGCGCGGCGGCTTCGCCTGGGCTTCTAATTCGACGACTTGGCGCTCTTGCCCTTGTAGACCTGCTTGCCGTGTGTCCACGGCACGTAGTTGTGCTTCCACATGTGCTTGATCTGGCGCTTCATAGTGAGCGTGAACAGAGCGATGAAGTAGACCAGCAGGATCGGCCAGAACACGGGCACGTCGAACGCGCTGCTCAGCGTCATGAGCAGCGAGATGAAAGTCGCCTTCGTGGTCGAGTACCAGAACTGGAACTCGGGCACGCGGCGCTGGAACGGCCGGAAGTCCTCACTCAGCTTGGAAGGAAGCAATGGGCCGTCATTCTCCGCGTCAATCTGTAGTTACATTCGAGCATGTCAGCGAGAAAGCGCAGGAAACGTATGCGTGCACACGACCGCGCGTACCTGAGGCGACAGGAATCCGATAAAGAGGTTGAGCAGGTAGATGCCGAGGCCGTAGGTGACGATGTGGAACGCGTTCAGCGTGAAGACGCGCACCAGGTAGAGGCAGATCAGCGCGAACGCGAACGTCCAGCGGCCGTACACGTGGATCGTCGACTTGTCCAGCAGGTGCTGCCACTTTCTACGCAGCCACACGCGAGCATGCGTCAGATCCGTTGGCGCTCGTTGCCTCTCAACGACATGATCGGCACCCGCGGCGGTGGACTAAAGCCTCGCCGCTCGGCCTCCCACGCGTCTCGTGAGGTCGCCTCACCTCTTGAAGGACGCCGACACGCGCGCGATGAACGGCGGGTCCGTGAGTCCCTGCGAGTCGCCCTCCATGTCTCTCGTCGCCGGTCGCCTGCTCGCTTGGGTCGTGAGCTTCCGCCGCGTTGCGTGCGCTGCTGATTGGGGGAATCTTGCTGGGTTTCAGTCCCAGAACTCCATCCATACCGGTAGTTTCCGGGCCAGTCGAACGATACCGGTATGAAACCGGTTTAATTTTTCTGCTCCAAAAGTGCAACTCGTGAGACCATCACTCTTCTATCAAAAACCCAGGTTTTTGCCTCGGGGTGGTCTGGGTTTTTGGAATCCTTGGAAGCCGACAGGGGGAGCGAGGGGTTCTTTCTCCATCAGTTTCACGCGGGACGAGGAAGCCGAGACCGACCAGCCATGGCGCCGCCGGACGTGGACGCGATGATCACGCTCAAGGTCGACAACGTGCCGTTCAACGCCGCGTAAGTGCCGCGCTTTGCATTCTCCGAGTCGCGCTCGTTCCGACGCGGTCGTTTCCTCGCGAATTGGGCGAGCGGAACGCCTCCAACCAACGGCAAGCGTGGTCGTTGGTTTCCCTAGGGGAGTTGGATATGTATATGCGTGTGTGGCGTGCATGAGTGGTCTGGATACGTGTGGTCTCGGTTGCGAGAACGCTGTGGGGGCTCGTGCGGGTGGGGTATCGCGGTAGGATTGGCGGGGCGGATCACGGTCTCCGGTACCGACGAGACGGGAGGGGCTGCTGTGTGTAAGCGTGTGGCGTGCGTGGTCTCGAGGACGAGCGATCGGAGATTTAGTGCGAGTCGAGGAAACCTGTCAGCTAACGCGTGTCTCGATGTTGTTCGTTGTTGTCGCGTGTCGCGGATTGTTCATTCGACTGTTTCCGGAAACTTCGGCTATCGTCTCGTCATCAATCCCAGATCCGAAGACCTGAAGGAGCTGTTTGCCAAGTACGTTTCTCTTTGTCGAGAGGGAGCCTTGAAGCGTTGGCGCTTATTGACGCGATTGTCGCGTGCAGGTTCGGCGAAGTCGGAGACGTGTACATCCCGAAGTCGCGCCAATCGAACGAGTCGCGTGGATTCGCGTTTATTCGCTTTATCAACAAGGAGGATGCCGAGAAAGCCATTGCCGGTATGGAAGGCTATGAGCACGAAGGCCGCCAACTCCACGTGCAGTACGCCAAGCAGCGCCGCCCCGAGAACCCGCGCGAGTTCTACCGAGAGCGTGACCGTGGACGTGACGACCGCCGCTACGACGACCGCCGCTTCGACGACCGTGGACGTGGATACGACCGTGGCTACGATGACCGACGTTACGACGACCGCTACCGAGATGACCGCTACGATGACCGTCGCCGCTACGGCCGCTCTCGCTCCCCAGACCGCCGCGACTACCGGGACCGAAGCCGAGGCCGAGGCCGCAGCCGTAGCCGCTCACCACGCCGTGACCACCGCGGTTCGCCTCCACGCCGCGATTAGGCGGTATCCAGTGCTGAAGCAGACTGAAGTCTGCTGAGTTGGTTGACGGTGGGAACTAGCGGATGAGCACGAGCAACCAGACCACTGTGCATATGCCCTGAGTGGCCTCTGTATCGAACTCACGACGCAGCAGTTTGCAGCTGATGTGTTGTGATCGTCGTCGTAGGTTCTGGCGTGTGCATGTGCGTGTGAGTGGCTTTATCCTTCCATTTTGCTTTCTCTTTCTTTCTGATAGTCTTAAATTCAAAAACACTAGTACTCCGATGATGACCATACATCTTTTGCTGATGCGTTGTTTCGTTTGCTCAAGAATCCAGGAGCACAACGGCGCCGACGATGATGAACACGACACGACTGAACGGCAAAGTCGCGATGTGTGGGAGTCGCTTCTTCGGTTGAACTCAACGTTGGGCTCCAATGGGCACTCGCTAGTACACGCAGAGGCACTGTGGTCAGCTTGGGTTCCGCAGCCATCGCCGTGCTGTGCTGCGGCCGTTGTGGGTGCGTGCTCTTCTCTCAATCACCTCGTGACTCGCTCACCTTCGCTGTTGCAGCTGCGGTCTTGAATGTGCTCACGCCGTGCAAGACGTGGACGACAAGTGATATCATCCCCTACTACGTCGCTATGACGGACCAGCGGATCGGTGCACAACGCAAAAAGCTGTTTGGATTGCTACAACCAGAGTTATGGAGTCTTGGGAGTCTGGATCGACTGACTGTCTCAGTACGGGAGAAGCTCGTAGTGAACTATGAACTGAAGTTTGGAGTACGTTGTGGATTCGTCAATCGGCATTGCAGTAGTGGTGCTGATGCGGCAACGTGGCAGGACACATCGAAAGCAGCCAAACGGCGAGACGTGAAGCTTACGAAACAGCTGATGCTGCAAGTGGCGCGCGAGACTATGGCCGACGGCTCAGTTGATGTTCCACCGACTGTAGTTCGAGCCATTTTCCCTCCACCACCCGACGATCTCGACACAGCACCTTCGGAACTGGGCGAATGCTCCCAAAGGCCGACGTCCCATGGAGTAAGCTTCGAGATCCCACTCAGAGCAGCACCACCACGTTGGAAGCAATGCCAAGAGGCTCTGTATCAGTATTGGCATCTTATAGACGGCCGTGAGAAGCTGCTCCATGCATCACGACCGAGCACCGCGATCTGCGGGAGCGCGGCTCTGCTTTTCGCGCTGGAAACGATCGCCAAGCAGGAACGCGAGCGCGTCTTTGGTTCGGAACAGAGGTCTTTAAAGGGTGAGTTCCTTGTTGGTTTAGGATCAGAGTCGATCTTTACGATTGAAGGCCCTCAAGATACAGAGGGACAGAAAGAAGCGGCATGGAGAGGGCTATGGACTGCGTTCCAACAGGCCAACACAGGTGGGCACTCTTCATGAGCATACTTCTATGACCCTGTTGCTCACTTCAGTCACCTCTTGTGATAAAGCGTTGGTTTATCACATGAAGAACCACTACGCGCTCGTCTTCGCTCTTCGCGAGTGGAGAACAGACGACGGCCAACCCCAACGTGAGCTCCTCACGGCTCGCAGAGGGCAGCGGCCGTCGTCCTGGATCTGCTGGGAGGAAGCTTACGAGACAATGGTGGGGTGGAGTGGCTACAAAATTCTGTGTTTCTCTTCTGTTATCGACACCAAAATCTCGTCTTTCTGAAGACATGTAAGCAAGAAAACAAAACAGCCAACGGTCCTACGCCATGGCAACGAGGTAGACGAAGAAAGCTGCGACCACGAGCATAAGCCCGCCGCAGTACCACGCACGCATGTCCTGGTCGATCGACGCGTAGTTGCGACGGCGATAGCACGTCGCCACGGCAAAACCGAGAGCTATGAGGAACACAACGCCGATTGCGATCAACAGGCCGTGGCCACCGCTCTTGGAATCTTCCGGAGCACTTCCTGTCGACTTCGTCGTCACCTCGCTAGCAGCCTTCGATCCATTATCCGACTGACAGCAGAGCAGGGTGTTTCCCGTCACAGGATCAGGCTGGCAGCAGCCTTGCGGCGTAGAGCAGCAGTCAAGACCAGCGGCAGCACACTGAGGCTGGTGATGGCACGTCGCACTGTCGTCCGTGCTCACGTTCGGTGCGATGGTTTCTGTTGGAGCAGGGGTCGACGTCACGCAACAGTCCAGGACCGCGCCGCTGATCGGGTCAGGCGTGCAGCAACCATTCGCAGTGCCGCAGCAGAGAAGACCGAGTGCCGCGCATTTCGGCTGTGAGTGACAGGTCTCAACAGCCGCAGGCGGGGCCACACAACAGTCGAGGCGACCGCCCGTGACGGGATCGGGCTTGCAGCAGCCTTCCTCAGTGTCACAGCACAGAAGCCCGACAGCCGCACACTTGGGTTGGTTAGTACAAAAGCCGTCATCTTCTGCAGCCTCGGGTGGTGGGGCAACGGTCGACGGGATTGGTCGCACGCTCTGGTCCTTGCAGCAGCCGAGCACGGTGCCCGTGACTGGGTCGGGCTCACAGCAGCCGTCGATTGAATTACAGCAGCCGACGCCGAGCAGGGCACACTGGTGCTCACCGAAACAAGCATTGATGGGCAACTTCGAGACGTCTTTCTTGGGACAACAGCCCAGGGAGCTTGGACAACAGCCGGGCAATGAGTCGCAGCATGCGAGTGACGTGCCGTTGGCACCGGCTGTAGCGCACTCGGGAAAACCGAAGCACTTGTCCGAGTCGTGAAGGTTAGGCTTTGTCAAGATCGCTCGCTCCTTCTGGCTGAACCACGAAGGACGCGTGGCAATCCAGAACAGCGCGTTGGTCCTCGAGTTCCACGTATCATACGCTGCGACTTCGTGCGTGAGCTCGTTCCAAGCCGCCTCGGCGTCGAGAATCGCGTGGTCCATTACGATGATCGACTTCCAGATATCTCCCGCTCCAAGGAGCTCGTAACTTGGGCGGATTTGGTCATATTCGCGTGCGACGTAGGCTTCGTTCATAAGCTGCGATGAGATGGGTGTGAACGGGATCATGTTGATGCCGTGCATGTACTCGGGGCGGTCACCGAACCACGTGTTGTAGACGGCGTTCATCTCGCCCAGCACGCCGACCATAGCGTTCCGCGAGAAGATCGGCTCGTAAACCTTGGAGTTCTCGCGCATGTGGTAGTACTTCTTCGTGCTGCGCAACTCGAGCGCGAGCATGAGGCGAGCGTAGTTGAAGTACGAAAGCGGGTCGCTCGCGGCGTTATCGTCGAGCGATCCAAACAGCGCGAGACCGTAGTACGCATTGATGCACTCGCTGCTGCTCTCCTGCGACTTGCCAACTTGCATCTGGAAGAGGCCACTCGCGTACGAGTGGCCCATGAACCAGTCCTTATGACGAGCCGTCGGAAAGTAATGACGCGCCGGGAAGTCGTTGAAGAACTTGGTCGGCGTCGAATCAAGCGGGGTGCCGATGTCTGCTACGAGCATCGCAGCCGCTGGTGCATGTGCTGCGAGGAACTCTGGCGCGTATTTGCGCAGCACCGCAAGTCCGTGCATGTAGTAGCCGTAGTGGAACTAGAACACCAGGTGGCAGTCAGTTGGGTGTCTGCGGGTTAGAGCGATAGAAGTGGGATTACTTACATGATGATCGTTGTAGTATCCGTTGCCGAAGTCAGCATCCTGGTTGTGAAGTCCGTTCTTCGTAATGAGGCCACCGAAACGCTCGTCGTACACCAGGGAGTCCGCGTTCGTGCCGCTAAGCCATGGCTCAATCTCTCGCTTGATCTTGTCGAGCTCGTGATTGAACGCTTCGGTCTGGTTGAATGCATCGGCGATCAGGAGTAGCCGCGTCTCACGTCCCATCTGCTTGCCGAAGCCGTACGAGTCGACAGCCAGATTCGGGTATGTGAGGATGTCCTGCTTGAGTGCCTGCGCGATGAGCTCGGTCGTCTTCTTCGCCATCTCTTGGCGTTTAGGCTTGTCGGCGTTGTCTGTCGCGTCGAAGACACCCTGGTTCAACGGGTAGTTCCACTCGATATTGGGCAGCTCTTCCTCCATCTCCCAACGGTTCCCGAGCACGCCAACCATGATGCCTCGGATGGCCGTGTATCGGATATCATCGACCAGCGTCACGCTGCTGCTCACGAACGAGTCGTTGTGGTGTGGCAATGCGAGCATGAGCAGCGACGCTGTCGAGTTCTCGTAGCCTGGGAAGGTCTTGGTCTTCCAGTCGAACGCGAGCGTGGCCACCTGACGCTCGGCGTCCACCTTGTACTCCACCTGCGCGCCGACCGCGTACACAGCTGCACTCTCGAGCAGCAAGGGCAGCGAGTCGACCGAGAGCCCGAGCGCGAGCCGCAGCACACCCGTGAACTTGCGATCGGCCGTGATCCGGCCCTTGGTCAGCGTGAGCTGCAGCGTCGGGTCCGACGCGAAGAGGTACCACATGTGGCCGTTCGAATTCTGCAGTACGTAGATGCCGAAGCGCGGCACGTTGCCGGTCATGTCTGTGAGCGCCAGGCGCTTGAGCCGCTGGATCTTGATGCCGTCCTTGGACTCGATCACGGGCGCCGCGTTGGCGTAATCGAGCGTCAGGTACGGCGAGCCGCGCACGAGATGCGCCGTGAAGTCGCCTGCGTCGCTGTCGCCGGGCGCCGTGAACTTGAGCGCGACGCCGAGCGCGTCAAAGCCCACGACCTGCTGCTGCCAGGCGGCCTTGGACGCGGCCGAGAGCACGATCTCGGACGTGAAGCCGTTCTGGATGATGGTCGCCATGACGACGCGGAACGGATACGCCGCGTGGAGCTTGCCGCCGTCGATCTTGAGCATGTAGGGCATGGTCGAGACCGGGTTGTCGCCCTTGTCGAGCACGAGGTTGGTCCACCAGGCGCCCGTGGGGAACGGGATGTCGCTCAGCGTGGTCTGCGTGGGGTCGGTCGGCGCGAACGAGACGCTGGCGTTGGCCAGCGGCAGGTCCGCCGCGAAGAGCGCGCGCGAGAGCTGCAGCGGGTGCGTCTCGACGGCGAACGGCAGCGGCGAGTCGAGCAGACCGATGTTGGCGACGGCGTGCGCCGACTTGGCGGCGACGCCGAGCGCGACGCCGAGCGCGCCCAGCCACGCGAGCGGGCGCGATCGAGAGCGCGCGGTCTGCGCTTCCATCTGAGCGGCAAGGCGGCGCGAGAAACCTTCTAGAACGACGGAGAGAGCGGCGCGACGAGCAGGTCTGCTTGGGGGCCGGCCGAGGATTGAGGAGTGACGAGGTCCACTGTTCCGTTGGACAAACAGGAAGACAGGAGGGATGAGAGACAGTCGGAGAGAGGACGTGCGGGAACCACGACGACCGCGGCGTGGTCGTGGAACCAAGATCCACAACGCAGGTGCGTTGGTGCGCTTGGTTTTTTTTTTTCGAACGGGCCCGCGCAGGTGCCGATGCCAAAGTGTTCCACGACGAACAGGGCTTGGCTGGTACAGAACACTGGATCCTCTGGACGATACCAACATTCCGCTCCATGACCAGGATGACGCAGACCGCGTCATCACCAATCAGCGTCATGATGTGTCACGGTTTGGTCATGCCGCAGACTCAGAAAATACCGGTATGAAGTTAACTTAAGAGGAACCGAGGTTGTCGAAGGAGTCCCTCGCGAAGAGCTCGATGGACACCACCCAGCAGGTGAGGCATGCGTTCCATCGCGAACGTCGACGGAGACCACGACTCGACTGACGCCGTTGCATGTGCTATTTCAGTACGCTCTGCATGACGGAGACGCCGGCGGCACTCGCCAGTGGGTCGCGCACGTGCGGCTGACGCCCGAACTGCTCCAGCGACTGCAGCAGAACCCGTCGTCCGTGAGCATCCGACTGCAGGCGCCGAGCAGCGGGAGCTCCGCGGCATCTCGCGCTGGCCGGTCTGGGAACGCCAAGACGAGCAGTAGTGTGCTGATCATCGACGGCGGCGACAGCGACGAGCCAGAGACCTACGAGCTGCTCTCGTTCGCGGAAGACCCGAAAGTTAACTCGGTCTATGCGTTTCGACCCGATCCGCTCGCCTCGGCACCGCGCGACGCGAGCGGAGAAGAGGATCCACAAGATGCAGGCTATTCGCTCTTCGAGATTGGACGCGTGCACCAGAAGCTCATTGTCCAGCGGATGCTGGATTCGACCGAGAAAGACCGCATGAAGGACCGCCACGCCAAGTCGGTGCTCGAATCCAAGGCGCGCTCGTCCAAGCTCGTGGAGACCACGGAGACTGGTCCGACACGCGGACGCTCGAAGACACCCAAGCCATACGAACTGAAGGGTGTGGTCTTGCCGTACCCGCCAGGCAAAGGGCCGCCGTCGACGCCGATGCCCGCAGCAGCCATCGCAGATGAGCCACCAGTGAAAAGGTACGGAAGTGTGGGCTGTCTGCTCCATGCTACGTGATGTCTGACGACAGTCTGTAGACGAATGATCCCCTCTGCATTGACGCCAGCCGCAGCCGAAAAGCTGCGCGATCGGATGTCGCAGAGGCCTGAGGCACCCGACTCGGTAGCCGAGACGAAACAGGCTGACTCCGACGCCTCTCTGACCAAGATCTTCTCGTCAGATAGCGAAGCAGATAATGGTCCAGGACGCGAAGCGCTACTGGCTAAGACAGCCGAGAGCAAAACGCCAGCGTCAAAGCCTGCTTCACAGAAAAAAGCTGCTCGGAAAGCCGCGTCGAAGCGAGAGCCCACGATAAAGACTGCTACGAAGGCGCCTACATCAACGGCTCCACAAGATACCGAAGCAGCAGCACAAGCCAAAGCGCCGGAGCGTCCGAGGACGGAATCGAGAGAGGCCCCTGCTGAGACGAAAGCCACTGAACCCATTGAGGTGGCGTCGCAAGCAATTCCTACGACTGAGACAGCGTCTGGACGAGGTGAAAAGCGGAAGGCTGATGGCGACGAGCAGGAAACTGTTGATCCTCCGGCAGTCCAGTCTTTGCCACCCGTAAAAGCAACCAAGTCCGAGGTCAAGAAGCGCGCTCGCCCGCGACTGAGTCGCTTGCCAGACATATCTTTTCTCCCTCAATCTGTCCAAGACATCTGTAGGCGCGTCTCAGCCCACATCACAAGTAAGGAGCGCAATGAGCTGATTCATTCTTGCGAAGTGCAAGTTCTGACTTTTTCTTACTCTAGGAACGGCTATTCTCGATGCAAATGACTACGAATCTTTTGCAGCCGAGCATGACAGACTTCGTGCAGACTGGGAAGAGCTAGATAAAGCGTACTCGATCGAATCGATTCTCATTGACGGCGCTCATTTCCAGCTACCGTTTGCCGAGTCTGAAGAGGAGAGACGGTCGCTACAAGCAACAATCCTAGAGAGTGAAAAAAAGCAAGAGGTAGGACAAATCCTGCGGGCACATTTCTTGGGTGGCTTGGCTGATGTGAGTTATGTCGCAGGGACTTGGCTTTGTACGCGACTCGATGGCAACTATCCACAAGATATTAGCGTCTTTACAAGGGTCAATTACTGTGTACGAGAGAAAAACACGTCAGCAAAGCTGAGGCCGCCTACTCCGTTGCAGTACATAATATTTAGTCTTTCAGTTTGAAACATCAATGTTGTCCGTGTCACAGCGCGACATCTTAAGCAACTCACCATGGGTCTTTCGCTCGCTTCCTCGGCCACCTCAACTATTCGCGCCACGTGGTTGGGTTAACTGGAGGTCTGGGTTGAACCCAAGCTCCTACAGCATTACGACTGTCTCTCGCCATAGCTCGTTTCGGTCTCAAAGGTCAATATGGACGGCCAAAGTCACGAGTATGATTGGCTCATCAAGCTTTTGCTCGTCGGTGACTGTGGTGAGCATGCGCGTCGTATCACTCAACTCTCGTTACATGCGGATCTAAGTCACCCTCCAGGAGTTGGAAAGACGAGCATGATGTTGCGGTACGCGGACAACGCATTTTCTGAGTCCGTCCACGAAAATATCGGGCGAGTAATCTGTGTATTTCCACTGTCATTGTGTCGTTACTGACGCTTGAGCTTTGGCGCAGCGTCGATTTCAAGGTCAAGTCCGTTGACATTGACGGACAGCGGAGTATGCTTCAAATATGGGTGATATCTGGGCAGGATGCAAAAGACCCTGTAGTGGCAAGTCCTTGTGTCTCAACTCCTGATTGCCGCGTAGCGTACTACCGTAGTGCCTTGGGTGTTCTTGTCATGTACGACGTTACCAACGAGCGGTCGTTCCAAAGTGCGTGCTTTACGTGGAGAATATTTAATACGTTTCGTTGATGGAAAGCTGTCATATAGACGTCCGCAATTGGATGGAAGAGATCAAAGAAAGTGCCCAGCAAAACGTAAATACAATCCTTGTTAGCACGAAGTGCGACGTGGATGCGACGAAGAGGGTACGCTGTACGAAGGATCGTACTTTCGCCTCCAACCATTAACTCCTCGTTCCAAGCTCGTGACTACCCAACAGGGCCAAGATCTTGCCAACATGTATGGCGTCAAGTTTTGGGAGACGAGCACCAAGAACGACACAAATATCGACGAAGCCTTTCGATCCATCATCATCGACATTCAGAGGCGACTCGGCAACAGCAATGACCTCAATGTGATCAACCATGATCCTATTTGCCTCCACAATGCACTAAGCAACATCAAGCAGTGGTGCTGGAGTTAAGCTGATGGCCTTCTCGCGAAGTCGAGAGAGTCGAAGAATTGATCCTAAACTTCTGATAAGCCTGGGGTAGTAGATATCATGAAGCTATCCTGCATGAGATGGCGAATAGATGAAATCAATCTTCTGACAGATCTGTTGACTCTCACTCGCCACGATTGCCATAACGGATACACACCAAGCGACTTCGAATGGTAAAACATGGATTTGTTCGTCACAGACTCAAAAATAAAGCGTACGCAGCTCATGGCAGGGCAAGTCTCTGTTGCCTCATCTTCTACTGTCGTTCGCGCTTGCGGCAACCCTTCGGCGGTGACTTCGTCGTCGGCTGGGGCACTGTGGAGGCTTCGCCTGCAACAGGCGCAGGCGTAGGGGCCTGGGCCGGCGGTGTAAGCGCTGGGGTCTTGGTCGTGATCGTCGGAGTCTGCGGAGCAGGCGCCTTGGTGGTGGGCGATGGCCCAGCGGCCGGCGGCGTCGCCGGGCTCGAAGGTGACTCGCCCGAGCCGCCCTTGCTTCCCGTGAGATAGACACAGTCAATGTAGACCTGCCACGGGCTGCCGTGGACCGCGAGCCAGTAGAGCGTCAGGCGGTCCGCGCCGCTGCACTTGGACGTGTCGAGCGGGATCTTGCTGTTGGGGTAGGCGGTTTGACAGTCGAGCGCGTAGGCGAGCTTCTGATTGTCGCACCAGACCTCGCACGGGCCCGGGTGGAAGAACGACGAGTGCGTGAGCGTGGGCGTGAGCGCCACGCGCTTGGAGTCGACCTTGATCGTGAAGCCGCACTCGGCCGTGCCCGGGGGCTCGACCTTTTGCTTGGCGAGGATGAGATCGCGCAGCGACTTGTACTCAGACGTCTTGAAGTTGGCGTCGAAGTACTTGAGCGCGCCTTCGCCGCCGTAGCCGTACTTCTGGCCGTCGATCTTGCCCCAGAGCGTGCTCTCGACCGTCGAGCTGAAGCCCGTGTCCGGATACCCTTTCTGCCACTGGGCCGCCGGCTCCATGATGTTGCCGTGGCCGTGGGCGGCGCCGACGAGCAGCGCGAGCGAGAGAAGCGAGAGCGTCATTCGCGAGACCGAGGAGATTGTCGAATGGAAGCGCTCGGGTCTCTCCCGAAGGGAGACCCACGTCGGGTGTCCATGTTGACGATGTGAGTGAGCTCCTGAACGGATGCTTTCGGTGGAATGGATTTTCGACGGAGAGACAGAGAGCCGTATGGAGTGACTTGATTGGATACAATCAGAAATAGAGGTAGAAGATTGGTCAAAAAGGAGTTGGGTTGAAGGCAGCTTGTTTCTGACGAACCACGTGGATGCAGTTCGCCGAAACGTGAGTAAGTGTGGCTGGATGACAAGGCAGCTTTTTGCTGGTTGTGCGTGGATGACTGTTTCTTTTGATCACGTTCTGTCTTTATTTTACGCCATGTGGCATCAGTATCACACTATGATGAGTATCAACTCTGGATCTCTTTGGCAGCGAGCTCGGCAGGCATTAGCATCACGCAATGGGTGTCCGGTAACTTCGTTGATCTTGTTGAATTCCTCAGCGAACCGGTTCCACGTCCACTTGTTGCGGTCCTTCAGCTCGTACAGGACGCGTAACGTCTTGAGCTGCCCTTCCGGCCAGTGTGAGCCAGCACTCTTCTTCGAGGCCGAACGAGCAGGGGCTTCAGCTTGGCTTCCGGCACGAGCGAGCTTTCTTGACGAGTTGACAGAAGTATCTCCTTCATCTTGAGCCGTGTGTCGAGCGGAAGTCGAGGGCGGTGGCGTTTCTTGATGCGTACCTTGCCGTGTAGCTCGGCGGTGTAGTACTTGGTCTTGAGCGTGAGATTGTGGACTCCCGTGGACAAATCCGAGCCGGATTCTCGGCCGCACCGGTCGAAGAGACCACGCAGGATCCTGCTGCGCGTCTGAGACTCCGCGCCGAGCACGAGCACGCGCGAGCGAGCGCCGTCTTGCGCGTCCATCGGCTCACGTGATGATGATCTTTCGTGGTTGCCTCTCCAGTAGGGAGCTCTAATCGAGCTCCATTTTCGTCGAGCTCTCGATTAGTCCAACTTGGTCATGTCGTTGCTCTTGTCGAGGATACTGAAGTTGGGCTCTTCATGAGGTGTCTCCATTGATGTTAATCAGGGAGATGATCGAGTTCTCAACTCATTGCTCTGTTCTGTATGGCAAGTCGAAACAAACGGCGTGTCATCGTGGGAAAGGCCGATAGTGACAGGTGTCGTCATAGCGTGTGGTGGGGGCACTCCGTGAAGACTGCACCGCAGTCGAGGGAGACACATTGCGTGTGCATATAAGTGTGTGTGTGTGTGTGTGTGAGAGAGAGAGAGAGAGAGAGAGAGAGAGAGAGAGAGAGAGAGAGAGAGAGAGAGAGAGAGAGAGAGAGAGAGAGAGAGAGGTCCGCGGTTTACTCGGGTGCGTGTGAGGTGCTCAAGACTTGCGATTCCGCCGACGATCGCGCGTCCCACTCATCTACCTCCGGAAGTTCAACGCACGCGTGCAAGCGGTGGGAGTTAAACCAGCGACTTGCTTTTGATGGTGGCTGGATGAAGATCGCTTCTCATTCTCCATATTTCCACCATCTACTCAAGCACTTAACTTCCCTCGCCAAGTCAACATGAAGCTCGCCACGCAAATGTTCCTGATCCTTGTCGTTTTCGTCGTGTTTGCAACGGCCACGTCCGCTGTGGAGGTTCCAGACCAGGTCCAGAATACCACGGCCGTCTCCAGTGGCGTGCACCACTTCCGCAAGGCCAATCCGCTCGGAGAGCGTCGTCTTGGGTGGTGCTTCCACTGGCACTGGCCATTCTTCTTCCGCCACTGCTGGATGTAGAAGACAACTCGAACGACTTGAGTCCAGTTCGCTACAGCGGTACCCGATATCGCTACTTTTTCCTCACGCCCTATTCAGTCTAGTCCGCGGTCCACGCAGTTCTAGCTCACCTAACAAAACAAAAGAGTAGCCTTCTTGTCAATAGCACTAGGAGCTTGAAACAGCCACACAAAAGAACTGCACGGTACTTCACGATCCTTTGAAAACGATGTGTATTTGTGTTTCCGTAGAATGCAATGAGGAAGGTGTAGTCTGATCATAACCCTTGCTACCGACTCAGTATCCGTTCACCTTTCCATTTCCGGAATCATCTCCGGTCGGTGACGGTGTCCAAGTCGGCCAAATGCCCTGGTGACCACCGTTGGTGCCCGTCGGGCAAGGCGTAGGCTTGTGCCATCCATCATGTCCTCCGTAGCTTCCGGTCGAGGTCCGAGAGGGTGTGGGAGAAGGCCACTGCGGCTCACCACCGTAGCCGCCGCCGTAGCTTCCTTCCCCTCCTTCCGCCAGCTTCACCACCTTCTGGCCCAATGCGCACGCCACACGTGGTGTCGCCTTGCCACACACCGCATGGATAATAATATTCCACTCAGGAGTGTTCTCTCCAACCGCGGGGTAGTGCTCGTCCACCCATCGAGCATGCATCTTGCCGTTCTCAGCTGGCTTGAAATCGCCCACCTTACCGGATAAATCTCCCTTCTCACACACAAGCGGATCTGCGGCGTATTTGTCTGGTGTGCAGGAGTATGGCATCTTGGCGACCTTGTCCTTGCACTCCTGAGTGTCCACAAACTCGGAGAACGGACCGCACGCCTTGAGCGGATCGTAGTGGTTCCCGGTCAATGGCTTGCCGCACTGCTGGAAGCTCTCAGACGTGTAGTTGGAGCTCCATTTGACGTGGATGTGCCACTTGTACTGGACGATGTCGACGCCGGTGCAGTTTCCGTCGGCCTTGACGATGGCGTCTTTGTCGATGTGTGCGAAGTCGAGTGCGGCGGAGATGGTAGCTCTGGTGCTGTCGGGCGAGTCGTACTGAACTGTGATGGCACCGTCGATACCAGCGGCGCGATCGGGATCAAAGAGGTAGGTAAACGTCTGCGCTGCGGCTGAGGATGTCAAGAGCGCGAGAGTAGAGAGCACTCCCCGTGCGATCTTCATTGTTGGTCTGCTTGTGGACTGGTGTGGATGGTCGAATGGAAGTTGTGGAATGAGCAGTCGATCCGATCTTGAGAGTTGGTGAGGAACATCTTCTTCTCAGTAGCTCCATTCTTTCAACATCGCCGAAGCTGCACCCTTGTCTTGCCTTCGCTGCGACGTTGCGTGGCTCGTGGGCGGCGACCGCCAGAACCACTTTGTGTGGGCGCTGCCTTCGTGGCTGGAAGAGAGGAGCTGCTGGTGCAGTGGGAACGGGCGACTGCTGAGAACAGATCTCCAACTTCAAACACCCAGCGTGGAGCCATCTCTTCTTGGCGTGTTCAAGTTACAGGCACAAACGAGGTGAGACGGAGGTGGATGCTCGCGAAAGATCGCGGCTCGTCTATGCATAAGAAGCAACTGAGATCCAACGGCGTCGTGTGCATAAAATGGATGCAATCACTCACTAAAACAGTAGAATTTGTTCGTGTGAATGAGATCTGAGGTAGTGGACCAATATCTTAAGACGCATCAGTTGCCCTCCCTGACATCCACACAAATCTTTGTGGACCAGAAGAGTTGTCATGAGCCAACGCCGTGGGCCACTCGTGCCTCGTCTCTCTCTCTCGTGCTCTCCGACTGCGAGAAGGCCGAACGCCAGCGGTCGCCGTCGCAAGGCTTCTCTTTACTTGACGGTCAGTGGGCAGTCCCGACTTCTTTGTGGTTTGCTTTGTCGCTGTCTTCGAGTGAAGAAAACGTTCCTCAAAAAGGCATTTTACGCAACAGACGAGTGCCGCGAGAAGTAATAGAAGTGATACTCTGATTGCAATTCCTACTGACTGTCTATGAAAGATAACGGTGAAAGAGAAGAAGCTGGGGCGGTTTGACCGGAATAAACAGCAAATGGCGTATACTCCAATCGAGGGGAGTTGGTGTTAAAGCTGATTTTGTGTAAAGTGCGGTCTCTCGTCAACGACAGCAGCAGATTCAACTTTCAATAGCTTCATTCCAGCATTCTCCACCACCTTCGTCGTTATCCTCGCTTTCCCACTCCGTCTCCTCATAGTCATGGAGCAGACGAACTTCCTGACTTCAAGCACACGCCACGCGCGGGGTAGCCTTGTCACACACCGAGTGGATAATAATGTTCCACTCGGGAGTGTTCTTCTTCACCGAAGGATAGTGCTCGTCCACCCACTTCACCTGGACCTTGCCGTGGCGGTTTGGTTTGAAGTCGCCAACCTTACCAGACATATCTCCCTTCTCACACGCGAGAGGGTTCTTGAGGTAGGTTTGCGGGTTGCAAGAATACGGCATCTTGGCGACCTTGCCCTTGCACTCCTGGGTGTCCACAAACTCGGAGAACGGACCGCACGCTTTCAGAGGATCGTAGTGGTTCCCGGTCAACGGCTTGCCGCACTGCTGGAAGCTCTCGGACGTGTAGTTGGAGCTCCATTTGACATGGATGTGCCACTTGTACTGGACGATGTCGACGCCGGTGCAGTTTCCGTCGGCCTTGACGATGGCGTCTTTGTCGATGTGTGCGAAGTCGAGTGCGGCGGAGATGGTAGCTCTGGTGCTGTCGGGTGAGTCGTACTGGACGATGATGGAACCATCAATACCACCTGCTCGATTAGCATCGAAGAGATAGATGAACGTTTGGCGTTTGTTGCAGCCAACCTGAGAGCGACAGCGGAGAGTAGACGAGGCGTAAAGCTTTATCGGTTGTCGGTGGTTTCTCGAATTTTGGATTGGTTTCGTGCCACTAGCACTTATGTTGACGAGGTGCGCTTCAAAGCGAGAGACTTAGTGAGAAAGTCTCCATGCCACCGTGGCAGGTTGGCGCGAATAAGGTCGGACTGAGGGTTTGACGAGCCAATCTGGTTTTCTGGTTTGACTTGCTCTTCGAGGTCTCCATGCTACGAACTTTGACACTGATTCAGTGCATCCAACCGTCAGCTACTGATTGGATGCATCGTGTGGTTCAATCCAATGAATCAAGAACGTCTCTTGTCAAGTCCACGCTGGCGTGGATGGGCCCTGCGTAGTTAACTTGTAATCACACTGCTCAAGCGACCACGAAAAGAGTAGGTTGGTGGTGGCTACGCTCACCATCATGCAGCCGATGCATCAACATTGCGAACGCCAATCAAGTAAATGGCTTCGCTGCTCCTCCAGCATGTCCTACGTTCCCAGAGCGAGGGCTTCTCTTTCTTTCCAGTGGGTTGGATGCACGATACTGGTGGTAGAGGGACCCCTAGCCATACAATCTCTTCTCCTGTCCCAGCGAAGACATGAAGACACTTCAAGCTTAGGCATATGCGCCCCCCAGAGTGTGCCTTTACTTTACGAATCTTGTCAGTGTTACTGCACACAAGTCTTCAGTACACCACTCCCACGAAGTGACCCCGTGGAGTCACATTGAACAGAGTAGATTCACCCTCAGATTCGTGGACGGTCAGGTGAGTTGGTTGGGTCGCAAAAAGGTTGCAGCGAAAGGACTCAGACAACCCCTGTCCCACACCTCACGTGGGCTCAACATCTTGCAGACTCGTGGTACAAAGGACTTTGTCGTACACGCCCAAACTCCTCACAACTTCTCACTCTCAAACTTCCACTCCAACGAAAACACCGACCACAACACCTTACGTCAACGATGAAGATCTCTTCAGCTGCCATTTCGCTTCTGGCGTTCACCCTCACTACCGCTAATGCTCAATCCTTTGTGTACAAGTTCGACCCACATCGCGCTGGAGGCATTGATGGTTCCATCATCGTCCAGTACGACTCGCCCGACAGCACCAGAGCTACCATCTCCGCCGCACTCGACTTCGCACACATTGACAAAGACGCCATCGTCAAGGCCGACGGAAACTGCACCGGCGTCGACATCGTCCAGTACAAGTGGCACATCCACGTCAAATGGAGCTCCAACTACACGTCCGAGAGCTTCCAGCAGTGCGGCAAGCCGCTGACCGGGAACCACTACGATCCGCTCAAGGCGTGCGGTCCGTTCTCCGAGTTTGTGGACACCCAGGAGTGCAAGGACAAGGTCGCCAAGATGCCGTATTCTTGCAACCCGCAAACCTACCTCAAGGACCCTCTCGCGTGTGAGAAGGGAGATCTGTCTGGCAAGGTTGGCGACTTCAAACCAAACCGCCACGGCAAGGTCCAGGTGAAGTGGGTGGACGAGCACTATCCTTCGGTGAAGGAGAACACTCCCGAGTGGAACATTATTATCCATGCGGTGTGTGGCAAGGCTACCCCGCGCGTGGCATGTGCGCTGGGAAAGAAGGCTAGTGGTGGATACGGCGGACAGAGTGGCTGGCCCAAGCAGACCCCGGCTCCTACTCCTGGAAACCACTGGCACCAGAGCGGCTGGGCTCCTGCACCCGCTGGCCAAGGGAACGGCAAGATCAACGGCTACTAATCACGGCAACTCGTAGCAATTGAGGCAGGGTTCCGGCCTCGTGAAGTGTCCTCGGAGAGGATTCGTCACGTGGCGAGAACTCGGGAGCACCCTCGTCCAAGCGCGAGAAACCTTTTGCATATCTTTCTATCTCCAACCTCAGTACATTTCCCTTTTCGGGACGAAATCCCTTGTTCGAGACGTTCGTTTCGGGACCCGGCATCCTGGAGATCTCACTTCCTCTGGCGATCTGCCTTCGCCAGCCAGGAAGTGGAAGCCGCGGGCGACTGTTGACGAACTGGCGCGCGCAGATGAAGCTCTTGGGACGCGTGGCGGCGCTCGCGGCGGCGCTGGTGGTGCTGCCGCTGGCGGCGCGCGGCGAGGACCGGTGCACGGCGATTCTCGTGGGCGCCAAGGTGCGCGCTCGTGAGCAGCTCCAAAGTCGTGAGAAAGGACGGAGTTGGCTCAGTTGCGTCAAAATGTAGGCGTCGACGACGGGCTCGCCCATGACGACCCACACGAACGACTGCTCGTCGTGCGACTTCCGCATTGTCAAAGTGCCGGAGCAGACCCACGCAGCAGGCGCCAAGCACGACGTGACGCTCGTGAGCTTTGACTACCCTAGATACGGTAGGGTTTAGCTTGTGGAGGAGGATCAGGATGATCGAGCTGGTACTCATGACGTGGCTTTTGGTGGTGTTCTTTGCTTTTTCAGTTGGGGATGCACACGGAGACGCCTACAAACGAGAAAACTTGGACAAGAGGCTTTACAACTGGACTGAAACGACCGTGATCGGCTCGATCCCGGAGGTTCCGACGACCTACGCCTACATTGACGGCGCCTACGGAATCATCAACGAGCACCAACTAGCCATCGGCGAGAGCACGTGCGGAGCTCGTTTCGTGAGCAAACCAATAGGTCAAGGAGGCAGTGCACTGTTCGATGTCTCGGAGCTGTCGAGGCTGGCGTTGCAGCGCACAAAGACTGCACGTGAGGCGATCCAGCTCATGGGTGATCTTGCAGTTCAGTACGGATACTACGGGTCGGAGTGGGAAGGAGACGACGCTAAGGGCGAGGCTGGTGAAGCGTTGACGGTCACCGACACGAAGGAGGCGTGGATGTTCCACATCTTGCCAGACGATACCGGCAAGTCCGCGATCTGGGTAGCGCAGCGCGTCCCAGACAACCACATTGCCGTCGTAGCGAATCAGTTCGTTATCCATGAGGTCGATCTGAACAACACAGACTACTTCATGGCGTCGCCAAACCTCCTCGAAGTCGCAATTCGCAACAAGCTCTGGAAGCCGAAGTCGGGTGAGCGGTTCGACTTCACAAAGGTCTACTCGCAACCTCGCGAGCAAACACATCAGTACTACTCGACGCGTCGCGTGTGGCGTGTGTTCACGCTCGCGAACCCGGGGCTCAGCCTCTCACCATACACAGACGTGTACTCGAGCGACTACCCCTTTTCTGTGGAAACGGCGCGTCCGTTGTCCCCACACGATATCATGCGATTCCAGCGTGACCACTACGAAGGCACTCCCTTCGATATGACTAAGGGTGCCCCGGGCGGTCCGTACGGAAACCCAGACCGTTATGACCAGACGACGAACGAGTTCGTCACGGCTGACGATCTCTCTCGAGGCCACTTCGAGCGCGCCATCTCGATCTTCCGTGCGAGCTACTCGTTCGTGTCAGTGCTCGACGCCTCGAATCCAGACAATGCGTTCCTTTGGTTCGGTCAGTACGCACCGCACGCGACCGTGTACGCGCCAGTCTACGTCAAGACCGCCTCGACGCCCGCCCAGTACTCGAACGCCTCGCTCTTCCGCTTCGATCGGTCGTCGTCGTTCTGGATCAACGCCGTCGTCGGCAACTGGGCCGCTCGGTTCTACCTCTATGCGCATCCGTATGTGGAGAAAGTGCAGCTCCAAGTCGAGCAAGCGGCCGAGAATGTCATCGCGCAGATCTCTGAGCAGACGTCCGCCTTGCGCAAAGAGAAAGGCGACGTCGCCGTGCGCGAGTTCCTCACGGAGCAGACCGCGCTGTTCGCGACGCAGAGCCACAGCGCGTTCTCGGATCTCTTCGACTACCTCGTCACGGTGTTCCACGACGGGTACGAGATGTCGGGCTTCCTCACGTCGACGCTCGTGGCCAAGCCGCTGTTCTACCCCAAGTGGTGGCTCGAGCTCGTCGGCTTCTTCAACGCGTCGCAGCAGCCCACCGCGTCGACCGAGGCGGACGCGAACGCGACGAGCCCACGCGCGACGGTGTCGTACACGTTGACGGTGCTGGTGGC
This sequence comes from Pythium myriotylum, assembly GCA_023091665.1. Taxonomy (NCBI): domain Eukaryota; phylum Oomycota; class Peronosporomycetes; order Pythiales; family Pythiaceae; genus Pythium; species Pythium myriotylum. The sequence continues at coordinate 440,582 of JALJCQ010000022.1, read as the reverse complement.
GTTGGTGGCGGGCGGCGTCGGCATCGTCGTCGGTCGCAAGTTCGCCAACTCGGGCAAGACCTCGGGTTACAAGCCCATCCGCTGAGCAGCTCCATGGCCTACTACCACAACCCCTCGTCCATCATACATACATATCCCATGAGCAGTGCAGTGTCTTCTCGTTCGTGCATTCTGATCCCCTCGTGACGCATCGATTAGTCTGCATTTGCTGGATTTGTGATGATCATACGGTCACGTGGATTTCGCGCGACCGCCAGACTCTCCACACTTATCCATGTAACCGTTGCGAGCTGTCTTCCCTGCCTCTCCATTCATCACACGCGCCTCCTGGGAATGGAGAGGCGAGCACGATTTGCACAACGCGCAGCATCGTAGATGCAGACAAACCAGGATGGCGCTCTAGATCCGGCTGGGATCGCAGCAGTTTCTGACTCCTTTCCATTTTCATCCAATCAATCGTCTTCTTTCTCTATTTCAGCCAATCCACTGGAAGATGGCTGCGCGTTGCGGTGGCAGTGTCAGCCATCACGCAATGGTCCGTACACTTGGACCGCTCGACCGAGACGCTAGGACCCTTCGGAAGCAGACGATTGCCTGACGGACAGATGGCCCACGGAAGAGGCAACGATGACCAGCGCAGGGTACGCTACGTGTAACCTTGACCTTCTTCAGCTTCTCACCCACCCACATCTCCATTCCGGTTTTCTCCTCGAGCCCCTCACGCCTCCTCCACGATGCACGCGCCGACCGTCACGCTCCTCGCCTCCGCGCTCCTCGCTGCCGTCCCGTCGGCGCTCGGCCACGGCTACATCGTCGACCCGGCCGCGGTCTGGAAGCAGGGATACCCGTCGAACGGCTACGGCCAGACCGTGCCCAGCGACGTCTTTGGCAAGATGGACAACAGCAAGTACGGCTACGGCCCGGAAGGCACGGTCAAGTACTTTGTCGACAACTTCCCCAAGTCGGCCTACAAGTCGCTCAAGGACCTGATCCTCGCCAAGCAGACCGTGCTCACCGAGTACAACTCGGACGCGCAGTGCGGTCTCACGAAGAAGGACGACTCCAAGCGCGCCACGCTGCCGTCCACGCTCAAGTACTCGGGCTTCACGCACGCCGGCCCGTGCGAGGTCTGGTGCGACAACACCAAGCTCGCGTACGCCGACGACTGCCAGAAGACCTACGCCGACGGCTCCATCCCGATCGACACCAAGAAGTGCTCGGGCGCCGACCGTCTTACGATCTACTGGATCGGTGTCCACGGTGAGCCGTGGCAGGTGTACACGGACTGTGTCTACCTCAAGGGCGGCTCGGGCGGTTCCTCCAGCTCGGGCACTTCTGGTGGCTCGGGTACCTCGGGAAACTCCAACAACTCGAACAACTCGGGCAACTCGAACAACTCGGGCAACTCTGGAAACTCGGGTGGCTCCGCCAACACTCCTTCTGTGAGCAAGGCTCCGGCTCCTTCTTCCAGCGACTCGGTTGGTGGCGAAGCCAGCAGCCCAGCGTCGACCCCGAAGGCGGCGGCACCGGCTCCTAAGAAGAACTGCAAGAAGAGCAACCGTTACCGTGTGCGTGACTAAGCAGTCGGCAGGCCTGTTTGATCCAAGACTAGCCACGCTCGGTCTTGGGCATCGCAACTTTTGAACATAAATGTGAAGTTTGATGTCAGTGTAGACATGTATACAATTTTCTCTGCCCAAACGAGCACCGACTTCTTACTGCAGTACAGGATGTAGGATAGGAGAGGAGAGCACCAACAGTCCTCTCAGGTAATGATGGACCCTATCTTGATCGTCGTTTAGTTCGAACTGGCAATCCTTGTCTGAACTGACGTGACGTGATGTGATTGCGTGTGAAAAGGACACTCTAAGCGCGCGGGTGCTATTATCTGGTACGTAGTGGGGTCCAATGGCAGCCCACACTACGCAGTAAGAGTCGCAGATGCGATTTACTACTATGTCTAAAGAGATCTCTCCCCAAGTATGCGATACAAAATTGTATTCTTCATAACATCGCCGTTGCGCAGTTATATTACAACGCTGCTCTCTTGTCAAAGCAACGTGTTCTTTCCGAGCTCCAATTGACGAGACACTGCTACGGCTTGATGATCTGACTAGTCGCTGGAGGAAGAACGTCGAACGAGGCGATCAGCGGACGATGATCTGACACCATTTTCCAATAGTCGACGAACGTCTCTTCCTCTTCAATGTACTCGCCGTCCGGGTGCTCGACATGCTCCCAGTTGTGACCAAAACTCGGCCGCTTTAATCGCGTGCGGTCGGGCATTTCTCGCGGGTACAAGACGCAGTCAGTTGGTACCAGCTGCATGCGGTCTTCATGGAGCTTGTGCGCCTTTGCCCCACGCTCGTGACCGTCCAAGTGAGAGGCGAAGATGAAATCCACTCCAACCTCGCGGTTGTTGTGGTTGCAGTGCGTGATGCGTGCCTCGCGCCCGTGAATCTTAGAGAAGACGCTGGCGTAGCCGTGGTTCATGACCATGTTGTGAACGGGGTCGTTGAAGTCGTTGAAATCGCCGCACATCAACTGGAGAAACCACAAGTGAAGAGTCAGTCAGCCACGTGTCGCAGAACCAAACATGGCTACATGTTCAGATTTCAATCGCTAGAGCATACCACAGGCGCGTGCTCGAGTTGCTCTCTTGCGACGTAGCGTCGGATCGATTGGAGCACCAGATTGATCTGGGACAATCGCATGTCTTTGTAGATCTCGCAGTGTGGGAACGTCAAGTGCGAATTGATTAGCAGGAACGACTGGATCAAACACCAAAGCTTCAGTCATCGCAAGGTCCACAGCGAGCAATCCCAATATGGTCCGTCAACGCACACGCTGGTGGAGGGGCAGCTCATGTCTGTTCCACTTGGTGGCCAAGTGCATCATGAGAGCTACGCGGTCGCCGGCATTGTCGAACTCAATGTGGTGCACATTGTGGATGTCGAACTTCTCTTTGTCGACAAAGATCGCCAGCCCGTCTTCTTTCTGGTCTGGGCGCGTCCAAGCAAGTCAATCGATTGTCAGTATCCAGACTTGCATAGTCGTCCATCAAAACTCCATCGTCGTCGACTAGTTCCACGACGCTCCTTGGCAAACTCACCTGGTCGCTTGGCCGTGTGCATGTAGTGCGACTCGCGAAACGCGCGCCGGAAGGTCTCCTGGTACTCGCGGTTGAACCAGAACTCCTGCAGGCAGACAAGATCGCTGCGGTCGCGCTGGATCGCGCGGATGATGGCGTTGGCGCGCGCGAGAAAGGCCGTGCGGTCGTCGCTCTCGAGGCGGCCGCCGTGGCGGAAGTAGCACGGCGCGAGGATGTTGAAGGTCATGAGCGAGAGCGAGCGCCGCGCCTGCGCCGCCGCGCGCCGGCCCACGGCGTCCAGCATCGCGCGCGCTACGTGGTGGGCTCGGCTCGCCGGAACGAAATAAGAAGCCCCGAACAATCCCACGAGGAGCGCAATCTCGTACTGTTTCTGAAGATGTCATAGGACACGTTCCGTCGCATAAAAAGGTGATACGGATGTAATTGGAGTGAAAAGTGGGTGGGAAAATGACGGCGGTTGAACTAGCTGAGAAGGGGGCGGTGACGTCGACACCATCACGACGTGCGAAACGATGAGAGTAACCCTGGTTACGCTCGGTCAGCGTAACCTCATCACTTCAACGTGGCCGGCTCAGCAGTCGAAGGAGGAGGAGGAGGAGGTGTCTCGTCGAAGAAGACCTTGGCGCTCGCGGGCCTCGTGAAGAAAGGCACGAGGAAGCGGTCGTCCCACTGCAGCAGCGCCATGCGGTCGATCGGACGCACGGAGCGATCGAGCTCCTGCTCCTGCTCGGACGTCAGGCGCTGGATCTGGAAGCGATCGAGCATCGCGACCGTGCCGCCGCCCATGACGAACACGGTGAAGAGCACGATGACCATGGTCGTCGCGAGAATGTCCTGTCATGGGGTGTAGCGTCAGTTGCCAATGGGCAATCGCAGCTTCAGGACTCGACGTACGTCTTTGTGGTCACCAGGGAAGGACGACGCGAGCGCGAAAGCAACGGCGCCACGAAGCCCACTGAACCAGAGCATGTGCTGCTGGTTCGAAGTCACGGGCTCGGCCAGACGGCGGTTCAGAAGCTTGGATAGTGGGTACACGTTGAGTGCACGCCCAACGAAGCAAGCCAGCAGCGACCAGGCGATGAGCCCGAAGTGGTACCCGCGCTTGAGTGAGAAAACCGTGAGACCAAGATCTGGAAATACCATTAGTCGGTCAGAACAGACCCGCTATCTGCCATCAGTAGAAGCTCGTACTCAAAAACACAGTGGTCTCGGTCAAGTGAGCAATGGAGTTGAAGAAGCGCGAGCATCTAACGTTCGAGCCATGAACGAGTACTCAGGATTACCCAAGAGAGCGATTGCAACTTACACGTTTTGGGCTTCCGATGAAATGTTGTTGCATGTGTAGTGCTTCATAGTTATGCCCGTAAATAGAATGGAGACAACGCCAGACATTCCGACGCCGGTGGATGCGAGGAATGGAATGTAGGAGAAGAGCAAGTACGCCCCCACCTACATCCCCGATTATCATCAGGTTCGGAAATGAGTAAGGAATACGGTCGCAAAACAGACCTCGTGGAGAACGCAGTCCTTGAAACTGAAATGCTTGAAAAGCAGCGCCGACAAAAGTCCGAACAGGATCCCGATAAGCGTCGAGCCGATAAAGATCAATCCGAAGTCAATGAGAGCGAGCATCATCGACGATGCAGTGAAGCTCACGCCAACGAACTTCTCAAACGTTTCAAAGAGAACAATTCCAACAGCATCGTTCAGAACGCTTTCGCCAAAAACGAGGTAGAAAAGCGTTGGATCGACGTGGAGCTCTTGGAAAATGGCTAATGTTGATACAGGATCCTGGCATTTCATGAAGTATGTGAGCTAAGCGATTGACACTTGGATTCGAAGGGCAAACCGTTGCACTGATGAGGGCTCCAAAGGTGAGGCATTCCGCTGCTGATAGCCGCAGACTCCAGCCCAACTGCCCGACGACGTACAAGACGAGCCCGACCACGAGATTCGATATGAGGGTTCCGAAGATCGCGAAGTACAATATCCCACGAATGTTTTCGAAAAAGAAGCGGCGCTTGAGTGTGTATCCTGTTTGATGCCGTCAGAGTGTGTGGGGAAAGGATTGCTCATAGGCTCAGTTTACCCGAGTTGAAGATTATCGGAGGGAGAAGCACAACGAAGAAGATATTGGAGTCAAACGTCATGAGCTGCTCATCCACACAACGTCAGTTCAGGTAACTCGAGGCAGCAAGTGGGATAACTTACAGAAGTTGCGATAGCTCCCGAAGCGAACCGACATCCTATGCTCGCGACAATGCCGATCAAAATCACTGCGCCCGCTTCTGGGAGGCACTGTAAGTGCCAGTGGTGAGCAACCTTGTTGCTGATGAGAATGGCCACGAGAAGAAGGCAAAGGAACAGCGTCGCCATGGAAGCGAGCTCCAGCATGGTTGAAGACCCGAAGTAGTGCACCTCGAGATCATTCTCGTGGGGTAAGTTCTCCATTGCGCAGAGCTCCCGAACGCAGTCGGAAGTCAACAATATCGAAGCGAGATTGTGCCAATGCTGGGAGCGATCGGCTTTGATTCCTCTCCACGCCCTTGATTATCATTATTCCTGGCACATTCATTGCCAAGATACCATATCTCCGCCAGCCAAATTTAGCGACGATTGAATCTGCCTCACGTAGCATCACAGTCGAGTGGCTCTGATGATAAACCCGTTCCGGCTGCCGAGTACGCACTGCGACTCTGCCGAGGAACTCGGGTTCTGTCCAGGCCGTGAACAAACTGCTTTAGCGATGAACTTGGCTGGCGTGCCAGATGGAGTCTCGACTGTCTCCAACTGTCCCGGGATTGTTGACTCCTCGACACGTGCTGCTTGTGTATAGACGAGTCGCTATCCCAAATCTCGACGCTGCCCGTTCTCCAAGCGCACCGTCACCCATCGCAACGCTCACGAGTCGACGCTCGACAAAGTTCAGCATTCCGTCTCAGAATCGTTTGTTACGAGGCTTTGTGCTGTAGTTCCTTTTACTCCTATACACTTGGGGGAAGTGTCCTGGAAGAGAGATCTTCGAGATCGATGCACCAGCAGCCGTCTTGGTCAAGCACCCTATAGAAGTTATCTGGGCAACTGCGTACGTGCAGCATGGTGCGTCTGATTGTTTGCCGGATGTACAACAAGCGATTCCGCCGCCGCCTGTCCCTTTAAAGGGACTAAACGCAACTTTCAAGTTGCGGTCGGTTGCTGGATGGCCAATTCCCGGACACCGCTGAGCAGCTTCTCACTCCGAGGTTCCAGAACAGCGAGATTGTTCTCGGCGTATCCCAGCACTCGGCTAGCGACTCCAATGGCCACGGCGTGGCCGCTGGAGGCCACTAATAGTCGGTTCTTCGCCTTCTGCGAGAACGAAACCGCGAGAAGACTAAGGTCTCGGCGTGCCGATATGCGACACGGAAGGATCCCCTCGACTGACTCGCCGAACTGGCGATTCGCTCTTCTTCGATTTTCTCATCAGCATACCTGAGAATGAGACCATGGGTTGCTGTTGATGAACGAAATTACTGGACGCGACGGGGGTGCGTGCGAAGAAGGAGGAGAAAGTGGCCACGTCCTCTCGCTCGAGCCAATGGCGACCCGGCGGCTGCCGGCTGCCGATCCGCAGAAATGCAACCAGAACCACAAAGGAAAAGAACCCGGAGCTCATCACGATGTCCGTTCAACGAAAACCCTCCTATGGTCCGCCCTCCAAGTGTCGTTTCAAGATCCAGTGAAGTCGTACTGTACCGGACAAAATAAGCCGAACCCTTCCGCGGGTGTTACGGTCGTGTTCGCGTCGGCTTCCGGTCGCCTTCATGGAAAGTTGCCCAGCTGCTTTCCTTCCATGCTTTGCCGACCATATCCCGACTGCCTCTTCACGCGGCACGGCAGCTGCGGGCTCGTCTGGACTGATCCGCGTCTCTCGACGGCCCGCGAGATCATCCGTCCCATGCTGCGCTTGCCACTCGCACTGGCCCCTTCTGTTTTTCTTCTGCCGGTTCGCCGCCATCCACCGCCTCCATCTTATCCGGTCCTCTGCACAACGGCTCCACGGTCGGCGCGCGGGCCCCAAGCGACGCGCCACGGCACTCACCAAAAAGCAATTTGCTTCCGAGCCGCCACCCATCCGCACTCATGCTGCCCATGTATCCATCCTCGGAGGACGGCGCGCCGGCCTGTCTCAACATGCTCGCGTCGCCGCGCAGCGATCCCTCGCTGCTCTGCAAGTACAAGTCGGGCAAGTGCGCCAACCGGCGCGCCACCAAGCGCAACGGACAGCTCCACACGCTCTGCCACTTCCACCGCGTGCGCCAGAACGAGCACCAGCGCAAGAGTGACCGCAAGCACCGCATGGTCAACGTCGCCAAGCACGCCAAGCTCGGTTCGCTCGGCGCGCTGCTCTCGACCGAGCCGCGCCGAGGGAACCGCCGCACCTCGCTCTCCACGCTCTCGCCCGACTTTGCCAGTGACGCGAGCTCCGCGCCGGCCTCGCCCATGGACGTCGGCCAGCCTCTCGGCGGCAGCCACCTCCACCTCCACTCGGCCTCGAGCCCTGACGACCGCTACAGCTTCCACGCCGCACCGTTGCACGAGCCTCGCGAAGGGATGTCGATGCTCCACATCCACGCGCCAAGCGACGACGCGATGCCCGGCTCATCGCACGCCTCTCCGATCCACTGGAGGCGCAACCTCACGCGAATGGCGACGCACGGCGAATTGCCGAGCGACGGCGGCCTCCGCAGCGATTACCCGATGACGCCGGACGGAACCGCCGTCGGCACGCCGTCGGGACGCTTGCCGCCCATCAGCTTCCTCACGCAGCAGATCCCGGGCAAGCTCGACGCGTTCCGATCGCCCAACTCGGCCATGCTGCCGTTCCCGCCCGGTGGCTACCTCCAGGGCCAATCGAACGTCGCGTCTTCTCAAGCGAGCAAGATGGCTTGACCTGTTGAAGCGCGCGCCCCCCCAGAAGATTGTACCATATCATTTCTTTGCGTATCCGGTATAGGGACTAGTTTCATGTCAGAACAGAAGGTAGTTTGTAACCTTATTTAACGGCGTGCAAATAACAATCTCTCCGAGATTGCTTCCCCCGGCCCTCGAAATCTTTCCGGCCCCAGTCGCCGAACGACCGAGACGTGCGTGCGACATCGATCAGCTGGCGGGCCCGCCACTCGCCACAACAGCGCTCTCTTTCGCTCGCTCGCTCTCTCTCTTCCTCGTGGCTCGTTTACTGCGTCGGGATCGCTGCGGCGACTTGACGCTCGGAAACTGCGCTGACGTCAGGACCTCGCAGGTGCCTCGCCTGGGGTCGATGACGTGGGCGACTAGGGAACGCTGGGTCGGTTATTTTTCCGGATTAAGCGAGTACCGTGCACATCGGTCTAGGTTAACCCTGGATTTTCTATGTCGTGGGATCCCAATTTTTTCATTGGGTTGAAAGTTACCCTCGAAATTTTCCTCGTCTCCGTAAGTTTCCGACTGCACACAAAGAGGGGGGATCATCCGTGCGTCTTCGACGAGGAACCGAAGGAGAACCGCCGCGACGCGGCCACATCACGGCGTGAACGGAAGGCCCCCAGCGCTCCGCAGCGCCTCTGTATCTGTATCTGTATACGTGCACCCTCTCGCCGCCCGAGGCCCTCGTCGCGCCGCGCGGTTCCGGCTTCCAGAGCGAGTTTCCCCGTCTCAAACGAGCGCGAGGAAGTGAGTCAAGGCGATGGAGACTGCCACGAGTCGTAGGTGCGTCCGCGTGGCAATTGCGATGGCGTAGTAGCGTCTCCGGACCGCTGCTGCTCTCTCTCCCCCCCCCCCCTGCCTTTTGGCGTGGCCGTTTGTGGACTCACAGTCTCGCTGCTGGATCGCAGGACCATGAGTGCCGACTTTGTCGACGGCTTGGACGACATCCCCGTGACGTCGCCGACGTCGCTGCACCGCCGCGAGTCGATGCGCCGCTCGTCGTCGGGCGCAGACAACGCGTACCTACCAGCGGCACCGCCAGTCGTGTACCCACCGCCGGCCGTGCGATCGTCCACCGCCAGTGCAGCCGAGCGGTCGTCTGCTCGCTCGGGGCGCAACAGCTTCTTCGGCAGTGGCAGTCGTGCGCCGCCCCCTCCACCACCTGCGCATCCTCCGCAGATCGCCGGTGCCCAGAACACCCAGCAGTACGGCGAGATGAGGCCGTCGTCCGCGAGCATGCCGCGGGCGTCGTCGAACCCGAGTCTCGCGGCGCTCAATGAGACGTCCGACTCGTCCAACCAGCCGCCGTACCACGGCTACTCGCTTGGCCCCAACTCGCAACGCGGCTCGTTCGCCTCGCGCCGCACGAGCACGCGCAAGAGCATCCTTTCGGTGCTCACACGCGAGAAGGAGTCACCGGTGGCCTCGGACAGCCCCCAAGGCGAGATCCTCTACGAGGGTTTCCTCACCAAGCGAGGCCACGTGTTCACGAACTGGAAGATGCGGTACTTTGTGCTTCGCGGCAACGTGCTCGAGTACTTTGCGAGTGAAGAGAAATCCAAGCGCTACGGTAGTGTCGTGGTCGAGAAGGTCGCGCCATGGTCCGGTGAAGCACACGGTTTCATGTTCTACACGAGCAAGCAGGTTCCATACTACGTGTACGCGTCTTCGGAGGCTGAACGCGCCAAGTGGTTGCGTGCGCTCAAGGAGTTCTACGTGCCGGACGATGTCTCCTGTGAAGGATACTTGACTCGTCGTGGTCACCTCGTCCCAAGCCAGCGCCACGCGTATTATGTCTTGAATGGAACATCTCTGCGTCACTACGCGGACCAGCAAGCCTACCACGATAACCAGTCGGCCATAGCGGATGTCGAGATTCGGTCTGTCTCTCAATGGGACAATGAACGCCACGGACTCATGTTTCAGACTGTTACGGGAAATGTCTTTTACGCGATTGCTGACTCTGTGGGTGAGCAACAAAAGTGGCTTTCGAGTGTGAAGAAGGCGACGGCTAATCTCCCAGAGCCAATCGCGTGTTCGGGCTACCTCACGAAGCAAGGCCATAAGCGAAAAAGCTGGAAGAAACGGTATTTTGTGCTGCGTGGCAACTCTGTTGCATACTACACCGACTACGATACAGCGAATAGTCCGAAGGGAAAGGCGCTGGCTGAAGTCGTTATCGAGGATGTTCAGAGGTGGGACGGAGAGCCCTTTGGCTTCATGTTCATGACGAGTGAGCAGATCCCATACTACGTTTACGCCGACAACGACAAGGAACGGACGAAGTGGATGAACGCGCTGCGCAAGCTCACCTCCGTTGTTGAAGAGCCTGAAGTCGAGAAAAAGCGCTGTCCAAACTGTGCGGCAGTTTTAACTGGTTCTCGCTTTTGCGGCGCTTGCGGTCTTAACTTGCGTGGAACAAGTGTTGGCGAACGTGCAAATGGAGGATCCATCAACAACTTGGGTCGCAACACAGGAACAACTGCAGGAACAGTTCCTGGCAGCATGGACAACGAGGATGCTGACATGGATGACGAGAACAACGCTTTCGACGAACTGGAGGCATTGTCTGAGGGTGCTCGTACCTTGCTCCTTGCTGTAATGCAGACACCAGAGGGTGTTGATATTGGTGGTGAGGCTTTCCCATCGCGAAACACTGCCACAGCCCGAGGTGGTGCTGACCCCGATATGAGGGACCTTCCACCTGCTCTTGTGGATGGAGACGAGGAAGATGATGTTGACCCACGTCAAATCGTCGGGCTTGTCGATGATGATGATGACGAAGACGAGTCCAAGACAGAGTCGCCAGTTGCCCAACCGCAATCTCCCGTTGCTGCGCCGAAGAGACGAGCCTCTCCACCACCCCCTGTGCACATCCCTCCACATTCACCTTCACCGATCGAGTCTGACCATGAAACGGCCTCGCCAGTATCGGCACCTCCTTCTCCTCCAGCGCCGAAAGCCCGTGAGTCTCATCCATCCAAACCGCAAGCTAATTCAGCAAAACCGCAGCGACAGCTTCTCTCAGCGTCGGGTAACACGCGCCTTACGCCAAACTTCGCTGTGGTGGAAAACGAAGAAGAGAAGAGGTCTAGTTTCACCTCTTTTGGTGGTGATTCCGATGAGGAAGAAAAAGCAGAGCCAAAACCAGTTGTTCCGACCCCTGCTCCTCTCGCTGATGAACGGGGAGTGCTCATGGGTGGGATGGGTAGGCGTAAGACCGTCGGAATGCTGGCGATGGAAGATAGCAGTGACGAAGAAACTGAGCAAACTAAGCTACCGACGAAACCTCCAACTAACACCTATGCGGACGAGTCAAAGACGGAGTACGAAGATGATGTTGCCCCAGTTGACGATAAACCCCGAAGAAAGAGCTCAGCTGAGTCGCTTGAGGAGTTGGACACTCGAGGAATCGCTGTGTATGATGAACCCGTCAAACGCAAGTCGAACGCCCAGCGTCTGTCCCTCACAGACAGATCGGCGAAGAATGACATCTACCACTTCATTGAGCGGGATCTCAACTTCACCCCACTCTTTGTTCCATCAGCAGAATCCATTGTGCGCTGCCGTCTGTACAGCTCAATGGCGTATGCAAGTGCCACAAAAGTGATCATGTTTGTCTCTGACTCGGGTCCTCTCGGCTTATGGCGACAAGACCCCACAGACCAGGCTACATCGGTTGACCACAAGTGGTCGATGGCGAAGTACTTAAGCCGAGCACAAGATGAGGGCTTTGGGGTCATCTTGTGTAACCCTTACTCGAACAGTGCTGTGGTTTACGAAGCAGGTGGATTCGAACGCACAGTTCCGATCCCAAACTCTTCTACACCGCGCGATCACGTGTTGTTCGTGTGGGAGCAATACGTTTCAAAGTGTAAGGGCCAAGTATCCATCATCGCATTCGCACGTGGTGGAGCCCTCGTGAAATCTATCCTTGAAAACCACGAAGAGAGCGCTCGGGCAAAGATTCATCGCATCGCGTTCATTGAATCCAAGCACGAGATCGATCACAACGAATCCCACGGCGTACTCGAACTGATTGGTGTTCGATCTATCAACTGGGAGGCTAGTGTTGAGTCACAAGGCGGCCAGATTGTGGATTCTCAGGCCCGAGTCGGTTGTGTGTGTTTATCGACGGGATACATGCCGCCGAACACTTTGGAGCCCGAGTCATTCCCAGCAACGCTTGAAAAGGCTGAAGATCCCGCATTTGCCTTCATCAATGCCAATCCGGACAAGCCTGGAATGACTGCAGTGGTCAAGTGGGTTCGCGCAGAATTGCGGAAACGCCGTCATGCGCCGACCCCGTCGCAAGGTCGCGCAAGACGCAACTCCAATATCGTGGTTCTGGGCGAAGCTGACGCCGAAGATCCTTCAAGTGATGTTTCTACTGGCACTGGAACAAACAATACCGTGGAAAATGATGGTACCCCTCGCATCCCCCCACAGCAAAAATACTATCTTCCGAAGCCAGTGCCGAAACCAAAGACCCCGCCAGCCGATAACCGGCGCACACCAACAAATGGTTCAAGCCAGATTACTGTCTCGAACTTCGACTTACTGCAAGTTGTTGGCCAGGGTGGATTCGGAAAAGTCTTCCTAGCGAAGAAGCGTACAGCTCCAAATCAGGGAGAGTGCTACGCCATGAAGGTGTTGAAGAAACAGCACGTCATTTCCAGCGGGCTTGTCAATACGACGATGGCCGAACGTCAGATCCTCACAGAAATTCGTCATCCCTTCGTGGTTCGTCTTCACTATGCGTTCCAGGACGCGTCTAAGCTGTACCTCGTGATGGACTACTTGAGTGGTGGATCACTTGCTGCTCATATTCGCCGACGACGAAAGTTCCCGGAAGAGTGGGCTCGATTCTACGGAGCAGAGGTGGCGGCGGCAATTGCACACTTGCACAACCTGAACATCATTTATCGAGATGCCAAGCTGGAGAATGTGCTGCTTGACAACGAAGGCCACGTCCGGATTACTGATTTCGGCTTGTCCAAGGTTGGTGTCTCTGATCTAGTGGGTGCGAAGACCTTCTGTGGCACTGCTGCATACATCGCGCCAGAGCTACTTAAGGGTCAGCCTTACGGTAAAGCGGCAGACTGGTGGTCATTTGGTGTCTTGTTGTTCGAGATGATTGGTGGCAAGCCACCTCATTACCATCGCAACCGCGATATCATGTTCCAGATGATTTTGAAGCAAGAGTACGTTCGCTTTACGCACGAGTTTTCGGACTCAGCGGTCAACTTGATCCGAGGGGTAAGGACATGTTTGAAATCGCACAGATTGATGACTGGATCTAACGTCATTGTTTTTCTCGTCAGCTTCTCACACGCGACCCAACTCAGCGACTCGGCAGTGGCCCGCGAGGTGCCGACGAAGTGCTAACTCACCCATTCTTCGATTCGATTGATTGGCATGACCTGCTTGAGAAGAAGGTGGAACCGCCGTTCAACCCTGGCGTCGGAAAACTTGACACACACTACGCACCACGACTCAACAACCCAGAAATCACAAACCGCGACCGCCAAGGCAGCGTGATCGGATCGAACCGCCCCATCAACAACGACTTCGACGGCTTCAGCTTTGTGGGCCGACCGTCAGTCTCGTAGTGGGATGGTATGTAAGCTGCATAGATTTCGATTGCTAGCCTGCTGCACCAGAGTGCGGCCGGGAACAAAGCAACGAATGTTTAGAGATTCGCGAGAGACTCGCGATGAGAATTGATGCACGGCAGGATGAAGAGAAAGACAGACAGAGAGAGAGAGAGAAAGGTAAATGGGAAATGAGGATTTGTTTCGAAACTGTATATTGTACAACTTTACGTGCACGATGTAGCGAAACAATTCATTGAGCAATTGTAGTAAATATGCGACTTCACAGTGCCATTCCCCTCGCAGTCAACGACGGCTTCAAACGGCCCGTTACAGACGACCGAGTACACATCGGGCTCGAACCCAGGTTTACATCTAAAAGACCCGCCGCGGCTCATTTGAACAGCAATGTTCGAGTTGCCGCATCCTGTCGACGCTGGTGGGGATGTTGTCGAGGACGCACATGGTCCGAAGCATGTGGCTGCATACGTTTGCTCAGAATACTGGCACTGGCGTGTGAGGATCGTCCATTTAGCTCGCACTGATGGCAGCTCCATTATTTGATTTGGAGTCACGACGTGGAAGCCAAGGTACACGTCCGTGATTGAATTAAAAAACGGTGAGGAAGTGGCTTGAAGTTCCAAGGAATCACCAGGTCGGAGTACAACTTCGCGTGATATCGCATCACTCCACGTGACACCGCTTCCTGCGATGCGAATTTTCGCCGAGTTCGCGTGGACAGAGCAGCATCCCGAACACTGGGTGTACGTGAATGGCGCCTGCTCGCCATACAACGAGCCTATTCGACCAAAACCGGACGGACACTCTGGCGCGCCAATCAGCTTCGCAACGACAGGAACATCAAAGCCGGGAGATGCCACAGAGACCGGTGTAATGTATGCCGTTGAAAGGTTGTTTGCAAGTGTCTGCTGGATGTAAATCACCGTGTCGAGACCCCGAATTAAACCGGGCGTCTTTTTGTCACTTGTGCGACTTCCGTCAGAGTTCAAAACCCAGTAATTGCGGGCGATGTTAGGTGGGAAGGCAAATATCAAATTCCCTGAGATTGTGGTCTGTGTCGCGCCCACAACCATGATTGCGCTACTATGCGTGACTCGACTGCCAAAATGATGAATCTGGTTTGATGATATGTTGGTAAACCGAGAGTAGAGTTGGTGAGCAAGAACAGAGTGGCCAAACGAGTTGCGTCGAGACCCCGTACGAGCAAGTACAGCGACGCCAGATGAGCCGACATATGAGATGTTGTTGTGATGAACAAGTACGTAGTCGCTTTCTCCAGAAATGACGACCGCATTGCCACCAATCTTCTCAAAGACACAGTATTCGACTGTGGTATTAACGACACTTTCCATGAACAATGCACCAGACCTCGCCATTGGCCATGACGGTGATGGGGCACTTGGCCCCGGAATCTGTTCGTACACATCGGCTGTGAGTAGCTGAGTTCCAGAGAAAATAATCTGGCGAAACACAAGATTTGAGGCTACCACCGTTGAATCAGTTTCGACGAGTAAACTGCTCGCGTGGGCAGCAGCAGTATATACATTTTCTCTCGATCCACTCACGCGCACCAGCTGCCTCAGTAGTGGGATTTCAAGCGTTTGCCCAGACATGCTTGCGAGTGATAAGTTCGAACTCACGGGTAACAAGTAGAGCATCTTCGTCTGCGGATGGAAATACCACTCTCCTGGGGAATCCAGCTCCTCCAGAATGTTCTCGACTCGGAATCGTGCGTTAGCAGCAGCGACAGGCGAAGTAAAATCAAGCCCTCGGAAGAAAATATCAACGGTGAGCTGTGTACCGCCTGCACCGAGCGCGATTTCACCTGTCGAAGTGTCGACAGTTTTGAGTTGGTACCGGAGATTTGCAAGTGACGGTGCGGCTTCGGGCAGCACCTCGATCTCTGCGAGAGGGATATTCGTCCACTGAGTTACACGGGACGAAAATGTTGCGGTGTTGTAAACGACGCTGTTCCTCTTCTTGGAGACTTTTGGGATTGAATACGCGCAGACGAATTCTGTCTGTGATTTACTCACATCCGGAGACACGAGACAATTCGGGAAACCAGCACGTGGCAGTTGTACGTCGTTGACATACAAGGTCGAGAAAAGGGTCGGGTTGTCAGCAGGAGTTGGTGATGCTGGAAGAAATGCGGTGAGATTGGCTTGAAATATGGATGCTGATGTACCTCCACTTAGGGTGACTGTCTTGTAAACAGACCACGAGAGCTGGCCCGGATCAATTCGCTTCGCGCCCGAGATTGTTACTTTTTCGCATCCTCGACAGGATAGGGCACAAACTTCAACACAGTCTTCCTCTTTCTCCAGCTTCTTCCCAAAGAGATGCGAGAACTTTGAATAAAATTCTGTTGAGTACGTCCTCCTCTCAATGTGCAGAGCGCATGAAGTCATGCAGCCAGAAACACAAGTCGCGATGGAGCCACTATAACATGTGTGACCACCCGAGTTGCTCCCACTTGGCCCCCCATTGACGACTTTGTCAACACAGACATCTCCAATGTCCATGGAGGGGACTGGAGGAGGCGGGGGCAGTGCAGAGGTGAGAAGTGAATTGTTCGTTCGATTGATGTTCATCTCGAGAAAGGGATCCATGGGCCCACTCCAATCACTCTTGTTTCCGTTGCCGTTCCATAGAAGTCGCGGTGGAATTGGCAAATGTGACTTGTACGGATAAGGCTCGACTGAAATGAGCGACTTCTCGAGAGTCCCGTCACAGTAAGCTTGGTAGGTGACAGTAGTTTTTGGATCACCGCCTGCATCCTGAGGAGTAAACTCGAGCGTATCCAGCAGCTCGTAACGACCTGCTCGTAGGAACACGTTGATCGGAACCTGCGCTGAGATCTTGCGAACGCGTACTTCGCTTTGAGCGCGTCCAATTGAGCGGAACGGATGGGCGAAGGAGCCATCGTTGGAGTCGTCGCCTGTTGGAGAAATGAAAAGGTCAACGGATGGAGAGGCTCCAACACTGCAGACTACAGAAAGAGCCGCGAACAAGGTACAGACTCCGCAGAGGAGTCGTCGTGGCATGGCAAAGACGCGAGTTTGATAAACGTCGTGCCGCGTGGTTAAAATGCAGATTCGTTTTTAGTTAGCGGAGTCGAAACCGACAAACGGTTGCAACAATTCCTTCAAGCTTAGTCGTCATCCTGGGTCTTGGTAAGCGCAAGGATCGTGAAGCGGACTTCACCTTCATCGCGAGCCATGAACTGCTGAATCACTTTGCACGCATCCTAAAAAGCCATTCTTCCTTGTCACACTCCTTGCACGAGACTGCAATCGATTGAATCCTTCTTACCTGCAGGAGGGTCTCAGGCGACGATGCGCCGTGGTTAATAGGAAACTTCTTGCGGCCGTCGAGCTCGTACAAGTGGCCGTCTACACAGCTGAAGCAGATGAAGTGCGTGTCGATCGGATCCTCTACGTCCTCCAGTTGCTGGTGGATTGATCGTTAGTGCTGAGTAGAACGAAGCGGCTAGGGGGCTCATCAACGCACCTCGGACTGCCCAGCCTGCGCGGCGCTCCCGTGTGTATCCTCTAGCTACGCAACCACAATGACACCGTCGCATTGAGCTGCACTTGGTTCCCCGACAACGACACATCCAGCAATCCACCCACCTCGTCGTCTTTCTCGAGATACTCGGCGATCTCGTCTGGCGTCTTGCCCACCGTGTCGCGGAAGAGTTTGCCCAGGTACGACGACTCGGCTGGCGTTTCCAAGCACATGTCTTTACCATGCAAGACTTTCCGGTCCCAGCCACAAGCTCTGCTCACCGATCGCGACCTGGCTTCTCATGTTACCGATCGCGTGGAGCAGCCCGACCGTGCCGCAGGCGTTGCCCACGGTCTGCTTCATGTAGTACACGCTCGGCGCCACGACCTGGCCGTGCTGCTCGATGCGCTGGGCCTCTTCTTTGGCGAACGCCTCCGTGTGGGGCTTGATCGGGAAGAGCATGAGCACGCCGACCACGGGCTTGGGCACCATGTCGAGCGCCCAGTCCTCCGTGCTCAGCACGTCGCAGAAGCTGAAGTGGTCGGTCGGGAACCCGAGCTTCTCGACGTACGCGTTCATCACGGAAGGGTTCGACTCGAGCGGGAACCACTTCTTGCCGCTGCTGCTGTCGTCGCTCATGGCCGTCGTCGCGATCTCTCAGGAAAAAAAAATAAATGAGTCACGAGATCTCGTTGGGGTCGGATTAACCTCGATAGAGTGACACTCGTTGGAGCTCCTCAAAATGGGTTCATTATCTTTTGCAGGTTCTTCAAAATGAAAATGACACGCAAAAATGCAAAAGCTCAAAGGCTCGCTGCTGCTCCCCGAGACAGAGATGCACCTACACCTGCGAGTCTTCGCCCTGGTGGACGACCGCGCATGCGAGGCGGGGCGTCTCACGCCGACCACAGACGGGGTGCAGCACCACGTTCCACTCGCTCGTCGCATTCGCAAACGCAGGGAAGTTCGAGTTCTCCCAGCGGCCTCGTGCGTGCTGGTTATCGTCGACCTTGAGATTCCCAAATTTGCCGGAGAAATCGCCTTGTTCGCACTCGCGTGGTTCGATATCATAGCGAGCAGGAGTGCAGCCGTAGAGTCTCCGACGATGGCGACACGCAGGCGTATCCGCAAACTCGGAGCTTGGCCCGCACGCAAAGTCTGGATCGTAGTGGCCTCCAGCTTGACGAGACGAGCACTCTTCAAGCGAGCCGGACGAGTGCGGCGCGGCCCACTTCGTGTGCAAATGCCATTCGTACTCACGCACGCGGCCCTCGAAGCCGAGAAGCTTCTGAGCACGCTGACTCACTCGTGAGAAGTCCAAATCGACAGAGAGAAACGCACGACTCGGCCAGTGGTGGGTTGGCTCGTAGTGCGCCCGGATGACTCCGCTAACCCCTACCGCGTATCGCGGCTCGTAGCGAAACGTGAGCTCCTGGCTCAGAGCCGAGCCACAGAGCAACACGACTAAAACCGAGAGAAGCGGCGAAGATGGCGGCATTCTCGGCTCGGAAGAGTAGTAACTGTAGAGAATCCTACTGAATCGGAGAGCCACCCATCCCGTTTCTTCGTGAGTGCTCTGAGGTTTCGTGGTTGTGTCTCCAGAGTTGAACCCTCTCAAAATTGTTTTGGGTACAGCTTTCTCCCCACTTCACAATTTTGTGAACTATTTGTCTATATCTAAATTTAACCGGAATATCTTTGACCTGCATAATAAGCCACACATATTTCAAATATTGCATATATAGGTAATGTACATTCATTATTCACATAAATACACACCAGTTTCCCGCCGAGCAGCTCAATGCGTCATCCGCGATGACTAGCCGCCAGCCTCGCCTCTGTAGCTCTCTCCACGCTGCCGCCTCTCGCGCCGCCTGCTGTCCATCCCAATGGCCGCTCGCTCCTCTCTCGAACGGTCTGCTCGCGGCGTCGTCTCGCCCGCGACTCTTCGCGCGCGCGCCGTTTCCGCTCGTTCGTGCGACCCGAGCGACCTCGTTCCACAAAGCTAGCGAGGCGGTGCGCGCGCGCACCTAATGGATGGCCACTAGTCCCCGCGACTCGCTCCCCGGACAGATCGACGACGACCTCGACCTCCCGGCCTTCTCCTCGCCCTCCTCCTCGCCGCCGCACTCCGCGTTCCGCCTGCTGGACGCGCCGACCATCATAGCCTCGCACGCCCCCGCCGAGCCGACGCCGCCGCCGAGCGCCGAGTCCGCGCGGCGCAAGAAAAAGTCCCGCGACAAGACCGAGAGCCCCGCGTCCGTCGCGCCGTCGCCGCCGTCGTCCAGCGAGGCGTCGCGGAAGAGCAACAAGGAAGACAAGAGCAAAAAGTCGATCCGCAAGAAGAAATCGGCCGCCGTCGCCGCCATGGAGCTCACGATCGCCGCGATCGAAGAAGAGCAGCACGTGCCGCCTGGAGCTGCCGTCGCGCCGCCCACGCTCGCTCCCCACGCTGAGCCTGCTCAGGCTGACGAGCCGTTGGTACCCACTCCTGCTCTGCTCGAAGGCTCGTCCGCACCAGAGCCCATCAACGTCGCGCCCGAGACCGTGACACCGGCAGGGCTTCCCTATCGCCGTCAGTCGATGATGAAAGCAGGAAGTGCCTCGCGGTCAAACTCATGGCGAGCCAAGAACAAGGCCGCCAAGGCCGTGGAGGAAGAGCCCGGGGACCTAGAGGCTGAGGACGACGAAGAAGTCACCGAAAACGAACTCGCATTTGTGCTACCAGAGCTTCTCAAAGACGGCGAAGAGGTCTCAGGCAAGACTGTGCGCGAGATCTGGCCGGTGAACCACGTCAAGCTGCTCTACATGCTCTCCAAGTACGCCGTCTGTGCCCTCAAGCAAAAGGACAAAGAGACGTGGATCCGGCAGATCCCACTCTTGGTGCTCATGTACGAAGGCATCACCCACGGTGTACTCGATTTCGACTACGCGCCTGCAGCGATGGTCATAGCGCAAGAGGGAAAACCCAAGCGGATCTGGATGAACACAACACAGGACGGCAAATCGGCCATTGACGATCTACGCGAAGCAAATCTTATCAACGGCCTGAAGCTCTCGACGAAAGACTACCACTCAGTGACGGCGTTCCAGGTCTCGGAGCGCGGGTTGGAGTTAATCAAGCAGACGACGAAGGAATTACGCGCTGAAGTGGATTCGTTCGTCTATGCGCCAAAGCCTTATCGCCACGAGCTGCTCAAGATCCGATACATTCCAATCAAAGACCCACCTGAAGTTAACGACGACGCTGACATCCCGTTTGATCCGAACGTCCCTAGTTGGGCTTTTCATGCGAGTGATAAACAGCTTGGCAGTGGCCCTCCACCTTCTGCAGCTGAAGCCGAGCCTGAGTTCAACGAGGAAGGTCGCTTCGTTCTCGAGTCGATCGGCTACTACCGCTACTCCGAGGTGACCGAGACTGAAGATGTCTCTTATGTGTCGTCACCTTTTGTGCCGCACTGTGTGAGAAGTCCGGATGCGTACCAGCAGCTCACGTCAAATGCCGATCGCGCCGACGAGGCGGCCAGCGGTCAATCGAATATTCGTGACGAGCTCTCGGAGGCGATCGTACTCACTAACCCCGTGTGCCTTGTGGGGGAATGGATCCCGTTTGGCTCGAACCAGATTGTGGCGTTGAACGAACGTCTCGGCTCGATGGATCGCTGCCAGGGTGGTCTCTTCACGAGCCTCATCGATGACCGGCCGACCGACACCCTGTTCGAAGTGCCACCGGGGCTCACGCAAGTGAGGATCCTAGACTACGACCCCGTGCGTTTCATAAACTTCGAGGCCGAGATCAACTTTCCGGAGGACGATGGCATTGTCCAGATCGAGAACTTTGGGATCCACTTGAATGTGGACGGCACGATCTTCTACGGTATTCGTGTCGATGCAATCCAGGACAAAAAATCGGACCGCATTTCTGTCGACTATTTGTCGCGATTACTCGTCGACATTCATCAGGACTCGAGTGAAATCATGGACGACCTGCTGAGCTCGTATCAGACGTCACTGCTCGACATGGTATTTCTTGGAGACATCGCTAACCGTGGCAAGTTCAACATGATCATGGCTGATCAGATCGAGCCGTTCATGCCGGGTCTCGAGTACATGGATCGCGGGGATATTGAAAACGAGCTCAAGCAAGTGCTTGGCGATATCCACTGCGCCTACGATATCGGTGAAGACAGCGTGATGATTGTCGGCCGTGACGGCATGCTGGTAGCCGGGAGTGCGGCCAAGCGGTTCGAGAAAGTCTTTATCTCTTACTTTTCCCTGCTTTGCCGTGAGATGTTTCTGCGCAGTTTCTTCACCCGCATCTTTGTGCTTGAGGAGTTGCTCAAGCATACTCGGCAGCTCATCTTCCAGGCCAAAGAGGACCCAAACCACATCACTACGATCCGCGCGCAGCTCACCCGGGCGACCAACGACCTAATTCTTTTCACTGACACGCTCGGCTACCTGCTAGAATCCCTCGAGTTCGTGAAGATCCCACAAAAATCAGCAAGCGCAGGGCTCGAAGAAGAGGAGATATTCAGTTACCTCGACCTGAAGAAGCAGCACCATGACATCCTCTTGCGCGCGAGAGATCTTGAGAAGCTCGTTCACGGTGCCAAGTACGAAGTCGTGAACCTGCGGCAGATGGCCGAGGTACTCAACACGTCGCAGCTCGAAGACATCTTCAAGACCGTCGAGGCCAATACGAAGCTGCTGGCTGACTCGTCAATAAGTGTCAAGCAAAGCGGCATGTCGCTCGACGTGGTTCAGGTTTTGCTGGCCGCGAGTTTCGCGCTGGCGGTTCTGGACCGCATCCCCGGCGGCACGCTGAACATCGAGTCGCCGCAGTGGGTGATCGATGCCTTTGTGAAGCCCATCATCGACGTGCCGTTTCTCTTTTTCTTCCTCAATCTACTGTGGATGTCGGCGTGCGTGGCACTGCTGATCAAGTACAAGCAGTCGAAAATCGCTCACGAAGAAGTTGGTCGCCGCACGCTACGCCTCAAAGTGAATCGCCCAATTAAAGTCGACAAGTTCGAGACCTACTTAGCGACGCGCGACCTTGTGCACCAAGAGAGTGCGTGCCAAGCGGCAAACGAGGTGCGGCGCGTCATGTGGCACGACGTCAAGGACATGAGCGTGATCTTAGGCGTCAAGAACGTGCCCGGGATCGGCGCCTTCACCAAAGAACCGCAGAGTTTCAAGCATAAACTGATACTCTGGTGGCGCAAGACCAAGCACCAACTATGGCTCAAGTACGGCGGTGGCGCGGCGAATATCGTTGCACCGCGGGGGCTCGCGCTCAACCTGGACGATCCTGACACTGAGATCGACAGCGCGAGCCTCGAGGCGACACTCGACCAACCGAAGCTTCCGATCCAGGTTGAGGTTGAGTATGACAGCCGCCACAGCTTCTTGCTCTTCGTGACCATCTACTTCCATCTCCCGGACGAGCACTCGCTCAAGATCACGCCCTGGTGGAAACGCTTGTTGCTCTGGGCCAAGAAGAAGATCCAGGCAAGGCGACGCCGGCGGTACCGCAGCTCGTCGCCCTCGAAGAGAACCGAGACAACGGCTGCGGAGCAAAGCACGCGGCGCACCCTCGCGACGACGACGACCAAGCGGCTGGACGCGAGCTTCCCGTCGCTCAGCGTCTCGGAGATGAGTCGTCCCGAGCGAGAGCTGCTCATGTGGTTCGCCTGGACGCTCAAGAACCACAAGGTTATCGAGAAAATCGAACACTTGTTCGGCGCCAATGGAGGTCTCTCGAAGTGAGGAAGAGGAACTCGATATCCTCAGGATACGGAGGAGAGTGATGGGCAGATTCCCGTCAATCTATGACGTGGGACGCGGCAGCAGCAACGACCAAAGAGATCCCGTCATTCGCCAACTTTCCCTCGAGCGATCTCCTCCATAGACCAGTGCGCACATGGGCAAGAACCACCCCAACCACCAAGCCACAACGCACGCCTTCGCGGCTGTAGACGCCTACGGCCGCGAGCTTGTGGACCGTCTGCGGGAGATTGGACTCGACAAGCACATCGAGCTGCCGCAGATTGCGGTGATGGGTGATACGTCAAGCGGCAAGTCGTCGCTGCTGTCAGCGTTATCTGGGGTGGACTTCCCGTCATCGGACGAGCTCACGACGCGCTGCCCGACGCAGCTCGTGCTCAATACTGGCACGGCGTTCCGCGGCAGCGTGCATCTCCACCGCTACGCTACGAAGAAAAACGAGCACCATGATGTCCTCACGAGCATCCATGACGTCCCGCGTGCGATCGAAAAGCTGACGCAGTTGCTGGTGGACGAAAACCAGGAGATCTCGGACGACGCGATTGTGATCGAGCTCTGCGGGCCCAACCTGCCGAACCTCACGCTGTGCGATCTGCCTGGACTCGTGCGTGCGGTGCAAGACGGTCAGGACAAGAGCATCATCCCGCGTGTGCGCGAGATGGTGAACCGTTACATGAAGCAGAGCCGCACAGTCATCATGGCCGTCGTACCGGCGAACGTGGATATGCACAATGTGGAGATCTTGCAGGATGCACAAGAGGCCGATCCGGAAGGCACGCGCACGATCGCTGTCGTGACAAAGCTCGATCTCGTGGACGCTGGCGCCGAGAAGAGCGTGGAAATGCTGTTGCTCAACCGCAAGAAGAAGCTCACGCTCGGGTACCACGCGGTCAAGTGCCGTGGACAGAAGGACCTCAATAGCGGTATGAACATCTCCACGGGTCTGAAGAGAGAACAGGAGTTTTTCTTGACCCACGAATACTGGGGCGCAAGGTTAGCGCGTGACAAGTGGGGCATTGAGGCGCTGTCAACGCGGCTTGTCAAGATCATGCAGGACAATATCCAGCGCTCGATGCCTTCGGTCATCAAGGAAATCCAGGCAAAGATTGAGGTGGACACCACTGAGCTCGAGAGTATGGGTTCATCCTTTGACAACGCGGGAGAACGGCGCCGAGTCTTTTGCGAGTGGGTTGACCGCTTTGTGCGGCCTATGCAGGCCGTGCTAAAGGGTGACTACGACACACTGCCGACGCTGGCCATGGTCGACAGTGACGAAGTTGATCTGCGTCTGCGTGCTAAGATTCGAAATATGGACGAGGCGTTCAAGGAGAAGATCATGGCGACCAAAGATCGGATGCCCGGGCTCACGAGCGACTGTGAGCTTGAGCCGGACGACCTCGTGAACGTCGAAGTGGACGGGTACGTGGGCACGTATCGAGTTACCGAAGTGAGCGCCAAGGGCGACATTAAGTGCACTGCTTTCCCGGACGAATGGCTCGGCAGCTCACGATACGAGCCAAACAAGCTCAACCACTTGCGGCGCTTCATCGTGCAGAACCGCGGCGACGAGCTCGCGATCTTCCCGCCCTACAGTGTGTTCTGCAGCATTTTCCGCCAGTGGGTCGACACGTGGGAGGAGCCAATGCTCGAGCTCGTTCGCCAGTACTATCAGCTCACGCGTAGCGTCGCCATGAGACTCGCCAAGGAGCTCAAGGCCCCGCCGCCCGCGCAGGAGTTTTTCCAGCGCAGCGTGGCTGAGACGCTGGACGAGCGACGTCAAGAAGCTGAGCGCGAGCTGCAGAATCTGCTTGCAATGGAGCGTCGTCCGTACACACAGAACGGGGAGCTCACAAGTGTCTTCACGCAGATGCTACGCCCTGGGCTCGAAACGTTGCTTCGCCAGCGGCTCCACGTGAACAGCGCGGGCGCCGTCGAATTTGGCGCGCTGCTCGAAGTGCTGACCGACTTTTCTCGCGTGAGTGACGAGCACGACACGGTGGTGATGGATAGCGGGCTGCGTGCGTACTTCCAGCTGGCTTCGACGCGCTTCGTGGACGCCGTGCCCATGAAGCTCGACCGCGTCGTGCTGCAGGGCTTCGTGCAGAAGATGCAGCAGCAGCTGCAGACGACGTCAGACGCCAAACTGGAGAGGCTGCTCTGCGAGCCGGAGAGCCTGCGGGCTCGCCGAAGTGAGCTCAGCGACTCGCTCGCGACGCTGCATTTGGCCAAGCGGCAGATTGAGGACCTCTACTGAGGCAGGAAGTGTCCCAGTCGCATGAGCCGGGCTAGTTGATCCGTATCCATGGGTGCACTTGCCCATTGGGCATGTTATCCGACTTGGATGGTTCATCAGTGGACTTGCTCACATGTCGCAACCTGAAAAAGGACAAATGTACTGAATTGCGCAATCAAAACCTCTTATCATCTATATAGGAACCGAGAGAGGGCGTGTGAACCTCTAGCATGTGATATCATCAATCGTCGTGTGGACCTCCTCGCAGCGAAAGTGCGTCATTCGGCAATTCGCCCACTACACCGCGATGGCTCGGTCTCCTCGCGCGCTGGTGTTCGGCGTGGCGCTCGCGCTCTGTCTCCTGGCGCTCGCGGACGCCAAGAAGCAGCAGAAGACCAAGGACGACCTGCGCAAGCTCTCGGAGGCCAACGGCTACGACATTGCGGCCATCGTGTTCATGGCCTTTGGGCTCGCCGCCGCGTCCTCGGGCGGCGTCGGCGGCGGTGTCATCATCGTGCCGATCCTCATTCTCGTCATGGGCTTTGACATCAAGTTCGCGACGCCCAGTTCCAACTTTATCATCATGGGCGGCGCCATCGCCAACGCCATCTTCAATCTCCAGAAGCGACACCCTTTTGCCAACCGACCGCTCGTGGACGCTGACATTTGCATGGCCATGATCCCGTCGATGATGGGTGGTGCCGTGATCGGCGCGTTCTTCTCCAAATTGCTGCCGTCCTACGTCATCTCGACGCTGTTGGTGTTGCTCATGGGCTTCTCGGGGTACCGCACGATGCAGAAAGGCATGAAGCTCCACAAGGCTGAACTCGCCAAGAAGGTGAAGGAACAAGAACGCCTCGAGAGACTCGAGGAGACGCCGAGCGAGGAAGATGGTGCTCCGATCAATGCGCCCTCGTCCCCGCAGCATGGCGCGGCTTTCCAAGAGATTAAGTCGCCAGTGGTTGAAGTCCACCTTGACGTTCATCAGGGTGATGCCACAGGAAAAGGACAGCTTGTGAAGAACCGCGAGGTTGAGCTCCAAGCTCTGCTGCACGCCGAGAGCAAGTTCAACTGGAAAAAGCACGGCTTCATTGTGCTCTGCTACCTCGGGATCCTCGCTGCTACCATCGCTGGAGCTGAGACTGAGTGCGGCAGTGTCGGGTACTGGGTGATCCTTTGGGCGGAAATCCCATGGGTGCTACTGTTCACGGCTATCTTCGTAGTGTGGATGCGTCGGCAGCAAGCGTACAAGCGCGCGCTCGACTTCCCGAAAGAAGTGGGAGATTTGGAATGGTCCAACCGCACGGTGTTGTGGTTCCCGATGGCCTGTTTGTTCGCGGGTGTGGTCGCTGGTCTGTTCGGCGTTGGTGGAGCGATCATCACGGGTCCGTTGATGATCGAGATGGGCGTGGTCCCCGAAGTGGCCTCGTCGTCAAGTGCTCTGCTGGTGCTGTACTCATCAGCTGCCGCCTCGGCCAAGTTCGCGCTCTTTGACATGATCGCGTACGACTGGAGTGGAATGCTCTGTGGCCTCGCGTTTATCGTCACGAGCATCGCCCAAGTGTACATCGGCGGCTATGTGCGTCGCACGGGTCGTCAGAGCATCATCGTCTTCTGTATCGGCATCACGATCTGCATCGGCGGCATCCTCATGGTGTACTCGACCGTGCGGACGTACATTGACGACGCTGGCGAGCACTTCAAAGTGCAGTTCTGCCCATCGTCCTCGTCCAAGCACGGCAAATAATTCGTCGAATTGATAATAACTGAAACACTGCTCATCTGAGTCTTGTAGAGTATCTCTCTCACGCTTCAGGCTTCAGGCGAATGGGTCCGTTGGTGAGACCGGACCTTACGGACGGACGACAGTCTCTGGTTCAAGTTGAAGCTCGAGGAGGCGAGAACAGTCGGGTGACAAGCCGACAGCTACACTCCCGGCTGTCCATAGACCAGCTGGGATGTCGCGAAAGATGAATTCATATCTTGGCCTCACGATGTTCTCGAATTAGCGAGAGAGCCTCGCAAGCAAGCGACCACAGTGGAATAGCCAGTGGTTACGGTCTCAAATTTGCGACTCGCGCGCCACGAAAAAGAAACCAACGTTGCGATGCGGACACCACAGACGGAGCTCTAATTGTATTAGAAAGGATACTATATATAAGAGTTTCCGCTAGGTAGAGTTATACCACTATGTCAGAACTGCATCCTTATTCAGATCTCCAGGCTCATCGTAGTATGCGTTTATACAGGTCGCAATGTCGCCCATCATCGAGCGTTCCGCCGTTGCACCCCCCAAACCACCCGGCTTTCGTCTCACAACCAAATCCTCCTCCCTCGTGGCAGTTCGAGCCATGAGACACCACACTCTCCTCACACTCGTGGCGATCTGCATGGCTGCCATGCTCGTGGAAGCCTCGAGCAAGGCCAAGACCAAAGACGACGTGCGCAAGCTCTCGGACGCGAATGGCGTGGACGTCGCGGGTATCATCCTCATGAGCTTCGGGCTCGCAGCCGCCTCGGCTGGCGGCGTCGGCGGCGGAGCCATCATCGTGCCGATTCTGATATTGTTCATGGGCTTTGAGATCAAGTTTGCGACGCCAGTCTCCAACTTTATCATCATGGGCGGCGCCGTCGCGAATGCGATTTTCAATCTCCAAAAGAGACATCCGTTCGTGGACCGACCGCTCGTGGATGCCGACATCTGCATGGCCATCGTCCCGTCGATGATGGGCGGCTCCGTGATCGGTGCGTTTTTCTCCAAGCTGCTTCCGTCCTATGTTCTCTCGACTCTTCTCGTCATCGTGATGGCCATCTCGGGGTACCGCACGATGCAGAAAGGCTTGCGGCTCCACAAACGAGAACTGGCCGACAAGATGAGAGAGCAGGAGCGCAATGAGAGATTTGAGGACACCCCAAGCGAAGAGGACGACGTCTATCCAGGAAGTGCATCTCGCTCGCGCTCACCTCTCGACTCGTTCCACGAGATCAAGTCTCCAGTGGCCAACGTGTGCCTCGACATCCAGCAAGAGCAAGCACGGGAGAAGGAGCTTAATGATCTGCTTCTTGCCGAGAGCAAGTTCAACTGGAAAAAGCACGGCTTCATTGTGCTTTGCTTCGTCGGCATCCTCGCTGCTACCATCGCTGGAGCTGAGACCGAGTGCGGCAGCGTCGGGTACTGGTTGCTGCTGTGGGCGGAAATCCCATGGGTGTTATTGTTCACGGCTATCTTTGTAGTGTGGATGCGTCGCCAGCAGGCCTACAAGAGGGTTCTGGAGGTCCCCAAGGTGGCTGGAGACATCGAGTGGTCCAACCGCACGGTTTTTTGGTTCCCGTTGGCGTGTATGTTCGCTGGTGTGGTCGCTGGTCTGTTCGGCGTCGGCGGGGCGATCATCACGGGTCCGTTGATGATCGAGATGGGAGTTCTACCAGAGGTCGCATCTTCGTCCAGTGCACTTCTCGTCCTCTATTCTTCAGCTACTGCGACTGCCAAGTTCGCAATGTTCAACATGATCGCTTACGACTGGAGTGGAATGCTATGTGGTCTCGCGTTTGTCGTCACCAGTATTGCACAGGTGAGCATCGGTGGCTACGTGCGTCGCACGGGTCGTCAGAGCATCATCATCTTCTGCATTGGCATCACGATCTGTGCTGGCGGCATCCTGATGATATACTCAACTGTGCGGATGTACATCGACGACGCCGGTGAGCCATTCAAAATTGAATTCTGTCCGTCTTCATCATCTAGTCACGGCAAATAACAACTTTTCTGAGTAAAACTGCTCAATTCTTTAGAAGACAATGGATTTGCTTACAGGAAGCACGGGATTTGAATTTCTACCGCCTTTCATGGCAAGCCACGCGCTACTTGTCCTTCCTATCAATTATTCGACTTCATGATCGTGTCCAAGACGCCGCCTTCCTTCGTCAACTCGTAAAACACACCATGCTCCTTCTTCACCAAATTTAACGGAGAGTCAAACTCCACCACGCGACCATCGCTCAACACCATGATGCGGTCCGAATCAAGCACCGTCGCCAGACGATGCGCGATCGTCAGCACCGTCGCCTCCTGGAAGTCGCGATTGATCATGTGCTGCAGCTTCTTCTCCGTCGCGTGGTCAATCGACGCCGTCGCCTCGTCCATCACCACGATCCGAGACTTGGTCAGCATGGCTCGTGCCATACACAGCATTTGCCGCTCGCCCACACTGAAGTTCTCGCCGTTCTCGCTCAGCTCGTACGACAGCTGACCCTCCAGCGCCGCGATCTGCTCTTTCATCTCCACCTTCTCGAACGCCTCCCAGATGTCCGAGTCGCTGTACTCGTCGAACGGATCCACGTACGACCGCAACGGACCCTTGAAGAGCACAGGCGCCTGCGGGATGATCGACAGGTGCGACCGCAGCGACTGCAGCGGCATCGACGCGATGTCCACGCCGTCGATCAGGATGCGCCCGCTGTTCAGCTCGTTGATACGGAACAGCGCCATGGTCAACGACGACTTGCCCGCTCCCGTGCGTCCCACGATACCGATCTTCTCGTTGTTTTTGATGGAGAACGAGACTCCCTTGAGCACGGCAGGCATGCCTTTCTTGTAAGAGAAGTCGACGTTGTCGAACTGGATGGTTCCTTGGTGTGGCCACTGTGGAGACGGTTGGATCTGTAGCAGCCTGTCTCCCCCTTCAGGGGGAATGGAGGCATACTCTAGAACACGCTCTGGACTCACCATCGAGTTCTCGAGGTAGGAAAGAATCCCGACAAGTTGGATCAGTTGGTACTGGACATTGAGAGTGTACGTGAATGCAAGACCAATGATGCCTGGAGAGAGTATGTCATGCAGGTACACCAACGCCGAGACAATAACGATCAGCACGCCACAGCCAACCAGCTGAATGCGCAGCTCAAACCATTCGGCGAAGACGCTCTGAACGAAGAATACTCTTGAATTCGCATCGATCAACCGTCTTGCGTGTACCGTCACATCCGCCACATAATCCGGGCCAAACGCTCGAATAGTTTGGCTGCCGTCCTCAGATCCAGTAACGTAGCTCAGTAATGGCGAGTCGGAGACTTTTCGAAGCCGACTAATATCACGCGAAGGAGATATGTAGAAGCTTGTTGTCCGCAAGTACACGTAAACGAGCGGCAGTACGAGAATGCCAAGAAAGCGCACTGTCGCTATGGCTGTTCCGAGTTGACCAATCAGGAAAATCGAGATTGTAAGCACTCCGGACACACACATAGGCAAGAGGAAATCGATCTGTCCAATGTCGTCACCGTAGCGGTTCACTATGCGGCCGATCGGATTCGCATCGAAGAAACGAAGCGGGGCGTGAAGCAAGGATCTTGTCATTGACTCGAATAAATATCGTGCCGCACGAATACCGACGATGGCTGATGTCATGGACCGAGCGAGTACCAAGAAAGCGCACGCAAGGCACAAGGCCGAGTAGACAAGCATGTTGTACCTAGTCTCCGGCCCATCATAGACACCGTTCTTCTGGCCTGTCCAGTGACTAAGCCAAAGATCGCTTGCTACTTGAGAAGCTTGCCAGGAGCACAATACCAGCAGAAGAATCACACAAGACGTCGATCCACCAAGTGCTTCAAAATAACGGAGGTAAACGTCCTTTGACACGCGACCAGTTTCTCGGTTTTCGTCTTCAACTAACCGAACCGGATCAACTGCCCGAATCGCTTGCGGGCTAGATTCAGACGGCTCTTGTTCTTGGTGTGCCACACCTCGAATGAGTGCGCTTCGAGACTTGGAAGGTTCACGACGGTCACTCGTCACTTGCCCATTTGAGATGGCTACTTTACAATTTGCTGCGTCTGAGGCAATTACATCTGGGGTGTGGGTAACAAGCACGATGGTCTTGTCTTGGAGGAGCCCACAAATACACTTGCTAAAGATCTCCGTCTGCACCAAAGCATCAACTGCAGCTAGCGGAGAATCAAGGATGTACAAGTCGGCATTCGAGTAGCATGCACGAGCAAGACATAGTCTTGCCTTCTGACCACCGGATAAGTTTACGCCGTTCTGACCAATTTCAGTTAGATCACCGGCAGGGAACTGCTCCAAGTCGGTCACCAATCCACACGAATCGAGAACTCGCTGATAAAATACGGCATCAAACGGCTTGCCGAATAGAATATTGTCACGGATGCTCAGGTTTTGGATCCACGTTTGCTGCGAGTAGTAAGCGACTCGACCCCGAACAAATACAGATCCCGAGATCTTCTCCATTTCACCGAGAAGCGCGGAGCACAGCGATGACTTACCAGCACCGACGGGACCATGAACAACAGCGAGGTCACCCTT
This sequence comes from Pythium myriotylum, assembly GCA_023091665.1. NCBI lineage: Eukaryota > Oomycota > Peronosporomycetes > Pythiales > Pythiaceae > Pythium > Pythium myriotylum. The sequence goes on along the minus strand of JALJCQ010000022.1, from coordinate 409,053 downwards.
CTTGATCCTCAAGTTGACATTCTCTAGCACAGTCTGGCCGTTTCCCCATCCGAAGGACGCATGTTGAACGTCGATAACGACATCTTCTGGATGCAACGACCCATCGCGAATCACGTTGGTCGAATTGTATTCGGTGGTAGCGAGGAACTCTTGCATGCGGCCTAGAGCTACTCCTGCCTGGATAAACTGCGCAATCACAGTAGGAAGCATCATGAGTGGTGCTCGAAGACTCGCAAACAAAGCCATGGCCGTGAAGACCTTCGCCGCCGTGAGTTGCTGCTCCATAATGAGCGTGTAGACGCCAAAAGAGCAGATGGAAACGAGCAAGGGAGATCCCCACAACACGAAGGACGAGATGGCACTCAGGAAGAGTGTGCGCCACACCGACTTGAGTTCTAGTTCGCGAAGTCCGAGGATCTTCTCCGCGAACTTGATCTCCCAACCGTTAAACTTAACGATTTGGATTGCACCAAAGACTTCCTTGACCACCTTCATGCGCGCGTCTTTCTGCCGCATGAGCTGCTGGAATGCTTGACCAGAGAGCGCCGCGATCACACCGCCTACGATTATGGACAGGAAGATCACACCAAGACCTGCAAAAGCCGCACCACCTAGCACATTGTACAACAAGTATACGATGCCACCGATCTGGATAGGTAGCGTCCAAATGCCATGCACCTGCGACGTCGCGTAGAAGATGTTGTCGATATCGGCCGTGAACAAGTTGGTGAGGTCGGCGGTCGCTTGGCCTTCGCCAGCCTTGTGTCGGCTCTCACGTCGTAGCGCCTTCTCGAAGAGCATGGCGCGGATCGACACGACGAGGCGAATCGTGAGCTGGCTCAGCTGGAAAGCCACATGAGCCGACACGAGCGTGGCCACCACTCGCAACGAGAAGAAGGCCGCCAGCCACACCGTGAGGTCGTCGAGGTCCACGACGTCCGCCGAGAACGCGTCGACCACGTGGTGCAGCACGATCGGAGCGAAGAGAGTCGACGCGAGGCCGAGCAGCGAGCCGACACCGCAGAGCGCGACGCGCACGCCGTACGCGCGGACGATGGCGCGCACGAGCCTACCGTCGGCGTGCGCGACGGCCGCCGCGAACTCGGCGTGGGCCTCGTCCACGCGGTTGTCGCGCACGTGCTCCCAGAGATCGCTCGTCTCGAGCGGGCGCTGGTTGCCCGTTTCCATGAGCGGAGTCGCGTACGAGAAGAAGAGGCGCGAGACGAAGGAGGCGGTCTCCGCGTGTGACTTGACGGCGCGCTCATCCGTCGTGGGTAGCGTGCCGTAGTCGGCGGCCTTGTTTGGCAGCCGCGTCGTCGCCATGGCCGCGAGTTGCCGAGTGAGGAAAGCGACGCATCGAGCTTCCATTCTGGGGAGCTGGCATGTCCATCTCTGCAATCATTCCACCAGGTTGGAAACCCGCGATGGACCCGTTGAGGGGACCGACCCACCCGGAATCATTCTGAAACAAAGAATAAATTATGGGTCGGGTCAATTGGGCAGTACAATGCAGGTCGACCCGTTGGAATGATGGCCTGCTGCAACCATTCCCACTTCAATCAGCAACCACCAGAGAGATGAGTTGGTGGATGAGCACCACTTGCCGCGCTCTCCTCATGCCACAGTCTGGAACCAAAACCGCCAAGACACGCACAGAGCTCTGACGGATTCAGACTGTAGTGCTACATTATTGTACAGGCCGCTGGGCCGTCTGCCTCGGTCGGGTCTTCTCCGCACGGCGCGAGCTTCCCGATAAAGCACTTCTCGAGCATCTTGCGCGCGGCCTTGGAATGGAACTTCATATCTTTCGTGCAGTCCGGCCCGCCGGCCTTGCGCATGATGGATCGTGGACCCGCCGGATGCGAGTCCACCAAACCCGTCACGTCATAGACCGAGTTGTTCGCGACGAGCCAGCACGACTCGCGGGACTTGTGGAGCCGCACTTCGCAGAGACAGAGCTTGTGCATCGTGGAGCAGCGCTCCAGCGCCTCGTCCGGCTCTTGTTGCTTCTTCTTCTTCTCCTCTACAGGCTTGGAGACTTTGGCGGGCGGCTCAGTTGCAGAAGAAAGGACAACGCTCTTTCCTCGACGGCTCGGCGTCTTCGGCTGGCTGGTGCTGCCGAGTCGTGGGCGCGGTATCCGCGTGTCTTCGATCGCGAGCTCCTCGAACGATAGCGCATCCAGCGGATTGCACGCCTCGGGCGCACAGTCCCCACTGGACGCGCCGTCCACCACGGCCTTCCCGCTGCCGTCAATGCTCCCATCCTTGAGCAGACCCGTGCGGCTGCGCTCGGGCATTCCCTCGTCGTAGTCGACGACGATACTTCCGGGAGGCATCGGCAGCGAGCGGTAGTCCAGCGGCGAGAGCACGCCCTTGGCGACGTCTTCGAGGTCAAAGTTGGGGCCTCCAGTCCCAAGGAAGCCTTCGTACTGGTTGTCGCTGCTCATGCGGCGGGAGTTGCGCCGCGAGCGTCGGCCCGATGACGTGGTCGGCGGTGGCGTGTCCGTGACGCCCATCCCGTCGCTCGCCTTTGTCTCCAGCTCCACCGATATCTTGGTCTGAGGGCCCACGAGGCGCACCTCCTTCTGGTTGCCGTCGCCGCCGTCGTTCATGCACGCCGGGAAGCACGTGTCTGCCTCCATCGCGCCGCTCGGCTTCAACTCGTCGACGAGCTTGCGCTTGTCGCCGGCGTCGCAGTTGCTCTCGGCTGGCTTCTCGGCGGTCGCCGTCCCTGCCGCGGCGCGCCACGGGCCAGGCGGCGAGGCCGGCGCCACGTGGTTCGTGGGCTCAGCGCCCGGCAAGATCCCTTCGCACATGCGTTCCGGCGGTCTCGAGCCACGCGCTTGTCGCCAGCGAGAACTGGGACTTTCTCTCTCCCTCGCCGTGGAGATGGAGCGGGCGAGCGCCAAGCGCGGAATGGCCGCTCGCACCGACGACGACGGCGGCGGACGCGCCGCGCTCCCATCGCGTCTCAAGCAGCCATCTCCTCCAAAGTGCGGTTCCGTTCGCTCCACGGCGTAAATTACCAAATCCCTCGATTAAGTGCCAGAAACCTTTGATAATACATTCTGTAGCGATTTTACAATAGTTTCATTATAAGAGGTAGTATTACTTAAAGAAGGGAAACGACCCGAATTGCTAGTTTTGGAGGTCGATCTGGTTTTGTGAACCCTAGCCGCTGACCCCTGTCCCATTTGATTGATGGAGGACGCGTGTCTCTAGCGCGGTGGAGAGTCTGACCGCATGCCTTTGCCCAATGACAAACCGTATAAATAACTTTCACTTCTCAGCCCAGATCGAAAGGCCCTATAGCTACTTATATGGAAGGGTATACGATTTCGAAGTCTAATAGGATAGAATTTTTATCAAAATGGTCAACAGTAGTTGGAAAGAATAACATCTGAAAAGTTGCTGACTTCTTATTATCTTTCCCGCCAACCCCACCGTGAAAGCGAAATGGACCACTCTCGGTGACGTTAGCTCGTTAGCTGGCGCTCTTGAGTGGGATTTGTCTCACGCGAGAGATCCGCTGAGTCAAGTTGGAGGGACCACCTCGTTGCAACCAGATCTCTCTCCGCCACCATGGCTCGCGTCTTCCCAATTGAAAACGAACCGGAAGACGCTCGTTTCGGGTGTAACTGACGACCGTTACACAAAAAATCTCGAAACGTCGCGAGCCACCGTGAGCTCTTGAGATCTCAGCGCCCATGCCGACGACCGGAAGCAGCGACCACCCCGTGTTCAAGCGCTTCTCGCGGCAGCAGCTCATCGCGCGACGCCGCAACATCGGCTTCCAGACGCTCGTCTTCGAGACCACGCAACCCAAGTCCCCGCGCTGCAAGCACTGCGGCCGCTTCTTCAACAGCGTCTGGAAGGAGTACCTCTGCCACGTCTGCGGCTTCTGGGTGTGCCAGCCGTGCTCGTCAGTGATCGAACGCGAGCGCGAGATCAACCGCATCCAGTACATCCGCACGTGCTTCCACTGTATCACCAAGCTCAACAAGTGGGGCGACCCGGAGCTGCTGCTCCAGTTCGCGCTCGCTCCGTGGGTTGTCCAGTCGTCCAAGAGCCAGATCTCACTCAACCTATCGGATGCTCTGCGCACAAAGAAGCATGCGCGCCACGCTGTGCTCGTGCTGCTCAAGCATCTTGGCGCGTCATTGGATCCGTTTGCAGCGATGATCGACGACATCTCGGAAGGCGATTGGATTACCGTCACAAACCAGGAGCTGCAGATCCCGCTTCTCAGTGCCGGCGCAGAGAGGAGAGAGGGACCCTCGCCCATTGAAAGTGCGCAACATTTGGTACAACAGTGTTTCGAAGTCGTGGTCCGCGAGCTGCCAATCGAGGAGTGCAAGTTTGCGGAGTCTTCCGGTACTCGCACGTACCCAATCTTCTATGATCTGGACGAAGAAGAAAGAGCAGGCACGCCAGTTATCACAGGAGAGGAAGAGCGGGAGGTGTGCATCAACCGCTACAACCTGCTTAGCCACGAACTCCATTTCGAAGATGAGATGCAGCTTGTGTGCGATCTTGTAGCGAAGGAGTTTGAGGCAGCTTCTGCGTTCATCTCCGTGGTACGCAATGAGACGATGTACTCAATTGCTACACCCACATGCTGTGCAGGGTCCCCCATGAATCGAGGCGAGACGTTTTGCGCGTTTGCATTGGCGTCCCCACTGCCATTTCTTGTGCGCGACGCTGCTCTCGATATCCGCTTTCGCAACTTCGATGTTGTGAGGGGCACGATGCATCTGCTCTTTTACTTTGGTTTCCCCATCTTCTCACCATCAGGCGTCGTGGTGGCATCGCTTTGTGTGGTGGATAACAAGCCACGCAAGTTTATCACGACGATGCAATACTCAATCATGCAGAAACTGGCACAGATTGTCTCGAGACTTTGGGAGGAGGCGGCAATGGTAGCCCATATCTAACTGCTTTCCTAGTTACTACCCTGAAGGAGTCAGTCGTTCGATTTGTTGTCGAGAAAAGCCTCTGCGCCCCAAGCATTCGATAAACTGGAAGCTTGTTTGAATGTGTGCGACTTTCTCACGCACTGAGTGAACTATGTCACAGCATTCCGCACAGAAATACAGACGACATTCTCTGCAATAGATAACTGCGTTTGTTCGTGTTCTCTTCACTGAACGTAGGCATTCCTCGCAGAAGCGCTCCACTTGGGGTTCTAAACTCGACCGGTTGATCTTCACTCGCATTGGGAGGACCCGGGCGAGAAGATCGTCTCTTTGCTTCTTCTTCTCTTGTCTCTCTTTCTCCAACTGAGCAGTCTCGATTGGGCTCCGCCACGTACTTTGATTCGTCTTTTCGTTCCAGTAATACATCGAGTACGGTGGCTCATCAAGGTAGTAGATCTTCCAGTCACCTAGGGCGACCTCAAGAGCTTTCGTTTCCTCATCTTTTGGCTCGGGAAACACATTCTCCATCATGCCGGACGGATCACGGACATTGAGCATCGTGCATGCACTGACGATGAGATCCTCGCGGCTTTCAACGAAGTGGGGTTGCTCATAGAGCCATTGGAGTGCCGCGCTTGCCATTTCATACCATAGTTCGTGGACATCGGCGAGCTGCGAAGCCATGTAGATGAGCACGGATACAGTCGCCCACACGAGGTTCGTCATAGCATCCTTATCATTTGTGAGCTGCAGCTTGTTTTGCCCAACACCCAGGCACTTCGCCAACGCCATCGACGGCCGCCAATGAGTCTCACTCCGCATTGCGCGGCGCAGGAACTCAACCGAGCGCTGTTCAGAAGTCAGTGCCACGGCTTCATCTGGGCTGGCACCCCCTCCATCACTTTTATCCCCTTGGAGCTGTGGTACTCGATGTCGGGGCATTTTAATGGCGTCGCTTCAAGATCGTGGAGCAAAATATGGTGTTTCTGTCACCAATGCCAAAATACACCTCAATTTTAATTAAGGAGTATTTTCGTATCGATGTGGATTAACTTAGAAGTTAATCCACATCGATACGAAGGTAACTGTGAAGGGCTTGCTGTAGTGCTCCGAAGCATATACGAGACCCGAACAGTAGATGCGCTTCCGAGTTCTTGAGGTGTAAGACTAATCTCTGACCATAAGTGTATTCTGTTTCTTATCTAAGGTATCGTTCGAATCGCTCCTGTCCATATCCATCCCGAGTCGCTCGGTAAAAATCAGCAGCATCGCTGAATTGTTCAGCCTCGTAATGCGATACGATGTCGTAGGGACCAAGGCGAGACAGGAGCCTCTGGTCTTCACGCGGAAACGCAGAAACGACCGAGAACGAAACCACAGCCGGCGCCTGGCGAGGCGGCCTTGGATCCACTCCAATTGGCCTTCAACAAGCAGCCACGCAGGGGGGACCACGTCCAATGTGTACAGTAATCGCTTTTGATGCAGAGATCGCCGCACTGGTCTGCAGACCCGCCGACAGCTCCGATGTCGCCGCCGACGAAATCGCAGTTACTCTCCCACACAACTCTTCCATTTGAGCCAAGAGACCACGCAGAGGCCGTTGGGACGGTCAGCGCAGTGACGGCTACGACAGCTGCCGAGATAACCAGATTCTTGGTGGTGACTGAAGGCGGGGAAGGCATGTCTGTGTGGTTTGCAGGCTTCGGGGGCTTTGGCTGGCTGTTGCAATGTGCTTGGTGTGGAGCAAGTTGAATTGTGGTTGTGATCGTGTGCACTCGTCTGGCACTTGAGATCATGGGGGACACTGAGGAGAAATGGTGCCACGAGGATTTCTCTACTAAGTACTACAGATAGCGTAAATGTGCTGCGTCATTTGTGTCTTTTCTTTGTTCTTTCCTGATATTTCAAATCCGAACCCAATTTACACTGACTGTGAAGCCCAGAAATTTCTGGCTGACTTTGTCAACCCAAGAATCATCTCAAGTGACACAAAAACAGATCTTATGGATGACGTCAAAGCCAGAACTCATCATTTGCTCTCAAATGGCTCAGTACTTTGAAGTTCTTCACTTGTCACAGATGCCATTTCCTTGCGTGATCCTAGCTGCAGTTCCTACGACCACGGATTGGACGAGCAATTGACGAGTCCAGCTCGCCCTCTCCTTCACGAGACGGGTTTTTTCTACGAGCAGCGCTCGTTGAAAAACCTCAGCTCGTCGAAAATTTTAATACAGGGCGGTCACTCGAACGAGCTCAAGCTCGTTGATGACTTGGATTGTATCGGGCAAAAGCTCGTAGCTCGTTCAGCTCGTTCGTTGCGACATGTGATTGGTCAAAAAAACTGCGTCCTGTTGGTTGGCTATAAATGGTAGAATATTGGGACACCGCCGCGAGTGAAAAATACAAGCTCAGCTTCAACTTTGACGTTGGTGGTCGCACCGTGTATCTTGTCCAGGCAATCAGCATCAATTCAACTTGAAGCCGTCGCTTTCGCATCCTATATCTTGTGTACGTGTGGCCGTCGATATCATGAGGGCTTGGTACCTCGCCGCGAAGCGGGCTGCTGTCACGTATCAAAGGACGTCTCCAGACGGCCTTGCTTGTTTAACCTCGTGCTTCTTTCTTCAACTTGGAAGCGAAGACTCCTCGACGGCCTCTCGCAATGCAATTTGCCATCGAAAAGCGCCTTGACTCTCATTTGCATTATCAAACTTCCACCGGTTTCATCAAGTCGCCTGCTCAGCAGAATCTCTACCAGACAAGATGATGGCATCACCTGCGCGCAGTCAAAGGAAGCGGCCGCCCCAAGCTGTGGCCGATGCAATCGCGAACTACGAAGTTGTTCCTGGCTTCACAAAGGTACCGCACGAACAAGGCGAGAAAAGCATCATTCACGATTGGGGTGTGAGATTAAAGGCGTCGGATGGAACTCTTGTATGGGTCTGCCTCGCAAGCGAAGTGTGCCGAAAGTCAACTAAAAGCCTGTTCTTGCTCGTGATGCCTGGCCATTGAGCAGGTTGTGTGTAAAGAGAGCTTCGTGTTGCGCGCTCGATAGTAGCGGAGCGATCTGACCTCTCAAAACGTCGTTACTTTCTTGGAGTCGAGCGTCTTGAACAGACGCTACCTGGAACAGTTGGTCTTGAAGCGTGACTCTGGTGTCGAAGAGAGCTCGCTCGATCTGAACGGATGTGTGGTCTTGGCGTGTGGAGAGTTCTTGTGCATTGTTCTCTGATCTTTGATGCACAGCCATGAGTGCATGTTCAATCGCTAATTGATGCGTTTGCTGCCAGAAATGATTAACCATATCATCAATTTGGCCCTCATACGCTGCCATGACACAGCATCCTCCGTCGGCTCTGCACTGTCCTCGCCTTCGTCGTCGACGATCTCAATTATTGGATCCCGGTCATTCATGTTGGTTGGTGCCATCCAAAATGCGAGAAATTAAGCACTACATTGTGGTGGTGGAGTGGCGTCATGTCATCGAGCTGCGGGCACTTTATTGAAACGAACGACAATATCCGATACAGTACAGCACTGAACGTGAAAGAACAGATTCTCGTCGTTCAATGTTGAAGATGGATATTGAAAGAAATGAGAAAATTGCTGTTCCTCCGTAATGTTTCCAAGCAGGGAGTCCAGGTTTCTGCCAATAAAATCACGAGCATTCAACGAGCAACGAGCAACGAGCTCTGTGGGGACAACTCACCCCCTTTGGCTCGTCAACTCACCCACTTTTTCTCGTTATTTTGTAATATTATTGGACGAGCTCCAAAATTGCGCTCGTTCCCTTGCCCTGGGAGTGTGTGATCTGGGTTTTTGGTTGGGTAACGTCTCGTTAACGAGCGCGCTCGTGGAACCCGTGCCTACGACTACTTGACAGGACGGACACTGCCGCCATACATCGTGGATGTAGAGAACTACCCAAGCGGACAGTTGGGAGAACTAGATCCACGCTGCCACGGAATCTGGTTACTCTCTTCGGTTTGGTCCACAATTGGTCCCGTGAATCAAGGCGGAATGAGTTGGCTTCATACTTCGAGGTACTTGAAAATCAGGATTGAACGAGACAGACGATAAAAGGTACTATCATCCTCCACACGTCAGGTAACACTTCCCTAAGACACAGCACACACTCCAAGACGCTTTTGTGGACACGACTGTCGGATGAGCGCATGCGCCACTCAACAACTCAAAACGCAACTTGCTGGACACCAAGCAGATAGAAGCACCCAAAGCTATCAAGACCCAGAAGCCTGGCAGATCTCCAGTCATGCTCTCCCTCACCACCAAGAACCTAGTCCTCGCCGCAGCCGTCGCCGCCGTTGCCACCCTGTCGACTGTCCCAACAGCCTCCGCATGGGGGCTAGGCTCAAATGGTAACGTCTTGTGGGATAACGACTGCGACTTCCCCGGTAACGACATTGGCGATGTTCCCCTTGCGGTCGACAAGTGTGGGGACTATTGCGTCAGTAACCCATCGTGCACGCACTGGACGTGGACGGCCTCGCGCGGCTGCATCTTAAAAGGCGATTGGACCTCGAGCAAGCGCTCATCGCCTGGTGCTGGGTGCGGATACGTGATCGGTCGTTACTGCCCATACGCATGAACACTAGGTGCTCCGAATGCTGTCTAGACTCTTAGGCAGCTATTCTCGGCGCATGCTATCCAGGATTGGTTGGGCGCATAGGCAATCTGGACGCAGCATAGACTAAGCAATCGGAATATATGTAAAATTGGAGAACGCTGTCGTAGCATCAACAATCCTATTTGGCCAACACCTCCTCCACTCCATCCCGAAGGTGCTGTCATCTTCAAGGTCCAATCCAAAATAGGGTCTATCTGTCACAAAATACGGTATCTGCTTCTTTTCCCGCCAAAATGGACTCGTCCTCTCTAATAGTTACCCACACGCATGAGCTCGACACGTCGGTCGACGCGCGCGCGCAGCCGCGACAGCGAGGCCTCCGCGTCTCCCGAGCGACCGACCAAGCGCGCGCGGCCGAGCGCCAACGAAGAAGCCGCCGTGGCTCAGGAATGGATCCACGCGGTGCTCTCGCCCGGCAAGCGCTCGGCGTGGGACGCCATCCTGAAAAGCCATTTCTATCTCGAGACGTCGAGTGATTTCTACGACTTTTTCGAGCTCGCAGCGCATTTGGCGCCAGACGACCCGCTTGGTGTGTGGTTTGGATTGTGTTGACCTTCGTGATGCGATGACGGATCGACTGACTGCTCATGTAATCTAGACGCGTTCGTATCCACTGCAGGCATTCGACTGACTGGTCCGTTCGAGTTGCTTGCGCGCAGCGGGGGCTCAGTGAAGCATGCAAAGCCCTTGTGTCTCCATGGGCGTTACTTTTACGACCCACCAGAAGTTGTCTCGGTGGCATTTGATGTTGACTCGAAGACCGGAGCCCATTGGGGATTGTTCAGAGACACACCCAAGAATCCACCCACGTACGTTGTATACGCGGAAGACGCTGAGAGTTGCTCCTTTGAAGCTGTCGCGAACAGCCTCTTCGCTGTGCTTCGCGACCGACTTGAAAGTAAAAAATCATCGAGCTCCGTAGAAGCACAGCTGCAACTCGTGCAGAGCTATATGAGCAGCCGCAGCACCGCTCGAACGAAGTCCGTTGCCGCCATTCAAAGCCAACGAGCGAGTGAATGCATCGCGAAGTCGCTCCATGGATTGGGAATTGTCGTTCCATACGATGCGAAGAAACGCACTGGTTTTCGCGAGCTCCCGATCGTCGGAGAGCAGCTCCGTGACATTCTCACGAATGCCCGAGCGGGAGATGCGAGTTGCAAAAAGAAGGTCGCAAACTTGATCACGCGCGCAACGATCGCGAGCGATGAGTGTGACTTTGGCACGAGCCTTTTGCTGGGATTAGACCTCTTCACGGCCGGGACGGCTCTCCAGGTTCGTTCGAAGCTGTTCTTGGTGCTTCCGGTTGTGCCACAATTGACTGATCCTTGCTGTGGTGGTCGCCATACTAGAAAGAATCCCTGCAGGTGCTCCGAGTCGCGTACATGCTGCTGGGGCGGAAGGAGTTCGCAAAGGTCGCGAGCGAGCACGTGAAACATCGCAGCGCTGGCCTCGCTCCGATCGACTGCCTCACCGAACCTTCCACGGATGCTGCTGCGTTGGATCTCCCTTGAAGCATCGCCGAGCTTCGTCTCAGTATCGCGATCTTCCACTCGGAGATCCCTGGAAGACTTGGCACGTTGAGGATATTGAAGTCCAGCCAAGCGTTTCGATTCGAACCAGCCACTCGTCCATCCATCGCTTCGAATTTCCCAAAATAAGGTACTCTCCTTTTCAGTATCCGTGTTAATTTGGGCCTTCCATACAAATGTATCTTGGGTCCAGTCCCGCTTCAAGAAACAGTGCTTCGTACTTAGTCGAAGCGAGTCTTGTCACAGACGCTGTGCAAAACTATTGGTCGTGGCTCAGTCTCATGTGTCTTTTTACTTTTTTCGCGTTCGGTACGGTCTCCATTGCGCGGGTGGCCTTTGCAGAGTGATGGTCTCGAATTTGCATTAGTTGCGGCCACCCACCGGTGGTTCGAGACTCTTCGACGCGGCAGTCTCGCTTCCGCCCCGCCGCGCACGCCCATGTCGACCGCCCCCGCCCCCGCCCACGCCAACGGCTCGGCGCCCACGCTGGCGCCGCTCGAGCGCTCCTTCTGGTACAAGGAGTCGCTCACCGAGGACCTCTACATCTCGTCCACGCTCAAGAAGGTGCTCTTCGAGGCGCAGTCGGCGTTCCAGACCATGCAGGTGATCGAGACCACGGCGTTCGGCAAGACGCTCGTGCTCGACGGCAAGACCCAGTCGGCCAAGAGCGACGAGGCCGTCTACCACGAGTCGCTCGTGCACCCGGCGCTCATCGCGCACCCCAACCCCAAGACTGTCTACATCGGCGGCGGCGGCGAGTTCGCCACGGCGCGCGAAGTGCTCAAGCACCCGTCGGTCGAAAAAGTCGTCATGGTCGACATTGACGAGGCCGTCTGCGACTTGTGCCGCAAGGAGCTGCCCGAGTGGTCGGACGGATGCTTCGAAGACCCGCGTCTCGAGGTCCACTACACGGACGCGCACGCGTTCCTCAAGCAGTACGAAGGCACGTTCGACGTCATCATCATGGACATTGCCGACCCGATCGAAGCTGGACCGGGATACGTGCTCTACACGGAGGAGTTCTACAAGTACGCCGTGACCAAGCTCAACAAGGGCGGCTACTTCGTGACGCAGTCGGGCCCTGGCGCACTCTACAACTGGGATGAGTGCTTCTCGGCCATCTACAGCACGCTCAAGACCGCGTTCAACACGGTGCTGCCGTACACGGTCGACATCCCGTCGTTCGGCTGCATGTGGGCGTACACGATGGCCACCAACTCGGAGGACGGCCCGGCCACGAAGAAGGCCATCATCGAGCGCCGCATCGACGAGACCGACGCTCTCGTGGCCAAGCGCATCCCCAAGCCGCTCAAGTTCTACGACGGCGTGAGCCACTTGGGTCTCTTCGGCGTGCCCAAGCCGATCCGCGATTCGCTGGAACAGGAGAAGCGTGTCATCACTGTTGACAACCCGGTGTTCATGTACTAAGTATTACTACCAATACAGACGATCTTGTAGAGCCTCCACGCTCAACGGCTCCTCACCCATCGCTCCCACTCTCGACTCAGCAACACACTGGATGTGATTCTACAATACGTTTGTTTCATTGTTCTGTTGCCAGGGATGTCACCGTGGAGGTGACAGCTATCTAAACTGTAGGCCCTAAGCCGACTGCTCGTTCTCGCTGACCTCGCCAATCTCGAAGCGCTGGTAAGCGGCAATCTTGACATCGACACCGATCTTCTTGGCCGCGGCTTCGACGAAAGGACCAACCTTCGGGTTGCCTTCCTCGATGAAGTGGTCCTGCTCGAGCAAGGTGAACTCACCGAAGAACTTGCTGAGGCGGCCCTCCGTCATCTTCGCGATGATGTGGGCGGGCTTGCCGGTGTTCGCAACCTGCTCAGCCAGGAATGCACGCTCCTTCTCGACGACCGGCTCCGGCACGTGGTCACGCGAGAGGTACTTAGGCTTGGCAGCCACGATGTGCATCGCCAAGCGCTTGCCTAGCAGCTCCACTTCCTTGGTCTGCTCCTCCGTGGCAGTCGACGACGGGTACTCGAGCGCGACAAGCGCGCCAGCACGGCCCAGACCGTTGGCAGCCTGGTTGTGCAGGTAGCTGCAGATGGTGCCCTCCGCGACCTGGAACTTGACGGCACGGCGAGCCACGACGTTCTCGCCGACCTTGCCCACGAGCTCGGGCACCTTGTCGGCGACGGTCTGGCCGTCCACCGCGACAGCGCCAAAGCTCTCACCTTCAAGCTCCGTGGTGAGCGCGCCCTGGCCAACCGTGTTGGACTCGGCGAGCGCCTTGGCGACCTGGGCCACGAGCTCCTGGAACTTGTCGTTCATGGCGACGAAGTCGGTCTCGCTGTTGATCTCGACCATGGCGCCGGTCTTGCCGTCGACATGGACGCCGATGAGGCCCTGCGCGGTCGTGCGGCCGGCCTTGGCGCTGGCGCGCGCGATGCCCTTCTTGCGGAGCCACTCGAAGGCGGCCGGGAAGTCGCCGTTCGTGGCCACGAGCGCGTTCTTGACGTCCTTGAGCGGCGCCTCCGAGGCCTGGCGCAGCTTCTTCACGGCCTCGATGTCGGGCTTGTACGTGGACATGCAGCGCGCACGCAGCGCCGCGCGCGAGACGCTGCGCGAGGAGAGCACGGTCGAGAGCATGGCGGAGGCGATTGTGCGGTGGAGGAATCTGCGACGGTCTCACGAGTGGTGGCCCACCGCCACCAGGGTTCGGTGTACCCTTGTTGCCTTGGGGCAACATGGACACGCGCAAAATTACCTCGACAAAGTGACATAAAAGACCAAATTGTGACTCCATGGCGCAAAAACACTTTTTTGTGTCTCTTACACAAATAGTTACAACTTGACTTACGGTATTCTTGTGCTTGCCTCAGTTGGCACCACACTTGGCGCCTTCCTTCTTGCCGACCGCGCAGGCGATACGCGGCGTGGCCTTGCCGCAGACGCCGTGGAGCACCATGTTCCACTCGGGCGTGTTCTCGCTCGGCAGTGGGTAGTGGTCATCCGTCCATTTCGTCGAGACTTTTTTGTTGGCGTCCAGCTTGATGCCGCCGAACTTACCAGAGAGATCTCCCTTCTCGCACACAGCCGCGTTCGCCGTGTAATTAGCCGGGTTGCATGCGTAGCTTGGGATCTTCGGGGTGCACTCGGCCGCCTCAGCATACTCGGAGTTGGCTCCGCAGGCCTTGGTCGGGTCGTAGTGGTTGCCAGTGAGTGCCTTCGAGCACTGGCCCATCTTCTCCGAGGCCTTGGCCGTCGACGGCCACTTGACGTGGATGTGCCACTTGTACTCGACGATCTCAGCCGTGCAGTTGCCGTCGAACTTGGTGATCTCCGCGAGATTCACCTTGGTGAAGTCGAGGTCGGCCGTGATGGTGGCCTTGGAGCTGTCCTCGGCAGCGTACTGAATCTTGATGGCGCCGTCGATGCCGGCGGCGTCGGCCGCGTCGAACTTGTACGTGTAGGTCGGTCCCTTGGCAGCCGAGGCTGTGGCTGTAAGCGCACAAAGGACGAGGATCTTGGTGGCGAGCATGCTGGATGTGGTGGCCGCTGGTTTTGGTGGAGAGAAGCGAAAACCGAGAATGGGTCTGGTGGTCTGGCTCCTCGTTTGAGAGAGACCGATGCCGTTGATGGGAGGAATCTTTACAGGGGATCACCATCTGGTGCTGAACTCTCCGGTGGGCCATGGATGATGAGGACGTGATCACTATTCTTTCTCCTGTAATCGGCAGCCCCCCCCCCCCCCCCCCCCCCCCCCCCCCACTCTGTGGGATGCGCTCCTCCAAGCAGGGAGGAGTTTTGATGTCGCGTCCACCGTAACTTACACACGCGGAGCAAGAGCGGCGTTACCCGGTTGCGACAGTCTGCTTGCGAGGCTCTATGGCGCTCTGTTTAACGGACTGACGATCTCCACGACGGGAACGGCGAACGGGGATGAGTACACTCGCGGAGAGTCTCGTCATCCGGATGGTTTCGCACGGGCGTGGGGTTTGACAAAGGAGACTAATCGGGTCTGAAGACATGTCTCCCATTGGGCGAGAGCCGTTAATCGACATCTGAGTCTGTAGAAATCAGTAACCTCCGTTCACTCGAGGGCTTTCGGCTCGGAAGACGCGACTCGTTGAAGGTCTCTTCACGATCACGAGAGCTCGCGCACTGTACATTTTCCAATTGCAGAAGCAGAGACATCCGCCCTCTCGATGATTCGACCAATTGTCACAGGAAAACAAAGCTGCATCAAGTATGGACAGTTATCGTGCTTCTCGATTCCTGCAGCAGAGGCCTGGCTGCGGAGCAGACGAAAAATCCAGTTGGTGTGCTTTCGTTCCAGGACCTCTCACTGGAGACCGACTGGCAATATTCATGGAAACACAGAAGCTGCAGTGTGGATGGAACGGCTCTTTTAATACGTACGGGACCTGCTGCTCAGTTCTTCATTCTGCAAAAACGAGCAAGGTGCTTACGAGGACTGGTCCGTGCACTTGTCGTGGTCCTTGTCGGCCTTGCCGAGAGCACAGGCGATACGCGGCGTCGCCTTGCCGCAGACGCCGTGGAGGATCATGTTCCACTGCGGGGTGTTCTCGCTCGGCAGCGGGTAGTGCTCGTCCGTCCACTTGAGCGACACCTTCTTCGTGGCGTCCAGCTTGATGCCGCCGAACTTACCGGAGAGATCGCCCTTCTCGCACACGGCCGGGTTCGCCGTGTAGTTAGCCGGGTTGCACGCGTAGTTCGGGATCTTCGGGGTACACTCGGCCGTCTCCGCGAACTCCGAGTTCGGGCCACAGGCCTTGGTCGGGTCGTAGTGGTTGCCAGTCAGCGCCTTCGAGCACTGACCCAGCTTGTCCGACGTCTTGGTCGACGCCGACGGCCACTTGACGTGGATGTGCCACTTGTACTCGACGATCTCAGCCGTGCAGTTGCCGTCGAACTTGGTGATCTCCGCGAGATTCACCTTGGTGAAGTCGAGGTCGGCCGTGATGGTGGCCTTGGTGCTGTCGGCCGCGTCGTATCGGACCTTGATGGCGCCGTCGATGCCGGCGGCGTCGGCCGCGTCGAACTTGTACGTGTAGGTCGGCGCCTTCGCAGCCGAGGCCGTGGCGGCGAGCGCACCGAGAGCGAGGAGCTTGGCACCGAACATGGTCGAGGGAGATGGGAGCTGTAGTGAGCTGAAGGAAGCAAACTCGGGAATGAATCATCCTGGTGGTAGGGGGGCGCTCTGCATCCAGGGTGCGCCTGGATCCAGTCTGGCGGTCGTCGCCACTTGAAGGTTCTTTCGTCAACAAGACTGAGTTGTGGGAGGAGACAGAGTGATGGTCGATCGGGCTCGGATTGGCTCATGAGGAGCTACGGACTCTTTTCATTGGCGCAAATCCTGTTTAGCCTCTCCCAGGGACTGGGGGAGGGGAGGCTAAACAGGATTTAACTCTTTTCATTGGTGGAAATCCTGTTGAGCCCCCAGGGCTCGGGGAGCTACGCCACAATTGGGTTGCACTTTCCCGCCGGCCACACGTAATGGAGGTGAGACAGTGGCGAGGGGCAGCACCTGGCGTCGACGCGCTGGGTTCAGCACCATGGAAAGAAGCTTTGGGTTCGATGATGGTTTAGTACAGCGCGGTGTCTATTTCGTCAGATTCCGACGACGCCCATTATCGACCGCCGTCGCGTCGCGGCAGCCGTCAGCGCCGCCTGCAGCGCCTCGTACTCGGCGCGCGCCTGCGCCATCGCACTCGCGATGTACTGCGTCTTCCACACGTCAAAGGCACGACGCGTGCGGACGCGAACCAGTTGCGCCACGCACGCGCGAGCACGCGTCCTCTCTGTGTTGGCCATTCCTTGACCACGGTGGCGCGTGCCTCCAGCGACCAGAGCCCGTCGAGCTCTCTGGCCCCAGCGCCACTTGTCGAACGCGCGGCGCAAGCCCTGGCGGTTGGCTGAGCGGGCAATGGCGTCCACGACGCGCCAAGCGCGCTGCAAGAGCTCGTTGTGATGGGTCTGACGAGCCAGATCGAGCTCCTCTAGGGTCAACAGGAGCATGCTGCTAGCGTAGTCAACGTCTACTCGCCGCCAAGGCAACGCTCTGTAGTCGACGGCCTGGAGCGCGTTTGACATGGGCTGAATCCGAGCAAACCACCTCCACAGCGAGCGTCGGAGAGCGCGTCGGATTAGCCGTCTCAGACAGCTGAGCATCCAGGCGAGGCCGTGCAATCGGCGAAGTCGTGTGCTCGCGACGCGACAAGCGAGCTGGAGTCGCCAGTGGTGGAGATGGCGATGCTGCTTGTACTGTCCGTAGTGTACTACAGCCCCTCGCTCCCCCAAACTGCCGGACTTGGTCCGATAGCCTTTGATCTGTGTCCTAACACACAACACAGGGCGCTGTTTCTTCAACGAATCTAGTTTGCTGAGCAGCGAGTGCCTCTGCCATTCGTAGAGAGCGCTTTTCGTTATCCATTTGGATTGGAGCTCTGTCAGTAATCGAGACTTCTCGTCACGGGATTGATTCGACTGCGTAGTAACTTCCCTCCAGGCCGTAAGTGCACGAAGGAGCATCGTATTGGTGGCGTACTTGAGTTCGAGTTCTGCTGACTCGACTTCGAGCAGCACCGCTCGAGTGTTCGCCATCACGACGACCGCCTCACATGCGGAGTTCCGCCAGCGCAACCAAGCTCGCTGCAGAGATCTTCGTTCGATCGCCTTGT
This sequence comes from Pythium myriotylum, assembly GCA_023091665.1. Taxonomy (NCBI): domain Eukaryota; phylum Oomycota; class Peronosporomycetes; order Pythiales; family Pythiaceae; genus Pythium; species Pythium myriotylum. The sequence goes on along the minus strand of JALJCQ010000022.1, from coordinate 391,298 downwards.
AGATTCGACCGACCACCAGCCATCCTTCTCGCTTGGAGCATTCTCGTTCCCGCCAATCGACCCACGCTCGAAAAACTAAGCGAAGATGCCGACAATCGACGAGCCTCCTCATCTTTCGAGCGATGTCAATGCTTCTCCTTCGCCCCCGAACAACGGTCTTCCACGCAACAAACACGCAGCGAAGTATCGTCCCATCGCCAGCTTTTCGCGTGAGTATTTCGACTAGTCTGCATTGCTTTTGCTTAGCGTGCCGTTGCTTGACGAACATTCGCCACCGCCGCCAAGTTGTCTTCTTTCGAACCTGGACTGACGATTCTCCAAGAATTCGAGCCACTCGATCCAGCATCATCGATTGGTGGTATGCCCACTTAGACCGGTCTGTGGTTTCCTTCCATCGAGAAAATGCCTCCCCTTCTCTCAACATGTGCAGTCGATTTAAAACACGCTGCATCAAACGAGCCTGATTAGTCAGCGTAGCCCAGTGGCCCCACCTTCGTCGCACTCGTCTTTTTTCCGCTGCGTTTTCAACCCTCGCCAATTTTGTCACAAAGGATACTGCACATCGCTGGCGCTGGGCCTGTGCAGCTCGTCTGAGCTCGACCGACTGGAGTAGCAACTGCTCCGTCTTCTCTTCCAGCGACTCAACTTGACGCTGCTGCATCATGGTCGCACGTCGCCACTGATCAACTTCTTCAGCTTTCTCTGTCTGGATTTCCGAAAGGACGAGATCTCGCCATCTTCGCCAAGCTAGATACAAAGCGTGAAGGCCCTGATTCTCCACCAACTGTTGCAATAGTATTCTTGCATGACAGCGGCGAACAACAAAATCTCTCCACGTGTTCCATGCTCCACGGACCCAGCGAGGCTTGCGCTTGAGTGCGACCCATTTGTCAATGCGATTGCGTTGCGCTTGGGATTGGATGACGACGCCGCGCCAATTCCGCAGCATCCAGCGAGCCTTGCGTCTATTGTGTCTTCTACCGACAGCCGCCATCAGCAAATGGTGCTGTCGTCTGGACGCCACAAACAACTTCCATGCAACGAATGGCTCTTTCACGCAGCACCGCTCCTGGCGTTGCATTACAAAGGCGACTCTGCGTAGACGGAATAGCTCTTTCTGTTGATGAAGCTGCGCTTGAGCTGAGATCACCACAGCCATGGACTGGTGGCGCTGAACGCGGTCATAGTGGACGCGGAGGGAGGTCCACGCCGCCCGAAGGAGCCGCAGCCTCATGAGCGAGCATAAGCGACGAAGTGAGATCTCCACTGCCTCTAGTCGCCAGCACCAATCAGACCAGGTATGCCAAGCGAGCTTAACCAACTCAACTTGCCTCCGAGACAGGAGCGTCAACAGGACATGCGAAGCCGCTCGTTGGTGTCTGACTCGTTTCCGCCATTCAAACATGACCCTTTTCCGCCTCCGCATCGCCACTCGGGTCGCCATCTCATCGACAGCTCGCACCTTGTTGAATGTAATCGCCCTCCACCCTCGAAATACCGTTGCCAGCGTCGGCTTCTGCCAGTTCAAGAACATTGCAATTGCGACATGGCGAGCGAGTGACTCACGATGGTGGTGAAGCTGGTGCTGCGTGGCGATGAGCCTGGCCTCGTAGCCTTGCTTTACAGAAAACGACTTCCAAGTTGCAAAGCTCTCGCATTGGATGGAGAAGGTTTGTCGGTGGATGGCCTTCGAGAGAATTAACCGAACCTTTCGACGGCCTTCAACGTAGCTACTCCACATCAGGAATGATTTCCTCACATTGACGAAGTCCTGCTTCGTGAGGATCTGGAGGACTCGTTGACGAAGTTGGTGTTGGGAACGAGCCTGAGCACGCCACCGACCAAATATCCGGAGGAGCAATGCTTTCGCGAAGTGACGTGCACCTATACGATCCATGAAGGAACGGATGGATTGTCCGAGTGATGACTGAGTCAGTGCAACTTGATTTTTAAGAACAAGTCGATCCTGACGCTTCCATTGCGTCCATGATGCACGCACAAAAACTCGCAGCAGAATCGCAAGTAATCGGTGGATCACCTGTTCCCGAGTCGCGCACGTTTCCGCAACATCCCGTAGTTGCTTCCATCCCACAAAAAGTCTCAAGCGGATCCAGATTAGAACGAGTCTTTCAAGCACCCTGAGCTGTTCACAGTGAACGGACAACTTGGTCAACACAAGGAGCTGAAGTCGCGACGCTCGTTTTCTGAAGACTCGTTCTAACATGGCCTTTCGGCTATGGATCTTTCGCGTGTGTGTCCGCCAAGCGCAAAAGCAGGCCCGAAGGTCACGAGATGTCCAGATTCGACGCATGACCTCAAGTGCGCGACACTGGGTATGGCTCTGGCGGTTGGAGGCATTTATTTGTGTTTGAATTGCCACCAAAGCTGAAATGTGACGTTTCCATTGCTGCAACCCAAGCCTCAAGGTTCCTTTCCACTTCACCTCCATTCTAGAGCGCAGTAGAAGACGACGGAAGTGCATCCGAGATACAAAGTCCCGGCGCCACGTAATAAGGCACAACGCGAGCGTCAACACCCGACGGCGACGAAGCCACATCGAGAGGAATTGCTTCTGTTTCTTGGATCTTACCACTCGCTCTTGCCATCCTGAGAATGAGAATCGGAGCAGGCGCTGAAGGCGATTCTCCTTCAGCCGTATTTGCATCGCGTGCCTCGCTTTCGCGTGACCAGCTCGCACACCTTGGTGGCTAGCGACGATTCCACGCCACTGGATCCAAGCTGCGCCCTTCGCACGGGCACACTGTCGTGTTAGCATACGCTGAAGATAGAGTCGTTTATGCTTGGATCGAAAACTAGATGAAGCCCACGCGACCAACGACAGTCGCAATAGCCGATGGTTCTCGTGCCTACGCTTCAGGGCGAAACATAACGTGCTGCATGTACTCGTGATTCCCTGCCGGATGATGACTCCACGCCATGCACTCCAAACTCCTTCCAATAATCGTTGGGCTGCTCGACGCTCGGCTTTTTCTGCAATAGCTCTGTATTGTTGTCTCCTTTGCTGAGACCAGTGGATTAACCGAGTGGCCCATCTTCGGAACGTGCGCTGGAGCAATTCCGACTTTTGTTCGTGTCGACGTGTTTCTGTGAGTCTGGCTACGTTACTCTTTTTCCGCCAAAAGTTGAATGCCGGTCTTTCCCACCGATTGAGCAAGTGGCGTTGTATGAGCCGTTCAAATGCTACCTTGCGCGCATGTTGCTGCTTACTCTTGGATTTCCACATCATCAAAGTGAAGTACTGGAGCCCTCCACGGGCGGTAACGACTTGCTGTCGCTGAACTGTTGAGCGCCAACCCTGAAAAGCGTGTCGGAGCCTTCGTCGTTCCTGATCGGTCGCCTTCACCTGCAGTGCTGCGTTGAGGCGCCTCCAGTTACTAGCGTTTTCCTGCCATTTTGCGACCGCCATTTCCAGCCCTCGTCTCGCTTTGTGCTTGATCAACCTCCACAGCACGGCTTTGCACTTGAGAGAAAAGTGAACCCGCGCTTGCCATGCTGCAAACACCTCTCGGATCCTCTTCTCTCGCTTACTGTCACCCATACAAAGTGCGCACTGCAATTGGTACCGGTAGGCTACGCGGCGCAGCCGCTGTGCTTCGCCACGCCAGGCCAACTCTCGCATATCAAGGCGCTGCGAGAGCTCACGCTGCTGGAGATGAGCGTTGGCTTGCTCGTTCTCGATATTGACACTCACTCGCCATTTCCAAAAGCATCGCAGTGCCGCCATCTTTAGGCTGAACAGAAGTACCCGCCGTAGTGTGTGTCGTTGCCTTCTTAGTAATTGAACAATCCCGCGGAATGCCCAGAACACACCGCCAGCAAGTTCTCTCGTTTGCCTTCGCTGTCGTCGCTGCGACAACAAGTCAAGCCGCTTGCCTTCGCGAGCCCTTGCCTTCCAGGCTGTGAAGGATCTCGCCTCCAGTCGCCGCAAATTGCAGAATCGATAGAATTGTGTCGCGACCCTCATCTGGATCCTCCGTAGCATAACCCGGCGCAGCCAAATCCCGATGCACCTTACCAACACTGCTTGCCGTCTCCTCGCGTCGAGGGCTTCAATCTCGTTCTTCACGAGCTGTTTTTGCTGCAGTCGATAATGGGCTGCCTGCTTCTCGAGCTCGTTCATGGCTTCGCTCTGTTGCAGAGCGTAAATTTTACGCTCTTCTTCGATCGCGTTACGCGCGTCCCTCAGCACTTCTCCCCACTCGGCCATACACTTCTCCAGGCATTTGACACGCAGTCTCATAAACGCCTGCCGCAGTCGTTGGTGCCCTAGTCGTCGCTGAATCTTGTTCAGCAGCGTTCGCGTTCTCCGACGCCGCTTGGCCCACGACGCCCACACGTGGAATCGGTGGTACCTCCGCCTCTGCGTCGCCGTGGCGATCATTGCGTCACGCCAGTTCCGACGCCGAATCACTTGCTTCCACGCCGCCAGCACACGCTTGACTAGCATTAATCGAGCGAAATGAATTGCAGTCGTGTGGCGTCGCTTCCGCGCGAGCCACTGTGCCTTCCAAGTCGCGAAGCTCAGCGTCTGGTGGGAATCAGTGAGTGACGAAATGGACATCGAATCGCTCACGACGGATGAAGATGAGGAGGACAATGCAAACCGAACGGTTGGGCGTGCCATGAATGGTGGCTTCTCGGGCACTGGAAACGTGTACAGACTGCTCAGCGGCAGTGGATATATCTCCGCTTTCGATTGGCTGCACGCAGGGTCCGGCACTTTCGTCATTTGCCGCCAACAGTGGAAGCCTCGTCGTAGCCGTCGCCGTCGATCACTCAACGTTACTCTTCTGACTGCCGCTTTACGCCGTCGCTGCACTCTGGCTTCGCTCCGCCACTGCTGGAAGGTCTCTCGTTGTCGATTCATGCTTGCGCGACGCTGGAGGAAGTCGAGCCGGTTGCGATAGAGCGTCTCGACGCGGGTCTGCAGCTGTACACGCTCGAGGTGTAGTCGCTGCAGCAAGCACTGCTTGCTGTAGCTGCGCTGCACGGCCTTGTCCGCCACACTCTTGTTCATTTCAACGATCGTCATGAGGTCTTTGACCTTGGCCTCGCTGGCCGCGAGCTGCGCGGCTCGGCTCTCGGCGGCCTTGGTTGCCTGTGCGAGCTGCCATTTGAGTGCCCGCTTGTCTCTTTCCACCGCATCTAGCAGCGTCTGGGACACGTACACACAGGCTCCGTCGCCCATTGAGGCATGCGGAGGTGAGACCGTGGAAGGGGTTTCACATCGAGGAAACGACACCTGCGTTAACTGATAGATGTATCTATTTGGGCGAAGCCCCGTTATAATGCAGGGGGGATCAGGTTAGGGTAATTGATAGTACTCAGTTTAATGTCAGTGGCTTCGCATGTTTAACTGAGAGAGTGTTTGGTCACTGGTCTAGTCTGGTGGAAGAGTCAGGTATTATGGGAAAGGGCATAAGCCGGACACTTTTTAGCCTCCTTTTAGTTGTGATAACCTGTAGTGACTTCAGTCAGTGGAGTTATACATCATCTTACTTTACAGTGTAAATGTTTGTAAAAGGAGGTGAAATTCGGCACATTGAAGTTCTAATGCCTTTCGGCCCCGTGCCGCTTAAGTACGATATCAACAATAATCAGACTCTCATTTACACGAATTGGAAATCATTCAATTGTAATGGACTCTCATTTACATGAAATGGAAATCGTTGGTGGTGACAGTAGTGTGTCGTTCATTACCGTGGTGGGAAAGAGCCGAGGAGGAACATGGAAGGTTGATCAGATTAAAGACTGTTTTCTGCCGTTGCTAGATTCTTCATTTGTAGCACGAGTTGCGCAGTGTTTGAGCGCGTACTCTGATCATGTCCATCGAGTCTCTCCCATTCCTTTTCTCGGATATCGCGCGTCTTCTGTTGGAGTTGTGATCTCAGTGGTTGAAGTGATCGAGTGAGAATGACGTCTTCACGACGTCGGACACGCGACAGTCCTACGTATGCATACGTGGATGTTGGGATAGCAACAGGATTGAATACAAGTTTGGAGCACGTGAGACCTTGGACTTTGTGGATGGTCATCGCGAAACCAAGCCGTAGTGGTAATCCGGATCGTGTCGTTCTGTACGTCTTGTCAGCGGATAGCCAGGAGATGTTATGCGGAGGGATGGGGACAACATTGTCTGTGCCAATCAAATACGAAGGGCCAATGTACTTGTCCTGCACTTGGACTAAAACGACCGGTAGACTGGATGAAGAAGTGTAGATGAAGTCAATCACGGTCGCCTTCGTCCCGTTGCACAGGCCGGCGTTCTGTGCCAAATTATGTGTGATTGTGACGGGAACACCGACGGCAAGATCCACTACCACAGGTACGCATCGATCTCGACTTGAATCTGGTTGTTCTGCAACACGCAATGCTGCCTCAATCACTCCGATGTCCAGTGGTTGACTGACGTCCCTGGCTCGTAGATTGGGTAAGACAGAATGAGTTGATTGGATGTGTTGGATCTTGGTTTTGCATCGTGTGAGGCACTCAGCATTTGCAGCGTCTACATCAACGTTCCGGTAGGCAATATGAGTGGCGTTTTGATTCCACAGTGGCATGTCATCGTGTGCAAAGTGACGGGTGTTGAACAACTGGATGTTCGAGTTCGACTCATTCATAGAGCGAAGTCGTGCGAGAGCACGATACCATTCTGGATCGTCAGCTATGGCAAGCAGCCTCCGTTCAACTGCTTATGTCAACAACATAATCAACAGTAGATTTACGGTAAATATATGATCTTCCGGTAACGGGGCGTGCCAGACCATGTGGACCACATGTGTTTGGCGAGCCCTCTCACCAGCACCTTGGGTGGTAGCGTCTGGGACACATACACACAGGCTCCGTCGCCCATTGAGGCATGCGGAGGTGAGACCGTGGAAGGGGTTTCACATCGAGGAAACGACACCTGCGTTAACTGATAGATGTATCTATTACTATACTGAGAGGTGAGCAAGACACAACTGACCCGGTTGCGCGCAAGTAGGAACTCAGTTCGAATGAATTGCGGAAAACGTGGTGTGGTTCTTAGTTGGCATGAACTTTGTCCTTACGCTGCAACATAGAATCAATGCCTCCGCATCAAGATCACACAACAAACAACGACTCCAAACATAAGCATTCAAAGGCGTTCATCGCGACAGACAGTTTGCTCACAGCAAGTTCTATCCTCGACATCCCACATCTTAACTCCGAGCGAGGATCTCAGCCAGCACACCGCCCTCGCTCGCCAGCTCATAAAACACACCACGTTCCTTCTTCACCAAGTTCAACAGAGAGTCAAACTCCACCACGCGACCGTCGCTCAACACCATGATGCGGTCCGAATCAAGCACCGTCGCCAGACGATGCGCGATCGTCAGCACCGTCGCCTCCTGGAAGTCCCGATTGATCATGTGCTGCAGCTTCTTCTCCGTCGCGTGGTCGATCGACGCCGTCGCCTCGTCCATCACCACGATCCGAGACTTGGTCAGCATGGCTCGTGCCATACACAGCATCTGCCGCTCGCCCACACTGAAGTTCTCGCCGTTCTCGCTCAGCTCGTACGACAGCTGACCTTCCAGCGCCGCGATCTGCTCTTTCATCTCCACCTTCTCGAACGCCTCCCAGATGTCCGAGTCGCTGTACTCGTCGAACGGATCCATGTACGACCGCAACGGACCCTTGAAGAGCACAGGCGCCTGCGGGATGATCGACAGGTGCGACCGCAGCGACTGCAGCGGCATCGACGCGATGTCCACGCCGTCGATCAGGATGCGCCCGCTGTTCAGCTCGTTGATACGGAACAGCGCCATGGTCAAAGACGACTTGCCCGCTCCCGTGCGTCCGACGATGCCGATCTTCTCGTTGTTCTTGATGGAGAAGGAGAGTCCCTTGAGAACGGCAGGTGCGCCTTCCTTGTAGGAGAAGACGACGCTGTCGAACTGGATGGTTCCTTGTTGTGGCCATTGAGGGGAGGGCTGGATCTGTAGCACCTTGCTGTCGCCTTCAGCCGGAATGGAGCAGTACTCGCTGATGCGCTCCGGACTCACCATCATTACTTCGAACCACGCCCATGTCATCACCAGTCGACCGAGACCGACATCGACACTGAGTGCATACGTGAACGCCAGTCCGACAATTCCGGGTGTGAGGTGTTCGTGGAGGTACACGAGTGCCGAGACTACGACGATGACCACGCCGGAGCCAACTAGCTGCATGCGGAGCTGAAACCACTGGCTCACGACTGTCTGAGCGTACCAGACTTTGTTGTTGTCGTCGATGCGGCTGAAGTTCTCAGCGACGGCGCGGCGAACCCACGCGGGTCCAAATGCTCGAATCAATGCAACGCCTTCTTCCGACGCCGTCACGTGGCTGAGAACTGGAGAGGTTGAAACCTTGGCGAGACGAGATATCTCTCGCGTTGGTGTCAAGAAGAACGTCCCGACTCGCACGTAGATGAACACGAGCGGAATCACGAGTGCGCCGAGGTACTGCACCGTGTAGATCGCGGTTGCAAGCTGACACGCTGTGAAGAATGCCATGGCGAGCACGCTGCCGGCGCCGATAGGGACCATGAAATCGACCGACGACACATCGTCGCCGTACCGGTTCACGATTCGCCCTATCGGATTAGAGTCGAAGAATCGCAACGGCGCAAACAAGAGCGAGCGTGTCATCGAGTCAAAAAGGTGGCGTGAGGCGCGCAGACCAAAATATGCGATACTGACAGTCCGGACAAGCACCATGAACGCGCTGCCCAGGCCCAAGGCTGCGTACACGGTCATGTTGTGGGCCGTCTCCTTCGCGTCATACACAGCCGTCGTGTCGGCCGTCCAATGGCTCAGCCAAAAGTCGCTTGCGATCTGGGAGGCTTGCCACACGACCTGAACAGTCAGCAACATGACGGCAACGGGGGTGCCTCCCATCGCTTGTAGATACCCAGACAGTATTTTCATCGAAACCCTTCCTTCGTGACGGTTTTCCTCGACTATTAGTCGACCAGCATCACCATCAACTGCTGCCTGATCCTTCTCCACCGCCTCCTTCAGCTTACGAGGTGACTGACGCGTCACATAAGCAACACGACGCTTCACAGGATCAACACGACCACCCTTCACCTCTCCATCCACGACCTCCAACTTGTAGTTCGCCGCCTCCGACGAGATGATGTCCGGCGCGTGCGTCACCAACACCACCGTCTTCTTCTCCAACAGCGTACACAAACACTTGCTGAAGATCTCGCTCTGCACCACTGCATCCACCGCCGCCAACGGAGAGTCCAAGATCAACACGTCTGCATCCGCATAGCACGCTCGCGCCAGACACAGTCGAGCCTTCTGACCTCCCGACAGGTTCACGCCCTTCTGACCGATCTCCGTCGAGTCGCCCGCTGGGAACTGCTCCAGGTCCGGCACCAACCCGCACGCGTCCACAACTTCCTCGTACAACTTCTCGTCATACGCCTTGCCAAACAAGATGTTCTCGCGGATCGTCATGTTCTGGATCCACGCCTGCTGCGAGTAGTACGCGACGCGGCCACGCACGAACACCGAGCCAGACAGCTTGTCCATCTCGCCGAGAAGCGCCGAGCACAGCGACGACTTGCCGGCGCCGACCGATCCGTGGACCACGACGAGGTCACCTTTTTTGACGGTGATGTTGACGTTCTTGAGGAGCGCGGTGTCTTTGGTCCATCCGAAGGATCCGTCCTGTATGCTGATGACGACGTCGGCTGGATAAGCGGCTCCATCACGGGTGACGTTGGTGGCGTTGTACTCATCGATTTGTAGGAAGTCACTCATTCGATCAATTGAGATTCTGGCTTGAATAAACTTGGAGACGACGTCTGGGAAGTCACGCAGTGGGTCTCTGATCGCGTTGAAGAGTGCCATGGCTGTGAACACGTTGGCCGCGGTTAAGGGCTCATCCATAACCATTGAATAAACAGCGAACGAGACTATGGAGACGAACAGTGGTGATGCCCACAACGCGAAGATGCTCATGGCAACAAGGTACATGAATCGGGCGATAGCCACTAATTCAAACTCTCGATATGCCGCGATCTTATCAAAAAATTTGCTCTCCCAAGCGTTGAGTTTCACAATCTGGATGGATCCAAAGATCTCTTTGATAGTGTGACAGAGTCCTTACAATAGACTCTGCCTCTCTACACTATACTGAGCGCGAGATAAATCCAGCATAGCCGGACAAGACTGCTCTTGTCCGGAGCCCCAACTATAACACGGAGGGATGACCTCAGTAATCCCATACAAACAGTAGGATAAGTTTGGCTAAGAACATCTCGTGTCCTGACTCGTACACGGAGTCTAGACCAAAGATCCAGTATAGTTTATTCAAGATTAGTTAGGAGAGACGACGTAAACCATATGGGTGGCTCAGACAGTAAGGCTTGGGAGGTTTGAATCCCGGGCCCATTCAATATCACTCCACAACTTGCCATCGAGCAATCAAGTCTAGCCTTCTTCGCCCCAACTAGCCTCGGCTTCGGTCTTCCCCGCTCAGTGTCGCCCCGCTTCTGTGACATAGTAGCGCTCGTCGGTCCCCTTCCTCGCCAAGCTCGGTTTGCTGGAGTGGCCACATAGTGGGAAGCTCCATTAGCATCCGGAAGACTAGACCAAGCCAACTCGTGCTAAGCCAGGCTACCCAGGCTAGGCCAAACCAACCAAAGTCGTCATCTGACGAGGGCGGTTACCAACATCTCGTCGCGCACAATCTGTTACGTTCCGTAGCTGGTTGGTGTGGTTACGTCGTTGTGTGGCACACACATTGGAGACTCTTTCGGTGGGTCCGCGGCCTTACGTGCCTCATCAGAGCACTTATCCCGCCATCGAAAACACAGAGAATAACTCTCCTTTAGCTGCCCTCTAACGATCGTTAGATCCACATCCGTTGCTATAGAACTGTGATAGTGTTGCAACACTTGATGGGGAAGCGGAAAACTCGTGAACCCGAGAACCCTTTCCAATACGATACTGAGTGCTTGACTCAGAACTTCGAAAAGCTTGATAAGCTCCGTCACGACCTTTGGCTCACGACGGTTAAGCAACAGAAACTCGTGAAGTTAATTCGTGACGAGATCCCTGACTCGTTCGATCACGAGACTCGGAACCTGTTGCAGTCGACCACGAACTTGCTCTTGCACCACATCGACAAGACGCAAACGGTCGTTTCAAGCACTTTCGATCACTCCATTCACCTCTTCAACAAGAACAAGAAGAAGAAGAAGACCAAGAACTAGATTATAGTTTAGGTTTTTCAAAATTTAGTTTTCTTCAACTTTAGCCTTCATTTTAGGTTAGTTAAAGTAGAGTAGAATCAAGTCAGAAGTAAGCAAGTGAACACGCAAGTGGAGTCCAACTTCTCATGTCCGGACGTCGATCCCGAGAAGTTGAGCGTGAGTCACCGAACTTACGTCCCCGTCAACAAAGTCGATCGAACGACACTCCAGACGTTGAGCGTGCACGTTCTGCATCACGCCCACGCCCGGCCGCTGCACAAGAAGAGATGGATCAGCCAGAAGTACCTCAGGCTGTGCCACCGCAGGCCGCACCAGCCGCAGCTGCGCAACCAGCTGCTGCCCCGTCCATGGACCCGGCTCTCTTCTACCAGTTTATGATGATGATGCAGCAGAACAATGTGCAATCGCAAGCAAGTATGCAAGCGTTTATGCAACAGTCGCAAGCACAGTTCATGCAGATGCTGAACCTTCAAGGGCCATCGCGCAAGAAGGAACCGCCAGGGTATGAAGGCAAGCAGAATGAAGACGTCGAATTATGGATATTCAACACGGAGGATTACTATGCGTTCAAGCGCGCGATAATGGAAGCCGACTCTTCTGCATTCGTTGAAGAGATTACAGGAAACCTCGGCAAGTCTGTACAGAATTGGGTACGGACGACTTTTACCGCAGAATGCGCGCGAGACGGCGTAAACAAGACGTGGGAACGTTTCAAGGAGAAGCTGCGTAAGCGCTTCAAGCCTGTTGATTTCGAGTACAACCTCCGTGAGCGAATGTTTGAACTCAAGCAAACTGCTTCGATTCACGATTACGTGACGAAGTTCCAGGACTTGCTTTCGCAAGCGCAACAGCGGATCGAGGATCTTGATCAGCGCTTTTACTTCCAGAACGGTCTACGCGCAGAGACGTGCGCCAAGATCAAGGAGGAAAGTCCAAAGAATCTCGATGATACGATCGAGATTGCCACGAACTTCGAGTTCGCACACTATTCCGGGAAATCTGCCAGACTACAAGGGCAGAAGTCTTCCAAGCCGAATCACGACACGGCCGCAGTCATGACCAAGTCGAAGAAAGGCAAGAAAAGTCATAAGTCCCAAGACGACAAGAAGGGTGATGACTGGAAGAAGAATGCAACATGTCACGCTTGCAAGAAAAAGGGCCACATTTCTCCTGAATGTCCCGACAAGAAGAAGGAAGCCAACAACTACATCAGCGGCGCCTTCTATGCGATTCTTGAAGTACAAGCACTCGCGTATGACAAGCCGGAAAAGAAGAAGAATGTATCTATCTTCATTGATAATGGTTGTAGTCTAAACGGCATCTCGGAAGATTTGGCACAATCATTGAACCTCAAAGTGCACGAAGACAAACAAGACACCATGGAAGTTGATCTTGGATTTGGTCAGAAGGTGCATCGACCCCGTCGCACTGCTGAAATGAATCTTGAGGTTCCTGGTTTCCCTGCCATGAAGTCTAAGTTCCAGGTCATGCCGATCCCTGAGGACAAAGACGTGATTCTCGGTATGATTTGGCTCCGTGAGCAAAACCCCGAGATTGACTGGAAAACTCTCCAACTGTCGCCTCGCACTCAAGCTGCGCCAGACCCACCACTACGTCTTCGTACACCAACGGTGCGCCCTGCTCGCTTTGTTGCGAATCGCCGTCGAGCGAGACAGACTCAGACCCGTGAGATCTTCAACTTTTATCGTCAACACGGTCACAATGGAGAATTCGGTCAGACCAAGTTCATCTCCATGAAGAAACTTGCCAAAGAGTTGCGCAAGGGAGATGTCGAGTGCGTGTTTATGGTGAATCCACACGACTCGGAAAAGGCTGCTAGGTATATGCAGCAAGGGTGGGACGCTTTGAAGGATAACCCAGCATATGATGTGCTGTGGAAGCGTCGTGATACAGTGTTTCGAACTGAACTACCGAACACTGTTCCGCCTGTTCGGGAGGGTATTGAACATGTCATCGAACTCAAGCCCGGTACGAAACCTATTCACGTTCCTCAGTGGCGCCAGAGCCCTGAGCAACGCAAGGTGATTCAAGAATGGACGAAGGAAATGGTCAAAGCCAATATCATTAGACCAAGTACATCTCCTTTCTCGGCACCAACCTTTTGTGTGAAGAAGCCTGTTGGTTGGCGAATAGTCCACGACTTTCGTCTGTTGAACCACAACACAGTGTTGCCTGCTATTCCAATGCCACGCAAAGAAGATACCTTTGACGCCATGACTGGTAGTTACTGGTTTTCGTGCATGGATTTGCTGTGGGGTTACTACCAGGTAAAACTCAGAGAACAAGATATACCATTCACGGCGTTTTCAACGCCTGATGGGTTGTTTGAGTATTTGGTAACTCCAATGGGACTCAGCGGGAGTCCAGGCACCTTCAACCGTCTTCTTCAACGTGTCTTCAGCGACTTGCGCGATTGCATGCGCATCTACTTCGACGACATCTATGTCTTCACGAAAAGCACGGACATCAACGAGCACCTCGAGGCTCTCGATCGTGTTCTTCAACGATGTGAAGATCAACAGCTGTACATCAAACTGTCGAAGTGTCAGTTCTGTGTTCCTGAGATTCCTTGTCTCGGTGACTTTGTCGGTCGCAACGGTGTGCGTATGGACCCGGACAAGATCAAGATCATCAAGGACTGGCCCGTTCCAAAGACGAAGAAGCAGATGGGGAGCTTTCTAGGTACTACTGTGTACGTCTCTCGTTTCTGCCCGGACTTTGCACAGTTTGCGGGTCCACTTCATGAGTGTATCAAGGGGAAGAAATCCAGTGAGGCAATCCAACTCTCTGACCATCAACTGGCGTGCTTCGAGCAACTCAAGCAGCGCCTGTCTTCACCACCTGTTTTGAAACTACCGGACTTCTCGAAGCTTTTCGGAATCCGGATGGATGCGTCCAACTTCGCCATTGGGGGAGTCTTGTTTCAAAAGGAGGGAGAGCTAGAGTATCCCATCGCATACACAGGACGAAAAATGAAGTCTGCTGAACTCAACTACCCTGTTCGTGAACAAGAACTTCTCGCGATCATGCACGCGCTAAAGGTGTGGCGTGTGTACCTTCTCGATCATCCATTTGTTGTGGAAACGGATCACAAGAGTATAGAGACGATCTTGACACAGAAGACAACGAACAGAAGAGTTGCACGTTGGTTCAACGAACTTGCTGAGTTTCACCCTCAGTTCAAGTGGATTCCAGGACACACGAATCACGTCGCTGACGCGTTATCCCGGAACCCGGGCTTTGAGCACAAGGCTGCTCAAGTTAGTCTACAAGATCTTCTTGATGCAGCAGCAAGCCGCGAGATTGTAGCAACTATTGAAGCGAGCCCCGTCTCAGTCAAAGAGTCGGTGAAGAAGCTGTACAAGTCAGATCAACGAACACGAGACATTCTGGAAAAGATGGCTGATGGTGTGCAAGTACCAAAGCACTCGGTCGTCGACGGACTCCTTTACTATCAAACAATGGAGGACGAACATCCCAGACTTGTGATTCCTGACAACGAAGATCTGAAGAATCGTGTAATCTATGAGAATCACGATGTTTTGACCGCTGGTCATCCTGGTTACTACAAGACGTATCTTGCAGTCCAGAAGAAGTACTATTGGCCGCGCATGACCAAGTACATCCAGCGTTACGTGAACACTTGTGAGATGTGTCAGCGTAACAAAGCCAGGCAATTTAAACCGCCAGGTCTCCTCAATCCACTCAGTATTCCATCGGGAAGATGGGTTGAGATTTCCATGGACTTTCTGGTATCCTTACCAAAGACCAAGGAAGATGATGATGCAATCATGGTAATTGTCGATCGTCTGACGAAACGTGCCAAGTTCATCGCAACTAAGACGACTGCATCAGCGGAGGGCACCGCGAGTCTTTTCATGAAGCACTACGTGAAAGATCATGGTATCCCCAAGACCATTGTGTCGGATCGTGACTAAGTTCACATCCAAGTTTTGGACCTCAGTGGCATCGATCCTGAAGTCTCAGCACAATCTCTCATCAGCGTTCCGTCCCCAAACAGATGGACAGACA
Source organism: Pythium myriotylum (assembly GCA_023091665.1). Taxonomy (NCBI): domain Eukaryota; phylum Oomycota; class Peronosporomycetes; order Pythiales; family Pythiaceae; genus Pythium; species Pythium myriotylum. The sequence goes on along the minus strand of JALJCQ010000022.1, from coordinate 375,985 downwards.
GAACGGACGAATCGTTTCGTCGAGGATTATCTCCGAGGAGTTGTGAATCCAGCACAGAATGACTGGAGTGAATATTTGCACTTAGCAGAGTTTGCGTATAACCGCAGAGTGCATTCTTCGATCGGTATGTCACCTTTCGAAGCTGATCTTGGCTATGTTCCATACATGCCGGATGATGTTGCAGCTGATCCAGAGTTCACTAAGTTGAGCAAGACAGCAAAAGAGTTTCTCTTGCAACAAGAAGTCTTTCTTCGGAAAGCACAAGACGCTATGAGTGAAGCGCAAGAACGTATGAAGTCGTACTACGACAGGAACCGCAAGCACCAAGAGTTTGAGATCGGTCAACTCGTATTGCTTGACGGTAAGAATCTGGACATCCGCCACAAGGGCTTCGCATCGACAAGCAAGTTGGCACCAAGATTCGTTGGACCCTACCCCATCGTGAAGAAAGTCCACCATGATTCATACGAGATCGCTATGTCGAAGGATCTTCGAATCCATCCTGTATTTCACACTTCACGGTTGAAGCTGTATCAGAAGGACGACAGGCGACATCAGCAAGCTGCTAAGGTTTTACTTGCAGACGGAACAGAAGGACAACTGGTCCAAGCAGTCATTGGAGACCGCAGACGTCAAGGTAAACAGCAGTACAAGATCCATTGGCTTGGAGAAACCGTGAGACAAGCCACTTGGGAACCCATTGAGAACTTGAAGCAAATTCCAGGGCTGATCGCCGAGTACTGGAGGAACAAGAAGGGAAGTCTTCTCTCGAAGGGAGGTCATGTGACAGAGTCCTTACAATAGACTCTGCCTCTCTACACTATACTGAGCGCGAGATAAATCCAGCATAGCCGGACAAGACTGCTCTTGTCCGGAGCCCCAACTATAACACGGAGGGATGACCTCAGTAATCCCATACAAACAGTAGGATAAGTTTGGCTAAGAACATCTCGTGTCCTGACTCGTACACGGAGTCTAGACCAAAGATCCAGTATAGTTTATTCAAGATTAGTTAGGAGAGACGACGTAAACCATATGGGTGGCTCAGACAGTAAGGCTTGGGAGGTTTGAATCCCGGGCCTATTCAATATCACTCCACAACTTGCCATCGAGCAATCAAGTCTAGCCTTCTTCGCCCCAACTAGCCTCGGCTTCGGTCTTCCCCGCTCAGTGTCGCCCCGCTTCTGTGACAGATAGCCCTCATGCGCGTGTCCTTCCGCTTCATGATGTCCTGAAAAGCGAACCCAGTCGCCTTGGCAATAACGTAGCTGATCGCTACGGATGCACCAATCACGGAAAGTCCTGCAAAGGCCGCTGCACCAATCACATCATAAAGCATGTAAACGACGATGAGTATCTGAAGTGGGAGGATCCACAAATTGTTGATCAACGTAGCAGCCATCAACACGTTGGCGATGTCGGACGTGAAGAGGTTTGCGATATCCACGGACTTGGGGTCGTTCTTGCTCATGAGAGACCGGCGCATTGCTTTTTCGAATAGCAATGACTTTATGGAGACAGTCATACGTAGTGCGATCATCTGCAAGTAGAAACCCATTTGTGTACTCACAAATGCGTTCACGAGTCTCGATGCGAAGAAGGTCGCGAGCCGAAATCCGAGATTCCACGCGTCGATGTGGGGTGCAGCGAACGCGTCGATCACGTGGTGGAGCACAGCTGGCGCGAATACACCGCACGCCATGCTAAAGAGAGCAGCCGCGCCGCAAACCGCAAATTGGGGTCCGTACGCGCGAAACGCTGCAAGCAGCACGGACCCATTCGAGGCGTCGAGCTGCGTCTTGAAGACACTGTAGGCCACGTGCGTGCGGTTCTCACCATCGAGCGCCCACAGGTCGTCGATGTTGAGTTGGCGCTCGTTGCCCGTGGCCATGAGCGGGTCAGCGTACGAGAAGAGCAGTCGAGAGCAGAGCGAGGCTTTCGCCGTCGTGCGCAGCGAGGCGTCGCTCGCGGGGTCTTCGAGCGGCACGGAGCCGTAGTCGGCGCGCTTGCGCGGCGGCGATCCGCTCGGCTCGCGCGGGAGCAGCGCGTTCGGAGACATCTCGGGTCGGCGCGAGTCGAAACGGCGAGTGGGCGTTCTCAGGTGTTGCCCGTCCGTGACCCTCGCGGCAAGATGATCCACTCATCACTGAACATCCCATCTGGTATCATTTGATAGAGGTAATTAGGACAGAGACGTGACTAGGACGCTGACCGTCTACCCACTCCTTGGATTCATTATCAGAGGTTATGACGCTGATTTGCAATCAGAGACGTCGTTTGGGGAGATCGCGCTGAATGCGTCGGTGAACCAAGCTAAGCTAATGGAAACTGCTGAGCCAATCGCCATGAGCTCGTGGCCGGATTCGCTGCGATCCACGCGCCGAGATGCGCTGATCTCCTCTCTCGCTCGCGCGGTGCGTGGCCAGCGTGGCGCCACTTTCGCTGCGCGTCGGCCACTCGCACTTCTCTCGCATGGCGTCGGCTCCGTTGCTCGTGGGGTCGCCGCAGAAGCGTGGCTACGGCGCGACTGCCGGAGTCGCGGCGATCTCGCACCCGGACGATGCGTCGCTCTGGTCGCGCTGCTTCTTCGGCTTTGCGACACCGCTGATGGCTGCGGGCAATGAGCGCAAGATCGCAGAGGACGAGCTCTGGTCGCTCACAGGCGAGAACGCTACACGAGCTGCTTACTCCGAGTTCAAGCGCAACTTCGAACGCTCGAGAGGCTCACTGTTCAAGGCCGTCGTCGCGACGTACGGACGGACTTTCGCGTGGTGTGGGCTCGCGTCGCTGTTCTCTGTTGGATGCAGTGTGTTTGCTCCGGCTGTGTTGCAGCATGTCATTGAGGCCTTCGCTGCCCCAGAGATCGATTTCAACCGCTTACTTGTGTGGCTAGCCGCGTTCTTCGCATACAAGATCTCGGATGCGTTCCTGAGCGTTCATTCGCGTTACTACATGGAGCTCGCGGCGCTCCGAATGACAGCGAGTTTGAAAGCGTTGCTGTATGAGAAGGCCATGCGGCGGTCACAGCTGGCCAAGCAACAGCCCGACGCAGTTGACATCGCCAATCTCGTCACGTCGGATGTGAACAATGTGTTGTGGGCGTCGTATCAGGTCAATAATATTTGGATCTTACCGATCCAGATTGTGGTCATCGTGTGGATGCTGACAAGCGTCATCGGTGCTGCTGCCTTTGCAGGGCTTGGGGTGGTGATCGTCACAATGCTGATTGGATTCGCGATTTCTTGGGTTTCTGATAGCGCCTACGCTGACATCATGGTGCGCAAAGATACCCGTATTAAGGCTGTCAAGGAACTATTCACCGCGATACAGCTCGTCAAATTGAACGCTTGGGAGAATAAAGCGAGCCTGAAGATCGAGAAACTTCGAAGTCATGAGATGTCCGCGGTTGCTCGCTTCCTATACATGGTCGCCTTAAGCAGCTTCGTTATGTGGGCATCTCCACTCTTTGTGTCAATCGTGTCATTTGCCGTGTATGCTGTTGGGATGGGCCAGACGTTAACCGCGGCAAAGGTCTTCACAGCTATCGTACTATTCAATGCTCTTCGGACGCCTCTTCAAGCGATTCCTCAAGTCATTTCCCAATCCATTCAAGCAAAGATCGCCTTCGAGCGTATGCGTTTGTTTTTCGACCAAAAAGACATCCACTCGGACAATGTTATCCGTGAAGGTTCGGCATACCGAGACGATGTCGCGATCAGCGTACAAGACGGATCCTTCGGATGGACCAAAGACACCGCGCTCCTCAAGAACGTCAACATCACCGTCAAAAAAGGTGACCTCGTCGTGGTCCACGGATCGGTCGGCGCCGGCAAGTCGTCGCTGTGCTCAGCGCTTCTCGGCGAGATGGACAAGCTGTCTGGCTCGGTGTTCGTGCGTGGCCGCGTCGCGTACTACTCGCAGCAGGCGTGGATCCAGAACATGACGATCCGCGAGAACATCTTGTTTGGCAAGGCGTATGACGAGAAGCTGTACGAGGAGGTTGTGGACGCGTGCGGGTTGGTGCCGGACCTGGAGCAGTTCCCAGCGGGCGACTCGACGGAGATCGGTCAGAAGGGCGTGAACCTGTCGGGAGGTCAGAAGGCTCGACTGTGTCTGGCGCGAGCGTGCTATGCGGATGCAGACGTGTTGATCTTGGACTCTCCGTTGGCGGCGGTGGATGCAGTGGTGCAAAGCGAGATCTTCAGCAAGTGTTTGTGTACGCTGTTGGAGAAGAAGACGGTGGTGTTGGTGACGCACGCGCCGGACATCATCTCGTCGGAGGCGGCGAACTACAAGTTGGAGGTCGTGGATGGAGAGGTGAAGGGTGGTCGTGTTGATCCTGTGAAGCGTCGTGTTGCCTATGTGACGCGTCAGTCACCTCGTAAGCTGAAGGAGGCGGCGGAGAAGGATCAGGCAGCAGTTGATGGCGATGCTGGTCGTTTGGTGGATGATGAAGAGCGTGAGGAAGGCCGTGTTTCTCTGAGAGTGTTCCTACGGTACTTTGAAGCAAGCGGTGGCCTCAAGGTTTGTTTCCTGATAGTCGTTCTGCAGATCTTGTGGCAAGTACTTCAGATTGCAAGCGATTTCTGGCTGAGTCACTGGACGAACCAAACTGAAGCTCCATACCATGAGAACCGCAGTCAATACAACATGATAGTGTACGCCTTGCTCGGATTCGGAAGTGCGCTAATGGTGCTTGTGCGGGCGGTTTCAGTATCACTTGTCGGCATCCGGGCATCGAAGAATCTCTTTAACGCGATGACGCACTCGCTTTTGCACGCTCCCATGAGGTTTTACGACGCGAATCCAATCGGCCGCATCGTGAATCGCTACGGTGACGATGTTTCCACTGTCGACTTCTTCATTCCATTCGGCTACAACTCATTTCTTGCCTTGCTGTCAGCTCTCGTGTGCCAATTAGCTACCGCCATATACACAATCAAACTCGTCGGTGTTCTTGTGCTGCCTCTGGTTTACACCTATCTGGCAGTCGGGAATTTCTACCTTGCACCGTCTCGCCAAATTACCCGCATTTGGAAGACGTCAAGCTCGCCAGTGTTGTCACACATCACTGCTGCCGAAGAAGGAGTGGCTACGTTACGTGCCTTTGGGCCCGATTACGTTCAGCGATCAGTAGCAGAGACGTTCAAGCGGACTGATGCTAGCAACAGAGCGTGGTTTGCTATGGTTGTCGCCAACTTTTGGTTCCAGCTTCGAGTCCAGATCATTGGTTGTTTCGTCGTTCTCGTTGTCGTTTCAGCACTTCTCTACCTTCATGCTTACTTATCTCCAGGCATGGTAGGTATCGCGTTCACGTATGCACTCAGTGTCGATGGAAGTTTGGCCCAGCTCGTACAGATGTACTCGTGGCTGGAAGTTTGTATGGTAGGCGCGGAACGAGTCATTGCCTACTCATCGATCCCGGCAGAAGGCGACAGCAAGGTGCTTCAGATCCAGCCCTCCCCTCAATGGCCACAACAAGGAACCATCCAGTTCGACAGCGTCGTCTTCTCCTACAAGGAAGGCGCACCTGCCGTTCTCAAGGGACTCTCCTTCTCCATCAAGAACAACGAGAAGATCGGCATCGTCGGACGCACGGGAGCGGGCAAGTCGTCTTTGACCATGGCGCTGTTCCGTATCAACGAGCTGAACAGCGGGCGCATCCTGATCGACGGCGTGGACATCGCGTCGATGCCGCTGCAGTCGCTGCGGTCGCACCTGTCGATCATCCCGCAGGCGCCTGTGCTCTTCAAGGGTCCGTTGCGGTCGTACATGGATCCGTTCGACGAGTACAGCGACTCGGACATCTGGGAGGCGTTCGAGAAGGTGGAGATGAAAGAGCAGATCGCGGCGCTGGAAGGTCAGCTGTCGTACGAGCTGAGCGAGAACGGCGAGAACTTCAGTGTGGGCGAGCGGCAGATGCTGTGTATGGCACGAGCCATGCTGACCAAGTCTCGGATCGTGGTGATGGACGAGGCGACGGCGTCGATCGACCACGCGACGGAGAAGAAGCTGCAGCACATGATCAACCGCGACTTCAAGGAGGCGACGGTGCTGACGATCGCGCATCGTCTGGCGACGGTGCTTGATTCGGACCGCATCATGGTGTTGAGCGACGGTCGCGTGGTGGAGTTTGACTCTCCGTTGAACTTGGTGAAGAAGGAGCGTGGTGTGTTTTATGAGCTGGCGAGCGAGGGCGGTGTGCTGGCTGAGATCCTCGCTCGGAAGTGAGTTATTTAGGATTTGTAATGAGAGAAACGAATGGCCCTCTACTCTTTTTGCGCTGATCTCAACATCGCCTTGTTTGTGGAGCGCACATGTACTCGCCAAGGAGACCAAGATTCGCTGGAGCACAATTCTCTTCATAACGAGCGTGACTGTGACTGTGTGACTGGTTGAACTGTCCAGGTGGACACACCGCGGTGTGAACTCTGCAGCAACTCTTGCGCAATCATTCCTCCATTCCGAAAAGTGCGCAGATCATGAGACCAACACTCACTGCCACACCACATTCGTCTTTCATGCTTGAGCAAGGCCAGACTCCTCCTCCTCACCCTCGGCTGGTTGATGGGAGACGCGCCTAAGGAAAGACAGCAAGGAGCTCTCCGCGCAATCAGCAGCAATCGGACACGCACTCTGCCGACACTCCGACACGTGGATTGGCGTTCCATTCCAGACAGGCAGCTAATAGGAGTAGCGTATGTTCATGATGGATTCCATCCCTCTTCACTCACGTCCACGAGTGTGCGTCCTGGACGAAACGACGACGGATCCAAACACCACCAGCGTGGAGAGCTTTCTAGAAGGAAGCGTCCGGGAACTGGCGCTGTGGAGAGCCCCAGGCCAACGAGATAGACGCCACGAATGAAGGTGTTCGTGTGAGTCACAAACCTCTTTGAATTGATCTGATAGGGGCACCGGGCGTTGGCTTCACAGCGCTACTATTGACCGATCGCCTGTGGAAATGCATATTACTGGAAGTGGAATGATTGCGTTGCAGATTGCACATCACAGTGGGAGACCCTCTCCCACGGGCCAGAACAGAACGCCGTCAAGACCCGTTTAGATACAAACCATCGATAAAAACACGGGTTTGGAGCCAGCAACCCACCCGCCACTGGCCGAGACCCGTCAGAGAATAAACGAGGCGATGGGCGAATCTGAACTGGTCGTTGGTGAGCGCGTGGACAACTCAGCACGCTTCGAATTCTGCGCGAGCGCTGGCCATTCGTGCGCACTCGCTGCGTGCCACTCGCGCATTTGCCTTGCTCCGCACACTCGCACGCCAACGTTGGCGTCTCCGTGAGCCCCCATGACGACGCTGCTGCCGCCCAAGTCGCCGCGCAAGCAGGGCTACGGCACGCTCCAGGAGCAGCCAGAGGCCGTCCCGGTGCTCTCGCGCGCCTCCTTCTTCTCTCGACTCGTCTTCGGCTACGCGGACGCCATGATGGCCGAAGGCAACAAACGCCAGCTCGACAACGACGACCTCTGGGACCTCGAGGGCGACAACAAGACAGACGCCGCGTACGCCGCGTACCGCCTCCAGTTCGAGCGCTGCGGACGCTCGGTCTTCAAGGCCATGTTCGTCACGTACGGCGGCTCGTTCGTGCTCTGCGGCGTGGCGATGCTCTTCTCCATGGGCTGCGGCGTCTTCGCACCAGCCGTGCTGCACCACGTCATCGACGCGTTCACGGCGCCGCAGGTTGCGGTGTGGGACCTCGGGATCTGGTTGGCGGCTTTCTTCGCATCCAAGATCGCCAACGCGTTTGTCTCCGCCCATATGAGCTTCTACCTCGAACTCGTGGCGCTGCGGCTGACTGTTTCGATGAAGTCGTTGCTGTTCGAGAAGGCAATGCGCCGCTCGATCCAGAGCAAGAACGACCCCAAGTCGATCGACATCGCCAACCTCTTCTCGTCCGACGTTTCGAACGTGCTCTGGGCCGCATTCCAGGTCAACAACCTCTGGGTGTTGCCACTACAGATTGCGGTAGTTGTGTACATGCTCTACGACGTAATTGGTCTTGCTGCGTTCGCTGGTCTCGGCGTCATTGGCCTGTCGATGTTTGCTAGCTTCCTGATTGCCAAGTTCTCCGGTAAGGCCTTTGAGGACATCATGGAACGCAAGGATGTGCGGATGAAGTCGATCAAAGAAGTCTTCGGCTCGATCCAGATCGTCAAGCTCAACGCATGGGAGTCCAAGTTTGGCGACAAGATCGCCAAGTTGCGCGCGCACGAGCTTTCGGCCACAGCGCGATACATGTATCTTGGTGCGTTAAGCATCTTCGTGCTCTGGGCCTCGCCGCTCTTTGTGTCGATGACCTCGTTTGGTGTATACTCGATCGTGATGGGTCAGCAGCTCACAGCCGCCAAGGTCTTCACGGCCATGGCGCTGTTTAACGCACTTCGAGACCCGCTGCGTGATCTTCCCAATGTAATCTCCCAGTGTATCCAGGCCAAGGTCTCCCTCGGCCGTATGCAAGACTTCCTCAGCATCGGTGAGTATGATGCGACCAACGTCACCCGTGACGGATCGGCATACCCAGCCGACGTCGTCATCAGCGTACAGGACGGATCCTTCGGATGGACCAAAGACACCGCGCTCCTCAAGAACGTCAACATCACCGTCAAAAAAGGTGACCTCGTCGTGGTCCACGGATCGGTCGGCGCCGGCAAGTCGTCGCTGTGCTCGGCGCTTCTCGGCGAGATGGACAAGCTGTCTGGCTCGGTGTTCGTGCGTGGCCGCGTCGCGTACTACTCGCAGCAGGCGTGGATCCAGAACATGACGATCCGCGAGAACATCTTGTTTGGCAAGGCGTATGACGAGAAGCTGTACGAGGAGGTTGTGGACGCGTGCGGGTTGGTGCCGGACCTGGAGCAGTTCCCAGCGGGCGACTCGACGGAGATCGGTCAGAAGGGCGTGAACCTGTCGGGAGGTCAGAAGGCTCGACTGTGTCTGGCGCGAGCGTGCTATGCGGATGCAGACGTGTTGATCTTGGACTCTCCGTTGGCGGCGGTGGATGCAGTGGTGCAAAGCGAGATCTTCAGCAAGTGTTTGTGTACGCTGTTGGAGAAGAAGACGGTGGTGTTGGTGACGCACGCGCCGGAGATCATCTCGTCGGAGGCGGCGAACTACAAGTTGGAGGTCGTGGATGGAGAGGTGAAGGGTGGTCGTGTTGATCCTGTGAAGCGTCGTGTTGCCTATGTGACGCGTCAGTCACCTCGTAAGCTGAAGGAGGCGGCGGAGAAGGATCAGGCAGCAGTTGATGGCGATGCTGGTCGTTTGGTGGATGATGAAGAGCGTGAGGAAGGCCGCGTGTCGAAGGAAGTGTTCCTGAAGTACTTCAACGCTCTTGGCGGCGTGCACATCTGCGTCTTCCTCTTTGTAGTGCAAACGCTGTGGCAGGTTTTCCAGATCGCTAGTGACTTCTGGCTGAGCAACTGGACGGGCCAGAAACTGAACGCTTACGACGAGGAGAAGACTGAGTACAACCTGAAGATCTATGTCCTCCTTGGTCTCGGCAGTGCCTTCATGGTTCTGGTTCGCTCGACAACGGTCTCATTTGTGGGTCTCAAGGCGTCCAAGCACTTGTTCAACACCATGACTCGCTCGCTTCTTAACGCCCCGCTGCGATTTTTCGATGCTAACCCAATCGGTCGTATCATCAACCGTTACGGTGATGACATGTCTTCCGTCGACTTTATGCTCCCGTTCGCTTTCGGAGGCTTCCTCGCGACTCTTTTCTTCACGATGTGTCAGCTCGCCACTGCCATCTACACTGTCAACTTCCTTGGTGTTCTCGTGATTCCTCTCGTGTACATCTACGTCAAGATCGCCAACTTTTACTTGGCTCCCTCGCGCGAGATTTCTCGTCTGTGGAAGGTTTCTGCCTCCCCAGTTCTCAGTCACGTCACTGGATCTGAAGAGGGGGTCGCGCTGATCCGAGCTTTTGGCCCCGATTATGTTGACCGAGCAATCGCCGAGAACTTCAAGCGCAACGACGTAAGCAACAAGGTGTGGTTCGCTGAGACTGTCACGAGCCAGTGGTTCCAGGTTCGCATGCAGCTCATTGGGTGCGGTGTCGTGATCCTCGTGGTCTCAGCTCTCGTCTATCTGCACTCGTACCTCACCCCTGGCATCGTTGGTCTCGCTTTCACGTACGCACTCAGCGTAGATGGTGGGCTAGCTGGCTTAGTGCGTGTTTGGTCCTGGGTGGAGATCTCGATGGTTTCGCCGGAGCGAATCCTCGAATACACAGCGATCCCAGCCGAAGGCGACAGCAAGGTGCTTCAGATCCAGCCCTCCCCTCAATGGCCACAACAAGGAACCATCCAGTTCGACAACGTCGTCTTCTCCTACAAGGAAGGCGCACCTGCCGTTCTCAAGGGACTCTCCTTCTCCATCAAGAACAACGAGAAGATCGGCATCGTCGGACGCACGGGAGCGGGCAAGTCGTCGTTGACCATGGCGCTGTTCCGTATCAACGAGCTGAACAGCGGGCGCATCCTGATCGACGGCGTAGACATCGCGTCGATGCCGCTGCAGTCGCTGCGGTCGCACCTGTCGATCATCCCGCAGGCGCCTGTGCTCTTCAAGGGTCCGTTGCGGTCGTACATGGATCCGTTCGACGAGTACAGCGACTCGGACATCTGGGAGGCGTTCGAGAAGGTGGAGATGAAAGAGCAGATCGCGGCGCTGGAAGGTCAGCTGTCGTACGAGCTGAGCGAGAACGGCGAGAACTTCAGTGTGGGCGAGCGGCAGATGCTGTGTATGGCACGAGCCATGCTGACCAAGTCTCGGATCGTGGTGATGGACGAGGCGACGGCGTCGATCGACCACGCGACGGAGAAGAAGCTGCAGCACATGATCAATCGGGACTTCCAGGAGGCGACGGTGCTGACGATCGCGCATCGTCTGGCGACGGTGCTTGATTCGGACCGCATCATGGTGTTGAGCGACGGTCGCGTGGTGGAGTTTGACTCTCTGTTGAACTTGGTGAAGAAGGAACGTGGTGTGTTTTATGAGCTGGCGAGCGAGGGCGGTGTGCTGGACCACATCCTGTCCACGCAGTAGATGCCAGTTGTGAACGGCTACGAGCCGCAACAGGATACGAAAAGAACGAATAGGATATAAATACAGATGCTAGTATTTCATAGAGTCAGGAGAGCTTCCTCGTCCACAATGTCGCCCAAGAACCCCAGATCAATGAGGAAACGCATCCGTCGGCTTGGGCATCACTGACTGCCCGCTGGTGCCTTGGGAAGATATGTAGCCATGTGTAGTTTCGTGAATTCTCGACCTCTCCAGTGGGGAACTGCAAATCGGTCCGCAGTGTCCCAGCCTCCCTCGCCAGATCTGGACCTGCGCGTAATCCGGCACCATGGTCGTGGCGATCCCCGAGCACGAGCGCGAGCACTTCGAGGACATTCTGGGCAGCGGCGGCATCTTCCGCCGCCTCGTGACGCGCACCGACGGCGCGCAGGCCGGTGCGTGGCGCTGTGGCTCTTGCGCGCACGCGACGATGACGCTCACGGATCGCGGTGGCTGCTCGTAGAGTTCGGCGAGGAAGTGACTGTGCGCTACACGGAGCGCGTGCTCGAGACCGACGCGCTGGTCGTGGAGGACCATGTGCGGCAGTTCCGCATCGGCGACGGCGAAGTCATGCCCGGTACGTGGCCATTGGGGATGGATAGCATCCGCCGGCGTTGACGTCATGGTCTCATGTCGCATTGAATGCAGCACTGGAACTGTCGGCCAAGATGATGAAGGTGGGCGAGGCCCAGGAGGTGCGCTGTGATCCCAGGTTCGCGTACGGCGAGAAAGGACTGCCGCCACACGTGCCGTCGAACGCTGGGATCAAGTTGTTCATCGAGCTGCTGCGCGTGGGCAAGCGGCTGACCGCCGAGATGACGTCCAAGGAGCTGCTGGTGGAGGCCACCAAGAAGAAGGAGAGCGGCAACCGGTTTTACAAAGAAGAGAACTACGACCAAGCCGCCAAGATGTACAAGAAGGCGCTTAAGATTCTTGAATCGTGGGAGCGCAGCGAGGAAGAAGAGAAGGAGGGCGAGAACGAGAGTGAGGAGGCCAAGCAGTGCAAAGAGCTGCTGGTCGCGCTCGGCAACAATGTCGCCAATGTGCAGCACAAGCTCAAGCAATTTAAAGAGGCCAAGCAGTCGAGCCTCGAGGTGCTGCAAATCGACCCCAACAACGTCAAGGCCATCTATCGTGTGGCTCAAATCTCCCTAGATGAGAACGAGTTCAGCGATGCGACCGCGTTCCTCAAACGCGCGATTGCCCTCGAGCCCAAGAATGCCAAGTTTCGCGACATGATCGCACAGGTCAAGACAAAGAAGGAGGCTCATAAGGCCAAAGAGAAACAGCTCTACTCCAAGCTCGCGCCGCCTTCGAAGAACAATGATCAGGGCCAGGGTACAGCGGTCGAGACGCAACTTAGCCCCACCCGGCTTTTCATTCGCAAGCATATTTCCACGATCAGTACGGTTGTGACAGGTGTCATCGCGATTCTTGTCTACTTCTTCATTGGCAAGAAGCATTACGATCTCGACTATCTCCCACCCGCTCCTTAATAATACGACGCCAATTTGCTTTGGAGTTTGAGTTGTTCATCAAGAATTTCGCAAATATAAGTTGACCCACGACCAGAAATTCTCGCAAGGAGAAATACATCATTGAAAGTCACTAAAGCGCACCCGTGCGTGGAGGAAGCGTGCCTCAGAAGCGAGATGAAGATCTATTCAAGCATTCGTCAAAGCCGGGTAGCCTGTTGCGAAGGAAGACCATACATCGACTGGCTTTGCTTGAACTCGGCAATGTCTAAGATGGGAATCTCTCGACGACTGTTGCTGAATGCATCTGAAGGAACCAACGCAGCACCCGCAGCGAGCACCGTCTGCGACTCAAAACTGAACGTGGAGTTACTAGTCAAGAGTGACGGGATTGGGAACTCTTTCCCGTAGACTCGGATGCTCAACCGCTTGCGCTGCGGTGCATCGTCAGCGATGTACATGTCGAAGAATGCAAGGATGTCACTTCGGTGGAGCGTGGCAACGAGTTGAGCAAGACACTGGCGTCGATCAAATTGATACTCGCGGATCGCAATTTCGTAGCTGAGAGCCTGGACCTCCTCCTCCTGACTTTTGGGCTTCTCTGAATAGTCCTTTACGATGGCTTGGATGTGCTTCTGCAGTTGATCGTCAGTGAGCTCGTGGGCGATAACGTCGCGCATACTCGCGAGGAATACACTCAACCGCTGTTCGAGATACTCCGGCGAAGCGACATTCGACTGCACGATCACGCGAAACCACTGAACGCCGCTTTGCCGCGACGGCGTCGAAAAAACCGTGTATCCGAGTTGCTCTTTCGTACGCAATTGGTTGAACAATGGTTCGTTCACAATCTGAGAGAACACAGCAAGTGCCACACGGTCGCGCATTGTCTCGGGACCGATCTGGAAGACACAGTCGATGGCACAGTTCAGATTCTCGCCATTCGGGTGGTTGCGCCGCAGCACGCACTCTACACCACTGGGCAGACGGAGTTGGCGCGGCAGCCACTTCAAGTGCTGCGACGGGAGTACGGGTTGAGACCCCTTGATATGTGCGAGAACTTCCTCGACTATCTTGAGCGCACCTTCTTCGTAAAGGTTTCCGTACATAAGCGTCTCAACATAAATCTGAGAGACCATCTTCTTGGCATGAGCGCGCAGCAACTCAAGGTTACCTTCGACTTGCGTGATAGCAGCAACGAGGTCATCTGTTGGCCACGATCCCTCTTGCATAACGGCGCTTGTGTCATGCATCGCGAGCCGATAGGCCTCGTCGTACTTCATGTTCTCGTACGACTTGCGCGCCTGTTGATGAACGCGCTCGAACATATCAAACTCCAAGGTGTCGGCAATCGACGCAACGGTCTCGACTATTCGAAGAATCAAGACCTCGAGTTTGGCGCTAAAGCCCACAGCCCCCAAGTGAATGCAGTTGCCTTGAACTGCTAGATCGTAGTTCATACCGGCAAGCGATGCATCATATGAATACTCGGTGAGCTCGTCTTGCACACAACCCACGACGAGATCTGATAGGACATAAGAAAGCGGGGTGTCATTCACAAACGGTGAATAGAATGTTAGCGCGGCATGAATGCGCGGTTTCTTGAAGTGGAAGTCGGGCTTGTACCACACACGACACCACTTGTCGTCACGGATGCACCTCGGCGCTTTGCTATCGTGCATGGCTTTGGACTTGTCAATCAGCGAAAAGTCGGATGCAACGAACTCGTTGGGCCTGGGTAATTCGATCTCGTCGTGTAACGTTACTGCTTCCCATCTCTGTAGAAGGTCATCGTCAATAGAGACCTCTCTATACCTCGTTCCGTACCAACGCTCTTCCTTCTCAACGACCGACTCGGTTGACTTGCAGACAACCAACAATTTCATCCGCTGTGGCGTCATCAAATCCAGAAGCTCACGAATTTGCTCTGTGTCCTCCGGGTAGTATAGCATATCTTGAGATAGAATATCGCGCTTTGCAAACGTCTGCATACTGGTCGCCGTGCTACTCGTGAACTGAATCGGAGCTTGCTTGCTCTGGAACAAGAAATGCATTATTGCGAGGTCCTGCATCTCTTGAAAGATCCACTTATCGAGCGGCGAAGACTCGCGGAGCAGGCGCAGCAACTGGAAAAGGGCCTCAACGATTTCGCTCACGTGACTCATCCCTTCCTCGGTAGCTTCGAAGTTAATCAGAAACAGAGAGAACTCGTCGTGCTCCTCTTCAATGCCGGCACTGATCGTGTTCACCCAGTTACGTGCCTTCAGCATGGACAGCAGCGAGCCCTCACCTTCGTGACCAATCAAATGGGAGATAACAGACGTCTGCTGTTGCGTATACCGCTTCCCACGCAGCGGTGGGAGCAGCCATGTCACACCAATGATGTGCAGGTCTTTCACAGGCAAGACGTCCAGTCGTCGACGGAATTGGTCTTCTGTGAATGGCTGCTCTGGCGCAAACACTGGAGGTCCGTCACGTCCGTTGTGTTTCACATCCGAGAAAATGCTCTCGACCCACTCACTCAGAGTCTCCACGTCCTCTTTGCCATAAACCACGAGTTTCATGAGGTTCGCCGAGTAGTAGGTCTCATAGTAGCGCAGCAACTCCTCGCGCACGTCGATGCCCTGCTGCTTTGGGAGAACGCTGAGTGAGTCCAAGTTGCCGACGCCGAACTTGTGGTAGGGGTGGTTCTTGTTGCCGAGACTACGATGGACTTGGTTGATCCGCCAGTAATCGTCTTGCAAGTAGTTCTTGTTCTCCGAATCGACGGCGTTCATCTCGCGGTCTGTCGCGCTCGCTGTGAAGCGCGGGGCGATGAAGAACTGCGCGAAGCGGTCGAGTGCCTCGCGCAGATGCGGCGCGGCCACGTCGAAGTAGTAATTGGTGTTGCGCGCGGCCGTGTACGCGTTCGAGGAGCCGCCGTGGGCCGTGAGGAAGGCGCTGTACGAGTTTTCGTCCGGGTACTTGTCCGTGCCGAGGAAGAGCATGTGCTCGCAGAAGTGCGCGAGCCCCGGCACGGCCTCGGGGTCGCAGTGGAAGCCGACGTGGACGTCCATCGCGGCGGACGCGCTCTCGGTCTCCGGGTCCGAGACCACGAGCGCCTGCAGCCCATTGCGCAGCGTCAGGTGCTTGTACTGGCGCTCGTCCAAAGACGAGACGTGGATGCCGTCGCGCGTGAGCGCCACGTGGGGTGCTGCCATGACGCCTTCCTGATCTTCCGGGTGGATGTCGGGGGAACATCAACCTGGCCGCATGAATACACCGGATTGGCCAAAATAAGCACGAACTATCTCGAGATCAATTGGACAAGAAATCATCACCCCAGGCGCTTTGCCATTCGTTCTTTTTGAATGCACGCTTTTTATGGATTAACACGCGATTTTTCTGTCAATCGGTACGAATGATGCCAAGCCATAGCCCTGCGTTTTCTTGATGAAGAAACACTCAACAGAAGTTCTGCAGGCTTTGTAGATCAAAAGTTACTTCCTTTGTGTCACCGAAGGACAGTGATTTGGATTTTTGTGGTCCGTGAAATATCCGATTGAATGGAGGAAAGGTTTCGAATTTGGTGCCTAAAAGTGGGCGCGAAACACTCAAAACCACACACCGGGAGTTCACTTGCGAAACAGCAAGCATGGGGAGACCCCGTGGCAGCAAGGGCATGAGCGCGACTCAAAGAGACCAGATTCTCGGATTCCTCCGTCGTCGGTGAAGCCCGACGGGACGCTTCCGCTAGAGCGAAGGCGTTGGTGGACGGACGTTCAACTGCAACCGCTACCAGGCCCGCGTTATCTGGGAGTGCGAGGCCGCAGGAAGAGTGGTGGAACACCGGAGAGAGGTGGGTCAGATTTACACTACTGTGCTGCTTTTTTCAGTATTGTTGCCATGGTTGATATGAGTATTGTTTTTGTTGCTGCGCGAACATTGCTTCTGCACAAAATGCGGTGTATCGCCTCGCAACTTGTCGACGAGGGAGACAATGATCATGTGTTGCCTGCAGTACGAAAGATCCCGCTTACCAACCTTATGGAAGGTGCGACAGCGATCCTCCAGAAAACTTGTGGGACTGATAATGGAAGTGTGTCAGAGTGGGAAAATGAAGACCTGGACGAAAAGAAAATCCTCAGTGGAATCGTCGATAAGCTTAGTGTCTTACAAGGCAGCTCCACATCGATAGCAGAGGCAGACAGCTTCGTCAACATCATGACCAGCCTGGCGGTAACGGGTGCAGCAGACACAAGAAGATTCGTAATGGGCGATCATGTCTGCATCCCTTACCCATCGGTGATGTCGCGACTTGCTATCATCTTTGGCGGGGGCAGACGACAGCACAATTGGGTGAGTTTACTTTTTCGTCGAGGCGAGCAGATTTCAAGTAGCTCAAGTCAGGGATGCCGATGGAGACGCGACTAAGCTATGTGCGGTTGAAGAAGGACGAAGTCATGAATGCCCTGACGTTCATCCAGAATAATTGCAACTTATCGTGGCGAAACGGTCACGTTGTGTCGAGAATGGTTGGAACGCTTAAAGTAGAGTTGCCTCGCCTAAAGCGCCACCTCACCATGGAGTTTCTCTTCGGTGAGTACGTTCGCTGGGGCCATCATCAGGCCCTCGGCACGATCGGCCGACACGAATTCTATTCGCTGCTACGTCTTATCACACTGGTGGTTCGGGAGATTACCGGGGCATCGTCTAATTTTACCGACGATGTTGTAGACTCCTTCGAGATTATCAAAGAGCTTCTGGTTCGGTTACGAACAATGACGGCTCCGCGCTGAGTTCTTGGTAATGTGCTGAAAACTGTGCTCGATATCACGATCTGATTGTATGTGTGGTCTTTGATTTCATAGCCGTAGAAAACCTCCTCACTCGATCAGCGGCGCTCTAGTATTTCGTCAAATATGACCTAAAGTCTCATCTCCTCGCTGATTACGACGGATCGCCGGAGGGTTTCCATTGCGTGCGACTCGTGGTTAACGGTACGACGTCTGTGCTTCAGTGTGTTATGTTCCGAATTGTCGTTGATTGTTGTTTTGAACAAGCAGGGACGTGTGCTCATGAACACCATTGGGGCTGCACATCCTGCTCAGCATTTGACCGACTTGCAGAAGAGATTGTGCAACTGATCGAGACCGTTCAAGGCGACGGCGAAACCCACACAGAAGAGCTCCAGTCGATGATAGCATGCACAAAGCGCGCAGGCGGTCGGATCCACCGCTATATAAAGCATACCGCCCGAGCCGTGTGGCAGCACTCGCGTATTGCAGAGGCCATGATTACTGTCGCCCAAAATCCGACTTTGAAGAACTCCGTTCTGTTTGTCGACTTAGACCACAAAGAGAAGTTTTTGGGTATGTGCAGTTACATGGATGGTTATCAGTGTTTGCTGACGAATTTTTGGTGAGCAGCAGAAAACTAGTTGAAAACCAGATTGAGTATTTCGGCAAAGTCGTTATGTCAGTGTTGGGGCAATGCTCATCTCGCCAGCGAGCGCTTCCACGCGAGATGCTAGTGCAAGCGACTTAGCCGCGGGAGCTGACGGGGCAAGTGTATCTCTCCGATTCTGTGACATGGTTGTCAGCAATGGTGCTCAGGATGCGTTCCAGGTTCGTACGCAATCGATCAATCTCTGCACGACTCATTCTAGCGATCACCACTTAAATCATTTCTTGTCTTGAGGCGCTAATCCTGCACTTGCATGACGAACTCCCGCAACTTGAAAGCCTCGTGTTGATCTCGGACAACGCATCTGTATTTTTTTTTTTTTTTTTTTTTTTTTTTTTTGGGGGGGGGGGGGGGGGGGGGGGGGGGGGGACTGGATCCCCTCGATCATCAAATTGACGCGGCGTTAGCCGTTTCTGCGTGTATCCCGGTATATGAATACGGAAGCTCAAACGGGGCGAGATATGCTGGACGCACACTTCTCCTTTTTGAACCGACTTGTGGATGGTTTTGTCTGAAAGGATAACCCCGTTCAAACAGCAGAACCGTTATTTGCTGCGCTGACGGACGGCGGTGGTGTTATCAACACCACCTCCCTGCTTATCGTGACCGACGTGGAGAAAGCCGCGCTCTGCAACCGCAACAAGAGAAATTTCAACAAAAAGATCAATAGCGGCGTCAGGAAGATTCGTGATACAGTATATGATGAAGCGTGCGCTAGAGTGTGCGCTGGGTCAACCCCTATGTGCCGATTATACACGAATTCAGGCGTCCCCAATTCAATCATGACCAACACACTGATGGAGAAACGGTGCTCGCGAATGCCATGTTTCGTATGTCCAGTGACACTTGCAGAACAAATCGTGGCCTCTGTCATGGAGAAGACGCTTTCGTCGGAGCTCCATCGTGTCGATGATCTTCGTCCCTCAGGTAAAGTTACCATGAGCAACGCGTTTTGATCTTAGTGCGGCTTGGACCAGTTGCGTCATCCCAAGACCATTATCAGAATCGGCCGTGTACTTGTCCGTCATGATTGGTCGAATATGAACATGAACGTTCGTTACACAGCCAATCAAATGCAGAAGCGCCTTCCAATTTTGAGAGTTCCTCCCCAGTCGATTCCGGAATTGGTTCTTCTCGGAGCTCGGAGCCTCCGCGTGCTCCTTCTTCTCCCTCGCTGCCACTTGCATTCTTCGCTTCTCAGTTTCCCAAGTGGCGAAGACCACTCACACGATATGAACACCCTGCCACGTTTCTCCCAGTCAAGCAGTCCACGGCTGTTCAGATGTTTCCGACATGTCAGTGTACTGAATAGAGCCAAACTATTGGTTCAAAAGCTCCCGTCTCCTCGAGACCTCCTGATCTCCCGCCAAAACACGAAACTTCAGATGCCGCCAACTCGAATCAATCTCAAGCACACGAACGACTTCCGCGCCAACATGGTCGAGGAGTGGTTCGACGCGCAACGCAGACAAATCGGCCTGCGTGAATTCTGCCGCATGCAAGAGGACGTGAGCCCATCGAAACTCATTTTGTGGGTGCAGAAGTACGACGAGTATAGGGCCACCGATCGCCCGACTGCACTCACACTCGGCGGAAGTGGCCCTCGCTCCGACTCGCAGCCGTGGGAAGGACAGTTAGTTGTGTGGGTGAAGGACCTCCGCCGCGTGGGGAAGCCCGTGAGTCGTTTGCTGATCACCACGGCGGCCAAGCGCATGATGCCGTGGTTCTTCGAGAACAAGTCCGACAACGCGTGTCTCCTGTGGTATGGGCGATTTATGCTTCGGTCCAATCTCACGCTACGTCGCATCACGACCGCAGAGCGCCCCTCGCGCGCAAACTTGGTGGCTGAGAAGATTCTGATCTCAGCCACCGTGAAGAACTTTCTCAAGGACGCGTTTGGAAGCGCAGGCAGCCCCGTGAGAAAACGCGTGCTCAACATGGATCAAACCGCGCTTTTTGGAGACGCCAAGGTCATTACGACAGTCGAAGAGGTCGGCGCTGAGACGGTCCCGTGCATCACGGAGGGGCCAACGTCGTGTCGCGTGACGATCGCGCTGCTCGTGCGAGCGGACGGCGTTGTGTTCCCTCCTCATTTCGTGTTCAAGGATGCTGCGGGGGGGTGAGGTCGAGAAAGAAGTCCGTTTCTTCGCGCCCCCGGGTGTTGCGACGTTTTCCGTGCAGGAGAACGCGTGGTTTGACGACCGCGTGATGCAGGAGTGGATCAATTACGCGTTCTTCCCTACTGTCGAGACTCACTCTCTACTTATTCTAGACTCGCTCAAGATCCACATGGCATCTAAAGTTGCTGAGAAGCTTTCCGAAGCTGCCACGGACGTACTCAACGTTCCGTCGGGCTGTACCGGTGTGTCTCAGCCGCTCGACGTTGGTGTGATGACGCCTTTCAAGGCGAGGATGCGACGCGAGTACGTCGAGTACTATTCATTCCTTCCGGCTCCCAAGACGGCCCCACAGATGCGTCGGTTCATGTTCGAGAGGGCCATGAGTGCGCTTCGCTCCATTTCGAGCGAGACGATCATCAACGCTTTCGATGCTGCCGGGCCGTTCTTCGACGGTGATAACGAGGAAGCTGCTGTGCTTGGGCACGCAACCGTGGAGGCGATGCAAGCAACGATCGAGTCTGAAAGCGAGACATAGGTTGAAGAAATCGTAATTTGATTGGGTATAATTGGATCCGTGGTTGAATTATGGGCGGGAGATGTCACTTTCGAAACCAAGTCACTTTGTTACCAGTGTTCATATCTTTCCGATGTTCAGATCTTTCCGAATTATACGGTAATGTCAAATCTTTGAGATATATTGTCAAAATCAGACTTTTTGCCGCCCGTCATAAGCTCACACAGCTGCTGGCAAGGGACCCCAAACATGGTTAACAAATTGGATAATCCAGGGTTCATGTAAGTTAACGTTCGGTGTAACCACACAGTGTGTAGTGACCACAGCGGCAAATGGGCAGGATGGATTCGGCCGCTGGCGTGCGGGCACGCTCGTGTACGTGGAAGTATACGGCGTCTAGTTGGTGGCCACAGCGAGAGTAATGGGTGTCTCCGCACGTAGTCTCCGGCGCTGGCCTGTGAACTTTGAGCGGTACGGTCGCATAACGGGAGAGCGCAGTCAGCGCCGGAGTCGCTATCCTCCAGAGGTGCTGAACTTTATTTGGCCGTTTGTGAAGTCGTCCCCATGCTTCTACGTTGAAGAACTTCGTGTGGGGCTCCTACGATAATTGCGCTGTAATAGGGTCGGAATGCTCTTCTGAAAGAGGCATTCGGCGTGAATGCGAACTCTTACAAAAGCGTCCTGAAGAGGAAATGTATGGGCGGACATCCTGAGTCACCTATATCGGGGTGATGTTTTATAATAAGGGGCTGGCTGCATGATTTATATGAGACATTCCAAAACAAAAAGCGTCTTAACCCACAGTTCGTTTTTTCGAGAAAAACGGCCAAAGAAGTTGCTTCGGTTAGGTACAAAATTGTGTTTTTGTGGGAATGGGCGATTGAAGTTTCAAAAAAGAAACTTGAATTGAACATGAATAAAACACCTCTCGGAGGCAGACAACCCGTCACTCCACGAAAAATGGTCGTTCCCGAAGGACTACGAGGGCTTCTCGAGCGCGACGATTCTAGCGACAACTTCAGCGATCATGGCAGCGACAGCTGCGGCAGCGACTCCGCCTTCGACTTTGCGTCCAGTTGCAGCGACGATGAAGAAGAAGACTCGTGTTGTAACGAGGTGTGGGTGCCTCCTCTCGAGGACCCAGACATCCACGCTAGAGTCATTCAGCTATCCAGTTACAAGTGCTGCGAGAAGACCTGTCTCAGTCGCGACAAGGCTGCCGTTGAGAAGCTAGTGCGATCACTTCGCGAAATGAGCAAAGACGCTAGACGTTCCAGCGTCTTAAACGCCCTGGCGATTAGTGCCGCCGTCGTTGGGACGAAGCGGCAGTATGGAAAAGTCCAGCGCGACCGCTACGTATATTTGATCCCCTTCTGTGGTGAGGTATGCAAAGCAGCCTTCCAGGCCAGCTACGATCTCACGAACAACACGTTGCGGCTGGCACGAAGTCAAGTTAAGCGTGGTGTCATCAGCCTGGAAGCGCACAAGAACGAACGGAACAAGAACGCTCAGAAACTAGATCACGACCGTGTCGCTATGTGGATCCAGCATTTTGCTCAGTGTGCGGGGGATCACAGTGCTGTTCGGTTTCGCCGCCAGGAAACGGTCGACGGGACCACTTTCCGCCACCAAGTTCGTGAATCGATCACCTTCTTGCCAGCACATTTCACCTGGGAGCGCATTCACAAGGAGTACGAACTATTTCTGTCTTCCTCTCCTCGTACCCAAGACGTTCGCTTTCCATCCCTCTCAGCATTCGTGGGGATCGTCAATGATCGCTGCAAGAATATTCGTGTGCGGTCGCCTCAGTCCAACGTTTGCGATATCTGTGCAATTTACCGAAACAACATGTCACGCGCGCCAACCACTTCGGAGACTGAAATTGCGGGTATGCATGCCGTCGACGCAAGAGCAATCAGGTGAGTTAAGATCCTTGAGCCCGTGTACAAGGATCTTGCAGGGATACAAAAATACCAGCTTTTCAGCTTCAATCGGGAATCACCTGGGAAAGTTTTTTTTGCCGGAAGCGCCCTTCGTCAACTCCACTCGTTCAAGATTTAACTCGTGAGACGAAGTGCCCGCGTCTCTCGCTGCCTGGTCCCAGGTTGTGGGAGCTGGCACAGAGCTGGATCAGTAGCTAGGAAATTAAATGACAAGAGTTAGTAGGTGGCAGTAGCCTGGTACACTGTACCAGCTACTCACCCACCTTTCCAGTCTGGCACAGTGTGCCAGGAACTGGGTTCATCCACTGGACCTTCCCAGTGGGTGATTTTCTGTCTGGTTTGAGCTGGCTTTCTCCGGATGTTGACCAGATTCATCCATTCCGGAAACTGGTTTTTACCGGTTTTCCCAGTTCGGATTGTGCAATTTCCAGTTAGACCACACAGAGTAGGGTTATTATCAGATCTGGTAGTTAAGTAGGTAGGGTTCAGGGAGCCAGTTCCTGGCTCCCCTTAGGGTTTTACCCTGTATTCAAAAGACTTCGCTTTTTGCTCTCAACTCCCCAAGTCTCCTCCGTCAAACCGCGGGAGGACCCAGCGTCTACACCACAAGGTAAGCCTGCGCGTGTTGGATTTGCCGTAGTGGACTGTGTGCGCGTGTGTCTGGCTGCTGGTGCGTGGGTATTGGTGTGTTTGCGAGTGAGGAGAGGAGCCAACCCCCTTTCCAGCCCTTGAGGCACCTGCGAAGGGTACTAGTTTGTACTAGAGACCTGGAGCACTCCATATTCTTGCGTATTCTTGTGTTGCGATAGCTGGGAACTGCTCGTAGTTCCCCAGTTAAAGTAATACACTTCATTTGGTTGAGAGAGAGTTTCCTAGATCCCAGAGGGGATTTCCAGTGTCCTGGCGGATCGAGGTCGTCCTCCGTCCCAGGCGAGACCCAGCGGATCGAAGTTAGTCTTCCGTCCTGGGTCTAAGTGTGTCGTTTGTATTTGTGTATCAAAAGACTGGTCCTCATCGTTACCTAGAGCTGGTTGAGCCATCTTGGGTTCGTGGAATACTCCAAGTGGACGTATTTCCCCATACTTCAAAGCTCAAAAGAACCGGTCAAGGGATACATAACGTGAGGTACGAAGCCAGAACTTGGGTTTTCACAACGGACCCAAGTTCGCCTGCGTGCATTCCCCATATACACGCTAGGTCTATACCCTTTTCCAGCTCCAGAAGCTAGCGAAAAGGCAGCGCACTTCATCACAACTGGTGCGTATGCCAGGAGCTAGTACTGGTCGTGCGAGTATGTCCGCTATTGGTGAGTCTGACACTAACCAGGCCGAGATGGTCAAACCATTCTCGTTTGTGGTAGATGAAGACCAGTCGACCGGTGTCCAGGAAGCTAGTCAGCGTTCCGGCACCACCAGCCAGCCTACGACCCGCTCTGGCGGTCGTGGAGCTGTTTCACGCCAGCAAGTCGTTGGCAAGATGGGGCAGTCCTCCGCTGCCCGTCGTCGTGTGCTTATGCCTGACGACGACGATGAAAAGGAGCCTTCTGGCTCGGCAATCCCACACCGAGCTAGCCCGCGCAAAGGAAGCACTGAGTATGGCTCACCTCGTGCTAATATCAGCAGTCTTGATCTGGGTGACGTCGCTTTGCGAGCTGGTAAGACCAAGTCCAGCCTCCAAGACCAAGCCGAAGCAGCTTCGAAGGCTAGGAAGAAGGCTGGGAAGCCAGGAAAAGGTCGTGGTGGCAAGCCAGTAGCTGGGAAGTCGCCAAGTACCAGTTCGACCGACGAAGTCGTGAAGTCGCGACCTGGAACCGAGATGACGGCTCGCGACAACCGTGCGAGGGACCTAGTCCATCCAGGCGATGAGCTGGGAGACGTTTCAGCCGCCAGAAGTGGTCGCTCCAAGATTCACGACGCCTTCGTGATCCAGGAGTGCGTTGACATCTGGAGTCACGCACCGGAAGACCGTATCCTGCCTCGAGAAGCTGGATCGCCCAACCTCGGGCCCAGACAAGTCATCGAGCGAAGCTCGGATGTGCTGGACAAGTTTCACGAGCCAGGCTCGTGGTTGAAGCTTTTCGACATTATCAGCACGACGAATCCGCTGTCGCCACGAAGCGTCCTGCACGTTGTCCGGCTAGAAGGTCTATCTGGCATCGAGATGTTGGCATTGATCCAGTCTGCTCTGTTCGAAGCTGGGTATTCGTTCATGAACTTGGTCCCAGCTGCACTTCGCCATGCCCCAGAGCTAGCAGGCCTCCATCTGCACGAAGTCGAGGTGAAGGTCCGGTCAGCTAGATATCTACTCTCGCTGGAAGTCCAGGAGTGGATCAGGTTTCGAAGTATTCGACCCGAGCAACGGTCTCCGACGGTGTCGTCCAGATCCCCAGTCGACGTCCACGCCATACGCAAGCCAGAGTCGATTCTGAGCTCGAGTGACGGTATTCCAGGCCGGCAATCGAGTCTTCGAACTAGTCAGTTCTCGTTCCTGGCACCGCAAGCTGGTACGCGCGCACCGACAGACCTGGTTCAGTCTTCATCGAGCCAGTCAGCCGGTCAGAGCCTTGCGTTTGGTCCAGCTCGACCAGAAGTCCAACCACAACGGTTTGTTGATCCTAACAACTACTGTTTCCAGCAACCTGCCGTCGCTCCAGTGGTTTCGGCGCCACTTGCGTTTGGTTTGCATCTGCAGCAGTCAGCTCATGCGCCTCCAGCACCGGGAGGAGAAAATGTGTCCGACTGGTGTCCTATTCTGTCCAATTTGTCCTACGATCTTTGGTAAGCTTTCAGGATTTTCGGTCAGGTTTAGGACAAGTGGACCAAGCATCGTGAACTTAGAGAATCTTGTCATTCTATTGAGGATCTGACTCTGGTAGTGGTTCTTCTACTGGAAGTCGAGGAATTCCTGTGGAATAACAATTTCAACCCCTTGGGCATGGGATGGTGGCTCGGCGTGTCCTTTCTTGATGTCCTCAATCAGCTGAGCATAGCGAATGCTGTCAGCTTTCGCAGTCTGAACAAAAGTAGCGAGACTTGGGCGTGCACGCTTGAAACGCTCCCCGAAATCACGATTGTACTTTTCGAGAGG
Organism: Pythium myriotylum; assembly: GCA_023091665.1. Lineage (NCBI taxonomy): Eukaryota > Oomycota > Peronosporomycetes > Pythiales > Pythiaceae > Pythium > Pythium myriotylum. Next base: position 350,312 of record JALJCQ010000022.1, on the reverse strand, counting down.
GTTGTTCGTGCGATTTTGGATAGGGATATCATGCTCAGCCATTGCGCTTACGTTCCACATACTCACATCATACCGGCCCATCCAGGTGCACCGGAAGTACTGCCAAAACTGATTCCATTTCTGCTTCGCCCCACTCTCATCTGTGACGGAGCGGACGAAACTGATACCGTACAATAGTCGCACGACCACAATGAGATCTCAGACACGTGAAAAACGGAATGTACATACCTTCTCGATATCGGCTGATGGAATGATGGTCAGCAGGTCCAACTTATTCTTCTGCATGATTTCACTGACTTTGTCGGTTGGAATACCAAGATCAATCAACTTGCGGCGCATGGCCTGTTTGAAATGAAACAAACAGCCAATCACGGTCACTTTCGGGAACTGTTCCACCACAGCGTTGATCAACGCTTGTTCAAAATCACAAGTAACTGTCGCAGGCTCAAGCATTCGATCCGTAGCCACAATAACCGAATTCAGTACACTCCAATAAGTATCCTGGTTCTTTCGGTTGACAAGTGCGTACATGACCGGCACGTAGAGATCCACTGAGGGGTCGTGCACCATGATAATCAAGCACTGAGAAAAGCCGGGAGGAGCCATTTTGAACGTTCCGTCAATGTAGACGTTGCAACCACGATAGCGCAGCAATCGCACCAACTCAGGATGGCCAAACAAAAGGATTCGCTCAGTCTCCCCAGTCGCAGTGGTTTTGGCCGAGTTCTCGATTTGAAACGGACGCTTGTCATCGGGTGCGAGGCAACGCAGCGCATTCTCTTCCAGCGCGCGTATAGCGTCACCGCCACTGGCTCGGGCGCGTACAGTCTTCACAATCGAGATCCCTTGGGTCTTAGGAATGATGGTCAGATGCTTCTCGTGCAGCTTGCGCATCTCGGCCATCACATCTTCCCACACAAGAGTAGGCATTGAGTCAATCCTACTCATAGCCTCTCTTTCCAAAGCAATACGCATGTCTCTGCGAACATCAACTTCCTGGTTTGGAATCGTGGTTTTGCACGTATGCTCGTTCTTGTCAACATAAACTTCGCCCTTCTCAATTGTTCGAGCTTCACAGCCTTTCCGCCACTGTTGACAATACCAGTAGATTGTCCCCGTCTTCTTATTCGTTCGCTTCTTGACGTACAAATGATCGTTTCGAAGCATTTTGCTCACTGAGTACGTGACCGAAGATGGCATCCTCGGTGGTGGCGCTAACAAGAGCTCTGCTCCACCAATTCACCCGCCACGTACCCTAAACCCTCCTAATCTGATATGGATACATGGTAATTACTGTTGTAAAAACGTTTTAGGACACTTTAGGACACTTTAGGACACATTAGGATGGTTTAGGACACTTTAGGACACCCTAGAGCCTTGATAATATGTACAATATGTACATATAATATTGACAATCTGTCGTGTTTAGATATTATCTCGTTTTTCAAACGAGAAAATTTCGGAATTTTGGACAGTATTAGGACATTCTGTTGCAAGATATTGCAAGATCGTAGGACAAATTGGACAGAATAGGACACCAGTCGGACACATTTTCCGACATCCCAGCACCAGCACCCGTGAATACGCCTTACCCGGCTCCTGGTGTCACTTTCCATGCAGCTCCTGCTCTGACCCAGCCAGCAGATGCGTCGCTCTATCTGGGATCAGGAGTTGGCGATCGCGCTGGAGGTTTTGCTTCGGGTAGGCCAACACCACGTCGAGTGGATGCCCAGGCAGCCTCCGCGCCGTTGTCAGCTCCGGTTCCAGTCCACGCAGAAGCTTTTCCAGCTGGACGTTACACCAGTGATGGTGCTGGAGAGCCCAGAGCTCGTAGAGTGCCCGACTATGGCGCTAATGAGCTGGGAAGTGCCTTACCAGCCTCCGTGATGCCACCGTGCCAGCTAGGCCAGTCAGTGCCACGACCGTTTGTGCCAAATCGGTATCTAGACAAGTTTACTGGTCTGGAGTCACTAGCTGACAGCAAACTCTGGTATAAAGAGTATGTGTACCTTGCAGACAGTGATTACTGGACTGACACCGAGCGGTGCCGGAATATCGAGCTATACCTTCGTGGTCCAGCTGAGGCCTGGCTCCAACAACTTGGGTCAGCTCGCCGGAGCTGGAACTCGCTGAGTTCAGCGTTCCAGAGCGAGTTCTGCGTCGCTAGAGGGTCCCCGTTCGAAAAGTACTTTGGGTTGACCCAGCGGAAGGACGAGACTCCGCTTCAGCATCTATGGCGTTTGAATGCAGCGGCAGTCAAGGCTCGTATCCCGCTGACCAGATCGACTGACCTCAAGAACCATCTGGATCGCTTCATCAAGAGCCTGGCTAGCGAAAGCGCCAGGAATGCGTTCAGAGGGCGTTCTTACGAGTCGTTGGCCCAGCTCGAGGACGCAGCCAGAGATCTGGATCGAGAAGTGGACCGGGATGACTATCGTCGCTCCAGCCGGCACCAGGATCGCGATCGCGAACGTGAACGCTCCATTCCCAGGTCGGCGACCGTCTATTATGCTTATGACGGCGACGAAGACGGTGAAGAAGCTGGGCGGGGGCTGGGCGATGAGCGTCGAGTGCATTTCGATGACGATGAGCCAGGCGATTGCTACGCTGAGTCGGTCTATCAGTTGTCAGGCCGCGTTCAGAACCAGCATCCAAGTCGCTGGAGGCCAGGTAGCCAGGATCAGAGTCATTCTGGTCGATACGGTCCAAGCTCTAGCCAGTCGAGTCGTCACGCCACGGCTCAAGGGCCAGCCTCGCACCAGTCAGGCCAAGCTCCTTTCGCTCGTTCGGTCCAGCTTCCCAGCTCCGGCACAAGTGTTTCTGGCTCAGCCGGTCGTTCTCGACCTGGCTTAAGCGTTCAGAGTCCTCGCGGACCGAACTGCTTCAACTGCGACGAGCCAGGACACTGGGCGAGTGACTGCCCGCAGAAAGGTTTCTGTTCTCTCTGCGAGGCACCAGGTCATCGTCCTGAGTCGTGCCCAAGGAAGTGCTCGTTCTGTGACGAGGTGCACTCTCCAGGCGACTGCGAGCTAAAGAAGGCTCTCAAGTCCTTGGTTAAGGGTGAGGCGAAAGCCAGTGCTGTTCCAGCCGGCCCAGCCCAGCCTTTAAACTAGGCAGCTCGCCGGGGACCCGAGGGGATCCGGTACGCGTCGAGCTTCAAGTCCCTCAAGCGACACAAGAAGCCCAAGTCATGCATGTGTTTGCATATGTTGGTAGTGAAGACATTAATACCAACAACAAGTTGCCAGTTGGCCAAGGTGAAAACGAAGCGCGTTCGTTCCTTGTTTGTGCTGGCGACCCAAGTCCTGGTCTGGAAAGACACTTCCAACTCCAGCCAGGCGAACGTCGTGGATGGTGGTCCATGCACCCTGAGCCAGTTGGCCAGGCCAGGATTGCCATCGTCAACGGTGCTGTGTGCGACCGTAGAGTCCGCATCTTGCTGGATTCCGGCTCATCGACCAGCATGGTCAGTCTGGACCTAGCTAGGAAGCTGGGACTTCAGCTCAAGTTCGGTGACCTGCTCAAGGTCAGCGGCATTGGCGGCGTCGTGACCTACGCCACAGCCAGAACCAGGGTTAAGGTGACGCTCGGCATGAGTGTCGCCTACTTTCTGGACCTCTGGGCTGGGAATATTGGCGAGGGTATCGATTGCTTGCTGGGTCTCGACTTCATGGTCCGGGCAGGAGTCCGGCTTTGTGCCTACGAAGGGTCGGTCCGGCTGCCAGACGAAGAGTGCATCCCGCTGGCCGCAGCTGGTCAAAGACCGAAGCTGCCAGAACGAGCGTCAGTCAGCACCCTGGAAGACATTTACTTGTCGCCGGGTCGCAGCACGCTGGTACCAGCTCGTCATCGAGCTGGACGGCTTCTGGTCTGGGCGTGTCGGCAAGACAACTGGGTGACAACCGTCGTCGTCGGGCCAGACGGCCAGCTTCAGGCCGTCCGAGTGACGAATGTGTCACCCCAGCCGATCACGATCCCAGCTCGGACGCCAGTCGCTCACCTAGTCGAGGAAGGCCACCTGCCGCTAGGCCAGAGGTGCGCCAGGCTCAACTCGACTAGGTATCATGAGTGGCAGGTGCTGGTCTACGAGGGTTCTCACTCTAGCCAGTTCATCCGGGCGCAGGACGAGCTCATCGACGCCTACAACGCCAATCTGCCTCCAGCTGTGGTCAAACCAGCCTACGACGCACCTAAGAAGATTCTGCCAAGGGGCGAGGTGCTCGCGGAGCTGGAAGATGTGCCAGATCTTCGTGTAGGTGCGTCTTCCCAGTTGGACCAAGCCGCTGTGGCATCGTCTGAGCCAGGAGGGCGATCTGCTCAAGGTGTCAGCGCCGAGCGACCACGCAGTGAGCCTGAGCCAGTCCAAGCGCGCGATCCAGGTTGTGCTCAACATGTTCAGCCAGGAGAAGTCACTTCGGAGCTGGAAACAGCCGTGCCACCACCACAACAACAAGATTCCGTGCTAGCAACACCAGCTGCACGACTGCCCGAGCCAGGCACCAACCTACCCAGAGTGGCCGCTCCAAGCGTGCCTGTTGTACCGGCGAGCTCGTCATTGACGAGTGAGCTTACCGCCGAGCCGGGGTCTGCAGGCGCCGGAGTGGTTATGATGGCTCTTGACCAGGTGCCAGACTCAGGCGAACTCCACTTGCTCCAAGTCGAGCCAGAGCGGCAACACTCACTGCCGGCTCAGCGACCCAGGACTAGTCAGGGGGCGACCTCTACAGCAAGTGTTCCAAGTCCTCAAGCTCCTGCCCAGCCGCAGCTCACCATCGGTATGAAGCTGGTTCAGCGCCGAGTGAGCCGGGAAAGCACGCCGATCCAGCGTCTCGCGTGCACGTTCAAGCTGGTTTCGTCTCAAGATAACCAGGGTGACGACGATGCGGTCTCGTTTTACCACGATGGCACCGACGTTGTGCTGCTCGACGGGCTCCGCGACCAGCTCGCAATGCTCCCGGACCAGATCGACCTGGAAGCTTCAGTCGACATGGCCGGCGCCGATGTTGGCGAAGAAGGCGTGACCAGCCCGGTCCAGGACCAGCTCATACGCGACGTGATCAACAAGCATGCGTCAGCGTTCCTGGGATCTGGCAACGCGCTTCCGCCTCCAGCTAGGGGCGTCCTCTGCGACATCGAAGTCGAGCCAGGAACCAGGCCAGTCGCCGAGAAACCCAGGCGAATCAAGTCGCACCTGCTTCCCCAGGTCTACGAGCTGCTCAAGAAGCTCCTCGATGCTGGAATCATCGAGTATTCTGACTCGGAGTGGGCCAGCCCAATTGTCATCGTCATGAAAAAGAACGGCGTCGACATCCGGCTTTGCATCGATTACCGGCGCGTGAACCAGCTGATCAAGCTCATGAACTACCCGCTGCCACTGATCGACGACCTTCTCGGTAACTTCGAGAAGGTCATGTGGTTTCTGAGTCTCGACATGGCCAGCGGCTTCTGGGCCGTGCTTATGACCCAGCGAGCCAAGCACATCAGCGCTTTCGTGTGCCCACTTGGCCACTTCCAGTGGATCCGGATGCCGTTCGGTCTGAAAAACGCTCCGTTGATCTACCAGAAGGTCATTGACAACGCCCTCTGGGGTTACGTCAGGCTCCCTCCGCACCTAGAAGCCGAGGTCGAGCCAGAAGTGATGCACGCTCTGGGTCTAGAACCCGTCACGGAGCTGGAAGTTGCCAAGTCCGAGCTGGAAAATGGTGACAAGACTGTCTTTGACCTCAGCATCCCAGCTCCAGCTGCACTTGGTCCGGTCCTGAAGCGGAGCTCCTACATTGATGACATCGCCTATGGCACGGCGACGCTGGAGGAGTTGCTGGAAGTGCTGGACAAGCTACTGTTCCGGCTCCGGTACTGGCGGATTTCCGTAAGTCTGCCTAAGAGTGCGTTTGGGAAGCACTCGATCCAGTACCTGTCCCACCAGGTGAGCCAGGAAGGCATCGTCGCAACGCCCAAGATTGCCAAGGAGCTGGAACAGTTGCCGTTCCCTTCGAGTCTCAAAGGTGTCCAGTCGTTCCTAGGAAGCTTGAACTATTACAATAAGTTCATCGAAGACTACTCGGTCATCGCCAGCGTGCTCTACGAGCTAACCGACGAGCGAATCCGAGCTGGTGACCAGCTCGAACCAGCTAAGCGCGCGTTCGAACTGTTGAAGTTGAAGATCCAGGCTCCTCCGTTGCTCCGGCACCCAGATCGAGCCAGGCCGTATGTGATTATCCCTCACGCGAACCAGTGGGCGATTGGAGCGGTGCTGGGCCAGGAACATGACGGAGTCATCCACCCAGTCCGATTCACAGGCCGTACCCTGCATGACGCCGAGCTCCGGTATCATCTGGCCGAGAAGGAAATTCTAGCTTTGCTGCGAGTGCTAAGTGTGTTCTACACCCTAGTTGCTGGTCAAGATCTAGTCGTCTATACCAGGTTCTCGACTTTGAAGTGGGTTCTGACGTCCAAATCCGTGCAAGGAAGGACGCTCCAGTGGGCTGCGTTGCTCTCACCTTGGACCATGGAGGTCAGGCGAGTCGAGCGTGATGAAGATGGTCTGGCATCGCTTGTCGCAGCTAGCATTACACCCCGGGAGAAGTTGGACCAGGTGGCCGCCGAGCTGGTACCCAGGAAGGCGATGCTAGTAAAGCCACCGCTGGTCAGTCTGGAAATGCTGGATAGCGAGTACTCTGGGCTGGTTCTCGGTTTTGACGGTGCGGCTAAGCTCAAGTCCAACGCTGGAAGTGCCAGTTTTGTGTTGTGGCAGTTGCCAGGCTGGATCCCAGTGTTTGCTAGGTCGATATACCTGCAAAATGTGACTGTGAACAAGGCCGAGTACCACGGCCTGCTACGAGGACTGGAATACATGCTGGAACTGAAGACAGAGCTGGTGAAGCGGCTTGTTGTGGTTGGGGATTCACGAATTGTGATCCAGCAATGCCAGGGAGCTATTGGCTGCAACCAGCCCCATCTAGCACTACTCCTAGCAGAGTTCGATCGACTCCGAGCTGGGTTCGATGCGATCGACCTGGTTCACGTGAAGCGAGAGTTCAACGGTGCTGCAGACTACCTAGCTGGGCTAGCACTTCGGATACAAAAGACCCAGGACATCCAGGACGAGGTGACGTTCGGTGAGCTGGTCCAGCTCAACAAGTTGCCAGACCAACTGACGCGAAGGCAAGGTGCTCAAGATGCTCAAGATCGCGGAGAGACGGCTCAAGGCCCAGGATCAAGTGTTGAAGATGCTGAAGGACCAGGACCAGCGACTGAGGGCGCCACCCAGCGCTCAGAACGTCCCCGAAGTGAGCGCGGCGCTGGTTCCGTCGTCCCTGAGCCGGTTATCCATGGCGATGGCGATGCGACCGGTCTCACTGGACCACGCACGAGCCAGGAAGAAGGAAAGTCGTGTTTGCCAGGCTCTGCAGCCGTTTTTGCCGCTCGGACGCGCAGCGCAAGCCGCGCCGCAGCTCAAGCGCCGTCCGCGACTGCCGCTCCGGTGCCACCGCTTCGCAGGAGCTCGAGGATCGCCGCGCAAGCTCCCACATCGGTTGAGCTCAGTCAATCGTCGGCTGCAAGTCTTCAGCGGCGCGTGACTGTCGAAGATTCGGTGCCGAGCCAAATCCCAGTGGGTGTGAATCTTCGCGACGCAGCTGCTCTTCCCGAACCAGATTTTGTCGCACCGCCTGTCCCATCTGGACCCGTCTTTACACCGGACGCCACCCATCGTCCAGTCTCTGAACGTGAATCCAGCGTGGATCCAGCTCCACACCCATCGTCAGTCGCCATAGACGTTGGAACGGCCAGCCAGTCGAGGTCGCAACCTCCTGGTTATGTACAAGTCGACGAAGAGCCCCCGTTCTATGTGCGACAAGGCGCTGAGAATCTTGAGGGCGTGTCAAGTTCGCGCAGTCGTTTTCCAACTCAAAGCGAACGTGACCCAACTAGAAGTGGTGTCGGAGAGACTGGAAATGCAGTCGAAGAGCGATGGCGGCGGATCCGTGCTCACCAGGACGCTGACGAGTACACCAGGAAGATGAAGCTGTTCCTAGCCGGAGATACTCGTTTCCTAGATCGCGACGACGTTTTCCAGCTCGCTAAAGTCGCTGACCAGTTCGTACTTGACGAACATGGCGTGCTCCGGTATGTGAGTCTCCGGCCTAGGGCCAGAGAGAGGCCAGCCCAGCTAGTCGTCCCAGCTGGCATGAGGAAAGACGTGCTGCATCACTGCCACGCCGAGTACCAAGGCGGCCATCAGGGTATTACACGCACGTATGAGCGAGTCCGCTCAGAGTATTACTGGACTGGGATGTACCAGGACGTCGTTCGATTTTGCTCCAGCTGCGTCGACTGCAGTACTGGCAAAGGTCTCCCAGCTAACCCTGGTCCGTCTCCTGGTAATATCCAGCCAGAATATCCGTTCCATGTTGTCTCGATGGATTTCGTGCTCCCACTGCCTCCGTCTGAGCAGGGAAGCACGGCGTTGCTACTGTTCCAGTGCATGTTCACTGGCTTCGTGATGTGTAAGGCGATGTCGGATACCAGCGCCCCAGCAGTCGCCAAGGCGTACGACAAAGTGGTGTTCCAGCGTTTTGGAGCCAGCTCTATCATCCGCCATGACCAGGACCCAGTCTTCATGAGCGAAGTGTTTGGTCAGTTCCGAGCTATGCTAGGTAGCCAGCAACGTGCGACGCTGGCTTACCGGCCCCAAGCCAACGGCCAGCAGGAGCGCTCAGTCCAGACTATTTCCAGAAGCATCAAGGCTTACGTAGCCAGGCCGGGCCAGGACGACTGGGAAGACGTCGTCTATCGACTCATGTTCGCTATCAACACCTCCGTCGATGCCACCAGGAAGGATACTCCTTTCTTCCTAGCTCACGGTTGGGATGCCAAGTCGAGGATAGCCACCATGATCGCCCAGGCACCCAGTAAGCGGCGTGGAAACAAGGTGGCTGCATATTTCTGGCGAATCAAGGTCCAGCGCGAGTACCAGTACGCACTAGCTTGGGCAAGGGATCTCCAGGCCGAGGCCAAGCAGTCCAGAGCCGAGCGTCAGACTGCTAGCTGGAACAGGCTTCCTGACTCTGTTAAGACCGGTTTTGAAGTTGGAGACGCGGTCTGGTTATATCTTGCTCGAGTGAAGCCAGGTCTAGCTAAGAAACTTGCCCACCACTGGCACGGACCGTTCCGAATCATCGAAAAGGCCAACGATCACCGTGTCCGGCTCAAGACTGAAGGGACTGCGTATCGTGTGAACCCCTGGGTTCACGTAAGTCGTCTGAAGCCACGTGTGCTATTCGAGGATCGTCCAGCTGATGTTCTCGACCCGGTACCAGAAGACTTGGACTGGGACGCTGCTCTGCTACCAGAAGATAGCTGGGAGCCAGATGAAGCCAGGGGTGAGTATGAAATGGAGTCAATCCTGGATGTTAGATGGGAGTCCCAGCGAACTAGAGCCGGCAACAAACTGAAACGCCAGTATTTGGTCAAGTTCGTCGGGTACGACGAGCCGGAGTGGATCCCAGTCGAGAAGATCAAGGCTGGCAAGTTGCTGTACGAGTTCGACAACAGCCGCCGCGCCGAGAGTCGCTTCGCTGCTATGCAGTCGGGCGACGGCGAGCCTGAGGACCGCTAGGGCAACCTAGCGTGGATTGGGAGCTAGCATCCCCAGCGCCCAGCGTTGAAAGCTAGCGTCTTGGGTGCCAGTGCCCTTGCGCTCCGCGCAGAATACTGGCGACCTGGGAATGAAGCTTGCTGCACTCCCAACCTGCATATGCATATGTGACGGTGACTAGCACCAGCGAGCCAGTCTTCACGACTGGGTGCAAGTCGGCTGGGTCAGAGGGCGCGTCTTTCCCAGCTAGCTCGAGTTGGATCGTGAGTTTCCAGTTCGAAGTCCGACTCGGCGAGCTAGTCTGGATGTGAAATCCATCGACCCGCTGGTCCCAGCCACGACCATGAAAAAAACTGCATGTATTGATCGAATTAGCGAATGCTACCTACGGATATGCAAGACCTGAAGACAATTCCAGCTCAACTGCGACCCGGCTTCATTAGTTTCGACCTCTGAGATGCGACTTCTGGGGCATTAGACGCAAGTCCGATGGTAGACACTCCATGAATCTGCGAGAAGCGAACCAGATCCCGCTCGGCGAGATTATCTGGGAGACGCCAGCAAATTGGGTGTCCTTCGCGATCCACGTTGTTCTCCAGTAAGTCTATCTGTTCCGGGAACAGTGCTTCGACGAAGCGACTTGGAGCCGTCGACCAACGAGCCCGCACTGGCTCCAACTCATCTAGCACGCCAAGCTGCTCGAACATCTCGTCTGCACGCCCGGTCGTTGACAGATTCTGGTTCTGCTCAACCGAGAGCTCCCAAGGGATCCAGCAGCAAGTGCTAGACGCGTACCAGACGGCTGGCTCGGAATAGACGAGCTAGCTCAGGCCGAGCGGACGCCGGTCTTCCAAAGCCTTCCACGCAGCTCGGAATCGGGAGATGTACTGGGCACGACGTCTGTGGATCTCGTACCAGGGGCGGAGCTCTGGTGACGCACGTCCTGGCTCTTTTGACAGCGCGAGCCAGTGACCCAGCAGCCAGAAAGCCTCGCGGTACTGGAATTGAAATACTAAATACTCCGTCAGCCACCGGACCTGGTTTTCCGACAACTCTCGTGGATCGAACAAGTAAAACTCGACAACCCGGTCCCGCCACATCTTGTTCCAAGGTTTGAGAGCCATGACTCCGGCATACGCGTCAGCACCATACTGGATTAGTCGTTGCATGACCGAAACCATCGCGTTCTTCGACGGCGCGTAGTTGGGATAGAAGGCCGTCACGACCTGGTTCATCATTTGAATTGGCAAGCCGTAGATCCGAGAGAACTGGCGTTCGGTCATCGTGAAGTATCGAACGGTCGAGCTACGACCAGAAACTGAACCCAGCTTCTGCGGATGTCGAATCTCTTGGAAAGCGACTAGAGTTGCTGGTTCGCTCCTCGGTCGAGTTGGAAGAGACGTCCAGTCTTCGTACACGCCCTCTCGCATCCTTGGAAGTTTGATGTACCAGTCATCGGCCCCCGGTGGTAGGGGCTGCGCAAAGATAAAGTCGGAATCTGTTCTCGGAGCTCTCTCTGCGTCATCACCTGATCCGCCATTCCCAGTTCCAGCTTGACTCGAGGGACCCAAACCGTCATTCCCAGCTCCATCTTGACTCGAGGAGCCTAGTCCGTCGTTCCTAGCTCCAACTTGACTCGAAGGAAGGTGCACCTGGTTTGTAGCCTTGGTTTCGGGTTCGCTGTCGCTGGCATCGAGCTGAACAAGCTGAGCGCGGTTCAGAGCTCGGCTGTGCTTCTTAGCCTGGCGCGGCGGAGTCGAACCTAGCGCCTGGCTCGCTAGGTCTGGTGGCAGCGGCGCTGACAGTTCAGTGCGAGGCCGCTTTGATTGTGGTGCCGAACCTTTCGGTGACGATACTGGCTCGAGCGGTTGACGCTTGTGCGACCCAGCACTCGACGGCCGTTCTGGCTCTGGATCTTCAATTTCCAGCTCGGGGACTTCACCGTCCAGGTCTGACGCCGACTCGCCCTGCTCGGGGATACCGTCGGAGTCTCCACAACCCTCACGAGATTCTCCGGATCCAGCTCCTGCCAGTTTTCGGAATGTCTGTAGCTGCTTGGACGGCGTCGGTGATGCCCAGACTCTGTTGTCTTGATCGTTCTGCATGAGGGCGACACTGAGACCAAGAGGCGCCTCCGCGGGCGAGTCAGTGTCGGCTGCACGAAGCAGCGAATACCAGTGGTTCTCGTTGCCGCTGACCCGAGCATGCTTCCACGTGAACTGATATATGCGGTCCAGGAGCTCGTCGTCGAAACGCGGCGGAAGGTCTTTTTCCAAGTCGGCTTTGTTCTGGAACGCCACGTTGGCGGCATATAGAGTCCGCATTCGCGCTTGTGCCTTCGCGAGCTTCTCTTCCAGCTCCTTGGCGCGACCACTGACTTGGTTGAGCTCAGTTTCCAGATCGTTCACCTTGCGAATGAGCTGAGCCGCGTGTCCAGAGCTGGAACTCACCTCCACCTTGGAGTAAACCAGCGCCTCGCTGATCTCAGGCTTGCTCTCTCGTTCGCTTTCCAGTTCTTCAGTTCGCGTCTGCAGCTGGGAACGCAGCTCGACAACCAGCTTTGCCATCGCATGGGTTTGACCAAGAGCCAGTAGTGCTAGATCCTTCGTGTGACTTGGTGAGCTTGGCTCAGAGGCCGTTCGCAAAGCCGCGAGGCTCATCAGTACTGGAACCAACCCAACCAAGCGCCGGTTCATCTTGATTGTCGTCTGGAGACGTGGCAAGAAACGATCGAGTCCAAACATCTCGTCGATCTGGCGGGCCAGCACGGACGCGAAAAGTGGTGATCGCAGCTCTCCTCCATCCGCAAGTTCCCGGCTCAAGCCAGCCAAACTCTTCAACCGCGCAACTGGAACGTCCTTCGGGACTAGGAACTGGCGCTGGAAGTCGCCGAGGTCTTCGGTCCACATGAATTCCGGCTCGGGAAAAACGCAGAGCCGAAGGAGCGCACGAACCTCATCGTCCCTCGCCAGCTGCATGTCCCAATCCTAGCGTTGGAATAAGGCTCGGAGTCGGCGCTGAGTGTCGTGGAGGTCTTGAACCCAGGTGTCGTTCTCGTCGTCGGCTTCGTGGTTCCCACGTTCGACGATCTGCTCTAGCTTCTTGCGAAGCTCCTCTGCGATGACGCTAGCCTCTTCGCGCAGTGCCGGTCGACTAGTTGCTGGATCCGGCACCGTATCGCTAGACGACGGACCCAGTCCTGGTGCCGGGATCGAATCGTCGGAGGCGCCACGACCAGTCGCGGCTCCAGGTTCTGGCTGCGCAGGCGGAAGAGATGGCGACGCCGCTGCGCCAGTATCGTTGGAAGCTGGCCGCAACTGACCGGACTCGGACAACTCCGCCTGATGCGCGCTCGTGGCCAGCTCCAGACCTCCCGCGCCGCCGCCGTGCGCGCTCTCCATGCTGGTAGTCGACTCGACAGTTGGCAAGTGCTCAGCACCTCGACGCTTCTCTCTCGATCCACGTCTCGGGTTGAGCAGAGGGCGGTTGAGACGAAGTGCCCGCGTCTCTCGCTGCCTGGTCCCAGGTTGTGGGAGCTGGCACAGAGCTGGATCAGTAGCTAGGAAATTAAATGACAAGAGTTAGTAGGTGGCAGTAGCCTGGTACACTGTACCAGCTACTCACCCACCTTTCCAGTCTGGCACAGTGTGCCAGGAACTGGGTTCATCCACTGGACCTTCCCAGTGGGTGATTTTCTGTCTGGTTTGAGCTGGCTTTCTCCGGATGTTGACCAGATTCATCCATTCCGGAAACTGGTTTTTACCGGTTTTCCCAGTTCGGATTGTGCAATTTCCAGTTAGACCACACAGAGTAGGGTTATTATCAGATCTGGTAGTTAAGTAGGTAGGGTTCAGGGAGCCAGTTCCTGGCTCCCCTTAGGGTTTTACCCTGTATTCAAAAGACTTCGCTTTTTGCTCTCAACTCCCCAAGTCTCCTCCGTCAAACCGCGGGAGGACCCAGCGTCTACACCACAAGGTAAGCCTGCGCGTGTTGGATTTGCCGTAGTGGACTGTGTGCGCGTGTGTCTGGCTGCTGGTGCGTGGGTATTGGTGTGTTTGCGAGTGAGGAGAGGAGCCAACCCCCTTTCCAGCCCTTGAGGCACCTGCGAAGGGTACTAGTTTGTACTAGAGACCTGGAGCACTCCATATTCTTGCGTATTCTTGTGTTGCGATAGCTGGGAACTGCTCGTAGTTCCCCAGTTAAAGTAATACACTTCATTTGGTTGAGAGAGAGTTTCCTAGATCCCAGAGGGGATTTCCAGTGTCCTGGCGGATCGAGGTCGTCCTCCGTCCCAGGCGAGACCCAGCGGATCGAAGTTAGTCTTCCGTCCTGGGTCTAAGTGTGTCGTTTGTATTTGTGTATCAAAAGACTGGTCCTCATCGTTACCTAGAGCTGGTTGAGCCATCTTGGGTTCGTGGAATACTCCAAGTGGACGTATTTCCCCATACTTCAAAGCTCAAAAGAACCGGTCAAGGGATACATAACGTGAGGTACGAAGCCAGAACTTGGGTTTTCACAACGGACCCAAGTTCGCCTGCGTGTATTCCCCATATACACGCTAGGTCTATACCCTTTTCCAGCTCCAGAAGCTAGCGAAAAGGCAGCGCACTTCATCACACTCGCGTGAAGTCACGCGGCGAAGACTTCTTCAAAAACCTCTGGAGCTCCTTTCCAGTTCTCCAGCCACCGACACCAAATCCTGAGAAGATCTCGGATCTACACAAAAAGATTCTACCATACATTCCGCGAAACATTCATACATTCCGCGAAACATTCATACATTCCGCGAGAGGCATAGACTGTTCCTCTTGTACAGATCCCTCGGACATTGTTGAGGCCCCTGAAACAAACGAAATGTTGAACTTCACTGACGCAACTTCCTAATGTTCGGAACGCACGCCTGATAGACTACTCTCAATGGCAGTTAGTTGAGTTCCCACACTTTGCAAGCCCGATCGGACAATCCCAGTGAGAATCGGTATTGCTTGACGAAGGTTCTGTCGGATGGCACTTCCTGCGTGCTTTGCACGGCCACTCTTACTTTTGCCGCATACGTCTCATACGGTTGGAGGTAAACAGTGGGTCACTCCAAAGCGGATGACGGTGGTAAGCACGTCGTAGCAGTACTGAGTCTTGAATCACTACAATCCGTAACCACCGCATCAGGCGTAAAAAGCCTTGTCCCGCGATGTCTTACACTACGCCTGTATCGAACAGGGCTTGAGCACTTTCAACTTGAGGGAACACCAGAGATAGAAGCTCTGCTGGCACATTGATCTCGGCTCTAGGTAGAAAGTAGTCGCCTCCTTCCGCGTGAAATCCTGCAAGGGCTCTAAACCTTCCTTCGGAAGAGTTGTGAGATAGCAACCCTCCATTTTCTCGTTGTTCCATCGATCTCCACGGCGAATATTGGAATCTGAGACACCGTGCGCTTCCGCAATCACACATGAACTGGTCGAAGAATGTGATTTACCTGCGCACCGTAGGAAACCTCCTTGAAGCTGTCCTTCCCACTGA
The DNA here is from genome assembly GCA_023091665.1 of Pythium myriotylum. Taxonomy (NCBI): domain Eukaryota; phylum Oomycota; class Peronosporomycetes; order Pythiales; family Pythiaceae; genus Pythium; species Pythium myriotylum. The sequence goes on along the minus strand of JALJCQ010000022.1, from coordinate 335,197 downwards.
TGACGTGGCAGTCGTACCATCGCCGTGATCACGATATCGGTGTGGTTGCGCTTTGAGCGTTGCCATTTCTCCACCTTAAGGTACGCTTTCAATGCATTACCCCGTGGATGTGCCTCAAGGTTTAAACCAAGTGACTGTTGCGTGCTAAACAGCTCGATTAATGGCTTCACGTAGCTTTCAAGTCCGTCCGCCGAAAGTGGTTGTTTCTGACCGCCCACAGCCTTTCTAGACCACGAGGAACTACAACATCGTGCAAAAAATACAACGGCTTCCCCGCGTTGATGAGTGTCCCGTCAGCGGATGCGAAGAATTCCAAAATGACTGTGGACTTTTGGAGTTTTGCAAGTGTTACTGCTATGATGTCTTTAAACAATGGGGGTAGGTTTGAAATTTCTGGCTGAATAACACCTCGGTGCTTTAACCCTAACCGCAAATGGGCGCACGTGTTCTTGGCAGTTCTTTACGCGAAACATGGTGTGTCTTGTGACTGGGAGTCACGAAAGTCACAACCGGACTGCCGACACAGAGCTCTAGGTATTACTTTACACACGGGCTATCACCACTGTCCTCATTATGATCAAGGCATCCAGGTGGTGTTCGACTCAAGGAAGACCAGTGAGCGGGACGCGAGGCAGTTCTTGTCTTGATATGCACATGTTGCAGGTGTATGGTGGTCGGCGGATGTAACTACCGCCCAGGTGGCGGTTACCGCATGGAATCGCATGTAAACCACACCGTTGTTCAGTCGCAGACGTGGACGAGGCGGCGTCCTCTATTACGGTGTGAATGTAAATTACATCATCGACTGTAAGTTACGAAGGTCTCTATCAATTATCATGTTACGCAAACCAATGTATTGAATTAGGCATCGAACTCATCTTCGCTACCTAGCTCTTCAGTGCTGAGATGACGCTCCTGAAGGATCTGGGCCACTGCAGTGCATCGATCTTGAATGTGTGCTCGCTCGAATCCGGAGCAGATGGATCTCTGGCTCATCTTGTCCCATGCAGACACGACCCACTGACAGACTTGCTCCATCTTCGGGGCTTCCAACTTGAACGGGTTGGCTGGGACGTGGCGCTCGAGTTGGTCCATCAGTGCGTCGACCCACGACGCTCGAATCTGATCTTTGAACGGTTTCATCCATGAGATATCAGCTGGTTGACAGACTGACGTTAGCCCACCGGGCACCTTCATGAGATGGACGTTGATCTCAGCAGCATACTTGCGCACGTCTGGCGTCCAGTGACCGGAAAACTCATCCAGCAGCAGCAGTACTGGTTTCTCGGACTCTTCGCGATTACCGAAATGCTTTTTGAGAAAAAGAAGATGAATTTTCTCGTTCCACCAGCCAGATTTGTTACCGTACACTCGCATGCCTGTGGATGACTGGATTTGTTTGACCTTTGACCACGTTCGAATCCCGAAACCGTGGCGATCTTTCACGTTGGTAGCTGCGACGTGTGCGAGTTTTGATGGCGTGGTCTTCAAGATCACAGTTGGCTTCATTTTGTTGCCGATAGAGTCTGCCAGAAGCACCACGGTTGCACGGGTCTTGGTTCCGCTGGCACATCGGATCCACACTGTTTTGGACCCGGTTTGCTCGATGGTTCGTTTAGGAATGTACTCAATCATAACAGCTAAAAACCGTGAGATTTCCATTTTAATGAATTATGCAATACTACATACCTGTCTGGTCGGCGTTGTAGACTCTGTCGACTTTAAGTTCAGCGATCTTTTCACGGACTTTTCGGCCGAACGCCTCTGCTTTTTCAGCGGCGTCAGCTGGGCGAATTTGGCCTTGGCGGGTCTTAGCACGGAGGGAGAGATGGTGGCGCTGACGGAAGCGCTTCTGCCACTCCTTCGAGCCGATGAAGCCGGTGATGGAAAGAGCGGTGGCGGCCTTCACGGCCTTCTTCGCCAGCATCACACTAGAAATCGGTACGCCTTCCCCACGCAGACGATTGACCCACACGACCAACTTTTCTTCCTCTGCGCGGGGAAGGCGAGTTCCTGAGCCCAATGGGCGCTGCTTCTTTTTCTGGCTGGTTCTGGGGCGGCGTGCCAACCCCGTGATGCGTTCAGCATCCTCTTTCCACGCTTAGACACTTCGGCGGCGTGAGTCGTATTATTCTGGTTCTAAAAATGGGAAAACAATGTTGATGGCTACGTGGACGTCAGAACTATCAGCCCAAATCTGCAGCGTCTGCAGCTTCTGCGCAGGTGTGATCGGATCACGAGGGGCGCGCTCCTTTCGGCGCGCCTTACGCGGTCTTTCTGCCATCGGCTTGAATGGAAGTGAGTGGAGGACCTGTGCGTGAGTGAAATTTTTCGCTGTGGTTTACATGCGTAATACAGCTGTACTTTTGAAATGTGTTTTGATTGGTCAATCTCGGCTTGTGGTTTATATGAGGTGAGATTTATACGCGATTCCATGCGGTAGGCAACGATGAGTCGCCTGAAGGCTCTTTCATGTGATCGCTTGAATACATCAGCTGGGCTTTCTCCCGTCTCCTGCTCACATCTAGGTCATATTCTAACAGGGTACCAACACACGCAGCGCGAATGCGACTTCGGCAGTGTTCTGGTCCAATGACACGAAGATCGACTGCTTGCCGGTCAACTGGGACGGCAAAGACTTGAGATCGTATTTGTAAATGAAAGCCGTGTTCGACAAACACGACATGTTGGGTGTCGTCACAGGCACCGTTAGGTGGAGCCCACTCAATCCAAAAGTGCGTGCCAAGATGCAGAAGAAGATCAAACGCATGATCATTCAGACACTGTCAGCTGAGTTCCTCCGCCAGGTCGCTGAACTATCAACGAGAACCGAGATACGTCTTGACTGTGAGTGGCAGTCATAGTGACAGCGCAGACGATGTTGACACTCAACTCGAAAAGAACAACCTCACGGATAAAGATGACGCCAATGGCGATGCGAATTACGCTCTTGGTGCATAAGATGAGGATGGTGACGAAACGAATGAAGATGATGGTTTCGACGGAACAGCATCTGTGAACACGGTTGGTGATGACGGTGACGTCGCCGCTACTCCTACTCTGGACTCTCAAGAGCGATCACCAAGGGTACGTCACAAGATTCAAGGCACGACTTGTCATCATGGGTAATGCGCAACGTCAAGGAGTCGACGATTCCGATACCTTCGCGCGCTGGTGGCCCGGGTGTCCTCGTTTAGGACCCTCCTGGCACTAGCTGCACTATTGAACCTCAAAGTGTACGGTGGTGATATGAACAGTGCGTATCTCAATACGACTTTGAAGATCTCATAGTACGCTCAAGGAATACCGGATTACCGTGTAACTCGGCTGGGCATGTGCACATGGTACAAAAGGCTCTGTATGGACTTTAGTCAGTCCGGTAAAGAATGGAAAGAGGAAATCAACACGTGGATGGTTGGGCGATGCTTCAGTCGGTGCAGTACCGAGCCATGTCTGTACTTTATCAGCAAGAAGGGTGTACGAGCATTGGTGTTCATCCACGTCGATGGAGTCATGTGTGCAACGAATGACGAGTCGTTCAAGTGCAAGCTCTTCGACGATCTCGATGGATCGTACGGCTGTAAGAATCAGGATGAATTTGATGGGTTTCTTGGGATTGGGGTGGATCAATCACTTGATAGGATTAGGATCCACCAGCGAAAATTTGCACTCCACATTTTGGAGGCGTATGGGTATGGAAATGCTCACGCGGTGGGCAACCCCATCGAAACAACACAGAGACTTCGAGCTGCGAGTGAAGAAGACTCATTTTACTCGAGTTTCGACCATCGTGGTACTGTGGGGAAGCTCATGTATCTGGCCATTGGGACCAGGCCTGATTTGGCGCATGCAGTCGGGTAACTCAGTCGGTTCATGTCGAAGCCAATCTCCAAGCACGTTGGCACTCAAGCGTGTCTTAAGTTACCTCGTGGGTACGGCGGACAAGGGCACCGTGTACAACCGGTGCGAGGAGACCGAGACCGCAGCTGCGGTGTTGCAGGGGTTCGGTGATAGGGATTGGGCGGGCGACCTTGACAGTCGCAAGAGCACGACAGGATTCGTGTTGATGATGGCCGGCGCGCCATCAATGCGATGTCGCGTCGAAAGACAGTGATCACACTATCTACGGCGGAGGTCGAGTGTGTAGCGAGTTGTGAGGCCACGACAGAAGCGACGGCTCTCAAGAACATGCTTGGTAAAGGACTCGACCGTATCAAGTTGGAGATTGTGCTCGTGTCGCAATGCTGCTGCCAATGTTATGGCCACGAACCCGACATTCAGCAGGCATACTCGCCACATCGAACTACATTGGCACTTCATTCGGTCCCAAGTGGAACTTGGTGTGGTCAAGTTGGTGAAGGGTCGTTTCGGTAAGTTGACAGGGTTGATGGGCACGGGCCATGGCTAGTTGAAGACGCGTGGTTTCGAAGCTTTGGCTTCGAGGACGGCGTGTTCTGATATGCACATGTCGCAGGAGCATGGCGGTCTGCGGATGTAACTACCAGACTATCGTCGGTCCAATCGGTACCAACGGTTTCAACGCATACAAGACACTAGGACAACTAAACTCATCTTTCACCTCGCCTCTCAGCTTCATGGTTCGATTCGGCAAGACAAGAAGCAAGATGGAAGAACTTGTACGTGGTGTCACCCTTGAAGCACGGGCCGACACGTATGCCAAGAACCGGTAATAATGATAAGCCAGGACGCTCCTCTGAATTCTCTGACTGGTCAGAAAAGTCGCCAGCAAAGCCAGGTACCGTGTTCCGGGTACTGGTAGTGTGGCACAACCGGAAACTGGGTACACCTCATTAAACGTAGCTAGGTCACGTAACTCACAACTGAAACGTCTGGCTTGTCTTAAGACCATAACCCGTAGATATGCATCCTCATTTACCGGATCTTCCCATAAACGGAAAATCGGACATTCTTTGAGAAGGAATCTAACCTTTCATGAGTCCTTCTGTTTTTTGGATCTGACATTTCGCACTTCAATTCAAGCGTTTTAGGAATATTTCGGGAAATTTAGACGCGTTTTCTGAGTCAAGGGGACTGCGATTCCGCGGGTGGATTAGTACCGAGCTCACTACAGTGCTCATGGTAATTAGTGTCGAAAAACAATTAGTGTCCATAGAAAAACAGTGTCACGTACACTATATCCAATATTTGGATGCTGAGCCTAGAATTGAAAATGGCTGGAGAACCCAGCTTATGATGGGTGAGAAAATCTCTATGATTTAATAGTAGTAACCTGCAATCAAGTATGTCTTTATACATCGATAATCGACAGGAAAGCACGAGTTTTAGGGAGAAAAAGTTTTATGATGGACTTGTGAGAGTTGTTTACCCGTCGAAACAGATAGTTTTATAGAATGGGTGGTCTTGGTAGTGTGAAGGCACGAAAGGAACGCAATCAAGTTTCTTGTACCGCTTCTCGACGAATGCTTTCGCGTCAATAAATACGGTACGATCGTCTTCGAGACAAATTACTTCCACGTCCCCGGACGCTTCATCGACGATGTTGACCAAGTCATTCAGGATCAACGCATCGTTGTGGATCACGTGTCGCTTGATAGCACCAAAGCCTCTGTCGCACGCGTTTTTCGTATGTCCTTTCACGAGGAAGTTCAAATTCGTCTCGCGCACCACGCCGACATCGACGAGAAGCCGGAGGTACGCAATGAGAAATGAGTTCTTGTTCTGCCTGCCATAATTGTTTGCCCACACCGTCAGCCGTTTCGGCGTTTTAGGTAGCGAATCTGTGATGACGCCTTCTAGCTGTTGCGTCCGTTGGATCATGGAAATAAGCTCGTTACTTCTTTGCCGGCCCGTCGCTCCGAGTAGATGCAGTTGCACTGCTTGTTTGCATTGTGTGAGAATACAGCGAACAAGCTTAGTGACAGGAGTGTCATGAAGTACCATGAGCTGGGAGTCTCGGACACGCTAGGCAACGTCAAATTGTAAGCAAAGTCGATAGTCAAAACAACGTGATCTTCACCCGCTGTGTCACATTGCTCTTTGTACTGTATCCTAAAACAAACGTAAGAAACCATGCAAACATCAGTATCCTAACCATACATATGGCAAACAAACGTATCCTCCTCACTTCGTAGCTCGTGCTTCAGCTACATGGATAGCCATGGCTTCCGCTTCTTTGACGGTGACCTCCGACGGCATTTTAGCCCTGTGAATAGAACAGACGTCACAGACGTTGTCTCTCGGCGCTCGAATGAGGAGAGTAGGGAACCGAGTCTTCACAGCGCGATCGAACGTGCGTTGAGAGCAAACCTTCTCACCGGGGAACTCTTGAGCGACAAAAGTTTTGAACTCGCTGTACAGGAATTCCCGGGTGAAAGAACTAGGCAATAGAGTGAAAAGCTCCCTCTGGATTGCAGACGGACGATGCCGTCATCTTACCGAACGCGCCGGATGCACACGCCAACGACTTCACCTTGAAGAGCAACAACCTCTTGGATCCAGTCGCACAGAGATTTTTCATCAATTCGCTTTGCGGGCGCGTTGCCGAGGTTACCATGCGGCTTTGGATGAATTTCATTCTGCATCGCGCTTGCGATAGATCATCAAAATGCGATGCGAGATCATGAAAACGCGCTGTAGGGCATCTTTGCACACTCTTCCGATGATTGGTGCATTGTACACAAAAAGCTGCTACAGAGATGCCCCGTCCTGTTCAGTCGCCATGCGTTCCACCGAGAGCACGAAAGCGACACTCAGGCAACTAAGAATCGCGGCAGCGCGCTCAGTCTTCGTCATCACGAGGAAGCTCGCACGAACCGCCCGGTACTTCCCTGCTTTTTTCGTAGGCACTTATGAGAACAGCATTCTGGGACGTCCGTCGCGTCTCCCCCGTCATCGTCTGGATCACGGTCAGTGGCGGGGGCACGTACAGACCCTTCGTTGTCGGCGCTCGATGCTGAGGAGCCGTCACTGAAGTCAGCGTTGAAGTCGCTCTCCTCTCATTCGCTGTCACTGTCAGCGTCGCTCGCGTTCATTAGGCCGTTGGTTCGGAATGTATTTTCGACAACAGTTTGTCGTCGTTTCCCACAAAAGTGCTTCTCGGACCTCCGATCGGCTCCCCAACTTGGATCGCGTTTTTCTCAAAACCTCAAAAACCGTGTTAGACAACTTATGTTTCCCATTGTCTCATATGCTGTAGGATATCTTCATCATGTAATTGGCACTTTTCAAGACCGCACAGAGGAATTTTTGGAACCCTGACTGGGAGGCGACGAAGCCAAAAACGACGACAGAACTCAACCTCAGAAGTGGCAAGTCGAGGGGACCTGGCATAAATATATTCCAATCAAGTTCTTCGACAGGTTTTCCGCAGATAGACGCTTTACGCCATCTCTTGGATGCACTCTCAATAGCTTCAAAGCCATCATGAGCTAGTTTTAATTTGACGGATCTTTTGGGGTCTTTGTTGGTGGGCTAATGTCGTCAAAGTGGGCAGAAAAGTCTCGAGATGTGCTTGTTGGGGATAGCCTGATGGGTACACTTGTCGATGAGTGTATTGAACTGTCGTGTGTCCGTGACAGTGTTGACCCTTTAAAGTCTTGGCTTATTGGCCCAGTATTCTTAGGACACAAGCAATCGATTTTGGCAGATTTCTCCTTTCCAGGTGATCATGTGTTCTTCATTGCCAAGAACAAGTAAGTCCGTATCATGATCCTATGGCAATACTCACTAGTCTCCAATCCGCCGGGGGCCGCACCTAGTGTTCTTGAATGTACGCAAGTGTGTTCTTAGATCACGAGATAATTGCTCAAAGAGCAAATCAATCGGGGCATTCTCGATCCAGCGGCAGACCCATGAGTTATCAGGTCTGGACCATGTGGAGAGTGCTTACGGGCAATCAATAACAAGGTCTTGAGCAGACCATTGGATGTCAAATGGTTCACTTAAGCAGGCAAGTTGAGAAAATCGTGCGCCGCAGTTAGGTCGAGCATTTTTAGAAGAGAAAATATTGCTGAATGAGAAATCAGCCACAATTTTGGCACATTCTTTCCACACAGAGTCAAGCCTTCGGGACGACACAGGGGCATGCAATATCATAAACTTTGAAACAGCCGTACGCTTTGATGGACCAAAATGAAGCCATTGGATACCCACCAGTCTCCAATCCGCCGGGGGGCACGCCTAATGTTCTTGAATGTACGCAAGTCTGGCAGTTCAGAGAGTACAAAGAGATGATGAAGCGACGACTTGGTGCTAGGATTCGTTTCGTGCGATCTGACAATGGAGGTGATTACGTCAACAGAAAGTTTGCCAAGACCTGCAACGACAGCGGGATTGTGCATCAGCGTACTGTACCATATACACCACAGCAAAACGGCCTAACGCACCAACAGAACCATCACGGATATGGCTCGAAGCATGATATGTACGATGAAGTTGACACAGTCTGGTGGGGATATGCGGTGAAGTGTGCTGAGTACCTGCTCAACCGAATGACAACCACAGCTAATCCAGACACTACACCGATTAAGATCTGCTACGGGACTGTCCCCACATTCGAGCACACCCGCGGTTTTGGTAGCGAAGGCTTCGCTTACATCGATGCCGCGCTCCGTACTAAGCTCGACCCGAAGTCGTTCAAGTGTCTGCTCCTCGGGTACGCGGAAGATGGCACGGGCTGCCTGGTACACGATCTCGAGCAGAACAAAGTCATGGTGGCCAGGACTTGTGTTTGGACGAGCGGGAGCTCGACGGTATCAACGTGTTGTCAAATGTGTCCGACGTACCAGATGCCTTCTTCGACCAACAAATGCTGGTCGAGAACATCCTTACCACATCGTTGACGATGCCCACGCAGCAGCATGTTGACGATGTTGTTATGGGTGAGGGTGAGGCCAGTCATGGTGATGATGCGGCTATGCCATTGGTGGCTCAGGAACCTGGCGACGATGCACATAACGATCATGGACAACCCGTCGGTCCGATTGACCGGCCGGTCCCAGAAATATCATCGACCAACAGGAGTGATGTTATTGTGTTCCATCCAGCACCTCAACGTCGGATACCGATATCGTCACGGGCGCGGATCCTACCGAACAGTTTGTCTACAAACGCTCGGCGGTTGCTGCAGAGCGGCACAGAAAATGATCCAAACAATCGACAAGTGGTTGTTTATGACCACAACGCTGGCAAGAACGAAAGGAAGACCAACTCAGACGAAGAACCACCTACGAAGTACCAACGCGTGGATGGAGAGGAGGGGAAGAGTGCATTTGCGGCCGCCGTGCGCACAGTCGAGTTAGTATTCCGAGCACGTATCACGAAGCAACAACTGGACCAAACAAACACGATTGGAGCCAAACTATTTAAGATGAGATTGACTCTTTGGTGCGCAACCAGACATGGGACATCGTGGCTCGCGGAGCCGATACGAAGACCGTCGGTGCCAAATGAGTCTTCAACATAAAAAGAATGAGCAGGTCGATGTGGTCAGGTACAAAGCTCGCCTCGTGGCACAAGGATTTCGACAGCGTTTTGGCGTGAACTTGTTTGTGTCAGATTCCGACCAGGTCAACTGATTCGACCCAATATTGTCACTTTCATTCGAATTTGTGAGGCCACCCCCAATCGAATCGTTTTGGGCAATCGTTTTCAATTCGATTCGATCAATATTCAGCCAACCAGAGCTTTGAATTTCAAAAGACCTAACCACTTCCCCATTCTTATCCACGCCGTGGACAGACAAGAATCTCTTTGCCTTCTCTGACTGGCCCAAAACCAAATAAAAATCGACTCGGATGTCTTCCACTTTCACTGCCAGTTCCACAAATTTTGGTGAAAACGACAATATTAATCACATAAATAGACAAATAAATAACCATATCTAGACGATAATATTGCGCATAATTACACTGCACATTTACGACAAATGGTCTGTGGCGCTTAAAGAGCGGAGCCCCACCGCAGCGAAGCGGATATCGGGGGCGCGGCGCGTAGCGCGGAGTACAAAGGCCCCTCGAGGAGGGTCTATCTATTCCGGAGCCACAGGAGCGAAGCGGAGGTCGGCGACTAGGGAGCGCTCTAGCGCAGCATAGCGGAGCGGGCGCGGCTCAGCGCCCCGCCGCGATCAGCGGTGGTCAAGATATTATTTACAATTGTAGACTGTGTCGAATCAGTTGATCCGGTCGGAATCTGGCCATACCGAGGCGTATACCTCCGTCGTAAACATGAACTCGATTCGGATCACACTTGCTGTGTGATGTGCTCGTGGTTTCGTGAATCTACCGGTTCGATGTTGAGAACGCATTTCGCTATGGAGTTCCGGATGAAGTAGTGTTCATGGAAATTCCGGATGGGATTGAGTTTTGACAACAGCATAGTGCTACGACTGAACAAGTCACCATACGGGCTAAGGCAGGCAGCGCACGTGTGGAGCAAAACAATCAATGCCGTATTGATCAAAGTCGGGTTCCAGCCATCTACGGCTGACCCGTGTGTCTACATTAAAGCTCGTGATGAATCGACGGTCTACATCTGCCTTTACGTCGACGGCATGCTAGTGGCTGCACATACTGTCGATGAAGTGAACGATATCAAAGCCTGCATTGGCGAGCGGTTCTGACTGCAGAACCTCGGTCGAGCACGATTCGTTCTGGTCATGGAGCTGCAACACGACGACAAGGCTCGAGTGCTCACCCTATCACAGGCGCAGTCCATTAGTGACGTGAACAGCCGTTCTAACCAAGCCGGCGTAAAGCGTGTTTATAACCCATGCGAAAGTGGCATGAAGCTGAGTCGCAAAGATTCAACTACAACCCCTAACGACACTGCTAGTATGGAAAAGCGACCGTACCGCTCATTGGTCGGATGTCTTCTCTACATTGCCATGACAACGCGACCAGACGTGTTCTATGCTGTATGCCATCTGAGCACGTTCCTTGATGCGCCCGGCCAAGCACACTGAAAGGCCGCGATGCATGTTCTACGGTATTTACACTCGACAAAGGACATGGCTTTGACCTTCAGTCGGAGGTCGGGATGGTCAATAGATCTCTGCGCCTATAGCGACGCCGACTGGGGCAGCAACGTCGATAAACACAGGTCTGTCTCAGGAGTGATGGTGTTTCTCGCTGGTTATCCGGCGATCTTCAGATCCAAGTACCAGAAAACTGTTGCGCTCAGCTGAAGCTGAGTACATGGCCCTAGGCCTGTGCACCCAAGAAGTCGTACGGGCTCGACAGCTTATTGTGCCCTTGGCGCACGCGAACTGGAACCAACCGTAATCTATGAGGATAATCAAGGGGCGATCGCGCTAGCCCGCAACGTTGGTTATCACGCCCGATCTAAGCACGTAGATATTCGACATCACTTTGTGCGCGAACGCATTGACTCTGGCGGCATTGAGCTTCCGTACATCCCCACCGCCGAGCAACCCGCCTACATCCTCACCAAGGCGCTCAGCGCAACACGTTTCACCACCCTTCGCGCCTCTGTGGGTCTCGGCTGATCCGCTAGAACGAATCAAGCGTGAGTGGGAGTTGAAAGGGCACGCTAAGATCTGCGACACGTCTTGATGGCCGAACTGACATGGTCGATCACCATTGTCCCATCTGTGTATCCATCTACGTTTGCATATGCAGCCACTGTGTCCGATAACGCCCATGACCAAGGACATCATCAGATTGACGCTCAAGGAACAACAGCATCATCTTCAGCGGTCAAGATGACGCTCTCGAGTAGGAGTGTCATCTCTACTTGTCCAAATGCATTGGCTCCGGGATCTATATTACGCCGACGCTGTCTGGCATCATCTGCATTACGCAGACGTCATGTGGCATCATCTACATTACGCTGGTGGCAAGAAGCGTCATCAGCACTGCATGCATGATCAACAAGAAACCACAGCGGGGCCGATGAGCGGCGCGCTGCTACAAAGAGACCAAGAACAAGAACCATAGCCAGCACAGCGTCTCCAGCGGCTCTCAACGACAACAGGGAGGACGTCGAACTAAGGACGCGTAGAAAGAAGATTCTAACCCTAGAATAACTATATCGAATACACTCAAATCTCGAATACACTCACTTTCCAATTACCCTCGGCCGCACTACTTCAGCTCATCAGATAGGACTCTATGCTATGCATTTTGTATTTTTTTTGTTTATTTCTACTACGGCTGACCTCCAGAATCGATCAGATCTGGACTCAGTTTTGCATGCCTCACCTCGGATCTGTTCAGATGTCCTCCTATCTGAACCCTGAAACCTCGTTACAGTGACTGAAGCAGCACAGATCATCTCCTATCTATCGAAAAGTAGGGGTGATAGCGAGATATGGGGTAAAATCTGACCATTAGATTTCGATTCTGGCAGCCGGTTTTGACGAATCGGCGTCGTTCCCGAGATAAGTGTGTTCTCCTGAGGTGCCTCGCAGACAAAATTTCTTTGGGAACAGGGTTTCTCAAATGGAGCTTGCGGATTGGCCAATGTGGCGATTACATATGGTGTGCATGGGAAAGGTCATCATTTCTCCGGACATGCTGTTCGAGTCCGCCCTTTCTCATTTAACCATACTCTCTGGGAGCGTGCGGTAGATAATTATTCATAGAGGTTTATGCATTCTGAGCCTGCTTCATGTACGAATCTTCATGTTGCTGAATGTGTCGGTAGCACTTGAGCCACGCGGTGTTGTGGCGCTTGAGTCCGGCAAAAATTCGTTTGAAGAAATAGGCAGAAAGCAATCGCGTACCTAAAAACCAGTCGATGATTTCAGCCTTGAGCCATGACGTGGTCGGGCTATTGTTAAGCTGCCGCTTGTGGTACGAGGCGCCATCCATGTAGATGTTGCACGCCCCGTACTTTGTATGCAGAACCGCACACAAACGCTCAAACCACTGTTCGAACTGTGGAGCGTCAAAATTACCGTGATAATCGTCGTCGTCTTTTGGCTTGAGGGCACTTTTCCACGCCTCTGTGCACTCCTGCACGAACTCTGCCTTTGTCGCTGCACCGCGCGTGTAGATAACACCGCATCCTATTATCACAGCACTAAGTAATGCCGTCTGATAACACGCATACATTTTCTGCGAAACTAAATCAACAATTGTTCTTATCGCAATCAATCAATCTTTGTTATAACTGATTTCAGTTCGTTACGAACTGAACGGGTTACTAGTATTCTTTTGAATACGGTTCCATAGCTTTCTATTGTACTCGTCAGGAGCCATGACCCTGAAACCTACGGTCCACAAATGAAAATGTGAGTAGCGGTTCGAGTTCCGAACCGATCGAACCGCGAGCGTGCTCATCGGATGGCACACGTTTGCCTCGTTCTTTTCGTACCAGCACCGTTTTCACCCGATTTTTCGATCTCGAAACAATGGCGCCGAAGCGTCATGAGTATAGCCTTGCCGAGAGGCAAATGATTGTGAATTCTCACGCATTTTTTGCTCGTTTGAAGCGAAAACGGCGTTTTAGAGGCTACGCCGCAATTGGTTTGGTTGCCAAGGCCATTGGCTGTTCGCCATCTATAGTGGGGACAATCCCACCGGCGCACACGACCTTGCCTTGACTTGTGCAGCCGACGCCGTTGCCAGACTTGCTCCAGCGCTTCAAATTGGCTGCTCCTTGAGCGGTTCTTCGGCTTCCCCCGACTGCAATAGCCAGAGTCCACCGGGTCTTCTTTAACGTCACCTCCTGTTGGTGACGGCGAGCCTTGGTGTCGACGTTCCTCGCCAAGTCTTGCGGCTTGATTGCGGACTTGACGGTGAAAATGAAAGTCCATTACCATAGCTGTCACCAGCTGCCTTAAGTACGAATCTACCGATAGGTTCGGCTGACTAAGTTCGGGGCCAGCTCTATACCGGCTCCACGCTGACTCTATAACCCACTTTCTCTGCTGAACTCCTGGTCCGACTCTACCCATCTGACACTAATTACGCCCCTCACAATTGGGCGAGATACAGACTTAGGTCAGATCTGATCGGCAGCCCATTTTAGCCAATCGGCTACGAGGATCAGACATACCGGTTTTGACCGGCTGTACCGTTGGTACCGGTACAGAACGGTCGCCACCGCCTGCAGACGTACTAATATCCGTTAATCTACGTAAATCCCGTATATCTAGGCCGTTTCAGAGTGCAGTGTGGGTGTGTGAGTCGTTTCCACCTGTCGCTTCACCACAAGGTGCTGGAGCGGCTGTACGATGTACTCGACTGATGTTGAGATCTGGGTGAGCTTGAACTCGAACTCACGACGAGTTTCAGCAATACGCATGGCGATGAACTCTTGGTCACGGGTAATGGCATCTGGCCTTGAGCCTTGACGTCAATCGCGGGGGGAGAACATGGCGCTAGATGAGCGTGCTATTTGGCAGTGAAGAGACGCAATTGTGAACGGGCGCCATATGAATGCCCAATACACTGTGACCTTTTATCTTATTATATTAGTGCTTCTCTGAATCACCAACTGCAATCTCACATGTGACAATTCTTGTCCCGATGTGGCGCACGATCATTCGAACCCCGTTGCACAGGCCAGCAGCTGGGCGTAAATTGCGCATAAGTAGGACAGGCATCCCTTGTTCGAGGTAGAGTTGATGCGGTGGCAATCCAGATGGAGCAAGGGTCTTCAGAAATTCCGTCGGGTACATAAGAGCGCCCTTGGTCAGCACAAAGTGTGTCTGTCGATCGAAGTGTGATTGCTGCACTGGGCATTTTGTCGAGCATATATCGGTTAATTTCGTTGACAACGTCATTCTTGGCAGCAAGAACAGCTCGGTGAATAAGGAATTGCTCGTTTGTTACGTATTCGGAAAAATTTGGTCTTGATGAAGCAGGTTTTGTATTCGCATGTTTTGAGTAAGACGCATCACATTGAATCTTGGCCAAAGCGGTGAATGAGGAAGCGTAGACAGTACAACATGTGCCCTCGAACCGCGGGGAATAACCGTTAATACTTGCTTGAAGTCCCCGCCAAGTAAAACGACCTTACCTCCGAAAGGTAAAGTTGTGTTATGTTCATCAACTGTCCACATAATGTCTCGATAGAGACGTTCAACTGCTTCAATGCAATAGCGATGAACCATTCCAACTTCGTCCCAGATGGTAAGCTTGGATGTTCGAATCAGTGAAGCCATTCTGGTGTTAACCCCTGTGACCCAAATGGGACGTGCTTATGCTGTTCTGAACAGCATAAGATATACTTGCTTTTACTATACCGAAATCTCCGCAAAATCACCTGGCTGAGACTGGGCAATCCAAAGCCAACTGCAAGACCAGGAGAGCGCTCGAGTGACGGTGACACTGCCTGCTGAGCAATTCTTTTGAGGCGTGGAGCCTACTGCACCGTTGCTTTGCGTACCAGAGCCAAATCACAACCCGCACGCGTGCACATTTCGAGGAACGGGTTATGAAAGACAAATGCATTGCAGTGCAACCGTCAAAGTGCCCAAGTGTGTGTCGTCCGTCGTACATTTGTCAAAGTTGTCAGAAGGGAACAAACAGTCTTGCAAGTAAAGCCGTCTACACGCTTCAATAAAAGTTTTGGAGCCCTTCGGTTTGGGGAGCTTTTTAGTTTTGATCACCAGTCTCTCCATTGCTGTCACCTTGGTCGCATGAGGTCGGCCACGTTTCTGGAATTCAATGACCCACACATATGCCAAAACGTGACCGAGGACATGGTTTTTCAGGAGATCTTGAAGCAGAGACTTCAACTTCACGTAGAAAACACGGACAGAAAGGTCGGGTCTATTGGCAGGCGTTTGATTGGGGAGGAGATTGTTTCGAATCTCAGGCCAATTGAAATTGCACGTCATTGTTAGAGATCCGACTTCACTTCATATACTTGCGAATGATGGCCATTGCGTCCTGGTATTGCTCATGCATATGGCGCGGGGGACCTTGGAAAGACGACGGCAACACGATCCATCTGCCGACAGATGAAAACAAAACTGCACCTTCCGCGCTCAGCGCATCACACAGCCCTCGATATGATTCTGCACGAAGATCATGCTGGTGGTTACGAATGTAGAGCAGCCGCTGTGCTTCCATGCGCGCGTAGTTGTCGACAACATACTGAAGATAGAGGCGGCCAAATCGATGGAGTTGGGTATTTTGTCGAATCATCAGTCGATAGCTTGTGTATTGAAGGAGGGACACTGTGGTGCGTCTTTGAGTCGTTTGTCCCTGCTTAAGGTCATCTCCCCCACCATCTGGCTCCTCCTCGCGTTCATCTTCACTTTGTCCCACCATAACGGCTTCACTGTGTGCATTTAAATTAACTAACGGGATACCAATGCGCCAGCCGTCTTCTCCGTATGGAAATAGAAGGGGGTAATGGAGAGCATATGAGCAGGATGAACAAATGGAATCCGCTTTAGTCTTGACGAACGATACTGAATCACGATGTCACGATCACCAACTGCGTTATCTTCCCCTGAACATGGTAGAATGATTTCGATCTCGTCACTCGTTGGCAGGTTATGCGTACCTGCTGTTTGAGCCGTGCGCGCCGCGTGAAGTCGTAAGAGTGAAGTCCTGGTGCGGTAGTCGAGACAGTCGTTTGGAGGCAGAGTAAAGGATTCAGACATACGCGTGGATTCACTCAGAACAGTCATCAAATCATCGAGAAGTCGTGGTATGCGAAGGCTACGGTCTTGTACAACACGCATCAAATATGCACTTCTCGACACAGCTGCCTCTTGCGCATCGTACAGGTATAGCTGAGCGAAACGGCCTTGCCCAGGCTGATGGGGAAGAAGGGAGTTGATGAGATGATGCATTTCTCCTGAGATAACGTAACAAGGAGAACCGGGAGAGTGTGTGACATCTTCTTCGCAAACACCTGTTGATGTGAATGCAGCATTTGCGTTGAATGAGCGGATGTTCTTGATGAAAAGTCGGCTGTCAGGGTGTTGATGAGTAGTCAACGCTTCTAGGGGAGGAGGAAGAGCCGGCACAGGTGGCAACTAAACGCGTCCATGCCCACAGCACATCAAGAAGTCCCTCTACCATGAAAACGCTCTTCAAACCACATTTGAGCCAGGCAGTGGGGACATCTGGCTTGCATTGGGCGCATTTGGTGGCGACCGTCGACTATAAATTCTTGTTGCGCAAGCGCGTGACTTTCGCCAAAAGTGGGGGCTATTTCCAGATTTTGTCAAAAGAGGAAACGACTTGACAAAAGTGGGGCTATATGAAAAGAGGGGGCAGACGATCCTCACGGCCAACAATTTCCCGAAAGTGGGGCCCGTGTACCGGAAGCCTGGTACGACCATATCATGCGGGAAAGAGAGAGAGAGCGCCAGTGCACAAACCACACCACATATAATTGAACATCCTCACATAGAGGTCGAAGATGGTCCTAGGGCCGTACAAAGGGCAAATTTTCAAGGACAGGAAGACGTGTCGAAACTTTCTGCAGGACTATCTCCTTGCTCAAGGAAAGCGCCTTGTCGTCGACAGAAAGGCCAGTGGTAGGAAGAGCATAATATTCCGCTGCTCGAGCAAGATTGCGTGTCCCTTCGAAGTGCGCGTCCTCAAGTCACGAAAAAAGGACGTTCGAGGCTACTTTGTGAGCTCGTGCGTTTTGAACCACCATTAATGCACCGGTCATGCTCGTCCGACGCAGCGCCAGGCCATGCTTGAGGTCGCTCGTGCCGCCATCATCGCCAATCCGAAAGCAACTGCGAAATCTGTGATTGAACAAGTCCAGCATACAACTACCTTGATAATTGGAGAGCGCATGATGTACCGTGTCCAAGAACAGTCATGAATGACGCCCTCGGCGACTACGAGGAAGAGTTCAAGAAGGTAGAGTCGATTCTCAAGGAGTTTGCCGTGGTCAATCCGGTTACGACGTTCGAGGAGGGCAGCGACGGGCGATTTCGACGTGCCTTTCTGAGTAATCCTCTGATCTCGAGTCATCAGGAGCACGGTCAGAAGGTTCTGGGGATCGACAGATCGTTTATGAAGCACGGCGTGTACAAGGAGGTGATGTCGATTCTCGTTGGGTGGAGGGGAAGCAATACCAACATCAGACAAAGCCTCATAAATAGAGAAGAGTGTGTCAAAAAATAGAGAAGACGCTGAAAACACATAAAATAGGAATTATAGCCAATTAAACGCATAGGGATAGGGTGAAAAGGAGAGGCGACGACGATTTGACTAATTGTTCCGGAGCTTTCGCTCCGGTTTATAGCGCTCGCGCCCGCTCCGCTGCGCTGCGCTAGAGCGCTCAGGAGATAGCGCCCTCCGCTTCGCTTCGGGGCTATCAATAGATCATGAATTCTGGTCAGTGCGGCGTCGCAAGAGATCACGCTCCTGTGGGTACCCTACCCCCCCCCCCCCCCCCCTCTCCGCGTGGGCTCTTGCTCCAGTCACAGGAGGGATGACACACCCTTCCCTATTTTCCGAGTGCCTTCTACTTTTTTCGAATTTCTGCTGTACTTTTAAGGTTTTGTCACCAACATCATCCTTGCCGTCGCTTTGTGCGAGAGCGAGAATGAAGACAACTGTCGCTGGTTTTTGTCAAGTGCCAGGCAAGCAGGCGTGAACTTCCGAGGCATCCCAGTCTTTTCGGATCGAGGCCGCGAGCTGTGTGCGGCTCTGCAGAACGCACACCTTGAAGGAATCGTCCGCTTCTGCACACGGCACATCTTTGGTAGCATTCTACACCAGTTCGGTAACAACGACCCAGCGGACCTGAAGGCCATTGTGTACCGTGTGCAAGGCACAGAAACAGAGGAAGAGTACAAGTCTCTGCTTTTCAGTCTCGGCCTTACCCATCCTCGAATTGCAGAGTACGTCCGAGCTATCAATCCAGAGCGTTGGGTCATGTATCCAGAGAACGTCCGAGACGTTAAACTCTACGGTTGGAGGATAACAAACTTTGTCGAGTCCGCAAACGGAGCAGCGATTCCTATCCGCTTCAAGTTTCCCTTCCGCTTTTTCAAGGCGTACATGGAAAAGTCCATGGTCAGCTCGTTTGAGGCCCAAGAACTCGGCGAGAAGTGGAAGAAAGATGGACTTGTGGTGACGCCCTACGCTGATGCCCAGATTGCCGAGCAGCAAGCCATTGCTGGTTCGTACACAGTTCTACGAAAGACACCTGCTGTCTCGTTTGTGCGCAACCTGCGTGGTTTTCACGTCCAGCGCCGGGCCGACTTAGACTTGAGAACTTGCACGTGCCCGTACATTCGTCAAACGGGGCTTCCCTGCCGCCATTTGATCGCGGCTCTCATCAACGCAGGTCGTCTCGACGAACTCGATGACACCTGCGATCCATGGTATAGAGTCGACAACTTCTTGGCAGGTTATGGTTGTGGCTCTGATGGAGGCGTAGAGCAGGTCCTCGATGAAAATTTGAAGCTTGGGCTCACACTCCCGCCAATTAGAACGATGAAGAGCTCCGGTCGGAAAAAATCAAACGGATTCCGAGTCACCAGGAGATACAGACGAGCGCTATTGGCACAAAAAAGACGCGTATGTGCAGTGTTTGTGGTAACGGCAGCCACAACCGTCGTACGTGCCCGGAAAATTAGCACTTTGGTACGTGCATAGCCGATTCATAGCTATGGGCCTTCGTGACGATTTCTCTTTGCGTTCTGCGCGGGCTTCATCGAGTTCTGCGCAAATATCTCCATCTTTTGCGCAAATCTCCGACACGCTTGCGCAATTTCATGGAGTTTTGCGCTTCCACCTCCCTGTGATTTGAGCAAAATCTCTTTGACTCGTGCGCAAATTTGCATGTCTACAACACCCATACTCGCTTAGAAAGAAGGGGCTCGCGGCTAGACGTAGGATGTCGGAACTAGAACCGCATTGAATGAAACAGCATGTGCGTGCCCGAAGTCGCGGGTTGCCAGAAGTCTGGATCCATTTGAACCTGCACCCATTTGGGTCTGTATCCATGCCACTCCCAAAAATTATGTGACATACCTAAATAGGGTGGCGTTAATGTTGTGTGGTACACATGATACAACAATGAGAAGGAAACTCTTTTATTCTTCGTTTCTATTCCTACACCTCGAATGGGTACCGTCAGTACGACCACAGCAGAGGACCGGTGCGACGGCCGTAGTCGGGGTCGTGCTCTCTATACTTCGCCAAAATGGTGAAGTAGCAGCGCACATGCAATGTGTGCCGACAGTTCTTAGACCCAAACCATTGGCGGGTTGGGCCGGCACAGATATTGCAACGCGGGAGCAGCGGAATGTATTTTGCACGCTTCCGCCCGGCGTCTCTGGTTCGCGCAGCGTCCTTGGCTGCTTTCAGTCTCTTCTCACGCAGCTTCGGGTTCCGCGTCTCCTTACAGACGCGGCGCTCTTGATGGACCTCTAGGTTTCTCTTGCAAGAGAAATCCGCCTTGCATTTTCGACAGAGAAGCCTGGGTTTTTCCATCGTGGAGACGAGACGAAAGCAAGAAGAGTACCAAATGTGGGAGCTCCAAACATGAAATCAGACGAGCCCCCACTTTTGGCGAAAGCCCCGCAAGCGCGTCTTGGTCGTCGTGTCGTGTCGCGGCGAGCGCGATATGAACAACAGCTGCTGGACCGGGGCATCGAGCGGACCTGGCGTTATGTCCGACGCGCCGGCAAATCGAACACCGGACTGAGCGAGGGCCTGTCTGCGCCCCAGCTGCTGGGCACGTTGACCCCCCTCACGGCAGTATGAGCAGCGGTTTGCATGGACTCCAGGTGCTCCCCTTCCAGCTGTACAGCTGCGTATAGTGTGTCCTTCCAAGCGGCATCTCCCACATCTCATGTTAACCCTTTCGTGGTCATAATTTTTGCAATAGGAATAGTATCAGTATACAAAAGTCGAGTCTATAAGTTGCAGAAGGGAACAATTGTTCCCTTCTGGAAATGACTGTGTAAATATTTCGCACCGTATTTTGTAACAGATTTTTTACAAAAAAACACCATATGGGACATTATACCATGTCACGACAGCTCCGACTTCGGAATCGATTCCGACGTCGTACCTTGTGTGATTCCCACGGTACGTCTTCTCAACAGACGGTAAAAACTCGCGTCACGTTTGACCAATGGGAGAGCGAGTGGCCGAAGGTCAGTGTATAATTGGGCAGTGCCCAATCCCTTCAAAATTTCAGTATCCAATGAGCACGCGTCTTGATGGATTCCGGGGAAGAGTTCTGGCCAGAGGTGTTGGGCACTCGGCCGCCATGATCAAGAGGGCCTCACTCTCGATTTTTTCAGTGTCGTGCGCAAGTCAACGGTCCAAGATCTCTACTCCTGTTGCGCGGGCAAGCCGGCGGCCAACCGCTGTGCGGGGGTTCAATCCCTCCCGGGAGTGTCGTTCCTGCCGGTCACCAGTGTCGACGTTCAGCAGCTGAAGGTAGTGTACGCGGTGCAGAGGGCTGGATGAGTGCTGTTACTAATTATGCGAATACGAGCGATCGAAAGTCCGCTGTTTATCATGCCGTGCCCACGGGCTGTTTGGCATGGTGTGCGTAATAAGATTAGCGAGTGTGAAGCAATTATTTCTGTAATAGATTGGAGCGTGCCACCGCACCCATGTATTGATTTACTTGCCTGCTTCTACGGCTTCATCCTCGATGAACGTCTTGCGAACGAGTGCTTTGCGCGCCTTCTCGAACTTCGCGATCAGCGTGCTGCCGACGTCGCTGCGCGTCTCCCAAGTCGGCATCCAGTCGACAAGGTAGTACGTGACGCCACCTTCGCGCTTGCGATCGAGAATACGGTGGACCCGTATAATGGTCGCTCCTCGAGGGACTGATCTGCGACGAACTAGGCCTCGCCGTCTTCGTCGGCTGAGGATGGCTGGACAAGCCAATCGTTGATGTCCGACTTATGGACGCGGGTTGTTCGACGACTGCGCGGCATTTTCGACGTGATGTCTAAGAGCATCACGCCAAGCGCCTCGCTCAGGAATTCCTTCCCTTCGACAGTCAGAATCATGGTAAGTCGTAAGTGGCGAACTGCGCTGTCCTCAAAGTAGAACTTTCGCTCCTTGGTGTTGATCTGACGCAGCTTGCTGGTGAACAGGCTCGTGAACTCGCGCATGGTGCAAATTGCGTTTGGTGAGGTACGCTGAATTGACATCTGGGCTTGGTGGCTACTCGCAGCTCCTGGCATACGCACCACTGTCGTGAGGTGGGCCCGAAAAATGTTCAAGCCTCAGCGAGACAGCTCAGAACTCGGGTCCCCTCGACGTCCAGAAAACAAGAGCCAGAAATATCCAGTAAGTTCGAGGAATCGCGGAATCCACTGTCGTTCACGCTCGATTACTCGCTGACGAGCGAACCGTTGTCGTGAGAGATGTGGACCTGTCTTGCCGTATGGAAAGGGGGCGAGCCTGTAGAGATACTTCGATCCAGAGACTCAAAGGGTGGTGTCACTGATATAGCACGTATATTACGCACAAATATCGCCTTCCCACACAGAGTGTCGTGACCCAACGACCCTGCTGATGCCTTCTAGTAAGCTTCGCGCCGTGCGCAAACGCCTACGCCTTCCTGCCGAGCAGAACCTGAGAGATCCTGCCTGACGTCTTGGTCAGACTTCTTGATCGCTCACGAGAAGTCCGGACGGCTTGCGAGAAGTCCGTGACGGCTTGCGAGAAGTCCGGATGGCTTGCGAGAAGTCTGTGACTGGCTGCGAGGGGACTCGCAAACGCAATCGTGCCCTGGTGCCGGCTTCACTTGAGCTTGCCACTTGCCGGTGTGCCTTCTGCCGAGTTCAGAAGGGCTTCGCCACTCTTGGGGTTGCTTCCTCGACTTGGAAGCGGCTTGGGTCAACTTCTGACCACGGACTTTAACGTCACGAGCCTAGCAATCGTGACGGGGGGGGGGGGGGAGACTTGAGCATACGAAGGGAAATTCGGTACTGAATTACAAACCTAAAAATGCAAAGTCCTACCCTACCCTACCTACCGTACTGTTTATATCACCATCCTTCAATGATCATGCTTCACTTGGAGGCTGCAGAGCTCTCCTGACCTCACATTCCCCTGGAGACTTGAGCATACGAAGGGAAATTCGGTACTGAATTACAAACCTAAAAATGCAAAGTCCTACCCTACCCTACCTACCGTACTGTTTATATCACCATCCTTCAATGATCATGCTTCACTTGGAGGCTGCAGAGCTCTCCTGACCTCACATTCCCCTGACTGTTTGCGCATACACCTTCTCGTCGGGTCATTCCCATGATTCTGACGTGCTTCCACGTGGGCTCACACTGACTTCAACAGCTGCTTGCGCATACGGCCGCCCGATCTCAAAACAGATGGTGGGATGTACTGTCCCATCCCATCCTTGACGGCTTGATAAGCCGTCCGGGTAAGCCGTCTGGGTAAGCCGTCCGGGTAAGCCGTCTGGACGAGCCATCCGAGCATAAGCCATCCGAGCACAAGCCATCCGAGTAAGCTGTCTGGGTGACTTGAGCATACGAAGGGAAATTCGGTACTGAATTACAAACCTAAAAATGCAAAGTCCTACCCTACCCTACCTACCGTACTGTTTATATCACCATCCTTCAATGATCATGCTTCACTTGGAGGCTGCAGAGCTCTCCTGACCTCACATTCCCCTGACTGTTTGCGCATACACCTTCTCGTCGGGTCATTCCCATGATTCTGACGTGCTTCCACGTCTTGAGCATACGAAGGGAAATTCGGTACTGAATTACAAACCTAAAAATGCAAAGTCCTACCCTACCCTACCTACCGTACTGTTTATATCACCATCCTTCAATGATCATGCTTCACTTGGAGGCTGCAGAGCTCTCCTGACCTCACATTCCCCTGACTGTTTGCGCATACACCTTCTCGTCGGGTCATTCCCATGATTCTGACGTGCTTCCACGTGGGCTCACACTGACTTCAACAGCTGCTTGCGCATACGGCCGCCCGATCTCAAAACAGATGGTGGGATGTACTGTCCCATCCCATCCTTGACGGCTTGATAAGCCGTCCGGGTAAGCCGTCTGGGTAAGCCGTCCGGGTAAGCCGTCTGGACGAGCCATCCGAGCATAAGCCATCCGAGCACAAGCCATCCGAGTAAGCTGTCTGGGTGACTTGAGCATACGAAGGGAAATTCGGTACTGAATTACAAACCTAAAAATGCAAAGTCCTACCCTACCCTACCTACCGTACTGTTTATATCACCATCCTTCAATGATCATGCTTCACTTGGAGGCTGCAGAGCTCTCCTGACCTCACATTCCCCTGACTGTTTGCGCATACACCTTCTCGTCGGGTCATTCCCATGATTCTGACGTGCTTCCACGTGGGCTCACACTGACTTCAACAGCTGCTTGCGCATACGGCCGCCCGATCTCAAAACAGATGGTGGGATGTACTGTCCCATCCCATCCTTGACGGCTTGATAAGCCGTCCGGGTAAGCCGTCTGGGTAAGCCGTCCGGGTAAGCCGTCTGGACGAGCCATCCGAGCATAAGCCATCCGAGCACAAGCCATCCGAGTAAGCTGTCTGGGTAAGCCGTCCGGGTGAGCCGTCCGGGTAAGCCGTCCGGATAAGCCATCCGGATAAGTCGTCGTCGTCCTGGCTTCTCCACCTCGACCTCACTTCACCACAGCTACTTCGAGAATGAGAGAGCTATTGACGGTAACCTGTGGAATCGCAAGGATCATTCATGTTTTGCAACAGTGTTGTATTGGTTTGTGTTTTATTCATAGGATATGAAACAAACAAAGAAGGCAGGGCGGCAAGCGTGATCGTGGTGCGAGTGATCGTGCGTGCGTTGAAAGTGCCAAGCGGATGCAAGGAGTGGCTGTTTATCTAAGCGTGCCTTTGGGCTGTTGCTTTGATGTGCCTTTCCTTGAGTCCGTTTGGCACTCCAGAGCCGTTAACGGGATACAACACAGCCCGACTGGCGGGCGGAGTCGGATCGACAACCAGACCAGCACGCTCACGGAGCGTGAACTCGTCGATGAGGTGGTTGAGGCTTCCGGCGCGGTGAAGCTGGCGAAAAGCTTTAAGCGCGGTTCCGGTCGATCTCGCGCGCACGTCATTTTCGTCGAAGAATGCGTGAACTCGTGCGGTGGTTCGGGAGGCAAGCGATAGCACTTGATCGCGGAATCCTGGCGCAGCTTCGTCCAGCGCGAATTCACCAGCGAACAGTTTCATGAAAGCAACGACGTTTCGCCCGTCCGACTTCTTCTTGGAGTCAACGTCCTCCTTCGAGTGCATGCGGCATGCGTACCATTCGTACCAAGTGTCTATGAGGTTTGTGCTTGCTGTCTTACGTGTCTTCTTGGGTTGAGACAGCTGATCATGTTTCTCTTGTAGCTCCGCCGCTGGCGCCTTCCGCTTGTGAGGATTCTCTAGCTGCGCCTCAACGTCTTTCAACCGCATCGAGAGCGTTTTTGTTAGGCCGAGTAACTCCTCAATCACAGCGGCTTGAGTCTTGAAAAGCTCGGCTTCTTTCGAGTCCATTTTCGTCTCTGAGACGACGCTGGTATTGACTATCTGTGCTTGGTGGACGGCCCAAGCCAAGAGTTCTTCATAGACGACATCAGCCTACGCGATAGCTTCCTCGACGCGCGCTACGAGCGGACTCGCTCGATTTTTTTTCGATAGCTCGGGAAACGCCTTCAGGAGGTGAGCGCACAGGATGTCAGTGACGGCCGGATTGACGTTTTGTGTTGCAGTCTGTAGGCTTGAGCAGCATGCAAAGAGTCGTGATTTCACAACGTCGAGCTTCGCGCGTGTGAGCGAGTCGAAGCCGCCGAGGTTTGCCACGGGAACTGGAGCCTTGGGATCCCATCCGCTGAGGACCTTGGCGACCTTTTGGTCCTCTTGGGTCGTATTGAAGATGTACTGAAAGGCTTTGTTCGTAGACGAGAGACTCCAGCCACCGCGATCGGCGATCCACTGCAAGGTGAGATCTGGACAGCCGTTCGCCGTTTGTGCTCCACCCCGGCGGAACGAGTGCGAGGTCAAAGTCGCGGTCACCCCAGACGGTTTTGCGATCCGCGCGAGAAGACGGTTGACGTAGCTGTGGATACCTGGGGTGGCCGCCTTCTTTGGCTTCAACGTGTCTTCTGTTGCAGTGGTATGATCAAGTAGGTTTAAGTCAGCGACGGTGCCTGCAAGAACATCGGTGAGCGGAACGAGGGGTCCAAAATCGGCGAGATCGGCGCTTGAGGGTGCAGGTAGGTGAGGGAGGAGATGAGGACTTGGCGTCGTTTGCATAGCTAATGCAGCCGCAATTGCTGTGATTGGACAGGTCACCACGCAAGCATCAGGAAAAATCGACAAACCGTTCTCTTGGGACGTCTTGGCACGGACGAAGCGCAAGAACAAGACGTTCGCTCCGTTCATCGAGAGGTTCTGCTTCTTGAGAAGCGCCAAGTCGGACGCGCGACCAAAGAGGTACCACAACAGCGCCAGCAATGCAACATCCTGGTAGTCGCTGGCGGAGCTCGCGTTTGAGTAGAGATAATTCATGAGTAAATACAAGTCTTCTTTGCTGCATGCTGGCACTTGTTTCACCACGGCACCCTCAGCTCTGGTCTTGCAGTAGCGATCCAAGAGACCACCTTTTTTTGAGTAGCGCTGCTTCGACGTGCGCACTGCTCTGCGGAAAGCGGTCGAGAAGCCACAATTTGGCCTGACGAAAGTACTGCATGACGGTGGTGTGCGCGAGCTTTTCGCCCTTCTTCCCCTCCTGGAAAGCAAGGTGGACACCAAAGCGGTCGAGAAGACTCACTAAAATTGAGCCCGTGGAGTCGCTCTGAACTGCGGCAGTTACATCGTCCATTTGGACATGCTGCTCATGCAGGAAACGCTTAAAGACATTTTGGGCAAGGATTTTGGCCTTCTGCGTGTTGACAGGTTGGAGCTGAGCAAGGTTCATGGTTACGGTGATCGGAATGCGGTAGATATGCGAATGAATATGCAAATGACTCGTGTTTGAATGCGCATAGCCATATTTCTGGTGCCGTTCCGACAAAATATGTCGGAACCAGTCGGAGTTGAACAGCCATCAGATCCCCGCAGTCTCATTGGCTGGATATGATCTCTTCGAGGCTATCATTGGCCAAACAAACACTTAATGGTCTATGATTGGCTGATAAAATCTATACAAATTACAAGTGCTATCGGCACAATGCGAATATTCATCCATATGGAACAACTTAGGTTGACTCAGATTTTATCAGAAACCATACCCACTTTTGCCAAAGGGAACAAACTGTTCCCTTCTGAGGGGAATCCAACTACCCACATTTGCAAACACATCAGAAGGGCAAAGAAAAGTACCATTTACCACGAAAGGGTTAAGGTCAGGTGTTGTGCTGCTGAACGGGTGCAAAAAACTAACTGTTGCCCTTTCGTCACGCTCATGTCACGCCCGAACCTTTTTTGTAGCGGGATCGCGAATAAACGACATTTATGGTTAAATGTAGTCGTGAATGGCTCGTGGAGCCATAAGCGCGACCATGAAGAAGACGTTTCCGGCACGCCTGAGGTCGTTTCTGGCTACTTATACCAAAATCGTCTTCCGAACAGTGGCGTTTTCGGTATCGGAAACCAAAAGCAACTCTAATACAACCAAAAAAGTCTCGCGGGCGTAGGCGTTTTAGGCTTCATTCACCGAAAACGTCTACTAAGAGCCAAAAGTGTCAGTATCGCTCTACCACTGGAGTAGTCTATACTGAGTCGCGTCCTTCGGGCGCAAGGATCTCTTAGCGGCAGCAAAGGGTAGAACAGGTAGGGTGATCGGTGATGAGCAGGTAGGGAGGGAAGGGGAGACTAGTACAGAGCCACAGCCTGTGGAGGGTCTGGGAGTCCAGAACAGTAGGACTTGGAGGGGGAGACGCCTCGTGGCCCGGGTGCATCCAAAGTTGTGTGTCCCACGCAATGTGGGCAACCCCATTGCGAGAATCTGGGACGTGGCGAAACCGCCGGATCCTGTCCGTGTCCATCCAGCTATGGGGTTGCTCACTTCAGTGTTTGACAAGAAAGATGGAGGAGTCGTGCATGGACAGAGTGCAGGAGCTTTTAACGCGTGGGTACGCGGTTGTGGGTGTTGACCTGACCTCCTCTCATATGCGAGCCGCTATTTCACAAGTGCATCGATTCCCGTACGAGCAGTTGTTCTCTTTTCCCGGCGGGCCTCCTGATCCTCACCGCTTACAGGCGAAGGTGCCTCGTAGTGGTGCTGCTGTGCGTGTATGGGATGCGATGAACCTGGCGTTGCAGATGGTCGATAGCGAATGGTCTCTGGACAGTGTGTTTGCTTTGAAGAGCACGATTGGTGGTTCGGTTCAGGGTCCGCATACCGACATGCAGCCGGAGTCGGTTCGACGCGCGATTGATCAACACAACCATATTCCTGTTGCAGCGCTTTTATCCGTTGAAGCTGGAACTACGTTGCGAGTGTTCTCAGGCTGCTTTGGCGTTGTGGACATGAAGCGCTCCAAGGACATCATGCTGCCGGTCGACAGCATGCTTGTGTTCCGCGGCGAATTGACTCACTGTGGAGTCGCGTATGCCGCGGAAAATATTCGTTTTCACGCAACAGTTGTCGTGGATGGCTTTGAGGCTCCTGAGAACGCGACGTTTCCTGCTGCGTATGTGCGGTACCCCTCTCCACACTGTCGGATGAACTTCCACTACCAGAAGTATGTCTCTAAGCATCTGAACGATTGCAAGCATCCAGATAACGTGGAGAGACGCGCGCGTGGGCAAGCTGCAAGGAAGATTAGAGAACAGAAGCCAGGCTCGTGCTGCGGAATCGTGTTTTCGAACCAGCCTGCGCTGCGCCAACACCGCCACCGCTCCAAGTGTCAGAAGAGTTAAATTAGTACAAACGTCGCTTTGTCAAACACCTGTGACATGGAATGCGACTTATATTAGTACGTGAGTGAAAGTGTCGCTGATTAGCTTAGTATTGATACTATCACGCGGACTGTCACGCGAACTGTCACGCGGACTGTCACGCGAACTGTCACGCGAACCGTCACGCGAACTGTGACGTAAACTGTGCCTTGAGGTTTGACGTCATGGGTAATCAGGGGCCTCGGGCAAGGCCATGGACGTCAAGCTCGAGCAGGAGACCAAGAACTCGGCGTTCTTCGCCGCGCGCAGCAACGTCCAGGGCGAGCTCATGGCGAAGAAGAAGAACACACGTGTGGCGTAGAAGGAGCGCGGGCCGACCGAGGTTGGGACGCTTGAGTGCTTCCTCGAGAAGCAGTTCCTCAGCGGCTCGAACGAGAGAATCGGCGACGGCGCCACAAGATGCTCCAGCGACTGCCACCGCTGCTCAGGATTCGGAACATGCTCTGACGGCTCATGGTAGTGGTGGATCGGAGGCGACTGCAGGGGGCGGTGACGCTCCGGATGCTGCCCACAAGGATAGTGCCGTCGATGAGTTAGCACAAAGGTGTATCATGGCATCAGCATTCGAGCTGCCTCTGTCGAATGCCTCCCTGCTCTTGCCTTTTGATGGTCTTCTCCTCTGTGGTCTGTTTCCGTACGATTCATCTTTTCCTGCTGCCAGTCTTTCTTTGCCTCCGTCGAAAGCCTCGGCTTTCCTACGCGGCTCTCTTCCAAATTCTCGTTTTCTTTTCTACCATGCGCGACTTGATCTCCCACAGTTCATAGTCACCGAGTCATCCTTGACGTAAACAAAAATACTCTAGTGTTTAACACGTTCATCTGAACTGCGTCAATGCCGATTTGATCTACGCAACACAACGTGCCATCGCCGCAAAGGCCAAGAGATGACACTGCTCGCTGTGAGCGGCTGTCACGCGAACCGTCACGCGCGCAGTGTCACCTCTTGGCCTTGCTCTGAGCGGAGCGAAATGACAAACATTCGCGACTGACAGTAGCTCACATGACAGTCGCGAATGTTTGTCATTTCGTAAGAAGTTCTTACGCTGTTTTAAACTGCAAAATGTGTTTCAAACCGGTGGTCTGGCAATGCTTTGCTCAAGATAGTGGTAAATAGTTTTATTCGGGAAGTGTGACATCGGTGAATCCTGGCTCTTAGCTACCGCTAAGAAAACAGGGAGATATCTAGTATGAGAGGATTTATGGAGAACTACTGAGATAGTGTGTTTTCTATACTCGGGTATTGCGAAAGAGGGGTAATATTCCAAAGCGGAGTTCTAGTAATCTCAGTACTCGTGGTTGATCCTTTTTTTGCAGCGACGAACTGGGCACTTGGGGTTCGCGCTTGACGCGCCTCTGCGGTTTTGTAGTACCTGGTAAAGGCATTCAATGCGAAACCGGTGGGGGCATCCAAAAGAAGGCCTCCAGTGGCGAGTTCTTCCGCCACACAAACCTCAGTCAATTCGTGGCAAGCTGCTCGGTATGAGTAGCTGGCGGCAGATCGGACATTCTGCAACGAACCGACACCTGAAGCCTGTTTGGGTCCACCTTTCAAGACAGCTGCTGTGAAACAGATGCTGGCAGTCTGTCTCGACTCGGTCTACTGCAGGCTCCAAAGAGATGGGGCAAGTGGGAACTTGTACCTCTCGCTTCTTTGCCCTATAACGTGGCTGACGGATCTTCTTCCGCGCCTTTTTATGGGCAACAGGATCAGCTATCAGTGATTTTGCCTTGTCACACCGTCCGTGAACACTGCAATGACGTCTCAGACTCGACTTGTGATTGAATCCCGCCCGTACTTTCCACACACAAAGTGGGAAAATGCTGGAAAAGGTGGAGGTGGAGATAATGGGGGCAGGGGAGGTGGTGGTGGCGGGGGTGCTGAGCATGCTGCTGCCATATTCGAGGATTTTTCCTAATGACCGCCAACAACAGAATGGCAAACCCGATGTTTGTGTTAGAAGTCGCACAAATCTGTATCTTGCCCGAAGATACTCTATCCAGAAAACCTATAAAAGTCGCGCAAATCCTTTTTTCACCGTATCCACAAATCTTATCCACAAAATTAGACGCGTCGGCCCCGGTCCCGTAGCGATGACCCCCTTCTATGGCGGGTCTAAGAGGGATTCTAATATTACAAAATGTATGGGAAGGGCCGCGGGGATGGAGGGCCTGAAGTTTCCTTGCGCTATTTATTGTATTGATGATGATGAAGATGAAGTCTATTGAGCGCATGAATGTACCCTAATAGCTGGACCTCTATGCAATCCGGAGTTACCGTGAGTCAACCTGGCTAGAGAGCAAGGGGTGGAAGTCTGAAGCGGCGAGCTGGGGCAAGTCTGCGTGGTAGGACCTGTCTGTGGGGTGACGGACCTGGCTTGCATGGACTATGGGTAGCCAGCGACGTGGACATGGAGTTGCGGGCTCTCACTTGGCGATGCCAGTGAGGGATCCCGATCGTGTCGGCAAGGCATCGCGCATGGTTATACAGTGGCCTGAGTCGCTCGTTGTGTGGCGCCCAATACTCCCGAAGTGGTCTGAGAATGAGCCCGCTTGTGCTGATGACCGCAAGGTCGCGCAAGCCGTTGACTTGGCGGCCCGGAAGCCGTCCAGGAGTTCTCGATAAGCTGCTTGGTGAGAGGTTATGGAGGGGTCCAGACGGTAGAGCGTCGAGCTTCACAGTACCGCGGGGATGGTGCCGGCCGGCGCAACGTGTGCGATGACCGCTCCCGTACCACCGGGGTCAGGATTACCTTTGGAGCTGCCGTCGAAGAGGAGCACCGTCTTGGGTCTCCGACAACTGCACCGGCTTGCAAAACCTGCGTCGTTTCAACTCCTAAATGGTGCAAACCCGCTACCAACCACAAGGTACTCAGCTCCTTCAACCGGTTACCACACTCATCATCAACGCTACAGTTCGCATCGGTACAATAGATCCCACCGACGCAATTTAAACAACTGCAAGGATCACAGTAATCCGCGCATCCACACGAATCGACGCACAATCACGTACCACCAGCTGGCCATACACAACTAGTGACTTCAACTTGGACCTTCGACAAACTCGACAGACCGTCTCTGGGAACATCATCACCCGACCCTCTCATCACCATCGAACGAACGGCATCATCTTCACGACGAGCTTCAGTGACACCCTTCAACCATTCCAAAATCGTAGTCTGCCGGTAACTACTTGTGGACCTTCCAAAGGCGTTAACATTTGGCTTATCGTTGACACTGGAACAACCACGTCGTCTCATCACAACAACTCACACGAACACAGTAATACTTCCACTAAAACCGTCCCATACCAACTCTCAACAAGACTCCAAATACAAGAGCACACCACTCCGCCTTCCAAAGGTTAGTCTCAACCGCCACAAGTCTGCACTCACCCCACCACTCCTCACAATCCATTTTCCACCTTCCCAACGATGTCGGCATCACCATCCACCCACAAGAAGCAAACAGACCGACTGAAAGCTCACCTCAACACCAACGAGAAAGTTCTCACTTCGGTCCCCGATCTCGTTGATGCCGTTTCCACTCTTGGAACGGAGAACGGAATAACTTGCGGCATCAGAATGTGCTTCTTCCGAGGAGGCCACTTCCGTACAGGTAAACTCTACACTGCGACTATAACCTTCATCACTCTTACCAAGCTCGTAGATCGTGCAAGCGGCACTCACTTCGAGTTCCTTGACGAGAATTCAGCCACAACATTCGAGAAAATCAGGCAGCTCATTCTCCAAATGCCATCGAGCATCATCGCCGGACTCCCGTGGGCGATGCCATGAAACGCCTCCTTGTCTTGCATCGTGACGGCGACGACGATGATGCTGTCGCACTGCTCGTGATCCGTGTCGTTACCGACATTCTCGCGCGCACCGACGCCCCCCTCACCAAACAACAGAAGACGCATGGTGGGTCGCAGCCTGGCAAGCGGCCAAACATCGACCGCAGCCGTGCAGAAGGACACGCACGGCTCTACGCCGACTACTTTGCGCCAGATCCAGTTTACTCAGATCGAATGTTCCGTCGCCGATTCCGCATGAGTCGTCGCCTCTTTGTACGTTTACTTGAAGCCGTGACGGCGAGAGACGAATACTTTCGACAGAAACCCGATGCAACGGGGCTGATCGGCCTCTCACCGTATCAGAAGATCACTGCAGCCATGCGAATGCTCTGCTATGGCGTCTCTGCTGATGCAACCGACGAGTACTTGCGCATTGGAGAGAGTACGGCTATGAAACGCTTCCGCCGTTTCGCCAAGGTTGTTATCGATTGCTTCGAAGATGAGTATTTGCGCCAGCCAACGGCCGATGATATTGCGAAACACGTCAAGATCAACGAGAAACGAGGCTTTCCTGGTATGTTTGGCTCTCTTGATTGTACCCACTGGGAGTGGAAAAACTGCCCAGGTGCTTGGCGCGGTATGTTTCAAGATCGCGATGGCAATGCGTCAATTATCATGGAGGCGGTAGCAACGAGTGACCTCTGGATCTGGCATAGCCATATCGGTACGGCCGGTTCAAACAACGACATCAACGTCATTGACCGCTCGCCCCTGGTCGTTGATTGGCTCCAGGGTCACGCTCCACAGCATTCTTTTACGGTGAACGGCAACACCTACACAACATGCTATCTGCTATGCGACGGAATATATCCGCGGTGGTCGGTGTTTGTCAAGACCATCAACAATCCACAAACCGAGAAAGAATCATGGTTTGCGAAGAAGCAAGAAGCGGTGCGGAAGGACGTAGAACGGTGCTTTGGTGTTTTGCAAGGAAGATTTGGTGTTTTGACACAAGCAGCGCGATCATGGCGACACGAGCATCTTTGTGAGACGTGGAAGGCTTGTGTAATTATACACAATATGATAATAGAGGACGACTTGGTCGAGCACCTTTGGGCAAAAAAGCAGAGCCACGAAGCATTCTTTCAGGATGTGGAGCTGTGATAGTGCCCATCTAGTCAGTTTCTCATTTGCACGTCAAGCAAAATAAATCTGATATTTCGATGGCGACTGTGTTTTGGGGGGGGGGGGGGGGGGGGGGGTGTTTGGTTTTTTCTATTGCTCGGTTCCTACGGCAGCGGGGGTGTTTTCGGCTTGGTCACGAGCACAGGCCCCGGTGTCGCGCTCGTCAGCTTCAACTTCGGTCGGCTGCTCCAATGCCTCAAGCACGGCAGTGCGGCGCAATTTGAAGAAACGCTGGCCCTCTTCGTCGAGCGAAGCGATAGGCGTCGAGAACAGCATGAGATTATTCGCTTCTTCGAGCGCTTTGACACGCTGTGCGTTCGACTTCGCAAGGCTTGCAGTCGCCGCAGCAAGACGCTTGTACGTGATGTCGATCGCAGCTGCGTTCTTGGCAGCTTCTTTGGATTTCTTGACGCCGTCGGGTCGCTCCGCGACACCACCGGCTTCGTTGGAAAGTGGAACAGGTTGTTGGAAAGCTTCTGCGACAGCGTTTTGCCGAAACGTCCGCCATTTGGGCTCGGTCTCCAGTATACGCCAACAATGGAGGTATTTGAACTCGTCCTTGGACTTGTTGGTCTTCCGCTTTTTTGCGGATCGACTGGGGTCTTCATTCTCATCGGCATTCGTGGCGGGAGCTTGCAGTGCGTGGTATGCTTTTGTGGCGCGAACGATCTGGTCCTCGGCACTCTCTCCGGACTTTGGCGTCGCACGCACGGTTGCCATTGCGCCAACAAACTTACTGACTTCGGCATTGATTGTTGACCACTTACTTCTAGTGAACGCAGCGTGCGCTCCTCGGCGCCAGGACCCATGGCCTTCTCGAAATCTCGCCATATTCTCTCCCAAAACGTCCCAGCGGTCTGGTTGGTTGAGACAGTAGCGTCCTTGCCGATGGTGATGTACGACAAACACAACTGTTTTTCTTCTGCGACACTGAAATTGGTGCCTCTCGTTCTCGAGCTCATGCTACGGAAACAGCACTTTGTTGGACACAACGAGCTTCTTCCTTGAGCTGCGCTCCTCACCTCGCTGTTGCCGCGCTGGAAACGCTTGCCTCGTTCTGCAGTTGGATGGCTTCCACGACTTCCGAAAGCTCGGTCCTTTGGTCGATGTTGAAGTTTCCGCTCCACTTCCCCGCCACAACATGAGGAAATCCGATAATTCGTCTGGGAAACTCTGAGAAATTTGACACTGGAACAACGACACAAGCCCTGCATTTGTGCAAACGTTTCCAGCGACGAGCGAAGATATGACGTGTCAGTTTTTCCGTTTTTCCGTTTTCGGTTGTAGCGGGGTACACAAGTTATACTTGCAGTTACATAGGTAGTGTGGTTACATAATTAGGGTGGTCCACTTAGGGGAAAAGTTACCCTAAGTAGTGACTCAGGTTTATCAGATTTCAGTAGGTAATATCCCCGGTTTATTTACCAGGGATATAGGGCTCTAGGGTTAATCCTCAGAGAGGATTAATATATGGCAGTTCGCCTTTTGCCAAGTCTTTGGCGCTCGTCGACAGGGGTCGACTCGGAGCGGCTGCTCTCGCTTCCTCCAAGCGAAGTGCTGTGTAGTGGTCACGTGGACCGCTACACTTGGTAGCACTTGTCGTCAATCCGACACCGACATCGCCATGTCCGAAGCTTCCGACTTCGCGATGGCGTCAAGCCATCCGACGCTGTCGCGTCAAGACCATCAGTATCTGGATGACGCCCAGTGGGCCTATCTCCAGAAGATGGAGGCCATCAATGGCCGAGCAAGCATCAACGAGCTGCTTCAACGCGGCTCTGGCGAAGTCCTCGCTCACATCGCGCGATTCCGCGACTATGAGATTGCTCTGGAGCAACACGTGCTCGACGTTGTTACGTCTCGCGTCGCCGCAGCTCAAGCGACTCAGGCTGCGACGGTGGCTCCCACCATCAGCTATGTGCCCTCTCCGGCACCCCCGGAAGGCCCGAAGCCCGTTCGAGTCACGGTCTCCCAGTACTCTGGGGCTGAAGGCGAGAACCTCGTCTTTTGGCAGCGCGAGGTCGAGCTCGCAATGGCGGCAGGTCGTATCCGCGACGAACGTCAGAAGGTGACCTTCGCGATATCCAACATGAAGGATCGCGCCAAGGTCTGGGCCTTGACTTGTGAGACTTCACAGCCCGGATTCTT
The DNA here is from genome assembly GCA_023091665.1 of Pythium myriotylum. Taxonomy (NCBI): domain Eukaryota; phylum Oomycota; class Peronosporomycetes; order Pythiales; family Pythiaceae; genus Pythium; species Pythium myriotylum. The sequence continues at coordinate 299,248 of JALJCQ010000022.1, read as the reverse complement.
CCGCGATTGGCCATCACTCGCCGATGCCATGAAGCTGATGTTTCAGCCGCCGAACGTGGCGCACCGCCAGCGCGCGGCATTCCTTGCCTGTCGCCAAGGCAATCGCGACCTGCGCTCCTTTGTGCAGGAGTTGCGACAACTCCGTGCCAACATGGCCGCGAATACTCTCGCCGAGGACGTGATGCTCACGACCTTCATGGAAGGGACGAATCCCGGCCCCGAAAAGGCCGCGGTTTTCCGCGAAGAACCGGCGTTCTTGGAAGACGCATTCGTCGTCGCGCTGCGAGAAGACTACGTCCAGCGCCTCGCACGGGGTCTACCCGCGAATCCGGCAGCGCCGTCTCCGGTTCCTCCGGTCCAACCTCCGGCTTCGGAGCCGATGGATCTGAGTGTAATTGACCTCAGCGGAGTCGATCTGAGCACGTTCGACTTGAGTGCGATCGACGTGAAGGCACTTCACATCAAGTGTTTCACTTGTGGGAAGTTTGGCCACTTCCAGCGCGATTGCCCGCGCAACAAGGGCAGTGCACGCGCCCGTCGTGGAAGACCACGTCGCTCGGTAGGCCGAGGCGGACCCGCCTCCGCGTCTCAGGGAAACGACAATTCCCAGTAGACGCGGGGCAGTCTGCTGGGGCGATCACCCCTCGCTCCGCGAGATCGAACACGACATCATCGCGGGGCGGGCCGCCCCCTAGAGAAGGTCTCTTCTCGGCAGCTGACAAGCAACGTGTCAGTGGCGAACTCATCGTCGTCACTGCTCAAGTGAAAGGATTCTCACGTTCCTTTAAGGTCTTAATAGACTCTGGTGCGACGCGCAATTACGGTCGCAAGCAAAGTATTGCTGAAAATCCTTCTCTGTTTGCTCAAGCTTGTGAGCGAGATCTCGGAAGAGTCTCTGTGCGTCTTGCGACGGGAATCGTCGCAGAGACGAGGAAGATCGAGGTCGATCTACGCATTGCGTTTGTCGATTTCGACTCAGTCGAGCGCTTTACAGTGCTCGACATGAATGAGAGTTTTGATCTCATCCTCGGAATGCCGTGGCTGGAGCGCCATGAGCCGTGGATCGACTGGAGGACCAAGTCGATTGGGAGCACGTCTCCCGGCAGGAACGGAGTTCAGGAGCGTCATGAACCCTCCTTCGTCCGCCGGCTGACGAGCCCCATCAAGGATGATGAAAGTGCCTACTTCATTGGCGTAGTGAACGCCATGGACACCTCGAGTGTTCCGGAGACGGTCGTGCCGTCTGCCGTGGAGTACGGCGTAGAAGAGGGCGTCGAGTCGTCTCCGCCCCTTCCGAGTACCAGCATGGAAGATGCTTCGGGGATGTGTCCCCCTGTCGCGTGCCCGCGTGCGGTTGAGCCGTCTCCACGCCCTTCGGAAACGTCCGAGCCCATGGCTGAGCAGCTCCCGCTCTCGAGCGCATCGTATGATGTACACATCGTTGACGTGATGACGGGGTCGTCGATCGACCCGTCTACGGTCGATATGGCACCATTGCCAGAGTTCTCCGAGCTTACTAGCTTGGAGGAACTTCCTATGGACGATTTCGTCCGCGAGCTCAAGGCTGGTGAGATCGCTGAGGTCGTGATCCTCCGATCTGAGCGAGATCTCGCTCAACTCAACACCTCGACGGTGATTGACGAGGATGTCCTCGTTGAGTTTCGTCAGAAGTTTGACGCTCGCCGTGGTTCGGCCATCCTCAAGAATCCGAAGGATCGGTTCTATCCGCTGGTCAAGCGGTTTGCGGAGACTTGCCTCAGCAAGAACCCGCCGGCGGGGCTTCCCCCTGATCGTGGCGTTCGCCACGAGATCAAGCTCAAGCTTGGCTCGAGCTATGCGACCGTTCGCCAGTGGGCTCTGCCGGCCGAACAATCGGACTTCATTGATGAATTCTTTGCTAAGAAAGCCAAGGCTGGCCTGGTGCGCGAGAGCGTCTCGCCTCACAGCGCACCAACGTTCTGTGTGCGCAAGCCAAATGGCAAGTGGAGGATTGTCCACGCGTACAACAAGTTGAACGCGCAGACGATTCCTGCGTCCACTCCGATCCCTCGGAAGGATGTGATCATCCACCGGATGTCCGGCGCAAAGAAGTTCAGTTCTCTCGACTTGGTCGACGGTTATTACCAAGTGCTCATGGAGCGTGGGGATATCCCCAAGACAGCCGTCAGTACGCCGAGCGGTATGCTCTGGGAGTGGCTAGTGATGCCACAGGGGCTGTCGAACGCCCCAGCGACGTTCAATCGCTTGGTGACCCATCTGTTCCGTCCCCTGCGAGCGTTCGCGCAGACGTACTTTGACGACATCTACGTCCACACGAGGCCGGAGCCCGGTCGTGATTTGGATGCGCTCCATGAGGATCACCTCCGTCAAGTTCTCGAATGCCTCGAGGAGCATAAGCTTTATGCCAACTTGGATAAGTGTATCTTCGGTGCCGAAGAGATCCCAGTGCTTGGGTGTTTCGTCGGAGTCGACGGTGTTCGGGCGGATCCCGAGAAGGTGAAGGCAATCGCCGAGTGGCCATCGCCACAGTCTGTGAAGGACCTACGCAAGTGGTTGGGTCTCGCCAACTACTTGCACAGGTTCACGAAGAACTATGCCGAAATGGCTCGGCCGCTGACTCAGCTGCTCAAGAACGACGTTGATTGGTCGTGGTCCCACGACACGGAAGCGGCCTTCCAAAGGATCAAGGAGAGTCTCCTCCAAGCGCCGATCCTGGCGTTGCCGGATGACTCAGCTCCGTATGGCGTCGTCTGCGACGCCTCCGATTATGCGATCGGCTGTGCACTGCTGCAGAAGGACCAAGAGGGTCATGAGAGAGTCGTCTCTTACCAGTCTCGGCAGCTCCAAGCGGCCGAGAAGGACTATCCAGTTCACGACAAGGAGTTGTTGGCGATGAAGTACGCCCTGGTGAAATTCCGCGTTCACCTTCTCGGCGCGTCGCCGTTCGTGGTCTATACGGACCATGCGTCTCTACGCACAGCGACACAGTCCCCACACTTGTCGCCGCGAATGGCTCGCTGGTTGTCATTCTTCTCAGAATACAACTTCTCAGTTGAGTACAAGCCGGGTCGGCTTAACGTGCTCGCTGACGCACTCTCTCGGCGTCCCGACTACGAGATGAATCATCTCACATCAGTAGTGTCTGATGTCTACGAACTGATTCGTGATGCCTATGAGGGCGATGCACAGTGTGCAGCGATCATTCGCGCGCTTCAGGACCCGCACGCTGCGAAGTCTCTTGCTCCCCGCGTTCGGGCTCGAGTACATCGTTACTCTTTCCGCGACGGCCTCCTGAGGTATCAGACGTCGCCTGGCGAAGAAGATCGCATCGTAGTACCCTCAGATGAGGATTTACGATATGTGATCGCTCACGGCGTTCACGATGCTCCCGGAGCTGGCCATCTCGGCCGTGAGAAGACGTACTCGCTTCTCAGCCCAAGGTTTTGGTGGCCCAAGATGTACAAGTGGGTATCGCGGTATGTCCGCACATGTGACGTGTGTCAGCGAGTGAAGCCAAGTGCACACTCCCAGGCGCCGCTCCAAAGCTTGCCTGTCCCCAGCGATTGCTGGCGCTCTGTGAGCATGGACTTCTTCTTCGGCATGCCGAGAACGTCCAGAGGGCACAACGGTGTGCTGGTCTTTGTTGACCGTCTCAGCAAGATGGTCCATCTTGCCCCGGTGTCTGACACCTGCACAGGTCTCGACTGTGCACGACTGTTCGTTGACGTCGTATTCCGTCATCACGGGTTACCCGATTCGATCGTCTCCGATCGGGATCCCAGGTTCACGAGTGATTTTTGGGAAGGACTCTTCCAAATCCTGGGGTCCAGGCTCGACATGTCGACCGCGGATCATCCGGAGACCGACGGTCAGACCGAGCGCGCCAATCGCGTTGTCGAGGATATCCTCCGCTCATATTGCGCGAGCGATCCGCTCTCGTGGTGCGATCACCTCCCCATGGTGGAGTTCGCCATGAACAATTCTGTTCATGCCTCGACAGGCTTGTCTCCATTCTATGTGAATGGTCTCCGCCATCCGGCTCTCCCTCTTTGCCTCATGGGTGAGTTCGAGGCTGGCTCAAGTGGAGCTCGGCAACTCCTTGCTGCCCAACTCAATGGGATACCCAAGATCGCGGAACGCCGCAAGTTGGATGACTTCCTGACGACACGTGTTAACGTTGTCTCACGCGTACGAGACGCCATGGCTGCTGCCCAAGATCTGCAAAAAGAACAGGCAGACAAGCGAGGTCGCAAGAACACAATGGTGTTTAAAGAAGGGGACTTTGTATTAGTCAATACGAAGAACTTCTCTCAGAACGCGGTCTCGCGTCTCGACAGCACGAAGCTGTTACCGAGGTTCATCGGCCCCTTCAAAGTGGTGAAGAGGAGTGGCAACTCCTATCGTCTGGATCTGCCAAGCTGGATCCAGACGCATCCGACGTTTTACGTGGGCTTACTTAAGCCGTACCTTCGTCCCGTGGAGACGGAGGAGGAGTCGGGTGAGGTCCCGAGCGGCGACTTCCCTGATGGCTTGTCGCCGACCACGAGCGTACCGACGCAGGCGATCGAGATCGCGAACGAGGACGCCGTCCCTGCTGGAAGCCAAGCTGTTTGCGGAGGTCGAAACACTCCCGCTCGAGATGCTCGATGCGACGATGAAGCGTCCACAGGGCCTCCTCCTGTCTTGCGACGATCGGCGCGAGTCGCTGCAGCTCGTCGAAGTTCGACCGGATCCACCGATCCGCCTCCCTCGACCTATCGTCGAGATCGACCAAGTCGCGTCGGAGCTGATACTGGGCGTCAGCAGCGGGATATAAACCCGCAGGGGCTGCGTAGCCATACCAAGCGGAAGGCGCGGCGGCCGATCCGCGAGCCGCTTCCGGTGATCGACCGTACTGGGACTCCCCACTTCCACGTTGAGTCGCTTGGTCGCGTGCGTACGCGTCGCGGGAATCGCGAGATCTTGGTGAAGTGGCTGGGATATCCCAAGTCCCAGAGTTCGTGGGTTGAGGAGCAGGTGCTTCGCGAGGACTGCCTCGACTTGCTCCGCGAGCACGAGCGGAACCACCCCGAGTGGTTCCAATTGCGGCATCTGCCGTGCGGTGAGAAGAGTCTCGAGAAGGTTGACCTTGAGCAGTCCCCACAGGGTGGGTCAGAAGCGCAGCTTCAATGTCAGCAGTGACTCTGTTGTCGACGTACAACTTGGCGAAACGAATTCGCATATCACGGAGCTTCTTCACTTCCCCGACGTACGTCGGGTTGCGCATCCGCGCCACGTCGACACGCTTGGTGAGCTCGACCCACCTCCAGAACTGAGTGTTGAACTCATCCGGCGAGCGGCCGGGCTCGACGATAATCGGCACGCCGAAGATCGGCCCACGCTGGTGGTAGCGCCACTGGTTGAATGTCGCTCGCGACATGTGTCGCTCGGCGAGGGCTTCGCCAATCGTACAGGGAGCACCCAGGCCGAAGTCGTAGGTGCTCACCCTGTCGGCGACGCGGACGGGTGAGTCCTGACGAGTCGCAGGCGCTGGGCGCCGTCGATCTGGGCTGTCGAACGCGCCATCGCGGATGTCACGGTGCGTGACCTTTGGCTGAGCCATCAGCAGGCGCTGCTCTCGCAGGCGCGCCTCGCGCGCGAGCGCCCACTCATCTTGAGCTTGCGGCGTCGGGTCGCGCGGTTTCTCTTCGTCGTGGGTCGGTGGGGCGGTCTTCCGCTCGCGATACTCGCTGGGCGTCATCGTCTTTGCGTCGGCACGCCCGCGAACTTCGCCTTCCTCGACGTCTTCGAGCGCGCGGTCGCGCGGGCGTGGCGGTGACTCCGCCGGAGGTGGTGAGCTCATCGGTTGGTCTTCGTCGTCGTTGGGGCCGGGGTCGGCAGCGGCCGCTGCGGCTCTTGGGGTGGACATGCGTCCCTTGTCGCAGCTTGTGTTGTGCTGCTCGCGGCGCTCCGCGCTACCGTGCCGACTGCGGACGGCCTTCGGAAATCTCCGTGCGCGGGCGGCGCGCTCTCGTCTTGGTGCTTCTCTCGGTTTTTCCTTCTTCTCCCTCTCTCGCTCTCTCTTTGTACCGTGACCTGCTCCATTAAACCCCCGGTCTTCTATTTTGGGTGGGGGTGGTGTAGCGGGGTACACAAGTTATACTTGCAGTTACATAGGTAGTGTGGTTACATAATTAGGGTGGTCCACTTAGGGGAAAAGTTACCCTAAGTAGTGACTCAGGTTTATCAGATTTCAGTAGGTAATATCCCCGGTTTATTTACCAGGGATATAGGGCTCTAGGGTTAATCCTCAGAGAGGATTAATATATGGCAGTTCGCCTTTTGCCAAGTCTTTGGCGCTCGTCGACAGGGGTCGACTCGGAGCGGCTGCTCTCACTTCCTCCAAGCGAAGTGCTGTGTAGTGGTCACGTGGACCGCTACATCGGTGACCGGTGGGAAAATAAATTTCTCTCCGGGAAAAATATCACTGAAAACACTTTTACAGGGGCGATTTGCAGTGACCGGTGGAGATGCTCTTAGCCAATCGATGAATCGTATAGGCAAATCGAGTCCGTTCATTGGCGGGATTTTTGGCGCAGCGGTTTATGGTTGTCGGCAAGCCAAAGCGCTCATTGAGCACACTCGTTCCGCGCAAAAAAAAAATGCGCGAAGACGATGCCCCCATGGCTCGCGAGGTGGGCCCTCGTTTTGCACTTTTGCCTATTCGAAGAGACCATATCGCAACGATGGTTCAGCGCCGCAAGCTCTGGACGGAGGAAGACCTGAAGAAGGCGCTCGAGGCGCACGCGAACGGGATGGAGATCCCCCGCATCCTCGAGGACTGCAGCATACACGCATTCATGCTGAAACCCCAAACCAGGCACGACCACAAGGGAATCGCTTTGGGCACAGCAACCATGGTCGACCACGGTCCGCTGCATGTACTCAGTTCTATATCTTACAAGCGAAGTATTCTCATAGGCGACGACCTTCTATTCAAGAATTATTGTTTCATTATAGTGACCTTCAATACATTTGTGTCGACAGGTGTTTTAGGGTTAGGTTGAAAAGCTCTCTATTCAGGCGGTTTTGAAGACAGGTGGTATTCGCTTGTAAGATGCTCACGACCTTCATGGAAGGGACGAATCCCGGCCCCGAAAAGGCCGCGGTTTTCCGCGAAGAACCGGCGTTCTTGGAAGACGCATTCGTCGTCGCGCTGCGAGAAGACTACGTCCAGCGCCTCGCACGGGGTCTACCCGCGAATCCGGCAGCGCCGTCTCCGGTTCCTCCGGTCCAACCTCCGGCTTCGGAGCCGATGGATCTGAGTGTAATTGACCTCAGCGGAGTCGATCTGAGCACGTTCGACTTGAGTGCGATCGACGTGAAGGCACTTCACATCAAGTGTTTCACTTGTGGGAAGTTTGGCCACTTCCAGCGCGATTGCCCGCGCAACAAGGGCAGTGCACGCGCCCGTCGTGGAAGACCACGTCGCTCGGTAGGCCGAGGCGGACCCGCCTCCGCGTCTCAGGGAAACGACAATTCCCAGTAGACGCGGGGCAGTCTGCTGGGGCGATCACCCCTCGCTCCGCGAGATCGAACACGACATCATCGCGGGGCGGGCCGCCCCCTAGAGAAGGTCTCTTCTCGGCAGCTGACAAGCAACGTGTCAGTGGCGAACTCATCGTCGTCACTGCTCAAGTGAAAGGATTCTCACGTTCCTTTAAGGTCTTAATAGACTCTGGTGCGACGCGCAATTACGGTCGCAAGCAAAGTATTGCTGAAAATCCTTCTCTGTTTGCTCAAGCTTGTGAGCGAGATCTCGGAAGAGTCTCTGTGCGTCTTGCGACGGGAATCGTCGCAGAGACGAGGAAGATCGAGGTCGATCTACGCATTGCGTTTGTCGATTTCGACTCAGTCGAGCGCTTTACAGTGCTCGACATGAATGAGAGTTTTGATCTCATCCTCGGAATGCCGTGGCTGGAGCGCCATGAGCCGTGGATCGACTGGAGGACCAAGTCGATTGGGAGCACGTCTCCCGGCAGGAACGGAGTTCAGGAGCGTCATGAACCCTCCTTCGTCCGCCGGCTGACGAGCCCCATCAAGGATGATGAAAGTGCCTACTTCATTGGCGTAGTGAACGCCATGGACACCTCGAGTGTTCCGGAGACGGTCGTGCCGTCTGCCGTGGAGTACGGCGTAGAAGAGGGCGTCGAGTCGTCTCCGCCCCTTCCGAGTACCAGCATGGAAGATGCTTCGGGGATGTGTCCCCCTGTCGCGTGCCCGCGTGCGGTTGAGCCGTCTCCACGCCCTTCGGAAACGTCCGAGCCCATGGCTGAGCAGCTCCCGCTCTCGAGCGCATCGTATGATGTACACATCGTTGACGTGATGACGGGGTCGTCGATCGACCCGTCTACGGTCGATATGGCACCATTGCCAGAGTTCTCCGAGCTTACTAGCTTGGAGGAACTTCCTATGGACGATTTCGTCCGCGAGCTCAAGGCTGGTGAGATCGCTGAGGTCGTGATCCTCCGATCTGAGCGAGATCTCGCTCAACTCAACACCTCGACGGTGATTGACGAGGATGTCCTCGTTGAGTTTCGTCAGAAGTTTGACGCTCGCCGTGGTTCGGCCATCCTCAAGAATCCGAAGGATCGGTTCTACCCGCTGGTCAAGCGGTTTGCGGAGACTTGCCTCAGCAAGAACCCGCCGGCGGGGCTTCCCCCTGATCGTGGCGTTCGCCACGAGATCAAGCTCAAGCTTGGCTCGAGCTATGCGACCGTTCGCCAGTGGGCTCTGCCGGCCGAACAATCGGACTTCATTGATGAATTCTTTGCTAAGAAAGCCAAGGCTGGCCTGGTGCGCGAGAGCGTCTCGCCTCACAGCGCACCAACGTTCTGTGTGCGCAAGCCAAATGGCAAGTGGAGGATTGTCCACGCGTACAACAAGTTGAACGCGCAGACGATTCCTGCGTCCACTCCGATCCCTCGGAAGGATGTGATCATCCACCGGATGTCCGGCGCAAAGAAGTTCAGTTCTCTCGACTTGGTCGACGGTTATTACCAAGTGCTCATGGAGCGTGGGGATATCCCCAAGACAGCCGTCAGTACGCCGAGCGGTATGCTCTGGGAGTGGCTAGTGATGCCACAGGGGCTGTCGAACGCCCCAGCGACGTTCAATCGCTTGGTGACCCATCTGTTCCGTCCCCTGCGAGCGTTCGCGCAGACGTACTTTGACGACATCTACGTCCACACGAGGCCGGAGCCCGGTCGTGATTTGGATGCGCTCCATGAGGATCACCTCCGTCAAGTTCTCGAATGCCTCGAGGAGCATAAGCTTTATGCCAACTTGGATAAGTGTATCTTCGGTGCCGAAGAGATCCCAGTGCTTGGGTGTTTCGTCGGAGTCGACGGTGTTCGGGCGGATCCCGAGAAGGTGAAGGCAATCGCCGAGTGGCCATCGCCACAGTCTGTGAAGGACCTACGCAAGTGGTTGGGTCTCGCCAACTACTTGCACAGGTTCACGAAGAACTATGCCGAAATGGCTCGGCCGCTGACTCAGCTGCTCAAGAACGACGTTGATTGGTCGTGGTCCCACGACACGGAAGCGGCCTTCCAAAGGATCAAGGAGAGTCTCCTCCAAGCGCCGATCCTGGCGTTGCCGGATGACTCAGCTCCGTATGGCGTCGTCTGCGACGCCTCCGATTATGCGATCGGCTGTGCACTGCTGCAGAAGGACCAAGAGGGTCATGAGAGAGTCGTCTCTTACCAGTCTCGGCAGCTCCAAGCGGCCGAGAAGGACTATCCAGTTCACGACAAGGAGTTGTTGGCGATGAAGTACGCCCTGGTGAAATTCCGCGTTCACCTTCTCGGCGCGTCGCCGTTCGTGGTCTATACGGACCATGCGTCTCTACGCACAGCGACACAGTCCCCACACTTGTCGCCGCGAATGGCTCGCTGGTTGTCATTCTTCTCAGAATACAACTTCTCAGTTGAGTACAAGCCGGGTCGGCTTAACGTGCTCGCTGACGCACTCTCTCGGCGTCCCGACTACGAGATGAATCATCTCACATCAGTAGTGTCTGATGTCTACGAACTGATTCGTGATGCCTATGAGGGCGATGCACAGTGTGCAGCGATCATTCGCGCGCTTCAGGACCCGCACGCTGCGAAGTCTCTTGCTCCCCGCGTTCGGGCTCGAGTACATCGTTACTCTTTCCGCGACGGCCTCCTGAGGTATCAGACGTCGCCTGGCGAAGAAGATCGCATCGTAGTACCCTCAGATGAGGATTTACGATATGTGATCGCTCACGGCGTTCACGATGCTCCCGGAGCTGGCCATCTCGGCCGTGAGAAGACGTACTCGCTTCTCAGCCCAAGGTTTTGGTGGCCCAAGATGTACAAGTGGGTATCGCGGTATGTCCGCACATGTGACGTGTGTCAGCGAGTGAAGCCAAGTGCACACTCCCAGGCGCCGCTCCAAAGCTTGCCTGTCCCCAGCGATTGCTGGCGCTCTGTGAGCATGGACTTCTTCTTCGGCATGCCGAGAACGTCCAGAGGGCACAACGGTGTGCTGGTCTTTGTTGACCGTCTCAGCAAGATGGTCCATCTTGCCCCGGTGTCTGACACCTGCACAGGTCTCGACTGTGCACGACTGTTCGTTGACGTCGTATTCCGTCATCACGGGTTACCCGATTCGATCGTCTCCGATCGGGATCCCAGGTTCACGAGTGATTTTTGGGAAGGACTCTTCCAAATCCTGGGGTCCAGGCTCGACATGTCGACCGCGGATCATCCGGAGACCGACGGTCAGACCGAGCGCGCCAATCGCGTTGTCGAGGATATCCTCCGCTCATATTGCGCGAGCGATCCGCTCTCGTGGTGCGATCACCTCCCCATGGTGGAGTTCGCCATGAACAATTCTGTTCATGCCTCGACAGGCTTGTCTCCATTCTATGTGAATGGTCTCCGCCATCCGGCTCTCCCTCTTTGCCTCATGGGTGAGTTCGAGGCTGGCTCAAGTGGAGCTCGGCAACTCCTTGCTGCCCAACTCAATGGGATACCCAAGATCGCGGAACGCCGCAAGTTGGATGACTTCCTGACGACACGTGTTAACGTTGTCTCACGCGTACGAGACGCCATGGCTGCTGCCCAAGATCTGCAAAAAGAACAGGCAGACAAGCGAGGTCGCAAGAACACAATGGTGTTTAAAGAAGGGGACTTTGTATTAGTCAATACGAAGAACTTCTCTCAGAACGCGGTCTCGCGTCTCGACAGCACGAAGCTGTTACCGAGGTTCATCGGCCCCTTCAAAGTGGTGAAGAGGAGTGGCAACTCCTATCGTCTGGATCTGCCAAGCTGGATCCAGACGCATCCGACGTTTTACGTGGGCTTACTTAAGCCGTACCTTCGTCCCGTGGAGACGGAGGAGGAGTCGGGTGAGGTCCCGAGCGGCGACTTCCCTGATGGCTTGTCGCCGACCACGAGCGTACCGACGCAGGCGATCGAGATCGCGAACGAGGACGCCGTCCCTGCTGGAAGCCAAGCTGTTTGCGGAGGTCGAAACACTCCCGCTCGAGATGCTCGATGCGACGATGAAGCGTCCACAGGGCCTCCTCCTGTCTTGCGACGATCGGCGCGAGTCGCTGCAGCTCGTCGAAGTTCGACCGGATCCACCGATCCGCCTCCCTCGACCTATCGTCGAGATCGACCAAGTCGCGTCGGAGCTGATACTGGGCGTCAGCAGCGGGATATAAACCCGCAGGGGCTGCGTAGCCATACCAAGCGGAAGGCGCGGCGGCCGATCCGCGAGCCGCTTCCGGTGATCGACCGTACTGGGACTCCCCACTTCCACGTTGAGTCGCTTGGTCGCGTGCGTACGCGTCGCGGGAATCGCGAGATCTTGGTGAAGTGGCTGGGATATCCCAAGTCCCAGAGTTCGTGGGTTGAGGAGCAGGTGCTTCGCGAGGACTGCCTCGACTTGCTCCGCGAGCACGAGCGGAACCACCCCGAGTGGTTCCAATTGCGGCATCTGCCGTGCGGTGAGAAGAGTCTCGAGAAGGTTGACCTTGAGCAGTCCCCACAGGGTGGGTCAGAAGCGCAGCTTCAATGTCAGCAGTGACTCTGTTGTCGACGTACAACTTGGCGAAACGAATTCGCATATCACGGAGCTTCTTCACTTCCCCGACGTACGTCGGGTTGCGCATCCGCGCCACGTCGACACGCTTGGTGAGCTCGACCCACCTCCAGAACTGAGTGTTGAACTCATCCGGCGAGCGGCCGGGCTCGACGATAATCGGCACGCCGAAGATCGGCCCACGCTGGTGGTAGCGCCACTGGTTGAATGTCGCTCGCGACATGTGTCGCTCGGCGAGGGCTTCGCCAATCGTACAGGGAGCACCCAGGCCGAAGTCGTAGGTGCTCACCCTGTCGGCGACGCGGACGGGTGAGTCCTGACGAGTCGCAGGCGCTGGGCGCCGTCGATCTGGGCTGTCGAACGCGCCATCGCGGATGTCACGGTGCGTGACCTTTGGCTGAGCCATCAGCAGGCGCTGCTCTCGCAGGCGCGCCTCGCGCGCGAGCGCCCACTCATCTTGAGCTTGCGGCGTCGGGTCGCGCGGTTTCTCTTCGTCGTGGGTCGGTGGGGCGGTCTTCCGCTCGCGATACTCGCTGGGCGTCATCGTCTTTGCGTCGGCACGCCCGCGAACTTCGCCTTCCTCGACGTCTTCGAGCGCGCGGTCGCGCGGGCGTGGCGGTGACTCCGCCGGAGGTGGTGAGCTCATCGGTTGGTCTTCGTCGTCGTTGGGGCCGGGGTCGGCAGCGGCCGCTGCGGCTCTTGGGGTGGACATGCGTCCCTTGTCGCAGCTTGTGTTGTGCTGCTCGCGGCGCTCCGCGCTACCGTGCCGACTGCGGACGGCCTTCGGAAATCTCCGTGCGCGGGCGGCGCGCTCTCGTCTTGGTGCTTCTCTCGGTTTTTCCTTCTTCTCCCTCTCTCGCTCTCTCTTTGTACCGTGACCTGCTCCATTAAACCCCCGGTCTTCTATTTTGGGTGGGGGTGGTGTAGCGGGGTACACAAGTTATACTTGCAGTTACATAGGTAGTGTGGTTACATAATTAGGGTGGTCCACTTAGGGGAAAAGTTACCCTAAGTAGTGACTCAGGTTTATCAGATTTCAGTAGGTAATATCCCCGGTTTATTTACCAGGGATATAGGGCTCTAGGGTTAATCCTCAGAGAGGATTAATATATGGCAGTTCGCCTTTTGCCAAGTCTTTGGCGCTCGTCGACAGGGGTCGACTCGGAGCGGCTGCTCTCACTTCCTCCAAGCGAAGTGCTGTGTAGTGGTCACGTGGACCGCTACATCGGTGACCGGTGGGAAAATAAATTTCTCTCCGGGAAAAATATCACTGAAAACACTTTTACAGGGGCGATTTGCAGTGACCGGTGGAGATGCTCTTAGCCAATCGATGAATCGTATAGGCAAATCGAGTCCGTTCATTGGCGGGATTTTTGGCGCAGCGGTTTATGGTTGTCGGCAAGCCAAAGCGCTCATTGAGCACACTCGTTCCGCGCAAAAAAAAAATGCGCGAAGACGATGCCCCCATGGCTCGCGAGGTGGGCCCTCGTTTTGCACTTTTGCCTATTCGAAGAGACCATATCGCAACGATGGTTCAGCGCCGCAAGCTCTGGACGGAGGAAGACCTGAAGAAGGCGCTCGAGGCGCACGCGAACGGGATGGAGATCCCCCGCATCCTCGAGGACTGCAGCATACACGCATTCATGCTGAAACCCCAAACCAGGCACGACCACAAGGGAATCGCTTTGGGCACAGCAACCATGGTCGACCACGGTCCGCTGCATGTACTCAGTTCTATATCTTACAAGCGAAGTATTCTCATAGGCGACGACCTTCTATTCAAGAATTATTGTTTCATTATAGTGACCTTCAATACATTTGTGTCGACAGGTGTTTTAGGGTTAGGTTGAAAAGCTCTCTATTCAGGCGGTTTTGAAGACAGGTGGTATTCGCTTGTAAGATGCTCACGACCTTCATGGAAGGGACGAATCCCGGCCCCGAAAAGGCCGCGGTTTTCCGCGAAGAACCGGCGTTCTTGGAAGACGCATTCGTCGTCGCGCTGCGAGAAGACTACGTCCAGCGCCTCGCACGGGGTCTACCCGCGAATCCGGCAGCGCCGTCTCCGGTTCCTCCGGTCCAACCTCCGGCTTCGGAGCCGATGGATCTGAGTGTAATTGACCTCAGCGGAGTCGATCTGAGCACGTTCGACTTGAGTGCGATCGACGTGAAGGCACTTCACATCAAGTGTTTCACTTGTGGGAAGTTTGGCCACTTCCAGCGCGATTGCCCGCGCAACAAGGGCAGTGCACGCGCCCGTCGTGGAAGACCACGTCGCTCGGTAGGCCGAGGCGGACCCGCCTCCGCGTCTCAGGGAAACGACAATTCCCAGTAGACGCGGGGCAGTCTGCTGGGGCGATCACCCCTCGCTCCGCGAGATCGAACACGACATCATCGCGGGGCGGGCCGCCCCCTAGAGAAGGTCTCTTCTCGGCAGCTGACAAGCAACGTGTCAGTGGCGAACTCATCGTCGTCACTGCTCAAGTGAAAGGATTCTCACGTTCCTTTAAGGTCTTAATAGACTCTGGTGCGACGCGCAATTACGGTCGCAAGCAAAGTATTGCTGAAAATCCTTCTCTGTTTGCTCAAGCTTGTGAGCGAGATCTCGGAAGAGTCTCTGTGCGTCTTGCGACGGGAATCGTCGCAGAGACGAGGAAGATCGAGGTCGATCTACGCATTGCGTTTGTCGATTTCGACTCAGTCGAGCGCTTTACAGTGCTCGACATGAATGAGAGTTTTGATCTCATCCTCGGAATGCCGTGGCTGGAGCGCCATGAGCCGTGGATCGACTGGAGGACCAAGTCGATTGGGAGCACGTCTCCCGGCAGGAACGGAGTTCAGGAGCGTCATGAACCCTCCTTCGTCCGCCGGCTGACGAGCCCCATCAAGGATGATGAAAGTGCCTACTTCATTGGCGTAGTGAACGCCATGGACACCTCGAGTGTTCCGGAGACGGTCGTGCCGTCTGCCGTGGAGTACGGCGTAGAAGAGGGCGTCGAGTCGTCTCCGCCCCTTCCGAGTACCAGCATGGAAGATGCTTCGGGGATGTGTCCCCCTGTCGCGTGCCCGCGTGCGGTTGAGCCGTCTCCACGCCCTTCGGAAACGTCCGAGCCCATGGCTGAGCAGCTCCCGCTCTCGAGCGCATCGTATGATGTACACATCGTTGACGTGATGACGGGGTCGTCGATCGACCCGTCTACGGTCGATATGGCACCATTGCCAGAGTTCTCCGAGCTTACTAGCTTGGAGGAACTTCCTATGGACGATTTCGTCCGCGAGCTCAAGGCTGGTGAGATCGCTGAGGTCGTGATCCTCCGATCTGAGCGAGATCTCGCTCAACTCAACACCTCGACGGTGATTGACGAGGATGTCCTCGTTGAGTTTCGTCAGAAGTTTGACGCTCGCCGTGGTTCGGCCATCCTCAAGAATCCGAAGGATCGGTTCTACCCGCTGGTCAAGCGGTTTGCGGAGACTTGCCTCAGCAAGAACCCGCCGGCGGGGCTTCCCCCTGATCGTGGCGTTCGCCACGAGATCAAGCTCAAGCTTGGCTCGAGCTATGCGACCGTTCGCCAGTGGGCTCTGCCGGCCGAACAATCGGACTTCATTGATGAATTCTTTGCTAAGAAAGCCAAGGCTGGCCTGGTGCGCGAGAGCGTCTCGCCTCACAGCGCACCAACGTTCTGTGTGCGCAAGCCAAATGGCAAGTGGAGGATTGTCCACGCGTACAACAAGTTGAACGCGCAGACGATTCCTGCGTCCACTCCGATCCCTCGGAAGGATGTGATCATCCACCGGATGTCCGGCGCAAAGAAGTTCAGTTCTCTCGACTTGGTCGACGGTTATTACCAAGTGCTCATGGAGCGTGGGGATATCCCCAAGACAGCCGTCAGTACGCCGAGCGGTATGCTCTGGGAGTGGCTAGTGATGCCACAGGGGCTGTCGAACGCCCCAGCGACGTTCAATCGCTTGGTGACCCATCTGTTCCGTCCCCTGCGAGCGTTCGCGCAGACGTACTTTGACGACATCTACGTCCACACGAGGCCGGAGCCCGGTCGTGATTTGGATGCGCTCCATGAGGATCACCTCCGTCAAGTTCTCGAATGCCTCGAGGAGCATAAGCTTTATGCCAACTTGGATAAGTGTATCTTCGGTGCCGAAGAGATCCCAGTGCTTGGGTGTTTCGTCGGAGTCGACGGTGTTCGGGCGGATCCCGAGAAGGTGAAGGCAATCGCCGAGTGGCCATCGCCACAGTCTGTGAAGGACCTACGCAAGTGGTTGGGTCTCGCCAACTACTTGCACAGGTTCACGAAGAACTATGCCGAAATGGCTCGGCCGCTGACTCAGCTGCTCAAGAACGACGTTGATTGGTCGTGGTCCCACGACACGGAAGCGGCCTTCCAAAGGATCAAGGAGAGTCTCCTCCAAGCGCCGATCCTGGCGTTGCCGGATGACTCAGCTCCGTATGGCGTCGTCTGCGACGCCTCCGATTATGCGATCGGCTGTGCACTGCTGCAGAAGGACCAAGAGGGTCATGAGAGAGTCGTCTCTTACCAGTCTCGGCAGCTCCAAGCGGCCGAGAAGGACTATCCAGTTCACGACAAGGAGTTGTTGGCGATGAAGTACGCCCTGGTGAAATTCCGCGTTCACCTTCTCGGCGCGTCGCCGTTCGTGGTCTATACGGACCATGCGTCTCTACGCACAGCGACACAGTCCCCACACTTGTCGCCGCGAATGGCTCGCTGGTTGTCATTCTTCTCAGAATACAACTTCTCAGTTGAGTACAAGCCGGGTCGGCTTAACGTGCTCGCTGACGCACTCTCTCGGCGTCCCGACTACGAGATGAATCATCTCACATCAGTAGTGTCTGATGTCTACGAACTGATTCGTGATGCCTATGAGGGCGATGCACAGTGTGCAGCGATCATTCGCGCGCTTCAGGACCCGCACGCTGCGAAGTCTCTTGCTCCCCGCGTTCGGGCTCGAGTACATCGTTACTCTTTCCGCGACGGCCTCCTGAGGTATCAGACGTCGCCTGGCGAAGAAGATCGCATCGTAGTACCCTCAGATGAGGATTTACGATATGTGATCGCTCACGGCGTTCACGATGCTCCCGGAGCTGGCCATCTCGGCCGTGAGAAGACGTACTCGCTTCTCAGCCCAAGGTTTTGGTGGCCCAAGATGTACAAGTGGGTATCGCGGTATGTCCGCACATGTGACGTGTGTCAGCGAGTGAAGCCAAGTGCACACTCCCAGGCGCCGCTCCAAAGCTTGCCTGTCCCCAGCGATTGCTGGCGCTCTGTGAGCATGGACTTCTTCTTCGGCATGCCGAGAACGTCCAGAGGGCACAACGGTGTGCTGGTCTTTGTTGACCGTCTCAGCAAGATGGTCCATCTTGCCCCGGTGTCTGACACCTGCACAGGTCTCGACTGTGCACGACTGTTCGTTGACGTCGTATTCCGTCATCACGGGTTACCCGATTCGATCGTCTCCGATCGGGATCCCAGGTTCACGAGTGATTTTTGGGAAGGACTCTTCCAAATCCTGGGGTCCAGGCTCGACATGTCGACCGCGGATCATCCGGAGACCGACGGTCAGACCGAGCGCGCCAATCGCGTTGTCGAGGATATCCTCCGCTCATATTGCGCGAGCGATCCGCTCTCGTGGTGCGATCACCTCCCCATGGTGGAGTTCGCCATGAACAATTCTGTTCATGCCTCGACAGGCTTGTCTCCATTCTATGTGAATGGTCTCCGCCATCCGGCTCTCCCTCTTTGCCTCATGGGTGAGTTCGAGGCTGGCTCAAGTGGAGCTCGGCAACTCCTTGCTGCCCAACTCAATGGGATACCCAAGATCGCGGAACGCCGCAAGTTGGATGACTTCCTGACGACACGTGTTAACGTTGTCTCACGCGTACGAGACGCCATGGCTGCTGCCCAAGATCTGCAAAAAGAACAGGCAGACAAGCGAGGTCGCAAGAACACAATGGTGTTTAAAGAAGGGGACTTTGTATTAGTCAATACGAAGAACTTCTCTCAGAACGCGGTCTCGCGTCTCGACAGCACGAAGCTGTTACCGAGGTTCATCGGCCCCTTCAAAGTGGTGAAGAGGAGTGGCAACTCCTATCGTCTGGATCTGCCAAGCTGGATCCAGACGCATCCGACGTTTTACGTGGGCTTACTTAAGCCGTACCTTCGTCCCGTGGAGACGGAGGAGGAGTCGGGTGAGGTCCCGAGCGGCGACTTCCCTGATGGCTTGTCGCCGACCACGAGCGTACCGACGCAGGCGATCGAGATCGCGAACGAGGACGCCGTCCCTGCTGGAAGCCAAGCTGTTTGCGGAGGTCGAAACACTCCCGCTCGAGATGCTCGATGCGACGATGAAGCGTCCACAGGGCCTCCTCCTGTCTTGCGACGATCGGCGCGAGTCGCTGCAGCTCGTCGAAGTTCGACCGGATCCACCGATCCGCCTCCCTCGACCTATCGTCGAGATCGACCAAGTCGCGTCGGAGCTGATACTGGGCGTCAGCAGCGGGATATAAACCCGCAGGGGCTGCGTAGCCATACCAAGCGGAAGGCGCGGCGGCCGATCCGCGAGCCGCTTCCGGTGATCGACCGTACTGGGACTCCCCACTTCCACGTTGAGTCGCTTGGTCGCGTGCGTACGCGTCGCGGGAATCGCGAGATCTTGGTGAAGTGGCTGGGATATCCCAAGTCCCAGAGTTCGTGGGTTGAGGAGCAGGTGCTTCGCGAGGACTGCCTCGACTTGCTCCGCGAGCACGAGCGGAACCACCCCGAGTGGTTCCAATTGCGGCATCTGCCGTGCGGTGAGAAGAGTCTCGAGAAGGTTGACCTTGAGCAGTCCCCACAGGGTGGGTCAGAAGCGCAGCTTCAATGTCAGCAGTGACTCTGTTGTCGACGTACAACTTGGCGAAACGAATTCGCATATCACGGAGCTTCTTCACTTCCCCGACGTACGTCGGGTTGCGCATCCGCGCCACGTCGACACGCTTGGTGAGCTCGACCCACCTCCAGAACTGAGTGTTGAACTCATCCGGCGAGCGGCCGGGCTCGACGATAATCGGCACGCCGAAGATCGGCCCACGCTGGTGGTAGCGCCACTGGTTGAATGTCGCTCGCGACATGTGTCGCTCGGCGAGGGCTTCGCCAATCGTACAGGGAGCACCCAGGCCGAAGTCGTAGGTGCTCACCCTGTCGGCGACGCGGACGGGTGAGTCCTGACGAGTCGCAGGCGCTGGGCGCCGTCGATCTGGGCTGTCGAACGCGCCATCGCGGATGTCACGGTGCGTGACCTTTGGCTGAGCCATCAGCAGGCGCTGCTCTCGCAGGCGCGCCTCGCGCGCGAGCGCCCACTCATCTTGAGCTTGCGGCGTCGGGTCGCGCGGTTTCTCTTCGTCGTGGGTCGGTGGGGCGGTCTTCCGCTCGCGATACTCGCTGGGCGTCATCGTCTTTGCGTCGGCACGCCCGCGAACTTCGCCTTCCTCGACGTCTTCGAGCGCGCGGTCGCGCGGGCGTGGCGGTGACTCCGCCGGAGGTGGTGAGCTCATCGGTTGGTCTTCGTCGTCGTTGGGGCCGGGGTCGGCAGCGGCCGCTGCGGCTCTTGGGGTGGACATGCGTCCCTTGTCGCAGCTTGTGTTGTGCTGCTCGCGGCGCTCCGCGCTACCGTGCCGACTGCGGACGGCCTTCGGAAATCTCCGTGCGCGGGCGGCGCGCTCTCGTCTTGGTGCTTCTCTCGGTTTTTCCTTCTTCTCCCTCTCTCGCTCTCTCTTTGTACCGTGACCTGCTCCATTAAACCCCCGGTCTTCTATTTTGGGTGGGGGTGGTGTAGCGGGGTACACAAGTTATACTTGCAGTTACATAGGTAGTGTGGTTACATAATTAGGGTGGTCCACTTAGGGGAAAAGTTACCCTAAGTAGTGACTCAGGTTTATCAGATTTCAGTAGGTAATATCCCCGGTTTATTTACCAGGGATATAGGGCTCTAGGGTTAATCCTCAGAGAGGATTAATATATGGCAGTTCGCCTTTTGCCAAGTCTTTGGCGCTCGTCGACAGGGGTCGACTCGGAGCGGCTGCTCTCACTTCCTCCAAGCGAAGTGCTGTGTAGTGGTCACGTGGACCGCTACATCGGTGACCGGTGGGAAAATAAATTTCTCTCCGGGAAAAATATCACTGAAAACACTTTTACAGGGGCGATTTGCAGTGACCGGTGGAGATGCTCTTAGCCAATCGATGAATCGTATAGGCAAATCGAGTCCGTTCATTGGCGGGATTTTTGGCGCAGCGGTTTATGGTTGTCGGCAAGCCAAAGCGCTCATTGAGCACACTCGTTCCGCGCAAAAAAAAAATGCGCGAAGACGATGCCCCCATGGCTCGCGAGGTGGGCCCTCGTTTTGCACTTTTGCCTATTCGAAGAGACCATATCGCAACGATGGTTCAGCGCCGCAAGCTCTGGACGGAGGAAGACCTGAAGAAGGCGCTCGAGGCGCACGCGAACGGGATGGAGATCCCCCGCATCCTCGAGGACTGCAGCATACACGCATTCATGCTGAAACCCCAAACCAGGCACGACCACAAGGGAATCGCTTTGGGCACAGCAACCATGGTCGACCACGGTCCGCTGCATGTACTCAGTTCTATATCTTACAAGCGAAGTATTCTCATAGGCGACGACCTTCTATTCAAGAATTATTGTTTCATTATAGTGACCTTCAATACATTTGTGTCGACAGGTGTTTTAGGGTTAGGTTGAAAAGCTCTCTATTCAGGCGGTTTTGAAGACAGGTGGTATTCGCTTGTAAGATGCTCACGACCTTCATGGAAGGGACGAATCCCGGCCCCGAAAAGGCCGCGGTTTTCCGCGAAGAACCGGCGTTCTTGGAAGACGCATTCGTCGTCGCGCTGCGAGAAGACTACGTCCAGCGCCTCGCACGGGGTCTACCCGCGAATCCGGCAGCGCCGTCTCCGGTTCCTCCGGTCCAACCTCCGGCTTCGGAGCCGATGGATCTGAGTGTAATTGACCTCAGCGGAGTCGATCTGAGCACGTTCGACTTGAGTGCGATCGACGTGAAGGCACTTCACATCAAGTGTTTCACTTGTGGGAAGTTTGGCCACTTCCAGCGCGATTGCCCGCGCAACAAGGGCAGTGCACGCGCCCGTCGTGGAAGACCACGTCGCTCGGTAGGCCGAGGCGGACCCGCCTCCGCGTCTCAGGGAAACGACAATTCCCAGTAGACGCGGGGCAGTCTGCTGGGGCGATCACCCCTCGCTCCGCGAGATCGAACACGACATCATCGCGGGGCGGGCCGCCCCCTAGAGAAGGTCTCTTCTCGGCAGCTGACAAGCAACGTGTCAGTGGCGAACTCATCGTCGTCACTGCTCAAGTGAAAGGATTCTCACGTTCCTTTAAGGTCTTAATAGACTCTGGTGCGACGCGCAATTACGGTCGCAAGCAAAGTATTGCTGAAAATCCTTCTCTGTTTGCTCAAGCTTGTGAGCGAGATCTCGGAAGAGTCTCTGTGCGTCTTGCGACGGGAATCGTCGCAGAGACGAGGAAGATCGAGGTCGATCTACGCATTGCGTTTGTCGATTTCGACTCAGTCGAGCGCTTTACAGTGCTCGACATGAATGAGAGTTTTGATCTCATCCTCGGAATGCCGTGGCTGGAGCGCCATGAGCCGTGGATCGACTGGAGGACCAAGTCGATTGGGAGCACGTCTCCCGGCAGGAACGGAGTTCAGGAGCGTCATGAACCCTCCTTCGTCCGCCGGCTGACGAGCCCCATCAAGGATGATGAAAGTGCCTACTTCATTGGCGTAGTGAACGCCATGGACACCTCGAGTGTTCCGGAGACGGTCGTGCCGTCTGCCGTGGAGTACGGCGTAGAAGAGGGCGTCGAGTCGTCTCCGCCCCTTCCGAGTACCAGCATGGAAGATGCTTCGGGGATGTGTCCCCCTGTCGCGTGCCCGCGTGCGGTTGAGCCGTCTCCACGCCCTTCGGAAACGTCCGAGCCCATGGCTGAGCAGCTCCCGCTCTCGAGCGCATCGTATGATGTACACATCGTTGACGTGATGACGGGGTCGTCGATCGACCCGTCTACGGTCGATATGGCACCATTGCCAGAGTTCTCCGAGCTTACTAGCTTGGAGGAACTTCCTATGGACGATTTCGTCCGCGAGCTCAAGGCTGGTGAGATCGCTGAGGTCGTGATCCTCCGATCTGAGCGAGATCTCGCTCAACTCAACACCTCGACGGTGATTGACGAGGATGTCCTCGTTGAGTTTCGTCAGAAGTTTGACGCTCGCCGTGGTTCGGCCATCCTCAAGAATCCGAAGGATCGGTTCTACCCGCTGGTCAAGCGGTTTGCGGAGACTTGCCTCAGCAAGAACCCGCCGGCGGGGCTTCCCCCTGATCGTGGCGTTCGCCACGAGATCAAGCTCAAGCTTGGCTCGAGCTATGCGACCGTTCGCCAGTGGGCTCTGCCGGCCGAACAATCGGACTTCATTGATGAATTCTTTGCTAAGAAAGCCAAGGCTGGCCTGGTGCGCGAGAGCGTCTCGCCTCACAGCGCACCAACGTTCTGTGTGCGCAAGCCAAATGGCAAGTGGAGGATTGTCCACGCGTACAACAAGTTGAACGCGCAGACGATTCCTGCGTCCACTCCGATCCCTCGGAAGGATGTGATCATCCACCGGATGTCCGGCGCAAAGAAGTTCAGTTCTCTCGACTTGGTCGACGGTTATTACCAAGTGCTCATGGAGCGTGGGGATATCCCCAAGACAGCCGTCAGTACGCCGAGCGGTATGCTCTGGGAGTGGCTAGTGATGCCACAGGGGCTGTCGAACGCCCCAGCGACGTTCAATCGCTTGGTGACCCATCTGTTCCGTCCCCTGCGAGCGTTCGCGCAGACGTACTTTGACGACATCTACGTCCACACGAGGCCGGAGCCCGGTCGTGATTTGGATGCGCTCCATGAGGATCACCTCCGTCAAGTTCTCGAATGCCTCGAGGAGCATAAGCTTTATGCCAACTTGGATAAGTGTATCTTCGGTGCCGAAGAGATCCCAGTGCTTGGGTGTTTCGTCGGAGTCGACGGTGTTCGGGCGGATCCCGAGAAGGTGAAGGCAATCGCCGAGTGGCCATCGCCACAGTCTGTGAAGGACCTACGCAAGTGGTTGGGTCTCGCCAACTACTTGCACAGGTTCACGAAGAACTATGCCGAAATGGCTCGGCCGCTGACTCAGCTGCTCAAGAACGACGTTGATTGGTCGTGGTCCCACGACACGGAAGCGGCCTTCCAAAGGATCAAGGAGAGTCTCCTCCAAGCGCCGATCCTGGCGTTGCCGGATGACTCAGCTCCGTATGGCGTCGTCTGCGACGCCTCCGATTATGCGATCGGCTGTGCACTGCTGCAGAAGGACCAAGAGGGTCATGAGAGAGTCGTCTCTTACCAGTCTCGGCAGCTCCAAGCGGCCGAGAAGGACTATCCAGTTCACGACAAGGAGTTGTTGGCGATGAAGTACGCCCTGGTGAAATTCCGCGTTCACCTTCTCGGCGCGTCGCCGTTCGTGGTCTATACGGACCATGCGTCTCTACGCACAGCGACACAGTCCCCACACTTGTCGCCGCGAATGGCTCGCTGGTTGTCATTCTTCTCAGAATACAACTTCTCAGTTGAGTACAAGCCGGGTCGGCTTAACGTGCTCGCTGACGCACTCTCTCGGCGTCCCGACTACGAGATGAATCATCTCACATCAGTAGTGTCTGATGTCTACGAACTGATTCGTGATGCCTATGAGGGCGATGCACAGTGTGCAGCGATCATTCGCGCGCTTCAGGACCCGCACGCTGCGAAGTCTCTTGCTCCCCGCGTTCGGGCTCGAGTACATCGTTACTCTTTCCGCGACGGCCTCCTGAGGTATCAGACGTCGCCTGGCGAAGAAGATCGCATCGTAGTACCCTCAGATGAGGATTTACGATATGTGATCGCTCACGGCGTTCACGATGCTCCCGGAGCTGGCCATCTCGGCCGTGAGAAGACGTACTCGCTTCTCAGCCCAAGGTTTTGGTGGCCCAAGATGTACAAGTGGGTATCGCGGTATGTCCGCACATGTGACGTGTGTCAGCGAGTGAAGCCAAGTGCACACTCCCAGGCGCCGCTCCAAAGCTTGCCTGTCCCCAGCGATTGCTGGCGCTCTGTGAGCATGGACTTCTTCTTCGGCATGCCGAGAACGTCCAGAGGGCACAACGGTGTGCTGGTCTTTGTTGACCGTCTCAGCAAGATGGTCCATCTTGCCCCGGTGTCTGACACCTGCACAGGTCTCGACTGTGCACGACTGTTCGTTGACGTCGTATTCCGTCATCACGGGTTACCCGATTCGATCGTCTCCGATCGGGATCCCAGGTTCACGAGTGATTTTTGGGAAGGACTCTTCCAAATCCTGGGGTCCAGGCTCGACATGTCGACCGCGGATCATCCGGAGACCGACGGTCAGACCGAGCGCGCCAATCGCGTTGTCGAGGATATCCTCCGCTCATATTGCGCGAGCGATCCGCTCTCGTGGTGCGATCACCTCCCCATGGTGGAGTTCGCCATGAACAATTCTGTTCATGCCTCGACAGGCTTGTCTCCATTCTATGTGAATGGTCTCCGCCATCCGGCTCTCCCTCTTTGCCTCATGGGTGAGTTCGAGGCTGGCTCAAGTGGAGCTCGGCAACTCCTTGCTGCCCAACTCAATGGGATACCCAAGATCGCGGAACGCCGCAAGTTGGATGACTTCCTGACGACACGTGTTAACGTTGTCTCACGCGTACGAGACGCCATGGCTGCTGCCCAAGATCTGCAAAAAGAACAGGCAGACAAGCGAGGTCGCAAGAACACAATGGTGTTTAAAGAAGGGGACTTTGTATTAGTCAATACGAAGAACTTCTCTCAGAACGCGGTCTCGCGTCTCGACAGCACGAAGCTGTTACCGAGGTTCATCGGCCCCTTCAAAGTGGTGAAGAGGAGTGGCAACTCCTATCGTCTGGATCTGCCAAGCTGGATCCAGACGCATCCGACGTTTTACGTGGGCTTACTTAAGCCGTACCTTCGTCCCGTGGAGACGGAGGAGGAGTCGGGTGAGGTCCCGAGCGGCGACTTCCCTGATGGCTTGTCGCCGACCACGAGCGTACCGACGCAGGCGATCGAGATCGCGAACGAGGACGCCGTCCCTGCTGGAAGCCAAGCTGTTTGCGGAGGTCGAAACACTCCCGCTCGAGATGCTCGATGCGACGATGAAGCGTCCACAGGGCCTCCTCCTGTCTTGCGACGATCGGCGCGAGTCGCTGCAGCTCGTCGAAGTTCGACCGGATCCACCGATCCGCCTCCCTCGACCTATCGTCGAGATCGACCAAGTCGCGTCGGAGCTGATACTGGGCGTCAGCAGCGGGATATAAACCCGCAGGGGCTGCGTAGCCATACCAAGCGGAAGGCGCGGCGGCCGATCCGCGAGCCGCTTCCGGTGATCGACCGTACTGGGACTCCCCACTTCCACGTTGAGTCGCTTGGTCGCGTGCGTACGCGTCGCGGGAATCGCGAGATCTTGGTGAAGTGGCTGGGATATCCCAAGTCCCAGAGTTCGTGGGTTGAGGAGCAGGTGCTTCGCGAGGACTGCCTCGACTTGCTCCGCGAGCACGAGCGGAACCACCCCGAGTGGTTCCAATTGCGGCATCTGCCGTGCGGTGAGAAGAGTCTCGAGAAGGTTGACCTTGAGCAGTCCCCACAGGGTGGGTCAGAAGCGCAGCTTCAATGTCAGCAGTGACTCTGTTGTCGACGTACAACTTGGCGAAACGAATTCGCATATCACGGAGCTTCTTCACTTCCCCGACGTACGTCGGGTTGCGCATCCGCGCCACGTCGACACGCTTGGTGAGCTCGACCCACCTCCAGAACTGAGTGTTGAACTCATCCGGCGAGCGGCCGGGCTCGACGATAATCGGCACGCCGAAGATCGGCCCACGCTGGTGGTAGCGCCACTGGTTGAATGTCGCTCGCGACATGTGTCGCTCGGCGAGGGCTTCGCCAATCGTACAGGGAGCACCCAGGCCGAAGTCGTAGGTGCTCACCCTGTCGGCGACGCGGACGGGTGAGTCCTGACGAGTCGCAGGCGCTGGGCGCCGTCGATCTGGGCTGTCGAACGCGCCATCGCGGATGTCACGGTGCGTGACCTTTGGCTGAGCCATCAGCAGGCGCTGCTCTCGCAGGCGCGCCTCGCGCGCGAGCGCCCACTCATCTTGAGCTTGCGGCGTCGGGTCGCGCGGTTTCTCTTCGTCGTGGGTCGGTGGGGCGGTCTTCCGCTCGCGATACTCGCTGGGCGTCATCGTCTTTGCGTCGGCACGCCCGCGAACTTCGCCTTCCTCGACGTCTTCGAGCGCGCGGTCGCGCGGGCGTGGCGGTGACTCCGCCGGAGGTGGTGAGCTCATCGGTTGGTCTTCGTCGTCGTTGGGGCCGGGGTCGGCAGCGGCCGCTGCGGCTCTTGGGGTGGACATGCGTCCCTTGTCGCAGCTTGTGTTGTGCTGCTCGCGGCGCTCCGCGCTACCGTGCCGACTGCGGACGGCCTTCGGAAATCTCCGTGCGCGGGCGGCGCGCTCTCGTCTTGGTGCTTCTCTCGGTTTTTCCTTCTTCTCCCTCTCTCGCTCTCTCTTTGTACCGTGACCTGCTCCATTAAACCCCCGGTCTTCTATTTTGGGTGGGGGTGGTGTAGCGGGGTACACAAGTTATACTTGCAGTTACATAGGTAGTGTGGTTACATAATTAGGGTGGTCCACTTAGGGGAAAAGTTACCCTAAGTAGTGACTCAGGTTTATCAGATTTCAGTAGGTAATATCCCCGGTTTATTTACCAGGGATATAGGGCTCTAGGGTTAATCCTCAGAGAGGATTAATATATGGCAGTTCGCCTTTTGCCAAGTCTTTGGCGCTCGTCGACAGGGGTCGACTCGGAGCGGCTGCTCTCACTTCCTCCAAGCGAAGTGCTGTGTAGTGGTCACGTGGACCGCTACATCGGTGACCGGTGGGAAAATAAATTTCTCTCCGGGAAAAATATCACTGAAAACACTTTTACAGGGGCGATTTGCAGTGACCGGTGGAGATGCTCTTAGCCAATCGATGAATCGTATAGGCAAATCGAGTCCGTTCATTGGCGGGATTTTTGGCGCAGCGGTTTATGGTTGTCGGCAAGCCAAAGCGCTCATTGAGCACACTCGTTCCGCGCAAAAAAAAAATGCGCGAAGACGATGCCCCCATGGCTCGCGAGGTGGGCCCTCGTTTTGCACTTTTGCCTATTCGAAGAGACCATATCGCAACGATGGTTCAGCGCCGCAAGCTCTGGACGGAGGAAGACCTGAAGAAGGCGCTCGAGGCGCACGCGAACGGGATGGAGATCCCCCGCATCCTCGAGGACTGCAGCATACACGCATTCATGCTGAAACCCCAAACCAGGCACGACCACAAGGGAATCGCTTTGGGCACAGCAACCATGGTCGACCACGGTCCGCTGCATGTACTCAGTTCTATATCTTACAAGCGAAGTATTCTCATAGGCGACGACCTTCTATTCAAGAATTATTGTTTCATTATAGTGACCTTCAATACATTTGTGTCGACAGGTGTTTTAGGGTTAGGTTGAAAAGCTCTCTATTCAGGCGGTTTTGAAGACAGGTGGTATTCGCTTGTAAGATATAGAACTGAGTATCTTGAACTGACTGATATAGTATATCCCTTCACATTCCCATATGGTTTTTGTACCGTCTGACCAAAATTCACCCTAATAGAAGTCTGTGCTTCCAATACTGGACCCACCATAATCTGATTCGGCCAAAATCCGAATTCTCATGTTCCAGCTTCAGTGGAAGAAACACGGTTTGGGTCGCTTGGGGGGGGGGGTATTCAACAATAACCAATGGGCGAGCCCCCCCCCCCCCCCCCCCCACCAGCGCCTGTATGATGGTCTCCAGTAAAATACTCTTTTTGAGACAAAAACACTTTTTTGAAATTTTTTGCCTCAAATAGAGGATCGTCCCTATTGTTCCAACCAACCGAGCAATGGAGTCAAGTGTGCTCGGTGATGCGCGCCCTCCGCACGTGCCGGCGCGATTCCTGACGCCCGCGCAGGTCGACACGTTTATTCGCGACGGCGTGCTGGTCGTGCCCGACGTGCTTTCGCCAGTCGAGGTCGCCACCGCGCGCGCGGGGTTGCACAGCGAGCTGGCCAAGTACGGCGTCGTGAGTGGCGATAGGTCGATGGGACTCACTCGTTCGTTTCTGACAACGCGGTCGTGTTTTGTGCAGGACCACGATGACCTCGTCCGCACGGGCCACAATCTGAAGAAGCTGTCGAGCACGGGCGGTGCTGGCGGCATTCTAGACCTCTACTACCCGTCGTGGCGGCTTCGCGTGGCCGAGCACGCCGGCGTGTTCGCGGCCATGACCGACCTCTGGTCCGCGACGTACGCCTGCAATCACGCCGACTTCCAGCACCCCCACGGCCCCTTCAACGGCAAGGAGGGCTTCATGTACATCAACCGCGTCTGCTACCGCGTGCCGGACGCCATCTCGGAGCTTCACGCGGACGGCGCGACCAAGAAGAAGCGGAAGACTATGCAGCGGTCGCTCACACCCCACCTCGACTGTTGCCCGACGCGCCTCTATGAATCGTCGAAGGAAGTGCCTCGGTGGCGCCCCATCCAATGCATCACAGTGCTGACCGACAACACCGAGCCGAACACCGGCGGCTTTGAGTGCGTCCCCGGCTTCCACAAAGAGTTTGAGGAGTACTTTCGAGACAAGGAACGCGATGACGAGCCGTCGGAAGAAGGACGTCCACCTGTCTGTCTCGGTGACTTCTCTCCATTGCGAATGCAAGAAGACCGCGAGTTGATCGGCCGCTACCAACACATCAGCGCGACGGCTGGCAGTGTCATCTTTTTCGACTGGCGGCTTCCTCATGCCAACAGTTACAAGCACACGGGCAACAGTCCTCGCGAGGTTATATATACAGGTCTGCTACCGAATGTACCCATGAACGAGCGCTATGCGAAGGAGCAACTTCGTCGCTACCAGAAGAGAGTGTTGCCCGCGGACCACTGGCAGAAGTCGCTCGGAGACAAGCAAGTCGAAGAGCAGTACTCTGAGCACGTTTTCTCGGCACTGGGCTCGCGACTCATCGGCCTATACCCATGGAAGTAGACTGCTGCTATTGACTCGCAGTGTCTTATAGAGATGTTTTTTTACCACAGCTTCCCTTGTGTCCGAAAAGATGAATAAAGTAGACCAAGAAACCAAAACCTCTCAGGCGGTCACTGCATGAGCCGTTTTACTACGAAGCCTACGCTGACACGACCATGCGCAACAGCTTCTGAGTCTTCTCCTCGTTCTTGGCGATCGTTCCCTTGAGTGTGTTGATCTTATGCACTTGCTCTTTGATTAGCTCTTCGACCTCGAGTAGCTGCATCTGGAGCGGTTGAAGTGCCTCCTCGGTCTTCTTCTTCTCTTCTTCATATACGTCGCATTTCTTCGCGTACTCTCTCCTCCACTTGTCAAGCTCCTTCGACATTGCATCCAAGTCTTCGTGGACAAACTCGATAGCCTTGCCCATTGGTAGTGTTGCCTGGCAGATGCGCTGGATACTTGCGCGCAACTCGTTCATTTCAGCCGCGGATGAAGCAGCGTTGTTTGACTTGTCCTTGAACGATTTCTTGCGTCGCCCCAGCCGAATGCCAGTCTCGCTCTCAAGAGTTGGACCTCCGGCATTCTCCTTGGCCTCTTCGTCTTCGCGTTCTTTTCGCGCAGCTTCTTCGTTCTTTAGGATCTCGCGCACAAGTCGACCGTGCTGCGCACCGTCATCAGCGTTGTGGGTTGAAGACGAGCTCGACGGACGGCTACCGCTAGTGTTATTGTTATCTGCATTGGCTCCATCGTCGTCGCTATCGGCATTTTCACCGTCTTTCATAATTCCGGCGACGGCAGCAACCTTCAAATCTGGCACGTGCATACGTCCGACCTCAGTCACGTTCTCTTTGAGCTTTGGTGGTCGTCGACGTGCTGTTGTTGGACGGGACGTCCGAGATGTTCCTAAGCCTCCACTCGTCCCAGGCGCACGCTGAAGGTTCGCCTCGTCGTCATTGTCTGCGGATGCTTTCGCATCGTTGGTCGGAAATTTCAGGTTTCCCCCATCATCTTCATCTTCCGCCGCTGACCTAACCGGTTTCATCGGGGGAACCACTGGAGCTACAGGCTCCTTTGCCTCCTTTTCGGTTTGCGAACTACTCCGCGGCTTGGATTCCTGTGGTGTCGATGATCGCGAGGAGAGCTTTGCTTCTGGTGTTGCCTCACGCTCGATCGCCTTGTTTTTTAACGTCTTCGACCCGTTAGCGCTGGATGTGCGAAGGGCCACATCTCCCGACAGTACACGCTGAACAGAATCAGCAGAGTTACCATGGCGGCATGCGACAGCAAGGAGTTGCAGAAATTTGTTCGTTTCCTCTGGCTCCAACCCTGCGACGATCTTGGCTGGCTTTGCGTCAATGTCAACATTCAAATGGACGCTGACACACGAGATGATCTTGGCAAGGTAATCGATTTTGGGCTGTTTCTCTTTGATATTGTTAGAATCGAGCTCGTCAGCGGTGTAGAGGCCGTCAGCGAAGCTCGTCACACGCGTGATCTCGGAGATCATATCGTGAAGAAAGCGAAATGGAGGTTTGCTGAGAAGCTTGACCGCCATCTTGGGCTTCGAGATGATTTTTTCGATTACATCCTTTGTTCTTTCAAAGTCTCCATTGCACTCGCGAATCTGTTGCTGGACAGCATCGTCCATATCGTTATTGTCAGGTTGTGACTTCTTACGGCTCCCTCCTGCTGACCCTGTCGGAGCGGCCGGAGTGTCGAGCTTGGCTTCAGCCTTGGGGCGGTTCAGCTCGCTCTCTTGGCGTTGTAGCTCAGCTCTCTGCTCGCGTTCCTTTTTCTCTGATTCATCTTTCTCTCGCTTGGCACGTTCTCGGGCCTTTGCAGCTTCCGCAGCTGCAGCCTTGTCAGCATCTGACGGTGTGCTACTCTTCTCCTTGGAGGCTGGCCGGGTCGAAGCCGCATCGACTGCCTTGGCCTCGGCCTGCGGCACCGGCACTACACCTCCACTCCCTGTTATAGCGCTACCACCATCTGGTGTGAGCGATGGCACTTTGTCCAGCGTTTTCTGCACAGCCCTGGCCCAATCCAGCGTCGTGTTCGATGCCACAGTTGCGAGATCCTGGAGCAGCACGTTGGTGTTCTCCGGCTCCAAGCCCGCGACGATCTTGGCCGAGCGCACGTCGACGTCTTTGCCGAGCGCGAAGCCGGCGCAGACGATCATCTTGTCGAGGTAGCCGGTCTTCTGGTGCTTCTCCTTGATGTTGGCCGAGTCGAGCTCGAAGTCATTGTAGAGGCCTTTGCCGAAGCCCGTGGACTGCGCGACCGCCGAGAAGATGTCGTGGAGGAAGCGGAAGGGCGGCTTGGCCAGCAGCTTGTCCGCGAGCTTGGGCTTGGCGATCAGCGGCTGCAGCAGCGCCTGCGTCTTGGGGATCAGCGCCTCGAGCGTCGCGTCGCCCATGGTGGTTGAAGTGGCTCTGGCGTCGCTTGGCGGGGACGTGCGGGGGTGTCAAGTGGTGTGGACGACATGAAATTAGGTCACCCCCATCCCCAAACGGTGTTCTGAATCAGGCTAACGTAGGACGTCGCCCGAACAGTATTACTTTCGTAAAATAGAGCCGTGTGCGTGACCGAGAAGTAATCAAAACTGCAACCGCTCGAAGCCGGAAGCATCTGGAAGCTCATCAGGTCGAGAGGCTCACCGGGAAAGAAGGCGACCACACGACCGCCCGCCGCTCGCTGCTGCCGCCTCAGTGTCGCTGCTTCTCTGCGACAACTGCCTCCGCTTCCACCGACCGCCTCGCTCGACCGAAACGCCGGACTGCGCGGAACTGGCCACCCGCGCGCGGACTCGACCATGTCGCTCGCGCTCTGGACGCTCGCGCTCGCCGCCGCGTTCCTGGTCGTCATCGTCGTGAGCGCGCGCGTACGCAAGCAGGTGCTCATCGCCACCACCTACATCTCGCTCACGGGCTGGTACTACTACCGCAAATGGGAGAAGCGGTCCGGCGCGCCGCCCAAGCGCAAGTCGCGCACGCCGAGCAACAAGCACCTCGACGACGACGCGGACGTGCGCTTCTTTGAGCCCGCGGAGAAAGTGCTCCAGCGAGAAGAACGAGAGGAGCGCTGGAGCCAGCACTCGGCGTCCGAGAACTCGTACCGACTGAGCGAGACCAGCTCGAGCGGACAGTCGGAAGAGCCGACAGCCAAGAACGGCGCGTCCAAGGGCCTCTTCCGGAAGCTGCGAAAGTCCCAACGTGAAGGACTGATGGATGGGTCGCGCGTGTCCGATGTGAGCGTGTCCAGCAACTTCTCCACGACGTCCAGGCGAACGTTCAGCGGTCGCAAGAAGCCGGCGTCGTGGGGCGAATGAGACCCGTGCATGAACGAAAGAGAAAAGAAAACACCGTAGGATCGACTCGAGCGAGAGACTGCTGCTTGTGATCGGAATCGACACCTTTTATTTTGCAGTCGCCCAACGAACGCGTTCGCTCTTGCGTCTCTCTCCTCTTTCTGTCCACTCACACAGATTGACTCCACTCGTCTACCATGTCAACGGCGTCCCAGCAACCCAGCCGAAAATGGCTGTCACACACCAACATTCAGCGGAAACCTGATTTAGGCCAATACCTCCTCGAAGGATCGATATTCAACCAATCTGATCCGCAGCCCTTCGTGCCATCTTGATCCCTTCGAAGAGAACACAACCTGGGGAGGTCACACACACACCCCAGCGACTGGGCTGCCCCCTCCTCACTCTCGCCGTGGCGCCGCGCGACGCGCCTCTAGACGAAACAAGGCACCACAGAACCATGATGTTCGGCTTCGATGTGAACAAGCTCAAGCCGAATCTCAAGATGGCCGTGCACCGCATTGGCATCATCAAGAACAAGAAGAAGAACACAACCATCGCGGCGCGGCGCGAGATCGCGGATCTGCTGCGCGACAACAAAGAAGAGAAGGCGCGCATTCGAGTACGTGTCCGCGGCCTCGGTCCTTGGTGATATTCAGCGAATCCTGATGGGGATGGGATGCAGGTGGAAGGTATCATTCGCGATGACTTCACCATCGAAGGCTACGAAATCATCGAGCTGCTGTGTGAGCTCGTCGCGGAGCGAGCGGTACGATTTCACGGATACGTGTTCGGCTCTTACTCCATTCTAACGTGTTGCGCACATCAGAACTTGGTAAAGACAGAGCGAGAATGTCCGTACGACATGCGGGAAGCTGTGTGCACGTTGATTTGGGCTGCGAACAGAACCGAGATCCCGGAACTCGCAGAGGTAATCATCCGCGATCTGCGAACTACTGTGGACCCGCATCTAACATTCAAGTTCAGGTGAAAAAGCAACTGACGAAGAAGTACGGACAAGATTTCACGTACGCGGCGGCACGAAACCTGGATGGCTGTGTGAACGAGCGTGTGATGCAAAAACTCAGCGTGCAGGTGAGTCAGGAAGCTCGTATCCATGTGTATCATATGGGCTGACTGTGACCTATCATAACAAAGCCCCCGAGTGCATACTTGGTTGTGAACTACATGAAGGAAATTGCAAAGCAATTCAAGGTCGACTGGGAACCAGATGAGACTGCGATTGTCGATCCATTGGCGCCGATACCAGCACCAACAGGCGTATCTATTGGGAATGCAGCAGTGTCAGGACCAGGTTTTGCTGCACTTTATGCTGTAAGTGGATCGCTCTTGCCTGTTCGGTGGCAGTTTCTTATCTCATGGAGTCTCGCAGGCACCTCCACCGGGAAATATTCCATCTGGGATGCCCAGCTTGTCAAGCAGCAATTCCAGCGAGCTGCTCTTTGGACCGCCGCTTCCGCCCCCTCCGTCACCGTTCACTCCGCCCCCTGCGTATGCACCGACTGCATCGTCTTCGTACGAGCCTTACGTTCCCCCATCCCAGCCCCCGCCCCCCGCGTACACAGCTCCTCATCAGACGCCGCCAGCTCCACCGCAAGAACCGACTCCTGCGGCTCCAGCGCGCGCAGAATCGAACGGCGGGGCGGAAGGCGTGCCCGATTTCGACGAGCTCACGGCACGCTTCGAGCGGCTACGCAAGCGCCAGGACCAAGGCTCGACGTCATTCACCTTCTGACGCTGTCGCACACGTCGCAGGCATCGTCGGGAACCGTACCATAGACTCGGTACCTCGTACCAGTATTCAAACCGCAAATAACCTCATCACCTCGTTTTCTCTAACATGCTGTTTCCGAGTACCAATTTCCATTAAAAACCGTTGTATCTGTCAAATCCAATCGTCCCATTTCTTACAAACCATCGCATGTCAGAGGTTCTTCGCGCGCCTTCCTAACAACCACCGGTTCCAACGGGGTGCATTTCCCATCGAGCGCGCGGCTATTCTAACGTGGGGATACGAACCTTCTTGAAGTGCGCTGACGACCATGGGCCGCGGGTGCACGATGGACGAGTGGGTCCACTTCGAGCGCCTGCCCGAGGAAGGGCGCGTGCCCAACTCGTCCTACTGGTACGTCCACTGCCGCCACTGCGTGCGCGGCTTCGAGCAGAAGCAGCTCTTCAACCCGCCGGCCAAGCTCACGGGCCGCCGCTCGGCCATGAAGGCCCACCTCAAGGTCTGCCCGCTCTACGCCACGCAGTACAAGATGGAGCAGCGCGCGCTCGCGGCGGCGGCGGCAGCGGCGGCCGCCACGGCCTCGGTCGACGCGGCCTCCGCGGCAGCCGCCGAGGCCGCCGGCAGCGAGGCGGACGCGCCGCAGCTCGTCGGCACCGTCACGATCAAGACGCAGAGCGGCGAGAAGCGCAAGCGCCGCGGCGAAGACGTCGAGGCCAGCGGCCCGCGCGGCGGACGCGGCAAGCACTGCATGATGGAGGAGTGGGAGCACTTCATCCGCCTCCAGGACGAAGGCTACATCGGCAAGTCCAACTTCTTCTACGCGGTCTGCCGCCACTGCCAGCAAGCCTACGACGAAGCCCCCGAGGACAAAAAGCCCATGCTCGTGCCCGAAAAGATGGTCGGTCGCCGCGAAAAGATGCGCAAACACCTCACGCTCTGCCCGTACTTCAAGGGCGATCTGCCGTCGCTCGAGCGCCGCACACAGGTGCGGTCGTCCGGCCCTGGCGCGTTCCTCCCCATGCCCACACCTGACGGGATCAAGATGGTGCCCGCGAGCGCGCTGGCCTCGGCCGCATCAATCGAGGCTGCGGGGCTCGGGCAGCCCGGTGGCGCCGTCGCGGCTGAGCTCGCGGGCACAATGGACGGTGCCCCACCGTCCGCTCGACTCGCCCTCGACGAGTGGCAGTACTTCACAAGGCTTCAGCGCAAGAAAGACAGCGCCTATTACTTCGCACGATGCAATTTCTGCCAGCAAGCTTTCGATAACGCGCCCGACGCCCTCAAGAGCTCCATGACCCCAACTATCGTCATGGGGCGCAAGTCTAACATGCAGACCCACCTGGCAAAGTGCCCCTACGTGCCCAAAGATGCTGTTCTCTTCAACAAGGCTGTGCTTGCAGGCGGTGGTATTGCTGCCGGTCGGGAAGAGTATGCAGCCAAGCGCCTGAAGATGACCGGGCAACTGGACACGGGCAGCTCCTCACTCCACCAAATCATGATCGAGCTCCTGTTGCAACACCGACTGCCGTTTGAGTGGGTCGATTCGTTGAGTGCGAAGAAGTTGCTTCGACTTGCTGCCGTTGGCGCCCACGTCAATACTAGTCTTGTTCCCTCGAGCGACGAGCTGCGTGGCCACATTCTCGATGAGCTAGTACGCTCCGAGCTTCAGACAGAGATTGAACGGCTCAAGCAGACTACCTCATTACCTCTTTCGAGTGTGGTGGGTGATGGAGACGCCGCAGTTGTACCGTCAGAAACCGTCCTCCCAGTCGTTGTGAAGCTCTCTCTTTCCAAAGTGAACGACAGCGAGCTGCCCAGTGTTGACAGCGTGATCAATGCTGGCGGCGTCGCCGTTCCTCTGCAATACGTCGTTTTGGAAAAAGAACCCGTGGACGAGGACAGCTTGATCACAGGCATTACGAGCACGTCAAGCTCTCTCTCGTATTTTCATGGCCTCGAACTAGGGCGCTATATTAGCACCCAACTTCGTCGTATGCGCGACGACCAAGACATTCCAACTGGCGTCGTCATGCTTCCACCGAGCCCTATCATGAGTCGTGCTATTGGCTTGGCTCGCGGTCAGTGGCCTGGAGTGGCATTCGTGTGGAACTTTGAGGACATTGTAGCATTTTGTTTACTCAAGACTCTCCAAAACCCACTCGTCATCGAAATAGTCAACGCAACAGTCGCTCTGATTCAAGCACCTGAAATCGACGCTGCATTAGTGTCCAACGGAGTCACAACCAGCGATGAAGACGACTGGATGTCATTTGCTACTGTGGCGCAGGAGCTGCTGAGTGATCGTATGAGTGAGCACCACGCATTCATCGAGAGTAAAGTCGATCGTGCCAGCCTTTTCCGCGTCGCCTCACTGTTCCGCGCCCTCGCCGTCGTCAATGGCAGTCTTGTAATTGGCGGACGCATCACGTTAGCTGATTCGCTAACGCATTTGGCCACACTCTACACTGCCGCCGACGGGTTTGGAGATGTACAGCAGGCTCTCGAGGTTGTGTGGAGCGATTGCGAACAGCCCCTGTATCTCCTTGCGCACGCACTTCACCCACACATGCGACTCCGGGGCGTTCCACCGACAGACCTGACCAAGTTGAGCGTGCTTAGCGATCTTAGTGTGTCGTATTTCTCCCAGTTCTTCGACCGCAAGCCTCTCTCGTTGCGTGGGGATGTGACATCGTATTTGCACGTGTCTCAGCCGACGTTCACCGAGTCATTTATCGCGGAGTTTCCGATGGTCGACGACTATTTCCGCTACTTGCGTGACAACTTCCCTGAGTTGGCAGCGTTGATGCAACTGTTACAGTCATTTTCTGTCAATGGCGTATCGGTCGATGGTGGGGCCAAGCTCAAGAGCAAGCAAGCAACCTCCACCGCGAAAACATATTCTGAGGAAGAGCAAAAGAAACTTGCTTTGTTGGAAGAAAGGTGGGGAATTGAGCCGATCGAGTATGGAGAAGACCGAGGAAATCATACCGACGACGCCGATGTCGCCGACGCGGCGCAGGCCAGTGGTGACGACTTCGTCGCGAAGTGGCTTCGCAAGCTGAAGAAGACAGTGGAGGTTCGCATGGTGGACTTCCAGAAATGGGAGGAGAAGCTTGACAGCGATGGGGGAGACGATCAAGCTGACGCTGGTGAAAATCACGTTGAGAGTAACGGTGACATGCCGCTGCCATCCCAAGCAGAAGACGATGCAGTCGCCTACCCATCAACTCCACTTAAGGGGCATCGGGCCAAGAAGGTGAGGCTGGCGCAGCTTTTTGGTGTGACTGAGTCAACGACAGTTTAGGATAAACACACGTTGCATTAACGGATATTTTGCATCAAACCAAGTCGTACGGAACTTAAACGCGCATGTCTAGACGTTCGTCGTGTCACAGGCGCGAAGACTCTCGACTTACAGTTCACTGGTGCGCGGGCAAAACCTTGCCGTCGCACTTGCCAAAGCCTATTCTGTAACCATCACCCTGGCAGAAGCCGCGCACCTGGATCGAGTCGCCGTCCTGGATGAACTTGCGCACCTGGCCGCTCTCACCGAGCTTGATTTCGCGCTTGCCCTGCCAGCTGAGCTCGAGCATCGATCCGAAGCTGTCTTCGGCTTGACCACTAATGGTACCGCTGGCCAGCAAATCACCCGGTTGCATGTTGCAACCCGTGACAGTGTGGTGTGCAAGCTGCTGCTTCATGTTCCAGTACATGTTGCGGAAGTTGCTCTTGGTGATCGTGTACGCAGTCGAGTCGTTCTCGGGCTTGAGCGCGACAGTCAAGTGGATATCGTACGTACCCTTGGCGTAGTTCGGATCCTGGATGTACGGCAGCGGAGTCGGCTGCTGCACAGGTCCGAAGCTAGGCTCGCAGCGGAACGGCTCG
Organism: Pythium myriotylum; assembly: GCA_023091665.1. Taxonomy (NCBI): domain Eukaryota; phylum Oomycota; class Peronosporomycetes; order Pythiales; family Pythiaceae; genus Pythium; species Pythium myriotylum. The sequence continues at coordinate 260,971 of JALJCQ010000022.1, read as the reverse complement.
AGCGCAGCAAGCGGCACGACCCACGGCGAGATGGTCGTCGCAAAGTTCTTGGCACCGAACGGACCGAGAGGGACGTACTCCCACTTCTGAATATCACGGGCTGCAGTGGTCAGAACCGAAGCCGTCAGTGACGATAGCCAAACGCAATTAGGTCACACGAATACGTCGACGCACCACTCCAGTCGTTCATCAGCACGACGCCAAAGATGTGCTCTTCGGCCTTCTCAATAGGGATGGGATCGCCAAGTTTGTTGCTCGGGCCAACGAAGAACGCGAGTTCGAGCTCGTAGTCGAGGACTCGGCACGCGCTGTAGATCGATCCCTTGGACGGATCCGTGTTGTCGGCCTGAATCTGACCACGAGGACGACGCACATCCGTGCCAGAGACGACGACTGACGACGCGCGGCCGTGGTAGCCTACTGGCAGGTGCAGCCAGTTGGGCTGCAGCGCGTTGTCAGCACCACGGAAAATGATGCCGACATTCGTGGCGTGCTCACGCGACGAATAGAAATCCGTGTAGTCGCCGATCTTGGCTGGCAAGTGCATAATCACCTGCATCATCGTTGTCAGTCCTGAGCGACCATTCCACACCTGTTGCACTAGCTGCTTACATTCTCCATCGGGATTAGAGCTCTGTTGCGGAGCTCTTCGTTGTCACGCAGCGTGGCGACGTCAGCCGAGAGAAGGTTCTGGATCGTGGCGCGTGCCGTGGCCCAGGCCTTGGCACCCTGCGCCATGAACGCGTTCAGCGCGGGCTGCCCAACCGAGCAACTCGTCAGCAAACCCATCCAACGACCCACTTTCCACAGCGTGACACTTACTTCATCGAAGCACGCGGCGTCAAATCCCTCGAAGAGACCCTCGCCAGCGATCACCGAAAGATCGAGCACCTGTCCACCAAACGCCGTGAGTTCACATGCGAAACGGCCCTCTGTCGGTTCTCACAGCCACGTACAAAGTCGCCGATGGCGACGCCGACGCGTGTCTTGTCGTTGGTCTTGGTCGAGAAGACGCCGTAGGGGAGGTTCTGGATCGGGAAGTCGCTCTCGGGCGCCACGGACACGAAGCTGCTGAGGGCCATGCTGCTGGTGGAGAGACGGGGACGCGGGGCGGCTGGCAGATCGAGAGCGAGCATCCAGAGCAGCGTGAGCACGAGAGCCGCGAGCAGCAGCGACCGCAGCACGGCGAGCCGCATGGGGGAAGAGAGCACGGACCTGGTCGAAGGAACTTGAAGAATGGACGGCCCGTGAGCAGCTCCCATGGAAGAGTGAGTGCCTTCAGCCTTCGTCGACAGACGAGCGGCCCTAGCCCTATGCGAAGGCAGGATGGAGAGTAGTGATTGGGTAGAATGACGAGCAAAAGGATTTCAGCGAATGGAATGTCGTGCCGGAAGTTCAACACGCAATCCCGCGATAGTGTGACTACACCTGAGATAGTGACATCGAAGTGGGAAGATTCAGGAAAAGATCTTATCGAATTTCAGATAACCAAAACGACGAGCGTCGAGAATTCAGTCGTCCTTCCAACGCACGACCATCACGTCCACTGGAGCATGAGCGAGGCGTTGGCGAGCTTGCTCTCGTCGATCGTTGCGTCTTCACTGACCGCGACGGCTTTGGGAGGGAACGTTGTTCGCAGCTCGAATCCTCGCGACCGTGCTTCAGGGATCTGCATAATCGAGACAATCTCAGAAACGGGACTGATGCAGTTCAGTTGTGATACATAACTCACCTGGTGCTTCACGAAGAGCCAGATCAGCGAAGCCTTGTCCGTCTTTAGGAAGCGACGAACGAGTCGAGATCCGTCGGGGCCGCGGATTTGGACCCGAGTGACGTCTGGGGTTCCATCTGCGACGTAACGTGGTGAGACCTACTCAGCCCGCCGCATAAGCGTGTCTTCTTGAACGTACCAGCAGGTTCCTCCGGCATGGGATCAAGAACTTGTTGTGCGGGCGGCTCCTCTGCTTTCTCTTCGGCATCATCGTAGTTATCGCTTCCTTGATCACTTGCAGCACCCTCAAGAGAGGCGGCGATTGCCGCCGCCAGTTGGTCATCTTCTGAAGCTTCTGTGATGTCACGGTGCCGTTGCTGTATGAAATCGTCGCAGTCTTTAGAGTTATGGCGAACTGCTCTAAATCTCGTTTGGTCACTCACCCCTCCGCCAGAGGACGATGCTTCCTCGGCCTCATATGAATGAGTAAACGAAAAGTCGGACACTTGGCATAGCACGTTAGTAATCAAACAACGGAGGTGACGAGTCGATATTTCTTACAGCGCTCAGTCATTGTTTGCGGCTCCACGAACCCCGTCCACTTGGAAGCGATTTCTCCTGTCTTTGGGTTGACGATAGCAATGATCGGAAGGTGATCACGGTCGATTTGGTACAACGAACAAAATTTCTTCCCATGTTCTGAGACCCAGAAATGCTAGAGTACACTAGGCATGAGTCCAAATTCTCGTACCATCGCCTATGAATGCTCTTCCTTACCTGCCAAAAGACATAGCCACTCGCAACGACGTTCTGCACGACATCATCTGACCACGTGTCGCGGTTCAGCATGTGGCTGGCGAAAACAATCTCATCCTGAATATTGACAAGCAGCCATTTTCCTTCGCTTTTCGCCAGCGCGCGAGCCTAGTGCAACAAAGTGGCGCAAATTAGCTATACAGCATCTGGTAAAAAAAAAAATGTACGCACTTCGGAGTAGGTGCCCTTGAACATGATGTCGACCGGTGGCACAAAGAGGCTGCTGAAGTCTCGGGTCCTGTTCGACTCATCTGAATCGCCGCCGGCTGACAACATGAATGAGTACCGTGACACGTGACACTCATCAATCGCACTTTGTAGCCACTCACTGAACGCTGCACTGATGGCTGAGCTTCGAGAGGACGCGTTGATTGCAGCAATGCTCTCAGCGGCGAAATCGCGGTACTGCTCGTGGAGACGGCGCATAGGAACAGCTAAAGGCGCCGGGTTAGGCTCGCGCGCAGATCTGAACAAAAGTTGGGCGCGATCGCTTACAATCGAGCGCAGAATCGCCGAAGAGACGCTGTCGCTTGGACGGATCCGGCGCGCGCACGTCGCTAGAGAACAACAGAACAAACGCGACGAGCACTTCAGTTCTCACCGCAAACGCTCCGTCCACAATTCACACTTACTCATCATATCCTCCAGCCATCGGGGCAGCGGGTGGCATCGTGTTTCCGCCGCCTCCCACGCTCTCACCGCCGCTCTCCATGAAAAGGTTCACCTGGTGATCATCCAAAGCCTCTTATGAGCATTGGCGTTCTTGAACGATGGGCAAGTCGCACGTGGAGGGTCCAAACGTACCGCTTCAGCGAGTGATCCATTTGTGAGCTACGGCATCGTCGCCGGCGAGAAGAAGCACGAGCGCGTCGTCAGCATGCGCGCATGTATCCACGGAATGCTCTTCCTCGGCCTTCTCACCTCGAGATACTGCGTCGCCGTCTCGGCGTTGGCGCCCGTGATGCTCATGAACCTGCGGCCGCAGCGCGCGCGTCAGCCTCGCCATCCCTCTCCCACGCGCACGCGCCGAGCGTACTGAGCCACCGCCTCGGCGTTGTCGGCCATCGTCGCGTTCCTCGGGTCCGGTAGCTTTCCGTTCGGCTTCTCTGCTGGCGTCATGCCTCGTACTTTGGAGGACGCCACACAGTACTTCTCGCGTGGATACGTTCACACTGGGGTTCTTTCCCTCGCCAGAGTGCCTTCCTGTGTCGTACTTAGCCGAATCCTTCGATCGTTCCCGGCGTGTCTGTTGGTCCAGTTGGCGACCGACGACGAGCATGGGCTTCCGCGGCGTGCTGCTCGCGCTGCGCGAGGGCGAGGCCGGCGCCTTCCGCGTCGTGTGCGCCGACGCGTGGCTGCAGCTGCCCACGAGCGGCGTGCCGCGCGACGCGCCCTACACCGTCGAGCAGAAGATGCTCGTGACCGACTACGTCACCTCCGAGCTCCAGCAGGTCACGCGCTTGTCCAGCGTGACGATCCAGCGCGAGACGCGCTCGGCGCTCTGGATCGCCATGGCGCCCGCCAAGATCTCGGACGACGACGTGCGCGCCTCGTCCTACGCGTTCGCGGACACGCCAAGCCTCGTGCGACAGGTGTGCTACTGCTTCTTCTTCCGCGCGCAGATCGAGTTCGACTTGTTTGAGACTGCGCACACGGCCGCGAGGCGCCTCCTCAAGTACAGTCTGCTGGAAAAGTCGGTCAAGATGGAACTCGCGATCCAGCGGGACCTTGAACTCAAGTCCAAGACGAAGCCGCCACCGACAAGTGACATCCCAGTGCCGATTGGACACGAGGAGCTCAAGAGGCGCCGTGATAACTTGCGCAGGCAACTGCAAGTGCGAGCTACTGAGAAGCACGAGCAGCAGCAAGCACAAGCGATTCGTGAACAGGCTGCAGAAATTGAAGCCGAACGAGTGAAGGCAGCTGCGGCTGAGGTCAAGCGAGCAAAGGACAAGACCCGTGCGAGCACTCCCGTGGCAGCCGTGTCAGTGCCTTTCGAGGAATGCATTCTCTGTGGAACTGATAGCACTTGCCGCCGATTTGCTGGAACCTTCGTGAACCATCCATACGTCCTGAAGGTGAGTGTTATCGACTCGCTTCGAGTAGGATAACTTGTGATAAAAGCTGTGTGCTCACAGAATGGCCGAGGCGCTCCCGTGATGATCTGCAAGATTTGCCTCCAGCGTGTGCTAAAGCAACGGGTCACGTACGAACGGATTCGCGGTGATGTATTTGTCGATGGACTGTGCGGATTGTGCGCTGAAGCAATTGCAGACGTCAAGGGTGACACCAAGATATGCTCACACCCGCAGTGTCCTCGCGTATATTGTTCCCCGTGTTTAAATAAGCTATTTGGGAAAGCACAGGTCCAAAAAGTATGGCGCACGAAGAACTGGAACTGTACGAACTGCACCCCAACAGTTGAAAATGGCACCTTGAAGACAGAGGAAGAGCCCTCTGGCGTCGACAGGAAGAAGCGGAAGCGAGACCATGAAACGTCCAATGGAAATGCTTATCATAAGCCTGCTCCAGGCGTCGTAGAACTTCCTGCTCCTGCCATTGACGTGGACACAGTTGTCGCGCGTGATGATGAGACTGGCAGGCCGATGACGCTGCTGGACTATGCCTGTAATTATTACGAATTCCTCGTTAGCCGAGAGGAGCGAGAATCCCCTCCAGAAGATTCGGAAGATGTCTGTTTCTGCTGCAAGGACGGAGGTGATGTCCTCGAATGCGACTGGGAGGGTTGCCCCAAGGTGTATCACCAAGGTAAGCGGAACGAGTTCCGTCTCTTTAGCTTGCCCTCGCTGACTCTTCTACGTGTTTTTCAGATTGTTTGGGTTTCGTCGTTCAGGAAAACGTCGATTGGGTCTGTCCTCGCCACCGATGCTACAAATGTGGTTTCGCAGGCAAGTTTGCATGCCGCTTTTGCGTTACTTCGTTTTGCAACGGGCATCTTCCAGAGAATGCCAAGTCGCTGGGTCCAGCTACTGAGGAAATTAGTGAAATGACATATGTGATGTGTCCGGCATGTGATGACCTGATGGTGAAGGGGATCGATCGGGCCAAAATCTCGCGGAAACTGCGTGACCGAATGCTCGCTCCGCCCGGTCCTCGCAAGCAACGCTCGAAGTCAAAACAGAAAAAGCGAACGCGGTAATGGGTTTGATTGATGGCTAGGAGAGAATAAAGCTCGTGTTGGTGTAGTCTTGGAGGAGTGGGTTGTAGCTAGTACAACGTGGTCAGTTTCCTGTAAGTCAGAGTGCGCATGAACATCCGGCGAGGGCTCGACGATCCTTACCCAGTCATCGTTCTTGTGCGCTTTACGTCCGCAAACGCCTCCAGAAATGCCGAAGACTTCACGACGGAGACCTATGCACTCAAGATATGAGATATGTGAACCCCATCAAGCCCTCTCCCATGTGGGCGTACCGCTTCTGGCTTTCGCTGAAGTGTTGAACAATAGGCGTTCTTTAAACGGGCGAAGTCCGTCGCAAAGAATATATCAGCAACACCGCCCTGAACCAAGTATGTGTCGTGATCTTCTGTTTCTCCAGAGGTCTTGGAGGCAACGAGCGGTGCGTTCGCAGCACAAAGTGTCCCTGCAGATGTCGATGTTGGGCTAAGGGGATGGAGCAGAGCCTTCACAGAGGAGGTTGGGTTGAGAGTGGGGGGCGGCAACTCATCAAAGTCAGCCGCGATCAGATGGTGCCGTGGAAATGATGTTCGTAAAGTATTGAGTAGTTGCATCGCCCCAGTCGGGACAAACGCCGCGTCCAGGTCCTTCTCAACTTTGCCAAACACTGACCGCACCTTCTTCGCGAAGGAGTTGTTAAGACGATACTGTACACGCAAAGGCAAGTCGCAGCCGAATCGCTCCAGAGTCTGCCGGATCAGCGGGTCTTCTACAGGTCGCTGGGCTTCTTCGAGCTGAAAGTTTGGAACTCCATTCTCGTCGACGGAGCTCCCGCTTGCACGAACTGTTGTCTCGTACCACTTTCCATTCCGCACTACTACTTTGTCGTGCGGCAAGTTGTCGAGCACCTCCATTGCGAGGAAGAAACATTGCTCGTTCACGACATCATACTCATCGCTGAAGGTGAGGATGTCCGTGTTGAGGACTGTGCATACGTCGGGATGCTCCGCGACCACGCGCTGTCGCTGCCGCTCGGCCATCACCGGACTGATCTCGATGAGCGTGTACTTCGCCTTCGCGTACACCTCAGGTTCGTTGTCTCGGAGGTAGTTGAGGATGTGCAGCGCATTCGTGCCAGCTCCTCCTCCGATTTCATAAATGCGCAAGCCATTCTTCTGGTAGTGGGGCGAATTGAGCATGTACTTGGCGATCGCATGCGAGTAGAACGGCGCGAAGACTTCGACAGGAGTGAGCCACGCCTCGCGCTTCTCTTTGTAGAGGTCCGCGACGACCTTGCGGTACTCCATCTGTCCCCAGAGGTTCGTGAAGTCGATGCCGCGCTCGGGCGCGTGCAGCACCTCGCGGTCCTGGGTCGTGAAGTACCCTGCGTCGCTCGCGTACAGCGCGCCGTAGATGTACTCTCGCGTCAGCACGGCCGGCGCCTCCAGCTCCTCAGCCGCTGTCGACTTGGCTCGGCGAGAAAGCAGCGCCGCCGCGCGTCGCGTCGGCGTCCTCAGCGCGCGTCGCATGGCCGTCGCCATCGCCATTGCCGGTGCGGATACACGTCTGTGGTGGTCAAACGAGGTACACGGGTTCCAACGACGGGTCTGAACCCACGGGTTTATCCGGCACGTTTCCATTATGTAAAAAGGCTTTGAACCTGTCTGGAAGGGTGTGAACCCGCTGACGCCGAACCCGGGAAGGCTCGCATATCCGTGCTGATCAGGTCGAAGAAGGGGAGAAGGGAAGCATGTCCAAGGCGTCGTCGCTCGAGAACAGCGTGCTTAACCTGTCGGTGCTGCGCGAGGACTCGCGGCGCGAGCTCTTCTCGATCCTCGACTCGATCGGCAAGGACATCTGCCTCGTGCTCGACCCGGAGCTCAACGGCCCGCTCAACCACATCCTCGTCGACGGCACGGCCGTCTTCAAAGACCACGGCGTCAAGGACTTCCACGCCTTCGGCACCAACTTCAAGACCAGCTGCGAGTTCGTGCTCTTCCTCATCCGCCCCTCCGTGCGCTCCATGCGCCACGTCGCAAAGTACGTGCGCGACCTCGCTGTTCCCGCCACCGGTGGGAAAGACCCCGCGGCCGCCGCCAAGAAGCGATTCCACTTGTACCATGTGAGCCGCCGGACCCTCGTGTGCGACGAGATCCTGAAGAAAGAAGGCGTCTTCGGCAGTCTCAGCATCGGCGAGTACAAGCTAGACCTCATTCCGTTCGACGACGACTTGCTCTCGCTCGACCTGGACGCCTGCTTCCGCGAGTTGTACGTCGACAATGACAAGACAAGTCTTCACACCATCGCGGCATCCATCACGAAGCTACAGACGATTTTCGGGTTGATCCCGAACGTCAAGTACAAAGGCACGATGTCCAAGATCGTGTGGCAAATGATGCAGCACTTCAAGCGAGAGCAGGAAGTTGCTGGGAATCCGATCGGCATCCTCGACCCGGAGATTGATACGCTCATTCTAATTGACCGTAACGTCGACCTGGTCACGCCCATGTGCACGCCTCTGACCTACGAGGGGCTCCTTGACGAGATTCTTGGAATCACGCACGGCTTCATCACTGTCGACGCCGACCTCATCGCTGAAGAAGATGACAAGGCACCATCTGCACAAAGCAACGGCGAGAAAAAGAAAAAGGTCTCGGTTCCACTCAACACAAACGACAAACTGTATGCCGAGGTGCGCGACTACCACGTTGAGAGACTCGGTATGCACTTGCAGCAGCAGGCACGGGACATTCGTGAGCGATACGACGAGTTCCGCAAGAATCGTGACGCATCGATCAGCGAAATCCGAGAGTTCGTCAAGCGAATTCCAGGTTTGAAGCAGAACTACCAGTCTTTGCAGCAGCACATCAACTTGGCTGAACTGGTCAAAAAGACGACTGATAACAAGTCTTTCCGAGACCTCAAGGTCCAGGAACATGCCATGATCATGGGTGAGACGATCTTCGATCAACTAGAGGAGCGAATTGGATTCCAGGAACCCATCCTCCGTGTGCTACGCCAATTTTGCCTCCAGTCCGTCACCAGCGGTGGCGTGCGTGCCAAGAACTACGACCATATCCGCCGCGAGCTGATTCAGACCTACGGGTTTGAGATGTTATTGGCACTCACTAGCCTCGAGCAAGGTGGTCTACTCAAACGTCGTGACAATGCGCTATGGACTGAATCCAGCAGCTTCGGTCTTGCTCGAAAGTCGTTTCGCCTCGTAAACGATGACGTTGACCCACGAAACCCTAGAGACTGCGCCTACGTGAGTCAAAGTCATGCCCCAGGCTATGCACCTCTCTCTGCAAAAATTGTTGAGACGGCTATCAAGGCCCGCGGGTGGAACAACGTCCAGGAGGCTTTGCGCCAGCTCCCTGGCCCAGCCGGAGAAGTCACCCAGAAGTCTTCTTCCAGTCAGGATGATAACACACCGTCATCTCCTGTTGCAAACAAAGGCGTCGATACTTTTGGGGGCGAAGAGCGGAAGACCATGATCGTGTACTTCTTGGGTGGTGTGACATTCATGGAGATCGCTGCGCTACGTCACATCTCGCGCCAGTCCGACTGTAAGTACTTGTTTTGTGTGGTCAGTGCGTCAAGTCATGTCGTCTAACGTTTATGTTTGATGAATCAGGTCCGTACGATATTATCATCGCGACGACCAAGATTGTGAATGGTGACTCACTGCTCAAGTCTTGTTTTGAGAAGGAGGTTGTGCAAATGTTGAAGCTGTAGACATAACCAGCCCACGGGCAGTGAACTGATCTCAAGAGTGTTGTCAAGTCTGTGTGTGTTCTCTTTTGTTTACTCTCACTCGATCATCTCCTTGGCTCAGTCGTCTTTGAACGTAAACAGCAAATGAATATGGCTTCACCACCAAAGGGTGTTGCCTCGCCACTCGTTTCACTCCAAACAGTGACGTCGAAGTGCTCAGCCGCAGCGTCGAAGAACTCCCTTTCGCGTTCATAGTGACGTTGCTTGTAGGCGAGGAAAACAGTTGCGAGGCGAACAGCTTGAAGCGTCGCAAGTAGGGGTTCGTAGCCTCGAGGATCGTAGAGGCAATCGGAACAAAGAATGACTTGGGCGTTGATAATGTGCGTCGTTGGCGTTGATCCCCTGGGATGAAAACCCATTGGTTAGTCTTCGCAAGCAACAAGAGCGTTGAGAGCTCTCCCACCAGTCGTGAGCTGTAGCAGCGAGTCTTCCCTCAAAGATCATCTCACTGAGCCTTATGTGCGTCTCAGCAGCAGCGGTGAGATTTCGCTGCGTCAACTGCTCTACGACTTCGGGTAAATCCGTGATGACGAGTTGAAGTGGGCGGCATGAGAGTGCGATTGCCAAGCCGACGGCTCCAGTACCGGCTCCAAGCTCGAGGACATGGCGATCTGTGACGAACTTGGGGTTTGCCTCGAGAAACTTGATGAGCACACGCGCCTGCGGTTTGCATAGCTCAGTTTTAGCTCCAGTATGGAGACACTAATCAAGGCCGCAAATCGTACACAATTCCACACGACGCCTGCAATCCCCAAGCGATTCAAGTCCTGCTGAACTGCGAGACCTTGACCAACGGTCGTCTCGGGAGCACTGGCGGCGATGAAGTCTATTCCCAGTCGTGATTGGGCTGCAGTTTGAGGATTAGTCGGGGTCGAGAACATGGACTCCCATTGTGGAGAGAAAGACATGTTGGTAGCGCTACGGAAGGCGTCGGTCTCTCCGAGAACTACACTGTAGTGTGGATGTTATTTTTGACTGTTACATGTACCTAAGGCGAGCCCTTCCCGCTCCTATCAACGTCCCTACCGACTCGGAAAGTGCCCACCTCACATACTGACCACTGGTCATTTCTCCAACTCGGCACGCGCGAGCTCGAGAGAGCTGACGAGGCCGATCTGGTCGTGGAATGAGGCCTTGATGTAGGTCTCAATCGGTGGGTAGCGGACGTAGCCGTTGATAATCTTGACAAACTGCTCGCGGATCAGGTCGAAGAGCAGCGCGCGCTTGGAGATGCCGCCGCCGATCACAATCACCTGCGGCGACACGACGTACGTCAAGTTGGCGCAGAGGTACGCCAGGTAATGCGCGATCGTGGCCCACACGGGGTGGGTGTCGGGCAGCGTGTGGAGGTCACGGCGGTCGAGACCCGTGCGCTCGGCGATCGAGCGGTTGGCGACCATGCCTTCCACGCAGCTGCCGTGGAACGGGCAGACGCCCTTGAAGCCAGCAGCGAGATCGGCCTCGGCCACGGGCACCATGACGTGGCCGCCCTCCGGGTGCATGTGGCCGTGGACGGCCCGGCCACCGACGGCGACGCCGACGCCGACGCCAGTGCCGACGGTGATGTAGCAGGCGCTCGTGACGTTCTCGTGGCCGCCGTGGGTGACCTCGTAGAGCGCGGGCGCGTTCACGTCCGTGTCAAAGCCGATGGGCACGCCCGGGAAGGCGCGCTGGAAGACGCCAACGATCTCGGTGTTGCCCCAGTCGGGCTTGGGCGTGGTGGTGATGTATCCGTAGGTGGGGCTGTCCTTGTTGAGGTCCACGGGTCCGAACGAGGCGATGCCGATGGCGTCGAAGGTGCGCGTCTTGAGCCACTCGACGGCGGCCGCGAGCGTCTCGGCGGGCGTGGTCGTGTGGATGGCCGTCTGCTCGAGGATGTTCTCCGGATGGTCCTCCGCGATGGCGAGCAGCCAGGTCGTGCCGCCGAGCTCGACGCCGGCGAAGCGCTTGGGCATGCTTCTCAGGGGTGCTTGGGCGATTTCTGCTTGGGCGCGGATTGCGAAATGCCGCGCTTCGTCTCTGGCGCCGGAAGAGGAAACAGATCGACGCGAGGATGATGCGAGGGACAAGCGGCCTGTTGACGCGCACAAAGTAAGGTGGACCACGTAATGGGGGCGTCATCAGGGCGACAAGGTCGTGGTGGGAGTCGCGCATCCAGTATCGCAGTGACGATCCTGGTGATTCAATACAGAAGGAAGCATATTCAAATGAATTTCTATATTACAGTGTATCATTAGAATGGTTGTATATGTTTTAAAGGGTATTTGGAGCTTGAAGAGTCGTGTGCATGGATCCTGGAAACTCTGCGAGCGACCACTTGGATCCCATTCGCAAATCAGTCGTTCGACTCGAAAGCGACCGGAAGACATGAGCAGCGGAGATCCACTCGTCGACGAGCAGGCGCAGCGCGAGAGCGCGCTCAACAAGCTGCTGAACTCTCTCTCGGACAAGGGCAAGATGCAGTTGCTGTCGGCCGACCAAGGAGACGATCCCTTGGTGGATCTTCAGGAGGCCGCTCGGAAGAAGCGACAAGATCTCATCGACTCGCTCGCGGGCAAAGGCAACAGTCTGCTCGAGCTGGACGATGACAAGCAGAGCGTCGGTCAGAAAGACGCTGTCGTCGCTCAGCAGACTGACGAGGCGAGAACGGTGGAGGAGGCCCTCAGAGCCATGAACGACTACGCGAACACTGAGCTATCGGCAGAAAGTCGTCGCAACACAGAAGCGGACCTGCCTGGGGGATACCAGACTCGCGACGAACTCGCTGCTGGTGCCACAACCAACGCAAACCAGGAGCTGGCGGCGGAGAAGAGCACACAGCGGAGCCTCGTGGGGAACTCTTTCAACGATCGTGCCTTGGCTCATCCTCGCATGATGTTGGCCAGTGGCAGCACGCAGGTAACGGCTCCTGGCTCAACGGACCTTGTTCAAATGTTTGGCGGAGCTTTCGTGCTGCTTGCGGTCGTCGCACTCGTCGCAGTTATCAAGCGCCGTCGCTCCAAGAAAGAGACCGACTACGCCGCCGAGTACGAGTACCAGTTGTACATGTGAGCCCCTCGAAGGCTGCTGGATGGGCTTCAGTCGGCTAAAACTGAAAATTCACAAAACCGCTATCTGATAATTTGAAATGTTGCTCCAACAGAGCTCGCCATTTCCCCGCCAGAATCAGAGTGATGGTTCGTTGGGATACCCTCCCGACACCAGCGTAACCCTCCCGACCTCCATGGGCACGGAGCTCGTCGTCGGCGCTATGGGGCGATGGCGCGACGCGTGCGGGGCCAACCGACGCCTCGACGGCTGCGACGGCGCTGCGACTGGCGGTGCGCGTCAAATATAGCGAGCCACCGGCGTGTAACGATCGACACGAGCGCCCGAGTGCCCCACTCGCAGAGAAGCTGCACCAAGGCACCATGGAGATGATCGCAGCGCTGTCGCATCTAGGCGACAACGGAGAAGACGACGAGAACCAGCGACCGACGCCACTGGACCCCGAGTACTGGCGCGGTATCACCCACTCGCGCGAGCCCGCCCACGGCCCAGCCTACGCGACGCCCGGAGGGTATGAGCCCTACCCGATCGCTCAGCTGCACCCGTACGCGGGCGGATACCCAGACGCGTATGGACATCCGGCGTACGCAAGCGGCGGCGCACTCTACCAGCAACCGCCGTCCCCGCGACCAGTGACTGCGCCAGCAATAGCGACCGGGGATGGTTACTACGCGTACGCAGGAGGTGCTGTGATGAGCTCGCCCATTCATTACCACGGCGCGCGGCCTTTCCCCATCAGCCCCGTCGCGCACGCAGCGCCTACGTACAGTGGACTCCATCATGGTCGCCCGCCGATGCCATCGTCGATGGAATGGGGCTCACTCTCCGCCCGCTCTGGAGGAGCGGGGTCCCTGCCGTCGCTGAAGGTTGAACTCCGCGATGCATTCGTTCGTGCCCAGTGCTTTGCGGACCTGCATTCACTCTTCCGCTCGTACGACCCTGCCATGACAGGAGCTGTGCCGCTTCACACCCTCCAGGACGCACTCGCTATGGTCGGCGTCATCTTCCCTGCCCACCTGGTTCAAGCTGTTGGCCAGTGCTTTGGTCAACACTCGAGTAGCTTGGTAAACTATCAAGCATTCGCGCGGTTTCTCGAGTTAGATGCTCAAGAATGGTGAGCAGATTGATCGCTGTTGGAGTCGTTCTGTACTGCTGACGAAGCTTTTCCCTTTCACAGGGACGAGCTACGTGTGATCCTGACAGCTCGGCGCCATGGATTTATCGGCGGAGGTACTGATGTCGCGCAATTATTCGCTCAGCATGACGTTACAGGGACCGGCCATGTGCCGAGATCATTGTTTTTGTCCGTTCTCCGGCAATTCGGGGTCATCCTCAGTGACGGAGCGCAACATTTTCTTCTTCTACAGCTAGCGAAGCCATTTGACTCGTCATCAATATGCTACCAGAGGTTTTTAGAGATCTTGGGGGTCGCCTCTGCTCATGTATGGGGCAGCCCAATCCACAATCAGGCTTTCTCCAGCCAGCAATCCCAGTGGAATGACCACAGGTGGCCCATTCGACCTACTGGTTTACCTAAGTCATCGCTCTGACAGATTCTTACGTAGGGTTGGCTATCCATCGGTTGATGTATATGGCCATTCTCACGATCCCCCATTTGCTACACCAACTACACAGAGGCGCAACAGCTTTGTCGATCAAAGTCCCCCCAGAGTGGAGGTATCAGTTCTATGTTGATTCACATTGAAGCACCGTCCATACTAATTATGAAACTAACTAGGTATCGATGGTTCGGCATGGTTGGATCTGTCGGGTTTGCGCGCATCAGCAAATTGAAGATTGGGTAACACACTGCGAAATTTGTGAGACCTCGAAGCCGAAGACGGGAAAGTTTGGGGAGTTTATGAAATGCTCACATTGTAAATTTGACAACAACATCGACATGGATGATTGTGAAATGTGCGGTCGTCCGCTGAATATCGGCGGGAGGAAACCAAGATCACAAAAGAAGAGCAAGAAAAGACAAAATCGATCTCGCTCGTCGTCTTCTAGTTCCTCATCGAGTGATTCGTCCGCTTCATCTGCCCGAAGTCGCCGGTCCACTCGAAGCAGCAGTCGAAAAAGTGAACGCCGAATCCACACACCAAGTAAGAGAGCAAAATCTCCTCGCCATCCTAGATTCCAACGAGGCGAGGAAATCCAAGCAATACCCCTTGGCGAGCGTGACTACGAGATTGGAGTGATTGCGAAAGTTCGATCAGATGGAACGTATGATATTGACTTCGATAGCGGTCAGTGCGAGAAAAACGTTGACGAACGCTGTATTCGCGAGATATCCCGGGCCCGTATACTTCGTGCAGACGATGCAGAAGAGGAGAAGAGTTCCAAGTGCCCTTCTATGATCGACAGCAATCACCCGCAATTTAGTGAGGGTGACCGTGTCGAAGCCAAGTTTCATGGAGGAGACCGGTTCTTTTCGGGGACGATTCAGCGAAAGCGAACTGACGGCACGTACGATGTTTTGTACGATGACAGCGAAGTGGAAATGAAGGTGAGCGCAAGACTTATTCGAAGCCTGAAAAAGAATTTGAGCCCCAAGAAACCTGCATCCCCGCCAAAAGTGATTGAGCGGAAGGCTTCACCTGTCGACACTGACGCTTCGAGTTCTGATGCGAGTTTTTCCAAAGGTCAGAAGGTTGAAATTAGGCTGAAAGGGAGCGCAGGATTCGTCAAGGGATCTATCTATCGGTCACATGCGGATGGTACGTATGATGTTGAGTTTGATACGGGAGAACTAGAGAAAAATGTTCCTGGGGGGTGCATTCGGTTGCGAAACAGCCAGTCCTCGCCAAAGAAGCCTGCTGTCCAAAGTGACAACGAGCCAGTTCGTCCGAAACGCCCAGTTTCTAGTGCTACGAGGAGGCCTACGACGGATTCGTCTTCTGAGTTGTCAGATAAACCTGTTCGGAAGTATCGAGAAGGCCAGAAGGTGGAAGCGAAATTTAAGAATGGAGACAGGTTTTTTCCTGGTGTTGTTTCCCGTGCACGACTGAACGGGACGTACGACATCGAGTACGATGACGGAGAGACAGAGACTGGTGTGAAGGTCGAACTCATTCGCCTTCGCGAAGGTGCTTCGCCTTCGAAAAAACCTCCTGTAAGCGAGACAAGTGAAAGTGATGCGAAGAACCGTCCAAAGTTCACTCTGGGGCAAAAGATTGAAGCGAAGTACAAAGGAAAAGATAGGTTTTATCCTGGGGTGATTGCCCGTGTTCGAATCGCGGGGAAGTATGATATTGACTATGATGACGGGGAGAAAGAGACTGGCGTTGATGGTACCCTGATTCGAGCTCGAACTTCTAGTCCTTCCAAGATTAAATTGGCAACTACATCCGATGATGAGCCTCTTCAAAAGAAGTATCAGGTTGGACAGCCCATTGATGCGATGTTCAAAGGCAACGACCGGTATTACCCCGGTGTGATCAGCCGAGTGCGCAGCAATGGCACTTACGATATCGAGTACGAAGATGGAGAAAAGGAAGCTGAAGTTCGCCCGCAACTGATTAGAAACAGAAAGGGCAAAGAAAGCCCAACGAAGAAACCCACAACAGACACTAGTGATAGTGATGTCAAAAAACAAGAAAAGTTCAAGCAAGGCAGCAAGGTAGAAGCCCAGTACAAGGGTAAGTCCAAGTTCTACCCGGGCGTCATCTCCCGATGCCGTCTGAATGGGACGTATGACATCGACTACGATGACGGCGAGAAAGAAACCGGGGTGGCTGCCGACTTGATTCGTCTGAGAGAAAGCTCTAGTCCGGGGAAGAAGAAACCTGTTGAGGACAGTGAAGACGATCGCAAGTCGTCGAGGAAATTCAAGGAGGGAGAGAAAGTGGAAGCCCAGTACAAGGGCAAGAGCAAGTTCTACCCGGGTGTGATCAGCCGGTGCCGACTGAATGGGACTTACGATGTTGACTACGACGACGGTGAGAAGGAGACGGGAGTCGCAGCAGAGCTGATTCGAAGTCGCGAGAGCGGTGGGAGCGGTAGCAGCGTCGGAGGGGACCGGAAGAAGTTTCGAGAAGGCGACAAAGTTGAAGCCCAGTACAAAGGCAAGAGCAAATTCTATCCTGGGGTGATCAGTCGGTGCCGATTGAACGGGACATACGACATCGATTACGATGACGGCGAGAAAGAAAGTAATGTCGCTGGCGATCTTATTCGACTCCGTGCGTCCGGAAGCGACAGCGAGGAGAAGCAACCGAAGAAGCTGCGCGAGGGTGACAAGATAGAAGCTCAATACAAGGGGAAATCGAAGTTCTATCCCGGCGTAATCAGCCGCTGTCGGTTAAATGGGACGTATGACATTGACTATGACGATGGCGAGAAAGAGACCGGAGTGGCCGCTGATTTGATCCGTCTGCGTGGCGGCGGCAGCTCGAGTCCGTCAAAGAAAAAGCCCGCAGAGGACAGCGAGGATGACCGCAAACCGTCGAAGAAGTTCAAAGAGGGTGAGAAAGTGGAAGCTCAGTACAAGGGGAAGTCGAAGTTCTATCCTGGTGTGATCTCTCGGTGTCGATTGAATGGAACGTACGATATCGACTACGATGACGGAGAGAAGGAGACGGGTGTAGCTGCGGATCTGATTCGCTCTCGTGGTGGGAGCGCGAGCCCATCGAAGGGAAAGAAGCAAGATGACACAAGCGAGGATGATCGGAAGAGTGCGAAGAAGTTTCGAGAAGGAGAGAAGGTAGAGGCTCAGTATAAAGGGAAGAGTCGGTTTTACCCTGGTGTGATATCTCGGTGTCGGCTCAATGGGACTTACGACATCGACTATGATGACGGTGAGAAAGAGTCGGGTGTGGCAGGCGATTTGATCCGATCGTTGGAGTCATCTAAATCTCCAGCAAAGAAGAAACCCGCTGAAGATAGCGAGGATGATCGGAGAACGAAAAAAAAGTTCCGTGAAGGTGACAAGGTGGAGGCTCAATACAAGGGCAAAACTCGGTTCTACCCCGGTGTGATTTCTCGTTGTCGCCTCAATGGGACGTACGACATCGACTACGATGATGGCGAGAAGGAAACAGGAGTTGCCGGCGAACTCATTCGCTTAAAGGAGTCTTCAAGCCCTTCAAAGAAGAAACCGGAGGACTCGAGTGAAGATGACAAACGTGGCAAGAAGTTTCGAGAAGGAGAGAAAGTGGAGGCACAGTACAAGGGAAAAAGCAAGTACTATCCTGGTGTGATCTCGCGCTGCCGCTTGAATGGCACGTTTGATATCGATTACGACGATGGTGAGAAAGAAACTGGGGTAGCTGCGGAATTAATTCGATCAAGAGAAGCCGGCAGTCCATCAAAGAAAAAGCCGATATCCGAGTCTAGTGAAGATGACGGAAAAGGCAATAAGAAGTTCAAGGAGGGCGAAAAAGTAGAAGCACAATACAAGGGAAAGAGCAAATTCTATCCCGGAGTTATCTCTCGTTGCCGCCTAAATGGGACGTACGACATTGATTATGATGACGGCGAGAAGGAAACTGGTGTCGCAGCTGACTTGATTCGATCGATGGAGAAGAAATCGGTCAAGGACGGCAGCGGATCCAAGAAGTTTAGCGAGGGAGAGAAGGTCGAAGCTCAGTACAAGGGGAAGAGCAAATTCTATCCAGGCGTTATCAGTCGCTGCCGACTAAACGGCACGTACGATATTAATTACGATGACGGCGAAAAAGAAACTGGAGTTGCCGGGGAGCTGATTCGGTCACGGGAATCGTCGGTGGGAGGTGCAGGGATGAAGAAACTGCGAGAGGGTGATAAAGTCGAGGCCCAGTACAAGGGTAAGTCCAAGTTCTACCCGGGCGTCATCTCCCGATGCCGTCTGAATGGGACGTATGACATCGACTACGATGACGGCGAGAAAGAAACCGGGGTGGCTGCCGACTTGATTCGTCTGAGAGAAAGCTCTAGTCCGGGGAAGAAGAAACCTGTTGAGGACAGTGAAGACGATCGCAAGTCGTCGAGGAAATTCAAGGAGGGAGAGAAAGTGGAAGCCCAGTACAAGGGCAAGAGCAAGTTCTACCCGGGTGTGATCAGCCGGTGCCGACTGAATGGGACTTACGATGTTGACTACGACGACGGTGAGAAGGAGACGGGAGTCGCAGCAGAGCTGATTCGAAGTCGCGAGAGCGGTGGGAGCGGTAGCAGCGTCGGAGGGGACCGGAAGAAGTTTCGAGAAGGCGACAAAGTTGAAGCCCAGTACAAAGGCAAGAGCAAATTCTATCCTGGGGTGATCAGTCGGTGCCGATTGAACGGGACATACGACATCGATTACGATGACGGCGAGAAAGAAAGTAATGTCGCTGGCGATCTTATTCGACTCCGTGCGTCCGGAAGCGACAGCGAGGAGAAGCAACCGAAGAAGCTGCGCGAGGGTGACAAGATAGAAGCTCAATACAAGGGGAAATCGAAGTTCTATCCCGGCGTAATCAGCCGCTGTCGGTTAAATGGGACGTATGACATTGACTATGACGATGGCGAGAAAGAGACCGGAGTGGCCGCTGATTTGATCCGTCTGCGTGGCGGCGGCAGCTCGAGTCCGTCAAAGAAAAAGCCCGCAGAGGACAGCGAGGATGACCGCAAACCGTCGAAGAAGTTCAAAGAGGGTGAGAAAGTGGAAGCTCAGTACAAGGGGAAGTCGAAGTTCTATCCTGGTGTGATCTCTCGGTGTCGATTGAATGGAACGTACGATATCGACTACGATGACGGAGAGAAGGAGACGGGTGTAGCTGCGGATCTGATTCGCTCTCGTGGTGGGAGCGCGAGCCCATCGAAGGGAAAGAAGCAAGATGACACAAGCGAGGATGATCGGAAGAGTGCGAAGAAGTTTCGAGAAGGAGAGAAGGTAGAGGCTCAGTATAAAGGGAAGAGTCGGTTTTACCCTGGTGTGATATCTCGGTGTCGGCTCAATGGGACTTACGACATCGACTATGATGACGGTGAGAAAGAGTCGGGTGTGGCAGGCGATTTGATCCGATCGTTGGAGTCATCTAAATCTCCAGCAAAGAAGAAACCCGCTGAAGATAGCGAGGATGATCGGAGAACGAAAAAAAAGTTCCGTGAAGGTGACAAGGTGGAGGCTCAATACAAGGGCAAAACTCGGTTCTACCCCGGTGTGATTTCTCGTTGTCGCCTCAATGGGACGTACGACATCGACTACGATGATGGCGAGAAGGAAACAGGAGTTGCCGGCGAACTCATTCGCTTAAAGGAGTCTTCAAGCCCTTCAAAGAAGAAACCGGAGGACTCGAGTGAAGATGACAAACGTGGCAAGAAGTTTCGAGAAGGAGAGAAAGTGGAGGCACAGTACAAGGGAAAAAGCAAGTACTATCCTGGTGTGATCTCGCGCTGCCGCTTGAATGGCACGTTTGATATCGATTACGACGATGGTGAGAAAGAAACTGGGGTAGCTGCGGAATTAATTCGATCAAGAGAAGCCGGCAGTCCATCAAAGAAAAAGCCGATATCCGAGTCTAGTGAAGATGACGGAAAAGGCAATAAGAAGTTCAAGGAGGGCGAAAAAGTAGAAGCACAATACAAGGGAAAGAGCAAATTCTATCCCGGAGTTATCTCTCGTTGCCGCCTAAATGGGACGTACGACATTGATTATGATGACGGCGAGAAGGAAACTGGTGTCGCAGCTGACTTGATTCGATCGATGGAGAAGAAATCGGTCAAGGACGGCAGCGGATCCAAGAAGTTTAGCGAGGGAGAGAAGGTCGAAGCTCAGTACAAGGGGAAGAGCAAATTCTATCCAGGCGTTATCAGTCGCTGCCGACTAAACGGCACGTACGATATTAATTACGATGACGGCGAAAAAGAAACTGGAGTTGCCGGGGAGCTGATTCGGTCACGGGAATCGTCGGTGGGAGGTGCAGGGATGAAGAAACTGCGAGAGGGTGATAAAGTCGAGGCCCAGTACAAGGGTAAGTCCAAGTTCTACCCGGGCGTCATCTCCCGATGCCGTCTGAATGGGACGTATGACATCGACTACGATGACGGCGAGAAAGAAACCGGGGTGGCTGCCGACTTGATTCGTCTGAGAGAAAGCTCTAGTCCGGGGAAGAAGAAACCTGTTGAGGACAGTGAAGACGATCGCAAGTCGTCGAGGAAATTCAAGGAGGGAGAGAAAGTGGAAGCCCAGTACAAGGGCAAGAGCAAGTTCTACCCGGGTGTGATCAGCCGGTGCCGACTGAATGGGACTTACGATGTTGACTACGACGACGGTGAGAAGGAGACGGGAGTCGCAGCAGAGCTGATTCGAAGTCGCGAGAGCGGTGGGAGCGGTAGCAGCGTCGGAGGGGACCGGAAGAAGTTTCGAGAAGGCGACAAAGTTGAAGCCCAGTACAAAGGCAAGAGCAAATTCTATCCTGGGGTGATCAGTCGGTGCCGATTGAACGGGACATACGACATCGATTACGATGACGGCGAGAAAGAAAGTAATGTCGCTGGCGATCTTATTCGACTCCGTGCGTCCGGAAGCGACAGCGAGGAGAAGCAACCGAAGAAGCTGCGCGAGGGTGACAAGATAGAAGCTCAATACAAGGGGAAATCGAAGTTCTATCCCGGCGTAATCAGCCGCTGTCGGTTAAATGGGACGTATGACATTGACTATGACGATGGCGAGAAAGAGACCGGAGTGGCCGCTGATTTGATCCGTCTGCGTGGCGGCGGCAGCTCGAGTCCGTCAAAGAAAAAGCCCGCAGAGGACAGCGAGGATGACCGCAAACCGTCGAAGAAGTTCAAAGAGGGTGAGAAAGTGGAAGCTCAGTACAAGGGGAAGTCGAAGTTCTATCCTGGTGTGATCTCTCGGTGTCGATTGAATGGAACGTACGATATCGACTACGATGACGGAGAGAAGGAGACGGGTGTAGCTGCGGATCTGATTCGCTCTCGTGGTGGGAGCGCGAGCCCATCGAAGGGAAAGAAGCAAGATGACACAAGCGAGGATGATCGGAAGAGTGCGAAGAAGTTTCGAGAAGGAGAGAAGGTAGAGGCTCAGTATAAAGGGAAGAGTCGGTTTTACCCTGGTGTGATATCTCGGTGTCGGCTCAATGGGACTTACGACATCGACTATGATGACGGTGAGAAAGAGTCGAGTGTGGCAGGCGATTTGATCCGATCGTTGGAGTCATCTAAATCTCCAGCGAAGAAGAATCCGAGTGAGGATGATGTCGCTTCTCGATCTTCGGGTCACAAAATGGAGCCGTCCCAATCCTATCGTGTTGGTGCGAGAATTGAAGCTCTATTTCGTGGAAAAGACAAGTACTTCAAGGGGACTATCAGTCGTGTGAACTCTGATGGAACCTATGACGTTGAGTACGACGACGGTGACAAGGAAACAAAAGTTATTGCGAAGAACATTCGTGCAATCAAGAACTCAAACTTCTCTGCCACTGCCGAGTTCTCATCATCACGCCCTAGCCGCCCCAGTCCTGCCGCAGGTGCAAGGCGACGTAGCGGAAACTCTTCTGACTAAAACGGAGTTCTCTTTGGAAAGTTTGATTTTAGATCAATAGGGGGTACTTTCGGTTCCTCGTTGCAAGCTAGTTCCCGTCGTGAGTGTCGTCCCAGTTAAGGCTGTATCGCGCGCAGATCCTTTGCGATTGAGGAAGAACTGCGGCACGAAATCAGCCATCGAAGTCGATGGCCCAGTGGTTTTGTTTTTGCCGGGTGACGTCATCAAGTCAGCTTTCTTTCCAGATGCTAGCGGTTTCGCCGCCTCCTTCGCGACTCGCGCGTCTACCTTCTGCTGCGCGGCGATCAGCACGACACTCGTGTGCGAGAACAGTCTGCGCCACGCATCGTCCACCTCGGGAGTCCAGTGGGCACCCGAGACAGCCTGCATAGCATGGAACAGCGCTCGACCAAGCGGCTCGTAATGCTCTAGTTTCACTCCGAAACGACGGTGCGTCTTCGTCAACGAAATGATTTTGTCCATGAAGTTTTCTGAGACGATGAGAGTGCGCATACCGACACTGATATGAACGAGCACTTTGCCTCGAACGTGCAACGATGACCGGAAGACAGGCTTGAGCTCCGGCGAGTTCTCCTCCAAGTAGGCGAAGAACACGTCATAAAGTCGCATGACTTTACTGGTCTGCTGCTCTGCGATGTGGCCCACTTCGCGTTGGCTTGTTCGTGACGAGAGGTCGTGCTTTTGC
Organism: Pythium myriotylum; assembly: GCA_023091665.1. Lineage (NCBI taxonomy): Eukaryota > Oomycota > Peronosporomycetes > Pythiales > Pythiaceae > Pythium > Pythium myriotylum. Next base: position 238,314 of record JALJCQ010000022.1, on the reverse strand, counting down.
ACCGGAGGATCCTTGAAGGCCAAGTCCCAGTGTACTGCGGCAATGTGGCGATGTGCCTCAGTTGACCTCTCTTGGTACACGAATGACGGGAGGTACTTATGCATGATCTGAATTTCCTTGGGCGAGAAAGGCTTGGGCTTTCCTTGGTGGGCCTGGCCTTCCGCGGCTATAGACGGCATCACGGACGACAAGCGCTCGAGCGACGACGCGGCGCCCATGCCTGGAAGAGTTGATAGGGGCGATTCTGTTGACGATCCTCGAAACCCGAAAGTGAGGGGGAGGCCGGCGAAGACCTTGGGTTGCCACTCGTTGCAACAATGCCGACCAGACCATGAGACTGGGGCGCTCCCAAGGAAGGCCCGAGTGTGTTATCGCAATTGGCGATCTAACCCACTCGCTGTCCTAAGAACTGTAGCGAGACAGAACAAGACGTGGCGGTGTTCTGATCGGGTAATGTAAACCAGCTTACCTCAACCTCAATACTGAATACCTTCTACTTTTGGTAGCGTTTGCGAGGATGCTTGATGATGTTCAACCTGTAGAAAGGGATGAGTTCACCAATCCGATGGATGAATTCCCCGGCAGGCAGTGTTAAACCGCCCAGACCGGGGACCTGTTCGATCTGACCGCAATCCGATTTGCTCTCGTCCTATTGCCTCCAGCACATCAACCTGAGCGGCAAGTGGGCTCTGGTTCGCCCGACCAGACCGCATGGAGAACGATTGCGCAGCTGAGCCACTGAGGCGTTTATTTCTACTTCAAGCCTAGTACTACTCGCCTGCCGTCGACGCATCGGCGTAGCGGGACCCGGCGTCCGTGTCGCCTATGGCGCTGATGTTGGCCGAGAACGTGATTCCTGACGGCACTGACGTACCGCCCAGCGCTGTCTCTCGCACGGAGCCTCGTCGGGTGAGCATAAACTGCGGGACGAGGTCCGTCACGAAGGGCAGCACCGAGCTTTTCTTGGATGGTTTCTGGGTGCCGGGTGCCACTGCAGCTAGCACAATACGACGGCCTGGACCGATGGGCTTGGCAGCCTCTCGGGCGACGCGGGCATCGACGCGCCGTTGTGCTCGCATGAGAATCACGCTCGTGTGCGAGAAGAGCCGCTTCCACGCATCCTCCACCTCCGGGGTCCATTCTTTCCCCGAGACCTTTTCCATGGCGTAGAAGAGCGCTTTCCCGAGCGGTTCATAATGCTCGAGCTTGACGCCAAAGCGGCGATGCGTCTTGGTTAGCGGCAATACTTTGTCAACGAAGTTCTCAGACGCCATGAGCGAGCGCATACCAATGCTGATGTGGACGAGCACCTTGCCGCGGACCTGCATCGACGAGCGAAACACGGGGCGGAGGTCGGGCGAGTGCTCTTCCAAATAGGCAAAGAACAGGTCGTAGAGCTGCATGATCTTGCTGCTCTGTGTGTCTGTGGCCTTGGTCTCGCGCTGGCTCGAGTTGGACGTCTTCGACTGCTGCGCGGCCGCGAAGATGCGCTCCCAGTGCGCGCCGGCGATATCGCGGTGGGCCTGCGTCGACTTTTCGAGGAAGACAAACGACGGCAGCAGTGTGCGCATCAGCTTGAGCTCTTCGCGCGTGTACTTTTTAGGCTTGGCGACCGAGGAGTTTGTCGACGGCGCCTCACTGGGCAGTATGGCCTTGAAGTTTCCGGAGGAGACCCGCGCGCCCATGGACCTCCTCGAACAATTGCTTCGAGTCTGTTCAATGGCTCCCAGGCTGACGCGCGATCAGAACAGCGATTCGGACGCCCCACATAGTACAGCAGTGTAGGTGCAACAGAACGCGAGACTGGAGAACAAGCCTCGACAGACGGCGAATAATTTTGGCGATCAACTGGAGGCTGCATTGATCCATCCAATAACAACATAAACCCCTTTGTTCCGATACTGAGACGTTCAACAGAGCCAAATACCTTGCATTTATATGCTGTAAAACCTCCTGTAAGTAGTGATACACAGAAACCGATTAGCTACACATTATCGAAGACTTCGTCATCGCGCTCACGATGCCGACGCTCGCAACCACGTCCACGCGGACGACCCTCCGACAGCTTCCGCCTCGGGTTCCACCATGTCCCTCTTGCTGACTCGCTTTAGTCGCTCGTACCGCACCGAGGCTATCTCCAGGTCCTCGTACGGCCCGCAGAGGGCATTTTGCCGAGCCTCCTCCCTGCTCTCGCCCCATCGACGCCACACGAAGAACCCCGTCGACTGTTGCGCAGTCAAGCCACTCACGCGACTCAGCTCTGCGTCGACGGCCAGCAGCTGGAGTGTCACGTGGTGGCCAGGAGCCGCAAACGACTCGCCTCGCACGACGCGCAGTTTCTTGCGTTTAAGACGCCGGACAACGCGAGGATCCGAAGTCGAACTCGCGTCGAAGTCCCACGAATGCGCGCGGTCGTCTTCGCTCAGTTCTGCTTCGTCGACCACCTCGTCTACGACCGCTAAGTTCGCGATCGCTGGCGCCTGTACTCGCTGACGGTTCCTCGCGACCGCGAGTGCGGCGAGCCGCTGTCGCTCGCAGCGAGAACGGTACCTCCGGTACGCTCGCTGGATCCGCTCACCAGCCATCGAGCGCCGCATTAAATGCACAGCGTAGCGCTCGCGGAACGCTGTTTGGATTCGTCGAGCGGCTTCGCGTTGCGCGCGCTGCCTCGTCTCTCGGTCCATGCGCTCGATTTCATCGAACATCGAAGCCTCCAACCGCAGCGACTGACAGGCCTGCTGATCCCATGGCAGCGCGAGCAGCCACTCGAGCCACTTCAGCATCGCATCGTACTCGCTGGAGCTGCGGTCGAGGTGCTCGAGCTTGCGGGTTTCGCTCAGAAGCGCGTCCTTGGTCCTCTGTGGAGCAGGCAAGTCCTCGATGAGGCGTCGCAGCCGTGCCACATCACTTTCGTCCGCCATATCCACTCGGTAACTTGAGGCGTCTCTGTTTCGCTTCTCGGCTTCCCTGCGCAACATCTTGGCCTCCTCCAGCAGTCGCGCTACGCCAGGCAGCGGAAAAACATCGAGTGACCGCTCAAAGTATGTTTGCGCGAGCGCAAACTGCCGCTCGCGACAGCACTTCTTGCCCAAATCCCTTGCCAGCGCCGCGTCCTGCGCCACCTCGGACTCGTCTGGTTCGAGATTGTTACAAGATTGCGTCGGTAGTCCCGTGAGCAGAGCCATGCCATCGACCAGATCGCTTTCAGTGCCTCCGCGGCTGTGGAGAATCTGCAGCAACGTCTTCATCTGAAGCTGCAACTGCTCGATCTGTCGCTGCTGCCTGCTCAAATGGACCTCCTTCTCGACTACCAACCGACGCGTAGCCTCGTGTTGCTTGCTCAAACCTTCGAGAGCGCGTCCAAGCATCCCAATCGTCTCATTCTGCGTCTCCAGTCGAGCTACAAGATGCTGGAAGGCGTCACGTGACTGGCAGGCCTCCCTTCGAAGAAATGCAATCTCCAATTCGCGTTTAACAGCCTTGGATTCGATGGCATCGATTGCGAGCTGTGCTTGGTTGCCCACTACGACCGGAGCACCGGCGTCCATGAGCTTCTCGACGATGTGAAGAGCCTGAAGCGAATGTGTGGGGTCATTCACGAGCGCACACGCGATCTGGAGCGGCGTGCGGCCTCGAGTATCGCGCCGCGAGAGGTCAGCGTTAGCTGCGATCAAGTAGAGCACACAGTCCACGTGGGCGGATGCGCACGCAATGTGGAGAGGCGTCGAACCATCGACGTCTGTCTCGTCAACGCCATAGAAACAATACTTCTCACTGTCCACGCGTCGTGCGTTGACGCTTAGCAGCAACTCCAGACACTGCGTGCTACCGGCCAATGCGGCGTAGTGAATTGGTGTGGCTCCTCCCAGATTCCGTGCGGTGGTGAGCTCGTGCGTGTCTGTGGCTGCCGCTAAGAGGCGCTTGACACAAGCCGCATGACCACGCAGACACGCGAGGTGCAGCGGAGTGTTCAGCGCCAGGTCGCGCGCATTTGGCGGCGCGCCGAGGCACAGGAGTAGAGCGACAATGTGCTCGAGGCCGTCATGGGGAAGCTCGGCCGCGCACGCGTGGTGCAGCGCTGTCAGCTGGAGCTTGTCCCTCGCTGTGACGAGCTCGCGGCGGGCGCTCTCTTCGTGACAGCTCTCGTCGAGCACGCGCTGGCACGCACCGTGGTCGCCTGCTCGACACGAGGCGTGCAGCTGAGCAATTGGATTCGCCTCAGAGGCATCAGGTTGGCCCTCCGTGATAAATGTAATAGGCGTAGGGATCTCCGTGAGAGAGATCGGCTGGCCAGCGCGCACCAAACACTCAGCAGCCGCTTCTCCTGAGAGACAGAGAATGCGGATTTGGTGTGGCTTGTCCTCGTGTAGCAATCGGCGAAACACGCGCCTAGAGACCATGACGGCTGGGATCGTGACGTGGTCCACTTTGATGTGGTCGACGCTCATCACGAATGCCACGTCCTCGTCGTCGGCGTCGTCGTTCCCAACGATGACCGCAGCAGCGCCGCAGCGTTGGATACGCTCGAGTTTCGCAGGAAACGTGCACGCACCGCGCTGGACGAGAGCGATGGCGTCGACGAGTTCCGCAGCGTTTCGAATCGGATCTTCGTTAGCCAGCAACGGGTCACAGACGACGCGGCACCCTTCGTAGATGGCGTTGTTCGCTACGAGGCAGAAGTCGGCTAGCGGCGCGAAGAACAACATGTACTCAGTAGCACTTGTCGCCCACTGTACAAATGCAAAGAGTGGTGGCTTTGGCTTCGGGTCGGTAGGAGACACTGGGTCGCTGGATTCTGAGACTGGATGCCCAGAAGGTGGAGTTGTCGGTGTTGCTTCTCTCGGAGACTCGGCGGGCGCCACCGGCGATTCCCATCGCTTCATAAGCGATGTGGTCTTACGTTTGAGCACTGCGCTCCATCCCCCCGCGGGGTCGTCTGAAGATCCACTTCCGCCTTCCTTCGCGTGCTGCTGCATAGCGACGAGTCTCTTTGCCTCGCATTCGGCGACCAGTTCCTGCTCCCTCGTATCGGCGTAAATCTCCAGCGTTAGTACACCGGTCTTGGCAGAAGGTGGGTGCTGCTTGAACAGCTCGCGGACGTCATACAGGCACATCATCAAGCAAGGAATCGTGATGGACGCACTCGCGTCCGAGGCCATGGTGAACATCGCGAACGGCTCTTCCCTCGTGTTGTTGGCGAGGATCATGGCGATTGCGCCAGCCTCTTGGATGCGCTTGGCCTTGTCGATGAAGGAGCAGCCGCCTCGCACGACCAAGGCGATCGCGCCACGCACGTCGTCGCCATTGGTCAGCGTCTCTCGGTCGGCGCGCGGCGGGTCCACGCAGACGAGACGCGCGCTTTGCACCTGCGGCGCGCGCGAGCCGAACGCTGCGAGCGCGCAGAGCCGGCGGCCGAGCGCCGCGTCCCACGTGATGAACGCGTGGGCCATGGCGCAGTGAGCTGCTCGTCAAAAAGGTTCGCTCGAAAACTTCGAAGGATCCGGTGGTCAAAGGTGATAGAATGTACCCATATCGGATATCACGCGAGCAGCTCCGTCGAAAGATCTTAAAAGGACACAGTGGGCTCGAGATGGCGACCAAGGCGACGGGCGGCGGCGCGCGCGCGTTCAAGTGGCGCGCGGACGCGGAGAAGCACGTGGTGGCGTGGAACTGCGAGCGCCGCGGGTGGCAGCGCGCCGAGGGCGACGACTGGAACGTCTACTGGGCCTCCAAGGCGTCCGTCAAGGCGCTCTTCAATCCGGAGAGCGGCGTGCGGCTCGTCGACGGACAGTACGTCAACCACTTCCCCAACCACTACGAGCTCACGCGCAAAGACCTCATGGTCAAAAACATCAAGCGCTACAAGCGCGACGCCGCGGCGCCCGACTTCCTGCCCACGACGTACACGCTCCCGGCCGACTACTCGCTCTTCGTGGAAGAGTTCCGGCGCAACCCCAACACGATGTGGATCATGAAGCCGAGCTCCAAGGCCCAGGGGAAAGGCATTTTCATCATCAACAAGCTCTCGCAGATCAAGAAGTGGGCCACGCCCAACCCACGCTGGACTGCAAACAACGCGACCCCTTTGCGCGAAGGGTACGTCGTGTCACGGTACATCGAGAACCCGCTACTAGTCGGCGGCAAGAAGTTCGACCTGCGCATGTACGTGCTCGTGCTCTCGTATCGGCCGCTGCAGGCGCTTGTCTACCGCGAGGGCTTTGCGCGCTTCTGCAACGTCAAGTACTCGGCCGACGTGGACGCCATGGACAACCCATTCGTGCACCTCACCAACGTCGCCGTGCAGAAGAACAACGAGGAGTACAACAGCAACCACGGCGGCAAGTGGAATATCAAGAACCTGCTGCTCTACGTCGAGGCGTCGCGCGGGCGCGGCAGCAGCGACCGCCTGCTGCAGGACATCCACGCCGTCATGCTCCACGCGCTGCGCGCTGTCCAGCACGTGATCATCAACGACCAGCACTGCTTCGAGTGCTACGGCTACGACATCATCGTGGACGAGACGCTCAAGCCCTGGCTCGTCGAGGTGAACGCGTCGCCGTCGCTCACGACGACCACGACCGAGGACCGCAACATGAAGAGCCGTCTGCTGCGCGACGTGCTCGAGCTCGCGGTCGTCCACGACGCGCCGGACGCGAGGCGCGTGCTGCCGCAGGCGCCGACCGTGAGCGCCACGAACGGCTTCTCGTGGCTTGTGAACGAGGCCGCGACGCTCGAGGCCGACCGCCAGCGGCTCGAGGCCCAGAAGAAGCATCACCAGCAGCGCAAGAGCTCCGCGCAGTGGCGCTGACATGGCGTGATTGGAGGAAAACGCCTCGCCAGCCCTCTATTGACGCCATGGAAGCCCTCCGAGGCCTCGTGGCGCTGCGCTCGGCGCGGCCCGTGGGCGAGTGCACGCTGCGCACGCGCTTCGCGTGGCTCGACGTGCGCGTGGGGAGACGCGACGCGCGCCAGTCGCGCGAGGCGCTGGCGCGACTGGTGACGGCGTTGCAGGCCGCCGGAGGTCGCAGGAGCGAGTGGCAGGCGGCGCTTCTGGACGTCGACGCCGACTGGGAAGACTTCCGCGAGACGCGCGAGCTGGAGCCGCGAGTGCGACTCGTGGTTGGCGCGGACGAAGACGCGCTTGACGTGCTGCGCGAGGTGCTGGGACTCGAAGACAGCGACCATGAGCGGCTCTCGACCAAGACGCCGCTCTGCGTGGCCGTGCAGACGCCGATGGAAGCTCGACGCCGTGGCGCCGCGTTCGCTCCGGTGTATCTGCACGAGCTCATCGCTCTCGCGGAGGACACGCTCGTGCGATCGCGCTGGGATCTCGAGGCCCTCGAGCTCGATCTCGAGCACCTGGAACTCGACCAAACGACTCTTCCATTACTGGAGCTGCTGTGTCGCAGCGTCCCGACAGTGTCGAAGCTCGCGGTCCGAGTCCCCGAAGCCTGGAGAGCTCCGACAGTCATTGATCTCTTCCGACGTCTTGACGAAAGCGGCACTGTCAAAGATTTGCGGCTCGTATTCTCCAGCTACGCCCACTCCGAGGTGCTCCTGATCGCCATCCAAGCTCTGCAGACCGTCCTACGCGTCGAGCTCATCCGTTGCGAGCGTCCTCGCAGTCGAGACCAAGTGGTCGTCCGTCAAGAAGTCGATCTCACGCCGCTGATGCAGCCTGTAGTGTCGTCGTCCCGCCCGTTGCCGACGCTGCGACTCTCGGACTGGAACCTCAACCCCGTGCTGGTGAGCTTCTGGTTCGGCTCGCCGCTCAGCCAGACGCGGCTGACACGCGTCGCGTCGCTGGACCTGGACCTGGACGCCATCAACGTGCTCTCGCTGCTCGCCGTGCTCGACTTCATCGGTCCGTCGATTCGCTCGCTCACGCTCCGATCCAAATCCGTCGCGACGGCGCCGAGCTCTACGCCGCTGCCGCTCGCGTCGATCCTCGAAGACTGCCCCGATCTCGAGCTGCTCGAGGTCCACGGCTTCCGCATCGACTCGCTCGTCTCCATCGTCGACGCGTACGCTACCGGCGTGACGCACGTGTCATCACTGGCGTTCATCAACTGCCAGTTCGACGACGGACTGAATCCAGGACTGCTGGCGCTGGTCGACGCGCTCGCCGACCGTCTCCACCCTGCGACGCGGCGCCTCCGACAGCTCCGCGTGGACCCGGTGGCGTCGCTGAGCGAGTGCGATGTCGACGCCATCGCGCGCATGGTCTCAGCCAACCGCCGACTGGAGCTGCTGCTGCTGGAGAGCCACGGGCCGATCCCGTCGCTCTGGCGCCGCGTGCAGAGCCGCCACCTGCAGCCTCCGGCCGCGCTCTTCGCGTTCCTGAGCGTCGCGCGGCTCCCGCGAGACTGCGTCGCGCAGATCTTCGCGTTCGTCGGGCCCGTGGCCAGGAGCAAGCTACGCCAGCGAAGTTGAAGTGCTAGTTTCGTAATTCCCTCGTTCCTCCTCACGTTCGCAAAGATCTGCTGAGCAGCTCCACTCCACTCCAGTATGGACGTGCTCGCGGAGCGCCGACTCCAGTTCGCTGAGAGCGGCGACGCCGCCGCGTGGCTCCTCGAGACGGTGCCCTGCGCCGCGATCCCGCGCCTGGTGCTCGCGCTGCGGCGCCTGGCTCAGCTCGCGCGCACCGACCAGCGCGAATGGGCGGCGACGGTGCGCTCGCTGTGGCCGCGCGACGGCCCGAGATGGCTCCGACGCGGCTCCACGACCATCAGGCTGCTCATCCACATCATGTGGGGCTTCTCGGCGGACTCACTGCCCGACGAGTGGCTCGAGGGCGGCGCCGAGGACGCCGACCTGCCGTGTCTGCCAGTCTGCTTCCGCATTTGCTCCAGCGTGAATGTTCTCTACCGCGCACTGAGACGGCTCCACGCGATCACAGCTCACACCCAGCGCTCTACTCGACGGGTGATGCTCGTCCACTCGATAAGGGTCCTCAGTCCTCAGATTGATCTGCGAAGCCTGGATCGCATCAGTGAGCTGGCACAGTGCGGCGTTGAGATCACCGAGATGCAGCACGTTCTCGTCCGCGTCGAAGCATACAACGCAGTGTCGTTCGTGACAAGCCTGCAGAAGCTTGTACCCACCTACTACCGCGGACCCGACGCGGTGGCCCCGACGGCCATTCGAAATGTGGTGATTGTGCCGACTGCGAACAGGGCAATGTCGGATACCCTCGAGAAAATTATTTCTGCGATCGGCGAGAGCAGGTCCGCCCACGACGTTGTCATGGTCTTCTATAGCTTAGAAAACAACGATCAGAGCGACCATTTCGTTCGACAAATGGCGTTCTCGTTGTTCAGCCGCGGCGCTCGCCATCGTCTCCAACGAATCGTCATGGACGGCCCGATCCACTGCACGCAACTGGTGCAGTCGTTCGTTGATGTCATCCTCGCTCAGGATCCACTAGTCGAGCTGTTTCTGGCCCACGAGGCCAGTATTAAGTCCCACGAGCTCACACGGATCTCGGCGTCGCGCTTCTTTCTCTTTGATCCGAGCGTCGATAACAACGACGTTGTGGTGGCAACGCAAAGACACCACCGTTTGCGTGTGATCACCCAGTCGCCGCAGTGGTGGAGTGTTTACCTTCCAGGTTGGGGCCGCGCATGGGTCAAACCGGAGGATGCTCTTATCCAGTACTTGGACAAACCAGAACTGCGCGAGCCACCATCAATCCCGGAGCTCGTAGTACGAATGGACGGAAGAGATTTCGTGAATCCATTCGCTTGGCTCAAGATTGTCGCAGCTCACGTCCAGCAACTGACACTGAGCGTTCACCATGGCTACAACCCAAGACCAGAAACTCTCTGGAGGACAGTGAGAGAAGCGTTCCCTCATCTCAAGACTCTGCGTCTGGGGTGCATTCTTGCGGACAGCCTCCAGTCGCTCATCGACGAGTGCGTTACAAGCAATTGGACGCTAGAGGGTCTCGTATTGGAGAGAGAATTTTGCTTGAATCGCAATCGCCAAGCGGAGTTTGCGCTCTTACTGGACGCTCTCGGTGATCATAAACACCCAATGGCTAGGAAATTGCGCAACCTCAGCATCGAGACGTTGCGCGGAGACCAGAGCCACGACGAGTTGCTTGAAGCTGCTTCGCGTATGCTCTCGACCAACTGGAGTCTCCGCTTCTTGAGCATCTCAGTCCCTTCGACAGTCGATACAACACTCGTGGAGGCTGTTTGTGAGCACAATGGTCGCGCTATCTGTGAACAGCTTGCCCCTCTAGGGCATCGAGAGAAGTGCGCATTTGTGAGCGTGATCTCAGAATTAAACTCGCCTCTCGACAGCTGTGCGCTTGCGCTCATCTTCCGCTTTTCCGCGCTTTGCAAGCAACGAGTAGTTGAGATCGACCTGTTCGATGTCTAATTGATTTCAAGTTCATTCATTCAGGCAGTATGCTTAACGACTCAGGGTCAGATGCACTACACTACGGTGGTTGATAGGGGTCGGTACAGACCATGGAAGAGAACAAGATCCTCAATCGCTCTCGTCCCAGAACGTGGTCGCGTTGTCGGATCGCTTGGCTGCCCATGCGGACGGGTTCGCGTTGGAGTGGCCGCTGTGGTTCGCCGGTCCTCCCTCGCGGTACACGTGCCTCGTCGACCACTTGCGCGAGCGCTGGAGGCCACGCAACTTCGCCTTGAACTCAGCAGTCATCGGCACGAAGCGATGCGGTTCAGCCAGCAGGTTGCCGCGGTTGAAGACCACTCGATCCGAGTCGCCCTCCACGACACGCCCCGTCACGACGGCCGTCACCTTGGCTTCGTACTCATCCTGGCTAAGCTCGTGACCGTAGAGCGTCAAAGCCTTGAGCAGCAGCTTGTGTTCGCGACGTGAATTCGAGTAGACAAAGGTGCTGAGCTGCGAGACAAACTGGTCTAGCGGCGCGCGCATCAACTTGACGGTGTGGCGCCAGCGCTCCTGGGCGGCCTCGTCCTGTCGCAACTTGCGCGTCGCACGCACGAAAACCTCGTACTTCTGGCGAAGGAGCGCGAGCGCACGTGCACGCAGCTCAGTCGAGCTCTCCAGCGAGGCGCCCATGACCTCGTCATTACGTGTCCACGACTTGTCTGCAGCGCTGTCCACAGCAGCGCTCAGGGTGTACCGCTCGGTTCTCTTCTGCAACAGCAGTAGCTTGGGGAGATCGTTCGTGAAGGTCGGCCAGATCTGGGCGAGACTCGGTGCGTCGTCACCCAACACGGCACGCAGCACGTTGCGTGCGCAACGCTCGAAGGCGTGGCAGAAGCTGCTCTTCTCTACGACTGCGACGGCACGGGCCGCGTTCACATAGATGTCTTCACCATCCAGCAATACGTGTGGCGCGAACACGTCGAGTGAGACGGCGGCCTCGTCATGCTCGTACCCAATAAGCTCCTCTACGAGCTGGAGGTAGGCCCCGTTGTTGTACTTTGCGAACTTCTGGGCTCGGGCAGCCGCCATCTCCTCGAGGAAGTCTCGCAGTGCGCGCTCGTCGACATCTTCTGGACGCACGCCCTTGGTCATGCGCAGCAGGCGGAAGAGGAGCTTGCCCATGGCCGACTCAGGCTCGACTTCGAGCGTCGTCGGTGTGGCGCCAATGAGTAGACGCACGGTGTGCACCATCTTGCGGACAATGACCCACTGGTACTCGGTTAGCTCCGCGTCGTAGGTTGAGAGCAGCGTCATCAGACTCGCCGAGATTGTGCCTCGGAACATGTTAGGGCTGAAGAGACCGGCCGGAGCACCGCTCAGCAACGCCGTTAAAATATCGAGCACCTGGGTGCCTGAGGCAACTCGGAGCAGCTCACTGCCCACAGCATCCTTCGGATCGGCCACAAGCTGCAAGAAGTTGTACTCGCGGTCGCGCACTGCCAGTCCGGCGACGCTTTCCTTGTCTCCAATCATTGTGAGGAAGTCAGCGGCACTCACGACATCGTTCGAGATCTTCTCGACCACGGCTGACCATGAGTCCATGAAGTCGACGACACCCATACGCATCGGCAGCTTGAGCACTGACAGATGACCAAGGAAGAGGCTTGCAACCGCGAGCAGCGAGGCGTACGGGTCGCGCGGCTCGGGAACGTCCTCTTCTGTGTCCTCGTCGAGCGTGATATCACGCGCTGTCTCCTCGATGCTCATGAGGGTGATAGCGCTCACAGCCGCTTCGAACTCGCGTCTATCGTCCGACTTGACCACAAATTCTTCGTTGGACAGCAACGCGTCGAGCTCGTCGACGCGGATCTTGAACTGGCTGGCATGCTCCTCACCCATGAGCGAACGAATCTTTCCCAGAAGCAACGTCGAGCGCTCGAGCGCTTCGTCCTTCGAGATCTCCCGCAGAAGACCCTTTGCCAAGACCAACAACAGCTCGACCTGCTCGCTGACGAGGTGAGCAGTGATCGCCCGCTTCTTGAATCGTCCACCAGCGATCACTGTCGTTCGCTCGATCAGCTTGAAGAGCAGCTCATCCGTGGAGCCAACTACGGGCGTCGCAATTGCCGTGCGGCCACGCTCGTTCTCCGGGACCGTGACATTCTCGAGGTCGTAGAACTTGAATGCGCTCAGCGCCTCGGCGGTCTCTGGGTTCTCGCTGGCTGGGGATACAGCTGCGCCGGCGATGCTCTGGAACATCTGCAGTAGGATGGCCATGAGCCCGTTGGCGAGCTGCTCCGGAGTGCGCTGCACCGGCGTGATGAGGACACCGTTGAAACGCTTCGCGACGGCACCGTAGAGCGCGTGGTCGGTCGTCTGGTAGTACTTGAGTACGCTCAACACCAGGTTGTCTCCGAAGTGGAGTGCGAGACGTTCCAAGAGCCCGAAGAGGTCTGAGTCCGTGATGCCATGCTCGTGGCTCAGATAGTTGCGTTCGAGGGTCGACTCGGTTGACGGCGTGTCTAGCATGTGCGGAATCGCGTCCGAGATGAGGAACGCAACTGTCGGTACTTCCGGGTCGAGCCGCATCAGCTCGGCGAGGGCGGCCTTGTGGTTTTCAGGGCCGTCGCCTCCGCTGGCGTTGACGCTCGACATGCCCGGCGGCACACAGAGCGTGATCTTGCCGACGAACTGAGCCGCCTCATGACCGTCCGCGAACGAGTCTCGCGTAACGTAGCACCCCTTGTGGTCCTCCGTGAACGTGATGATGGTGACGATGAGCTCGTCGGCGTAGTCGGCCGAGACCGACTCGACGAGGCGCGCGACGGTGGCCTTGACGCCGTCCAGCTCACAGCTCATGGAGCCCGTGATGTCGAGAAGGAACGCGAGGTTGAGCATGCTGAGCAAAGTCAAGAGGGGAAGCGCCACGTGGGCGAGGCGCAGGAGATCGGAGAGTGAGCTGTCGAGGCCGTGGAGCTGCTCGCGAGCTTTGGTCTCTGTTGCCGGACCATCACTCACCGAAGCTAGTTAGCTCATGGGTTCGGAACCAGCTCAACATGGGTACATCGGAGCTAATTCAGGGGTGAGTGAAGGTGGCGACCAGTGCAATCGCACGACGATCTTGGTACGCCGCGCTCTCTGCCTCTGCGCGTGGGTTGGGAATCTTCTGGCGGTTTGGAGCGTCTCGACGTCTGTTCTCGTGGGGAATCGCGACGCTGCGAGCTCTGGCTCGAAAGGAGCGGCACGACGCGCAAGCACGAAAGCCGCGATCGCGTTGGTCTCTCGAACATGTGAGGACGAAGAGATATCAGCGCTGCGTGTCTCGGCTCTCAGTGCGACGAGATGCCTCGTGTGGATGGAAGCTCGTGCGGCAGCACACTTTGTTCATTTCACCTCTTGAAGGAAAGCTCGTCGGTCGATAGCGGAATAATGCGATCTCGAGAGCGAGCGATGTTCAGCGTCATTTCGTGTGACAACTTTGTGAGCTGGCTTGAGGACAATGAGGACGGTATATCGCGCTGGGATTTCGAGCCAAACGGCTTCGGCGTCGGGCGTGTTGTATCTCGCAGCCCACTCCGACCGCAACAGAGCTGGGCAGTCGCATCACTCATCCGCTCAATTTGCAATCAAGTCTCCAAACTGTGTACCGAAAGCCCATTGGGAGAGCCGCTGCTGCGGCCACCGGCATCACTTGTTTGCCGCATTGACAACCACATTCAAGCGCCCGATGGCGCACTCGTGCCGTGGAACGCGTGCAAGGGCAGTCTACCTACCCTGGCGATTGAGATCGCTGGCGACGATGAGTCAATGGACAAGCTCTGGGGAAGACTTTCGTCCTGGATGCGTGGCAGCGACGATGTCCAAGTGGCCGTCGGGCTCAAGATCGATGGTGGAAGTTGCGCCGTGATCGTGATGCGTCGAGGCGCGCCGACTCAGTTCGCGGATACATCGAGGCGTGGTCAGCGCCCTCGTCGCGTGGCTTTCCCGCTGTCGATATTGTTTCGAGGCTACGGACTACCGCCTCAGTTGACAAGAAGAGCCCACAACCTCATCACGATCGACCCAAGTGATCTGATCGAGACTGCTCAAAGAACTATCCCCACGACTTTTAGCTGTGAGGCACCGAGCTACCGCACGAGCTCTCCCCTCGAGATCTACTCACGCTGAACATTTCTTGTATATGAACACTAGTAGCCATTGATTAATGCATCCGCTTTCACTTCTCGCCTTTTGGTTCTGGTTGCTCGTCGTGCTTCCGCTTGCCGAGGCGTTCTTGGACCTCTGGCATCTGGGACTCGCGGGCGCGGACGCTCTTGGGGATCCACGACTCGTGGTACTCGAGTTTCGCGCGGCGCAGGTCGTCCAGTTGTGGGATCTCGTGGCTGTTGTTGACCCAGTGCTCGGCCTGCCGCGCCTGCGTCGGGTTCTGGATCAGCTGCGGATACCACTTGGAGCGGATCTCGTCTTTCTCGGCGTCGCTGAGGTCGCCACGGATCTCAGGAAACCAGTCAAAGAGTCGCTGGAGCACGAGCGCAGTGGCCACCGAGAGATTGAGGCTCTCGCTGAAGCCGAAGATCGGGAAGTAGACGCGCTTGTCGGCGGCCGCGAGCATCTCGGCGCTGACGCCGTCGGTCTCGCGGCCGATCACGATCGCGAGCTTGGGCGGCAGCTGCTGCGGCTTGGCGTCGAGCGCGAGCGGCACGGCCTCGGGCGCGAGGTCGGTGGCCCAGATCGTGCATCCGTCGGCTCGCAGCGCGTCGATGCAGGCCGCGATGGTCTCGAACTCGCGCGTGGCGAGCCAGAAGGCGCAGTTCTTGGTGATCTTCTTGTGCCCGGAGCTGCTCTTCTTGTGCTTCTTGACCTGCCGCTCGTTCGGGTTCACGAGCCACACGTGCTGGACGCCGAGCGCCTCGGCCGTTCGCAGCACGGCCTGGTGGTTGTGCGAGTCCATGCACTGCTCCAGCACGAGCACGACGCGGCCTGCGCACACGCGCGTGAGCCGCCGCCGCCTCGCCCCAGCGCGCACCGCCTCCTCGTACCTGTGCGGTGGCGCAGCACCGTCTCCGCGCGCCGCAGCCGCTCGGGCGCCGCGCCCACGCGCATCTCTTCCGGCGTCTCCATGGCGACCAGTGTCCCTCGTTCCAGTTGTGCCCCACGGGACCGACGCCAAGGTTACGCCAAGTATCCTCCGGACTCCAAATGAAGAGCCCCGAGGTCTTCCGAAGTGAGCCAGCGCCCAAGGCCCTCGGACGAGGCGCCGGCGCACTTCGAAACGAGACGAGCCCCCGATGAGCGAGGCACGCGAGCAGCGCAACCGCGCGAGGCTCGAGGCGAGCGTCCACGCCAGCGAGCAGCTCCTGCGGCGCCTGCTGCGCGACGCGTTCGCGGCCAAACACCCGCGCGTCGCGTGGGAAGGAGGCGCCGGAGTCGCGCGCGCCTCTCCGAAGCTCGCGAAGACGCTCAAGCCGATCCAGCGCGCTGCGCTGAGCAAGGGCGACGCGACCAAGTGGGACCTCTCGCTGCTCCACGTGGTTATGAAGGAGGTCGACGGCTCCAAGGCCGTGATGGAGCACGTGCCAAAGATCGCCAACGTGAGAAACCAGTGCGCGCACGCAGCGAGTGGGCGCATCCCGGACGACGCGTTCAAGAAGCTCTCGCAGGCGGTCTCAGACGCCTACATCGCGCTGGACGGAGACGCTGATGAGATCCAGGCGGCGCTTCGGGAGGACGAGGCTGGGCCAACGTTCGACGTGGCCACCACGGAGGAGGCGGTCAGGTTGAAGGCAGAGGGCAATCGCGCGTTCGCGGAGCAGAAGTACCGGGAATCTCGCCGCATCTACTCGCGCGGAATCGACTTGGACGGCGTCGTGGATCCTCGGGTGCTCGCCGAACTTCACAGCAATCGTGCGGCTGCGTGCAAGTGCCTTGGGGACTTCAACAGCGCCAAGGCTGACGCCAAGATCGCGGCCAAGTTGGCGCCGACATGGCCGAAACCCCACGTCCGATTGGGCGAGTTGTATGTCGCTCAGAGCAAACATCGTAAGGCAGCTTCGAGCTTCGAGACGGCGTTGCGGATGGCGAAAGAGGATAAGACGGACGAGTCGAATGGTTCCAGTCTGCTGGCCTTGATCGAGCGGCAGTTGGCTGCCGTTCGGCTTCTTGTAGACAAAGACGACCGTCGAGAAAGTGACAATTTGGCGTACGACCCCCAATTCCGCACCGAAGGTGCTTACCGTGCCGCTAATCAAGCAATGGCCGGTCTTGACTCGTCGCAGGACCCAGGCGACCGAGTGCGCGCTCTTCTCTCGCACAGCGGAGGAAGAACTGACGCCCAAGCAAACGCACCGGGTCTGGGGGCTTTAAGATACGTGGTGAATGCGCATCTTGCGCTCCAGGATGGCCGCTTTCACGACGCTGCACGTGGATATCTCGCGGCTGCCAACGCAGGCAGTGCCGAAGGCATGTACAATTACGCGGTCATGCTCTCGAATGGCCGTGGTGTTGAGAAAGACGTGTCACGAGCCGCTCAGTGGCTGGTTCGCGCTGCTGCTGTTGAACCGACTCCGGATTCGCTCGCGAAACACCTCAACGTTGGCATCGGCGAAGCTTTGGCAACGCTCGGGCGATACTATGACCTCGGGATTAACTTCAACCAGAGTGACACCAAAGCGCTCGAGTACTGGAAGAAGTCAGCTGAGATGGACGTCGGTGCGGGGCTCAACTCACTTGCGCTGTGTTATCAAAATGGTTCCAATGGAGTCAATCAGGATCTCGCGAAGGCTCGTGATCTTTTGAGGCGCAGTGCTGAAAAGTTACACAACGAGGCGATGACAAACCTCGCCGTGCTTCACGCAACGGTGAATGACTTTGATGCAGCAGCGCGCTGGGCGGAAGCGGCCGCGACGTACGGTTATCTACCAGCCAAAGAGATGGCAGACGATCTGAAGCGAAGGAGGAAGCGACCGGATATCTCAGCCTCGGCGTGGGAATTGCTCAAATCTATCTCGCACCTTGAACAGAATCACTGGGAGGGGGCCCAATCCTGTTTAACGAGGGATTTTGACACCGTAACAGTGGTCGAGTTGCGAGCTGTGGGAACTCCGTACGCCATGCGATTAGCGACCGCGATCGAGGGACTCGACGAAGCAGAACGTTTAATTTCTATCGGACAAGTAAAACCCGGGTTAGATTGTGCAGCTGCGGCGCTCCGAGTTCCTCACGCAGTCGGCTTACTATCCGACGAGCGGCTAGCCTGCTTCACCAATGCATTAGTCCAGCTGCGAAGCCGTGGCGTCGCGCCCGATAGGACTATCTGTGTGTTCATGGCGCTTGATTCAAGCGATTTTGCCATGGAATACGCTGATTTTCTGTATCGGCGTGGCGAATTTGATCCGATTGTTTTCCAGACTGCCGCAGTTGCCCACTTTCACTTTGACCCTGACGATCACCCGGATAGTGCTCAAAAGAGCCTTGATCTGTTTCGGTACGCGCTCACTAAAGTACCGCACCCCATGCGTGACAGCGACCCTCATACTATGCAGTTGCTCTTCGATCTGGCAAACGCGTTTTTCGTTGCGGGGCATGCCAGAGAAGCCGCCAGCTTCGCTAAGCGATTCTTAAGACACGCGGTATCGGATGGCCATCGACTTGCAAGTGAGACTCATTTTTTGCTCGGGTTTATCGAGCTCAATGAACAGGAATCGCATATGCCAGACCCGTCGGCAGAGTCAACATTGAGAGCTCTGGAACATCTCCGAGATGGCTTGTCGCTAAGTGCTGCACTACCAGTTTGCTTCAGAGAAGGCTCCAAGAGCCGATTCCAAGGAATGCTGGAGATAATAGTAGCGGCAATGTTTCCAGACCTCATTGCATCGCCTCTTGAAACAGATCGCCACGGCAAGAGACAAGGAGGCGAGCTTGTGTTTGGACCTCGGCGCCATCCACTGCTTGTGCGCTCTGACAAGGACCTGGTTGACGATTTTCGCTTCGTGGACACATGGCGCAAGAAAGGTGCCGCGTTTGGCAAGTTCGCTACGGGCATGAAAGGAAAGAGTTCCATACGCACCACTATGAAACCACCCAGAATGTCACGGCCAATCCTGCAGGCTGCTGCAGCTCATCTTTTCAAACCGACTACTATAGATGAACTTCTTAGTGGTCTTCAAGACCACGTCTATGAAGACCGACGGCTGGAAGCCATCGTTGTCGCGGAGCCATACTTTAGTGGTTCATCGTACTCGCTGATCATCGAAGACTCGCAACGCGAACCCATGCGCGTTGCTTTGTACAATGCCTCGGAATCGCTCATGGAGCAATTGACGCCTGGCTGCTCAATCGTGATATTTGCTCCATACCTTCGAATCACACAGGAGGGCGAAATCATGATCCGTGTGGATGAACCGGCCGCTGCCATCAGAATCGACACGCGGTTTCTAATCTGTTGGGTCTGCTCGCTGGAGTTGGCCAGTGGTGAGTATGTCGGCTGCTCGCACTGCGGTATGGCGCGATACTGTAGCGAGAAGTGCAAGGAGCGAGATTGGGATGTCTACGGCCACCAGTACACATGTAGTCGGGATCCTGAGAAGAGCGCACAGTCCGTGGCAGTGTTGGAGGCGGATACAAAGAAGAAAAAGAAGAACAGGAAGAAGAAAAGCGGCCAGCACATAACTCATGCCGAGCAGCCAGAGCCAGAGTACCGTCAGCTAGAACCCGAGCAGCGTCAACCAGAGCCAGAGCAGCCAGAGCCAGAGCCGATTGCGGGAAGAGTCGATGGACCAAGCAATCCAACCTCCGATGTGTTGGAGAGGCAATCGGCAGTAGAGACCCCTGAACCAGAGCGATGCGTGGTAATGTAGTCGAGACAAGCCTATCAATGGGAATGGATGTGACAACTAGAACCGAGCCACCTATGTCCTCCGTAGAGTTCAAGTGCCATGGCTATAATCGGCATGAGAATCGCTCAGTACTGATTCGCGACTGGGCTTGTTGTCGAAAATGAAAGCAGAATTCAAAGGCGTCGTGCCTTCACCTGCTGCGCCGACGCGGCGCTCGACACCACAGCAGCAGCAAAACTCACGACGACCGAGCGACGGCACCACTACGTCTCGTGTCGTGGCCTCACCACGCGTCAAGGCTCATGTTGTCAAGGACCCTATCGTCGATGTTCCTTTGTCCACACCACCACGGGTCGAAGTCGCGAACGCAACCTTTATCACGGCGCTCGCGGCGACCAAGCCCAGAAACAGTCAGCGTCGTCTCATGGCTGACGGAAAGGCCGTTTTGCGCCCGCCGTCTCCAATCGAAGCCGCCGATGCCGACCGAGCGCGTGCGAATGCCAAGTCCTCTTCGTCTGCTGAGCCGGTCGTCGCCAACTACGTCGGCCCCAGCGCACTCGATTCGTTCTGGCGCATGTTCCACCGCGAAGAGGATGTCCACAACCACTCGGTCACGTCCGTCTCCCCCCCGGCGAGCCCTGCCACGCCCTCGACACGCAGGCAGCACCAGCACCGACCGTCGCTGCTCATGCCACTGAGCGATCGCCCACGATCAGCGAGGTCCACGTACCTCGCTGCCGTCCGCAAACTCCACTTGTCGCCTGAGCCCATGGGCATCGTCCGGCGTCGCGCACCGGACAAAGGCGCCTCCTCGACTGTCGGCACGACCACATCGTCGGCACTCTCGTGCTCGTCAGGGAGCAGCACACAGGAGATCAATCTGAGCAGCTATTGCATGGGCGACGTCTATGCGGCTGCCTTCAGCGAGAGCTTCGTGCTTGTGCCCGGCGTTGAGTCGGTCAATTTGGCCGCCAACCGCATCAGCGATGCCGTCGCAGCGCGGCTCGTGACCAACATCGTCTACGCACCCATGACGACAGCGTTGCAGGCGCTCAATCTCTCACACAACGCGCTGGGAGCGAGCGCTGCGCGTGCTATCGCTGAGCTCCTCAAGAGTTCCAAGACGCTCACGACGCTCAACCTCGCGCACAATCATCTCAAGGACCGGGACGTTGCCGTTCTCTGCGACGCGTTGCAGAAGAACCAGACGCTCGCGCGCGTGCATCTGTCGGAGAACCGCTTCGGCATCCCCGGCATGGTCGCGATCGCCAAGTTCCTCGAGGAGAACGCCAAGATCGAGGAGGTCTACCTGGCGTGGAACAACCTCCGAGGACTCGGCGCGCTCAAGGTGGTCGAAGCGCTCAAATTCCACGCCTCCATCCGTGTGCTCGATCTCTCGTGGAACGCGCTCGACTCGAACGAGCTGCTGAAGCCGCGTGCCATCGTCTCGGCGCTCGCAGACGCTCTGGCCAACAACAAGATCCTCGCTCATCTCGATCTCTCCAACAACCACCTGGACCAGGACGACTGCACGATCCTCGCTAAGCAGCTCGAGGCCAACCACACGCTCATCGGACTCCACATGAGCGGCAACTGCGGCGCCATGGACTCGCGCGGCTTCCTCGTGCCGACGCAGTCGCCCGCCAAGCTGCTGGACCAGCACAAGATGTACTCGATCGCGGTCTTCGAGGAGACAATGAGCGAGAGCGGGTCGGGCATGTTCCCAGCACACGTCGCACAACTCGTCGATCGCTTTTGCTGGTACTGCGGCCAGTGGAGCGAGCACCGATTTGCGTGGACACCTCCTGCCGACGAACTGCCCGTCGGTACTGCCATGGCTGTGCGTGTGCACCTCTGTCACGACGATTGGCGAGGCGTGGACATGGAGCGGCGCGAGGATGGCTCGTTTAGCGCCTACTGTGTGCTGCCGCCTGGCAAGACCGAGTACTTCTTCTCGGCCACGAATAAGGCCACCGAGGCAGTTTCGTTCCATTACATCAAGGAGAAGCGCCACGTGCGGCGTGCACTGCTGCAGCACAGCCAGCCGAGCGAGGCCGCCGGGCTCGAGTGGGTTAACGTGCTGCGGAACGCACGCCGCGACGGCCGTGACCCGTGCAACACACTGCAGCCGCGATCCTCAGGCCGAGGAGGAGGCGACCGAGCGGCCAAGTGGGACATCAACCGGAGCGTCTTCGCGCGACGCCGGCGCGAGTCGGTGCAGCGCAACTTCGTAGACACGGACGCGTTCGTGCAGAAGGCCTGCAACGCCGACTGGCGGCAATGCAAAGTAGATCGATTCGTCAAGGACCCGGCACGGCGCAAGGAGGTCGAAGCTAGTGTGACACGCCACTACCGGACGATCGCGAACGTTTACCGCAAGTACTGCGGCCACAACGTGCTTACGAGTGTCGCTGTGATCGCCGCTGTGACGCCGGCGGTCGCGGTGCAGATCCAGAACGACGTCATCTCAGTGCCCTGGAGCGGGTACATGGAGTTCCTGAGCGAGTGCCGCATCCTGGACGAAACCTCGGACTACTGCCGCTATGCCGACTGTGAGAACGTCTTCGTGGCCGCGAATCTCGAGCTCACGCAGGAGGCCAAGGAGAAGGACAACCCGGACCGGAGCCTCACGCGCTTCGAGTTCGTCGAGGTTGTCACGCGCATCGCCATCAACAAATACCATCGCAGTGCGTGCTTTCTTCGTATTGCCAGGGAGACGAGAAAAACTGACTCGTTCCGCTGTTTGTAGCCAACGTGTGTGATACGCCAGCCAAGGCAGTCGACAAGCTCGTGGTGGAGCATCTGCTTCCAAATTGCCCCGAGGACCCGAACGAGTTCCGCACGCGGTACCTCTACACGGAGGAAGTGAGCGACATCTTCTCGGAGCACATCGTCCTGGTACGTGTCGAGCTCATCGACTCGGAAGCTTGGTTCTCTCTAATGATTTGGATGGCTTTACAGTTGCAAGACGTCTACAATTCCAACATGGGCCGCTACTGCAAGCCCGGGGAGAAGAAGGGCATGCAGCTCGTCGAGTTTCTGGGCATCATGGAGCGCTACCAGGTCTACAGCGACGGTTTCAAGATTCGCGATGTCAAAGACCCGTTCCTGGCGTGCAAGCTCGTCGTTTTGGACGAGATGTCGACTGTCGGTCACAAGAAGTTGTTCATGACCGACTTCATGGAGCTTCTGCTGCGCGTGGCAGTGCTGCGGTATCCACCACGGCCGCTTACGGTGCAGGAGGTGGCCAAGAGCTTGCAGAAACTGTTCGTGCTCCACTTTCTCCGCCACGAAGACCTACTAGAGCAGTTCCGAGAGACCGTGGACCACGCTGTTGCGCAGCAGCGGATCGAACAGTTTGCCGAGGCCATCTCTGCACAAAAGATCAAAGCCACTGGCGGCAAGGGAACGGCCAGATCGACGAGAGACAAGAACGCCGTTCTGGAGGAGGAGGACGAAGAGGAGGAGGAGGAGGAGGAGGCAGATCAATGCCACTCGGCGGCTGCAGTTCCCTCGCCAATTGTCGACGACCCTGCTCTCGCTGTGGTAGAACCCACAGAAGAAAGATCCGTTGCTAGTCGGCCCGCTGGAGACGACAACGGACCAGCGACGGAATCCGAATAGAAAGCATCCCACTCGGTGGGCTTCAAGGATGTTTGATTGTGTGGTGAGTCTCTATACATATAAACAGCTCTACTTGTTCTTGGCGGCCAGTGCCTTCTGGTAGTCGGCCACGAGCTTCTCCTGGATGTCACGCTGGACGTAGTCGTGGGTCTTGTACTCCATCGTGAACTCGCCCTTGCCCTGCGTGGACGAGCGCAAGTCGGTCGAGAAGCCGAACATGTTCTGCAGCGGCACGTCGCAACGCACGACCGTCTGGAGCTCGTCGGCCTCGCTCGAGTTGATCATACCACGACGGCGGTTGATCTCGGCGATGACCGTACCCTGGAACTCGTTGGGCACCTCGACCTCGACGGCCATGACGGGCTCGAGCACGCACGGGTCGGCCTTGACGAAGGCCTGGCGGATGGCCTGCACCATCGCCGTCTTGAAAGCAAGTTCGCTCGAATCGACCGAGTGGGCCTGACCATCGTTGATAACGACACGCAGGCGCTGCACCGGGTGGCCCACGAGCCAGCCCTTCTGGACGGCCTCGTACGTACCCTTCTCACAGGCCGCGATGTACTCAGGCGGGATGGCGTTACCGATGATCTCGTTGACGAATTCGACGCCGCCGTCGCCCTCGCCCTCGGGGATGGGTTCGATGTAGCCCACGACACGCGCGTACTGGCCCGAGCCACCGCTCTGCTTGCGGTGGAGGTAGTTGAACTCGGCCCGCGAGCGGATCGTCTCGCGGTAGTTGACCTGCGGCGCACCCGTGGCCACCTCGACGCCGTACTCACGCTTCATGCGCTCGACGTAGATCTGCAGGTGGAGCTCGCCCATGCCCGAGATGATCGTCTCTTTGCTGTCGTCATCCACGCGCACACGGAACGTCGGATCCTCCTTCTGGAAGCGGTTCAGCGCCTTGGAGAAGTTAGCCGACTGCTGCTTGTTGGTCGGCGTCACGGCCAGCGACATGACCGGCTCCGGCACGTGCAGACTCGTCATCGTGAACTTGCCGGCGTTCGTGTCGCAGAACGTGTCCATACTAGCGCACTCGACGCCGAACATGGCCGCGACCTCACCAGCCGTGACTTCTTCCACGTCCTGCATCTCGTTCGAGTGCATTTTCACCAGACGCGGCACCTTAATGCGCTTCATGTCGGCCATGTTGTAGATGAAGCCGCCGCGCTTGAGCGAACCCGAGTACACACGCATGTACGTGAGCTGTCCGAACTTGCCTTCTTCGAGCTTGAACGCGAGCGCGAGCAACGGCGCGTCGGGCGAGCACGGCACCAGCACCTTCTCCTCGTTCGCGCTCTGGTCCATGGCGAAGTTGGCGATCTCAGTCGGTGCCGGCAGGTACGCAACGACGGCGTCGAGAAGCGGCTGCACACCACGGTTCTTGAACGCCGAGCCCATGAGCACGGGCACAAACTTGTGCGCGATAGTCGCACGGCGAATCGCAGCCTTGAGCTGCTCGATTGTCGGCTCCTCCTCCATGAGGAAGAGCTCGCCGATCTCCTCGTCCACGTCGGCGAGGTTCTCGATCATCTCGGCGCGCTTCTCCTCCGCGAGCGCACGCACGGCGTCCGGGATGTTGTCCGACTCCTCAATGGTCTCGCCGTTCTCGCCAATGTTACGCAGCGCCTTCATGGTCACGAGGTCCACGACGCCTTCGAGGTCGTTCTCGAGACCGATAGGCACTTGCAGCGCCGCGGCGTTGAGCTTGAGCTGGTTGCGGATGTCGCGGATGACCTTCCACGGGTTAGCGCCCATGCGGTCGAGCTTGTTGATGAACGCGACACGGGGCACGCCGTAGCGCTTCATCTGCTTATCGACCGTGAGCGACTGGCTCTGCACGCCCGAGACGCCGCAGAGCACGAGCACGCCACCGTCGAGCACTCGCAGCGCGCGCTCGACCTCGATCGTGAAGTCGACGTGGCCGGGCGTGTCGATGATGTTGATGTTGGAGTCCTTCCACGAGCAGTAGGTGGCGGCCGACTGGATCGTGATGCCCTTCTCGCGCTCGAGCTCCATCGAGTCCATCTTGGCTCCGACGCCGTCCTTTCCACGGACGTCATGGATGGCGTTGATGCGGCCCGTGTAGAAGAGGATGCGCTCCGTGAGCGTTGTCTTGCCCGAGTCGATGTGCGCCGAGATGCCGATGTTGCGCAGGTTGTTCATGTAGCCCTCGGGCACGGAGATGCCCGGCGCGAAGGAGCGCACGTCGGAGGCGGTGCTGAGCGGGGCGGCGGCGGCCGGGAGGCGGCGCGGGAGCAGCGCCGGCGTGGCGCGCGCGCGCGAGGCGGCGGCACGGGAGAGCGAAAGCCAGCGCATGGTCGGCGGGGGAATGAGCGGACGGCCGAGAGCGACGACGGCGCGCGTCGCAGATTCGAGACCCCCGCCATTGGTGGAGCTCAAGAGCTCAGCCCGTTCAAAGCGATGGGCCACGTCCGGATCGGTTTCGAGGGGGTAAAGATCGCAAGCGCGTCTTTGCTGCCACGACCTTCACCACCAGAAACTCATCGGTATCGATTCATGGAGGTTTTGATGATAGCGTTGAGGCAATATACGCATGAAATGTAGACAGTATATATCAAAGATAAATAATATATAGAGGCAAGACCTTGAAGGAGCTCCTCGGGGGGTACGTGGCACGGGACGACCTGATCCGACGCAGGGCCAGCATGGCTGCGACGTCCTTCACGCGCAGCAGCAGACGCCCGTGGAGCGCCGAGTCGCGCGGATCCACTCGGCAGTCACGATGCGACGGTTTCACCACGCAGCGACAGTCGCGATGCCCACGCCTTCGCTCGTCGCGACGTCACCATCGCTTTCTTGTCTTGGACTCGCGCTCTTCTCGCCAACTGTCGCCGCTTTGGCTGCCCACGCGACCTGCGAGCGCACTGTTCTCCAGATCGTCGCTGCGTCGCGCGTGCTGGTGGCCTCGCTCTCGTAGGAACCTTGTCCGCACCCTCGACGAATGTTCTCTGGCTTCCGACTGCAGCCACCATCAGAGCCATGCGCTCGTTGCTCTTCCCGCCTGAGCACCGACCACCAGCCCTCCACGTCGCATACAGAGGTCTCTTGACGCGACTCATGCATCAAGCAGCACTCGCAGCCGTTGCGTAACGCCCGTGAGCAGCTCCCGCGCGCGAAACGACCCTGGGCTCGTGCCTGGCTCGCCCTCCCACTCTTGCTCGTGGCTCATGGCCGGCACCGACGCGACCAAGCTCTCGCCCTCCGTGGACCTCTGGTCCGACCTCCTGCTCGCCTGCCTCGTCATCTTCGTCGTGCTCGCGCCTTCCTACTTCTTCCGCGTCGACGAGCCCAAGAAGCGGGAGTAGTCAGTCCCACGAGGGGGCACATGCCACCTTCACTCCACCTTCCAGAAGCTTTGGCTCGTCGGCGATGGGTGCCGACGACCACCACGCCGCCTCGCACGCCGCCGTGGCTGGCGCCGTGTCCGGCGGCGTCACGCGGCTGGTCGCGGCTCCGTTAGGTATGGCAGTTGGCAGTAATACACCCTCGACGTGCGTGGTTTAACATTGGCTGGCTCCCGTGGTCCGAATAGATCTCGTCAAGATTCGGTAGGATCTCGATGGCCCACTCGCCTTCTCTCAGCCCATGGGACTGACCCACGAGTAGATTCCAGGTCCAGCAAGCGCCAATCTCCAAAGGCCACCGCAACGCCAAGTACGTCAGCTTCCTCCAGTCGCTGCGCAGTATCCACGCCGAGGAAGGCGTCAAGTCGTTCTGGCGCGGCAACCTCGCGGCGACGGGACTCTGGGTCTCGTACTCGGCGATTCAGTTCGGCTCCTACCACCAGCTCTACGTCTGCTGGCCTCAAGACGTGGCCCAGCGTCATGGCACTCTCGTTAGCAGCGTCAACGGTGCGTGCGCAGGCGTCATCGGGACGCTCGCCACGTATCCCCTCGATCTCTTCCGGACGATTTTCGCGAGCCAGGGCGTCCCGAAGCAGTATCCAACGATGCACGCCCTGGCGATGCACACGCTCGAGACTCGCGGTCTGCGCGGCTTGTACAGCGGGATCGGGCCAACTCTCTTCCAGATCGCCCCGTACATGGGGCTGAGCTTTGGCATCTACTCAACCATCAACAAGGCCGTCGCCGACTCGAACGCAGAGTCTCCTCTCGCTGGGGCCAAGTGGGCACTCTCGTTCGTGGGCTCAGGTGCTGTGGCAGGTCTACTTTCTAAGCTAGCGGTGTATCCACTCGATACGGTCAAGAAGCGGATGCAAGTACGACACGTCAGGCGGTGCGAATCCTACGGTGCAATCCCCAACTACGCGACTTCGTGGGAGTGTTTCGTGGATATCTTGCGAAAGGAAGGGGTCGTGGGGCTCTACAAAGGCACGTGGCCCAGCCTGTTGAAGTCTGTCGTCACGCACAGCTCTAGTTTTGCAGTCTATGAAGTCACCTTGGCAGCGTTAGAGAATTTCGCGGAGGCATCGAACAGTGGTCAAACATAAGAGTTCGAAGAAGTAGGCATCCTATTCGAATCTAACTTAATGGAACCTTCGCGTGAGCCCACTCGATTGTGATAAGGTCATAGAAGATCTGGACAATGCTGTGACAGTGAGTCCACGTAGGGAATACAACACGGAAAGGAGCACGCGTGGAAGCTGTGGAGATCCACTGGCAGTGGTTCACAGAAGGCTACTGAAGACTTTACGCATTGTCCCGCAAGACAAAGATCTGCCGTGAGACAGTAGATGTTTTGACGTACAGAAATCTTTCGAAGATCACCCCAACGTGAAGGAAAGTTACAGTGGACTCGAAAAAGCTCGAATGCTAATCTCACCCGCTTGGTCCTGTGCTCATGCTCTTCTTCAGGTAGTTTACGACCTCGGTGGCAATACCAGGGAGTGGATGAGTCGCCGGAATGACGTTCTCCGCAGATGCAAATCGACTCTGTGCTGCAGGCCAACATGGTACTATCATCGCGGTTGTTCAATACCAATTAAATACTGTCAAATATTGCGGTGTCTCAAACAGCGTTATTGTTCCTCGATAGTGACTGCCGAGCACCATCGCCCATTGCACTGGTGCTAATGCTGCGTTTGAGCTCGGCTGTTTCTGGGTGGCGTCGATAGAAATCTTCCAGGTAGTGCAGTCGTCTCGCATCCGCGATGATGCGTTCCACTGATATCTGTATCCACC
Source organism: Pythium myriotylum (assembly GCA_023091665.1). Taxonomy (NCBI): domain Eukaryota; phylum Oomycota; class Peronosporomycetes; order Pythiales; family Pythiaceae; genus Pythium; species Pythium myriotylum. Next base: position 210,320 of record JALJCQ010000022.1, on the reverse strand, counting down.
GTAGGTACCGTAAAAAGCACATCTCGTTTTCTTTTTGACAACATGGAGACTCACCTTCTTGATATCGTTTAGAATATGACGGCGCACCGCTTCAGCTTCGCTGATCGGGACTGTAGATCCATCATCATCTGCCTTTGCACGCTTGTCGACATGACCAACATCCCCTATCCGGCCGTCAAGATTCCGACTTGCGCTGTTGCCCCTAGCGACGACCGCTCGGACAAACACACTGTTTGATGCAGAGGGCGGAGTGGAAGGTTTCGCGAGGCGATTGTGTTCCGTCGCAAGCGTGTGGTGAGCGAGAAAGTCACGCGAGTTACTTCGCTTGCGGGCCTGAGCCTACAGAGCGACGGCTCCATGAGGCCGCGTTGGAGTGCCCACGAGTCCAGCAACCGTACCTGGTCGCCATTGCCATCGCCAGGCAGCGCGGCGTTGGTGTCGCTCCCCCCTGGCTTGGGTTTCGAGCCGAGCGTGGTCGTCGTCGAGCGCACGACACTGGGCGCCTTGAGTTTGCTGGCTGGCTTGTGCTCCTCGGCAGCGGCCGGCGCGGAGATGGATCGCGTGAGGTTGGTTTTCGGGAGCAGGGTCAAGGTCGCGCGCTGGTCGTAGGGCACCGCGAAGCCCTTGGCCGCTGCGGCCGGGCGCGTTTTCTGCTGGAGCGCGTCGGCTTTGCGGTCGACGACGAGCTCGAGCTGGTCGACGCGCGCCTGGAGCGCGTCTTTCCAGTTGTCTTCGTCGTCGTCGTTGTCGGCCCACTCCTCGATCGAGTGGCGGCTCTGCAGCGAAGACACTTAGCGTCCGCGCGTCCGTCGCGCCACGGCGGCGCCACGCACCTCGAGGGAGATGGCCTGCGCGAGCCCGCGCTGCTTGCTCGGCGGCCCGTCCATGCCCACGTCGCCCGCGAAGTCGTCGTCCCAGACCTCGTCCTCCTGCTCCAGCGGCCTGCTCGCGTCGTCCATCCTACCTTCCTCACTGCGCGCGCATACTCGTCTCGCCCGGCGAAGGATACACCCACTTCTGGCACGCGCCATCAATCGCACGCGTCTTTCAATCGAACGTATCATACGCTCCAACTAACCAACGCACCAAACGCGCTTCAATTCAATTTTGAATTGAGCTGCTCGCGTCGTTTCGGGACCCCAGGCCGCGTCGGCCCAAGATCGCCCAGAACGCAACGCCCGCGCCATGCCCAACGAGTCCGCCCGCAAGCGATTCACGCCCGACGACGTGCTAGAGCTCGAGGCTCCGACTGAGAGTACGTAGCGGCCCGTTGGCAGCGTCCTCGTGCTTTTCTCTGATGTGGAAATGCGTGCTCGCTGCTGCAGCCTTTCTCTGCCCGCTCAGTGCCAACACGTACGGCATCGAGTTCCTGCACTTTGCCATCTCCGACTACGACTCGAAACGCACCATCTTCGAGATCGGCAAAGACCGACCGGGCAAGGCAGTGCCCAAGGTCGATCTGAACCAGGCGCGCGGAGAGAGCTCCTACAGGACGATCCGGTATGAGTTCTCCGAGGACGTGCTGCGGCTGCCGGCCGTCTCGACCTCGCTCGAGTTCTCGGTCGGGCCGAAGGAAGTGCATGATCTGCGCATGATCGAACGCCACTACTTCCGCGACGAGATCGTCAAGAGCTTTGACTTCACCTTCGGCTTCTGCATCCCCAACAGCGTCAACACGTGGGAGGCTGTGTACGCGATGCCTCCGCTGGACGACGAGCTCATCAACGACATGATCGCGCACCCGTACGCGACCATCTCGGACAGCTTCTACTTTGTCGGAGACGAGCTGATCATGCACAACAAAGCCGAGTACAAGTACATCCTCGAGGACCGCGCCCAGTCCAAGCGGTCTTACTACAACGACGACGACGACGACGCCAAGGCCGGGTCCAAGTCGACGCGGGCCGAGTCGAAGGGGTCCAAGTCCAACGACTCGAGCGCCAAGTGGTCGAAAGAGGATGACTACGAATAACTTATGGGGTCTTCCTCGCTCATTACACTGAGCCCACCTTGCCTGCACTTTTCCGCCCATAAATGCCATGTACACCTTATTTTGATACAATCTCCAAATGATCTACCCTGTTTACCAACGTCAAGCTACTTTCCCGCCGCGAGCAGCTCCCGATTTGGCGAGAGGATGAAGCGCCAGCGAGACGCCGCGGACGACGCGCAGGGCGACGCAGCCAAGCGCGCGCGCTCGGGGCCTCGCCACGCGGGCGGCGACGCGCGCGTGCGCACGCTCAAGACCCAGCGAGAGGAGGACCCGCACCGGCTCGCGCAGCGACAGAAGCAGATCGACTACGGCAAGAACACGCTCGGCTACGACCGATACTGCGCCTTGGTGCCCAGGTGGGCGCGGTCGTACTGGATGCATTTGGAGCTGTGGGTTGTACTGACGCGGCAGATGGCGGTAGGTACATGCGTCGAAAAGGCGAGCACCCCATGACGCCCGACAAGACGCTCAGCGTGAGCAAGAAGCACTTTGACAGCATGATCCGTCGCTGGCGGCAGGCGCTGCACGCGTACGATCCACCAGAGTTGACGGAGCGGCTCCAGGCCGCTGAGATCCAGGCGGCGGAGACGCCATCAAGACCAGCTGGTCAAGAGACGAGTAGCGCCCCAGCTGACCAGCCAGACTCCGATCCTGAGTTGGCGGACCTCGACCCGTCGAAGCAGTCGACTTCCTCCACCGCACCTTCGATATTTGAGACGTTCCAAGAAGACGACACCATCCCTGTTGACTTTGAAGACGACGACGACGACGATCTGCTGTAGGCAAGTTGTAATACTGTATTAAATATCCATGCGAGCGTCACTGAGACGCCAGAAACTGTCGACGCAGCTCCAACGACTGCAGGAAGAGATCGATGTCGAGGTTGTCGACGTTGCGCATCACGCGGGCCTTGACTCGCACCTCCTAGTCCATCGAACCGCTCGTTAGCCCAGCCCAACTCATCCGCTACTGTGGCCACGTCCGCACCGATCCGTTGAAGCGATACGTCTCACCGATAAACTGGTACATCGACCCAACTCGCAGCTCGCGTCCTTCGTCCATGGCGAGGATGTCTGTCTCCACCGTCATTTGCGCGTCTTGGAAGGAGATGAGCGCCAGGTTGCGCGCCGCGTCGTATCGCTCCAGCCTGCGAGGACGCCGCGTCAGCCTCCGAGCGCCTCAGGCGGAGCAGCTGCGAGACGCACCTGCCAGTGACGCGCACCGACCGCTGCTGCAGCCGCGGGTCGCGCAGGATCTCTGCGATCTGGACGATCTCGCCGTACGACACAACGGTCGCCATTTCCATTCTGCCCCACGAGAAAAACGATTCGAATATCGCGTCAATGTTGCGCCAATGTTGCGCATAGTTGATTGGGCTTTGGGTGGTGACTGCAAAGCCAGCCACTCCTCCAAGAGACACGAGAGCCATGACGACGGCGGCGCAGGAGTTCCAGAAGGCGCCGGCCGACGGGCCCAAGCCCGCGGAGGCCCCGCGAGGCCGGCCCGTGAGCGGCCGCGTGTGGAAGACGACGCAGAAGACGCGCTTCTCGGCGCAGACGTACAAGGCCACCAAGACGCTGAGCACGACGTGGGAGCAGAAGATGGAGAAGCGCGCCAAGCAGCAGAACCTCAAGGACCTCCAGAACGAGATCAAGGCCAGGAGACAGGCCGAGAAGGAGGAGATCAAGCGCGCGCGCGAGGAGCGCGAGAAGCGGCGAGCGGAGAACGAGCTCAAGTCGGCGTCCGTCCAAGTGGTGCGTAGCTCCTCAAGGGCTTGTAGCTGGGTGGAAAGGGTTGTTGATGGAGCGTTGGCGGTGGCTGTTGCTGCAGATTTCGCGAACAAACCGCCTCAAGACGATGAGCAAGAAGCAGCTGCGCAACATCAAGAAGACGGTCGTGAACAAGCACGGCGTCGTCGAGTACGTGCCCGTGTACTCCAAGTAACTGCTCGACTATTCCTCCCCTGCCACTATTGCCGCGCGACCTCCCGTGGCGCACACTCGACGCATACGACTGTGCCCAGTTCAGACCGAATCTGTACGAATACGACTCTTTTCTTATTCATACTTCTCTCTATCTATCTATCAATCTCTTGTTCGGGGCTCACGCGAGGATTGCGCTTGGGATCTTGCTCTCGCCCTCGCGCGTCTGAGACTCGAAAGCGCCGTGCATTCCTGTCTCCCAATCTCACTTTGCGAATCAGTCGTTGGTCATGGGACAAGGCCAGCGACCTTTCGCAGTAGACCCCAAGAACGTTCGAATCAGCGGGTTTCAACTGCCACCTCGTGATGTGAGACTTGGTGTTCGGCAGCAGTATGGTCTCCCACCATCACCTCATTTCCTTGTCGGACTCCTGGAGAACAGGACTCATCTGCCCTCAACCCTTGTTCCAGACCACCATGCTTCGATCAATCTTCCACCCACTTGTTCTCTGGATACTCTTCGTGACTCCGTTCGTGACAGCCATTACGTCCGCATCACCGCCAGACCTCGCGTTGTATGGCATCAACTACAACATTCGCAGTGGCCCCGACTGGGCTCCGCTAGGGACCAAATGCAAGTCGGACGCTACAGTCGACGCAGACTTTGCTGCGATTGCCACCATAGCATCGCGCGTCCGAATCTATAGCCTCGTCGACTGCAATCAAGGAAACGTTGTGCTTGCTGCCGCCAAAAGACACAACCTGAAGGTCGAGCTCGGGCTTTGGGTCAACGATGACCCGCGAGTGTTTAACGCGGAGAAGACTCGTCTTATCGAGATGATCGCCACCAACACGCTTCTCAACCAAAACCTCGTGACGGCCATTCACGTTGGCAGCGAGGCTGTCTATCGCAAGGAAGTCACGACGGCACAAATCATTGCGAACATGAAGGAGATCAAAGCGATCGTCACTGCAAAGAATATTGGGATCCCCGTCACTATCGCTGAGATTGGCGATGTCTACCTTGCTCACCCAGAGCTAGTCGACGCCGTAGACTTTGTATCAGCGAATGGTTTTCCATTCTGGGAGAAGAAGCGCGTGGAGGAGGCAGCAGCCTACTTTCTTTCTCGGATGCAGCCACTCATAGATCAGGCGAGCGCGCAAAAGAAGGATTTTGTCATCAGTGAGACTGGATGGGCTTCGCATGGCTCGAACGCCAACGCATCCACCGCGAGTCCGGCAAATGCAGCGGTAAGTCGGTGCTCTTCTTGGGAAAATGAAACTGGCTAACTAACTTCGGCCTCGTGTGCAGAGATATCTGAAGGACTTTCACGCTTTAGCAAACTCCCACAAATGGAAGTACTACTACTTTGAGGCCTTTGATGAACCGTGGAAGCTTGCGATCCACGGCGCCGACACGGTGGAAGCTTGTTTCGGGATTTTCAATCCTGACCGAACCCTCAAGAGGGAGTTCCTGGATCTTCATCTCTGGCCGAGCGACAGTCACGAGATTACGGCTGCCTTCCCATCGCCGTCCAGCACGCCAGTTCCAGAATCTAGTTCACCTCCGTCTTCGGGGGGTAATCCGAGCCCCAAACCAACTGTGCTCGCGGCCAACTGCCCCTTGTAGCTTCGATGTGTTTTGAAAAGATCCCTTCGTCTTCCGCGTATAAAACATAAAAGGTCTTTGCGATAGACACAATCCAGTGACGCGCATGTGCCACGCCACTTGCATGTGTTTATAAAGGTCTGATTTACTGCTCATCTCCACCTCTGCCACTCGACCTCCAATGCGATTCCGTCAGTCGCCAATCTTCAGCCAAGCACCGAGCACCTTCCACTCTACGTCACCTGAAGATGCTTCGCTTCGTGAATGCTGCTGCCGCAGCGCTGCTCGCGCTTGCCGTGTCGACAGACGTCGCCGCCGCCCAAGACTTCAAGCTTTACGGTATCAACTACAACATCCGCAATGGTCCCGACTGGGCTCCGCCAGCGCAGAAATGCAAGGGCGCTGCTCAAATCAAGAACGAGCTCGCCACACTCAAGAAGGTCACCAACATTGTGCGTCTCTACAGCCTCACGGACTGTGACCAGGCTAATGCCGCCGTGCCAGCCGTCATTGCTGCTGGCCTCAAGCTCGAACTGGGCCTCTGGGTAGGCCCGGAGAAGGCTGTGTTTGACGCCGAGCGGGACAAGTTCAAGGAGCTCATCAAGAACACCAAGCTCATCAACAAGAACACGGTCGTGAGCATCCACGTCGGCAGCGAGGCGATCTACCGCAAGGACGTGACGGCCGACACGGCGATTTCCTACTTCAAGGAGATCAAGCAAATCTGCAAGAATGCCAAGCTCGACGTGCCTGTGTCGATCGGCGACATCGGCGACACGTACCTCCAGTATCAGAAGCTCTTCCAGGTCGTGGATTACGTTTCTGCCAACATGTTCCCCTTCTGGGAGAAGGTGGACGCGCCCAAGGCTGCCGCTTACTTTTACGAGCGTTACCAGAAGGTCGAACAAGTCGCCAAGCAGTACAAGAAGTCGGTGGTCATCGGTGAGACGGGCTGGGCGTCGGGTGGCAAGCACGATGGTGCGAGCGTGGCGTCGCCAGCAAACTCTGCGGTACGTTATTGCTGTCCATTTTGTCAAAGCGGTGTGTTCAGCGACTGATCTAGCGGTGTGTCCTTGCTGCAGCGCTACTTTGCGGACTTCTACAAGCTGGCCAAGCAGAAGAAGCTCCAGTACTACTACTTCGCTGGCTTCGACGAGTCGTGGAAGATCGCGAACGCGCAGGCCGACAGCACGGTCGAAGGCTACTTCGGCATTTTCACGTCCGACGGCAAGCTCAAGCCCGAGCTCAAGAGCCTCAAGCTCGACTCGGCGCGCAAGCAGCACAAGAGCCTCGCACAGAAGCCGGAGACCGCCGACTCGGTCAGGGTCCACATCCGTGTCCACCGCCGCCACCCCAAGGGATCAGCTTAGCCTGGTTTTTGTATCTCTGTATTTTACCGTATCGTAAAATACGCGGAAATGTCCTCTCTCTGGTCTCGTAACTTACCCCGCCCTTCCGTCGGTGGGGAATCGCTCTTCTCATTTTGCCTCCCCTTGTTCTCTCTCTCTCTCTCTCTCTCTCTCTCGAGGGCGGCAGAATCAGACCCGCGGCCGACGGAGAAACTCAGGATCAGACCCTTTTCGCGCGCGGCGATATTTGAAGCATGGCCGACGAGACGCCGCGGCCGGGCTACCGGGGCAAGTGTCTCTACAAGACGGGCAAGTGCAACAACGAGCGCGCGCTCAAGACCTCCGGGCAGGCGCACAACCTCTGCGACGAGCACCGCCACCGCCAGAACGAGCACCAGCGCAAGCTCGACGCCAAGAACCGCTTCGCGCGCAAGGACAAGCGCGCAGGCAAGGACGAGTCGCCCACGAGCGCCATGGCGCGCGCCGGACACCGCTACGTGCCCTACGGCAAGGTGCGCATGAGCCCCGGCGCCGCCGCCGCCGTGTCCGCCGTGTCCGCCGTGCCCGGCGTGCCCTCGCCCGACGACGTCCACGCCATCCTCGGCCGCAACGGCATCGTCGCCACCTCGGCCATGAACCAGTCCATGATGCAGCTCCACGCGCTCGGCGTCGAAGGCGCCAACGCCATGGCCGCCGCCGCCGCGCAGATGGTCGGCGCCAACATGGCCTCGGCCACGCCCGAAGTGCTCCCCAGCGGCGTCGTCATCCTGCCCAACGGACCGCAGGCCCCGCAGATGCCGTACCCCTCGGCCATGCAGGACTTTGACGGCATCGTCGTGCCGCTGCCCTCCTACCTCGAAGGCCACGAGCGCGTCGAGTTCCGCTCGCGGATTTATCAAAAAGTGCTCGACTTTATCGCGGAAGAGTGCATGCGGCGCTTTGGCGCCGTGGCTCCGACGGGCAAGGCCCCCGACGGGCTAGTTCCTCAACAGCCTCCTCCCGTTGGGGAGCGAAGGGAAGAGGCCGTCGAGATCCCTGTGGTAGATGACGACAAGGTGCCCACTGCCCATCAAGCGCCCGATGGCCACCAGACGTCGAGCGACCCAAAGGCGCCCCTGGGGAGTGAGAGCAACGACAAAGACGTGGACGAGACCCAGCCCGAGGACAGAGAAGACCTCGCGGTGGATGAGGGAGACGAAGAAACCCCGCGCTCAAAGCGAGCGACGCGCTCGCGCGTTGTACGAAAGGAAGGCCAAGTCATCTGAGCTGGTACTGAATCACGTAAGACTGTACTTCGTAGTAAAGATGAGAAAGGACACTTTTTCCGATCGTGCGCGTCTGCTCTGAAGTATGCAAGGAGACCCAAGCGGTTTGTAGTAGTATGAACAGATTACAGCTCGCATTAACGCATGAGGCTCGCCACGAGCTCATAAAATATTTCACAGCAAGAGGAAGACGACGGACGAAGAGACCACGAGCAGCGCTCGGAAGGCGGAGTTCTAGTTCCTAACTGTCGGTGAAGCGCGCTCAAATCTCGACTTCCTTGGTGAGCTTGCGCACGATGCTGGAGTCGAGCATGATAGTAGTCACGGGTTCCTCCTCGCTAAAGGAATACTTCTCGTCGTTGTACGACATCTCACTGAAACACTCGCTCTCCGTGCGCGAGCGCAAGAGGTCCGACTGATACTCAGAGTCGGTCATGGACATGGCGCGAGCGTTGTGCCCGCCTATTGTCGAGGTGGAGGCCACCGAGAAGCGGTCGAGGCTCATCGTGTCGCTACCGTAGTCACTCATCACGTCAGCGTCGAAGTTCATCTCCTGTTTCATCTTGAGGTACTCGTCCAGCACGTTGGCATTGTTGGTGCAGCGTGCTTGGACATCGTAGTTGGAGCTGGTGCGTTTGTTGCTTTTGTGGCTGCCTCCCGAGTTGATGCGTTTGAAACCCTTGCTCAGTCCTCGCTTGCGAGGCGACGGTGGGTCACCGAGCACGGCGGTCGGCGGTGTGTTATCCATCAGCATGGCGTCGAGCGAGTCCTTGGTCGTGTTGCCCGAGTAGTCGGACCGGTGTTTCTGCGGCGTGGCTTTCACGCTGGACGACTCGAGCACGGGGTCCGAGAACTTGCGATGGTACGACGCGGGGCCTTTGCTCGTGCTCGGTGCGTTCATGTACGGCGTGTTGGCAGTCGCGGCCTTGGCGCCGTTCTTGTTGCTGTACACTGCGGGCGGCGATTCGCCGAACTTGGGCATGTTGCTCGCGCGTTTCTTGCGTCGAGAGACGACGATGAGCACGATGATGACGATGAGCACGACGCCGCCACCGATCGCGGCGTAGAGAACCCCCGGGGTGCCTTCGCTCGCGCTCGTCTTGACTCCGGACGTCGAGGTCGAGTTGGACGAGGGTTTCAACGAGTTGGCCGTCGCGTTGGACGTGGTGCTCAGCTTTTGGGCGGCCCATGCTGTCGCTGTCAGAGAGAGAGCAAGAGAGAGAGATGAGTTCCTGTTTTTGGCCTGGCACGTCGTCTCGGGCCCCACTCACAGCAGTCGTACTTGACGCCCGTGAAGGGGCACGTGTTGGTCGTGTTGACCTTGTCCCAGCACGTGTAGCCGTTCTCGAGCGCGAAGATGCAGGGCGGGCAGTCTTCCTTGCTGCGGTCGCACTCGGTGTTGCCGTTGCGGCGACACGTCTTGACCTGGTCGCAGATCTCGACGCCGCGCGCCGCGGCGAGCAGGGCCGCGAGCGCCAGCAGCAGAAGGGCGCGCGCCGCCATGGTCGTGACCAGGGCCGGCGACTCGCGTAGTGACGGAGCATGCGCGCCGAGAAGCGTTGAGGCGCAGACCTCTCCATATTCCGGCCGCTCTCTCCCCCCGCCAGCCACCGTCGCCCATTGGCGCAGCGGCCACCAGCTGGTCGCGACTCGACAGAGCCAAGTCAGCCTCGAACGAGGGCTAGGGCTCCCACGCCGGAACTCCAGTCCGGATATATCGGAGGCAGGGAAAAGAAGGAAGCAGGCGGCCCGTCACTCGAGCGAGGGAACATTGCACACGCCGCACGTCGCAGACGACCAGGCGAAAAAGCGAACCCGCTCAGCGGCTACTAATAGTCAGATCGTGGATTAGTCGGAGCAACTCGAGCTGCTAGCGGTAGCGCTCGCGGAAGAGGTTGTGGCGCTGCTTGGCGCCGTGGCCCGCCGAGTACTCCATGTACTTGGTGCCGTCGGCGCCCGAGAGCGCGCCGAGCGACGACGACTTCTTCTTCTTGCGCCCCACGCCCGCGAGCTCGAGCCGCGACAGGTCCTCGTCGTCGCGGATCGCCGCGTTCTCGTCCTTGGCCGCGCTCTCCACGTCCGCGCTCAGCACCTCGTTCAGCAGCGCGCGCTGGGCCTCTTTCTTGGTGAACACGCCCTGGAACGTGTCCTTGTCGTAGAGATCCGTCACGACCTTGAACGTGTAGCCCTGGTCCACGAGATACTGCTGGCGCTTGTTCGAGTAGTACATCTCGTTCGTGTCGGTCGAGATGAGCGTGTAGAAGAACGCATTGAAGCCGCCCGTGGCGTTGGCCTTGGGTCGCAAAATGCGGCCGAGACGCTGCGCCTCTTGGCGGCGCGAGCCAAAGTGCGACGACACCTGGATGATCACGTTGGCCTCGGGGAGATCGATCGAGGTGTCGCCGACCTTGGAGATACAAATCACGTTCACGAGTGGCGAGTTGCGGAACGACTGCAGCAGACGCATGCGCTCGCGCTCGCCCGTGCCACCGTAAATGTAACCTTTGTTGAGCTTCGTGGCGTACAAACGCAGCGCAAACACGTCGTCCGAGAAAAGCAGGATCTTATCGCCCCGCTTCTCGTGGTACTGAATGAGGAACTCGGCCGCTGTGAACTTGTTCGGGTTTGCCACGTAAAGCAACGCGCGGCGGCGAGCATTCTTGGTCTCGCGCAAGTACTCGCGGTAAAACTCGGCAGCCATGGGGCACCACACTTCAACACATGAAACGTTGGCCAAGAAACCGCTCTGTGTAAGATCCATCCAGTTGGCTTCATACAGCTTGGGGCCAATAAGGAAGTTCAGATCGCCAATTAGATCATCCTCACGCACCAGTGTCGCAGTCAGCCCGAGTTTGCAGTGACAGGCAATAGATCCGATAACCTTTCGGAACATCTTAGCCGGCACGACGTGCACTTCGTCGAGCAGAATGCAGCCCCACTCGCGGCTCTGGATCAGTTGCATAACTTCTTCTGACGCACGAGCTCGCTTGCCGCCAAAAGCAACCATCGTGTAGGTCGTGACAATGACACCCGAGTCAGGGTCGATGAAATCTTTGGCGACGGAAGTGAACCGAGCAATCTTCTTTTCTGGGATGTTTGTCCACATCTTAAACTGTGCCGTCCACTGCTCGACCGACACAGCCGATGTGCACAAGCAGAGACACGACTTCTTGATCGTGGAGGCAGCGGTAACACCAGTAAGTGTCTTACCAGCACCACACGGAAGCACAATGATGCCGGAACGAGCGCGTCCGTTACCAAACATTTTGCTCAACGATTTCTCTTGGTATTCTCGAATACGCGTGGTCGGTTTGAGATCCATCTCAATATCAGGAATGGTCTTGTCGTTACGAAAGTCGTACTCCTCCATGAGCGGGTAGTCCATGTCTAAACACGCGCGCTTCACCTGCTCGACCATGGTTTTGCGGATTCGGAACGAGACGGTTCGAACGGTCTTGCGCACATCGATAGGACCTCCTCCTGGCGCCTGGACATGCTCCTCGCTTTGGTCATAGTCCTCATTCAACAGCTTCTGGTACTGTAAGTTCGCCTGATCCTCGGCTGACACATCGGACTGGATAAATTCATTGTCACCTGCTACGCCGCCAGGAACTTGGGCCTGCGGCGGCCCAGCATTCCCGTTCGTTGCGTCGGCGTTGTTCGGCTCGGGGGCGTCTTTGACTCTTGCCGCACGGATATGTTCGTGCTCTAGCAGCTTGCGCAGTACGTCTGGGTACAGACTCTCGACGTAGAATTCGTTGTGGTGGAGCACAAGCTTGGCCTTGCCGTAGCTGAGTGTACAATCACGGATGAAACCGACAATGACCTCCGGGAGGTGGTTCTTCGACAGTCGTTCGAGAACCTTGATGATGCTCTCGGTTTCAATGGACACGGACACGGCAGCATACAGCGAGTACGGCGTGAGTTTGTACTCGTGGAGAAACTCGGGACGCGAGACGGGTTCCGAGATGGCAACAAGGAAGTCGTAGGCCTGTTTGTAGATGGGCGAGAAGGCTTCGAGGAAGATGCGTCCGTTGGGGCAGACCCAGACCGGTCGCGACTCGTGGTCTTTCTTCATGTCGAGCTTGGAGAAGTCAAAGTAGCCCGAGCTGTCGTCGCCGGCGACCTCGTTGAGCTTGAGCAGGCGGTTCTGGATGCGGCGCGAGAGGTTGCTGGACGCGCCGACGGCGTCGATGGAGGCCACGCCCTGGGCCTCGTCCTCCTCCATGTACTCCAGCAGGTCTTCTCCGATGGATCCGCCATAGTCCTCGGCCAGCGACTTGCGCTTGAGCTTCTTCGGGGCGCTCTTGGAGCTCATGGTCCCTCGCCGATCTTGGAGCTCTCCACCCACAATGAGAATGAGCAAGGGACTGTGGAATTCGATGATGCGTTCTCATGGGATACGTGGACCACACGATTTTTGCTAGGTTTGATACGTCAGTAGGTTTTTTGGCGGCCGAAGATGTCGCCCCTCGCTCGTTCAAACGGCCCGAGTCCTAGTTATCCAAGTCCCCCCTGACGACGAGATGGACGACGCGGCGGAGCGCAGCTTGCTGCTGTGGGTACGTCGGGACGCCCCGTGTCGCGTCGCGGCTCTGGCGATTCGGCACGTGGTCTAACCGTGTCTTTTGGGCCCGTAGATCCAGAGCTTTGAAGACAAAGTCGACGGCTACAATGGCCCGCAGGTGTACACGCTCGAGGACCTCTCGGACGGCGTCTTTCTCGCGCACGTCATGCACCACATGTACGTCCGGGGCCTGATATATCGGTGGAGAGACTCCCGCGGCTGACCCTCGTGCCCATGCCAGCGATGCCGAGTACATGAACGTGGACCTCGTCAACGCGAACGCGGCCGGCAACTGGGCGCTCAAGGCCAGCAACCTCAAGGCGCTGCTGCGCGCCATCGAACTGTACTACCACGACGAGCTAGGGCAGCTCTGTGAGGCGCAGGAGCTCATCGACGCGACGCTGATCGCCAAGAATGAGGACCCCAAAGAGATCTGCCGGCTCGTGGAGCTGCTGCTCGGATGCGCCGTGCAGTGTCCGAGCAAGTCGGACTACATCCACCCGATCATGCAGATGGATGCGTCGGAGCAAGCCAGCATGATGCACACGATTGAAGAGCTCATGCATCGCTTCCAGCTGACGTCGCCGCAGGCCCAAGGCCGCAACTCACTCGGGTACATCAACCACGAAGGCGAGTCGAACGAGAGTCTGCAACTCCAACTCACGCAGGCTCTTGAGAAGGTATCACAGATGGAGCTGCGCTTTCTCGACATGGAGCGTGAGAAGCGAGAACTCACTGAACGGCTAGAGAATGTGGTCGTTGAGAAGGAAGCGTTGTCGGTGAAGCACACTTTGCTAGAGGAAGAACGCGACAAACTCGTGAGCGAGAGACAGAGCACACTCACTCGAGATAACAAGAAGATCCAGCAGATTGTCGAGGGAGAGATCCATGCGCTTACGGTTCAACTCGAAGAGAAGAACGAAGAGCTCGCTCGTATCAAGAGAGAGTCCACGGAGCGGATGATGGTGTTGGAAAATGAGGTTCGTCGTCAGGCAGACGAACTCGACATTTCAAGGTCCAAGATCGCGCAGCTCGGGAAATTGGAGGCCAGCGTCACAAAATACAAGAAGAAGTTGGAGGAAATGAATGCTTTGCGCACCCAAATCAAGGATCTGGAAGCTCAGTACGCGTACAACCTCGACAAGACTATGGATCTGGAGAGCACGGTGAAGACAATTCCAGCATTGAAAGCTCTCGTAGAAAAGTACAAGAACCAGGTGGTGGAGTTGGAGACTGCGAACGTTGAGGCGAACTCAAGCGTGCAGATTAAAGAGCAAAAGCTGCGACGTCTCCAAGAAGAGCTGGACAGTGCGTTGGGTGGGAAGGAATTCTTGGAGAACCAACTCGAGGAGCTTCGGAGTCAGCTTGCAAGCCTACAGCACGGTCGGGATTACGACGAAGTCGACGAGTTTGGAGCTCCTGTGGAGGGACAGCTCGCCCGTACCGGCAGTGGTAACCGTGGAGCGCTTGGCCACGATGGCAGCTCTTCAATGGATTCGTTAAATAGCACTGGTACCCGCGGTGGTGGCTTCAGTGCAGCTGATTTTGTACTCGGCGCCGAATCTGTCGCAACACTTCGAGAACGTGTGGCCCGGTTGGAGCGTGAGAATACTGAGCTCAAGCATGGTGGCGCTGGCGCTGAACACTCACCTTTGGTGAACGAATTGGATATGGCGCTGAAAGCCAAGGAGGCACTGCAGGCATCCGTATTCGAGCTCAAGAGGCAGAACGATCAGCTCTTCGAAGAGATGGAGTCTTTACGCCAGCGTCTTCCAGCAGGTACTGAACGCGAATCGTCGTCCACATCTGGGGCTGCGTCTGCGGCTACGCCCGGGTCCACGCCCGGAGGCTCGTCTGGAGGCACGTCCGGTGGCACGTCCGGGTCCACGCCTGGTGCAGATGCTCAAGGCGATGAACTATCTTCGTCTGTGCGTCCGTCTCTCTCGGCATCTCAAGGAAAGCAATCGGCTGTCAGTGCCGAGAAGATTGCAGAATACGAAGAGCGCATTGCGCAACTGGTAACTACTGAGTCATTGGTCCTGATGAGTGGTTTCATACTGACGATTGTCTCCGTAGCAAATGGAGGTCGACACTGTCGAGTCCATGCGTGTCACTGTGACCGCTCTTACGGACAGGTTGAAGGAGAAAGAGTCCATGATTAACGAGCTATCCGAGCAGCGGTCCAAGCTTGAGACCTACACGAAGAAGACTCTGCATGCTGTTCAGACCAAGTACATGGTGGCTGTGAGCTCACATCGTAACCAGCTCAACGAGAAGCAGGAGATGATCGAGTTCTTGGAGAAGAAGATGAAGGAGACTCGAGCATCATATTCCCGGGAGCAGGCACTCATGATGTCTGCATTCTATGAGGTCCGATCATTTGCTTGATGTTGACGTTATGGGGTCCCTTCTCACAACGATGTTTATTCTGTAGGTCGGCACAGAGATGCAACGAAGAACGATGATGCCGCAAACTCCTGGTCAGGGTGGCCAGCCAGCAGCTTGGCTAGCGAGCAAGAGGACAGAGGAGCGCGCGAAGAGACGCCAGCTTTGAGTCTGCACGACGCCGGATCTCACCGGCGGAGTGTTTATTTTGTTCTCGCGATGCGACCGATTCCTTAAAGACGCAATAGGTAGTGTCGTAGATGTCTACCTCTTTGTCAGATATATTTTGCAGGGTTTCTTGTCGGTACATCGTCGCCATTAGTCGACGACGCTCACGCCGAGGTTTACAAGCGCACGGGTTGCTTGCTGGCATATCCTATCGTTGGGCGATCGCACTAGACTCTGCAGTGCATCCACACCACCCAGATCGACGATCAGCTGCTTGTTCTCGGCTTGAAAGATTCCTCGCGTCAGCTTTTTCCAATCGACCCCGGTGTTGAGTAGAAACTTACGATTAACAGAGAGGTTGCGCAGCGCCCGAGCGACTTGCGACTGCAACTCGACCGAGTCGGAGCGCGCGCTGTCGATGATTGGCTTCAGGCCTCCCTCGCGGGCAATCTCGATCTCGTTTGCATCTGCAAGCAGACGGTCCATTTGTCAAATCGAAGTCGGAAAACGACAACAAAGGACCAACACATACCATTGACAGCGAGGTTGGCGAGGGCGGCGATGGCCTCGACGGCGACGCCAATGTGTTTGGAGCTCGCGAGCGCGATGAGCGGGCGGATGCCTCCGGCCTTGGCGATGCGCTCCTTGTTATCGACTGCGGACACAGAGCTTTGAAAACACGCCAACCGATTCGTGAGCTCAGCAACGCCACGCACCGTTGACGCCCAAATTGGCGAGCGCCTTGGCGGCCTGTCGCTGGACGTGCTCGTTCGTGCTGTCGAGGAGATCAATGAGCATGTCCACGCCGCCTTCAGTCGCCATCTTGGTCTGGTTGTCCGCTAGTGCCATTGGAACAGTCCTCGTTAGCGCCGACGGCTGCTCACTGCCATGTTCTCTCTAGTCCTCACAGTTGACCGAGAGATTCGCGAGCGCGTGGGCCGCGAGACGCTGCACCTCGGTGTCTTTCGACTTGGTCAGCGGCAGCAAGAGCTGGAGCCCGTCGAGCTCGACGATCTGCACCTGTCGATCGGCTGCTCGCACACACGCGGTGAGTCCCGGCCGCTCGCGTGTTGGCGCAGCGCCCACTTACGCTTGACGGCCTCATTCGCGAGCTTCTCGGCGACCTCGCGCTGCAGCGTCGTGTCGGCCGACTTGGCGTAGACGATGAGCCGCTGGAGGTTGACGCGCAGCGCCTCCGTGAACGTGTCCTCTGCAGACCCAGAGCGTCAGACCAGGCGCATGCCTCCCCGCCGTGGACTGTCTCTCCGCACCGTCGGCGTCCTCGAAGGTGAACTCGTCCTTGCTTCCCTTGGCGCTCGCGTTCCCCATGTCCTCGCTCCCCCTTCCTTTGGATCCACTGTCGGCGACCCTTTGATACCGCTCGGTCAAGTGGTCCACACAAATGGCTACTCCTTGAGGTGGACCACCTGATACAGTAGTGTGGTGGCACACCATTTTACCAGGTTACGGAGCTCCCACCCGGGTTACGGAGCTGCTCACAAGAACAAAGGTCCTTGCGAGGCGGCGAGATGACGGACTACCGCCTCTTCCCCGAGGCCTACGTGAAGGTGCTGCTCCACGCCGCCAAGTTCCCCGCCAGCTCCTGCAGCGGCCTGCTCATCGGCGACGAGTCGGGCGCGGTCTTCGAGATCGTGGACGCCGTGCCGCTCTTCCACCACGAGTCGCCGCTCGCGCCGCTGACGGAGGTCGCGTGCTCGCTCGTGGACGCCTGGTGCCAGCAGCAGAAGCGCAAGATCGTCGGCTACTACTACGCCAGTGGCGTCGGCCTCGAGGCCACGCCCACGCTCAGCTACTCGGGCGAGAAGATCGCCGACCAGGTTGAAGCCAACTGCTCGCGCGCCTGCGTGTTGCTGGTGCGTCACCGGCGATCCGACGAGACTGGTCGCGACGGAGATTGACTGAGTGGGATTCTTGTCGTGTAGGTCGAGAACGCGCAGCTGCACAGCGAAGCCAAGACCGGCGTCCAGCTCCTGCTCAAGGACGTCAAGCGCGGTTGGACGCGCGTGGAGAACCGACTTCACCTCACGGAAGAGTCGAGCGGCGACCGCTCGCCCGTCAAGCTCTTCACGCGTGCGCTCCAGCAGAACGTGCAGGAGCAGATCGTCGACATGGACGAGCACTTCGAAGACGTGACGAAGGACTGGCGAAACCCGCACATCCACAAGCTGCTCAAGCTCAACGTCTGAGATGTTGGTGGACAACGAGCTCTTGGCATTCGGTTTGAATAGACGTCATTTGTTTCTGGTCAAGCTTCCTCTCTTTGATTGCTTACGGCGATCTCCAAGTCATCATCATCTCAGTCTACTCTTCTCTTCACGCTCGTGTCCGGTCGGCCACGAAACGCCCCAACAAGAAGGTTCTGATCTCCTTTTAGATCGACGTTGCCGTAGGATTTGTTGATGCACTGACGCCAGTCGCATGCGCGTGGCGGCTTCTCACGCGACGCAGCTAGACATTGCAGTAAATCATCCTTTTCGGACTCGCAAGAGGGTATGCGCCGAAAGGGGAGCTTCTCCGGGATCTTCCCGACGTCTCCTCGCCTGACGGCAGCAGCCAAAGCGTCACCCACACCGAGCCAATCGCCATCGCGCCTCTCTCTTTCCTTGCCACTCCCACTGTCACCCGCACAGACCCCGCCGGACTCTTTGATGTCTCCAACACTCAGTGAGGCGTCTGAACATGACGGAAATGCAGCTCTTGACCGTGCTGTGGCCTCGGTGCTGATGAGCCCACGACCCAGTGGCAGTCACATCGCAATCTCATCACGCAAGACATCTCTAATGGACTGCGAATACATGCAAGGGTACATGGTAATTCACGCCAAGAAGTCCAAGAAGAAACTCTTCACATTGAATCGGTCATATTTCGTTGTGGCTGATACATCAAAGTCGGTGCTGGAGGTCTTCGCGAATGAATCGAAGGTAGAGCGAGTGTACCTCTTCTCTCTTGCCGGAGCGAACGTGGATTTCGAAACGGACGAGATAAACCACGCGGTCCGAGCCAAATGCTTCTGCCTCAACGTGCAGAGTTGGCGAAAGCGTGGTGTAGACTACTTGAGGCCACAAGGGTTCGTGTTCTACCAGGAGAGCCAAGCGCAGATGATGGTCTGGGTCAAGTGCATCCATGTCGCTATCCGCAAGGCCAACACTGCGAAAGACCCAGACACACTGCTGCAGTTCTCGGAGACTTCCACAGTTGGTTGCGATGAGAGCGATGTCACAGAGTGCGAGCGTGTTCCTGGAGGCGATAGAGAAACCGAGCCGTATGAAAGCGAACGAGACACACTAACATATTCTGGAGAGGAAGAGGCTCGACACCCACGCACTACAGAAGTCGAGTCGGTGCCAGTAGTTGTGAACCTCTCGGCGCCACGATCACCACGAAGGACTCGAGGGCAGAGTCGTAGACGCGCTGCTGTTGATCCTGTCGAACCCACTGAACAGTCCGTCTCATCACCGCCTGAGACAGCAAAAGCTTGCCATTTCTCAAGATTTAACACGATATTGGCGACGATGAAGAGCACCGGCCTCCATCACAACCACTGCTCAGCTGAAGGAGGCAAAGCGGCGAATGTGGAGATTCGTAACCTCATGACAGGCCACCCGGGCAAGTCCACTTCGCCATTCACCCCCGGTCTCATGAGTAGTCTTCACATGCCGCGAGGCAAATCCTCCTCTTCTCGCCACGTTGTTGGAGTTGCTTCACCCTCGAGTGCAGGCAAGCGTTTATCAGACCCCTTCCAGTCTCGCAAGAAAGACGATCCCTTCTTTAGTGGGTTTTCGCCTTTCTTCTCTCCACGAGGTCCCCGAAGCGCGTCAAAGCAGGCAAGCCCCTCGGCACCCGATGCTGCCGCCATGCCAGCCACTCCAGCAGCCTGCTCGGAGAAGTCAACGGCGGATCCAGACATCTCCGAACTATCGAGAGCTGAGCAGCCAATGCCAGAGCGACGGATCTCTCGCGTTCTGGCACGGATCGTCTTCTTACTTGTATCATTCGTGGGCGGTGTTCTGCGTCTATCAGTGTTTTTGCCGATTGCCTCTGCTGGCTTGTTTGTCTCCTGGAATGAAGCTCAAGCGGCTGAGTTCGGAAGTGCCGCTATCGCAGCTTGTTGGGTATTCGCCGTGAGCTACGTGCAGGCCTCGTTGGGATTATGTTCGATCGTTGCAATTGTGTACGGTTGGTCATACGCAGACTTTAAAACTAGTCGGCGGAATCGCCGGCGGCGCATCGCTGAGAGGCTGCTGCAAGAAGAGAACGAGAACTTCGCCCACGTTCAGGTAGGCTTCCTATCCTGGGAGGTGTTGGGATGCTAGATGGACTTTTCACACACACAACATGTGTCAGTTTCCCAACTGGGTCGTTCGGCCAGATTCTGACCGCGTTGACTGGCTCAACAAAGTTCTGGCCACGTAAGTTAGATTGGTTGCACTCTGGTGTGATTGTACGGTAAATTTACTGATTTCGAATCCGTCTACAGTGGATGGCCGTTTATGAAGATCGCGATTCGGGTGAGAGCAGTGCTGTATCTATTGGCAAGTCGGGCTGTAAACGCACTAAATTTTCTTTGCAGAACTCAATCTTAGGCTATCTTAATCCGTTGCTCGCATCTTCACTACCAGCTTTCATGAGCTCTCTGTCCCTGGTCCAAGTGGATTTGGGAACGAAAGTACCCGTGATTACCGGTGTCAAATATGTCAGCGTCACAACCAAGACGGAAGAAGTGACGCTCGATATTGACGTGAGAATTATGAGCGACGAGTCGCTAGTCGCTGAGCTACGCATGGCCTCCAGACTAGGTGCAGCCGCTGTCGTCTCCCTGCGGGACCTCTTCCTCGCTGGTACGCTTCGCATTACTCTCAACCCGCTCTCGACCTACTGGCCTTGCTTCAGCGCCATCAGCTTATCCTTCACCGAGTGCGTGCATATTTTGTTGTATTTGCGTTGAAAACTCCACTAATTGCTCCCTACAGACGGCCAGTCGTGGATTTCAGCTTGACAGCCGCCAAGATCAACATCTCCAACGTCCCCTTCGCCTCCGAGTGGTAATTGGCCTTTCTCTTCTCCAGGTCTCCGCGTCGTCCACTGAGTACCATTTCTCTGTCTGCGTCTGTAGGCTCCAGACCTATCTCCACGACCTGCTCCTCGACTACTTCGTCTGGCCCAAGGTCCTCCAGGTCCCGCTTTGGGAAGATCCCGCACGTGGAGAATGAGATCTCATTACGTTATTAACACCTATCCGATACGAACCACACCATCCGCATCGGTGGACACGTGTCCGCCTCCCCTACCCCTTCTCCGTCCCCCCGTCCGCTCATGAGCGGAGGAGCTCACCACCAGGACGGCCAGTCCCAGGAGATCACGAGAGAAGATGAAGCTGCCGATCGCTTCGCTGCTGCTGCGCGCCGCCGCCGCCCCGCGCGCGCCGCTGGCGGTGGCTCGTCTCACGCGCACGCCGGGTCCCTTCGGCCTGCGCGCGGGCGCGCTGCGCTCCATGTTCATCCAGACCGAGCCGACGCCCAACCCGCAGAGTCTCAAGTTCCTCCCGGGCCGCGTCGTGCTGGACGAGCGCTTCTCCACGGGCGTCGACTTCACGCCCGGCTCGGACGACGTGCGTCGCTCGGGTCTCGCCAAGAAGCTCTTCCAGATCGACGGCGTGACGCGCGTGTTCTTCGGCAAGGACTTTGTGTCGGTCACCAAGCAAGAGGACGAGAGCTGGGATGTACGTCGTCGTCGCGTCTTCGACAGAACAGGAAGGCATACTGACGGCGTTGATGCAGGCGCTGCGCTCCGAGATCTTTGCTACGATCATGGACTTCTACGCGACCGGCGAGGAGGTCATGTCGGACGAGCCCATCGTGACGGTGCGTGGCGGTGTTGGCTGGGATTCTTGGGACTACCCCATCGACTCACTGTGTCACGATTTTCAACGCAGGATACGACGATCCTCCCGGACGATGATGAGGTCGTGGCTATGATCAAAGAGCTTCTGGAGACACGCATTCGCCCGTCTGTGCAGGAAGACGGCGGCGACATCTTTTACAAGTGAGTTACTTGTGTATCTCCGTCCTCCTTTCCGCTACGTTCTAACTCGTCAACGCCTGGATTCTAGGGGATTCGACGAAGAGAAGGGTATCGTCAAGCTCCAGTTGGCGGGCTCATGTGCGGGCTGCCCGAGCTCATCGGTCACGCTCAAGAACGGTGTCGAGAACATGCTCAAGCACTACATCCCCGAAGTTCGCGGTATCGAAGAGGTCCAGGATGACGAGCTCAACAAACTCAACGAGCAAGAGTTCAAGTCGTTCGAGGACAAGCTGCGCGCCGCCGGTGTGATGAGTGAGTGACCGTCCTGTCTCTCCAGTGAGAGTATGAAATAGATCGCCTTGTCGTTTTCGCTCCCACTCCCTCATCTAGCATTCTCGACTCCTTTCGTTCGCAGATTTCCACCAGATGATTATCTCCCAATCCACCTTCCACTCTACAATGGTCGCAAGCTTCATACGTGAACTCTGAGTCGCAGTAAAAGGTAGGTACGTACGTACCCGGGTGGTCGTCTGTGGTTTTCTCAAACCCAGGCGGACGCTATTTATACGCCGACGGCTGAGTTGAAGGCGCCACCGCCAACAGCCGAAGCACCCAACTCACGGCCTCCGGCGATGGACCACGGTGCCAAGGACTAAGGCGAAGTGCCCGCTCTGTAACGCTATGCACACGCCCAGCGCCGTCGCCCCGCGGTACCGTTCATTTCTCGCTTTCTTTTTCCTCCTCTATGTGTACTAAAAAAATCATTTCTCTGTCGTAGACCGTTGCCCAAACGTACGCGTTCGACTGCTGGGCTCGAAGAACTAGACGCGTGGCTCACTCAGTTCCCAAACACCTCCACGTCCTCTTCCACGACGCCTCTATGCGTGCAGTCCAGATCAACAGGCTCACAAGAGACCCCCGTCGCAAGCGGCGTTCCTTTCCGTTCAGCAAGCCGTAAGCGCCATCACAGTCTTCCTTCTGCGAGCACCAGTCTCGCGCCCTGTGTTGAGCCCGTGCACGACTCGAGAGCGCGTTCTCAGCAGTCAAAACCAACTCGTCGTCCGGAGCTCTCTCTTCCCACCGATACTTTGCGCTCGTCCGTCGTAGCCCGTTCTCACTCCAACCAATACTCGCCCAGCCTCCATGGATCACAAACTGAAGCGTCTTATTCACCGCTTCCTTCCGGATATCGCACTTATCCTGAGCCTGGATATGGTGCAGAGCAACAGCCTCCCGAGATGTCACCACGAGAGGATTACCTCGTCCGCGCATTCATATCTGACGCGATGAAGTTCGAGCACGCTGACGATGGCCACGACCTGCCAGCACGAGAGTTATGCTTCTCTCGGCCTCAACTGGACGTCCATGCGGTCGCATCAGAGACTGCAACAACCACGACTCCATCAGCAGCCACTTCTAACCAAAGCCATCACAAGTGGACGCGCGACGAGGATGACAAGTTGCGCGATGCTGTTTCTCGCTTCGGCGGCAAATCCTGGAAGCTTATCGCGGAGACGTTGGGCAACGGTCGTACCGACGTGCAGTGCCTCCACCGCTGGAACAAAGTGCTCAAGCCTGGACTCGTTAAGGGTCCGTGGACGCCCGAGGAGGACCGCATCCTACTCAATCTCATATCTCGGTATGGTGTGGGCCAGATCCGATGGTGCGATGTCGCTCTCCATCTTCCGGGCCGAATCGGCAAGCAGTGTCGCGAGCGATGGTGCAACCACCTTGACTCAT
The DNA here is from genome assembly GCA_023091665.1 of Pythium myriotylum. NCBI lineage: Eukaryota > Oomycota > Peronosporomycetes > Pythiales > Pythiaceae > Pythium > Pythium myriotylum. The sequence goes on along the minus strand of JALJCQ010000022.1, from coordinate 187,280 downwards.
CCATCCGCAAGGGTCAATGGACCCCACAGGAAGATGACACGGTTTTCCGGATGCAACAGACCATCGGCAACAAGTGGAGCGAGATCGCCAAGAAGCTCCCCGGACGCACGGAGAACGCCGTCAAGAACCGCTTCAATTCGGCTGCTCGCCGTAAGTGGCTCATGAGCCAGGCTGCCGCTAGCTCGACAACAACTTCATCTTCCATGGGCGGCAAGATCACGCGGCAGCATCCGCTCCAGCAGGAGCAACACACCACCATGGCATCACTCGGCTCCAAGACTCCTCGCGGCTCCTCTTCGGGAGGGCTTGCGCGAACCAGCGAGTTGCTCCCGTCAGATCTCCTCGCCGGTCCGCCACGGCCACCAGCCTCACAGCAACAGCCTCCTTCTCCTCTTTTCCGAGGCATGATCGCTGCGGCACCTTCGCCGCTGATACCGCTTGACGACGGAGCAAGCTTTCGAGGGTCGGAACCACCACGACAACATCCTCCTTTCTACTCATTGACGGACGATTTCTCGTCTTCACCTCCACCTCAAGCACCACCTCAAGCAGGCTATATCAACCCAGGAGCAGTCGATGGCCGACCCACTTTTGCGTTTCACCCCGGCAACGCTTTCCATACGATGACTCCGCAACCACCGCCGACTCATTTCCGACCAGCTGAGTACCATCCGCCTCCTTCTTCCCATAGCCTGGCGGCTCTGACAGCCTTCCTAGCGCCCGGAAAGAAGGAAGAAGAACCAGCGAAATCGTTCTCCAGGGAATCACGAGGAGACCCAGTCTCCACTTTCAAGATTGAGGAAGACAACCAAGACGAGCTGGTCGGGACTGCGTCCTTCGCGGAAGATGATGTAACCAGTCGCCGAGCGTCACGTGCGTTTGCGGGGTCGCAATTTGCGCATGGTGACGATTTCTCCTTCAGATCCATCAATATCCCTGACGGCGAAACCGAAGGGAGCGGCGGCGGCCAAGGCAGCAGCCCCGTAGATATGGATGATCAGAACATGAGCACATTCCTTGATAGCGTCGCACTCGAGCTGGACGACATGATCTGACTGGAAGGATCAACTCAGCACGGGAAAGAAGTAGTATGGGAGCGGATCTATTTAAGCGGCCGACAAATGAACTGACAGTGAATATGCAAAGCAGTAAGGTACAAGCCGTGAGGCTGGGTTGGTTCTCTCACGCACTGGCTTGTGTAGCAGGAATCCCAACTGAAGACTCGGGAGTGCTGCTGTTTTGGGAGGCTGCAGGAGGCTTTGAGAACGAGAGAGCGTGGACGACGTTTTGACGTTGCTCCTTCGCGTCTTGACCACCGAAAAGCAGCACGGTCTTGTCCTTACCCAATACGGCGCTGTGCCCCACGCGCCCAGGGAGACTTGGCGACGTCTCGTCGGCTGCCTGGGGCTTCAACTCCACTGTCTCCCACTCCCACGTTACAGTGTTGAGCATGAACGCGTCGTCGAACACGTTCGTGGTTGCACTCCCATCGCCGCTCTGCGGATCCCATCCCCCAAAGATGAGGATCTTTGAATCGTCCACAAGCGTGGCCGAGTGGCCCGTACGTGCCCTCGGGGCCTTGCCCATGACGCATGGATGGAACCATGACCACACATCGTCCTTGCCCTCGCTCTTCTTGAGCACGTGGACTGAGTCAAAGCTCTTCTTCGAGTCATTACCGCCGAAGTAGACGACACTGTTGTTACCCACGGCCACAGCGCTGTGGTATGTGCGTGCAGACGGCGGTTTTCCCTCGACCTTGACCGTCTTCCAATGCCACGAATCACTGTCGAGTACGTGGACAGAGCTCTGGCGGTTGCGACCACGACTGCCACCGAACACAACTACGTCGTTGCCCACAACGGTACATGTGTGACCGCTGCGAGCAGCCGGCGTGACGCCGCTGACGGCAGGAGGGTACCATAAGAAGCACTCGGTGTCCAGCACCATGATGTCGGACAGAACATCAAGCTGATCATCGCCCACAGCGCGCTCTCCGCCGAAGACAAGCAGCAAATGCTTCGATTCCAAGTACACGGCGTCGTGCCACGTGCGAGGAATGCTCTCGCAGTTGATCGGTTTGGACCAAGTGTTCTTAGCGAGATCGAAGACATGGAGATCACCAAGAGTGGCCTCGTCGTCGTCGGCGCCACCGTAGACCACAAGGCGGTCGTCAGAGATCTTGGTGACCGTATGGCCCCATCGTTCGGCAGGGACGGCCCCTGATGTCTCCAAGATGGACCACGAAGCAGTCGCTGCAACATAAAACCACAACGGTAAGCAAACTTTGCAACAAGCAGCAAACAGTGTTATGGCGCCACGTACGAGGAGGCGCTTGGACAACTGGAGCCTTTGTCGGTGCTGCCTGGAACATCATGTCACGGATCGAAATCTGGGTTGTCTCACTCTTCGTCTTCGCGCTCGAGGGTCGTGAAGCTGACCGCTTAGTGGCCGAATCACTGCTCTTCTTGGTTGCGAGTTCTTTGGGCTCTGGGGAGAAGAAGCTCTTCATGTGGCTCACAGTCGTCGCTTTCTTTGCCTTGGCCGGCGTCTTCAGGTCGCTCGGAGATGGGGTCTCCTTCTCTCGTGGTTTGACGACGGGGGAAGCAGAGGTCGCCTTAGCTGGCTCAGCCTGGGTCGGCTCGACCAGCTCTGGGCTCGACGCCTGCTGCGACTGCTGGGAGGCCTCCAGCTGTGCCAGCAACATGGTCTGCTCGACGTCGTTGAGGAAGTTGGGGCGGACGCGCTTGCGCAGCAGGTCGCTCTCGCGCTCCGACTCGGACGACTCCATCGTGGCGTCGGGGTCGTCTTGCTCGTCGGGGATCGACCGCTTCTTGGAGCCGGACGAGAGCGAGGACAGAGACGACGTCTGCGTGGCCTGGACGATGAGCTGCTGGTCGTTGCCGCTGGGCGAGTCGGTCGAGTGGACCGGCGTCGGGAAATCGCTCAGCGCCATGGCGAGCCCGGCGTCGGCGGCTTTGTCCGCGGCGGTTGCTGTTGGAGATGAGAGAGCGTGAGCCACGGCGAGAGTTGCAAATGGCGCGCGCGACGTACGCCTGGCCATGACGATCGCGCCGCTGAAGTTGGTGCACTCGATGGAGAGCGAGCCGTTGGCGAAGGCGAAGCGGATGCCGTGGAGCGCCGAGGGCACGTGGACCTCCACGCCTTCGAACGAGAGCAGCGGCATGGTCGGCGCGCTTTTTGGGATCTGGGCGAGCCCGCCAAACGCAAACTTCCCGCCATTGGAGCTCCTCAGACGCTCCCTCCTCAGAAGTGAGTTTCAGGTGGCCCATCTGAGTCGAGAAGAAGTACTGTGCAGCATGAGTCTCAACGTCGCGCTCCACGAGGGCGCCGTGCCCTACCTCGTCTCGCCCTACGAGAGCTTCTTCTTCGTCATCGACCACGTCAAGCTCTCGGTCGAGAGCGGCAGGTGCGTGTCTGGCGTGTCTGCGCGCGCTGGCCTCGACGGCGTCCGTCTCACGTGGCGCTCGTAGCGGCTACCCGGGCGAAGGCGGCTGCTTCTACGGCCACCAAGGCCGCTGCTTCGTCTCGCAGTACCGCGCGGTCGTCGTCTCCGACCCGAACGTGCGCACGGCCTACCGCTCCTTCTCGCTGCCGTTCTACTGCATCCGCGACTGGAGCTTCCAGGTCGGCTGGACAGGTCAGATGCGCGCGGCCTCTCGCTCTCTCTCTCTCTCTCTCTGTCTTCACTCATCTCTCGATCCAGGAACCAAGACGTGGCGAGGCCACGTGAACCGCGTCCCGGGCGGCGGACTCGTCGGCGTGGGCACGTTCGTGCTGACGTTCCTGGTACGGATGCCCCTCTGCTCTCGTCGTGTGAGTACTGACTCTTGTTCGCAGAGCTACGGCTTCGACGAGTTCCGGCGCCACCTCGAGCCCGTGCTGGAGCGCTCGCGGCCGCTCTTCGCGCAGTTCGCGGCGCTGCCGACGCCGTCGGTGCTGCTGCTGCCGGGCAAAGAGCCGCGCAAGGCCCACGACGGCCGCGTCGCCTTCTACGCGCCGCAGGACCCCATGACCATCTTCCTCGTCTCGGATACGACGCCTTCTGATAATTGAGTAAACGATGCACCTTGTTTTGGTAGTTGGCAAAGAACTTTCTGGAACGGCTGGATTCTCAAAACCAGGTCGGATCTCGACCCCGCCGCCACGCATGCCCCCACGAGCTCACTTGCTGGATCGACCATGTTCGGCGGCGACGAGCTGCCCTTCTCGCGCCACTCGGACGTGCTCCACGCGGCGCCCGCGAGCGACGACGAGGTCACGCGCCTCGTCGAGGAGCTCAAGCGCCGCGGCAACGCGGCCTTCCAGCAGAAGGCCTTCGAGGAGGCCGAGGTGCTCTACTCCAAGGCCATCGACGTGAACGCGAGCAACCCGCTGCGCAACCAGCACATCTTCTACGCCAACCGCTCGGCGTCGCGCGCGTCCATGGGCAAGGCGAGCCAGGCGCTCGAAGACGCCGAGGCCTGCATCGCGCTCGAGAGCGAGTACGCCAAGGGCTACTTCCGCAAGGCCCAGGCGCTCAAGGCGCTCAAAAAGTACAAGGACGCGCTCGCGGCGCTGCAGACGGCCAAGGCGCTCGAGCCCGAGAACAAGTCGCTCGCGACGCTCGAGAAGCAGCTGACCGACCTCGCGGCGAACCACGTCGAGCAGGCGCCGGCGGCCAAGCCCGTGGAGAAGAAAGTCACGCGCATCGAAGTGGCCAAGGACGACGACTCGACCGCGGCTCCGCGCGCGACGAGCGCCAACAAGATCATCGTGGACGACGAAGAGATCGTCGGCCACGTGCGAGGCTACAAGAAGACGGCGGACGGGCGCACGACCACGTTCTTCAACAACGAGCTCACGGAAGAAGCCAAGCGATTGATCGGCGACATCGCGCCGAAGAAAGTGGACGACCCCAACAAAGTGCAGGTACGAGCGCAAAGCCTGGTTCCTTGTCGTCGCAGCTACGGTGTTGCTAACGTCGTGGTGTCGTGCGTTTAGATCAAGAGCGTCGACGGCGGATCGGCGTGGAATGTGGGCAACACCTTTGAGGAGAAGGACATGACGTCGTGGGCCAAGAGCAAGCTCGAGAGCGTTCTGGCCAACCTGAGCGCGCCGTTGCACGCGAACGGCACGGGGCTCGTGCGCGTGATCGAGGTCAAGGACATCGCCGGCGACGCGTCGATCGCGGTCGTTCGCGGCAAAAAGCGCTACATCTTCGACTTTACGTTCTCGCTCGCCGTCGTGGGCGAGGCAGACGACGTGCCCGTCGTGGGCGAGCTCAAGTTCCTGGACCTGAGCTCGGACGCGGACGGCGACTACGACGTGGACGTGAGCGTCCCGTCGCGCTACGCGAGCGACGTGGGCAAGGCGCTCCACGGCGCGCTGTCGTCGGCGGCATCGCCCTTCCGCGCCCTCGTCGCCAAGCAGCTCAGCGAGTTCGTGAAGGAGTACCAGACATTCTGAAATATCAGCACAATTTGCATGTTAGAGACCGAGGCCATTGAGCAGCTCATCCGTCGCTTCAAGATCGCTCTAATGGCAGTATGTGAGGTCGCATCGACCCCAGATCTACTGCTATAAGTTAAGAACCTCTTTCCTGGTACAACCGATCCTATCGTAGTCTCCTCATCAGTAGCCTGGTCGACGTGGTTGGCTGGATGGAAGGAGGCGCTCATTGCGAGGACAAGCGCGCAGGAGGCAGCATGGCGGGCGACGCGGGCGGCGAGGGCGAGGGCCAGATCATGGTGGCGCTCGGCGGCATGCAGAACATGGCCTGGGCCGCCGACACGTCCAAGTTCGGGTACAAGATGCTGGTCAAGATGGGCTGGTCCGCCGGCAAGGGCGTGGGCAAGGACCTCCAGGGCCAGGCCACCCACGTCAAGCTCGAGCGCCGCTCCGAGGCGCTGGGCGTCGGCTGCAGTCTGAAGCAGGCCGAGGTGCAGGGGTGGTCCAACACGGCGGCCGGCTTCGCGGACGTGCTCAAGAAGCTCAACAAGTCGTACGGCGGTACGAGCACGACGAACGGGCGTGGCGTTGGACTAGCATGTTCTAACATTGGCGATTGCGGCACAGGCAAGAGCGAGGAGTCGGCGGAGAGCGACTCGGACGCCGCCGAGACCAAGAAGAGCAAGAAGAGCAAGAAGGAGAAAAAGGCCAAGAAAGAGAAGAAGGCCAAGAAGGAGAAGAAGAGCAAAAAGGAGAAGAAAGTGGCCTCGGACAAGCCGCTCACGCTCTCGCGGCGCATCGTGTACCACAAGCGGCTACGAAACAAGAACGCCAAGGCTTATGATGCCAACGACATGTCGGCGATCCTGGGCGTCGCATCGTCTTCCTACTCGGCGAGCGATTAGATGCGTGGTCCTGTAGAGTAAAAGTTATGAATATTTAGACCCTCAAGTCTCTTGCATGAGTTGCAGTCGCCTCGGGGCTTTTGAACAGTGAGGCCGAGTGGATAAACCCCACCACTGACAGAGTTGGTGGATGCGCGCTCTCGTCACTCTAGCATTTGTGCGTCAATAGAAGTTCCTTGACGGAAGCGACAGCCACAGAGCAGCCGTCTCAACGCGACGGTCACACGAAGCATTCCATGCACGAACCACATCATTCGCGGCAGGCATCTCAGCCCGACGATCATGAAGAGCCGCTCGGTACCTTTGATATTGGATATATACTATTTTGTGAAGTATGAAACGATAAAATCGAAGTGGTTGTGTAATGGGCCTGACCTCAACAAATGCATACTTGATTGACCACCAGTGAATGGCGGGTTTTTGGGTGATAGCAGCTCCAATTGGGGATCGTTGGTGAGCAGCTCTCGATAGTGACGCTTCGACGAACACCATGAGCGCGACGGTCTTCGTGCGCAACCTGCCGTTCGACGTGACGCAGGAGGCGCTCGAGAAGGCCTTCGGCGACATCGGGCCTATCAAGAAGGTCGATGTGATCAAGGACAAGGGCAAGTCCAAGGCCGAGGCCACGACGCGAGGCTTCGCCTTCGTGCGCTTGTACGACGCGCGCGCTTGACTCGGAGGTCTCTGGGCGTGGACACTGACAATTGCTGTGGCTCTAGTGCACTGGCATCCGACGCGCAGTACGCGATCGATCGACTCCACAACTCGGAGTTTGGTGGGCGTCGCATGCAGCTTGGTAAGCGCAGCCTCTCTCTGGTGAGCGATCTCGAAGTGGCTGATGGTGACTCATTGAATGGCAGAGCTCGCCAAGGAAAAAGGGCAGCGACAGAAGAAAGACTCAAAGCCTGCACCGACGCCTCAGCAGCATGACGAGCAGGCGGTTGCAGTCGAGGCGCACGCAGAGGAAGAGGCCGAGACTGGCGAGGTGAGCAGAGAGGAGAAGCCCAAGAAAGACAAGAAGGAAAAGAAGGAAAAGAAAGAAAAGAAAGCGAAGGAAGGCAAAAGCGTAGAAGAGGTGGACGCGGAGGTGGAAGAGGTGGAGGAAGCGGCTGTCAAGAAGGAGAAGAAGGACAAGAAGGAGAAAAAGGAGAAGAAAGCAAAGAAGGAGAAGAAGCCTTCCAGCGAAGAAGTCGTTGCGGAAGATGAGTCAACCGTCAAGCCTGATACAACCAACGACGTCGAAATGTCCGAGGCTCTACAGGAGGAAGATGGAGGCGAGGAAGAGACAGACACGATTAAGTATCACAAGAAGGCCGTGGTTGAAAACCACGTCCAGAGTGAGCGCAATGCGCGGCGTCGACAGCATCGTGAGCTGCTGCGTCAAGTTGAACAGCGAAAGGAGGCTGCAGCCACACCCGAGCAAAGGTCCGTCCTGGTGTATGGCTTGGGTCAAGAAGTCACGCAAAAGGTGCTGTTCAAGAAGGTCAAGAAGATTGCCCCAGTGAACAAAGTCGAAATCAAAGAGGAGCCCAAGACCAACAAGAAGTTCGCTGTCGTCGAATTCACGAAGCTCAAAGACGTTCAATTGGCTGTACAGAAGCTTGATAGTCACATCTTTAAGGGAGCGACGTTGAAGGCGCTCACCATGGCGGATGCAATGCAGGGTGGCAAGGAAGCTGAGGGCCTTCGTCTGATTATCCGCAACTTGTCTTTCCAGGCGACTGATGCAGATCTCGAGAAGCTTTTTGGGGAGTGCGGTGCAATTGCCGAAGCGAGAGTGGTTTGCCTTGCCGTGGAAGACCCGGAGAACGCCCCCGAGGGTGCCGTGGGCAAGAGTCGTGGCTTCGCGTTTGTGCAATTCCGCGATGGCAAGGATGCGCGAACTGCGATCGAGAAGCTGAACGGTGTGAAGCTTAAGGGTCGCGAGATGATCGTGGATTATGCGCTGTCGAAGACCAAGTATTTGCAGCAACAGAAGCAAGCCGATGCGGCCGTGGCGACCGATGGGAACGCTGGTGACGAAGACGCTGAAGGCGATGAAGGTGACGATGGCGACGTTGACCACGCCACTGTCGAAATGGATGACGACGAAGAAGTTGGTGATAGCTTGGACGAAACTGAAGACGAATCTGATGAACAGGATGAAGATGAGGCAGAGGATGACGACGATGACGACGACGACGACGAAACCCCAGGGAAGACGCACAGTGAAGACTCGGAGGAACAGCGTATGCGCACGGTTTTCATCCGTAATCTGTCCTTCCAAACGACTGAGGAGGCTATGAAAGACTTTTTCACCACCTTTGGCGCGGTAGAGTACGCCCGCATCGTGATCGACAAGGGCTCCGGACTGTCAAAGGGTGTAGGGTTCGTGCGTTTTAAGAAGCTTGACGCTGCTGAGACCGTACTTGCTCGCGGCCAAGTCGGCACGGACCAGCAACAGCAAGACAAGCGCAAACACCAAAAGCACAAGAAGAAGCAGGAGAACCTGTTTACCTTATCGGCTCTTGCCGACGGTGATGCGCTCATGCTGGATGGCCGAATGCTGATCGTCTCCCGAGCAGTCGCCAAGGATGACGCGACACGACTTGCGGAGGCCAACAGCGCGGACCGCAAGAAAAAAGACAAGCGCAACATGTATCTAGCGTATGAAGGGACAATCAACGTCAACAAAATCGCAGACGAGGAGCTGGCTCTACCAAAGATGGATATCGACAAACGTCAGCGCGCTCTTCGAGAGAAGAAAGAAAAGCTCAAGAATCCTCTCTATTTCGTATCACCGACGCGTCTATCCGTGCGAAACATTGGCGTTCATGTTGATGATAAGCAGCTGAAGAAGCTCTTCCACGACGCAGCTATCACTGGTATGAAGCAAGGCAAGGTGTCGGCTAAGGAGATCAAAGTGGACTTTTTGCCCCCGAAGAGCACGCCGTTGGACAAGCTCCCCGTCAAGGTTAAGATGGCAAAGATCGTCCGAGATATGGAAAACGTCAAACCGGGTAAGGAGCCACGCTCGCGTGGTTACGGCTTTGTCGAGTTTGAACAGCATGTCCATGCGCTCGCGGCTCTGCGTGTGTTGAATAACAACCCTCAGTACACGTCGTCTGCGGCTGGTCCCAAGGTGAAGCAAGGCGGAAAGGCGCTGAACGAGAGCGAGAAGTCAAGATTGATTGTAGAGTTTGCGCTTGAGAATCACGGCAAGCTCAAGTTGCGTGAGAAGAAGCACAGTGATGCTTTAAAGAAGCGAGAGGAAGAACGAGCGCTCAAGGAGGCCCAGGGAGAGGGAGAGGATAGCGCGAAAGCGAAAAAGAGCCGCGGCCAACGTCAGCGCGAGAAGAAAAAGGCGCGCGAGGCTGGTGAGGTGGCGAAACCCGATGAGGAGATCACCAAAAAGAAAGTGCCAGCGAAGCAGCAGCAACTGCCGAAGAAGACGGCAGTCGTGGCACCTTCACGTCAGCAGAAAAAGCGCCCCCGTGAAGAGGATGATCTGGGAGTGAGCTTGCCGTCAGGAAGCTCAAGAAATGGAGCCAAGCCTCTTTCTCGAAAGCAGCGCAAACTTCAGGGCGAACATCAGAAAGAGCAGTCGTTTGAGGCGCTCGTGCGAAGCTACAAGAAGGAGATCTTCGGTGAGAAGGCTGAGTTGCGAAAGGGGTCTGTAGGTGACAGCGGATCGACGAACACCGTCGTGAAAGACCGCTGGTTCGATTAAAGTGTACGTGTGCCCTACCCAAATAGAGACATTCCTTACTGCAAGCATCATCGATAGAGACTCGAACGTCTGTGTGTGTGTAGGCACCTTTCGTCACAGTTTCCTATTAGTATTTCGGGCAAAGCTCAGAATCTCTGGCCTGCACGTAACAATAGCAGCGCTGAAGCGCGTCAGAATGTGATCCCAAAGGGCTAAAGTGCGGTGGTCGAAGCAGGACATCCATCGAGCCAAGCGGAGTAACCACGGGGGTATGGAGCGAGCGAGACGGTGTCGAAGACGGCGGAGATCACGGTGGTCGGAGTCGACATCTAGGCGAGTTTGGTCGCTCGGTGGGCTACTACTCCTCTTCGAACACAGTCCATCGGTCATCGAGGCAGGCCGAACGCAAGTGTCGTGGTCGCACGGATCTGGTGGTGAGCACCCCACCGCCATGGCTGTGGATACGGAAGGGTCCGTGGTGGTTTGCGGGTGCCTCACAGACGACGAGACGCTCTATGTCACCAAATTTACTGCACAAGGGCAGCAGCTGTGGCGCGAACAACTAGGATATGACGACGTCCAGCCTCTCAGTAGCACGACCGACGGAGATCGTGGTGGCGCGAGTGCCTGTGCGGCTGCCCTCACGACGGATGCAGCGGACAATATCTATGTCACTGGCAACTCGAAGATCAGCCCTGACAGTGCCGACACAAACGTGTTCGTCGTTCGGCTCACGCCAATGGGCTCGCTTGTGTGGAAACAAGCAATCGCCACACCGCATCCCGACTGGGCTACGAGCATCCACGTAGATGCCGCCACCTCCAGCGTGTTTGTTGGTGGAGCATCACAAGGAAACGTCACCATGGGACCTTTAAGCTTGCCAAACTGCGACGGTGGATGTGAGGACGGCTTCGTGGCGAGACTCCGATCGCTAGATGGGTCTCCCGAGTGGATACACTCAGTGGTCAGCCGTGGTGTGCGAGCCGCGCGAGTGTTCGACCTCACAGTAGATCCAGCGACCCAGGCGCTGATAGTCGTGGGTGAAACGCATGGCGACCTGGTCAGTTCCCAAGACGTGACACGCAGCCGTAGTGCCGACGTCTTCGCGCGCCGACTGGGCACGGCTACCGGAGCGGTCCAATGGACAACACAACTGGACTCGTCTCTTGCCGACTTCTGCCAGCTCCCAGCGTCCGCGTCCTCCCCTTCCTCCTACACTCGACTCTACCCGCGAGGGCGATGCGCCGTTGCTGTCCATGTTCCCAGCCTGGAGGTTTCGGTCGTTGGCTCGACGCTAGGGCTCCTTTCCACGTTCCCATCACAAAGTCAGCAATACCGTGACTTGTGTGGTAACCAGGCTCCGTCCCCGTGCATGCAGTTGTTCGTGGCACGACTAGCCATCGAGACCGGATCAGTGCGATGGATTCGCCAGCTCGTTCACCGTACCCCGACGAGCGCTGAGCGGGGATTAGCATTCGGTGAAGGCGGTCTGGCTGTGCTAGGAACGGCAAATGCGGACTTCTTCGGTAGCGCTGAGCGCATGGAGCAATTGCTCGTGCTGAACATTGCCAGCGATGGTGTGGTGCAATGGACAGCAGAAGTTGGTCTTGATGGAGAGGACCATGCCGTTGACATAGCTGGCGCGAAGGGCCTCGTCGTGCTCGGCCACGGCAGCAATGACCAATCGAGGCGAGGCACGACGAGTTCCGAGTCGTATATTCGCCGACTTCGGGCAAACGACGGAGCCATTGTGCCCATGTGCGTTGACTCGATCGGCTTCGACGAGAGTCTTGTCTCCAACGTGACACGGGATGCGAACCTTGACTTCGTTACCGAAATCCCCGTGCGACGTGGTCGCATGTGCGTCGGCACCGAGGCGACAGTTCGATTTCGTTACGAGGTTGCCTCTGACGCTGGGCCTACGTCATCCGCCGGCTTTGTTCACTTCAAGACGACCCAGGAGGCTGCACGGATTGCCATGAGTGTCCCGTCGAGTTCAACCGTCCTGCAAATGTTCCTAGAAGCTTCTTCGGAGGATGCGACCATCGACGCTGCGGATTCTCAGCGAACTATCGATCTTGTGGTGAAGCAGCCCGTTGCACCTACCAATGCGACTGCAGATGGCCGTCTGTGGCAAGAGCTCACCTGGATACTCTTTGTCGCTAGCCTCGTAGCCACCGGCCTTGTGGTCGTTCTTGGCCGTCTGTGCTGGCGCAGTTCGAGATGGTCTTGGAGACGAGCGAAGATCTTTCAGTACAAGACGCTGCGTCTTCGAGGCTCACACGCGATGGACCACTCTAGTCTCTCGGCGAGGCCCGGGAGTGGTCTTGTGGCAGTCACCAGATCGCCGACGCCTGCCAACTCAAACGATAGCATGCCTCCTGCCAAAGCGAGCTATCATGACGACGAGACAGAGGAGTTGCGGACGCATCTCAAAGAGATCCAGCACCTCAACGACTCTTTAGACGGGCTGCTCTCGCTGCATTCGGCCAATTCGCCGTTGCCGTCCCCCCGATCATCACTTGCACGGCAGCCTACGAGTCCAAAGCGATTGAAGACAAGGAGACAGTGGAAGTGGTGGTGAAAACGTCCACTTTGTAAACACACTGGACACTTTTAGTCAAATGGCTGAGGACGATCACTTCATGGCTGATGGCTGCGAGACCTGTCAGGCCGTAAGAAGCACCGGAAGACGAGAAGGATAGTAAAGGAGTAATAGTGGTTCGCGACGTGTACATGTATTTCCACAGATCACAGCTAGGCAGGACTTAGAGCTTGTTCTTGTAAAAGACGATCTTGCCGTCGTCCTCGACGAACTTGCACATGTTGTACGATCGCCAGAGCGCGAGCGGGATCGGCGTCTCGTCCTTGAGGTAGAATCGCCCGAGGATGGGCTTGATGGCCTCGGTGGCCTCCTGGGCGTGGTAGAAGGGCATCTTGGAGAAGATGTGGTGGCACACGTGCGTGTCCACGATGTGGTGGAGCACGCCGTCGAGGTACTTGCCGAAGGAGCGGTCGACAGTGCAGAGCGCGCCACGCAGCCAGTTCCACTCGCCCTCACGGAAGTGCGGCACGTACGTGTCAGTGTGCTGGAGGTACGTGATGAGCACGAGGTAGCCGTTGACGATGAAGTACGGGATGAAGTAGTACTTGGTCACGGCGAGGAAGCCGAACTCGTAGATGAGCCACACGAGACCGGCGACGGTCGCGCCGAAGAAGATGTCGCTGAGCACGACCATCCATCGCTCACGGTCGTTGAACATGGCGGCATACGGGTTGAAGTGGCTTCGCGCCTTGCCTTCGTACTTGGACGGGCCCGTGGCGTTGAAGAAGAGGTACCCGGGCATCCATCCGACGGCGAGCATCATGAAGATCTTGTAGGCGTTGTAGAGCGGCGAGTCCTCGACGTTCTCGACCCACGAGGCCTTGTAGACTGAGCGCGTGATGGGCACGAAGACTTCGTCGTTCTCGCAGCTTCCGGTGTTGGAGTGGTGGCGGCGGTGGGAGATGCGCCAGCTGTGGTAGGGCACGAGCAGCGCCGAGTGGAGCACGAGGCCGACCGAGTTGTTGATGACCTCCGAGTCACTGTAGGCCTGGTGGCCGCACTCGTGGGCGATGACCCAGATGCCCGTGAGGTAGGTGCCCTGGAAGAACCAGTAGAGCGGCCAGAGCACGAGGCGCGCGTAGCCGGGCGTGGCGTCGATGAAGGTGGACGCGGCGAAGAGCGCGGCGCAGATGGCGGCGTTCTTGATGAGGTGGATGGTCGAGGTCACGGCCGAGCGCTCGAAGCAGTGCGCCGGGATGGCGGCGCGCAGGTCCTTGATGGAGAAGTGGGGCAGCTCGAGCGGGAGCGGCGCCGGCGCGCCCTCGACGTGCCGGAAGCCGGCCTCGGCCAGCGCGCGCTGCTTCTGCTCGCCGGCCGCGGCCTTGGCCTGGCTGTCGGTCTCCGGGTCCATGATGGCCATGGCGGTCGAGTCGGTGGGGGCGGCGCGGGAAAAGCGCGAGTGAGCTCGTGGCCGGCGTGGCCCGTCGGGACGAGGGAAGAGAGAGGAGAGGAGCGCGCGTCTATTCCTGGGCGTTTCGGCGGGCCATGACGTGCGTGGGGATTGGCTGGCGAGCGCGCGCGATGGGGACAGCGGCGCATAACGTCAGTCGCCTCGGGGTCATGATGTCATGGGTTCGCGCGACCGCGGTCAAACCGTGATGACTGGGGAGCGAGCGAGATCCAACTCAGACTCAGTGTGGGTCCGCGCGGGCCAGATCCAAATGCATCGATGTGGCGCGCGCCACCTTCCCCTACCCCTCCTCCTGAACCGGTCCGCGGACCGTCGGCGGGGCGTCGGCGAACGATTGGTGCGGCGTCCTGGGGGTCGCTATGGGCGCGAGCGCGCAGTTCGATTCTTTGAGCGTATTTCTCCCGAAGCAGCGATGTCGTCCACTGGAATCGCCGTGGGCCTGAACAAGGGGTACCCTGTGACCAAGAAGGAGGTCGCGCCTCGCCCGGCGTCCCGCAAGGGTGTAAGTGCCTGTCGTTTGCATGTGAGGAAGACGCGCCCGGCGGAGCAGCTCACGCGCGCTCTTGCGTCCCACAGCGTCTTGGTAAGAAGACCAAGCTCGTCCGCTCGATCGTGCGCGAGGTCGTCGGCCTCATGCCGTACGAGAAGCGCATCCTCGATATGATCAAGTCGGGCGGCTCGGCCGCCGAGAAGCGCATCTACAAGTTCTCGAAGAAGCGCGTACGTACTCGCGACGCCCACAGGCACACGGCGGAAGCACCACGAGACTGACGAGGCGTTTTCTGAACAGCTCGGTACCCACCGCCGCGCGCTCCACAAGCGCGAGGAGATGAAGGCCTACTACGCCGCCTCGCGTGCCAAGGCCGCCGCCCACTAGAGCGGCTGACACCGGATGCGGGAAATGAGTCACCGACCGAGTTCCAACATCGACGCGAGCTCCTGTAGCGGCGCGGTGCGGCTCGCACCGGTCGCTTCATTATTCGAAATAAAGGATCGCCATTACTGCTTCACTCTCTCCCCCGTCCTGTCTCCTGAGGTGACCGTAGGCGTTCGTCAACAGCGCGAAAGAGCAAGGTCCGAGCCGCCGCATTAAAATAGCTTCCACCGCGCCAGTTGTCTGGATCAGATCTCGACGACACGGCGACCTTGTCTCGAGGAAAAGCAGGCCTCTCGTCGTGCAGGACGACGACTCCGGCGCGGCGACATGGCTGCTTGGCTCGTTTGCGCCCGAGTCGTTCACATTGAAGTGGCTCCTCGCCATCAGGTCCGACCCACAGACCGAGTCTCCGAACGAAACAGCCGAGAAGGTCGAGCTGCTGCCGATGGCAAACGAATCAGCTCCGGCCGCCGTCGGCGCTGTCAAAGTCTCGCCGACAGATCCTCCGATGTCCTCGTCGAGCGCCGTGTCTGGGCGCACAGGGCCACACAACCATCGCCACGATCACAGCCACGCGCTAGGCGGCGCACACGAGCACCACCTCCGCAACGCTCGGGCTCTGCTGCGCGAAGTCGCTGGGCTTCGAGGGCGTGGCAGACTTCAGTCCAGTCCAGCTCTGCTTGTTCCTGGCCACAACAACCCCACAGTGGCCCCGTTGAAGTTACCGACTTCGTCTTCAGCAAGAGAGCTACGTGTAGCCGCTAGCGCAAATCTCGAGGCAGGTCTTGAGAGCGTCGAGACGGGGAGAGATGCCGAAGGCAAAGCTGCGGGCCACAGCGAATGTATCGATAGCCTCAGCGACGCCGCTCGCACGGAATCGATCGTCCTCGCATTGGCGTTGCTCCATCAAGCGCAGGAAGCAGCTGACTCACATTCCCCCGTGACGCTGACCAAAGACTCGGTGGACGCCATCCTTGGAGGCCTAATGAGCACGTTGGACTTAGCGACGTCACATCAGCACCCCGTATCCGCGGAGCCTTCCGCTCTGAGCTCTCGAGAGGTAGAGCACCAGATGGAGCGTCTCTTCGTCTCCCACGCAAACGTGTTCGACGAAAAGGTCCAGAATTTCATCATCCAGAACTTCATTCAGGAGGTACGCAGTACGCTCTCATACGAGATCGATGAATCTGATCCGTGCACACGCAGACGGACTACGCCAAAGCCTTCCGCTCGGCCATTCGTCGCACAAGCCTCGTCAAGCGATGTCTCAACGCCATGTATCCGAGCGATAAGCTGCAAGATCAGCAACGCTCGCGGTGGAACTTAGCCTTCGCCCAGCGAGCTCGCCAATCGAGCGCAGAAGGTGGAGCACTGGAGGCCTGTCCAGAAATCCAGGATTCCGAGACTGTGTTGGCTGTGCAGCAGGCGCTCGCTACAATTTCGACGTGGGAGTTTGACCTGTTCGCTCTAGCGGCCGCTCTCCCTGGTCAGACGCTTCTAGTCCTCGGAAATGAGCTGCTCAACAAGCACGAATTGGTAACCCACTTTCGCACGACCAAGACGCGTCAACTTGACTTCTTACGACAGATCCAGATGAAATACCTCCCTCATCCGTACCACAACGGTAAGTTGTCGCTTGCAGGTTGAGACGAAACAAGTGCATTCACCTATGATGTTACTCCAGCGGAGCACGCGGCCGACGTCGCTCAGTCACTCCATCATTTCCTCACACTGGGTAACATCGGCGAGACGGTGAACCCGCGCAGCAAGTGCGCAGCCATTGTTGCAGCTATCATCCACGACGTTGGTCACACAAGCTTCACCAACAATTTTCACATTGCATGCAACGACGACCTTGCTGTCCAGTATGTTTACCGCTCCCCATTGGAGCATATGCACTGTGCACTGGCTTTCCAAGTTATGAAGTCGACCAAGGCCAACGTCCTCGAAGGCCTAACTCGTATTGAGCAGATGGAGGTACGCACACTGATCACCGACATGGTGCTAGCAACAGACAACAGCGTTCATGCTGCGTATCTGGCCAAGTTGGACGGACTTATTTGTCGGTATGTCTACTAGTTGTCGATTGCATCTCGAGTTAACTTCGTTGATTTATTTTTCATTTGCCTCAGAGCGACCGACGCTACCGCGTGGACATTATCGGCTAACCCGGATGACGAGCGGCTCGTCTTGCAAATGGCACTTCACGCAGCTGACGTTTCAAATCCAGCGAAGACGCTAGACCAATGTCGCCTCTGGGCTCACCGCATACTTGCCGAATTCCACCAACAGGGTGATCGAGAGCGCGAATTAGAACTACCTGTGAGTATTGGTCATGACCGCGAGAACCCAATACCTCTTGAAAAGATGCAGGCTGGCTTCATTCTCGGCATTGTTCGACCACTTTTTGCTGTATTTTGTCGGCTTCCGTGCGCTCGCCTTGGGCACTGCCTCTCGCAACTCGACCAAAACCTAGCTTATTGGCAAAACAGAATCGCTAATCTAGAGGTATGACAAGGAAGAGATCTACCAAAGAATAGTTTAGAAACCGTGACCTGCGCGGCATAACACGGAGTAGTACCTTTCCGATTACTCATCACCATCGTCATCTTCATCTCGCTCTCCACTGTCGTCCTCAACTTCTTCAGTGTCACAATCATCAATTCCTTGCCCTTCTCCATCGCCTTCGTCTCCGCCTCTGTGTCTCTCTTCGGCGAGTAGGTGAGGCTCTTCGTCGCTTTCTGTTGCACCGTTTGCAGACTGAACCCCGTTGTCTTCAACTGTGTCTTCGAGTGTGGCATCATCAGTCGTTCGTTCTCCATCGCTGTCACTGATGACACCACTAGGAGGTTGCTCACCCTCACGAGTTTTCTTTAGTACTGCCTCATTGAGTGTCCGCTGCACTTTCTCCTTGTTGAGACGAAAATCGCGTGAAGGTCGAAGTTTGCACCAAGAGCTGAAGTCGTGTCCCCTGCATAACTTGGACAGCTTAATCATTACGAGATCGAACTGCTCCAACTGAAAGACAACCTCGGGTATAACCGTCATGTTTTTCCCCGTCTTCATCGGTCGTTTCTTGGATTGTCCTGCACGGTTACTTTCTTCATGTACGCACTGGATGAACTGAAGCAATGCTGGTGACAAGTCGCCCGCCATTCGATCGAACAGCTGACGCAAGAATCTCGGCACAGTGGCGTCCTTGCGCCTCACTTTATCACGGACCACTACGACAAGAAGTTTGAATAAGCGCCCTACAAGTCGAATGATCCGATTGGAGGCGACAGGGCTACTGAGGCTCATCGCGACAAAAGGTCGGACAGCTCCGGCAAGGTCAAACAATTCTTTGCACAGCGTTTTGAACATAGCAGAACCACCTGCGTGGTTGTTTGGTTTGTCGCTGGCAAAGATTTGAGACCCAGTTTCGTCTTCTAGTTGGTGTAGAGCGCTGAGATCGTCCTCTTTGAACTTCAATGAATGGCGCCGCTGCTCGATATCGTACGTTTTCACTGCACGCTCCGTCTCCAAAAGAGCATTCTCGACCTTGCCCAGTAGACCGTTCGCCACACTAAGCATGTGTTTTTCGCTGAGATGAGTGAAGTCTATCTGTGAGGTGGAGGTATCAAGGGGTGCATTGTCACAGTCCTCCCCTTCATTATTGCAGAAGCGACGCAGTGCATGCGCAAGTTGCTGGGTAAAATCGCTTCGAAACTTGGTACCTCGATGAGGACGAAGAAGGAGGGTGATTAGCTTGTCCAGAATTCGTGGTGAGGCTTGATTCGAGCGGGTCAGTAAGAGTGTCTTAACCCACTCGACTTGAGGTTTCAGACTTGCAACGGCTGTGGCGCTTGATCTGTCAGATATCTTTGCCCACACATACTGCACAACGTCCAGAATACGGTTGGCATTTTCAGGCATTTCATAAGAAAGAAGTGCCTCCACGAGTCTCTGTAGTGGTGGTAACACTCGAGAAAGTCCATCACTTTCGTCGCCTTCTACATCATAGTCAGGGCTTCCGGATTCGCTAGAAGGAAAGCAAAGGGATCTAACAAGGCGGTCTTCGAGTTCTTCCGGAGGAAGCCGCGACCACATTTCCACGATGAGGGCGAATCCGACGACGCAGAATTCAACAACCTTTCGCATCCGTTGTTGAGATAGGCCAGAATCCTGGAGGCTCCGCTTCTTTGACGGATTTCCTGTTGATTTAGCAAGAGCAACATCTTCACCGCAATATCGCTGCAACACGTCAGTAAACACACTGCACAATTGCCTCGTAAAGCGATCCTCGTCAAAGCGTTTTGTTTCGTGAGACTGGCGAAATGTTGGCCGTTTTGAGACCGTTCGCTCTCCACGCATTCTTTGGATCACATGCAAAAAATCGACGCTCTTTGTCACAATCAGCAAGATGAGCTCTTCGTCATCTTCAGCAAGAGGAACTGCGTCACTCCCACTCGCCATTTTTTGCCTCCCAGCCTCAAGTATCCTAAGTAATGAATCTGGTGAGATTAATGTGGCCCATTTCAATGATGCAGAACGTTCGAAGGACATGATCGCACTCCTTTGTTCAAGCACATTCGAATCTGTCGCCCGTCGACCGCCTCCATGCACCACTTCCGTTTTCACTGGAAACTTGTTTAGCTTCCTTTTCTTCGTGCCCTTGGCATCTCCAACGCTGAACTCTGGTTCGACAAGTTTTCGCTCAACCCACAAGTAGATTTGAGCGTAGCGAAGCAAGTCCTGCCATATAGACGGCGCAATTATTTCGCCTGTTTCACGCCGAGGGGGAGACTGACTGACAGACCAATTGATCGCGACCTCGATGATCCCCATTACCAGGCTTGCTAGTCGTTGATTAGTCTCTCCGAGTTCTGAGCTTGGCGAGAATGTTGAGGTTTTATCAAAATCGAAGTCGGTCAATTCACACCGCCTCAGACGTTCGAACAACACAATGACATTCTTTTCCACTTCCTCACTGATGTGATCACCAACGACGGCTTGGGTTGATATAATTTCATCCATCATCGTTTCTTGATCGTCAAGGATGAATCCACTTTTGATTTCGGCGAGACAATACAACATCGCATGCAACAAGTACTGCAACGGTTCTTCATATACACCACGCTTCCGAGACAGGCTGAGGTCGAGTTTGAGAGGAGGCTGAATGCTCTCGTTGGATTCATAGTATTTCAGGTAATGCTGAAACAGGAGCTTCAATATAGATTCTTGCAATGCTGGGCATTCACAGAAGACTTTAACAAGTTCAGCGTAAAGAACAAGTCGTACACGACTCTGAAGCTGAAGCGCCCTTCGAAAAATACCGCAAAACTGACGGAATAGTTCCTCTGCTGCAAGCGCGTGCGCGTGCTCTTGTGATGCCAAATCTGCCTCGATACCAACTGTGTGGTGGACAGAAGACGAAAGAGCGACACTCTGAGATAGAGCAGTCACATTTTGGGAGTATAGCTGGCTTAGCGTCCGAGTTCTGCTGAATATTTTCGTGGAGAGGCACAGCAGAAGCGAGAATCCTTGAATTGCAATGATTCTAGACCCTTCGTCTTTGCGGAACATGGCCTTACGAAGCATCAGGATGACGAAATTCTTTAACGTATGTTGAGTCTTGAGCAGCGGGCTCAGAGCAACAAGTAGCTCGTAGGCATGATCTGGCTCCATGTGTGTCACGTACTCAAGACATTCACGAATCCTTGCGTCCAGCTGGCCATTCAGTTCGGCAACATGACGAGATACGATACGAGAGATGACATAGACGTATGTGCGGCAATCGGCATTTTGGACGACAATCATGTTGACTATTCGATCGAGGATTTTCTCACGAGCAGCTTCATGGTACTGAAAGCACGCAAGCAGTAACCGGACGCCAAAATCGGTCCACGACGTTGGACTAGCTGCATTTGAGATGGTATGGTCTGGACTCTGTGGCAGGTCATTCTTCAGCCCGCGACACTCGATCAACTTCAACCCGAGCGAGATCATTTGGTGAATAACGGGGGTCCAGCTTCCGTCTTGTGCAGACTGAATAACCGTGATAAAAGTTTTGCGCCTAATGGCTTCTTCATGCCCATTGCTTGATCCGAACTCGTACGTGTTGTAAGTTTGCACGACGTACCTAACTAGATAGGAATTGGCTTGAGCCTCGTACTTAGGGTGACTGGCGATCAGCAACAGTAGAGCGATATCAAACGTGTTTAGTTGCTCTGGAGACCTTTGTTCATACTCCACCATCACGGCTTTACCCAGCTTTTCCCACTGTCGCATGGCCATGTCAACATGGTAGAGCACAGTCGACTGAATCGCTTGTACGTCGCGTTCAATCAGCTTTGATGAAGTATCTGTGTCAATGCCTGGTGCCCCGTTGATATCTGTAGACGCGACGAGGGAAAGGTGCTGGCATTTGCTGATTAGTAGGCGGGTCAACAACCTAGAGCAAAGCACATTCTGTGTGCGACCCACGAGCTGGAGTAAGTTGAGGCACACAGTCGGGAAAATTTCTACGGCTCGCGCGCGATCGGACGCACTGTTGAACTCTTTCCGAGCTTCGCGGTAGATCTTGATGCAGAAAATCCTTTCTTCATCTTGTGTGAACGAGAAATCTCTGAAACTCTTGAGCACTTGCAGGAAGAAACGCCTTGGCCAGGGGAGCCCCGAGAGTTTCTCGAGCACGCTCTTCCGAAAGTCAGGTCCGGAGACATCTCCTAGCTCACTTTCCGACTGACTCATGCTGAAGCATCGCGACATTGACGCGCTCACACGCAAAAGCAACTGTGGGAGTAGCTCGACTGTGTAGTATACAGCCAAAGCGTCTGCACAGATCAAACAACGGAGTCAACACGTGGATCCCCCTGCGAAAAAAAAAAAAAAAACCTTCACGGTACCTCCTCGGTGCTGTGACCGCTGAGCATGTGTGACGCCTCGTATGACTTCACTCACGCTCGAAGCCAGATCTTCTATTTGAAGGCTGTGCAGTTCTTGGAGTAGTTCGTTAACGACAGGTTGGGCGAGGCTGGCCGCGTTCGATGAGTGGAGCAGTTGCAGAACGACTACGAACGTGGACGCGCGGAGTTTCTCGGTTTCGACTGACTGGTTCTCTGCGCCGAGCGCCCAGAAGACTGCCTGCACGAGCGAGAGGAAGCTCGCGCGCGTGTCGTAGGCGCTGCGCCCGACCGCCGTCTCGCTCTGGAGCGTGGCGGCCAGCGCCTTCTTGAGGCGGTCGGCGTCGCTGGCCACGATCGCGAGTCCCTTGGCGCGGCGCTCGGCCTCGTCTCGCGCTTGGCTCTGCGAGTCGTCGAGCGCCGCCGCCGCCTCGCGGAGACGCACGAGCGTCGCGAACGCAGCTTCCATTTCGCCAACGGCAACCGTCATGGCGCGAAAACCCAAAGCGAGCTGTACAGTGGGGTGTCTCGCTAAGTACGCTTCGATGTCGTCCTAAGTCCGAT
Source organism: Pythium myriotylum (assembly GCA_023091665.1). Lineage (NCBI taxonomy): Eukaryota > Oomycota > Peronosporomycetes > Pythiales > Pythiaceae > Pythium > Pythium myriotylum. Next base: position 164,895 of record JALJCQ010000022.1, on the reverse strand, counting down.
TTCGTGGCGATTGGCCAAAAGTGGCTCGTGGCGTGTGCGTCGGAGGGCGAGCGAGCGTCGGAGCCGCTCAGCCCACTCCCCCACAAGGCCCCACGATGCTCCACCTGCTCAAGAAGACGGCGGCGGCCGCCAAGCCGCGCGCCACGCAGACGCGCCTCATGAGCGGCGGCCACGGCCACGGCGGCCCCCCGCCCACGGGCTTCGAGGCCAAGGTCCGCGCCGTGCTCCCCAAGGACTACCAGGTGGGTCTCTCGTGCGGCCGCGCCAACGACCAACAGCTCAAGCGGGCGATTCCGTAGATTGTGCTGGCCACGCTCGGCTTCTACTCGACCGTCATCCTGCTCTTCAAGCTCAAGCCGTCGAAGAAGGCGGTCGAGGCTCCTGGTAAGAAGAAGGAGGTCAGTGCGTGACTTCGTGCAGCGTTCTCAATCGTGCTTTCTTCCGCAGCTGCCGCTGCCCCGGCCGCCTCGGGCTCAAGCGCTGTGCCGTCGCTTCTTGACGACGAATGGGCCGAGTGGTCGAAGATTCCTGGTAACTACGAGCGATGGGAGAAGAGCCTGGAGACGCTCGGCAACTAGGACTCGCAGACTTGTCGACGTCCTCCTGTGCTCGAAAGCTTTCCGTTTATCCCCAACACGTGCGATTCCGCAGATAGATCTTCACCAGGTCGATTGGATCAACTCTGATATTCCTGGGCTAGAGATGTCCAAGGATCTCACAGGGTATCGCCCGTAACGGCAATCAGAAATGAACATTGTTTACTCTCGAAGTGTCTTAGGATCCTGGTTGAACACATTCATGCTGAGTGAAAGCAAAAGTGGGGGTGTGCGCACGAAATTGAAAGATCTACGAAAATGCCTAGTCGCCAATGGTCCCAAACTCGGTTGAGCCGTCACCCCGAAGTCGCTCACAAAGCATTGGCTCGTAGTGGTCTCCACCACGGTCGCTGCCGGTGAGGCGCATGAGCAAGAACCAAGGTGAGTGACCTTTCGAGCGGGCCAGGCCAACGTCGTCGGAGCTGCCGCTTGAGCGGGGGCGGTGAGGCAAAAAGAACATTTTGCCGCATCCCACGAGAACCACGAAGATATCTCGCTGGTAAGCAGTCGCAAGTGCCTCGAGGGCAAGATCGTCACCCCACGCGACCCGGCGTCCTTCTGGGTCTGCATCGATAGAGACTAGCCCTGAGCGACTGTAGTTGAGAGCGATGAGCGTGTGAGTATTCTCGCCATCACCCACAGCCATGTAATCACAGTATGCTGCCGCGTTGACCACCGGCTGGGCGAAAGTTGAGTATACCAACTCTGCGGCCTTCATCCGCGAATAACCCTGTTCTTGATACTCAACGCACTTGGCAAACAACCAGTCCTTGTCTGCCTTGCGCGCCACGAAGCGGCGGGTCTGAATGGGACTAACACCCCAGCCACCCTTGAGCGACGGGAAGTATAGGTTCCGGATCGCGGTGTCGATGCGCGCCTTCTCGTCATCAGTGCTTTCCTGGTAGTGGGCCAAGAAGAACTTGGAGGCCACGCGGCGGATCTCTGGTGTTGACAGTGGCTCGCATTCTTCTGTGTACAAGAGCAGCTGCTCCATCGACAGGAACATGCAGTCACCGAAGGGCGCAACCGGTGCCAAATACTTGACACTATATGCAATATCGTGGGGTACATACGAAACACCGTCTTCCTCGAGTACTCGCAACAGCTCGCGACTCGTTGAGTCGATATTGGACACACGTTGCCAACCCATGCAAACCGTCACAGGGCGATCCCCAGCAACAGGCTTGTTGGGCACGAAGGCACGGCCGCCGACGGGACGGCGGGGTGTCAGCAAACTATCCTTGTAGCCAGTCTATGAGACGGAAGTGAGTCAGAACCACTGCAGCTAATCTCAAACCCTTCATGGTGACTCACAATGTTCAGGTATTGGGAGTACGCGAGTAGTCTCGAGTCCAGGGCCTGTTGTGCTTCCTCAATCGCCTCGGCGTATCCATCGAACTTGGTAATCTGCGTGGAAGCGTCGAGCGCTGGGAGGAACGGCACGGTCGCTGGTACATCTTCGAGTTCGAGGTCGACAAGCCCATCGGCCAAAGCGTCGCGGAAGGGCGATCTCTCGAGCGCACTCGGCTCTGAGTCGCATGAGCTCGCAGTCGGGGATGCCGCCTCGAGGGCGTCGTCGCCGTCGGCCACGGCCTTCGCCGTCCCGTCGGCCTTCTTCAGAACCAGCACATACTCCTTCTCGCCTTCTTCCGCCATCTCCTGCTTCGAGATCAAACCTCAAGCGTCCAGTTGCATCCCACACTCGCTTCTTCTCTCTGAGAATAGTCAGCGACGAAATTTCAACCAATCCCCGGCAGGAAGGTTATTGTTATTGAAGTACAGCGCAAAGTTAGGAACAGGAGCAGCTTCCACTCCCAAGATTTATCATGGGAGTGCTCCGAAATTCTTTCCTCCTTCGGTACGCACAATGAGGGGAAGATAGCTTGATTAGCAAGCAGAGATAGCCACACACACACACACACACACACACACACACACACACACACACACACTTGACTCGTGGCAATCCCAGGTAGAGGCCTTGATCATACTGCTTGCCGCGTCGCGTATCATCCTAGACGGAGAAGCACCAGCTTGACCATCTGCCCATGAGCCAAATGACCAGGTTACCCTTGTCGGCTGCCAGTACGCACAGGCGCCACCAATCCTTCGAGAGTGATCAGAGTAGTCCTTCCTCTTGTGTCCCATTCTGTGGGCCGCTTCCTTGCCCACTGCGGCCAGCGAACTCTTCTTAATCAATGCCTTTTCCGTTGTCGACGTAATAAACGGGTCCAGAGCCTTTCCTTCTCGGAGCCACTGGGTTCTAACGCGCAGGCACTCTCGGGCTGCTGCCACAGGACACATCATAATGTCTTTCGACTTGTAGTGGCGGATCGTTGGCCGATCCGGTCTCTATGTACACGATCTCAATCGAGTGTGCTCCCGAAGCTTCTGGTGGAACCTGGCTCCCGTTGACATCTCTGAGAATCATGTTGAGTGCCTTAACGCAATGTGCTCGTTCTGCCTCACCCAACTTGTCGATGGTCACTGGACCCCAGAGCTCTGAGCTTCTGTCGGGGAAGAAGAATGCGAGTACTATGGATCCTCGCAGGAGGCGCCATTCATTCTCGGTTGTGTTGACACACTGGCGCATCTGGAGTAGCATCGGCGTAGTAGCTGGCTGTCTCTGGTCCACTTGACTGTGGGTGCCCTTACATTGAGCAACAAGCTCGAACTCCAGATCATGGTAGTCGAGCTTTGCGTTTCGTGTCGCCTTGTGGGCGAAGACAACCGCTGCCATCTTACTGTCGGGCGTCTGGTACTTGTTGCCCTCTTTCTTGTTGTTGGTACTTGTTGCCCTCTTTCTTGTTGTTGTATCCTTCTGAAGTACACAACCCGGCAAATGGTCCAACCATTCTCGCTTGTTGCGCCCTATGCAGATGGTCGATCCAAACGGGAAACCCAAGGTCGTTGCAGAACGCTTTCCAAAGCTTGAAGTTCCTCCCATAGAGGCCGAGTGTGGGATACTCCTGTCAATACCACTGCGAGGAAATACATCGGCCAGGTCGTGAACTTCCCTTCACGCCAGCCTTCTGAACCGAACATGAGTTTGATGCCGTTGTGGTGAAGTGGCCTGAGGTTTTGAGGTGTATCCAGACTTGATGCACCTCTCTCAACATTCAGTCGACATCAAGGCTATCCATCCGTCGCAACAGCAAGACGGGCGGTAGCGAGCCCGCACGCCGAATTCATCACATCCACGACGTCCCCAGATGCGTACGCATGAGACGGACGTGACGGCTATGTCCCAGCACCTGGGACGTGGCCCAGAGGCTGGATCGTCGTTGAGGCCCTGAGCGGTCTGATACAGTAGGGACAGATCTGAGGAACCTGAGTAGTATCAGACTCAGTAGGTGGGTGATCAGCACCTGATTACGTAGTTGGGTGATTACCCGATGCCAGTGCAGAGACAGGGCAGGTTCGGTATAGTGTAGGCAGTCACGTAGGCATCAGACTCTCTGGTTCAGGTATTCGGTTGTTGGAAAACAAAACTCTGGAATTTGCTACCATGTATTCAAGCCCAATAGAAAGGACGTCGAGTCCAGAAGTCACAAGACCCGTCGCCACAGGAGGCGACGCTAAAACCTCCGGGTGCGTCTCGACAAGGCGCACCTGACGACCGCATTCCGAACGAAGCGCGTGTGGTTGCTGCTGCCCTTGCGTACCGAGAGACCGAAGAGCAGGCGGAAGACCAGCACCAGGTGCTGTGATCACCGGACGAGGAACCTCCCGTCCCCCCGCGCATCCGGGCCACCAGCCAACTTCTGGTGACGATCGGCTCTGCGCTTCTCCGTCGCACGCAGCACGTGACCAGCAATCCACTTGGTGTGCCAAGGCGACAAACCAGCGGGCTTCACGACCCCGTAGCCCAAGACCCCCTGGATCTCAAGCCGAAGTGCCTGCGGATCACCCCGTCAACGACTGTGACAGCGGGGTGTTAACGTCAGCAGCGACCGACCAGCCCGAAGAGTCTGTGTGGACTCGTGAGCGGCACCTGCTCCGCCCTCGCTGAGCGGCAGGTTTTGCCCCCACGCCTTCACCACACCGTCTCTGATACGTTTCTCCGCCTGCTTCAGTCGGTCGTCAACGTCGACTTCGATGAGCTCGATATCATCCACCCACTGGAATATCCAGAAGGATTCCTGAAACCGTAGGATCCTCAAAGCACCTGCGCGCTGTTGGTGTCCCACTGCTTTTCCGAACACCGCAAAGTTGCCTGGCGACGTGGTCCACCCGAAAACTGTCATACCGGAGATGATGTCAATGGATGAGCGCGGAAGCTGCCCACCAAGCGCCGCCGCGTACCTCGCGTCCATGGGAACGTGGTGGAATGCGTCGGCGATATCCGCCCATGACATAGATCGGATACCCTGGATATCTGCGACGCAGGTCGCGAACGCGCTGCGCAATGGAGACGTATGGGTCCCAAGTCGCATCAGCGAGTGACTCGGGTCGGTCTGAGTATTGACGAGGGGACGAGTCCAGTGGCTTCTTCAGGTCGTGGATGATACGGCCGTCGATGTATCTTTTTTCGGTACGAGCGCGAAGGCGCTGGAATGGACGCCAGGCTCCACCACCAGTGTGGTCATCGTGGCGATGATGCATCGGCCGCGGTAGTAATTGACAAGCAGCTTGTTGATCACAACTGACAATCCCGTGTTGGTGTCCGGGTAGTCCGCTGGAACAGGTCGTGCATCGACGCACCCCTCAGGGGACCGCCAGGCGGGGACCACAACAGTTTCTGCAATGGCACACAACAGCTCAAGCTGGGAGTACGCCGACAGGTGCTCACGATAAGGACGAGGCCGCAGGGCTTTGTTCGGACGCTGGTCCTCCGCGGTCTGACCGCGAAACAGCGCGAACGTGCCGGCGATACCGTATGACGTGTTGGCCACCAGGACATCCAGGATGCGCACGTCGGCATATGGCATGACCAACGGACCCGCACCAGGTGCGAGGAACGCGCTGTGGGTGGGGAATGGGACGCCACGGTGGCGTGCAGCTCGTTAGAGCGCGACGTAGACGTCAAGTGGGGTGCATTGCAGGATGCCGTTAACGATACATGAACGCACTGGCGTGAAGTCGCAGACACACGTGAGCGCGCTGGCACATGTGGTGATTGGCCCCCTGGGCGGTGCATGTGATGTAGCATTCGTATGTTTTTGACAATCCACCCAACTCCAACTAGCGAAGGGGTAGCGCTGGAAGCTGGGAAACACTTGCCAAACTAGCTGTTCGCGCTCTGTTGCTGCTGTTCCAGTTCAGTCACGACAGACTAACGCGGTTTCAATAGCAGGCAAAGCGATTCCAGAAGGTGGGCAAAGCTTTCTTCACGCAGCTACATAAAGATGACTAGCGCAAGCGATATAGAATGCTCACCTGGCTCGCACCCCACGTTGTGTACCCTTTGACAGTTCTTCAGAAGCTGGGTAATAGAGGAAATGACCCGCTACCCGATGCTGTCTGATTTGGTAGGCAGCGCGGTTGCCAGAACCTTCAAATACTACGGAAATGCAAGGGAAAAGGGGACTGTGACGGCCGGAGCGATCAACCAGTCCAAGCAACCGGTCCCAGACCGGGGCAACGCAAGAAAGACAGATATAATGGAATTTATTACCGGGTTTACCAGTTAATACAACTCGCCACCACACTATAAAAAACACCGCCAGAGCACTTCAACACTCAACCAGTACCTTCGAGAACCGGGGTGTCGAGATGGCCGCCGATACAACCACTGTTGTAGGCCCGAAGACTTGAAGCTGACAAGGCAAAAGGGGAAGTCTATTACGGGGGGTGGCTGCCCAGTCCCTCTTATTGTGCGTGCAACTCCAAATTTCCGCCGGCAGTTTGTTGAATTGCCAGAAGCGATCTGCCGGTAATCTGCTCACCTGTGTTAGAGGGTAACTTTCATCACATAGCAAGGGTTCCCGTTCTCTGCAGAACTGTTCCAAAATCTGTTCTTCGATTCCTCGGCTTCTTGGGGTGGCAAGAAGATGGACGATGGCGCGGAGCCATGGGTACCGTCGCCGTTGCATCGCTGTGTGACCGTGATCATGCAGACGGATCGCCATACATCCTGGGACGGCGGCAATCGACACGACCGACGCCATCGACGTGCCGGTCATCAAGCCAGACAGCTGTCCGTCATTCACCTTATCCACAACGGAACCACACGCCGCCGACCCGCTCCAGCACGTCAACGGGTGGCCTCTTTCCAACTCCACAGCTGACGACGCCGAAACGTGTGAGCGCGTCCCCGACAACGCGAGCTCGTACGCCGTCAGTCGCGAGGCCAGCGCCATCAACTCCTTTGGTGACTGGGCGGTTGGAGCTTCGGGTCCAAGTTCTCCTTAAAGACAACGTCAACAAACACGGCAATCGGCGAATAAAATGACCGAGTACACAGCCAGTGCGGACTCCTTCGCGGGGATCATCCAGCAGCTGTGGGACAAGTACAAGATGCTCGTGTCAACGGTCGCTGTCTCTGGAGATGATGGCTCCTGGAGCACGGTGCTCCCGTCGCTCGAAGAGTGGACCAAAGTGATGCAGTTTCGACACAAGCGCCACCACGTCGAGCCAGAGCGGCGTGTTGAGTGGTGGAACAACTGGGTGGCTGGTTTGCGTGACCACACTGTCCAGCTCATGATCTACAAGTACGGTAATGCCAACAGCCAGCTCGCCGAGTTTCAGAGAGCTTGCATCCAGCCGCAGTGACGGACCGTTCTGCTGCTCCGTCTGAGTCGGTTCTCCGTGAAGCCATTCAAGAGCTACAGCATCATTGGGGACACACATATCAAGCCGAGGATATGGTGTGGAGGACATGGGCAGTGAAGATCACTTCGAATCGTGATCGCTGGACGTGGGCTGCTCTCAGCCAAAATCCCCCGCGCGAATATTGCACGTCATCTGCATCCAGCCAACACCGAGATGGAAGAGCGCACAGCAACGATGAATAAGCCAGCCAACCTTGCGCTCGAGTGTGTCGACGCGATGCTGTTGCAGTTTGGTCAGCTCGAGCGCGACTTTGCCGCGCTGTCGAACCGCTTCCAAGTGGAGTTTGGAAGCCCGGAAAGCCACCATTGAGGGGTTCGTTCGCAACGCTCTCCCTGTATCTATCGAGGAAATTGACGACCCCGGCGAAACTATGGAGAACGTCGACGACATTGAACACGAGGAGTAGATGAAATGATCGTCGTTGGTTTGTGTGTGCCAGAGCCGTAAAATCTAAATTCTCATCAACAGTTTCTAATCCATCAGCATCAACACTATTCGGTATAGTCAGTGGCATGGCCCTTCTCTCCTTTGACATGGGACCTGTGGGATCAAAATGACCGTCGATCTTCCACCTGCAGTGCATAAGCACGTGTGACATGTCGGACGACTCAAATCGATGAAGAGTATCGACCTCCTCCTGGAGCATGGCGAACAACATTTGCTCAGATCCGGACAGACCAGTCGGTGGACCACTCGACCACTCGATGCAATGCCTGGCGTCGCTGCGTCTGCCGCTTCCGTTGGTGTTGACTGAGTGCTTGATACCGCGTCAACAGGAACAATTGGGCCAGGGTTGACGCGATTTCCAGTCGGGCCAGACCACCACACACACATCCACGAATCATCGTCGCTCAGAGGTGTGAGCTCCACCACCCTTCACTCCAATAGAGGGCGACACAAAGGCTCGCGCAGTGGTCCTGGACCGAACTCACCATCATCATCGTCGGAATCTGCGACTGATGCCGAACTCGAGAGCCAGCGCAGCGCAAATGCGGCGGGCGCGGCATGCCGTACTGCTCCCTGGGCACTGAGGATTGGCACCGAGATCATGGTACAACCGAGAGCCGGACACGGGTCTGGCGTAAGTCGACGGAAAGTTCGAGCGCAGTGCACTGTGCATGTCGACGAGGTTAGGGGGACGCGCTGCCATTAACGCAGTCCATCCGCGTTGGAAGTTTCCGGGCAAGTGCAACGTGGCCTGGCCATGCGCGTAGCCGAGCATAAATTCTTCGGCCAGAATTAGCTGTGGAAACATTTCCGACAGGAGAATGGCGACCACCAGGTGGCGCTCGGAGATGTGGTGACGGATCGCCACCATGCAGACGAACGCGGAGCCAGGCTCAAGAATGAGGTCGATATCGTCCACGAGTTGCACCGTGTTCGCCAGAGCACTTGACCGCACAGCTAGATGCCAGGCACATGAAGCACGAGTTTACGAGGATCGCCCGGCGACGACACGAAGAAGCAGGAGAAACACATGAATCGGAGAACTGTCAGTAGCGGGCGTTCGTCGATCTCAGAGATCAGGTCGTGGTGAATGTGCATCAGACGCCACAGCGGGATCCACACAATCTCGTCAACGTTGCGCCGAAGCGCCACCGGCATCGCGCTCGCGTCTTGGCCTGGCTGCACAAACACGAGCTTGCATTCGAACCCGGGGGATCGTTAGCTAACATCGGGTACAAACGGGCTTCGACCCGTCGGTGAGAGGTGCTTTGGTGTCCCCGGGAGGATCGCATAAATGGGACTGTTCCACCCGCTACCGAGCTCCTCCGGACACTCGAGACGAACCATGCGTCCCCGATGAGACGAGTCCAGTGACAGGGAGCGTGGCGGATTCACGCGCTGCTCCGAGGCAAGTACGCGATTGCATGCACGAGTACGCGATTACGTGCAGCTCGGGCTGCGTCATCAAAATCTTGGGCAGCGCTGGCTGCCTCTTATGGTATTCGCGCGCGTGGCAGAACAGAATTGCCTAGCGGCCACTGTTCACCACGGTTTGGAAACATCAGGATCCCTACACCACTTCCTATAACCTTCCACGATCTGATGGTAATTGATGATTTTTGCGTGGAAAGTCCGTAAATGTTTTGGGCAAATCCGTTTACGGACCCGTATTTTAAAACTAATTCGGAATCGGACCCGTATGACTCCCGAAATGACAACTCAAGCGTAATTTTGGTTTCCCAGCCACTTTTGATATGAAGAAGCACCAGCGGGTCGTTGGACCAGACCCAAGATATTTTCCATCCGTTGACTATACGCTTACCCTACTTTATTTGCTTCGCTTAATCTGTCATCTCGATGTGCCCAGTATCTGACATGTACCCTGAACTATATTCGTACCGTGTACCCTATCCGTACCTTGCACCTGTTATCTGTCTATTCTGCTTGGCTTCCCTGTGCTCGGCGTGCTGCCGATCGTTGCTGGCGCTCCTTAGCAGCTTTCGCAGCCTTCTTCTTCCGAAGTGCTGGACATGATGCAAGCCGTCGGTCTCAGTGTAGTCGATACCCGCCTTGATCGCTTGGACGTTCAACCGGTATAGATACTCAATCGCATCTTCGTTGGTCTTGCGGCTCATAGAGTAGTACTTCTGAGCCGGCGGGACACTCTCACCGCAGAATTCCTTGCGAAACGCATCCCGAAGGAGGTTCCAGTCGGTGCGTACCTTACGTGACAGCGTCTTGTGCCAGTTGAGGACTGGACCTGTCAAGAAGTCCGGGAACGTCACACACTTCTCAGCTTCGGATAGCTGATCACGCCGGAAAGCCGAAGACACCTTGCTCAGCCACTGCTTGGCCTTGACCTCGTCGTACTTCTGAGCGCCAAACTCCTTGACCTCGGTGAGTGCTGACTGTCTGATGCGAGCAGACGCAACAGCGCCGAGCTCTTCATCCCTGAAGTCATATAGATCCGACAGCTCGTCAACGTCCCTGGTCTCCCGCTTGACACGGTCAGCATACTCCTTCTTAGGCCTCGCCTCAGCGCTCTTGAATGACCAGTCCATCTTCACCTCCCTAAGGCTTCCTGACTTCTTGATTGACGACGCGCCTGACTCGCCGAGTCCCTTCCCGTCGAACGGGAGCTTGAATGGCCGGATCGGTGAGTGGATGTCTTGGGGGACTTCTTGACGGACGTCTCGGACGTCCCGGACGCCTTGTACTTCTTGGTCGATTTCTCGGTAGGTGGCCCGGACTTCTTGGACGCCTCGGTCGCTCAAGTCGTCGCGCAGGCCGTCGGGCGAGCGATCAGCGAATCTGGGCGTTGGTGTGACCAAATCCAGCTGCCGCTCGAGCGCCTTGACCATGCCCTCCTGCAAAATTAGCTTCTCCTTCAAGTTGTGGACCTCTTCTGCCGACATCCCGAAGATCTCTTCGACCAAGCGACCCGTTTCCGCGCGCGAGTAGACATGAGCCGACCTTTGTGCAAAGCTTCCAGTACCATTCGCGACCATGGCACATAAGAGACGATACGCAGTGTTGCCAGCGTGGACTAACATGCGCCTACTCATGTATGTCAGTCGGTCCTTGCGCTCCACTTGAGGCCAAAAGCCAGCCGAAACGAACATCGCACAAATGGAGTTGACGATGTGCTGGTTATCCGAAAGACTACTCAGTCTTGGGTTGCTCGGCTCGGATAGGTCCCGTTCTAAACTGACCCTGAAGTGGCACATCACGTCGTTATGCTGCATTAACTTCTCCAACTCGATCCATGGATTCGACATGTAGTCGACTCGTGGGGGCGTCTGGTTCATCCGGATCTTCAGCTCTTCGATCGTTTCCTGATTTCCCGTGCCGCGCTGTTTCGGACGCTCCTTAATCGGTGTGGGCACGAATGCCGCGGCCGACCCCATGGTGATGTCGAGTTGTGGCTCTAACCCACTGACTAGGTCAATGACGTCTTCCTTCTCCTCTCCTTCGACTCCGAACTGATCGCCTACTTGGGACCCGGCATGATCGGAATCTTGATTTCTCGCCAGACGGCTCGCGGGTCCATACGAGCCGTCTGTTGACAGCCTGATTTCTTGCCCAGAACCATCGGCGGCTGTCTCAACCGACGGTATGGGGTTCTTCCCATTTGGTGGTGGCATCACACTCTCGTGTTCCGCAGCTCCTGGCATACGCACCACTGTCGTGAGGTGGGTCCGAAAAATGTCTTAGCCTCAGCGTGATGGCTTAGACTCGGGGCCCCTCGACGTCCAGAAAATAGAGCCCGAAGGTATCCACAAGATTCGAGGAACCGCGGAATCCACTGTCGTTCACGCTCAATAACTCGCTGGTGAGCGAACCGTTGTCGTGAGAGTTGTGGACCAGACTTCCGTTGGGAATGGGGGGTGGAATCTGCAGAGATACTTCTATCCACAGACCCAGAGAGGGGGTTGTCACTGATAAAGTACGTGTATTTCGTACAATTATCGCCTTCCTACACAGAGCGTCGTGACACAACGACTCTGCTGCTTCCTTCTTGTGAGATTCGCGCCACGCGCAAACTCTCACGCCTTCAATTCGCTCAGAACCTCGCGGGTTCTGCTCGATGCCTTGACTGACGCCTTGGATCCCTCGGATCTCTCGCCTTGATTACTTGATGTCTTGCTGGATGTCTCGGCAGATGGCTCGCGTGTCAATCCGTCTCTCCAACACGTCCAACAAGTCCTCTTGCCCTTACGCCGGCCACGCAGGGACTTGCCACTTGCCGGGGGGTGCCTTCTTCGGAGTAGAGAAGGACTTGGCCACTCTCGGAGGGTGCTTCCAGGGACTTGGAAGCGGGTTGGATCAACTGTTGGCCACTTCTTTTACGTCACGAGCCTTGCTATCGTGACGGGGGTTGACTTGAGCAGACGAAGGGGAATTCGGTACTGAATTGCAAAACCTAAAACCTAAGTGCCTACCTTGTCCTACCTACTGTTCCTACTCTGCTCTTAAAACATGCACATCACCTCTGTCCTTGCGTCTCGTAGCTCTATGTCGAGTTTTCTCAGCCTCACGTTTCCCAACCGTTTGCGCATAAGCCCAGCTGCCGTCTCATCGTTCTCGAAGTGTCGTGCTCTCAGCCACCCGTCGTCATGTGTTTGCGCATTCACTCACCCATCACCCAAAACAGATGGCAAGGTGTACCTTCTCTTGAACACCAATGAAGATGCAAGCCGTCTGCCAAGAAATCTGACAAGACGTACAAGACATCTGGCGGGCATTCAGTCGAGGCGTCCAAAGCGTCTAACGAGCAATCAGTCAACGCGTCCAGGACGTCAAGCGAGCGATCGATCAACACGTCCGGGGCGTCCAACGAGCAGTCGGCCAGGAAGTCTTGGGCGTTGTGCAAGCGGTTGGTCGGGGCGTCCGAGACGTCAAGCAAGCAATTAACCGGGACGTCTGGCCGTCTGGCAGCAAATCTGGGCGTTCCCGTAAGGGATCCAAGCCGTCTGACAAGAAATCCGAGACTTCAAACGAGAAATCTGACGCTCTCTGACCCCTTTTACTGGCCGTCCGGCCCATCACCTTATCGTCGTGTCGCAGACCCTCTGCCCATCACGTATCTTCCCATAATTTCCCAGCCAATCAGGCGTCGACACTTCAACTGACTTTCCCAGACCTGGTCCACTATACCACATCTTCATGGGGCCGGCCACATCGCTGTACACGACGTCAAGCAGATTCGCAGACCGCTTGGTCGTGGTAGACTGGAACTTGACGCGAGTCAGCTTGCCGAGTGCACAGCCTTCACAGACCTCCCACTCTTGCACAGACCCAATAGAGGACTTTCGGAACTGATCGAGATTCACTTCGAGACTCAAAGAGGGAGTAGCTTAGTCTCTGAGAGTCGACATATGGTGTTTGGGTTTTTGGGTTTTACGTGTGTGTAGAATCGTTCAGCAACCGATCTTGGCGCCAAACCAAAGGCATCATTGGTCACGAACTTGTGCTCCAACTGCGCAAGAAACCGCATCTTGGCATCGAAGATTCTGTGCTTCTGATCGCCGCGATCAGTTCGCGTCCACGAGAAGCTTAATGCCGTCGGTCCAAGTAAAAATGCTTCCCTGCGGCGTGAGCGTCTCCCATCGTCGAATCTAGAATGCTGTCGAGAAAAACACAGACTTTACTCGACAGATGGACCAAATTCAATTTCCACTTCTGTGACAAGCACATAATTAGCCTACCTACTTTTGTCAAAGTCGTCAATCTCGAATTGGATTTGAGTCTCGACCGTTCCGAAAGTACTCTATTATGTCGAGTCCGTCGGCGAGGCCCTTCTTGACGATGGCTTCGAGTCCGCTGAAGCCGATGTGAATGAGTCGGAGGTGCCACAGGTACGACTTGGACATGGCGCGACATCGTCTTGCACTGGCGGCGTGGGCTGCTTCAGTCGACACTGGAGACATGTTGAGCTTGAACAGACCCTTGCCGATACGAGTGCCGATGGTCCGCTTGTCGCCCTTGAGAACGACGAAGCAACCGTCCTTGTCGAACGTCACGGGAGCAACGTCCTCCGTGAATCTTCCGACCGAGAACAGGTTGCGGCTGAGCTTGGGGATATGCCACACGTTGGTGAGCAAACCCTTCTTGACACCGCTTGGAGTCTTCATCGACATGAGAATGTCTCCCACGCCAACCGCTTGGACTGTGCCATCATCGGCCAGATGCACGTCGACTGGGTCGATCTTCCTGTAGTTCATCATGAACTGCTTGGTTCGCGACATGTGCTGAGTCGCACCCGAGTCGACCAACCACGCCGTGGATTGGCTCGACTTGCCTTGGGTCTTCCCGATCGAGAACAGGTACTCGCCGGGGTCTTCATCTCGCGCAAGGTTCGCTCGCTGGAACCGTTGCCGAGGGTTGCCGTTTCCGTTGCCGTTGCCGTTGCCGCCGGAGTTGCCGTTGCCGTTGCCGTTGTCCTTGACACGCGAGTGGCACTCCGCGGCCCAATGACCGATCTTGCCGCAGTAGTTGCACGTGCCAGTCTTCTTGACTGCACGGCCCTTGGGCTTCGCGTCACTTGTCATGAACGCTTGGCCAAGCGTGGCTCCGTCGCCACCTTGCTCCTTGCGCTTCATGTCTTCATGGAGCAGCCGAGACGTCACGAGTTCCCACGTGAGCGCGTCGACACGCGACTCCAACGCCGTGACGAGGAACTGGTACGACTCGCTGAGACTGCCGAGAAGCGTGATCACCAAGTCATCTTCGCTGACCGGAGCGCCGACTGCGTCGAGTTGCTCGGCCAGGGTCTTGAGCTTGTTGATGTGCGTGAGCACATCGTCACCTTCTTCCATCATGGTCGTGAAGAAACGACGACGAAGAAAGAGCTTGTTGGCAAGGCTCTTCTTCTCGAAGTGTTCTTCCAGTCTTGACCATGCATCTTGCGCACCACTCGCCGACCGGACCAGCGGGAGCTGCGAGTCTTCCATCGCGAGACAGATCATCGCGAGCGCCTTGCGAGACTTCTTCTTGAAGAGGGCTCGATCTTCAACATGCTCGAGTTTGACCTCTCCACAGACAACTTCCCAGACGTCGTGTTCTTCGAGCACCATCTGCATCTTGAACTTCATGTGTGGAAGTTGGTTCCGTCGAACTTGTTGATGCGGGCTGGGGTGGTCGAATCCATGGCGAAGGCTGGGGAGGCGAAGTCGGTGGAGGCAGAGTCGGCTGGGCTTGGGCTCATAACCTGTTGGAAGGTCGCTTGGTTGGTGGGATGCAAAATGCAAAGTGAATTGATCGGGACTTAGTTCGCTGCTGCTACCTCTAAGCCGTCTGTGTGTGTCCTACGCTACCATTATCAAATGTATGTCCTACCTATCGTAAACATATGCAAACATAAACTGACTTCGTGGATACTTCAACGAAGTCGATGGGTGGCACTGGATTCAAACCAGAACCAGACGGAGAATCTTCCACATGTCGAATCTTCCACGGAGAATCTTCTACAGCCGAGCTTCAAGTGGAATGATGACGCTGGGTTCGAGGCGCATCATCTTCAACAGGTGCAAGTAGTTGGCGAGACCCAACCACTTGCGTAGGTCCTTCACGGACCGTGGCGACGGCTACTCGGCAATGGCCTTCACCTTCTCGGGATCTGCCCGAACCACAATTGCCCACATCCAACCCATATCTCAAACTACCTCTCTATACTGATCGTAAAATTCGCGACTAGGAAATATATGCTTAAGTGCGCGTCCGATTGAGCGTCCGATTGAAGATTTGAGTCGCGAAGTCCGCGATGAAACTCAAATCTAAAGTATATCGGGCGATAATGGAAGCGCTGCGGATGAAGATGAACTGTAAATGAGAAGGGAGCAGTAATTCTGTGGCACAACCTAAGCATCCTGACCTCTGAGCGCATACACTAATAGACGGTATCGGAGATTCGTCACTCCACTTGGTGAGACATCGTTGGAGATGGTCTTGTCCAGAGTCCTAATGATCTTTAAGCAGACAAAAACGCCGCAGCTGTGACCATCAAACTGGCGCGGGCTGTTCACACACACTAATCCAAAAGCAGGTGAGCCCAATACGTCGATCAGAGTCTCTTGGATGTCACCAGCGACGTCCTTGAGCGCATTCACTGTGGTGTTTGCACCCATTGAATCGTAGTACAGGATCTCGCGCCTCTTCAACATCACTAAAATCACCGTCCAGTGAGTATTGCCAACGTTCACAGGAAGGGCAAGCACCTCGGCAGACTGATCCAATGCAGCGCTGCTGAGTCTATCCTTGATCTCATCTTCAAGATCTTCTTTCCTGCCACGCGCTCGTTTGGGCTTCCGTGTTGCGATGCCAAGGTATCGAAGTTGGCGGAAGTCCTTGGTCGCTCGTTCACAGACAGTCCCAATAAATGCATCACTTATCCACCGGTTAGGGAGAACGCGATACAGTGCTTCGAACGTACAATCGTCCTTGAGTCCAGCCAGGCGTTTGTTTGGGTAGTTGGACTCAATTTCTTCCGCAACCTCTCTTGGTGAGATCTTGAACGGCGACTGAGGCACATCTTGGCGCAGCCATTTGCAAATGGCATCTCCATCCTTACAGAAGACCTTTAGAGAATAAAGAGCACGCATCGCTTCAATCTGCGTTCGTGAGAATACCCCGATCCCTTCAATTTCGATACAATCAACCCAGGTTGCACCGCGCTTTGCACCCATATCAAGTCCACTCTCGCCCATATCGCGCCCATCATGGGTTGATTTGTTGAAGATGATGCGCCTCGAACCCAGCGTCATCATTCCACTTGAAGCTCGGCTGTAGAAGATTCTCCGTGGAAGATTCTCCGTGGAAGATTCGACATGTGGAAGATTCGACATGTGGAAGATTCTCCGTCTGGTTCTGGTTTGAATCCAGTGCCACCCATCGACTTCGTTGAAGTATCCACGAAGTCAGTTTATGTTTGCATATGTTTACGATAGGTAGGACATACATTTGATAATGGTAGCGTAGGACACACACAGACGGCTTAGAGGTAGCAGCAGCGAACTAAGTCCCGATCAATTCACTTTGCATTTTGCATCCCACCAACCAAGCGACCTTCCAACAGGTTATGAGCCCAAGCCCAGCCGACTCTGCCTCCACCGACTTCGCCTCCCCAGCCTTCGCCATGGATTCGACCACCCCAGCCCGCATCAACAAGTTCGACGGAACCAACTTCCACACATGAAGTTCAAGATGCAGATGGTGCTCGAAGAACACGACGTCTGGGAAGTTGTCTGTGGAGAGGTCAAACTCGAGCATGTTGAAGATCGAGCCCTCTTCAAGAAGAAGTCTCGCAAGGCGCTCGCGATGATCTGTCTCGCGATGGAAGACTCGCAGCTCCCGCTGGTCCGGTCGGCGAGTGGTGCGCAAGATGCATGGTCAAGACTGGAAGAACACTTCGAGAAGAAGAGCCTTGCCAACAAGCTCTTTCTTCGTCGTCGTTTCTTCACGACCATGATGGAAGAAGGTGACGATGTGCTCACGCACATCAACAAGCTCAAGACCCTGGCCGAGCAACTCGACGCAGTCGGCGCTCCGGTCAGCGAAGATGACTTGGTGATCACGCTTCTCGGCAGTCTCAGCGAGTCGTACCAGTTCCTCGTCACGGCGTTGGAGTCGCGTGTCGACGCGCTCACGTGGGAACTCGTGACGTCTCGGCTGCTCCATGAAGACATGAAGCGCAAGGAGCAAGGTGGCGACGGAGCCACGCTTGGCCAAGCGTTCATGACAAGTGACGCGAAGCCCAAGGGCCGTGCAGTCAAGAAGACTGGCACGTGCAACTACTGCGGCAAGATCGGTCATTGGGCCGCGGAGTGCCACTCGCGTGTCAAGGACAACGGCAACGGCAACGGCAACTCCGGCGGCAACGGCAACGGCAACGGAAACGGCAACCCTCGGCAACGGTTCCAGCGAGCGAACCTTGCGCGAGATGAAGACCCCGGCGAGTACCTGTTCTCGATCGGGAAGACCCAAGGCAAGTCGAGCCAATCCACGGCGTGGTTGGTCGACTCGGGTGCGACTCAGCACATGTCGCGAACCAAGCAGTTCATGATGAACTACAGGAAGATCGACCCAGTCGACGTGCATCTGGCCGATGATGGCACAGTCCAAGCGGTTGGCGTGGGAGACATTCTCATGTCGATGAAGACTCCAAGCGGTGTCAAGAAGGGTTTGCTCACCAACGTGTGGCATATCCCCAAGCTCAGCCGCAACCTGTTCTCGGTCGGAAGATTCACGGAGGACGTTGCTCCCGTGACGTTCGACAAGGACGGTTGCTTCGTCGTTCTCAAGGGCGACAAGCGGACCATCGGCACTCGTATCGGCAAGGGTCTGTTCAAGCTCAACATGTCTCCAGTGTCGACTGAAGCAGCCCACGCCGCCAGTGCAAGACGATGTCGCGCCATGTCCAAGTCGTACCTGTGGCACCTCCGACTCGGTCACATCGGCTTCAGCGGTCTCGAAGCCATCGTCAAGAAGGACCTCGCCGACGGACTCG
Organism: Pythium myriotylum; assembly: GCA_023091665.1. Lineage (NCBI taxonomy): Eukaryota > Oomycota > Peronosporomycetes > Pythiales > Pythiaceae > Pythium > Pythium myriotylum. The sequence goes on along the minus strand of JALJCQ010000022.1, from coordinate 146,574 downwards.
ACATTGGGTCTGTGCAAGAGTGGGAGGTCTGTGAAGGCTGTGCACTCGGCAAGCTGACTCGCGTCAAGTTCCAGTCGGGCACGACCAAGCGGTCTGCGAATCTGCTTGACGTCGTGTACAGCGATGTGGCCGGCCCCATGAAGACTCCGACTTTCGGCGGCATGAAGTACTTCGCCACCTTCACCGACGACAAGTCTCGACTGTGCAAGTTGTACCTCATGCGGTCCAAGGACGAAGTCTACGAGAAGTTCGTCGAGTTCGTCAACTGGGCCGAGAACCAAACCGGTCGTCGAGTCAAGGTGCTTCGGACCGACGGCGGCGGCGAGTACCAGTCGGCCAAACTTGCCAAGTTCTGCCGCAAGCGTGGCATCGAGCACGACGTCACGCCGCCATACACGCCTCAGTTGAACGGTGTGGCGGAGCGCATGAACCGAACCATCGGTGAGTGTGGTTGTTGCAAGCTCCACCATGCCAACTTGTCCGACGAGTACTGGGGCGAAGCCGTCATGACTGCAGTCGAAGTTCGCAACCGACTTCCGACCCGCGCTCAAGACTTGTACAAGTCGCCGTACGAAGAATGGTACGGGAAGAAGCCCTTGCTCGCCAACTTCAAGGTGTTCGGCTGCCATGCGTACGTCCACGTGCCCAAGGAGAAGCGGTCGAAGTTCGACGCCCGAGCCATCTTGTGTCGGTTCCTCGGCTACTCGGACCACGAGAAGGCGTATCGGTTTGAAGAAATCGCAACCGGCCGGATCGTGATCAGTCGAGACGCGCAGTTCATGGAAGACACATTCGACGATGGCAAGCGCGAAGAACCCTGGAGCAAGTCCGTCGAGTTCCGCGACGATGAAGATGATGAAGACATGGGTGAGCAGCCAGCCTCACCAGCACCAAGTCAGCGCAGCTACGAGCGACCGGAGTGGCAACAGGGCCAGCGGTCGCAGCGTCCAGCAGCACCAGCATCGGCCCAGCAGCCGAATGTCGACTACGCACCAGGGTCCAAGCGCCACTCTCGCACGCACTCGCTCGAGAACCTGGCTGAACCGCCAGTTGAGAAGCGCTACGGACGTGTTGGACGCACAAGTGGTGCGACTCCACCACCCACGCAAGGTTCAAGGACATCGCTCGAAGATCTGTCTGCACTGCTCACGTCGATCGAAGAGGAAGGCGTAGAAGATGAAGACGAAGAAGGCGAAGACGTGCAAGAACAAGGGGGAGAAGACCAAGATCAAGATCAAGATCACGAAGAGTTTGCTCTCGTCGTGAATTCAGGGGGAGAGTTGCCGACATCGTTCAAGTCGGCGATGGAATCCGACGACGCCAGCAACTGGAAGGAAGCCTGCGACTCCGAGCTCGAGTCGCTCAAGAAGAACGAGACCTGGGACCTAGTCCCTTTGCCAGCCGGACGCAAGGCCATCACCAGCAAGTGGGTGTTCAAGGTCAAGGAAACCGCCGAAGGACTCGTCGAACGGTACAAGGCTCGACTCGTTGCCAAGGGGTTCCTGCAGAAGTACGGCATCGACTTCGAAGAGACATTCGCACCCGTCGCCAAGTTCACGTCGATCCGCACCATCCTCAGCATCGCCGCTCGACACAAGCTCATGATCCATCAGATGGATGTCAAGACGGCGTTCCTGAACGGCAACCTCGACGAAGAAATCTACATGAAGCAGCCCGAAGGCTTCGTCGACCAGCGCCACCCCGACTACGTGTGCAAGCTCAAGCGCTCGCTCTACGGTCTCAAGCAGTCGCCACGCATGTGGAACCAGACCATCGACGCCTTCATGCGCAAGGTCGGCTTCACCAAGTGCGAGATGGACCACTGCGTGTACGTGAAGCGGAGCGGCTCAGCGATGATCTTCGTGGTGATCTACGTCGACGACCTCATCCTCGCCTGCAACAGCCTCGAGTTGCTCACGGCGACCAAGCGTGCACTCAGCGAACGCTTCGAGATGTCCGACCTCGGCGAACTCAAGTACTGCCTCGGCATGGAAGTTGATCAAGACCCCAAGTCCGGCGACGTGACCATGCGGCAGACCAAGTTCCTGCAGTCGATCCTGACCAAGTTCGGCATGCAAGACTGCAAACCAGTGAGGACTCCTCAAGACCCCGGACTGAAGCTGACCAAGGCCATGTGTGAAGGTGGTTGCAAGCACGAAGACACCATGAAGAACGTGCCGTACCGAAGTGCAGTCGGCGCACTCATGTACCTCATGGTCGGCACTCGACCAGACCTCGCAGCGGCAGTCGGCACACTCAGCCAGTTCGCCGCGGACCCGTGTCCAACACATTGGCAAGCTCACAAGCGTGTGCTCCGGTATCTGCAAGCGACTCCGACGTACGGCCTGTTGGAAGGTCGCTTGGTTGGTGGGATGCAAAATGCAAAGTGAATTGATCGGGACTTAGTTCGCTGCTGCTACCTCTAAGCCGTCTGTGTGTGTCCTACGCTACCATAATCAAATGTATGTCCTACCTATCGTAAACATATGCAAACATAAACTAACTTCGTGGATACTTCAACGAAGTCGATGGGTGGCACTGGATTCAAACCAGAACCAGACGGAGAATCTTCCACATGTCGAATCTTCCACATGTCGAATCTTCCACGGAGAATCTTCTGCAGGAGAATCTTCTACAGCCGAGCTTCAACTGGAATGATGACGCTGGGTTCGAGGCGCATCATCTTCAACACTCCCCCTCGACTCGACTGCGTCTTGAACACCAAGCTTGGTGCGGAGCACGTCGAACTGGACAGTGGGGATCGGCTTGGTCATGATGTCGGCAAGCATGTCTTGGGTCGGGCAATACTGCAGACACACTTGACCGTCCTCGACCTTCTCACGAACGAAGTGGTAGCGAATGTCGATGTGCTTGGTGCGCTTGTGGAACCCGGGGTTCTTGGCCAACGCGATCGCACCTTGGTTGTCTTCGTACATCGTGAGTGCTTGGTCGCTTGTAACTTCGCCGAGTTCGAACAGGAATGCCTTGAGCCACACGGCTTCTTGGATTGCTTCCGATAGAGCCATGTTCTCTGCTTCGGTCGAGGAGAGGGCGACAGTTCGCTGCTTCTTGCTGCGCCAGCTGATGCATCCGCCGTTGAGCATGAACACGTAGCCGCTGGTGCTTCGACGTGACTCGATGTCGCCAGCCCAGTCGGCGTCGGAGTAGCCGACCAGTCTTCCATCGTGTGATGCCGAGAACTGCAGGCCGTACGTCGGAGTCGCTTGCAGATACCGGAGCACACGCTTGAGAGCTTGCCAATGTGTTGGACACGGGTCCGCGGCGAACTGGCTGAGTGTGCCGACTGCCGCTGCGAGGTCTGGTCGAGTGCCGACCATGAGGTACATGAGTGCGCCGACTGCACTTCGGTACGGCACGTTCTTCATGGTGTCTTCGTGCTTGCAACCACCTTCACACATGGCCTTGGTCAGCTTGAGTCCGGGGTCTTGAGGAGTCCTCACTGGTTTGCAGTCTTGCATGCCGAACTTGGTCAGGATCGACTGCAGGAACTTGGTCTGCCGCATGGTCACGTCGCCGGACTTGGGGTCTTGATCAACTTCCATGCCGAGGCAGTACTTGAGTTCGCCGAGGTCGGACATCTCGAAGCGTTCGCTGAGTGCACGCTTGGTCGCCGTGAGCAACTCGAGGCTGTTGCAGGCGAGGATGAGGTCGTCGACGTAGATCACCACGAAGATCATCGCTGAGCCGCTCCGCTTCACGTACACGCAGTGGTCCATCTCGCACTTGGTGAAGCCGACCTTGCGCATGAAGGCGTCGATGGTCTGGTTCCACATGCGTGGCGACTGCTTGAGACCGTAGAGCGAGCGCTTGAGCTTGCACACGTAGTCGGGGTGGCGCTGGTCGACGAAGCCTTCGGGCTGCTTCATGTAGATTTCTTCGTCGAGGTTGCCGTTCAGGAACGCCGTCTTGACATCCATCTGATGGATCATGAGCTTGTGTCGAGCGGCGATGCTGAGGATGGTCCGGATCGACGTGAACTTGGCGACGGGTGCGAATGTCTCTTCGAAGTCGATGCCGTACTTCTGCAGGAACCCCTTGGCAACGAGTCGAGCCTTGTACCGTTCGACGAGTCCTTCGGCGGTTTCCTTGACCTTGAACACCCACTTGCTGGTGATGGCCTTGCGTCCGGCTGGCAAAGGGACTAGGTCCCAGGTCTCGTTCTTCTTGAGCGACTCGAGCTCGGAGTCGCAGGCTTCCTTCCAGTTGCTGGCGTCGTCGGATTCCATCGCCGACTTGAACGATGTCGGCAACTCTCCCCCTGAATTCACGACGAGAGCAAACTCTTCGTGATCTTGATCTTGATCTTGGTCTTCTCCCCCTTGTTCTTGCACGTCTTCGCCTTCTTCGTCTTCATCTTCTACGCCTTCCTCTTCGATCGACGTGAGCAGTGCAGACAGATCTTCGAGCGATGTCCTTGAACCTTGCGTGGGTGGTGGAGTCGCACCACTTGTGCGTCCAACACGTCCGTAGCGCTTCTCAACTGGCGGTTCAGCCAGGTTCTCGAGCGAGTGCGTGCGAGAGTGGCGCTTGGACCCTGGTGCGTAGTCGACATTCGGCTGCTGGGCCGATGCTGGTGCTGCTGGACGCTGCGACCGCTGGCCCTGTTGCCACTCCGGTCGCTCGTAGCTGCGCTGACTTGGTGCTGGTGAGGCTGGCTGCTCACCCATGTCTTCATCATCTTCATCGTCGCGGAACTCGACGGACTTGCTCCAGGGTTCTTCGCGCTTGCCATCGTCGAATGTGTCTTCCATGAACTGCGCGTCTCGACTGATCACGATCCGGCCGGTTGCGATTTCTTCAAACCGATACGCCTTCTCGTGGTCCGAGTAGCCGAGGAACCGACACAAGATGACTCGGGCGTCGAACTTCGACCGCTTCTCCTTGGGCACGTGGACGTACGCATGGCAGCCGAACACCTTGAAGTTGGCGAGCAAGGGCTTCTTCCCGTACCATTCTTCGTACGGCGACTTGTACAAGTCTTGAGCGCGGGTCGGAAGTCGGTTGCGAACTTCGACTGCAGTCATGACGGCTTCGCCCCAGTACTCGTCGGACAAGTTGGCATGGTGGAGCTTGCAACAACCACACTCACCGATGGTTCGGTTCATGCGCTCCGCCACACCGTTCAACTGAGGCGTGTATGGCGGCGTGACGTCGTGCTCGATGCCACGCTTGCGGCAGAACTTGGCAAGTTTGGCCGACTGGTACTCGCCGCCGCCGTCGGTCCGAAGCACCTTGACTCGACGACCGGTTTGGTTCTCGGCCCAGTTGACGAACTCGACGAACTTCTCGTAGACTTCGTCCTTGGACCGCATGAGGTACAACTTGCACAGTCGAGACTTGTCGTCGGTGAACGTGGCGAAGTACTTCATGCCGCCGAAAGTCGGAGTCTTCATGGGGCCGGCCACATCGCTGTACACGACGTCAAGCAGATTCGCAGACCGCTTGGTCGTGCCCGACTGGAACTTGACGCGAGTCAGCTTGCCGAGTGCACAGCCTTCACAGACCTCCCACTCTTGCACAGACCCAATGTCGAGTCCGTCGGCGAGGTCCTTCTTGACGATGGCTTCGAGACCGCTGAAGCCGATGTGACCGAGTCGGAGGTGCCACAGGTACGACTTGGACATGGCGCGACATCGTCTTGCACTGGCGGCGTGGGCTGCTTCAGTCGACACTGGAGACATGTTGAGCTTGAACAGACCCTTGCCGATACGAGTGCCGATGGTCCGCTTGGCGCCCTTGAGAACGACGAAGCAACCGTCCTTGTCGAACGTCACGGGAGCAGCGTCCTCCGTGAATCTTCCGACCGAGAACAGGTTGCGGCTGAGCTTGGGGATATGCCACACGTTGGTGAGCAAACCCTTCTTGACACCGCTTGGAGTCTTCATCGACATGAGAATGTCTCCCACGCCAACCGCTTGGACCGTGCCATCATCGGCCAGATGCACGTCGACTGGGTCAATCTTCTTGTAGTTCATCATGAACTGCTTGGTTCGCGACATGTGCTGAGTCGCACCCGAGTCGACCAACCACGCCGTGGATTGACTCGACTTGCCTTGGGTCTTCCCGACCGAGAACAGGTACTCGCCGGGGTCTTCATCTCGCGCAAGGTTCGCTCGCTGGAACCGTTGCCGAGGGTTGCCGTTTCCGTTGCCGTTGCCGTTGCCGCCGGAGTTGCCGTTGCCGTTGCCGTTGTCCTTGACACGCGAGTGGCACTCCGCGGCCCAATGACCGATCTTGCCGCAGTAGTTGCACGTGCCAGTCTTCTTGACTGCACGGCCCTTGGGCTTCGCGTCACTTGTCATGAACGCTTGGCCAAGCGTGGCTCCGTCGCCACCTTGCTCCTTGCGCTTCATGTCTTCATGGAGCAGCCGAGACGTCACGAGTTCCCACGTGAGCGCGTCGACACGCGACTCCAACGCCGTGATGAGGAACTGGTACGACTCGCTGAGACTGCCGAGAAGCGTGATCACCAAGTCGTCTTCGCTGACCGGAGCGCCGACTGCGTCGAGTTGCTCGGCCAGGGTCTTGAGCTTGTTGATGTGCGTGAGCACATCGTCACCTTCTTCCATCATGGTCGTGAAGAAACGACGACGAAGAAAGAGCTTGTTGGCAAGGCTCTTCTTCTCGAAGTGTTCTTCCAGTCTTGACCATGCATCTTGCGCACCACTCGCCGACCGAACTAGCGGGAGCTGCGAGTCTTCCATCTGTTGAAAGGTCGCTTGGTTGGTGGGATGCAAAATGCAAAGTGAATTGATCGGGACTTAGTTCGCTGCTGCTACCTCTAAGCCGTCTGTGTGTGTCCTACGCTACCATAATCAAATGTATGTCCTACCTATCGTAAACATATGCAAACATAAACTGACTTCGTGGATACTTCAACGAAGTCGATGGGTGGCACTGGATTCAAACCAGAACCAGACGGAGAATCTTCCACATGTCGAATCTTCCACATGTCGAATCTTCCACGGAGAATCTTCTGCAGGAGAATCTTCTACAGCCGAGCTTCAACTGGAATGATGACGCTGGGTTCGAGGCGCATCATCTTCAACAGCAACCACCTTCACACATGGCCTTGGTCAGCTTGAGTCCGGGGTCTTGAGGAGTCCTCACTGGTTTGCAGTCTTGCATGCCGAACTTGGTCAGGATCGACTGCAGGAACTTGGTCTGCCGCATGGTCACGTCGCCGGACTTGGGGTCTTGATCAACTTCCATGCCGAGGCAGTACTTGAGTTCGCCGAGGTCGGACATCTCGAAGCGTTCGCTGAGTGCACGCTTGGTCGCCGTGAGCAACTCGAGGCTGTTGCAGGCGAGGATGAGGTCGTCGACGTAGATCACCACGAAGATCATCGCTGAGCCGCTCCGCTTCACGTACACGCAGTGGTCCATCTCGCACTTGGTGAAGCCGACCTTGCGCATGAAGGCGTCGATGGTCTGGTTCCACATGCGTGGCGACTGCTTGAGACCGTAGAGCGAGCGCTTGAGCTTGCACACGTAGTCGGGGTGGCGCTGGTCGACGAAGCCTTCGGGCTGCTTCATGTAGATTTCTTCGTCGAGGTTGCCGTTCAGGAACGCCGTCTTGACATCCATCTGATGGATCATGAGCTTGTGTCGAGCGGCGATGCTGAGGATGGTGCGGATCGACGTGAACTTGGCGACGGGTGCGAATGTCTCTTCGAAGTCGATGCCGTACTTCTGCAGGAACCCCTTGGCAACGAGTCGAGCCTTGTACCGTTCGACGAGTCCTTCGGCGGTTTCCTTGACCTTGAACACCCACTTGCTGGTGATGGCCTTGCGTCCGGCTGGCAAAGGGACTAGGTCCCAGGTCTCGTTCTTCTTGAGCGACTCGAGCTCGGAGTCGCAGGCTTCCTTCCAGTTGCTGGCGTCGTCGGATTCCATCGCCGACTTGAACGATGTCGGCAACTCTCCCCCTGAATTCACGACGAGAGCAAACTCTTCGTGATCTTGATCTTGATCTTGGTCTTCTCCCCCTTGTTCTTGCACGTCTTCGCCTTCTTCGTCTTCATCTTCTACGCCTTCCTCTTCGATCGACGTGAGCAGTGCAGACAGATCTTCGAGCGATGTCCTTGAACCTTGCGTGGGTGGTGGAGTCGCACCACTTGTGCGTCCAACACGTCCGTAGCGCTTCTCAACTGGCGGTTCAGCCAGGTTCTCGAGCGAGTGCGTGCGAGAGTGGCGCTTGGACCCTGGTGCGTAGTCGACATTCGGCTGCTGGGCCGATGCTGGTGCTGCTGGACGCTGCGACCGCTGGCCCTGTTGCCACTCCGGTCGCTCGTAGCTGCGCTGACTTGGTGCTGGTGAGGCTGGCTGCTCACCCATGTCTTCATCATCTTGGTTGTCGGTTGCTTCATCTTGATCCTCATCATCTTCATCGTCGCGGAACTCGACGGACTTGCTCCAGGGTTCTTCGCGCTTGCCATCGTCGAATGTGTCTTCCATGAACTGCGCGTCTCGACTGATCACGATCCGGCCGGTTGCGATTTCTTCAAACCGATACGCCTTCTCGTGGTCCGAGTAGCCGAGGAACCGACACAAGATGACTCGGGCGTCGAACTTCGACCGCTTCTCCTTGGGCACGTGGACGTACGCATGGCAGCCGAACACCTTGAAGTTGGCGAGCAAGGGCTTCTTCCCGTACCATTCTTCGTACGGCGACTTGTACAAGTCTTGAGCGCGGGTCGGAAGTCGGTTGCGAACTTCGACTGCAGTCATGACGGCTTCGCCCCAGTACTCGTCGGACAAGTTGGCATGGTGGAGCTTGCAACGACCACACTCACCGATGGTTCGGTTCATGCGCTCCGCCACACCGTTCAACTGAGGCGTGTATGGCGGCGTGACGTCGTGCTCGATGCCACGCTTGCGACAGAACTTGGCAAGTTTGGCCGACTGGTACTCGCCGCCGCCGTCGGTCCGAAGCACCTTGACTCGACGACCGGTTTGGTTCTCGGCCCAGTTGACGAACTCGACGAACTTCTCGTAGACTTCGTCCTTGGACCGCATGAGGTACAACTTGCACAGTCGAGACTTGTCGTCGGTGAACGTGGCGAAGTACTTCATGCCGCCGAAAGTCGGAGTCTTCATGGGGCCGGCCACATCGCTGTACACGACGTCAAGCAGATTCGCAGACCGCTTGGTCGTGCCCGACTGGAACTTGACGCGAGTCAGCTTGCCGAGTGCACAGCCTTCACAGACCTCCCACTCCTGCACAGACCCGATATCGAGTCCGTCGGCGAGGTCCTTCTTGACGATGGCTTCGAGACCGCTGAAGCCGATGTGACCGAGTCGGAGGTGCCACAGGTACGACTTGGACATGGCGCGACCTCGTCTTGCACTGGCGGCGTGGGCTGCTTCAGTCGACACTGGAGACATGTTGAGCTTGAACAGACCCTTGCCGATACGAGTGCCGATGGTCCGCTTGGCGCCCTTGAGAACGACGAAGCAACCGTCCTTGTCGAACGTCACGGGAGCAACGTCCTTCGTGAATCTTCCGACCGAGAACAGGTTGCGGCTGAGCTTGGGGATATGCCACACGTTGGTGAGCAAACCCTTCTTGACACCGCTTGGAGTCTTCATCGACATGAGAATGTCTCCCACGCCAACCGCTTGGACCGTGCCATCATCGGCCAGATGCACGTCGACTGGGTCAATCTTCTTGTAGTTCATCATGAACTGCTTGGTTCGCGACATGTGCTGAGTCGCACCCGAGTCGACCAACCACGCCGTGGATTGACTCGACTTGCCTTGGGTCTTCCCGACCGAGAACAGGTACTCGCCGGGGTCTTCATCTCGCGCAAGGTTCGCTCGCTGGAACCGTTGCCGAGGGTTGCCGTTTCCGTTGCCGTTGCCGTTGCCGCCGGAGTTGCCGTTGCCGTTGCCGTTGTCCTTGACACGCGAGTGGCACTCCGCGGCCCAATGACCGATCTTGCCGCAGTAGTTGCACGTGCCAGTCTTCTTGACTGCACGGCCCTTAGGCTTCGCGTCACTTGTCATGAACGCTTGGCCAAGCGTGGCTCCGTCGCCACCTTGCTCCTTGCGCTTCATGTCTTCATGGAGCAGCCGAGACGTCACGAGTTCCCACGTGAGCGCGTCGACACGCGACTCCAACGCCGTGATGAGGAACTGGTACGACTCGCTGAGACTGCCGAGAAGCGTGATCACCAAGTCGTCTTCGCTGACCGGAGCGCCGACTGCGTCGAGTTGCTCGGCCAGGGTCTTGAGCTTGTTGATGTGCGTGAGCACATCGTCACCTTCTTCCATCATGGTCGTGAAGAAACGACGACGAAGAAAGAGCTTGTTGGCAAGGCTCTTCTTCTCGAAGTGTTCTTCCAGTCTTGACCATGCATCTTGCGCACCACTCGCCGACCGAACTAGCGGGAGCTGCGAGTCTTCCATCTGTTGAAAGGTCGCTTGGTTGGTGGGATGCAAAATGCAAAGTGAATTGATCGGGACTTAGTTCGCTGCTGCTACCTCTAAGCCGTCTGTGTGTGTCCTACGCTACCATAATCAAATGTATGTCCTACCTATCGTAAACATATGCAAACATAAACTGACTTCGTGGATACTTCAACGAAGTCGATGGGTGGCACTGGATTCAAACCAGAACCAGACGGAGAATCTTCCACATGTCGAATCTTCCACATGTCGAATCTTCCACGGAGAATCATCTGCAGGAGAATCTTCTACAGCCGAGCTTCAACTGGAATGATGACGCTGGGTTCGAGGCGCATCATCTTCAACACCACTTGCCCTCTTGAATTGCGAGACTCAATGCGATGTACTCGGCTTCGCTTGTAGATAGGGAGACACTTGATTGCTTCTTGGATCCTCAGCTAATGGGTCCGCTGGCAAGTGTAAACACGTAGCCGGATGTTGACTTGCGGTCTGATATGTCACCGGCCCAATCGGCATCGGAGTAGCCAGCAAACTTCATGTCCGGGTCTGTAGTGAATCGAATCCCGTGCGACTTGGTGCCTTGGAGGTAACGGAAGATGCGCTTGACGGCAATCCAATGGACTTCATGGGGCGCTTCCATGAATCGCGAGACCATTCCCACGGCGAATGCAATGTCAGGTCGAGTGGCACACATTACATGCATCAGTGCACCAACTGCCTCGCGGTATGGGGCATTGGTGACCGGCACATCGTCTTCATTCGTCGTGGTGAGCTTGGTACTGACGTCAACTGGGCTTGCTACCGGCTTGCAGTCTTCCATGTTGAAGCGCTTTAAGATGTCACTGATGTAACGGCGCTGGCACAGAGTAACCGAACCATCTGCATTGTCGACGAGTTCGATGCCGAGGACAAACTTGCATGGACCATTGTCGGTCATCTCGAATCGCGTCTTGAGTTGTGACTTCACGTCCGTGATCAGGTCAGGCGAACTTCCAGTAATGATCACATCGTCAACGTAGACGAGTAGGAGCACACACTGGCCATCGATACACTTGATGTACAGACACGGATCGGACTTGGATGCGTTGAAGCCGATCGATCGTACGTACTCGTCGAAGGTTTCGTTCCAGACCCGAGACGCCTGTTTTAGTCCGTAGATGGACTTGAGTAGCTTGAGACAGTCGTAGCCTCGCTCGAGTTCCATGCCTTCGGGAGTCCGGATGAATACTTGTTCCTTCATCACGCCATAAAGGAAAGCAGTTACGACGTCGAGTTGCTCAACAGGCCAACCGAATGACTTTGCTAGTGCAATCATCATGCGAAGAGTCGTGTACTTGAATACTGGTGCAAACGTCTCGGTGTAGTCGATACCGTACTTCTGCTTGAATCCTCGAGCCACAAGTCGAGCCTTGTACTTGTCGATCGAACCATCGGCACGTCTTTTGATCTTGAACACCCACTTGGCGTCGATCGCTCGTTCGCCGTTTGGAAGCTTGGCTGGTGAGAACACTTCTCGTTCTTGCATAGATCGTAACTCGGCAGTAATCGCACGCTTCCAGTGTTCTTGATCTGGGCCACTGACGGCCTCTTCATACGTGTTTGGTTCAGTGAAATCGCTGGTCTCTGTCAGGTTCGCACTTGCACGCCACCACTCGACTGGGGACATTCGTCGTCGGGTTGATCTTCGAACACTTTCCGAACCGCTTGCTTCATCGTCTGCGTCGGATTGCATTGGGTCAACTGGTTGTGGGGCACCTGAGCGGCGTTTGCCACTGTACTTGAAATTGGCCAAGTTGAGACCACCTTCGTTGTCGATGTCATCGAGTCGTTCCAGCAAGTCGTCCATGCCTGATGTAGTGTTTTCGAGGTACCAGCCGCCGGGCTTGGTCTCGTCGAAATTGACGTCGCGACTGATGACGATCTTGTTAGCTTCAATGTCGAAGATCCGATACGCTTTTGATGACTCTTGATAACCGACGAATAGGCCAGGGCGAGACTTGGCATCCCATTTCTTGCGCATCTCACTTGGTGTGAGTACGAACGCGAGACAGCCGAAGACGCGCATGTGCTTGATGCTAGGTTTCTCACCGTAGACCAGTTCATACGGTGTCTTGTCGTTGGACTTCGGTGATGGCAAGCGATTCTTGATGTAGATCGCGGTCATTGCTGCTTCTGCCCAGAAGATTTTGTCCAAACCAGCATGATGGAGCATGCTGCGACCCATCGTGACGATACTTCGGATGTTGCGCTCGGCCGTACTGTTGGTTTGGTGCGCGTATGGCACAGTGACTTGCTGCCCGATGCCTTGGTCAGCATAGAACGCCTTGATTGCACTCGTAGCAAATTCCTTGGCTCCGTCGTGACGCACAAACTTGACACGGCGATCAAACTGGTTGCTGACTTGCTTGATGAATTTGATGATCAGTGCACTGCAGTCTGACTTGGACGCAATGCATGAACCGTGCATCAAACCACTGGATTCGTCCACGATCAGGAGCAAATACTTGCTGCCGCCGATGCTGTCGACCTCCATCGGGCCACAAAGGTCGAGATGGATGAGTTCGAACGGTTGAAACTTGCGCTTCTCGGTGTTGGACTTGAATGGCTTCTGGACCATTTTGCCTTGCTGGCACCCTTGGCACATCGGTGTAGCTTTGGTGCTCGTAGGCAGATCCGCGTCCTTCACCATTGACTTGTCGAGCAACAAGCGCAACAACGGAGTCGATGCATGACCCATGCGCTCGTGCAGGATCGAGATTGCGCGGTCCGCCGAGATTGTCAAAGCTGAAGGCGAAGTGGCGCGCGGGAATGAGCGGAGCCAAAACAACCCGAACGCAAGTTGAGCAGTCGCGACGACCTTCCGCGACCTTTTGTCGAATACGCTCATTGCAGGCCCTTCGAAGACAACGCGAAACTTGCCTGACTTGTTGATCTGCGGGATTGAAAGCAGATTCTTCTTGATTCCTGGTACGTATAATACGTCGCGGAGTTCGAGGTCACGAACTTGTCCGCCGTGAATGATAGCGCGCTCGTGCACTGTGCCAACGCCGAGGATCTTGGTCTTCGTTCCTTCCGCGACCACAAGTTCACCGTGGTCGCCCTCAGCCAAACTGGCAAACATCGAGCGGTCGTTACAGACATGGTGCGTGGCACCACTGTCAATCGCCCACTTCCCAATCATGGAAGTGTCCGGCGCTATACTGGCCTCCATTGATACAGCGAAGGCGATGGCGTCATCGTCTTCTTCATAGTCGCGTTGTACGTGGTTCGCGCGTTTTCCGCCAAAGCGACCACCGCCGAATTTGCGACCTTCTTGCTTGTTCTTGGCCCAACAACGGTCAACTAAGTGACCAGTCTTGCCGCAGTGCGAGCATACACGAGTATCTTGCTCCGACACAAACGCCTTGGCTTGGTCGTCGAGCTTGGTGGCTGCAGTCTTCATCTCGCCGGCACGCTTCACATGCTCGTTCGTGAGAGCCTTGATCACTTCTTTAGTTCTCAAGTCGGCATTGCTCATCTCGATGTGCAGAACCACGTTCTCATAGCTCTTAGGCAAACTGCGCAGCAGACAAATTGCCACATCTTCGTCCTCCATCTTCGCGCCGATGGCCACAAGCTTGGCGTGGATGTTGAGGATCTCGTTGCAGTGATGCAACACATTCGCGCCTTCCTTCATCTCCATACTAAAGAGCTGACGCTTCAAGTAGATTCGACCCGCCTTCTGCGACCCTTCGTACAACGAACGGAGTCGCTTCCATGCCACATGAGCTTCTTCACAGTCGTCGACGATGTGGTGGTACTCCGCGTCGATATGGAGGAGCATCAGGCCGAACGCGATGTTGTTGGTCCTGATGTATTCGTCCTTGATCCGCAGGTCCGAGAACGTCGGCGTCTCGTTGATGTTCACGACATTCCACACCGACTTGGTTAGGAACACGCCTCGCATGTAGCGTGCCCACGAAGCGTAGTTGTCGCCACGGAACTTGTCAACGAGAGTCTTTGTCTTGTCCGTCATGGTACTTGGGCTCATAACCTATTAAAGGTCACGAAGTCGAGAAGAGGAGTGGACTTGACTGAAGCTTGGCAAAATGCAGAGTGAATTGATCGGGACTTAGTTCGCTGTCGCTACCTCTAAGCCGTCTTGTGTCCTACGCTACCATAAACATATGCATGTCCTACCTATCGTAATCATATGCAGAGGTATACACACTTCGTGGGTACTTCAACAAGGTTGATGGGTTGAACTGGGTTCAACCCAGAACTAGATGGAGAACTTTCCACCTGAGAATTTTCTACATGGGAATCTTCCACATGAGAATTTTCTACAGTTGAATCTTCCACAACTTGAACTTCAACTTCAAGATGTTGTGACACATTGTACCCATAATAGGTGCGGAGCACGTCGAACTGGACCGCGGGGATCGGCTTGGTCATGATGTCGGCAAGCATGTCTTGGGTCGGGCAATACTGCAGACACACTTGACCGTCCTCGACCTTCTCACGAACGAAGTGGTAGCGAATGTCGATGTGCTTGGTGCGCTTGTGGAACTCGGGGTTCTTGGCCAACGCGATCGCACCTTGGTTGTCTTCGTACACCGTGAGCGCTTGGTCACTTGCAACTTCGCCGAGTTCGCACAGGAACGCCTTGAGCCACACGGCTTCTTGGATCGCTTCCGATAGAGCCATGTACTCTGCTTCGGTCGAGGAGAGGCGACAGTTCGCTGCTTCTTGCTGCGCCAGCTGATGCATCCGCCGTTGAGCATGAACACGTAGCCGCTGGTGCTTCGACGTGACTCGATGTCGCCAGCCCAGTCGGCGTCGGAGTAGCCGACCAGTCTTCCGTCGTTCGATGCCGAGAACTGCAGGCCGTACGTCGGAGTCGCTTGCAGATACCGGAGCACACGCTTGAGAGCTTGCCAATGTGTTGGACACGGGTCCGCGGCGAACTGGCTGAGTGTGCCGACTGCCGCTGCGAGGTCTGGTCGAGTGCCGACCATGAGGTACATCAGTGCACCGACTGCACTTCGGAACGGCACGTTCGTCATGGTGTCTTCGTGCTTGCAACCACCTTCACATATGGCCTTGGTCAGCTTCAGTCCGGGGTCTTGAGGAGTCCTCACTGGTTTGCAGTCTTGCATGCCGAACTTGGTCAGGATCGACTGCAGGAACTTGGTCTGCCGCATGGTCACGTCGCCGGACTTGGGGTCTTGATCAACTTCCATGCCGAGGCAGTACTTGAGTTCGCCGAGGTCGGACATCTCGAAGCGTTCGCTGAGTGCACGCTTGGTCGCCGTGAGCAACTCGAGGCTGTTGCAGGCGAGGATGAGGTCGTCGACGTAGATCACCATGAAGATCATCGCTGAGCCGCTCCGCTTCACGTACACGCAGTGGTCCATCTCGCACTTGGTGAAGCCGACCTTGCGCATGAAGGCGTCGATGGTCTGGTTCCACATGCGTGGCGACTGCTTGAGACCGTAGAGCGAGCGCTTGAGCTTGCACACGTAGTCGGGGTGGCGCTGGTCGACGAAGCCTTCGGGCTGCTTCATGTAGATTTCTTCGTCGAGGTTGCCGTTCAGGAACGCCGTCTTGACATCCATCTGATGGATCATGAGCTTGTGTCGAGCGGCGATGCTGAGGATGGTGCGGATCGACGTGAACTTGGCGACGGGTGCGAATGTCTCTTCGAAGTCGATGCCGTACTTCTGCAGGAACCCCTTGGCAACGAGTCGAGCCTTGTACCGTTCGACGAGTCCTTCGGCGGTTTCCTTGACCTTGAACACCCACTTGCTGGTGATGGCCTTGCGTCCGGCTGGCAAAGGGACTAGGTCCCAGGTCTCGTTCTTCTTGAGCGACTCGAGCTCGGAGTCGCAGGCTTCCTTCCAGTTGCTGGCGTCGTCGGATTCCATCGCCGACTTGAACGATGTCGGCAACTCTCCCCCTGAATTCACGACGAGAGCAAACTCTTCGTGATCTTGATCTTGATCTTGGTCTTCTCCCCCTTGTTCTTGCACGTCTTCGCCTTCTTCGTCTTCATCTTCTACGCCTTCCTCTTCGATCGACGTGAGCAGTGCAGACAGATCTTCGAGCGATGTCCTTGAACCTTGCGTGGGTGGTGGAGTCGCACCACTTGTGCGTCCAACACGTCCGTAGCGCTTCTCAACTGGCGGTTCAGCCAGGTTCTCGAGCGAGTGCGTGCGAGAGTGGCGCTTGGACCCTGGTGCGTAGTCGACATTCGGCTGCTGGGCCGATGCTGGTGCTGCTGGACGCTGCGACCGCTGGCCCTGTTGCCACTCCGGTCGCTCGTAGCTGCGCTGACTTGGTGCTGGTGAGGCTGGCTGCTCACCCATGTCTTCATCATCTTGGTTGTCGGTTGCTTCATCTTGATCCTCATCATCTTCATCGTCGCGGAACTCGACGGACTTGCTCCAGGGTTCTTCGCGCTTGCCATCGTCGAATGTGTCTTCCATGAACTGCGCGTCTCGACTGATCACGATCCGACCGGTTGCGATTTCTTCAAACCGATACGCCTTCTCGTGGTCCGAGTAGCCGAGGAACCGACACAAGATGGCTCGGGCGTCGAACTTCGACCGCTTCTCCTTGGGCACGTGGACGTACGCATGGCAGCCGAACACCTTGAAGTTGGCGAGCAAGGGCTTCTTCCCGTACCATTCTTCGTACGGCGACTTGTACAAGTCTTGAGCGCGGGTCGGAAGTCGGTTGCGAACTTCGACTGCAGTCATGACGGCTTCGCCCCAGTACTCGTCGGACAAGTTGGCATGGTGGAGCTTGCAACGACCACACTCACCGATGGTTCGGTTCATGCGCTCCGCCACACCGTTCAACTGAGGCGTGTATGGCGGCGTGACGTCGTGCTCGATGCCACGCTTGCGACAGAACTTGGCAAGTTTGGCCGACTGGTACTCGCCGCCGCCGTCGGTCCGAAGCACCTTGACTCGACGACCGGTTTGGTTATCGGCCCAGTTGACGAACTCGACGAACTTCTCGTAGACTTCGTCCTTGGACCGCATGAGGTACAACTTGCACAGTCGAGACTTGTCGTCGGTGAACGTGGCGAAGTACTTCATGCCGCCGAAAGTCGGAGTCTTCATGGGGCCGGCCACATCGCTGTACACGACGTCAAGCAGATTCGCAGACCGCTTGGTCGTGCCCGACTGGAACTTGACGCGAGTCAGCTTGCCGAGTGCACAGCCTTCACAGACCTCCCATTCCTGCACAGACCCGATATCGAGTCCGTCGGCGAGGTCCTTCTTGACGATGGCTTCGAGTCCGCTGAAGCCGATGTGACCGAGTCGGAGGTGCCACAGGTACGACTTGGACATGGCGCGACCTCGTCTTGCACTGGCGGCGTGGGCTGCTTCAGTCGACACTGGAGACATGTTGAGCTTGAACAGACCCTTGCCGATACGAGTGCCGATGGTCCGCTTGGCGCCCTTGAGAACGACGAAGCAACCGTCCTTGTCGAACGTCACGGGAGCAGCGTCCTCCGTGAATCTTCCGACCGAGAACAGGTTGCGGCTGAGCTTGGGGATATGCCACACGTTGGTGAGCAAACCCTTCTTGACACCGCTTGGAGTCTTCATCGACATGAGAATGTCTCCCACGCCAACCGCTTGGACCGTGCCATCATCGGCCAGATGCACGTCGACTGGGTCAATCTTCTTGTAGTTCATCATGAACTGCTTGGTTCGCGACATGTGCTGAGTCGCACCCGAGTCGACCAACCACGCCGTGGATTGACTCGACTTGCCTTGGGTCTTCCCGACCGAGAACAGGTACTCGCCGGGGTCTTCATCTCGCGCAAGGTTCGCTCGCTGGAACCGTTGCCGAGGGTTGCCGTTTCCGTTGCCGTTGCCGTTGCCGCCGGAGTTGCCGTTGCCGTTGCCGTTGTCCTTGACACGCGAGTGGCACTCCGCGGCCCAATGACCGATCTTGCCGCAGTAGTTGCACGTGCCAGTCTTCTTGACTGCACGGCCCTTGGGCTTCGCGTCACTTGTCATGAACGCTTGGCCAAGCGTGGCTCCGTCGCCACCTTGCTCCTTGCGCTTCATGTCTTCATGGAGCAGCCGAGACGTCACGAGTTCCCACGTGAGCGCGTCGACACGCGACTCCAACGCCGTGATGAGGAACTGGTACGACTCGCTGAGACTGCCGAGAAGCGTGATCACCAAGTCGTCTTCGCTGACCGGAGCGCCCACTGCGTCGAGTTGCTCCGCCAGGGTCTTGAGCTTGTTGATGTGCGTGAGCACATCGTCACCTTCTTCCATCATGGTCGTGAAGAAACGACGACGAAGAAAGAGCTTGTTGGCAAGGCTCTTCTTCTCGAAGTGTTCTTCCAGTCTTGACCATGCATCTTGCGCACCACTCGCCGACCGAACCAGCGGGAGCTGCGAGTCTTCCATCTGTTGAAAGGTCGCTTGGTTGGTGGGATGCAAAATGCAAAGTGAATTGATCGGGACTTAGTTCGCTGCTGCTACCTCTAAGCCGTCTGTGTGTGTCCTACGCTACCATAATCAAATGTATGTCCTACCTATCGTAAACATATGCAAACATAAACTGACTTCGTGGATACTTCAACGAAGTCGATGGGTGGCACTGGATTCAAACCAGAACCAGACGGAGAATCTTCCACATGTCGAATCTTCCACATGTCGAATCTTCCACGGAGAATCATCTGCAGGAGAATCTTCTACAGCCGAGCTTCAACTGCCGAGCTTCAACTGGAATGATGACGCTGGGTTCGAGGCGCATCATCTTCAACAGAGTCTTCATTGACATGAGAATGTCTCCCACGCCAACCGCTTGGACCGTGCCATCATCGGCCAGATGCACGTCGACTGGGTCAATCTTCTTGTGGTTCATCATGAACTGCTTGGTTCGCGACATGTGCTGAGTCGCACCCGAGTCGACCAACCACGCCGTGGATTGACTCGACTTGCCTTGGGTCTTCCCGATCGAGAACAGGTACTCGCCGGGGTCTTCATCTCGCGCAAGGTTCGCTCGCTGGAACCGTTGCCGAGGGTTGCCGTTTCCGTTGCCGTTGCCGTTGCCGCCGGAGTTGCCGTTGCCGTTGCCGTTGTCCTTGACACGCGAGTGGCACTCCGCGGCCCAATGACCGATCTTGCCGCAGTAGTTGCACGTGCCAGTCTTCTTGACTGCACGGCCCTTGGGCTTCGCGTCACTTGTCATGAACGCTTGGCCAAGCGTGGCTCCGTCGCCACCTTGCTCCTTGCGCTTCATGTCTTCATGGAGCAGCCGAGACGTCACGAGTTCCCACGTGAGCGCGTCGACACGCGACTCCAACGCCGTGATGAGGAACTGGTACGACTCGCTGAGACTGCCGAGAAGCGTGATCACCAAGTCGTCTTCGCTGACCGGAGCGCCGACTGCGTCGAGTTGCTCGGCCAGGGTCTTGAGCTTGTTGATGTGCGTGAGCACATCGTCACCTTCTTCCATCATGGTCGTGAAGAAACGACGACGAAGAAAGAGCTTGTTGGCAAGGCTCTTCTTCTCGAAGTGTTCTTCCAGTCTTGACCATGCATCTTGCGCACCACTCGCCGACCGAACCAGCGGGAGCTGCGAGTCTTCCATCTGTTGAAAGGTCGCTTGGTTGGTGGGATGCAAAATGCAAAGTGAATTGATCGGGACTTAGTTCGCTGCTGCTACCTCTAAGCCGTCTGTGTGTGTCCTACGCTACCATAATCAAATGTATGTCCTACCTATCGTAAACATATGCAAACATAAACTGACTTCGTGGATACTTCAACGAAGTCGATGGGTGGCACTGGATTCAAACCAGAACCAGACGGAGAATCTTCCACATGTCGAATCTTCCACATGTCGAATCTTCCACGGAGAATCATCTGCAGGAGAATCTTCTACAGCCGAGCTTCAACTGCCGAGCTTCAACTGGAATGATGACGCTGGGTTCGAGGCGCATCATCTTCAACAGAGTCTTCATTGACATGAGAATGTCTCCCACGCCAACCGCTTGGACCGTGCCATCATCGGCCAGATGCACGTCGACTGGGTCAATCTTCTTGTGGTTCATCATGAACTGCTTGGTTCGCGACATGTGCTGAGTCGCACCCGAGTCGACCAACCACGCCGTGGATTGACTCGACTTGCCTTGGGTCTTCCCGATCGAGAACAGGTACTCGCCGGGGTCTTCATCTCGCGCAAGGTTCGCTCGCTGGAACCGTTGCCGAGGGTTGCCGTTTCCGTTGCCGTTGCCGTTGCCGCCGGAGTTGCCGTTGCCGTTGCCGTTGTCCTTGACACGCGAGTGGCACTCCGCGGCCCAATGACCGATCTTGCCGCAGTAGTTGCACGTGCCAGTCTTCTTGACTGCACGGCCCTTGGGCTTCGCGTCACTTGTCATGAACGCTTGGCCAAGCGTGGCTCCGTCGCCACCTTGCTCCTTGCGCTTCATGTCTTCATGGAGCAGCCGAGACGTCACGAGTTCCCACGTGAGCGCGTCGACACGCGACTCCAACGCCGTGATGAGGAACTGGTACGACTCGCTGAGACTGCCGAGAAGCGTGATCACCAAGTCGTCTTCGCTGACCGGAGCGCCCACTGCGTCGAGTTGCTCCGCCAGGGTCTTGAGCTTGTTGATGTGCGTGAGCACATCGTCACCTTCTTCCATCATGGTCGTGAAGAAACGACGACGAAGAAAGAGCTTGTTGGCAAGGCTCTTCTTCTCGAAGTGTTCTTCCAGTCTTGACCATGCATCTTGCGCACCACTCGCCGACCGAACTAGCGGGAGCTGCGAGTCTTCCATCTGTTGAAAGGTCGCTTGGTTGGTGGGATGCAAAATGCAAAGTGAATTGATCGGGACTTAGTTCGCTGCTGCTACCTCTAAGCCGTCTGTGTGTGTCCTACGCTACCGTAATCATATGTATGTCCTACCTATCGTAAACATATGCAAACATAAACTAACTTCGTGGATACTTCAACGAAGTCGATGGGTGGCACTGGATTCAAACCAGAACCAGACGGAGAATCTTCCACATGTCGAATCTTCCACATGTCGAATCTTCCACGGAGAATCATCTGCAGGAGAATCTTCTACAGCCGAGCTTCAACTGCCGAGCTTCAACTGGAATGATGACGCTGGGTTCGAGGCGCATCATCTTCAACAGAGTCTTCATTGACATGAGAATGTCTCCCACGCCAACCGCTTGGACCGTGCCATCATCGGCCAGATGCACGTCGACTGGGTCAATCTTCTTGTGGTTCATCATGAACTGCTTGGTTCGCGACATGTGCTGAGTCGCACCCGAGTCGACCAACCACGCCGTGGATTGACTCGACTTGCCTTGGGTCTTCCCGATCGAGAACAGGTACTCGCCGGGGTCTTCATCTCGCGCAAGGTTCGCTCGCTGGAACCGTTGCCGAGGGTTGCCGTTTCCGTTGCCGTTGCCGTTGCCGCCGGAGTTGCCGTTGCCGTTGCCGTTGTCCTTGACACGCGAGTGGCACTCCGCGGCCCAATGACCGATCTTGCCGCAGTAGTTGCACGTGCCAGTCTTCTTGACTGCACGGCCCTTGGGCTTCGCGTCACTTGTCATGAACGCTTGGCCAAGCGTGGCTCCGTCGCCACCTTGCTCCTTGCGCTTCATGTCTTCATGGAGCAGCCGAGACGTCACGAGTTCCCACGTGAGCGCGTCGACACGCGACTCCAACGCCGTGATGAGGAACTGGTACGACTCGCTGAGACTGCCGAGAAGCGTGATCACCAAGTCGTCTTCGCTGACCGGAGCGCCCACTGCGTCGAGTTGCTCCGCCAGGGTCTTGAGCTTGTTGATGTGCGTGAGCACATCGTCACCTTCTTCCATCATGGTCGTGAAGAAACGACGACGAAGAAAGAGCTTGTTGGCAAGGCTCTTCTTCTCGAAGTGTTCTTCCAGTCTTGACCATGCATCTTGCGCACCACTCGCCGACCGAACCAGCGGGAGCTGCGAGTCTTCCATCTGTTGAAAGGTCGCTTGGTTGGTGGGATGCAAAATGCAAAGTGAATTGATCGGGACTTAGTTCGCTGCTGCTACCTCTAAGCCGTCTGTGTGTGTCCTACGCTACCGTAATCATATGTATGTCCTACCTATCGTAAACATATGCAAACATAAACTGACTTCGTGGATACTTCAACGAAGTCGATGGGTGGCACTGGATTCAAACCAGAACCAGACGGAGAATCTTCCACATGTCGAATCTTCCACATGTCGAATCTTCCACGGAGAATCATCTGCAGGAGAATCTTCTACAGCCGAGCTTCAACTGCCGAGCTTCAACTGGAATGATGACGCTGGGTTCGAGGCGCATCATCTTCAACACTCCCCCTCGACTCGACTGCGTCTTGAACACCAAGCTTGGTGCGGAGCACGTCGAACTGGACAGTGGGGATCGGCTTGGTCATGATGTCGGCAAGCATGTCTTGGGTCGGGCAATACTGCAGACACACTTGACCGTCCTCGACCTTCTCACGAACGAAGTGGTAGCGAATGTCGATGTGCTTGGTGCGCTTGTGGAACTCGGGGTTCTTGGCCAACGCGATCGCACCTTGGTTGTCTTCGTACACCGTGAGCGCTTGGTCGCTTGCAACTTCGCCGAGTTCGCACAGGAACGCCTTGAGCCACACGGCTTCTTGGATCGCTTCCGATAGAGCCATGTACTCTGCTTCGGTCGAGGAGAGGGCGACAGTTCGCTGCTTCTTGCTGCGCCAGCTGATGCATCCGCCGTTGAGCATGAACACGTAACCGCTGGTGCTTCGACGTGACTCGATGTCGCCAGCCCAGTCGGCGTCGGAGTAGCCGACCAGTCTTCCGTCGTTCGATGCCGAGAACTGCAGGCCGTGTTGAAGATGATGCGCCTCGAACCCAGCGTCATCATTCCAGTTGAAGCTCGGCAGTTGAAGCTCGGCTGTAGAAGATTCTCCTGCAGAAGATTCTCCGTGGAAGATTCGACATGCGGAAGATTCGACATGTGGAAGATTCTCCGTCTGGTTCTGGTTTGAATCCAGTGCCACCCATCGACTTCGTTGAAGTATCCACGAAGTCAGTTTATGTTTGCATATGTTTACGATAGGTAGGACATACATTTGATTATGGTAGCGTAGGACACACACAGACGGCTTAGAGGTAGCAGTAGCGAACTAAGTCCCGATCAATTCACTTTGCATTTTGCATCCCATCAACCAAGCGACCTTCCAACAGGTTATGAGCCCAAGCCCAGCCGACTCTGCCTCCACCGACTTCGCCTCCCCAGCCTTCGCCATGGATTCGACCACCCCAGCTCGCATCAACAAGTTCGACGGAACCAACTTCCACACATGGAAGTTCAAGATGCAGATGGTGCTCGAAGAACGCGACGTCTGGGAAGTTGTCTGTGGAGAGGTCAAACTCGAGCAGTGCCAGACCGACGCGGACCGAGCCCTCTTCAAGAAGAAGTCTCGCAAGGCGCTCGCGATGATCTGTCTCGCGATGGAAGACTCGCAGCTCCCGCTGGTCCGGTCGGCGAGTGGTGCGCAAGATGCATGGTCAAGACTGGAAGAACACTTCGAGAAGAAGAGCCTTGCCAACAAGCTCTTTCTTCGTCGTCGTTTCTTCACGACCATGATGGAAGAAGGTGACGATGTGCTCACGCACATCAACAAGCTCAAGACCCTGGCGGAGCAACTCGACGCAGTGGGCGCTCCGGTCAGCGAAGACGACTTGGTGATCACGCTTCTCGGCAGTCTCAGCGAGTCGTACCAGTTCCTCATCACGGCGTTGGAGTCGCGTGTCGACGCGCTCACGTGGGAACTCGTGACGTCTCGGCTGCTCCATGAAGACATGAAGCGCAAGGAGCAAGGTGGCGACGGAGCCACGCTTGGCCAGGCGTTCATGACAAGTGACGCGAAGCCCAAGGGCCGTGCAGTCAAGAAGACTGGCACGTGCAACTACTGCGGCAAGATCGGTCATTGGGCCGCGGAGTGCCACTCGCGTGTCAAGGACAACGGCAACGGCAACGGCAACTCCGGCGGCAACGGCAACGGCAACGGCAACCCTCGGCAACGGTTCCAGCGAGCGAACCTTGCGCGAGATGAAGACCCCGGCGAGTACCTGTTCTCGGTCGGGAAGACCCAAGGCAAGTCGAGTCAATCCACGGCGTGGTTGGTCGACTCGGGTGCGACTCAGCACATGTCGCGAACCAAGCAGTTCATGATGAACCACAAGAAGATTGACCCAGTCGACGTGCATCTGGCCGATGATGGCACGGTCCAAGCGGTTGGCGTGGGAGACATTCTCATGTCGATGAAGACTCCAAGCGGTGTCAAGAAGGGTTTGCTCACCAACGTGTGGCATATCCCCAAGCTCAGCCGCAACCTGTTCTCGGTCGGAAGATTCACGGAGGACGTTGCTCCCGTGACGTTCGACAAGGACGGTTGCTTCGTCGTTCTCAAGGGCGCCAAGCGGACCATCGGCACTCGTATCGGCAAGGGTCTGTTCAAGCTCAACATGTCTCCAGTGTCGACTGAAGCAGCCCACGCCGCCAGTGCAAGACGAGGTCGCGCCATGTCCAAGTCGTACCTGTGGCACCTCCGACTCGGTCACATCGGCTTCAGCGGACTCGAAGCCATCGTCAAGAAGGACCTCGCCGACGGACTCGATATCGGGTCTGTGCAGGAATGGGAGGTCTGTGAAGGCTGTGCACTCGGCAAGCTGACTCGCGTCAAGTTCCAGTCAGGCACGACCAAGCGGTCTGCGAATCTGCTTGACGTCGTGTACAGCGATGTGGCCGGCCCCATGAAGACTCCGACTTTCGGCGGCATGAAGTACTTTGCCACCTTCACCGACGACAAGTCTCGACTGTGCAAGTTGTACCTCATGCGGTCCAAGGACGAAGTCTACGAGAAGTTCGTCGAGTTCGTCAACTGGGCCGAGAACCAAACCGGTCGTCGAGTCAAGGTGCTTCGGACCGACGGCGGCGGCGAGTACCAGTCGGCCAAACTTGCCAAGTTCTGTCGCAAGCGTGGCATCGAGCACGACGTCACGCCGCCATACACGCCTCAGTTGAACGGTGTGGCGGAGCGCATGAACCGAACCATCGGTGAGTGTGGTCGTTGCAAGCTCCACCATGCCAACTTGTCCGACGAGTACTGGGGCGAAGCCGTCATGACTGCAGTCGAAGTTCGCAACCGACTTCCGACCCGCGCTCAAGACTTGTACAAGTCGCCGTACGAAGAATGGTACGGGAAGAAGCCCTTGCTCGCCAACTTCAAGGTGTTCGGCTGCCATGCGTACGTCCACGTGCCCAAGGAGAAGCGGTCGAAGTTCGACGCCCGAGCCATCTTGTGTCGGTTCCTCGGCTACTCGGACCACGAGAAGGCGTATCGGTTTGAAGAAATCGCAACCGGTCGGATCGTGATCAGTCGAGACGCGCAGTTCATGGAAGACACATTCGACGATGGCAAGCGCGAAGAACCCTGGAGCAAGTCCGTCGAGTTCCGCGACGATGAAGATGATGAGGATCAAGATGAAGCAACCGACAACCAAGATGATGAAGACATGGGTGAGCAGCCAGCCTCACCAGCACCAAGTCAGCGCAGCTACGAGCGACCGGAGTGGCAACAGGGCCAGCGGTCGCAGCGTCCAGCAGCACCAGCATCGGCCCAGCAGCCGAATGTCGACTACGCACCAGGGTCCAAGCGCCACTCTCGCACGCACTCGCTCGAGAACCTGGCTGAACCGCCAGTTGAGAAGCGCTACGGACGTGTTGGACGCACAAGTGGTGCGACTCCACCACCCACGCAAGGTTCAAGGACATCGCTCGAAGATCTGTCTGCACTGCTCACGTCGATCGAAGAGGAAGGCGTAGAAGATGAAGACGAAGAAGGCGAAGACGTGCAAGAACAAGGGGGAGAAGACCAAGATCAAGATCACGATCTCGAAGAGTTTGCTCTCGTCGTGAATTCAGGGGGAGAGTTGCCGACATCGTTCAAGTCGGCGATGGAATCCGACGACGCCAGCAACTGGAAGGAAGCCTGCGACTCCGAGCTCGAGTCGCTCAAGAAGAACGAGACCTGGGACCTAGTCCCTTTGCCAGCCGGACGCAAGGCCATCACCAGCAAGTGGGTGTTCAAGGTCAAGGAAACCGCCGAAGGACTCGTCGAACGGTACAAGGCTCGACTCGTTGCCAAGGGGTTCCTGCAGAAGTACGGCATCGACTTCGAAGAGACATTCGCACCCGTCGCCAAGTTCACGTCGATCCGCACCATCCTCAGCATCGCCGCTCGACACAAGCTCATGATCCATCAGATGGATGTCAAGACGGCGTTCCTGAACGGCAACCTCGACGAAGAAATCTACATGAAGCAGCCCGAAGGCTTCGTCGACCAGCGCCACCCCGACTACGTGTGCAAGCTCAAGCGCTCGCTCTACGGTCTCAAGCAGTCGCCACGCATGTGGAACCAGACCATCGACGCCTTCATGCGCAAGGTCGGCTTCACCAAGTGCGAGATGGACCACTGCGTGTACGTGAAGCGGAGCGGCTCAGCGATGATCTTCGTGGTTGTTGAAGATGATGCGCCTCGAACCCAGCGTCATCATTCCAGTTGAAGCTCGGCAGTTGAAGCTCGGCTGTAGAAGATTCTCCTGCAGAAGATTCTCCGTGGAAGATTCGACATGTGGAAGATTCGACATGTGGAAGATTCTCCGTCTGGTTCTGGTTTGAATCCAGTGCCACCCATCGACTTCGTTGAAGTATCCACGAAGTCAGTTTATGTTTGCATATGTTTACGATAGGTAGGACATACATTTGATTATGGTAGCGTAGGACACACACAGACGGCTTAGAGGTAGCAGTAGCGAACTAAGTCCCGATCAATTCACTTTGCATTTTGCATCCCATCAACCAAGCGACCTTCCAACAGGTTATGAGCCCAAGCCCAGCCGACTCTGCCTCCACCGACTTCGCCTCCCCAGCCTTCGCCATGGATTCGACCACCCCAGCTCGCATCAACAAGTTCGACGGAACCAACTTCCACACATGGAAGTTCAAGATGCAGATGGTGCTCGAAGAACGCGACGTCTGGGAAGTTGTCTGTGGAGAGGTCAAACTCGAGCAGTGCCAGACCGACGCGGACCGAGCCCTTGTTGGAAGGTCGCTTGGTTGGTGGGATGCAAAATGCAAAGTGAATTGATCGGGACTTAGTTCGCTACTGCTACCTCTAAGCCGTCTGTGTGTGTCCTACGCTACCATAATCAAATGTATGTCCTACCTATCGTAAACATATGCAAACATAAACTAACTTCGTGGATACTTCAACGAAGTCGATGGGTGGCACTGGATTCAAACCAGAACCAGACGGAGAATCTTCCACATGTCGAATCTTCCACATGTCGAATCTTCCACGGAGAATCTTCTGCAGGAGAATCTTCTACAGCCGAGCTTCAACTGCCGAGCTTCAACTGGAATGATGACGCTGGGTTCGAGGCGCATCATCTTCAACAACCACGAAGATCATCGCTGAGCCGCTCCGCTTGACGTACACGCAGTGGTCCATCTCGCACTTGGTGAAGCCGACCTTGCGCATGAAGGCGTCGATGGTCTGGTTCCACATGCGTGGCGACTGCTTGAGACCGTAGAGCGAGCGCTTGAGCTTGCACACGTAGTCGGGGTGGCGCTGGTCGACGAAGCCTTCGGGCTGCTTCATGTAGATTTCTTCGTCGAGGTTGCCGTTCAGGAACGCCGTCTTGACATCCATCTGATGGATCATGAGCTTGTGTCGAGCGGCGATGCTGAGGATGGTGCGGATCGACGTGAACTTGGCGACGGGTGCGAATGTCTCTTCGAAGTCGATGCCGTACTTCTGCAGGAACCCCTTGGCAACGAGTCGAGCCTTGTACCGTTCGACGAGTCCTTCGGCGGTTTCCTTGACCTTGAACACCCACTTGCTGGTGATGGCCTTGCGTCCGGCTGGCAAAGGGACTAGGTCCCAGGTCTCGTTCTTCTTGAGCGACTCGAGCTCGGAGTCGCAGGCTTCCTTCCAGTTGCTGGCGTCGTCGGATTCCATCGCCGACTTGAACGATGTCGGCAACTCTCCCCCTGAATTCACGACGAGAGCAAACTCTTCGAGATCGTGATCTTGATCTTGGTCTTCTCCCCCTTGTTCTTGCACGTCTTCGCCTTCTTCGTCTTCATCTTCTACGCCTTCCTCTTCGATCGACGTGAGCAGTGCAGACAGATCTTCGAGCGATGTCCTTGAACCTTGCGTGGGTGGTGGAGTCGCACCACTTGTGCGTCCAACACGTCCGTAGCGCTTCTCAACTGGCGGTTCAGCCAGGTTCTCGAGCGAGTGCGTGCGAGAGTGGCGCTTGGACCCTGGTGCGTAGTCGACATTCGGCTGCTGGGCCGATGCTGGTGCTGCTGGACGCTGCGACCGCTGGCCCTGTTGCCACTCCGGTCGCTCGTAGCTGCGCTGACTTGGTGCTGGTGAGGCTGGCTGCTCACCCATGTCTTCATCATCTTGGTTGTCGGTTGCTTCATCTTGATCCTCATCATCTTCATCGTCGCGGAACTCGACGGACTTGCTCCAGGGTTCTTCGCGCTTGCCATCGTCGAATGTGTCTTCCATGAACTGCGCGTCTCGACTGATCACGATCCGACCGGTTGCGATTTCTTCAAACCGATACGCCTTCTCGTGGTCCGAGTAGCCGAGGAACCGACACAAGATGGCTCGGGCGTCGAACTTCGACCGCTTCTCCTTGGGCACGTGGACGTACGCATGGCAGCCGAACACCTTGAAGTTGGCGAGCAAGGGCTTCTTCCCGTACCATTCTTCGTACGGCGACTTGTACAAGTCTTGAGCGCGGGTCGGAAGTCGGTTGCGAACTTCGACTGCAGTCATGACGGCTTCGCCCCAGTACTCGTCGGACAAGTTGGCATGGTGGAGCTTGCAACGACCACACTCACCGATGGTTCGGTTCATGCGCTCCGCCACACCGTTCAACTGAGGCGTGTATGGCGGCGTGACGTCGTGCTCGATGCCACGCTTGCGACAGAACTTGGCAAGTTTGGCCGACTGGTACTCGCCGCCGCCGTCGGTTCGAAGCACCTTGACTCGACGACCGGTTTGGTTCTCGGCCCAGTTGACGAACTCGACGAACTTGTCGTAGACTTCGTCCTTGGACCGCATCAGGTACAACTTGCACAGTCGAGACTTGTCGTCGGTGAAGGTGGCAAAGTACTTCATGCCGCCGAAAGTCGGAGTCTTCATGGGGCCGGTCACATCGCTGTACACGACGTCAAGCAGATTCGCAGACCGCTTGGTCGTGCCTGACTGGAACTTGACGCGAGTCAGCTTGCCGAGTGCACAGCCTTCACAGACCTCCCATTCCTGCACAGACCCGATATCGAGTCCGTCGGCGAGGTCCTTCTTGACGATGGCTTCGAGTCCGCTGAAGCCGATGTGACCGAGTCGGAGGTGCCACAGGTACGACTTGGACATGGCGCGACCTCGTCTTGCACTGGCGGCGTGGGCTGCTTCAGTCGACACTGGAGACATGTTGAGCTTGAACAGACCCTTGCCGATACGAGTGCCGATGGTCCGCTTGGCGCCCTTGAGAACGACGAAGCAACCGTCCTTGTCGAACGTCACGGGAGCAGCGTCCTCCGTGAATCTTCCGACCGAGAACAGGTTGCGGCTGAGCTTGGGGATATGCCACACGTTGGTGAGCAAACCCTTCTTGACACCGCTTGGAGTCTTCATCGACATGAGAATGTCTCCCACGCCAACCGCTTGGACCGTGCCATCATCGGCCAGATGCACGTCGACTGGGTCAATCTTCTTGTGGTTCATCATGAACTGCTTGGTTCGCGACATGTGCTGAGTCGCACCCGAGTCGACCAACCACGCCGTGGATTGACTCGACTTGCCTTGGGTCTTCCCGACCGAGAACAGGTACTCGCCGGGGTCTTCATCTCGCGCAAGGTTCGCTCGCTGGAACCGTTGCCGAGGGTTGCCGTTTCCGTTGCCGTTGCCGTTGCCGCCGGAGTTGCCGTTGCCGTTGCCGTTGTCCTTGACACGCGAGTGGCACTCCGCGGCCCAATGACCGATCTTGCCGCAGTAGTTGCACGTGCCAGTCTTCTTGACTGCACGGCCCTTGGGCTTCGCGTCACTTGTCATGAACGCCTGGCCAAGCGTGGCTCCGTCGCCACCTTGCTCCTTGCGCTTCATGTCTTCATGGAGCAGCCGAGACGTCACGAGTTCCCACGTGAGCGCGTCGACACGCGACTCCAACGCCGTGATGAGGAACTGGTACGACTCGCTGAGACTGCCGAGAAGCGTGATCACCAAGTCGTCTTCGCTGACCGGAGCGCCCACTGCGTCGAGTTGCTCCGCCAGGGTCTTGAGCTTGTTGATGTGCGTGAGCACATCGTCACCTTCTTCCATCATGGTCGTGAAGAAACGACGACGAAGAAAGAGCTTGTTGGCAAGGCTCTTCTTCTCGAAGTGTTCTTCCAGTCTTGACCATGCATCTTGCGCACCACTCGCCGACCGAACCAGCGGGAGCTGCGAGTCTTCCATCGCGAGACAGATCATCGCGAGCGCCTTGCGAGACTTCTTCTTGAAGAGGGCTCGGTCCGCGTCGGTCTGGCACTGCTCGAGTTTGACCTCTCCACAGACAACTTCCCAGACGTCGCGTTCTTCGAGCACCATCTGCATCTTGAACTTCCATGTGTGGAAGTTGGTTCCGTCGAACTTGTTGATGCGAGCTGGGGTGGTCGAATCCATGGCGAAGGCTGGGGAGGCGAAGTCGGTGGAGGCAGAGTCGGCTGGGCTTGGGCTCATAACCTGTTGGAAGGTCGCTTGGTTGGTGGGATGCAAAATGCAAAGTGAATTGATCGGGACTTAGTTCGCTACTGCTACCTCTAAGCCGTCTGTGTGTGTCCTACGCTACCATAATCAAATGTATGTCCTACCTATCGTAAACATATGCAAACATAAACTGACTTCGTGGATACTTCAACGAAGTCGATGGGTGGCACTGGATTCAAACCAGAACCAGACGGAGAATCTTCCACATGTCGAATCTTCCACATGTCGAATCTTCCACGGAGAATCTTCTGCAGGAGAATCTTCTACAGCCGAGCTTCAACTGCCGAGCTTCAACTGGAATGATGACGCTGGGTTCGAGGCCCATCATCTTCAACATTGGTCGCTTGCAACTTCGCCGAGTTCGCACAGGAACGCCTTGAGCCACACGGCTTCTTGGATCGCTTCCGATAGAGCCATGTACTCTACTTCGGTCGAGGAGAGGGCGACAGTTCGCTGCTTCTTGCTGCGCCAGCTGATGCATCCGCCGTTGAGCATGAACACGTAGCCGCTGGTGCTTCGACGTGACTCGATGTCGCCAGCCCAGTCGGCGTCGGAGTAGCCGACCAGTCTTCCGTCGTTCGATGCCGAGAACTGCAGGCCGTAGGTCGGAGTCGCTTGCAGATACCGGAGCACACGCTTGAGAGCTTGCCAATGTGTTGGACACGGGTCCGCGGCGAACTGGCTGAGTGTGCCGACTGCCGCTGCGAGGTCTGGTCGAGTGCCGACCATGAGGTACATGAGTGCGCCGACTGCACTTCGGTACGGCACGTTCTTCATGGTGTCTTCGTGCTTGCAACCACCTTCACACATGGCCTTGGTCAGCTTCAGTCCGGGGTCTTGAGGAGTCCTCACTGGTTTGCAGTCTTGCATGCCGAACTTGGTCAGGATCGACTGCAGGAACTTGGTCTGCCGCATGATCACGTCGCCTGACTTGGGGTCTTGATCAACTTCCATGCCGAGGCAGTACTTGAGTTCGCCGAGGTCGGACATCTCGAAGCGTTCGCTGAGTGCACGCTTGGTCGCCGTGAGCAACTCGAGGCTGTTGCAGGCGAGGATGAGGTCGTCGACGTAGATCACCACGAAGATCATCGCTGAGCCGCTCCGCTTGACGTACACACAGTGGTCCATCTCGCACTTGGTGAAGCCGACCTTGCGCATGAAGGCGTCGATGGTCTGGTTCCACATGCGTGGCGACTGCTTGAGACCGTAGAGCGAGCGCTTGAGCTTGCACACGTAGTCGGGGTGGCGCTGGTCGACGAAGCCTTCGGGCTGCTTCATGTAGATTTCTTCGTCGAGGTTGCCGTTCAGGAACGCCGTCTTGACATCCATCTGATGGATCATGAGCTTGTGTCGAGCGGCGATGCTGAGGATGGTCCGGATCGACGTGAACTTGGCGACGGGTGCGAATGTCTCTTCGAAGTCGATGCCGTACTTCTGCAGGAACCCCTTGGCAACGAGTCTGTTGAAGATGATGCGCCTCGAACCCAGCGTCATCATTCCAGTTGAAGCTCGGCAGTTGAAGCTCGGCTGTAGAAGATTCTCCTGCAGAAGATTCCCCGTGGAAGATTCGACATGTGGAAGATTCGACATGTGGAAGATTCTCCGTCTGGTTCTGGTTTGAATCCAGTGCCACCCATCGACTTCGTTGAAGTATCCACGAAGTCAGTTTATGTTTGCATATGTTTACGATAGGTAGGACATACATTTGATTATGGTAGCGTAGGACACACACAGACGGCTTAGAGGTAGCAGTAGCGAACTAAGTCCCGATCAATTCACTTTGCATTTTGCATCCCACCAACCAAGCGACCTTCCAACAGACTCCAAGTGGTGTCAAGAAGGGTTTGCTCACCAACATGTGGCATATCCCCAAGCTCAGCCGCAACCTGTTCTCGGTCGGAAGATTCACGGAGGACGTTGGTCCCGTGACGTTCGACAAGGACGGTTGCTTCGTCGTTCTCAAGGGCGCCAAGCGGACCATCGGCACTCGTATCGGCAAGGGTCTGTTCAAGCTCAACATGTCTCCAGTGTCGATTGAAGCAGCCCACGCCGCCAGTACAAGACGAGGTCGCGCCATGTCCAAGTCGTACCTGTGGCACCTCCGACTCGGTCACATCGGCTTCAGCGGACTCGAAGCCATCGTCAAGAAGGACCTCGCCGACGGACTCGACATTGGGTCTGTGCAAGAGTGGGAGGTCTGTGAAGGCTGTGCACTCGGCAAGCTGACTCGCGTCAAGTTCCAGTCGGGCACGACCAAGCGGTCTGCGAATCTGCTTGACGTCGTGTACAGCGATGTGGCCGGCCCCATGAAGACTCCGACTTTCGGCGGCATGAAGTACTTTGCCACGTTCACCGACGACAAGTCTCGACTGTGCAAGTTGTACCTGATGCGGTCCAAGGACGAAGTCTACGACAAGTTCGTCGAGTTCGTCAACTGGGCCGAGAACCAAACCGGTCGTCGAGTCAAGGTGCTTCGGACCGACGGCGGCGGCGAGTACCAGTCGGCCAAACTTGCCAAGTTCTGCCGCAAGCGTGGCATCGAGCACGACGTCACGCCGCCATACACGCCTCAGTTGAACGGTGTGGCGGAGCGCATGAACCGAACCATCGGTGAGTGTGGTTGTTGCAAGCTCCACCATGCCAACTTGTCCGACGAGTACTGGGGCGAAGCCGTCATGACTGCAGTCGAAGTTCGCAACCGACTTCCGACCCGCGCTCAAGACTTGTACAAGTCGCCGTACGAAGAATGGTACGGGAAGAAGCCCTTGCTCGCCAACTTCAAGGTGTTCGGCTGCCATGCGTACGTCCACGTGCCCAAGGAGAAGCGGTCGAAGTTCGACGCCCGAGCCATCTTGTGTCGGTTCCTCGGCTACTCGGACCACGAGAAGGCGTATCGGTTTGAAGAAATCGCAACCGGTCGGATCGTGATCAGTCGAGACGCGCAGTTCATGGAAGACACATTCGACGATGGCAAGCGCGAAGAACCCTGGAGCAAGTCCGTCGAGTTCCGCGACGATGAAGATGATGAGGATCAAGATGAAGCAACCGACAACCAAGATGATGAAGACATGGGTGAGCAGCCAGCCTCACCAGCACCAAGTCAGCGCAGCTACGAGCGACCGGAGTGGCAACAGGGCCAGCGGTCGCAGCGTCCAGCAGCACCAGCATCGGCCCAGCAGCCGAATGTCGACTACGCACCAGGGTCCAAGCGCCACTCTCGCACGCACTCGCTCGAGAACCTGGCTGAACCGCCAGTTGAGAAGCGCTGCGGACGTGTTGGACGCACAAGTGGTGCGACTCCACCACCCACGCAAGGTCCAAGGACATCGCTCGAAGATCTGTCTGCACTGCTCACGTCGATCGAAGAGGAAGGCGTAGAAGATGAAGACGAAGAAGGCGAAGACGTGCAAGAACAAGGGGGAGAAGACCAAGATCAAGATCACGATCTCGAAGAGTTTGCTCTCGTCGTGAATTCAGGGGGAGAGTTGCCGACATCGTTCAAGTCGGCGATGGAATCCGACGACGCCAGCAACTGGAAGGAAGCCTGCGACTCCGAGCTCGAGTTGCCCAAGAAAAACGAGACATGGGACCTTGTCCCTTTGCCAGCCGGACGCAAGGCCATCACCAGCAAGTGGGTGTTCAAGGTCAAGGAAACCGCCGAAGGACTCGTCGAGCGGTACAAGGCTCGACTCGTTGCCAAGGGGTTCCTGCAGAAGTACGGCATCGACTTCGAAGAGACATTCGCACCCGTCGCCAAGTTCACGTCGATCCGGACCATCCTCAGCATCGCCGCTCGACACAAGCTCATGATCCATCAGATGGATGTCAAGACGGCGTTCCTGAACGGCAACCTCGACGAAGAAATCTACATGATGCAGCCCGAAGGCTTCGTCGACCACCGCCACCCCGACTACGTGTGCAAGCTCAAGCGCTCGCTCTACGGTCTCAAGCAGTCGCCACGCATGTGGAACCAGACCATCGACGCCTTCATGCGCAAGGTCGGCTTCACCAAGTGCGAGATGGACCACTGCGTGTACGTCAAGCGGAGCGGCTCAGCGATGATCTTCGTGGTGATCTACGTCGACGACCTCATCCTCGCCTGCAACAGCCTCGAGTTGCTCACGGCGACCAAGCGTGCACTCAGCGAACGCTTCGAGATGTCCGACCTCGGCGAACTCAAGTACTGCCTCGGCATGGAAGTTGATCAAGACCCCA
The DNA here is from genome assembly GCA_023091665.1 of Pythium myriotylum. Taxonomy (NCBI): domain Eukaryota; phylum Oomycota; class Peronosporomycetes; order Pythiales; family Pythiaceae; genus Pythium; species Pythium myriotylum. Next base: position 111,056 of record JALJCQ010000022.1, on the reverse strand, counting down.
AGTCCGGCGACGTGACCATGCGGCAGACCAAGTTCCTGCAGTCGATCCTGACCAAGTTCAGCATGCAAGACTGCAAACCAGTGAGGATCCCTCAAGACCCCGGACTGAAGCTGACCAAGGCCATGTGTGAAGGTGGTTGCAAGCACGAAGACACCATGACGAACGTGCCGTTCCGAAGTGCAGTCGGTGCACTGATGTACCTCATGGTCGGCACTCGACCAGACCTCGCAGCGGCAGTCGGCACACTCAGCCAGTTCGCCGCGGACCCGTGTCCAACACATTGGCAAGCTCTCAAGCGTGTGCTCCGGTATCTGCAAGCGACTCCGACCTACGGCCTGCAGTTCTCGGCATCGAACGACGGAAGACTGGTCGGCTACTCCGACGCCGACTGGGCTGGCGACATCGAGTCACGTCGAAGCACCAGCGGCTACGTGTTCATGCTCAACGGCGGATGCATCAGCTGGCGCAGCAAGAAGCAGCGAACTGTCGCCCTCTCCTCGACCGAAGCAGAGTACATGGCTCTATCGGAAGCAATCCAAGAAGCCGTGTGGCTCAAGGCATTCCTGTGCGAACTCGGCGAAGTTACAAGCGACCAAGCACTCACGGTGTACGAAGACAACCAAGGTGCCATCGCGTTGGCCAAGAACCCCGAGTTCCACAAGCGCACCAAGCACATCGACATTCGCTACCACTTCGTTCGTGAGAAGGTCGAGGACGGTCAAGTGTGTCTGCAGTATTGCCCGACCCAAGACATGCTTGCCGACATCATGACCAAGCCGATCCCCACCGTCCAGTTCGACGTGCTCCGCACCAAGCTTGGTATTCAAGACGCAGTCGAGTCGAGGGGGAGTGTTGAAGATGATGCGCCTCGAACCCCGCGTCATCATTCCAGTTGAAGCTCGGCAGTTGAAGCTCGGCTGTAGAAGATTCTCCTGCAGAAGACTCTCCGTGGAAGATTCTCCTGCAGAAGATTCGACATGTGGAAGATTCTCCGTCTGGTTCTGGTTTGAATCCAGTGCCACCCATCGACTTCGTTGAAGTATCCACGAAGTCAGTTTATGTTTACATATGTTTACGATAGGTAGGACATACATTTGATTATGGTAGCGTAGGACACACACAGACGGCTTAGAGGTAGCAGTAGCGAACTAAGTCCCGATCAATTCACTTTGCATTTTGCATCCCACCAACCAAGCGACCTTCCAACAAGTTGCCGACATCGTTCAAGTCGGCGAAGGAATCCGACGACGCCAGCAACTGGAAGGAAGCCTGCGACTCCGAGCTCGAGTTGCCCAAGAAAAACGAGACATGGGACCTTGTCCCTTTGCCAGCCGGACGCAAGGCCATCACCAGCAAGTGGGTGTTCAAGGTCAAGGAAACCGCCGAAGGACTCGTCGAGCGGTACAAGGCTCGACTCGTTGCCAAGGGGTTCCTGCAGAAGTACGGCATCGACTTCGAAGAGACATTCGCACCCGTCGCCAAGTTCACGTCGATCCGGACCATCCTCAGCATCGCCGCTCGACACAAGCTCATGATCCATCAGATGGATGTCAAGACGGCGTTCCTGAACGGCAACCTCGACGAAGAAATCTACATGAAGCAGCCCGAAGGCTTCGTCGACCACCGCCACCCCGACTACGTGTGCAAGCTCAAGCGCTCGCTCTACGGTCTCAAGCAGTCGCCACGCATGTGGAACCAGACCATCGACGCCTTCATGCGCAAGGTCGGCTTCACCAAGTGCGAGATGGACCACTGCGTGTACGTCAAGCGGAGCGGCTCAGCGATGATCTTCGTGGTGATCTACGTCGACGACCTCATCCTCGCCTGCAACAGCCTCGAGTTGCTCACGGCGACCAAGCGTGCACTCAGCGAACGCTTCGAGATGTCCGACCTCGGCGAACTCAAGTACTGCCTCGGCATGGAAGTTGATCAAGACCCCAAGTCCGGCGACGTGACCATGCGGCAGACCAAGTTCCTGCAGTCGATCCTGACCAAGTTCAGCATGCAAGACTGCAAACCAGTGAGGATCCCTCAAGACCCCGGACTGAAGCTGACCAAGGCCATGTGTGAAGGTGGTTGCAAGCACGAAGACACCATGACGAACGTGCCGTTCCGAAGTGCAGTCGGTGCACTGATGTACCTCATGGTCGGCACTCGACCAGACCTCGCAGCGGCAGTCGGCACACTCAGCCAGTTCGCCGCGGACCCGTGTCCAACACATTGGCAAGCTCTCAAGCGTGTGCTCCGGTATCTGCAAGCGACTCCGACGTACGGCCTGCAGTTCTCGGCATCACACGATGGAAGACTGGTCGGCTACTCCGACGCCGACTGGGCTGGCGACATCGAGTCACGTCGAAGCACCAGCGGCTACGTGTTCATGCTCAACGGCGGATGCATCAGCTGGCGCAGCAAGAAGCAGCGAACTGTCGCCCTCTCCTCGACCGAAGCAGAGTACATGGCTCTATCGGAAGCAATCCAAGAAGCCGTGTGGCTCAAGGCATTCCTGTGCGAACTCGGCGAAGTTACAAGCGACCAAGCACTCACGGTGTACGAAGACAACCAAGGTGCCATCGCGTTGGCCAAGAACCCCGAGTTCCACAAGCGCACCAAGCACATCGACATTCGCTACCACTTCGTTCGTGAGAAGGTCGAGGACGGTCAAGTGTGTCTGCAGTATTGCCCGACCCAAGACATGCTTGCCGACATCATGACCAAGCCGATCCCCACCGTCCAGTTCGACGTGCTCCGCACCAAGCTTGGTATTCAAGACGCAGTCGAGTCGAGGGGGAGTGTTGAAGATGATGCGCCTCGAACCCAGCGTCATCATTCCAGTTGAAGCTCGGCAGTTGAAGCTCGGCTGTAGAAGATTCTCCTGCAGAAGATTCTCCGTGGAAGATTCTCCTGCAGAAGATTCGACATGTGGAAGATTCTCCGTCTGGTTCTGGTTTGAATCCAGTGCCACCCATCGACTTCGTTGAAGTATCCACGAAGTCAGTTTATGTTTGCATATGTTTACGATAGGTAGGACATACATTTGATTATGGTAGCGTAGGACACACACAGACGGCTTAGAGGTAGCAGTAGCGAACTAAGTCCCGATCAATTCACTTTGCATTTTGCATCCCACCAACCAAGCGACCTTCCAACAAGTTGCCGACATCGTTCAAGTCGGCGAAGGAATCCGACGACGCCAGCAACTGGAAGGAAGCCTGCGACTCCGAGCTCGAGTTGCCCAAGAAAAACGAGACATGGGACCTTGTCCCTTTGCCAGCCGGACGCAAGGCCATCACCAGCAAGTGGGTGTTCAAGGTCAAGGAAACCGCCGAAGGACTCGTCGAGCGGTACAAGGCTCGACTCGTTGCCAAGGGGTTCCTGCAGAAGTACGGCATCGACTTCGAAGAGACATTCGCACCCGTCGCCAAGTTCACGTCGATCCGGACCATCCTCAGCATCGCCGCTCGACACAAGCTCATGATCCATCAGATGGATGTCAAGACGGCGTTCCTGAACGGCAACCTCGACGAAGAAATCTACATGATGCAGCCCGAAGGCTTCGTCGACCACCGCCACCCCGACTACGTGTGCAAGCTCAAGCGCTCGCTCTACGGTCTCAAGCAGTCGCCACGCATGTGGAACCAGACCATCGACGCCTTCATGCGCAAGGTCGGCTTCACCAAGTGCGAGATGGACCACTGCGTGTACGTCAAGCGGAGCGGCTCAGCGATGATCTTCGTGGTGATCTACGTCGACGACCTCATCCTCGCCTGCAACAGCCTCGAGTTGCTCACGGCGACCAAGCGTGCACTCAGCGAACGCTTCGAGATGTCCGACCTCGGCGAACTCAAGTACTGCCTCGGCATGGAAGTTGATCAAGACCCCAAGTCCGGCGACGTGACCATGCGGCAGACCAAGTTCCTGCAGTCGATCCTGACCAAGTTCAGCATGCAAGACTGCAAACCAGTGAGGATCCCTCAAGACCCCGGACTGAAGCTGACCAAGGCCATGTGTGAAGGTGGTTGCAAGCACGAAGACACCATGACGAACGTGCCGTTCCGAAGTGCAGTCGGTGCACTGATGTACCTCATGGTCGGCACTCGACCAGACCTCGCAGCGGCAGTCGGCACACTCAGCCAGTTCGCCGCGGACCCGTGTCCAACACATTGGCAAGCTCTCAAGCGTGTGCTCCGGTATCTGCAAGCGACTCCGACGTACGGCCTGCAGTTCTCGGCATCACACGATGGAAGACTGGTCGGCTACTCCGACGCCGACTGGGCTGGCGACATCGAGTCACGTCGAAGCACCAGCGGCTACGTGTTCATGCTCAACGGCGGATGCATCAGCTGGCGCAGCAAGAAGCAGCGAACTGTCGCCCTCTCCTCGACCGAAGCAGAGTACATGGCTCTATCGGAAGCAATCCAAGAAGCCGTGTGGCTCAAGGCATTCCTGTGCGAACTCGGCGAAGTTACAAGCGACCAAGCACTCACGGTGTACGAAGACAACCAAGGTGCCATCGCGTTGGCCAAGAACCCCGAGTTCCACAAGCGCACCAAGCACATCGACATTCGCTACCACTTCGTTCGTGAGAAGGTCGAGGACGGTCAAGTGTGTCTGCAGTATTGCCCGACCCAAGACATGCTTGCCGACATCATGACCAAGCCGATCCCCACCGTCCAGTTCGACGTGCTCCGCACCAAGCTTGGTATTCAAGACGCAGTCGAGTCGAGGGGGAGTGTTGAAGATGATGCGCCTCGAACCCCGCGTCATCATTCCAGTTGAAGCTCGGCAGTTGAAGCTCGGCTGTAGAAGATTCTCCTGCAGAAGATTCTCCGTGGAAGATTCTCCTGCAGAAGATTCGACATGTGGAAGATTCTCCGTCTGGTTCTGGTTTGAATCCAGTGCCACCCATCGACTTCGTTGAAGTATCCACGAAGTCAGTTTATGTTTGCATATGTTTACGATAGGTAGGACATACATTTGATTATGGTAGCGTAGGACACACACAGACGGCTTAGAGGTAGCAGTAGCGAACTAAGTCCCGATCAATTCACTTTGCATTTTGCATCCCACCAACCAAGCGACCTTCCAACAAGTTGCCGACATCGTTCAAGTCGGCGAAGGAATCCGACGACGCCAGCAACTGGAAGGAAGCCTGCGACTCCGAGCTCGAGTTGCCCAAGAAAAACGAGACATGGGACCTTGTCCCTTTGCCAGCCGGACGCAAGGCCATCACCAGCAAGTGGGTGTTCAAGGTCAAGGAAACCGCCGAAGGACTCGTCGAGCGGTACAAGGCTCGACTCGTTGCCAAGGGGTTCCTGCAGAAGTACGGCATCGACTTCGAAGAGACATTCGCACCCGTCGCCAAGTTCACGTCGATCCGGACCATCCTCAGCATCGCCGCTCGACACAAGCTCATGATCCATCAGATGGATGTCAAGACGGCGTTCCTGAACGGCAACCTCGACGAAGAAATCTACATGATGCAGCCCGAAGGCTTCGTCGACCACCGCCACCCCGACTACGTGTGCAAGCTCAAGCGCTCGCTCTACGGTCTCAAGCAGTCGCCACGCATGTGGAACCAGACCATCGACGCCTTCATGCGCAAGGTCGGCTTCACCAAGTGCGAGATGGACCACTGCGTGTACGTCAAGCGGAGCGGCTCAGCGATGATCTTCGTGGTGATCTACGTCGACGACCTCATCCTCGCCTGCAACAGCCTCGAGTTGCTCACGGCGACCAAGCGTGCACTCAGCGAACGCTTCGAGATGTCCGACCTCGGCGAACTCAAGTACTGCCTCGGCATGGAAGTTGATCAAGACCCCAAGTCCGGCGACGTGACCATGCGGCAGACCAAGTTCCTGCAGTCGATCCTGACCAAGTTCAGCATGCAAGACTGCAAACCAGTGAGGATCCCTCAAGACCCCGGACTGAAGCTGACCAAGGCCATGTGTGAAGGTGGTTGCAAGCACGAAGACACCATGACGAACGTGCCGTTCCGAAGTGCAGTCGGTGCACTGATGTACCTCATGGTCGGCACTCGACCAGACCTCGCAGCGGCAGTCGGCACACTCAGCCAGTTCGCCGCGGACCCGTGTCCAACACATTGGCAAGCTCTCAAGCGTGTGCTCCGGTATCTGCAAGCGACTCCGACGTACGGCCTGCAGTTCTCGGCATCACACGATGGAAGACTGGTCGGCTACTCCGACGCCGACTGGGCTGGCGACATCGAGTCACGTCGAAGCACCAGCGGCTACGTGTTCATGCTCAACGGCGGATGCATCAGCTGGCGCAGCAAGAAGCAGCGAACTGTCGCCCTCTCCTCGACCGAAGCAGAGTACATGGCTCTATCGGAAGCAATCCAAGAAGCCGTGTGGCTCAAGGCATTCCTGTGCGAACTCGGCGAAGTTACAAGCGACCAAGCACTCACGGTGTACGAAGACAACCAAGGTGCCATCGCGTTGGCCAAGAACCCCGAGTTCCACAAGCGCACCAAGCACATCGACATTCGCTACCACTTCGTTCGTGAGAAGGTCGAGGACGGTCAAGTGTGTCTGCAGTATTGCCCGACCCAAGACATGCTTGCCGACATCATGACCAAGCCGATCCCCACCGTCCAGTTCGACGTGCTCCGCACCAAGCTTGGTATTCAAGACGCAGTCGAGTCGAGGGGGAGTGTTGAAGATGATGCGCCTCGAACCCCGCGTCATCATTCCAGTTGAAGCTCGGCAGTTGAAGCTCGGCTGTAGAAGATTCTCCTGCAGAAGATTCTCTGTGGAAGATTCTCCTGCAGAAGATTCGACATGTGGAAGATTCTCCGTCTGGTTCTGGTTTGAATCCAGTGCCACCCATCGACTTCGTTGAAGTATCCACGAAGTCAGTTTATGTTTGCATATGTTTACGATAGGTAGGACATACATTTGATTATGGTAGCGTAGGACACACACAGACGGCTTAGAGGTAGCAGTAGCGAACTAAGTCCCGATCAATTCACTTTGCATTTTGCATCCCACCAACCAAGCGACCTTCCAACAAGTTGCCGACATCGTTCAAGTCGGCGAAGGAATCCGACGACGCCAGCAACTGGAAGGAAGCCTGCGACTCCGAGCTCGAGTTGCCCAAGAAAAACGAGACATGGGACCTTGTCCCTTTGCCAGCCGGACGCAAGGCCATCACCAGCAAGTGGGTGTTCAAGGTCAAGGAAACCGCCGAAGGACTCGTCGAGCGGTACAAGGCTCGACTCGTTGCCAAGGGGTTCCTGCAGAAGTACGGCATCGACTTCGAAGAGACATTCGCACCCGTCGCCAAGTTCACGTCGATCCGGACCATCCTCAGCATCGCCGCTCGACACAAGCTCATGATCCATCAGATGGATGTCAAGACGGCGTTCCTGAACGGCAACCTCGACGAAGAAATCTACATGATGCAGCCCGAAGGCTTCGTCGACCACCGCCACCCCGACTACGTGTGCAAGCTCAAGCGCTCGCTCTACGGTCTCAAGCAGTCGCCACGCATGTGGAACCAGACCATCGACGCCTTCATGCGCAAGGTCGGCTTCACCAAGTGCGAGATGGACCACTGCGTGTACGTCAAGCGGAGCGGCTCAGCGATGATCTTCGTGGTGATCTACGTCGACGACCTCATCCTCGCCTGCAACAGCCTCGAGTTGCTCACGGCGACCAAGCGTGCACTCAGCGAACGCTTCGAGATGTCCGACCTCGGCGAACTCAAGTACTGCCTCGGCATGGAAGTTGATCAAGACCCCAAGTCCGGCGACGTGACCATGCGGCAGACCAAGTTCCTGCAGTCGATCCTGACCAAGTTCAGCATGCAAGACTGCAAACCAGTGAGGATCCCTCAAGACCCCGGACTGAAGCTGACCAAGGCCATGTGTGAAGGTGGTTGCAAGCACGAAGACACCATGACGAACGTGCCGTTCCGAAGTGCAGTCGGTGCACTGATGTACCTCATGGTCGGCACTCGACCAGACCTCGCAGCGGCAGTCGGCACACTCAGCCAGTTCGCCGCGGACCCGTGTCCAACACATTGGCAAGCTCTCAAGCGTGTGCTCCGGTATCTGCAAGCGACTCCGACGTACGGCCTGCAGTTCTCGGCATCACACGATGGAAGACTGGTCGGCTACTCCGACGCCGACTGGGCTGGCGACATCGAGTCACGTCGAAGCACCAGCGGCTACGTGTTCATGCTCAACGGCGGATGCATCAGCTGGCGCAGCAAGAAGCAGCGAACTGTCGCCCTCTCCTCGACCGAAGCAGAGTACATGGCTCTATCGGAAGCAATCCAAGAAGCCGTGTGGCTCAAGGCATTCCTGTGCGAACTCGGCGAAGTTACAAGCGACCAAGCACTCACGGTGTACGAAGACAACCAAGGTGCCATCGCGTTGGCCAAGAACCCCGAGTTCCACAAGCGCACCAAGCACATCGACATTCGCTACCACTTCGTTCGTGAGAAGGTCGAGGACGGTCAAGTGTGTCTGCAGTATTGCCCGACCCAAGACATGCTTGCCGACATCATGACCAAGCCGATCCCCACCGTCCAGTTCGACGTGCTCCGCACCAAGCTTGGTATTCAAGACGCAGTCGAGTCGAGGGGGAGTGTTGAAGATGATGCGCCTCGAACCCCGCGTCATCATTCCAGTTGAAGCTCGGCAGTTGAAGCTCGGCTGTAGAAGATTCTCCTGCAGAAGACTCTCCGTGGAAGATTCTCCTGCAGAAGATTCGACATGTGGAAGATTCTCCGTCTGGTTCTGGTTTGAATCCAGTGCCACCCATCGACTTCGTTGAAGTATCCACGAAGTCAGTTTATGTTTACATATGTTTACGATAGGTAGGACATACATTTGATTATGGTAGCGTAGGACACACACAGACGGCTTAGAGGTAGCAGTAGCGAACTAAGTCCCGATCAATTCACTTTGCATTTTGCATCCCACCAACCAAGCGACCTTCCAACAAGTTGCCGACATCGTTCAAGTCGGCGAAGGAATCCGACGACGCCAGCAACTGGAAGGAAGCCTGCGACTCCGAGCTCGAGTTGCCCAAGAAAAACGAGACATGGGACCTTGTCCCTTTGCCAGCCGGACGCAAGGCCATCACCAGCAAGTGGGTGTTCAAGGTCAAGGAAACCGCCGAAGGACTCGTCGAGCGGTACAAGGCTCGACTCGTTGCCAAGGGGTTCCTGCAGAAGTACGGCATCGACTTCGAAGAGACATTCGCACCCGTCGCCAAGTTCACGTCGATCCGGACCATCCTCAGCATCGCCGCTCGACACAAGCTCATGATCCATCAGATGGATGTCAAGACGGCGTTCCTGAACGGCAACCTCGACGAAGAAATCTACATGAAGCAGCCCGAAGGCTTCGTCGACCACCGCCACCCCGACTACGTGTGCAAGCTCAAGCGCTCGCTCTACGGTCTCAAGCAGTCGCCACGCATGTGGAACCAGACCATCGACGCCTTCATGCGCAAGGTCGGCTTCACCAAGTGCGAGATGGACCACTGCGTGTACGTCAAGCGGAGCGGCTCAGCGATGATCTTCGTGGTGATCTACGTCGACGACCTCATCCTCGCCTGCAACAGCCTCGAGTTGCTCACGGCGACCAAGCGTGCACTCAGCGAACGCTTCGAGATGTCCGACCTCGGCGAACTCAAGTACTGCCTCGGCATGGAAGTTGATCAAGACCCCAAGTCCGGCGACGTGACCATGCGGCAGACCAAGTTCCTGCAGTCGATCCTGACCAAGTTCAGCATGCAAGACTGCAAACCAGTGAGGATCCCTCAAGACCCCGGACTGAAGCTGACCAAGGCCATGTGTGAAGGTGGTTGCAAGCACGAAGACACCATGACGAACGTGCCGTTCCGAAGTGCAGTCGGTGCACTGATGTACCTCATGGTCGGCACTCGACCAGACCTCGCAGCGGCAGTCGGCACACTCAGCCAGTTCGCCGCGGACCCGTGTCCAACACATTGGCAAGCTCTCAAGCGTGTGCTCCGGTATCTGCAAGCGACTCCGACGTACGGCCTGCAGTTCTCGGCATCACACGATGGAAGACTGGTCGGCTACTCCGACGCCGACTGGGCTGGCGACATCGAGTCACGTCGAAGCACCAGCGGCTACGTGTTCATGCTCAACGGCGGATGCATCAGCTGGCGCAGCAAGAAGCAGCGAACTGTCGCCCTCTCCTCGACCGAAGCAGAGTACATGGCTCTATCGGAAGCAATCCAAGAAGCCGTGTGGCTCAAGGCATTCCTGTGCGAACTCGGCGAAGTTACAAGCGACCAAGCACTCACGGTGTACGAAGACAACCAAGGTGCCATCGCGTTGGCCAAGAACCCCGAGTTCCACAAGCGCACCAAGCACATCGACATTCGCTACCACTTCGTTCGTGAGAAGGTCGAGGACGGTCAAGTGTGTCTGCAGTATTGCCCGACCCAAGACATGCTTGCCGACATCATGACCAAGCCGATCCCCACCGTCCAGTTCGACGTGCTCCGCACCAAGCTTGGTATTCAAGACGCAGTCGAGTCGAGGGGGAGTGTTGAAGATGATGCGCCTCGAACCCCGCGTCATCATTCCAGTTGAAGCTCGGCAGTTGAAGCTCGGCTGTAGAAGATTCTCCTGCAGAAGATTCTCTGTGGAAGATTCTCCTGCAGAAGATTCGACATGTGGAAGATTCTCCGTCTGGTTCTGGTTTGAATCCAGTGCCACCCATCGACTTCGTTGAAGTATCCACGAAGTCAGTTTATGTTTGCATATGTTTACGATAGGTAGGACATACATTTGATTATGGTAGCGTAGGACACACACAGACGGCTTAGAGGTAGCAGTAGCGAACTAAGTCCCGATCAATTCACTTTGCATTTTGCATCCCACCAACCAAGCGACCTTCCTACATAGCCAGCTCTATTGAGAGCCCTCGAAAGCCTGAGAATGTTTGAACGTGGTAGCATTAATTGGTCAAAAGCTTCTGTAAAACGCGCGTCTTCGCTAATGAAGTGCAAGACGCTGAGGATATGGCGGCATGGCACGCCAATCTGGGTAAAATCAGTGCAGGAGCATCCTACAGGGTGTGGCGTAACGCGATTCATCTTGTGGTAGCCTTGTCGGTTCACAAAGTACACCGTGTTGGAACTTTTCGCAATCTCGTAGACGCCAGCGTCCTCCTGTTGTTTCTTCAGAAGAGACGACGCGAAAGGAGTGAGTAATCGACCGTTTGCCATCCACGTTTGAAACGCTGCTGCCCGAGATGAGAGCGCTTCCATAGCCTGCTTCGCAGCCAATTTTAAGGCATGGAACGGCGAGTCACGCCGTACACCCGTCTTGTCTATGGCGGCATTGTTGGACTCCACAAAATTCGTCGTCCTCCACCCGTACAATTTACATGACGTCGCGTGAACAGTCCAGCGTTCAGGTTGGATGTTGCGCACGTAAGTCTCAACCGCCTCCCCATAATCAGCCCTCAGCTTTACCAAAGCAGATTCATAGTCGTCCGCCGTCGCAGCTCCTTGGGTTGTAAAGACGTGGTTCTCAAGGCGCTGGCCACTGACATTATAGTTGCGCTTTATGTTTCGAATGATATGGACACAACAGTACATCAGATTGAGACTGATGTCGCGATCTCGTTCCAAATTTGTAGTCACTGTCAAAAGCACACCACGGTCGCAGAAAAGAGGTGCGTTTGCCCCGAGGGAGACACCCGCCTTAAGACACAACTCCACAAACCAGCGAACGTTCTCCTCGTTCTCCGAACTGACAATCGCAAAAGCGACTGGGAAGTTTTTGTTGTTTCCGTCTCGTGCGACCAGTGTTAGAATCCGTCCTGTGTACTTTGTGTTCTTCAGGTGGGCACCATCAAAGCCAAATATCGGTTGGCAGAAAGGCGGAGCATCTACAGTTGAACGAAGGCAGACGAATGCTCGCAAAAAGTGTCTGTGTTGATCGCGTTCAAGCTCGATAGTTGACCCAGGGTTACGAGCATTTAACTCACGCATGAGTGATTCAATTTGCCTGTACGACTCTTCATAGTCGCCTCGCGCCCCAACTACGACAGCCTCTCTAGCCCGGTACACCTTTGAGACTTGGTTCTGGAGTGAGATCTTTGATGAGATCTGCACCGCCGTAACCAGGGCTTTTCTGCCCACCCTAGGATCGCTTGTTACGGCGACCTGAAACTCTGGTAGAAGCGCGAGTTGACGCGAAGTCGGGCGGGCTGGAGTGATGCACACATCGCTGTGCTCGTCATGAAGTGATGTTATGACATAGTGCCGGGGTTCTTCTCTTTCGCGTGTCACAATGACTTGCCATTCGCAGCCGTCAGTCGGACAGACGTACGTTTTAGATCGACCGCTATTGCGGGGCACATTGGCGAGCTTGTTTTGCTCCAGACAGTAGTCCTTTACGTACTTTGTTGCTTCCTTTCCTGTGGGAAAGCGCTGCCCAATGCTCAGCATGTCAACTACATACAGTGCCACGAGGTCGATTGATGCGCTCATCGCGAACTTCTAACTCTGGGCAAGTCATGGGGCACGTCCCTTCGGCACGTTCCTTCATCATCTAAATAGAGATCTGTAATCGGATAATTATGGACGGGATGGATCGCATCTGCTGTGGTCAAAAATATATCTACTGGTTCTGACAATGGTACTGGTTTTGACAAATGCCAATATTTTTGGTACTGGTTTTGACATTTTCTCTGCCACCCATCGACTTCGTTGAAGTATCCACGAAGTCAGTTTATGTTTGCATATGTTTACGGTAACGTATTGGACCAGTATAGTGCACAGCCCCAGTTTAGTGCACGGTGAGATGTTAGAGCCAATCACGTTACGGTATTGGTCCATTTGGCGCGTGTGATTGGTTCGTCGTTTTAGGACCAGTTTTGGGCACGACAGAATCAATTTTCGCAACACAATATCAAATTCCAAAGATATCTGGTTGTGAGTGACAGTCTTGTGGTGTGTGGCCCAGATCAACATGGGGAAGCCTCGCGGTCGATACACACAGCTCGAGCTCCGTGATGCCCTCGATCGGGTCAGTTCCGGCGAGAAACATGCTCATGTCGCGGCGACATCGCCCGTCAGTTTGCGTGATTTGTTTAAGAAGAAGAAAGAGCTTGAACAGAGTGGCAGTCTGTCGGGCAAACGGCGTGGCACGAAGCCAGTGATTCCGGACGAGATCGAACGAGATATCGTGGAGTGGGTTGGGGCTACGCAGCGTGCTGGAATGCCTCCAACAAGAAGGGAGGTAATCCACCGTGCAAACGAGATCAATCGAGGCATCGAATCCGTGCCTACACGTTCGGTCGCAACCAGTCATCCTCGTGCTCGACAAGAGCTCGACACACGTCACACCAGGTACTGCTTTATGTTCGCATTTTCAAATTGTGTCTGACTTTGAACGTGAATATGCATTTGTAGAGTCTGTCGATATGTGCATCGACCTCGGAATCCTGCTGGTCGCTCTCCCGCCAAACGCAACGCACCTGTTCCAACCGCTCGATGTTCCCGTGTTCAGAGCATTTAAAGGCAATGTTCGAGACGCTCGCCATCGTAATTGGCTCCCAAGGCATACAAGGGTGCCATCACCGACAGTCCAACCAGCGCTGGGAGTGGCTTTGCGACAACGGGCATATACCCGCCCAGTCTACCCAGGATGCGCAGTCGTCTCAAGCTGTCGAAATCGGGTGGGGTGCGCGGAGAAATCGAGACAGCTTCATGGCTGAGGAGAAAGCAGGTCGAGGTGAGAGAACAAGTCCTTTTGCTGCCCCCTGACCCCAGCGACAGTTCGAAAAGGGCAGCGAAGAAGCAGCTGACAGTAGACATAGCTGGTAGACTCGTCACGAAAGAATTGCTGCAGCAATCGGTTGTCTAATACATCGTGCACAAAAGTAGTCCCCCAATAATTGAGCCTTCGTACGTCCAATTTTCGATGAGCTGTAACAATGAACGAAATGAAGATGGAACAAACTGGCAGGTGTTCTGGCAAAGACCGACATCCGTAGATTCTACCATCACCATCTCTTGAGGCAGATCGAAGAACTCTGATTGGACGAAAGGATTTCCCAACCATCATCAGATCGTGCACTATACTGGTACAATACGTTAGATAGGACATGCATCTGATTACGGTAGCGTGAGACACACACAGACGGCTTAGAGGTAGCAGCAGCGAACTAAGTCCCGATCAATTCACTTTGCATTTTGCATCCCACCAACCAAGCGACCTTTCAACACAGCACAAGCGCGTCTGGCAGCAGCAGCATGACCACGCCTGCGTGCTGCCAAGCATCAAGCCAAGCATCATCACGGCGCGACTCATCAACTCGCCACAGAGAACGCCCCCATGGTCCCCATGAGGGCGCCCTCTCGCATGTGCCCTAGCGGCAGTTTGGAACTAGGACGCAACTTGTGGCGACGAAATATACCCACTTCCAAGCTTGCATCGCGAACAGCATCTGGATATTCCATAGACCCGAAATATGGACTGGCCCATAAGTTGGTCCAGATGGACATAAATTTTCCGACCTTTGTGGGACGCCGACCGACTTTTCAGGTGGGTTGTGGGACTCAAATCCCACATTTTCACATAAATCGAGATTTCGTGGGTATACAAAAGTCAAGTCATTTTTCGACAACAAGTTGGCTGGAAATTTGTGGGATCCAAATCCTCTGACATCAATCTAACATGACGATTGATAACCTCGAGTTATTGTGCATGGAAGCTGCGCTAATCCGTGCAAACACTGTGTTGCGGCGCCCGCGCCAGTCATACGAAGCGTCACGTCTCAGTTTGCTTGTGCCATGATGCCTAGTCGCCTGACGACAGCTTCCCTTGCTTGCGTGGGCGGCCACGCGGACAAGGATCCCCGGTCAAGAGTCCGACGCTACATTGACGCTGACGTTGATCGCGTCAGTGGACGCGAAGGAGGTTGTGTTCGTCCGCACCTTGCTTGTTGTCACGTGGAATTTGATGTGTCGCTCGTCGAACATTGTACAAATCCAGCATGATCACATGGAGTGGCGAGGTGATTCTGTTCGGATACATTTTGAGTAGACGAGGAATGACCAACTGGGAGAGCGCCCGAAAGATCCTCGCCACGTCTTCGCCTCTTCGACCCTCCGTGTGTCCCGTTCTCGCGCTTGGCATTTACTGGGCGTGCAACTCAGCACGTGGACATGACAACAAGCTCTTTCCTGGAGGTTCCCAGTACGATCGGTTTAGAAAACAGTTGGCTCTGATTCTGACCAAGGAACCGCTTGTAAGTACGCAACGGCGATTGAGTATAGATGCCGCGGATGTCGGGACACACTCGATAGCTAGGGAGCCGCCACATATTGCACTTCAGACTCTACACCATGTCCATCTCACCTCGCAGTTCAAATTCGAGCTGGTTGGTCGTTGGGTGGTGTGCAGGACACATAAATGCGGTATGCGGGCGCTGGCTGTCGGTGGGTTGCCGCAACACAGTGGGACGTTTGCCATATTAAGGGGTTTCAATTGCTTTTTCGCATTCACCTTTCACCTTTCACCCGGTCATTTTATGTACCACTATTTTACAAATAAACGAAGTTTCCGGCGAATTACATAATTGACTGTCATCTTTGGGTGAGTGTCTGGACACTCACCCCAGATCATACAGTCAGCTTTGCCTCGAGAGCCTTTTTCCCTTGGGGGTCGTCGGGATCGAGTCCAAATCCAGTGGTGCTGTATGCGCGTGCTGTCTCTCTGGACTTACTGGGCCATTTTTCAAAGCGTGTATGAGTAATTTTCATGTCCCAGTCGGAGCCTGGACACTCCTCGTTCACCATGATTGCCATACTCTGATAGCCGCTGGTCTTCGTGACGGCTTTACCATTCCGCACGCTCGTACCACGCATGATACCTGCATCGAACTCACCGTCCAGCCACGCGAGCATCGCCCGATATTGCGACCCTGTGGTGTTGACTCCCATGATTTTCGACTGCGCGCGAATCCGCTGCTCAACCCCAAGTTCAATTTGATCATCTTCTATTTAAGTATGTTTTTGAAAGTGACTCGCCAACATTTTAACCCCCCCCCCCCCCCCCCCCTCCCCCCCTCCGGGTTGTGAGTGCGAAAAAAAATCGACTGTCAGCTTTTGGGTGGAAGGTGAAGGCGAAAAAGCAATTGAAACCCTTTATTACCTCTCCATTTTGTTGGGCGAAGCCCATTATCCTGGGAACCAAAAAGACTTCGCGTAATGTAATAAACTAGCTTGGGTTTAGTGTGACGGAGCTAAAAGAGTTTAAGGGAGAGAGGCGCTGACCTTTGTGAGTTTGCGAGAAGTCAGATTCACAAAATGGAGGCAAAAACGGTTCTTGAGTGTGCAGGAATTTTGTCTGTCCCTCTCAGCTTCCTATTACAGAGACTTTGGTCGGTAAGAAGAAGATGTTTGTAAATATATTCGCTGTAACACACTGAGTCACTAAAGTCACAGCAATCTGGGAGAAGAACGCTGATTAGGGTATCAGAAGAATTAGACCAGGTGATTGGCTGTTTGATTAGGTATAGGGTAGGGTAGGTATGCTGAGAGGGGCCTTTTGCTTGGTTATGTGTGTCACAATTACGGTATATGTTGGGAGACGGGATGTGAGATATCGTCAATTGCACCGCTCGGCGCGGGTCTGTCCTAAAGTAGAACATACATATGAGTGGCGGTATGAGTGAAAGCATGAGTGTTATTGAAGTCAAAGGTTTTCTGCAGCTACTGATCTCTTGTGATGTAGGTTTGAATGTCGAGGAAGGAGGGTGCATGTTGGCGTAGAAGCGATAGATGCGAGAATGAAGTTTAAGTAGAACATCACGAGAGGAAAACGTACAGAAGTGCAGAATAACAAAAATGGAAAGCGCCACTAGTTGATCACCCTACCTCGAATCTCTGTGAGCCTTCATGTGCTTGCTGTAGGTACTGCGAACTTCAAAATGCTGTCCGCAAATCGCGCAATTCACATCAATTCGACTGCGACGCCGGTCAGCCTCATGGAAGCGACATACTTTGTCTTGGTCTGGGTTCTGCTTGCAGCGCTGCTTATGCATAGTCACGTGGTGGGGAGTCTTGAACAAGTCTTGAATACTTCAAGCTGGGAGAGGTATGAGCTCCCGACCTGAAGCATACGATTAGAGCAAGCTAGAGCCCTGCAGTTCCACACACCACACTCTAGCTGTAAGAGCCGATTTGCACAGTCAGCGCCACATTGCACTGTTCAAAAGAAAAGTTAGACTCGGCGAAAGACAAGATATCGGCGAATCTTACTCGTGCAAGCGCATTGCGTGGCGTCATCTACAATTCGAGCCTGTTTCTCGGAGACACTCTCGAACACAATGGTTTCAACGTATTGGAACCCCGTTAGTGCTGCGTCCACGGCATCATCTTCAGCATCAAAGTTCGATGAGGACGTAGAGTCTGGTAGCACACTCATGTAATACGTCTCGCATATATGGGTGTACGAACCACCATACCTGTATTCGCTCCACGCGCAGACGTGACACCGTCATCATCAGCCACAATAGTAGTAGTGTCCGCGACTGGCGGCAAAATTGGTCGACATTCGCGCAGGAGCCGCGCGCGCCGCGCGCACATCATGTATCGACCACTGTAGTTTCGTACACTATCAAATATCTGCGGAGACAGCTGCTCAGTCCATCGCATCACGTCGGTCACGCCAACTGATTCATCACGAGCCACCGCAGCTGAAATCTGTGCGCGAATACGCTGCTTTCCATGCTGGCTTGCTGCATTAATATCTCGATTACTTCGAGAATCGGGCGTGGACATGATATCGTCCACGCTGGACAGCCACTTAGAGAACATTGACATGCCAAGCTCATGACGAGAACAGAACTGGGATTGTGTCTCTCCCCGCAAATTTTGCTGGTACTCCCGCAAGTAGCGCTTCTTCTCCGCGATTGAAAACCGCTTGGGGATTTTTTTTTTTTCTCTGACGTTCAAGTCTCGTGTCCCATTTCATGTTGAACTACTGATTTGCGTTACATCTGTCACTCAAGCCTCACGATGTCACAAAAACGCCAACCGCAATAATTTCAAAAGGGGGTGTATTCAACAAAAACCAATGGGCGAGCCCCCTACCAGCGCTTGGGTGATGGTCTCTAGTGATTATTGATGATAGTGTTGAAGACGGACTCAAGTTGGCGTTCGGTGGCGTTTCAGCCGAAATGCGCCGCGTACTCGAGCTCGTACTTGCATCACTAATCTATCACTGCGAATATCTGTGTGAAGTGATCCCGACCTCTCACGTGCTTCCTCTATTCTCTCGTCCGCCGCTGGTTCAAGAACTGCGGTCGAAGATTGAATGCGGTCTCGAGGAGGAATGCAGTGCTAGCTGCTCTATAATTCGATCCTCAGCCATACCACCACGCTGCGCTTTGCTGGGAAAGATGCATCGTGTGGAAGTGTCCGTGAGGCAGTTCCAAACAGGTGCTGTTCAAGGCATTGTCGCAGGTGTGACGTCCACGTTGGGATACCGCGGTGGATTGACTTGTTCGGCTCTGGAGAGCATCATTGAAAATTCCATTGCACGTACCGGGCTTCCTTCATTCTTGGTCAGAATGCAGCAACCCAATGACCATGGGTCCGACGATGTAGGAGTCGAAGACGAAAGTTCGCGAACGCTGCTGTACGAGTGGGGTGGAGGATTCCGTCGCCTACCTGAAGATTTCGACTTGTGTGAGGGAATCCACACCATACGTGGGTGATGTGGATGTGCGAAAGCCAGGATAATCGCATCCCACCGTTGCGGTTCGAGTCAAGCGACGTCGCAGACAGAAACACCAAAAAGTAACTCAGTGATCTTCGTTTTCTTATAAGATTGGACGAGGATGCGGCAAGATCAAACGGATTACAGATACGACGGCTTCGTGTAGTTGATGCATGTGGAGTGTTCGATGCAATTGAAGATAACATCGAGTTTGCGACAACCACGAGAAGGGCTCGTGTACAACGGTCAAGTCAGCTTAACTGGAGAACAGTTGTAAACAAGCTCCGCAGGATTCGTAGGTCGTTGCGCCCACACTTGTCTGATTGACACTCCAAAAATTATAGCAGTTTTTCCTCAATTCACAATTTGCTCACATGTCACAGACGTTATAAACCACGTGGTACTGAGTTCCTCCACCGTCCCATAATTTCCGGGCAACACCGATTGGACAAACAGGACGGGTAGAGTGGGTGCACGTGAACTCTCAGTTCAATTGTGTTGAGCATTCGTCTGACAGTTGTCGTACTGAATGACTATTGGCTAAAAGTATGCCGCTTTGCATGATTCAGCCACTTGGCGGCGTTTGGCTTATACGGATAACGAACAAGCCGGAGCGCCGTCACCATGCGCAGTTGAGTCGAGCGTCGCTTGCACGACTTCTCTGTTGCTGGCTCGATCGGGAGGATTCCCTTCGCAATGCCATACAGCCCATCAGCCTCTTCCTCCGTTGGCTTTTGTGGCATTGGCCGCGCTGTGGCTTCTTCCACACACTCGATGATATGCTTCGTTTCGAAGTGAAGTCTATTGAGGTCAACTGTGTGATTCCTAATAGCTACATGCAGTACGTGCAAGACCTACGGTTGCTCAACGCGGTGGGGAGGAAGTCCACCACGGAAGTAGATCGTTAGAGAGCAGATGGGGAAGGTTGGAGTGGCCGTCCTGTGAGGTTGGGTGGAGAACTTGAGCGCTGGCTTGAGAGTCCATTGCCAAGTTGGCCATGGCATCGGCCATCTTGTTGTGCGTTCGATAATGATGGATCCAGCTGTCGATTCCGAGTGCATCTGCCAGCGGCCTTGCGCGCTGGTAAAGGGCATCGATGATTTGCTTGTTGCTTCTTGCGCGTGGACAGATTCACGGTACAGATCGCTTTGTAGGGCGGTTGTTTGAGAGCCTTGTTGCCAAACCACCAGAGCTGCGATGCGCCGAACGTGTCGACTCGGGAAGTCGAAGTCCTCTGGGAGAGCGTGGAGCTTGTTGCCCCAGAAGTGTAGCAGATAGTCAGCCGGTGGCGATGACTGTGGAGGTAAATTGGCGTCCGATGGCGTGGTGATGTCCCTGATCAGGTCTCTGATTGTTTCTTTGAGGAGGCTATGTGTGATGTTGCCAGCACACACCCTTCTCCTCGATGAGTTCGGACATACCCGCCAGTACGATACTTGATAGGCGCTCAACAGACTCTTGAGTCCTTTGTTGTTGCTTGTACAAGACAACATGCGGTGGAATGCCGGTTGGCTTCATCCACGATTCGTCTAGCACTGTCACTCTCGGAGAGATCCTTCAACGCGCTGCGGAACCCGCTCAGTGTGGTCGTTTTGACCTGATTTGTAGGGTCGTTGAATCGGTCTAGCAAGAAGTCTTCGAAGTGCTGGGGTGTGAAGACACTCACGTTGATGCTGCCGCTGGTATCGAAGAAGAGCTCCGGGTTGGGTAGTGACTTTTTGATCCACTTGCTGATGATATTCAAGTTGCTCTCATACGCCCTTCGTGTACGGTGGATGCACTAATGCATGAGGCACGGACCTCGGCGGCACTGACCTTCGACATCCTACTGCGATCTGGACAGCGTTTGGCGTCTGCGAATTGTCAGACAAAATCTCCCAACAGGCTGATTGTTGATCGTTTCATCATTGTCCAGTCTATTTCAGTGACGTTCATTGTCAGTTGGGGGAAATCGTACGACGTTTGTCGGACGCGACCGCTGTGAATAGCAACACTGTCACACGAATACGACTTTATCAGCGTCAGGAGGTCCAGCACATGTATTCGGGCGACAAGAACAAGTGATACGAGTGGGATTTGAACCCACGCCCGTGAAGACTGGAGCCTAAATCCAGCGCCTTAGACCACTCGGCCATCGTACCTTACGAACTCCTTTTGAAGACACAATCAATAATAAATAAGACTACGTTTGCAGTATGGCTAAAATGTCCACATTCGCATCGTTTTGAGGCTGAATTGTCGATCCGACTCGTGTCCATCCCAACGGAGAGAGCATTCCCCCAGGGAACAAGCTTTGGGACCTGTCGAGGTGCGTAGGTGTCAGCGATGCTGTAGTATAACACCTTTGGACGCGGGGTCATCAGAGTAGACTACACTGCGACTCCGAGAACGTTGACAAGGGGTTCTTTGAACGCCGAGCTCCTTCCACCACGTTTTCTCTCCATAGAATGTGTCACAATGCGAGTCTCAACGAGACAGAGGAGATCCGACGCCATGTGGTCCACCAAAAGGTTACCATGGCTGTCGGCGGGATCCGCGATCATCGCCGCAACAACACCATACGCCAGCAAGACCTCTTGGTGGGGTGGGTGGCCTTGAAGCCGAAGAAGACTCGTGGGAGCCACTCCAGGACACGTACACGGATGTGCATGTGCTCATGCGCGCGTGCATCACGGCTCGGGATGTACCAGCACTTGAAAATGCCATTGCCCATTTGTAACCCAAGGGTTACAAATCAGTTGTGACGAACATGGCTACATTTCGGTGATTACAAATGATCGACTTTTTTTGGGGGTGGCTCGACCCTGTGGAGTGTGGACCTTCATTCAGTGTAAAGGTCCACGACCGTACACAGCACCTGCGCTTGAGGAAGCGTGAGCAGCCGCTCCGAGTCGACCCCTGTCGACGAGCGCCAAAGACTTGGCAAAAGGCGAACTCCCTGTATTCAGATTACTCCCCTGGGGAATAGTCCCTCCTATACCTGATATCCCTGGTATCTAATACCCCGGGATATTACCTACTGAATCTAATAAAAGAGAGTCACTACTTAGGGTAGCTTTTCCTCCAAGTGGACCACACACGTTATGTACCTACACAACCTAACCTACTTGTGTAACCTTGTACCCCGTTACATCCCCCACCCACCCACCCACCCAAAATGAGGAACACCCTTGTCCCTAATTTAGGAACATTCGTGCCCTAGAAAAGGATCACGAGCCTATTCCAGTGCGGAATTTCCGAGGGCCCACACGGAAATGGGTACAGACTCATGGCGACCATGAGCGCGAAGTCGCGTGTCGATTTTTCGACAACGGCTGATCGAGAGCCGCAGCGGCTTGGCGCAACACCTCGCTGCGTCATGAGACGCATGCAGACGTGCGCGCGGTCGCCAGCGACCACTGGATCATGACGATCCCCCAAAACTGGGCCATTTTGCCGTCAAACGGCGGCAAGCCAAAATGGCATGGTCAGATGACCATTGCGAGCTCGCGGCAAGCCCGAACTTGGCACGCACACTCAGTGCGGTGGGTTCTTGCCTTGTGCTAGCGTACAGGTCTGTACGATGCGATCTCGCAAACTTCGTCTCTTGACGGTGCCCAGAACTGGGTCCAGTCTGATACTGGAGACTGTGGTCGGTGGGTATCCACCGCGAGTACTACCAAGTACTCGAGAGGCTGGCTAGCCTCATCCAGCGACTCAACTGAGTGCGTGGAGTGCGGGGATACCCGTGGCAGTCGAACAACGACGTTGCCGGACAACTTCGTGTTGTCGGCCACACGCTCGGGCGTGATGGCTACACCGCAGAGAACTGCTCGGTGTACCAACACCAAACTGAGCCAGCCACTCTGGCTTGATGCGAGCGTTGTCCAACGCAACCGATGAGGTCGGTGGACATTGTCGAAGCTTCGACTGCGCCGAACGCGGCGTTCTCGCCATCTTCGTGGCCTTCTGCTTGGGTCTTGTACCCATGTCTATAATAGACAGGGACAGTCGACTTGACTGAGACGGACCTTCCGTGTGCTCCACTGAGCGTCTTCCTTGAGGAACTTGAGACGCTTCTCTGTTGGAAGGTCGCTTGGTTGGTGGGATGCAAAATGCAAAGTGAATTGATCGGGACTTAGTTCGCTACTGCTACCTCTAAGCCGTCTGTGTGTGTCCTACGCTACCATAATCAAATGTATGTCCTACCTATCGTAAACATATGCAAACATAAACTGACTTCGTGGATACTTCAACGAAGTCGATGGGTGGCACTGGATTCAAACCAGAACCAGACGGAGAATCTTCCACATGTCGAATCTTCTGCAGGAGAATCTTCCACGGAGAATCTTCTGCAGGAGAATCTTCTACAGCCGAGCTTCAACTGCCGAGCTTCAACTGGAATGATGACGCTGGGTTCGAGGCGCATCATCTTCAACACTCCCCCTCGACTCGACTGCGTCTTGAATACCAAGCTTGGTGCGGAGCACGTCGAACTGGACGGTGGGGATCGGCTTGGTCATGATGTCGGCAAGCATGTCTTGGGTCGGGCAATACTGCAGACACACTTGACCGTCCTCGACCTTCTCACGAACGAAGTGGTAGCGAATGTCGATGTGCTTGGTGCGCTTGTGGAACTCGGGGTTCTTGGCCAACGCGATGGCACCTTGGTTGTCTTCGTACACCGTGAGTGCTTGGTCACTTGTAACTTCGCCGAGTTCGCACAGGAATGCCTTGAGCCACACGGCTTCTTGGATTGCTTCCGATAGAGCCATGTACTCTGCTTCGGTCGAGGAGAGGGCGACAGTTCGCTGCTTCTTGCTGCGCCAGCTGATGCATCCGCCGTTGAGCATGAACACGTAGCCGCTGGTGCTTCGACGTGACTCGATGTCGCCAGCCCAGTCGGCGTCGGAGTAGCCGACCAGTCTTCCGTCGTTCGATGCCGAGAACTGCAGGCCGTAGGTCGGAGTCGCTTGCAGATACCGGAGCACACGCTTGAGAGCTTGCCAATGTGTTGGACACGGGTCCGCGGCGAACTGGCTGAGTGTGCCGACTGCCGCTGCGAGGTCTGGTCGAGTGCCGACCATGAGGTACATGAGTGCGCCGACTGCACTTCGGTACGGCACGTTCTTCATGGTGTCTTCGTGCTTGCAACCACCTTCACACATGGCCTTGGTCAGCTTCAGCCCGGGGTCTTGAGGAGTCCTCACTGGTTTGCAGTCTTGCATGCCGAACTTGGTCAGGATCGACTGCAGGAACTTGGTCTGCCGCATGGTCACGTCGCCGGACTTGGGGTCTTGATCAACTTCCATGCCGAGGCAGTACTTGAGTTCGCCGAGGTCGGACATCTCGAAGCGTTCGCTGAGTGCACGCTTGGTCGCCGTGAGCAACTCGAGGCTGTTGCAGGCGAGGATGAGGTCGTCGACGTAGATCACCACGAAGATCATCGCTGAGCCGCTCCGCTTCACGTACACGCAGTGGTCCATCTCGCACTTGGTGAAGCCGACCTTGCGCATGAAGGCGTCGATGGTCTGGTTCCACATGCGTGGCGACTGCTTGAGACCGTAGAGCGAGCGCTTGAGCTTGCACACGTAGTCGGGGTGGCGGTGGTCGACGAAGCCTTCGGGCTGCTTCATGTAGATTTCTTCGTCGAGGTTGCCGTTCAGGAACGCCGTCTTGACATCCATCTGATGGATCATGAGCTTGTGTCGAGCGGCGATGCTGAGGATGGTGCGGATCGACGTGAACTTGGCGACGGGTGCGAACGTCTCTTCGAAGTCGATGCCGTACTTCTGCAGGAACCCCTTGGCAACGAGTCGAGCCTTGTACCGCTCGACGAGTCCTTCGGCGGTTTCCTTGACCTTGAACACCCACTTGCTGGTGATGGCCTTGCGTCCGGCTGGCAAAGGGACAAGGTCCCATGTCTCGTTTTTCTTGGGCAACTCGAGCTCGGAGTCGCAGGCTTCCTTCCAGTTGCTGGCGTCGTCGGATTCCTTCGCCGACTTGAACGATGTCGGCAACTCTCCCCCTGAATTCACGACGAGAGCAAACTCTTCGTAATCTTGGTCTTCTCCCCCTTGTTCTTGCACGTCTTCGCCTTCTTCATCTTCATCTTCTACGCCTTCCTCTTCGATCGACGTGAGCAGTGCAGACAGATCTTCGAGCGATGTCCTTGGACCTTGCGTGGGTGGTGGAGTCGCACCACTTGTGCGTCCAACCCGTCCGTAGCGCTTCTCAACTGGCGGTTCAGCCAGGTTCTCGAGCGAGTGGGTGCGAGAGTGGCGCTTGGACCCTGGTGCGTAGTCGACATTCGGCTGCTGGGCCGATGCTGGTGCTGCTGGACGCTGCGACCGCTGGCCCTGTTGCCACTCCGGTCGCTCGTAGCTGCGCTGACTTGGTGCTGGTGAGGCTGGCTGCTCACCCATGTCTTCATCATCTTGGTTGTCGGTTGCTTCATCTTGATCTTGATCATCATCCTCGTCGCGGAACTCGACGGACTTGCTCCAGGGTTCTTCGCGCTTGCCATCGTCGAACGTGTCTTCCATGAACTGCGCGTCTCGACTGATCACGATCCGGCCGGTTGCGATTTCTTCAAACCGATACGCCTTCTCGTGGTCCGAGTAGCCGAGGAACCGACACAAGATGGCTCGGGCGTCGAACTTCGACCGCTTCTCCTTCGGCACGTGGACGTACGCATGGCAGCCGAACACCTTGAAGTTGGCGAGCAAGGGCTTCTTCCCGTACCATTCTTCGTACGGCGACTTGTACAAGTCTTGAGCGCGGGTCGGAAGTCGGTTGCGAACTTCGACTGCAGTCATGACGGCTTCGCCCCAGTACTCGTCGGACAAGTTGGCATGGTGGAGCTTGCAACGACCACACTCACCGATCGTTCGGTTCATGCGCTCCGCCACACCGTTCAACTGAGGCGTGTATGGCGGCGTGACGTCGTGCTCGATGCCACGCTTGCGACAGAACTTGGCAAGTTTGGCCGACTGGTACTCGCCGCCGCCGTCGGTTCGAAGCACCTTGACTCGACGACCGGTTTGGTTCTCGGCCCAGTTGACGAACTCGACGAACTTGTCGTAGACTTCGTCCTTGGACCGCATGAGGTACAACTTGCACAGTCGAGACTTGTCGTCGGTGAACGTGGCGAAGTACTTCATGCCGCCGAAAGTCGGAGTCTTCATGGGGCCGGCCACATCGCTGTACACGACGTCAAGCAGATTCGCAGACCGCTTGGTCGTGCCCGACTGGAACTTGACGCGAGTCAGCTTGCCGAGTCCACAGCCTTCACAGACCTCCCATTCCTGCACGGACCCGATATCGAGTCCGTCGGCGAGGTCCTTCTTGACGATGGCTTCGAGACCGCTGAAGCCGATGTGACCGAGTCGGAGGTGCCACAGGTACGACTTGGACATGGCGCGACCTCGTCTTGCACTGGCGGCGTGGGCTGCTTCAGTCGATACTGGAGACATGTTGAGCTTGAACAGACCCTTGCCGATACGAGTGCCGATGGTCCGCTTGGCGCCCTTGAGAACGACGAAGCAACCGTCCTTGTCGAACGTCACGGGAGCAACGTCCTTCGTGAATCTTCCGACCGAGAACAGGTTGCGGCTGAGCTTGGGGATATGCCACACGTTGGTGAGCAAACCCTTCTTGACACCGCTTGGAGTCTTCATCGACATGAGAATGTCTCCCACGCCAACTGCTTGGACCGTGCCATCATCGGCCAGATGCACGTCGACTGGGTCAATCTTCTTGTAGTTCATCATGAACTGCTTGGTTCGCGACATGTGCTGAGTCGCACCCGAGTCGACCAACCACGCCGTGGATTGACTCGACTTGCCTTGGGTCTTCCCGACCGAGAACAGGTACTCGCCGGGGTCTTCATCTCGCGCAAGGTTCGCTCGCTGGAACCGTTGCCGAGGGTTGCCGTTGCCGTTGCCGTTGCCGCCGGAGTTGCCGTTGCCGTTGCCGTTGCCGTTGTCCTTGACACGCGAGTGGCACTCCGCGGCCCAATGACCGATCTTGCCGCAGTAGTTGCACGTGCCAGTCTTCTTGACTGCACGGCCCTTGGGCTTCGCGTCACTTGTCATGAACGCTTGGCCAAGCGTGGCTCCGTCGCCACCTTGCTCCTTGCGCTTCATGTCTTCATGGAGCAGCCGAGACGTCACGAGTTCCCACGTGAGCGCGTCGACACGCGACTCCAACGCCGTGATGAGGAACTGGTACGACTCGCTGAGACTGCCGAGAAGCGTGATCACCAAGTCGTCTTCGCTGACCGGAGCGCCGACTGCGTCGAGTTGCTCGGCCAGGGTCTTGAGCTTGTTGATGTGCGTGAGCACATCGTCACCTTCTTCCATCATGGTCGTGAAGAAACGACGACGAAGAAAGAGCTTGTTGGCAAGGCTCTTCTTCTCGAAGTGTTCTTCCAGTCTTGACCATGCATCTTGCGCACCACTCGCCGACCGAACCAGCGGGAGCTGCGAGTCTTCCATCGCGAGACAGATCATCGCGAGCGCCTTGCGAGACTTCTTCTTGAAGAGGGCTCGGTCCGCGTCGGTCTGGCACTGCTCGAGTTTGACCTCTCCACAGACAACTTCCCAGACGTCGCGTTCTTCGAGCACCATCTGCATCTTGAACTTCCATGTGTGGAAGTTGGTTCCGTCGAACTTGTTGATGCGAGCTGGGGTGGTCGAATCCATGGCGAAGGCTGGGGAGGCGAAGTCGGTGGAGGCAGAGTCGGCTGGGCTTGGGCTCATAACCTGTTGGAAGGTCGCTTGGTTGGTGGGATGCAAAATGCAAAGTGAATTGATCGGGACTTAGTTCGCTACTGCTACCTCTAAGCCGTCTGTGTGTGTCCTACGCTACCATAATCAAATGTATGTCCTACCTATCGTAAACATATGCAAACATAAACTGACTTCGTGGATACTTCAACGAAGTCGATGGGTGGCACTGGATTCAAACCAGAACCAGACGGAGAATCTTCCACATGTCGAATCTTCCACGGAGAATCTTCTGCAGGAGAATCTTCTACAGCCGAGCTTCAACTGCCGAGCTTCAACTGGAATGATGACGCTGGGTTCGAGGCGCATCATCTTCAACACTCCCCCTCGACTCGACTGCGTCTTGAACACCAAGCTTGGTGCGGAGCACGTCGAACTGGACAGTGGGGATCGGCTTGGTCATGATGTCGGCAAGCATGTCTTGGGTCGGGCAATACTGCAGACACACCTGACCGTCCTCGACCTTCTCACGAACGAAGTGGTAGCGAATGTCGATGTGCTTGGTGCGCTTGTGGAACTCGGGGTTCTTGGCCAACGCGATCGCACCTTGGTTGTCTTCGTACACCGTGAGCGCTTGGTCGCTTGCAACTTCGCCGAGTTCGCACAGGAATGCCTTGAGCCACACGGCTTCTTGGATCGCTTCCGATAGAGCCATGTACTCTGCTTCGGTCGAGGAGAGGGCGACAGTTCGCTGCTTCTTGCTGCGCCAGCTGATGCATCCGCCGTTGAGCATGAACACGTAGCCGCTGGTGCTTCGACGTGACTCGATGTCGCCAGCCCAGTCGGCGTCGGAGTAGCCGACCAGTCTTCCGTCGTTCGATGCCGAGAACTGCAGGCCGTAGGTCGGAGTCGCTTGCAGATACCGGAGCACACGCTTGAGAGCTTGCCAATGTGTTGGACACGGGTCCGCGGCGAACTGGCTGAGTGTGCCGACTGCCGCTGCGAGGTCTGGTCGAGTGCCGACCATGAGGTACATGAGTGCGCCGACTGCACTTCGGTACGGCACGTTCTTCATGGTGTCTTCGTGCTTGCAACCACCCTCGCACATGGCCTTGGTCAGCTTCAGTCCGGGGTCTTGAGGAGTCCTCACTGGTTTGCAGTCTTGCATGCCGAACTTGGTCAGGATCGACTGCAGGAACTTGGTCTGCCGCATGGTCACGTCGCCGGACTTGGGGTCTTGATCAACTTCCATGCCGAGGCAGTACTTGAGTTCGCCGAGGTCGGACATCTCGAAGCGTTCGCTGAGTGCACGCTTGGTCGCCGTGAGCAACTCGAGGCTGTTGCAGGCGAGGATGAGGTCGTCGACGTAGATCACCACGAAGATCATCGCTGAGCCGCTCCGCTTCACGTACACGCAGTGGTCCATCTCGCACTTGGTGAAGCCGACCTTGCGCATGAAGGCGTCGATGGTCTGGTTCCACATGCGTGGCGACTGCTTGAGACCGTAGAGCGAGCGCTTGAGCTTGCACACGTAGTCGGGGTGGCGCTGGTCGACGAAGCCTTCGGGCTGCTTCATGTAGATTTCTTCGTCGAGGTTGCCGTTCAGGAACGCCGTCTTGACATCCATCTGATGGATCATGAGCTTGTGTCGAGCGGCGATGCTGAGGATGGTGCGGATCGACGTGAACTTGGCGACGGGTGCGAACGTCTCTTCGAAGTCGATGCCGTACTTCTGCAGGAACCCCTTGGCAACGAGTCGAGCCTTGTACCGTTCGACGAGTCCTTCGGCGGTTTCCTTGACCTTGAACACCCACTTGCTGGTGATGGCCTTGCGTCCGGCTGGCAAAGGGACTAGGTCCCAGGTCTCGTTCTTCTTGAGCGACTCGAGCTCGGAGTCGCAGGCTTCCTTCCAGTTGCTGGCGTCGTCGGATTCCTTCGCCGACTTGAACGATGTCGGCAACTCTCCCCCTGAATTCACGACGAGAGCAAACTCTTCGTAATCTTGGTCTTCTCCCCCTTGTTCTTGCACGTCTTCGCCTTCTTCATCTTCATCTTCTACGCCTTCCTCTTCGATCGACGTGAGCAGTGCAGACAGATCTTCGAGCGATGTCCTTGGACCTTGCGTGGGTGGTGGAGTCGCACCACTTGTGCGTCCAACCCGTCCGTAGCGCTTCTCAACTGGCGGTTCAGCCAGGTTCTCGAGCGAGTGGGTGCGAGAGTGGCGCTTGGACCCTGGTGCGTAGTCGACATTCGGCTGCTGGGCCGATGCTGGTGCTGCTGGACGCTGCGACCGCTGGCCCTGTTGCCACTCCGGTCGCTCGTAGCTGCGCTGACTTGGTGCTGGTGAGGCTGGCTGCTCACCCATGTCTTCATCATCTTGGTTGTCGGTTGCTTCATCTTGATCTTGATCATCATCCTCGTCGCGGAACTCGACGGACTTGCTCCAGGGTTCTTCGCGCTTGCCATCGTCGAACGTGTCTTCCATGAACTGCGCGTCTCGACTGATCACGATCCGGCCGGTTGCGATTTCTTCAAACCGATACGCCTTCTCGTGGTCCGAGTAGCCGAGGAACCGACACAAGATGGCTCGGGCGTCGAACTTCGACCGCTTCTCCTTCGGCACGTGGACGTACGCATGGCAGCCGAACACCTTGAAGTTGGCGAGCAAGGGCTTCTTCCCGTACCATTCTTCGTACGGCGACTTGTACAAGTCTTGAGCGCGGGTCGGAAGTCGGTTGCGAACTTCGACTGCAGTCATGACGGCTTCGCCCCAGTACTCGTCGGACAAGTTGGCATGGTGGAGCTTGCAACGACCACACTCACCGATGGTTCGGTTCATGCGCTCCGCCACACCGTTCAACTGAGGCGTGTATGGCGGCGTGACGTCGTGCTCGATGCCACGCTTGCGACAGAACTTGGCAAGCTTGGCCGACTGGTACTCGCCGCCGCCGTCGGTTCGAAGCACCTTGACTCGACGACCGGTTTGGTTCTCGGCCCAGTTGACGAACTCGACGAACTTGTCGTAGACTTCGTCCTTGGACCGCATGAGGTACAACTTGCACAGTCGAGACTTGTCGTCGGTGAACGTGGCGAAGTACTTCATGCCGCCGAAAGTCGGAGTCTTCATGGGGCCGGCCACATCGCTGTACACGACGTCAAGCAGATTCGCAGACCGCTTGGTCGTGCCCGACTGGAACTTGACGCGAGTCAGCTTGCCGAGTGCACAGCCTTCACAGACCTCCCATTCCTGCACGGACCCGATATCGAGTCCGTCGGCGAGGTCCTTCTTGACGATGGCTTCGAGACCGCTGAAGCCGATGTGACCGAGTCGGAGGTGCCAGAGGTACGACTTGGACATGGCGCGACCTCGTCTTGCACTGGCGGCGTGGGCTGCTTCAGTCGATACTGGAGACATGTTGAGCTTGAACAGACCCTTGCCGATACGAGTGCCGATGGTCCGCTTGGCGCCCTTGAGAACGACGAAGCAACCGTCCTTGTCGAACGTCACGGGAGCAACGTCCTTCGTGAATCTTCCGACCGAGAACAGGTTGCGGCTGAGCTTGGGGATATGCCACACGTTGGTGAGCAAACCCTTCTTGACACCGCTTGGAGTCTTCATCGACATGAGAATGTCTCCCACGCCAACTGCTTGGACCGTGCCATCATCGGCCAGATGCACGTCGACTGGGTCAATCTTCTTGTAGTTCATCATGAACTGCTTGGTTCGCGACATGTGCTGAGTCGCACCCGAGTCGACCAACCACGCCGTGGATTGACTCGACTTGCCTTGGGTCTTCCCGACCGAGAACAGGTACTCGCCGGGGTCTTCATCTCGCGCAAGGTTCGCTCGCTGGAACCGTTGCCGAGGGTTGCCGTTGCCGTTGCCGTTGCCGCCGGAGTTGCCGTTGCCGTTGCCGTTGCCGTTGTCCTTGACACGCGAGTGGCACTCCGCGGCCCAATGACCGATCTTGCCGCAGTAGTTGCACGTGCCAGTCTTCTTGACTGCACGGCCCTTGGGCTTCGCGTCACTTGTCATGAACGCTTGGCCAAGCGTGGCTCCGTCGCCACCTTGCTCCTTGCGCTTCATGTCTTCATGGAGCAGCCGAGACGTCACGAGTTCCCACGTGAGCGCGTCGACACGCGACTCCAACGCCGTGATGAGGAACTGGTACGACTCGCTGAGACTGCCGAGAAGCGTGATCACCAAGTCGTCTTCGCTGACCGGAGCGCCGACTGCGTCGAGTTGCTCGGCCAGGGTCTTGAGCTTGTTGATGTGCGTGAGCACATCGTCACCTTCTTCCATCATGGTCGTGAAGAAACGACGACGAAGAAAGAGCTTGTTGGCAAGGCTCTTCTTCTCGAAGTGTTCTTCCAGTCTTGACCATGCATCTTGCGCACCACTCGCCGACCGGACCAGCGGGAGCTGCGAGTCTTCCATCGCGAGACAGATCATCGCGAGCGCCTTGCGAGACTTCTTCTTGAAGAGGGCTCGGTCCGCGTCGGTCTGGCACTGCTCGAGTTTGACCTCTCCACAGACAACTTCCCAGACGTCGCGTTCTTCGAGCACCATCTGCATCTTGAACTTCCATGTGTGGAAGTTGGTTCCGTCGAACTTGTTGATGCGAGCTGGGGTGGTCGAATCCATGGCGAAGGCTGGGGAGGCGAAGTCGGTGGAGGCAGAGTCGGCTGGGCTTGGGCTCATAACCTGTTGGAAGGTCGCTTGGTTGGTGGGATGCAAAATGCAAAGTGAATTGATCGGGACTTAGTTCGCTACTGCTACCTCTAAGCCGTCTGTGTGTGTCCTACGCTACCATAATCAAATGTATGTCCTACCTATCGTAAACATATGCAAACATAAACTGACTTCGTGGATACTTCAACGAAGTCGATGGGTGGCACTGGATTCAAACCAGAACCAGACGGAGAATCTTCCACATGTCGAATCTTCCACGGAGAATCTTCTGCAGGAGAATCTTCTACAGCCGAGCTTCAACTGCCGAGCTTCAACTGGAATGATGACGCTGGGTTCGAGGCGCATCATCTTCAACATTCTCATCTTGATGGAGGTGGTCGGTCCCACCTACTGGAACCATCTAGGATGATCATGTTCGCATGCGCGAACAAGATCAGAGCAATCTTGCCTGAGAATACTCTCATCCACCCAGGAGCTCTGGTTGCTTGGATATCCAAGCCACTTGACCAAGAGCTGGCGGACGCCATTGTGCACACGCACACTGTCGAGAGACTCGACGTGATAATGGCGTTCGCCATTCCTGTCGATCACAGGCAAAGGAGCGCGCACCGGTTGCAGCGCTTTCCTTCTGGTCTTGACACCAGTGTCGGGGACCCGACGTGCTCCTTCGGGTTTGGCAATCGTAACCCGAGGTCGTGCTGACGACACTATTGTCGCATCCGACGACCATGTCGAACTTCGACGGGCTTGAGCAAGCCGTGCCGAGCGTCTTGGCGCTTCGCCGTGTGGACTAGCCACGCCACTTGCAGAATCCTGCATCGCGATAGAGTCGCCCGAGGAATCGTCCATGACGGGCACGCTCTCGTGCACGACTGCGGGTAGTCGTATATCGACCCCAACTCCGCTTGGAATTGTTTCCGACGACTCTTCGTCCGTGGATTCTTCATGACGAAGAGCCGACGTAGTACGTCGGGTGCGTCTGCAACCGTGTTGGCAGGTCGACCCTGTAGGAGTTTCCACTCCGCTTCAACACCTTGAACGGGCCGATATATCTCGGCAGTACATCGTTAACTGCAATTAGTCTGAGTTGATAATTAGTCTGCGCGTCCATCTGTTTTGCTCAGACCATTATGTGTGATTGCCTCCTGGCGGAGGAAAGTGCCCGCGGGAATAGTTTGAAGCGGAGCGGTTTCACAGTCAAAGAAAGATCAGAGAGAACGATCGCTCTGCATCAGTGCGGCATTGCGATGCCCTTGCGATGCCACAAATAGAACTGGGGTATCCAGACTGTCGCCGGACGCTGGTGTCTGTGCTGTGCTCTCTCAAAACTCACTGAAGCCGCGATACCGCAACACACAAGATGGAGTCGTGCCCAACCTGTGCCGATGATGCGAGCGATGTGTCGCACCGTTGTGATCGTTGCGGGCGCCGCTGCCACGTCTTTTGCGGCACGCCAATCACGGGAGGATACGGCGGCTTTGTGCGGTGCGAGCCCTGCAACATCACTGCGGCGAAGGCAGCCAAGCAAAACGAACGCCCGGTACACCCAAACAGCCCCCCAGCACAAGATGACGCCACCTGCAACACGTTCGAACCCTGTGACGACCAAGCGTAGTCGTGCCAAGGGGGATCGTGTTGCTCAGCATGTCGTGCCATTGGCACACAAGCGAGAAGTGGTGCTCTGGGTGATTGAACAAGAGAAAAAAAGGGTGAGACGAACTTCAGAGCGATCGCACTCGATCAGTTTCCTGCGTATTTTCGCTCTTGCACCAAACACGCCAACCAAGAAAAAGCTCGTCAGTGGTGGAACAATCGTGATAAGCTCCTGAAGACGAAGCGCGTGAGTGTGGTGCAGCTGCACCCGAACCAAGTCAAGCAAATGATGATAAAGGCCGCACCCGGCTGTGGTAGAAAGCCTAGTGAGTGGGTCAAGTGGATCTACCCATACCCAAAGATGAATTCAATTTGCTGCGCAAGCTCGGTGTGAAGCTCTCGCATCGGTTGTTGGAGCAGGCTGCGAGGTGGATCATCCAGTCATCAACATCGGAAAAATTCAACATGGCTACGAGAGACAAAGACGGAAAGCTCATCTTGGACAAGATCAATATCCGGTGGGTCCAACACTTCTGTGACAAGTGCAACATCGTACCAAGAAAAAAAAACATAAAGAGTGTGAGTGCCATCAAGACTGAATTCATCGAGCGGTCTGTGGCGTACGACCTTGGTCAGCTGAAGAGAGATTTTGATGCAAAGGTTCTCGATGACGATACGATTACTAACATGGACGAAACGCACTTCATGGTGGACATGGACAACGGTAAAACTCTCGGTTTTCGTGGTGATGAGGAAATCAAGTACATGGACGTTGTGTCTGGAGGAGAGGGGATGACGATGGTCGTCAAACTATGCGGTGGCAGCGCAGCCCGCCTTTGCACCCCAATGATGATATTCAAAAACGACAAATCGAGCTATCCCATCAGGGATGTGCCAGATGATGTGAAGGGTATTTGTTATCGCTCGCAGCCCAAGGTTGGATGGACAAGCGGAAGTTTGGTGAGTGGATTCAGGACGTCCGCTGCAACTCCACGCTGCCGAACAGAAAGAATTGTTCGTGGACAATGCAAGCGGCCACGGGTCATCACCTGAGGTCAAAGCGGTTTTAGTGACAAGAAACATTGATGTGCGATACTTTCCTGCGAACGCAACACATCTCTGTCAGCCCTCAGAAACCTTCGTGATTAAAAAAATCAAAGAGATATGGAGCCAGAAATGGGAGAGCACAAAATACGACTACATCAAAGCGAGCAAAAGACTCGATCAACCAAACGCGGCCGGCGAGTGGTCTGGCAAGATCAAAACCCCCGGCAAATACTACTATCTCGAACTGCCGTTGCCGTTGTCCTTGACACGCGAGTGGCACTCCGCGGCCCAATGACCGATCTTGCCGCAGTAGTTGCACGTGCCAGTCTTCTTGACTGCACGGCCTGTTGGAAGGTCGCTTGGTTGGTGGGATGCAAAATGCAAAGTGAATTGATCGGGACTTAGTTCGCTACTGCTACCTCTAAGCCGTCTGTGTGTGTCCTACGCTACCATAATCAAATGTATGTCCTACCTATCGTAAACATATGCAAACATAAACTGACTTCGTGGATACTTCAACGAAGTCGATGGGTGGCACTGGATTCAAACCAGAACCAGACGGAGAATCTTCCACATGTCGAATCTTCCACATGTCGAATCTTCCACGGAGAATCTTCTGCAGGAGAATCTTCTACAGCCGAGCTTCAACTGCCGAGCTTCAACTGGAATGATGACGCTGGGTTCGAGGCGCATCATCTTCAACATTCTCATCTTGATGGAGGTGGTCGGTCCCACCTACTGGAACCATCTAGGATGATCATGTTCGCATGCGCGAACAAGATCAGAGCAATCTTGCCTGAGAATACTCTCATCCACCCAGGAGCTCTGGTTGCTTGGATATCCAAGCCACTTGACCAAGAGCTGGCGGACGCCATTGTGCACACGCACACTGTCGAGAGACTCGACGTGATAATGGCGTTCGCCATTCCTGTCGATCACAGGCAAAGGAGCGCGCACCGGTCGCAGCGCTTTCCTTCTGGTCTTGACACCAGTGTCGGGGACCCGACGTGCTCCTTCGGGTTTGGCAATCGTAACCCGAGGTCGTGCTGACGACACTATTGTCGCATCCGACGACCATGTCGAACTTCGACGGGCTTGAGCAAGCCGTGCCGAGCGTCTTGGCGCTTCGCCGTGTGGACTAGCCACGCCACTTGCAGAATCCTGCATCGCGATAGAGTCGCCCGAGGAATCGTCCATGACGGGCACGCTCTCGTGCACGACTGCGGGTAGTCGTATATCGACCCCAACTCCGCTTGGAATTGTTTCCGACGACTCTTCGTCCGTGGATTCTTCATGACGAAGAGCCGACGTAGTACGTCGGGTGCGTCTGCAACCGTGTTGGCAGGTCGACCCTGTAGGAGTTTCCACTCCGCTTCAACACCTTGAACGGGCCGATATATCTCGGCAGTACATCGTTAACTGCAATTAGTCTGAGTTGATAATTAGTCTGCGCGTCCATCTGTTTTGCTCAGACCATTATGTGTGATTGCCTCCTGGCGGAGGAAAGTGCCCGCGGGAATAGTTTGAAGCGGAGCGGTTTCACAGTCAAAGAAAGATCAGAGAGAACGATCGCTCTGCATCAGTGCGGCATTGCGATGCCCTTGCGATGCCACAAATAGAACTGGGGTATCCAGACTGTCGCCGGACGCTGGTGTCTGTGCTGTGCTCTCTCAAAACTCACTGAAGCCGCGATACCGCAACACACAAGATGGAGTCGTGCCCAACCTGTGCCGATGATGCGAGCGATGTGTCGCACCGTTGTGATCGTTGCGGGCGCCGCTGCCACGTCTTTTGCGGCACGCCAATCACGGGAGGATACGGCGGCTTTGTGCGGTGCGAGCCCTGCAACATCACTGCGGCGAAGGCAGCCAAGCAAAACGAACGCCCGGTACACCCAAACAGCCCCCCAGCACAAGATGACGCCACCTGCAACACGTTCGAACCCTGTGACGACCAAGCGTAGTCGTGCCAAGGGGGATCGTGTTGCTCAGCATGTCGTGCCATTGGCACACAAGCGAGAAGTGGTGCTCTGGGTGATTGAACAAGAGAAAAAAAGGGTGAGACGAACTTCAGAGCGATCGCACTCGATCAGTTTCCTGCGTATTTTCGCTCTTGCACCAAACACGCCAACCAAGAAAAAGCTCGTCAGTGGTGGAACAATCGTGATAAGCTCCTGAAGACGAAGCGCGTGAGTGTGGTGCAGCTGCACCCGAACCAAGTCAAGCAAATGATGATAAAGGCCGCACCCGGCTGTGGTAGAAAGCCTAGTGAGTGGGTCAAGTGGATCTACCCATACCCAAAGATGAATTCAATTTGCTGCGCAAGCTCGGTGTGAAGCTCTCGCATCGGTTGTTGGAGCAGGCTGCGAGGTGGATCATCCAGTCATCAACATCGGAAAAATTCAACATGGCTACGAGAGACAAAGACGGAAAGCTCATCTTGGACAAGATCAATATCCGGTGGGTCCAACACTTCTGTGACAAGTGCAACATCGTACCAAGAAAAAAAAACATAAAGAGTGTGAGTGCCATCAAGACTGAATTCATCGAGCGGTCTGTGGCGTACGACCTTGGTCAGCTGAAGAGAGATTTTGATGCAAAGGTTCTCGATGACGATACGATTACTAACATGGACGAAACGCACTTCATGGTGGACATGGACAACGGTAAAACTCTCGGTTTTCGTGGTGATGAGGAAATCAAGTACATGGACGTTGTGTCTGGAGGAGAGGGGATGACGATGGTCGTCAAACTATGCGGTGGCAGCGCAGCCCGCCTTTGCACCCCAATGATGATATTCAAAAACGACAAATCGAGCTATCCCATCAGGGATGTGCCAGATGATGTGAAGGGTATTTGTTATCGCTCGCAGCCCAAGGTTGGATGGACAAGCGGAAGTTTGGTGAGTGGATTCAGGACGTCCGCTGCAACTCCACGCTGCCGAACAGAAAGAATTGTTCGTGGACAATGCAAGCGGCCACGGGTCATCACCTGAGGTCAAAGCGGTTTTAGTGACAAGAAACATTGATGTGCGATACTTTCCTGCGAACGCAACACATCTCTGTCAGCCCTCAGAAACCTTCGTGATTAAAAAAATCAAAGAGATATGGAGCCAGAAATGGGAGAGCACAAAATACGACTACATCAAAGCGAGCAAAAGACTCGATCAACCAAACGCGGCCGGCGAGTGGTCTGGCAAGATCAAAACCCCCGGCAAATACTACTATCTCGAACTGCCGTTGCCGTTGTCCTTGACACGCGAGTGGCACTCCGCGGCCCAATGACCGATCTTGCCGCAGTAGTTGCACGTGCCAGTCTTCTTGACTGCACGGCCTGTTGGAAGGTCGCTTGGTTGGTGGGATGCAAAATGCAAAGTGAATTGATCGGGACTTAGTTCGCTACTGCTACCTCTAAGCCGTCTGTGTGTGTCCTACGCTACCATAATCAAATGTATGTCCTACCTATCGTAAACATATGCAAACATAAACTGACTTCGTGGATACTTCAACGAAGTCGATGGGTGGCACTGGATTCAAACCAGAACCAGACGGAGAATCTTCCACATGTCGAATCTTCCACATGTCGAATCTTCCACGGAGAATCTTCTGCAGGAGAATCTTCTACAGCCGAGCTTCAACTGCCGAGCTTCAACTGGAATGATGACGCTGGGTTCGAGGCGCATCATCTTCAACATTCTCATCTTGATGGAGGTGGTCGGTCCCACCTACTGGAACCATCTAGGATGATCATGTTCGCATGCGCGAACAAGATCAGAGCAATCTTGCCTGAGAATACTCTCATCCACCCAGGAGCTCTGGTTGCTTGGATATCCAAGCCACTTGACCAAGAGCTG
Organism: Pythium myriotylum; assembly: GCA_023091665.1. NCBI lineage: Eukaryota > Oomycota > Peronosporomycetes > Pythiales > Pythiaceae > Pythium > Pythium myriotylum. The sequence goes on along the minus strand of JALJCQ010000022.1, from coordinate 72,416 downwards.
GCGGACGCCATTGTGCACACGCACACTGTCGAGAGACTCGACGTGATAATGGCGTTCGCCATTCCTGTCGATCACAGGCAAAGGAGCGCGCACCGGTCGCAGCGCTTTCCTTCTGGTCTTGACACCAGTGTCGGGGACCCGACGTGCTCCTTCGGGTTTGGCAATCGTAACCCGAGGTCGTGCTGACGACACTATTGTCGCATCCGACGACCATGTCGAACTTCGACGGGCTTGAGCAAGCCGTGCCGAGCGTCTTGGCGCTTCGCCGTGTGGACTAGCCACGCCACTTGCAGAATCCTGCATCGCGATAGAGTCGCCCGAGGAATCGTCCATGACGGGCACGCTCTCGTGCACGACTGCGGGTAGTCGTATATCGACCCCAACTCCGCTTGGAATTGTTTCCGACGACTCTTCGTCCGTGGATTCTTCATGACGAAGAGCCGACGTAGTACGTCGGGTGCGTCTGCAACCGTGTTGGCAGGTCGACCCTGTAGGAGTTTCCACTCCGCTTCAACACCTTGAACGGGCCGATATATCTCGGCAGTACATCGTTAACTGCAATTAGTCTGAGTTGATAATTAGTCTGCGCGTCCATCTGTTTTGCTCAGACCATTATGTGTGATTGCCTCCTGGCGGAGGAAAGTGCCCGCGGGAATAGTTTGAAGCGGAGCGGTTTCACAGTCAAAGAAAGATCAGAGAGAACGATCGCTCTGCATCAGTGCGGCATTGCGATGCCCTTGCGATGCCACAAATAGAACTGGGGTATCCAGACTGTCGCCGGACGCTGGTGTCTGTGCTGTGCTCTCTCAAAACTCACTGAAGCCGCGATACCGCAACACACAAGATGGAGTCGTGCCCAACCTGTGCCGATGATGCGAGCGATGTGTCGCACCGTTGTGATCGTTGCGGGCGCCGCTGCCACGTCTTTTGCGGCACGCCAATCACGGGAGGATACGGCGGCTTTGTGCGGTGCGAGCCCTGCAACATCACTGCGGCGAAGGCAGCCAAGCAAAACGAACGCCCGGTACACCCAAACAGCCCCCCAGCACAAGATGACGCCACCTGCAACACGTTCGAACCCTGTGACGACCAAGCGTAGTCGTGCCAAGGGGGATCGTGTTGCTCAGCATGTCGTGCCATTGGCACACAAGCGAGAAGTGGTGCTCTGGGTGATTGAACAAGAGAAAAAAAGGGTGAGACGAACTTCAGAGCGATCGCACTCGATCAGTTTCCTGCGTATTTTCGCTCTTGCACCAAACACGCCAACCAAGAAAAAGCTCGTCAGTGGTGGAACAATCGTGATAAGCTCCTGAAGACGAAGCGCGTGAGTGTGGTGCAGCTACACCCGAACCAAGTCAAGCAAATGATGATAAAGGCCGCACCCGGCTGTGGTAGAAAGCCTAGTGAGTGGGTCAAGTGGATCTACCCATACCCAAAGATGAATTCAATTTGCTGCGCAAGCTCGGTGTGAAGCTCTCGCATCGGTTGTTGGAGCAGGCTGCGAGGTGGATCATCCAGTCATCAACATCGGAAAAATTCAACATGGCTACGAGAGACAAAGACGGAAAGCTCATCTTGGACAAGATCAATATCCGGTGGGTCCAACACTTCTGTGACAAGTGCAACATCGTACCAAGAAAAAAAAACATAAAGAGTGTGAGTGCCATCAAGACTGAATTCATCGAGCGGTCTGTGGCGTACGACCTTGGTCAGCTGAAGAGAGATTTTGATGCAAAGGTTCTCGATGACGATACGATTACTAACATGGACGAAACGCACTTCATGGTGGACATGGACAACGGTAAAACTCTCGGTTTTCGTGGTGATGAGGAAATCAAGTACATGGACGTTGTGTCTGGAGGAGAGGGGATGACGATGGTCGTCAAACTATGCGGTGGCAGCGCAGCCCGCCTTTGCACCCCAATGATGATATTCAAAAACGACAAATCGAGCTATCCCATCAGGGATGTGCCAGATGATGTGAAGGGTATTTGTTATCGCTCGCAGCCCAAGGTTGGATGGACAAGCGGAAGTTTGGTGAGTGGATTCAGGACGTCCGCTGCAACTCCACGCTGCCGAACAGAAAGAATTGTTCGTGGACAATGCAAGCGGCCACGGGTCATCACCTGAGGTCAAAGCGGTTTTAGTGACAAGAAACATTGATGTGCGATACTTTCCTGCGAACGCAACACATCTCTGTCAGCCCTCAGAAACCTTCGTGATTAAAAAAATCAAAGAGATATGGAGCCAGAAATGGGAGAGCACAAAATACGACTACATCAAAGCGAGCAAAAGACTCGATCAACCAAACGCGGCCGGCGAGTGGTCTGGCAAGATCAAAACCCCCGGCAAATACTACTATCTCGAACTGCCGTTGCCGTTGTCCTTGACACGCGAGTGGCACTCCGCGGCCCAATGACCGATCTTGCCGCAGTAGTTGCACGTGCCAGTCTTCTTGACTGCACGGCCTGTTGGAAGGTCGCTTGGTTGGTGGGATGCAAAATGCAAAGTGAATTGATCGGGACTTAGTTCGCTACTGCTACCTCTAAGCCGTCTGTGTGTGTCCTACGCTACCATAATCAAATGTATGTCCTACCTATCGTAAACATATGCAAACATAAACTGACTTCGTGGATACTTCAACGAAGTCGATGGGTGGCACTGGATTCAAACCAGAACCAGACGGAGAATCTTCCACATGTCGAATCTTCCACATGTCGAATCTTCCACGGAGAATCTTCTGCAGGAGAATCTTCTACAGCCGAGCTTCAACTGCCGAGCTTCAACTGGAATGATGACGCTGGGTTCGAGGCGCATCATCTTCAACATTCTCATCTTGATGGAGGTGGTCGGTCCCACCTACTGGAACCATCTAGGATGATCATGTTCGCATGCGCGAACAAGATCAGAGCAATCTTGCCTGAGAATACTCTCATCCACCCAGGAGCTCTGGTTGCTTGGATATCCAAGCCACTTGACCAAGAGCTGGCGGACGCCATTGTGCACACGCACACTGTCGAGAGACTCGACGTGATAATGGCGTTCGCCATTCCTGTCGATCACAGGCAAAGGAGCGCGCACCGGTCGCAGCGCTTTCCTTCTGGTCTTGACACCAGTGTCGGGGACCCGACGTGCTCCTTCGGGTTTGGCAATCGTAACCCGAGGTCGTGCTGACGACACTATTGTCGCATCCGACGACCATGTCGAACTTCGACGGGCTTGAGCAAGCCGTGCCGAGCGTCTTGGCGCTTCGCCGTGTGGACTAGCCACGCCACTTGCAGAATCCTGCATCGCGATAGAGTCGCCCGAGGAATCGTCCATGACGGGCACGCTCTCGTGCACGACTGCGGGTAGTCGTATATCGACCCCAACTCCGCTTGGAATTGTTTCCGACGACTCTTCGTCCGTGGATTCTTCATGACGAAGAGCCGACGTAGTACGTCGGGTGCGTCTGCAACCGTGTTGGCAGGTCGACCCTGTAGGAGTTTCCACTCCGCTTCAACACCTTGAACGGGCCGATATATCTCGGCAGTACATCGTTAACTGCAATTAGTCTGAGTTGATAATTAGTCTGCGCGTCCATCTGTTTTGCTCAGACCATTATGTGTGATTGCCTCCTGGCGGAGGAAAGTGCCCGCGGGAATAGTTTGAAGCGGAGCGGTTTCACAGTCAAAGAAAGATCAGAGAGAACGATCGCTCTGCATCAGTGCGGCATTGCGATGCCCTTGCGATGCCACAAATAGAACTGGGGTATCCAGACTGTCACCGGACGCTGGTGTCTGTGCTGTGCTCTCTCAAAACTCACTGAAGCCGCGATACCGCAACACACAAGATGGAGTCGTGCCCAACCTGTGCCGATGATGCGAGCGATGTGTCGCACCGTTGTGATCGTTGCGGGCGCCGCTGCCACGTCTTTTGCGGCACGCCAATCACGGGAGGATACGGCGGCTTTGTGCGGTGCGAGCCCTGCAACATCACTGCGGCGAAGGCAGCCAAGCAAAACGAACGCCCGGTACACCCAAACAGCCCCCCAGCACAAGATGACGCCACCTGCAACACGTTCGAACCCTGTGACGACCAAGCGTAGTCGTGCCAAGGGGGATCGTGTTGCTCAGCATGTCGTGCCATTGGCACACAAGCGAGAAGTGGTGCTCTGGGTGATTGAACAAGAGAAAAAAAGGGTGAGACGAACTTCAGAGCGATCGCACTCGATCAGTTTCCTGCGTATTTTCGCTCTTGCACCAAACACGCCAACCAAGAAAAAGCTCGTCAGTGGTGGAACAATCGTGATAAGCTCCTGAAGACGAAGCGCGTGAGTGTGGTGCAGCTGCACCCGAACCAAGTCAAGCAAATGATGATAAAGGCCGCACCCGGCTGTGGTAGAAAGCCTAGTGAGTGGGTCAAGTGGATCTACCCATACCCAAAGATGAATTCAATTTGCTGCGCAAGCTCGGTGTGAAGCTCTCGCATCGGTTGTTGGAGCAGGCTGCGAGGTGGATCATCCAGTCATCAACATCGGAAAAATTCAACATGGCTACGAGAGACAAAGACGGAAAGCTCATCTTGGACAAGATCAATATCCGGTGGGTCCAACACTTCTGTGACAAGTGCAACATCGTACCAAGAAAAAAAAACATAAAGAGTGTGAGTGCCATCAAGACTGAATTCATCGAGCGGTCTGTGGCGTACGACCTTGGTCAGCTGAAGAGAGATTTTGATGCAAAGGTTCTCGATGACGATACGATTACTAACATGGACGAAACGCACTTCATGGTGGACATGGACAACGGTAAAACTCTCGGTTTTCGTGGTGATGAGGAAATCAAGTACATGGACGTTGTGTCTGGAGGAGAGGGGATGACGATGGTCGTCAAACTATGCGGTGGCAGCGCAGCCCGCCTTTGCACCCCAATGATGATATTCAAAAACGACAAATCGAGCTATCCCATCAGGGATGTGCCAGATGATGTGAAGGGTATTTGTTATCGCTCGCAGCCCAAGGTTGGATGGACAAGCGGAAGTTTGGTGAGTGGATTCAGGACGTCCGCTGCAACTCCACGCTGCCGAACAGAAAGAATTGTTCGTGGACAATGCAAGCGGCCACGGGTCATCACCTGAGGTCAAAGCGGTTTTAGTGACAAGAAACATTGATGTGCGATACTTTCCTGCGAACGCAACACATCTCTGTCAGCCCTCAGAAACCTTCGTGATTAAAAAAATCAAAGAGATATGGAGCCAGAAATGGGAGAGCACAAAATACGACTACATCAAAGCGAGCAAAAGACTCGATCAACCAAACGCGGCCGGCGAGTGGTCTGGCAAGATCAAAACCCCCGGCAAATACTACTATCTCGAACTGCCGTTGCCGTTGTCCTTGACACGCGAGTGGCACTCCGCGGCCCAATGACCGATCTTGCCGCAGTAGTTGCACGTGCCAGTCTTCTTGACTGCACGGCCTGTTGGAAGGTCGCTTGGTTGGTGGGATGCAAAATGCAAAGTGAATTGATCGGGACTTAGTTCGCTACTGCTACCTCTAAGCCGTCTGTGTGTGTCCTACGCTACCATAATCAAATGTATGTCCTACCTATCGTAAACATATGCAAACATAAACTGACTTCGTGGATACTTCAACGAAGTCGATGGGTGGCACTGGATTCAAACCAGAACCAGACGGAGAATCTTCCACATGTCGAATCTTCCACATGTCGAATCTTCCACGGAGAATCTTCTGCAGGAGAATCTTCTACAGCCGAGCTTCAACTGCCGAGCTTCAACTGGAATGATGACGCTGGGTTCGAGGCGCATCATCTTCAACATTCTCATCTTGATGGAGGTGGTCGGTCCCACCTACTGGAACCATCTAGGATGATCATGTTCGCATGCGCGAACAAGATCAGAGCAATCTTGCCTGAGAATACTCTCATCCACCCAGGAGCTCTGGTTGCTTGGATATCCAAGCCACTTGACCAAGAGCTGGCGGACGCCATTGTGCACACGCACACTGTCGAGAGACTCGACGTGATAATGGCGTTCGCCATTCCTGTCGATCACAGGCAAAGGAGCGCGCACCGGTCGCAGCGCTTTCCTTCTGGTCTTGACACCAGTGTCGGGGACCCGACGTGCTCCTTCGGGTTTGGCAATCGTAACCCGAGGTCGTGCTGACGACACTATTGTCGCATCCGACGACCATGTCGAACTTCGACGGGCTTGAGCAAGCCGTGCCGAGCGTCTTGGCGCTTCGCCGTGTGGACTAGCCACGCCACTTGCAGAATCCTGCATCGCGATAGAGTCGCCCGAGGAATCGTCCATGACGGGCACGCTCTCGTGCACGACTGCGGGTAGTCGTATATCGACCCCAACTCCGCTTGGAATTGTTTCCGACGACTCTTCGTCCGTGGATTCTTCATGACGAAGAGCCGACGTAGTACGTCGGGTGCGTCTGCAACCGTGTTGGCAGGTCGACCCTGTAGGAGTTTCCACTCCGCTTCAACACCTTGAACGGGCCGATATATCTCGGCAGTACATCGTTAACTGCAATTAGTCTGAGTTGATAATTAGTCTGCGCGTCCATCTGTTTTGCTCAGACCATTATGTGTGATTGCCTCCTGGCGGAGGAAAGTGCCCGCGGGAATAGTTTGAAGCGGAGCGGTTTCACAGTCAAAGAAAGATCAGAGAGAACGATCGCTCTGCATCAGTGCGGCATTGCGATGCCCTTGCGATGCCACAAATAGAACTGGGGTATCCAGACTGTCGCCGGACGCTGGTGTCTGTGCTGTGCTCTCTCAAAACTCACTGAAGCCGCGATACCGCAACACACAAGATGGAGTCGTGCCCAACCTGTGCCGATGATGCGAGCGATGTGTCGCACCGTTGTGATCGTTGCGGGCGCCGCTGCCACGTCTTTTGCGGCACGCCAATCACGGGAGGATACGGCGGCTTTGTGCGGTGCGAGCCCTGCAACATCACTGCGGCGAAGGCAGCCAAGCAAAACGAACGCCCGGTACACCCAAACAGCCCCCCAGCACAAGATGACGCCACCTGCAACACGTTCGAACCCTGTGACGACCAAGCGTAGTCGTGCCAAGGGGGATCGTGTTGCTCAGCATGTCGTGCCATTGGCACACAAGCGAGAAGTGGTGCTCTGGGTGATTGAACAAGAGAAAAAAAGGGTGAGACGAACTTCAGAGCGATCGCACTCGATCAGTTTCCTGCGTATTTTCGCTCTTGCACCAAACACGCCAACCAAGAAAAAGCTCGTCAGTGGTGGAACAATCGTGATAAGCTCCTGAAGACGAAGCGCGTGAGTGTGGTGCAGCTGCACCCGAACCAAGTCAAGCAAATGATGATAAAGGCCGCACCCGGCTGTGGTAGAAAGCCTAGTGAGTGGGTCAAGTGGATCTACCCATACCCAAAGATGAATTCAATTTGCTGCGCAAGCTCGGTGTGAAGCTCTCGCATCGGTTGTTGGAGCAGGCTGCGAGGTGGATCATCCAGTCATCAACATCGGAAAAATTCAACATGGCTACGAGAGACAAAGACGGAAAGCTCATCTTGGACAAGATCAATATCCGGTGGGTCCAACACTTCTGTGACAAGTGCAACATCGTACCAAGAAAAAAAAACATAAAGAGTGTGAGTGCCATCAAGACTGAATTTATCGAGCGGTCTGTGGCGTACGACCTTGGTCAGCTGAAGAGAGATTTTGATGCAAAGGTTCTCGATGACGATACGATTACTAACATGGACGAAACGCACTTCATGGTGGACATGGACAACGGTAAAACTCTCGGTTTTCGTGGTGATGAGGAAATCAAGTACATGGACGTTGTGTCTGGAGGAGAGGGGATGACGATGGTCGTCAAACTATGCGGTGGCAGCGCAGCCCGCCTTTGCACCCCAATGATGATATTCAAAAACGACAAATCGAGCTATCCCATCAGGGATGTGCCAGATGATGTGAAGGGTATTTGTTATCGCTCGCAGCCCAAGGTTGGATGGACAAGCGGAAGTTTGGTGAGTGGATTCAGGACGTCCGCTGCAACTCCACGCTGCCGAACAGAAAGAATTGTTCGTGGACAATGCAAGCGGCCACGGGTCATCACCTGAGGTCAAAGCGGTTTTAGTGACAAGAAACATTGATGTGCGATACTTTCCTGCGAACGCAACACATCTCTGTCAGCCCTCAGAAACCTTCGTGATTAAAAAAATCAAAGAGATATGGAGCCAGAAATGGGAGAGCACAAAATACGACTACATCAAAGCGAGCAAAAGACTCGATCAACCAAACGCGGCCGGCGAGTGGTCTGGCAAGATCAAAACCCCCGGCAAATACTACTATCTCGAACTGCCGTTGCCGTTGTCCTTGACACGCGAGTGGCACTCCGCGGCCCAATGACCGATCTTGCCGCAGTAGTTGCACGTGCCAGTCTTCTTGACTGCACGGCCTGTTGGAAGGTCGCTTGGTTGGTGGGATGCAAAATGCAAAGTGAATTGATCGGGACTTAGTTCGCTACTGCTACCTCTAAGCCGTCTGTGTGTGTCCTACGCTACCATAATCAAATGTATGTCCTACCTATCGTAAACATATGCAAACATAAACTGACTTCGTGGATACTTCAACGAAGTCGATGGGTGGCACTGGATTCAAACCAGAACCAGACGGAGAATCTTCCACATGTCGAATCTTCCACATGTCGAATCTTCTGCAGAAGGTTCTCCTGCAGAAGATTCTCCTGCAGAAGATTCGACATGTGGAAGATTCTCCGTCTGGTTCTGGTTTGAATCCAGTGCCACCCATCGACTTCGTTGAAGTATCCACGAAGTCAGTTTATGTTTGCATATGTTTACGATAGGTAGGACATACATTTGATTATGGTAGCGTAGGACACACACAGACGGCTTAGAGGTAGCAGTAGCGAACTAAGTCCCGATCAATTCACTTTGCATTTTGCATCCCACCAACCAAGCGACCTTCCAACAGGTTATGAGCCCAAGCCCAGCCGACTCTGCCTCCACCGACTTCGCCTCCCCAGCCTTCGCCATGGATTCGACCACCCCAGCTCGCATCAACAAGTTCGACGGAACCAACTTCCACACATGGAAGTTCAAGATGCAGATGGTGCTCGAAGAACGCGACGTCTGGGAAGTTGTCTGTGGAGAGGTCAAACTCGAGCAGTGCCAGACCGACGCGGACCGAGCCCTCTTCAAGAAGAAGTCTCGCAAGGCGCTCGCGATGATCTGTCTCGCGATGGAAGACTCGCAGCTCCCGCTGGTTCGGTCGGCGAGTGGTGCGCAAGATGCATGGTCAAGACTGGAAGAACACTTCGAGAAGAAGAGCCTTGCCAACAAGCTCTTTCTTCGTCGTCGTTTCTTCACGACCATGATGGAAGAAGGTGACGATGTGCTCACGCACATCAACAAGCTCAAGACCCTGGCCGAGCAACTCGACGCAGTCGGCGCTCCGGTCAGCGAAGACGACTTGGTGATCACGCTTCTCGGCAGTCTCAGCGAGTCGTACCAGTTCCTCATCACGGCGTTGGAGTCGCGTGTCGACGCGCTCACGTGGGAACTCGTGACGTCTCGGCTGCTCCATGAAGACATGAAGCGCAAGGAGCAAGGTGGCGACGGAGCCACGCTTGGCCAAGCGTTCATGACAAGTGACGCGAAGCCCAAGGGCCGTGCAGTCAAGAAGACTGGCACGTGCAACTACTGCGGCAAGATCGGTCATTGGGCCGCGGAGTGCCACTCGCGTGTCAAGGACAACGGCAACGGCAACGGCAACTCCGGCGGCAACGGCAACGGCAACGGCAACTCCGGCGGCAACGGCAACGGCAACGGAAACGGCAACCCTCGGCAACGGTTCCAGCGAGCGAACCTTGCGCGAGATGAAGACCCCGGCGAGTACCTGTTCTCGGTCGGGAAGACCCAAGGCAAGTCGAGTCAATCCACGGCGTGGTTGGTCGACTCGGGTGCGACTCAGCACATGTCGCGAACCAAGCAGTTCATGATGAACTACAAGAAGATTGACCCAGTCGACGTGCATCTGGCCGATGATGGCACGGTCCAAGCGGTTGGCGTGGGAGACATTCTCATGTCGATGAAGACTCCAAGCGGTGTCAAGAAGGGTTTGCTCACCAACGTGTGGCATATCCCCAAGCTCAGCCGCAACCTGTTCTCGGTCGGAAGATTCACGGAGGACGTTGCTCCCGTGACGTTCGACAAGGACGGTTGCTTCGTCGTTCTCAAGGGCGCCAAGCGGACCATCGGCACTCGTATCGGCAAGGGTCTGTTCAAGCTCAACATGTCTCCAGTGTCGACTGAAGCAGCCCACGCCACCAGTACAAGACGAGGTCGCGCCATGTCCAAGTCGTACCTCTGGCACCTCCGACTCGGTCACATCGGCTTCAGCGGACTCGAAGCCATCGTCAAGAAGGACCTCGCCGACGGACTCGATATCGGGTCTGTGCAGGAGTGGGAGGTCTGTGAAGGCTGTGCACTCGGCAAGCTGACTCGCGTCAAGTTCCAGTCGGGCACGACCAAGCGGTCTGCGAATCTGCTTGACGTCGTGTACAGCGATGTGGCCGGCCCCATGAAGACTCCGACTTTCGGCGGCATGAAGTACTTCGCCACCTTCACCGACGACAAGTCTCGACTGTGCAAGTTGTACCTCATGCGGTCCAAGGACGAAGTCTACGAGAAGTTCGTCGAGTTCGTCAACTGGGCCGAGAACCAAACCGGTCGTCGAGTCAAGGTGCTTCGAACCGACGGCGGCGGCGAGTACCAGTCGGCCAAACTTGCCAAGTTCTGCCGCAAGCGTGGCATCGAGCACGACGTCACGCCGCCATACACGCCTCAGTTGAACGGTGTGGCGGAGCGCATGAACCGAACCATCGGTGAGTGTGGTCGTTGCAAGCTCCACCATGCCAACTTGTCCGACGAGTACTGGGGCGAAGCCGTCATGACTGCAGTCGAAGTTCGCAACCGACTTCCGACCCGCGCTCAAGACTTGTACAAGTCGCCGTACGAAGAATGGTACGGGAAGAAGCCCTTGCTCGCCAACTTCAAGGTGTTCGGCTGCCATGCGTACGTCCACGTGCCCAAGGAGAAGCGGTCGAAGTTCGACGCCCGAGCCATCTTGTGTCGGTTCCTCGGCTACTCGGACCACGAGAAGGCGTATCGGTTTGAAGAAATCGCAACCGGTCGGATCGTCATCAGTCGAGACGCGCAGTTCATGGAAGACACATTCGACGATGGCAAGCGCGAAGAACCCTGGAGCAAGTCCGTCGAGTTCCGCGATGATGAAGATCAAGATGATGAAGACATGGGTGAGCAGCCAGCCTCACCAGCACCAAGTCAGCGCAGCTACGAGCGACCGGAGTGGCAACAGGGCCAGCGGTCGCAGCGTCCAGCAGCACCAGCATCGGCCCAGCAGCCGAATGTCGACTACGCACCGGGGTCCAAGCGCCACTCTCGCACGCACTCGCTCGAGAACCTGGCTGAACCGCCAGTTGAGAAGCGCTACGGACGTGTTGGACGCACAAGTGGTGCGACTCCACCACCCACGCAAGGTCCAAGGACATCGCTCGAAGATCTGTCTGCACTGCTCACGTCGATCGAAGAGGAAGGCGTAGAAGATGAAGACGAAGAAGGCGAAGACGTGCAAGAACAAGGGGGAGAAGACCAAGATTACGAAGAGTTTGCTCTCGTCGTGAATTCAGGGGGAGAGTTGCCGACATCGTTCAAGTCGGCGATGGAATCCGACGACGCCAGCAACTGGAAGGAAGCCTGCGACTCGGAGCTCGAGTCGCTCAAGAAGAACGAGACCTGGGACCTAGTCCCTTTGCCAGCCGGACGCAAGGCCATCACCAGCAAGTGGGTGTTCAAGGTCAAGGAAACCGCCGAAGGACTCGTCGAACGGTACAAGGCTCGACTCGTTGCCAAGGGGTTCCTGCAGAAGTACGGCATCGACTTCGAAGAGACGTTCGCACCCGTCGCCAAGTTCACGTCGATCCGCACCATCCTCAGCATCGCCGCTCGACACAAGCTCATGATCCATCAGATGGATGTCAAGACGGCGTTCCTGAACGGCAACCTCGACGAAGAAATCTACATGAAGCAGCCCGAAGGCTTCGTCGACCAGCGCCAACCCGACTACGTGTGCAAGCTCAAGCGCTCGCTCTACGGTCTCAAGCAGTCGCCACGCATGTGGAACCAGACCATCGACGCCTTCATGCGCAAGGTCGGCTTCACCAAGTGCGAGATGGACCACTGCGTGTACGTCAAGCGGAGCGGCTCAGCGATGATCTTCGTGGTGATCTACGTCGACGACCTCATCCTCGCCTGCAACAGCCTCGAGTTGCTCACGGCGACCAAGCGTGCACTCAGCGAACGCTTCGAGATGTCCGACCTCGGCGAACTCAAGTACTGCCTCGGCATGGAAGTTGATCAAGACCCCAAGTCCGGCGACGTGACCATGCGGCAGACCAAGTTCCTGCAGTCGATCCTGACCAAGTTCGGCATGCAAGACTGCAAACCAGTGAGGACTCCTCAAGACCCCGGGCTGAAGCTGACCAAGGCCATGTGTGAAGGTGGTTGCAAGCACGAAGACACCATGAAGAACGTGCCGTACCGAAGTGCAGTCGGCGCACTCATGTACCTCATGGTCGGCACTCGACCAGACCTCGCAGCGGCAGTCGGCACACTCAGCCAGTTCGCCGCGGACCCGTGTCCAACACACTGGCAAGCTCTCAAGCGTGTGCTCCGGTATCTGCAAGCGACTCCGACCTACGGCCTGCAGTTCTCGGCATCGAACGACGGAAGACTGGTCGGCTACTCCGACGCCGACTGGGGTGGCGACATCGAGTCACGTCGAAGCACCAGCGGCTACGTGTTCATGCTCAACGGCGGATGCATCAGCTGGCGCAGCAAGAAGCAGCGAACTGTCGCCCTCTCCTCGACCGAAGCAGAGTACATGGCTCTATCGGAAGCAATCCAAGAAGCCGTGTGGCTCAAGGCATTCCTGTGCGAACTCGGCGAAGTTACAAGCGACCAAGCACTCACGGTGTACGAAGACAACCAAGGTGCCATCGCGTTGGCCAAGAACCCCGAGTTCCACAAGCGCACCAAGCACATCGACATTCGCTACCACTTCGTTCGTGAGAAGGTCGAGGACGGTCAAGTGTGTCTGCAGTATTGCCCGACCCAAGACATGCTTGCCGACATCATGACCAAGCCGATCCCCACCGTCCAGTTCGACGTGCTCCGCACCAAGCTTGGTATTCAAGACGCAGTCGAGTCGAGGGGGAGTGTTGAAGATGATGCGCCTCGAACCCCGCGTCATCATTCCAGTTGAAGCTCGGCAGTTGAAGCTCGGCTGTAGAAGATTCTCCTGCAGAAGATTCTCCGTGGAAGATTCTCCTGCAGAAGATTCGACATGTGGAAGATTCTCCGTCTGGTTCTGGTTTGAATCCAGTGCCACCCATCGACTTCGTTGAAGTATCCACGAAGTCAGTTTATGTTTGCATATGTTTACGATAGGTAGGACATACATTTGATTATGGTAGCGTAGGACACACACAGACGGCTTAGAGGTAGCAGTAGCGAACTAAGTCCCGATCAATTCACTTTGCATTTTGCATCCCACCAACCAAGCGACCTTCCAACACTTGCAACTTCGCCGAGTTCGCACAGGAACGCCTTGAGCCACACGGCTTCTTGGATCGCTTCCGATAGAGCCATGTACTCTGCTTCGGTCGAGGAGAGGGCGACAGTTCGCTGCTTCTTGCTGCGCCAGCTGATGCATCCGCCGTTGAGCATGAACACGTAGCCGCTGGTGCTTCGACGTGACTCGATGTCGCCACCCCAGTCGGCGTCGGAGTAGCCGACCAGTCTTCCGTCGTTCGATGCCGAGAACTGCAGGCCGTAGGTCGGAGTCGCTTGCAGATACCGGAGCACACGCTTGAGAGCTTGCCAATGTGTTGGACACGGGTCCGCGGCGAACTGGCTGAGTGTGCCGACTGCCGCTGCGAGGTCTGGTCGAGTGCCGACCATGAGGTACATCAGTGCGCCGACTGCACTTCGGTACGGCACGTTCTTCATGGTGTCTTCGTGCTTGCAACCACCCTCGCACATGGCCTTGGTCAGCTTGAGTCCGGGGTCTTGAGGAGTCCTCACTGGTTTGCAGTCTTGCATGCCGAACTTGGTCAGGATCGACTGCAGGAACTTGGTCTGCCGCATGGTCACGTCGCCGGACTTGGGGTCTTGATCAACTTCCATGCCGAGGCAGTACTTGAGTTCGCCGAGGTCGGACATCTCGAAGCGTTCGCTGAGTGCACGCTTGGTCGCCGTGAGCAACTCGAGGCTGTTGCAGGCGAGGATGAGGTCGTCGACGTAGATCACCACGAAGATCATCGCTGAGCCGCTCCGCTTGACGTACACGCAGTGGTCCATCTCGCACTTGGTGAAGCCGACCTTGCGCATGAAGGCGTCGATGGTCTGGTTCCACATGCGTGGCGACTGCTTGAGACCGTAGAGCGAGCGCTTGAGCTTGCACACGTAGTCGGGTTGGCGCTGGTCGACGAAGCCTTCGGGCTGCTTCATGTAGATTTCTTCGTCGAGGTTGCCGTTCAGGAACGCCGTCTTGACATCCATCTGATGGATCATGAGCTTGTGTCGAGCGGCGATGCTGAGGATGGTGCGGATCGACGTGAACTTGGCGACGGGTGCGAACGTCTCTTCGAAGTCGATGCCGTACTTCTGCAGGAACCCCTTGGCAACGAGTCGAGCCTTGTACCGTTCGACGAGTCCTTCGGCGGTTTCCTTGACCTTGAACACCCACTTGCTGGTGATGGCCTTGCGTCCGGCTGGCAAAGGGACTAGGTCCCAGGTCTCGTTCTTCTTGAGCGACTCGAGCTCCGAGTCGCAGGCTTCCTTCCAGTTGCTGGCGTCGTCGGATTCCATCGCCGACTTGAACGATGTCGGCAACTCTCCCCCTGAATTCACGACGAGAGCAAACTCTTCGTAATCTTGGTCTTCTCCCCCTTGTTCTTGCACGTCTTCGCCTTCTTCGTCTTCATCTTCTACGCCTTCCTCTTCGATCGACGTGAGCAGTGCAGACAGATCTTCGAGCGATGTCCTTGGACCTTGCGTGGGTGGTGGAGTCGCACCACTTGTGCGTCCAACACGTCCGTAGCGCTTCTCAACTGGCGGTTCAGCCAGGTTCTCGAGCGAGTGCGTGCGAGAGTGGCGCTTGGACCCCGGTGCGTAGTCGACATTCGGCTGCTGGGCCGATGCTGGTGCTGCTGGACGCTGCGACCGCTGGCCCTGTTGCCACTCCGGTCGCTCGTAGCTGCGCTGACTTGGTGCTGGTGAGGCTGGCTGCTCACCCATGTCTTCAACATCTTGGTTGTCGGTTGCTTCATCTTGATCTTGATCATCATCCTCGTCGCGGAACTCGACGGACTTGCTCCAGGGTTCTTCGCGCTTGCCGTCGTCGAACGTGTCTTCCATGAACTGCGCGTCTCGACTGATGACGATCCGACCGGTTGCGATTTCTTCAAACCGATACGCTTTCTCGTGGTCCGAGTAGCCGAGGAACCGACACAAGATGGCTCGGGCGTCGAACTTCGACCGCTTCTCCTTGGGCACGTGGACGTACGCATGGCAGTCGAACACCTTGAAGTTGGCGAGCAAGGGCTTCTTCCCGTACCATTCTTCGTACGGCGACTTGTACAAGTCTTGAGCGCGGGTCGGAAGTCGGTTGCGAACTTCGACTGCAGTCATGACGGCTTCGCCCCAGTACTCGTCGGACAAGTTGGCATGGTGGAGCTTGCAACGACCACACTCACCGATGGTTCGGTTCATGCGCTCCGCCACACCGTTCAACTGAGGCGTGTATGGCGGCGTGACGTCGTGCTCGATGCCACGCTTGCGGCAGAACTTGGCAAGTTTGGCCGACTGGTACTCGCCGCCGCCGTCGGTTCGAAGCACCTTGACTCGACGACCGGTTTGGTTCTCGGCCCAGTTGACGAACTCGACGAACTTCTCGTAGACTTCGTCCTTGGACCGCATGAGGTACAACTTGCACAGTCGAGACTTGTCGTCGGTGAAGGTGGCAAAGTACTTCATGCCGCCGAAAGTCGGAGTCTTCATGGGGCCGGCCACATCGCTGTACACGACGTCAAGCAGATTCGCAGACCGCTTGGTCGTGCCCGACTGGAACTTGACGCGAGTCAGCTTGCCGAGTGCACAGCCTTCACAGACCTCCCACTCCTGCACAGACCCGATATCGAGTCCGTCGGCGAGGTCCTTCTTGACGATGGCTTCGAGTCCGCTGAAGCCGATGTGACCGAGTCGGAGGTGCCAGAGGTACGACTTGGACATGGCGCGACCTCGTCTTGTACTGGTGGCGTGGGCTGCTTCAGTCGACACTGGAGACATGTTGAGCTTGAACAGACCCTTGCCGATACGAGTGCCGATGGTCCGCTTGGCGCCCTTGAGAACGACGAAGCAACCGTCCTTGTCGAACGTCACGGGAGCAACGTCCTCCGTGAATCTTCCGACCGAGAACAGGTTGCGGCTGAGCTTGGGGATATGCCACACGTTGGTGAGCAAACCCTTCTTGACACCGCTTGGAGTCTTCATCGACATGAGAATGTCTCCCACGCCAACCGCTTGGACCGTGCCATCATCGGCCAGATGCACGTCGACTGGGTCAATCTTCTTGTAGTTCATCATGAACTGCTTGGTTCGCGACGTGTGCTGAGTCGCACCCGAGTCGACCAACCACGCCGTGGATTGACTCGACTTGCCTTGGGTCTTCCCGACCGAGAACAGGTACTCGCCGGGGTCTTCATCTCGCGCAAGGTTGGCTCGCTGGAACCGTTGCCGAGGGTTGCCGTTTCCGTTGCCGTTGCCGTTGCCGCCGGAGTTGCCGTTGCCGTTGCCGTTGTCCTTGACACGCGAGTGGCACTCCGCGGCCCAATGACCGATCTTGCCGCAGTAGTTGCACGTGCCAGTCTTCTTGACTGCACGGCCCTTGGGCTTCGCGTCACTTGTCATGAACGCTTGGCCAAGCGTGGCTCCGTCGCCACCTTGCTCCTTGCACTTCATGTCATCATGGAGCAGCCGAGACGTCACGAGTTCCCACGTGAGCGCGTCGACACGCGACTCCAACGCCGTGATGAGGAACTGGTACGACTCGCTGAGACTGCCGAGAAGCGTGATCACCAAGTCGTCTTCGCTGACCGGAGCGCCGACTGCGTCGAGTTGCTCGGCCAGGGTCTTGAGCTTGTTGATGTGCGTGAGCACATCGTCACCTTCTTCCATCATGGTCGTGAAGAAACGACGACGAAGAAAGAGCTTGTTGGCAAGGCTCTTCTTCTCGAAGTGTTCTTCCAGTCTTGACCATGCATCTTGCGCACCACTCGCCGACCGAACCAGCGGGAGCTGCGAGTCTTCCATCGCGAGACAGATCATCGCGAGCGCCTTGCGAGACTTCTTCTTGAAGAGGGCTCGGTCCGCGTCGGTCTGGCACTGCTCGAGTTTGACCTCTCCACAGACAACTTCCCAGACGTCGCGTTCTTCGAGCACCACCTGCATCTTGAACTTCCATGTGTGGAAGTTGGTTCCGTCGAACTTGTTGGTGCGAGCTGGGGTGGTCGAATCCATGGCGAAGGCTGGGGAGGCGAAGTCGGTGGAGGCAGAGTCGGCTGGGCTTGGGCTCATAACCTGTTGGAAGGTCGCTTGGTTGGTGGGATGCAAAATGCAAAGTGAATTGATCGGGACTTAGTTCGCTACTGCTACCTCTAAGCCGTCTGTGTGTGTCCTACGCTACCATAATCAAATGTATGTCCTATCTATCGTAAACATATGCAAACATAGACTGACTTCGTGGATACTTCAACGAAGTCGATGGGTGGCACTGGATTCAAACCAGAACCAGACGGAGAATCTTCCACATGTCGAATCTTCTGCAGGAGAATCTTCCACGGAGAATCTTCTGCAGGAGAATCTTCTACAGCCGAGCTTCAACTGCCGAGCTTCAACTGGAATGATGACGCTGGGTTCGAGGCGCATCATCTTCAACACTCCCCCTCGACTCGACTGCGTCTTGAACACCAAGCTTGGTGCGGAGCACGTCGAACTGGACGGTGGGGATCGGCTTGGTCATGATGTCGGCAAGCATGTCTTGGGTCGGGCAATACTGCAGACACACTTGGCCGTCCTCGACCTTCTCACGAACGAAGTGGTAGCGAATGTCGATGTGCTTGGTGCGCTTGTGGAACTCGGGGTTCTTGGCCAACGCGATGGCACCTTGGTTGTCTTCGTACACCGTGAGTGCTTGGTCGCTTGTAACTTCGCCGAGTTCGCACAGGAATGCCTTGAGCCACACGGCTTCTTGGATTGCTTCCGATAGAGCCATGTACTCTGCTTCGGTCGAGGAGAGGGCGACAGTTCGCTGCTTCTTGCTGCGCCAGCTGATGCATCCGCCGTTGAGCATGAACACGTAGCCGCTGGTGCTTCGACGTGACTCGATGTCGCCACCCCAGTCGGCGTCGGAGTAGCCGACCAGTCTTCCGTCGTTCGATGCCGAGAACTGCAGGCCGTAGGTCGGAGTCGCTTGCAGATACCGGAGCACACGCTTGAGAGCTTGCCAGTGTGTTGGACACGGGTCCGCGGCGAACTGGCTGAGTGTGCCGACTGCCGCTGCGAGGTCTGGTCGAGTGCCGACCATGAGGTACATGAGTGCGCCGACTGCACTTCGGTACGGCACGTTCTTCATGGTGTCTTCGTGCTTGCAACCACCTTCACACATGGCCTTGGTCAGCTTCAGCCCGGGGTCTTGAGGAGTCCTCACTGGTTTGCAGTCTTGCATGCCGAACTTGGTCAGGATCGACTGCAGGAACTTGGTCTGCCGCATGGTCACGTCGCCGGACTTGGGGTCTTGATCAACTTCCATGCCGAGGCAGTACTTGAGTTCGCCGAGGTCGGACATCTCGAAGCGTTCGCTGAGTGCACGCTTGGTCGCCGTGAGCAACTCGAGGCTGTTGCAGGCGAGGATGAGGTCGTCGACGTAGATCACCACGAAGATCATCGCTGAGCCGCTCCGCTTGACGTACACGCAGTGGTCCATCTCGCACTTGGTGAAGCCGACCTTGCGCATGAAGGCGTCGATGGTCTGGTTCCACATGCGTGGCGACTGCTTGAGACCGTAGAGCGAGCGCTTGAGCTTGCACACGTAGTCGGGTTGGCGCTGGTCGACGAAGCCTTCGGGCTGCTTCATGTAGATTTCTTCGTCGAGGTTGCCGTTCAGGAACGCCGTCTTGACATCCATCTGATGGATCATGAGCTTGTGTCGAGCGGCGATGCTGAGGATGGTGCGGATCGACGTGAACTTGGCGACGGGTGCGAACGTCTCTTCGAAGTCGATGCCGTACTTCTGCAGGAACCCCTTGGCAACGAGTCGAGCCTTGTACCGTTCGACGAGTCCTTCGGCGGTTTCCTTGACCTTGAACACCCACTTGCTGGTGATGGCCTTGCGTCCGGCTGGCAAAGGGACTAGGTCCCAGGTCTCGTTCTTCTTGAGCGACTCGAGCTCCGAGTCGCAGGCTTCCTTCCAGTTGCTGGCGTCGTCGGATTCCATCGCCGACTTGAACGATGTCGGCAACTCTCCCCCTGAATTCACGACGAGAGCAAACTCTTCGTAATCTTGGTCTTCTCCCCCTTGTTCTTGCACGTCTTCGCCTTCTTCGTCTTCATCTTCTACGCCTTCCTCTTCGATCGACGTGAGCAGTGCAGACAGATCTTCGAGCGATGTCCTTGGACCTTGCGTGGGTGGTGGAGTCGCACCACTTGTGCGTCCAACACGTCCGTAGCGCTTCTCAACTGGCGGTTCAGCCAGGTTCTCGAGCGAGTGCGTGCGAGAGTGGCGCTTGGACCCCGGTGCGTAGTCGACATTCGGCTGCTGGGCCGATGCTGGTGCTGCTGGACGCTGCGACCGCTGGCCCTGTTGCCACTCCGGTCGCTCGTAGCTGCGCTGACTTGGTGCTGGTGAGGCTGGCTGCTCACCCATGTCTTCATCATCTTGGTTGTCGGTTGCTTCATCTTGATCTTGATCATCATCCTCGTCGCGGAACTCGACGGACTTGCTCCAGGGTTCTTCGCGCTTGCCGTCGTCGAACGTGTCTTCCATGAACTGCGCGTCTCGACTGATGACGATCCGACCGGTTGCGATTTCTTCAAACCGATACGCTTTCTCGTGGTCCGAGTAGCCGAGGAACCGACACAAGATGGCTCGGGCGTCGAACTTCGACCGCTTCTCCTTGGGCACGTGGACGTACGCATGGCAGTCGAACACCTTGAAGTTGGCGAGCAAGGGCTTCTTCCCGTACCATTCTTCGTACGGCGACTTGTACAAGTCTTGAGCGCGGGTCGGAAGTCGGTTGCGAACTTCGACTGCAGTCATGACGGCTTCGCCCCAGTACTCGTCGGACAAGTTGGCATGGTGGAGCTTGCAACGACCACACTCACCGATGGTTCGGTTCATGCGCTCCGCCACACCGTTCAACTGAGGCGTGTATGGCGGCGTGACGTCGTGCTCGATGCCACGCTTGCGGCAGAACTTGGCAAGTTTGGCCGACTGGTACTCGCCGCCGCCGTCGGTTCGAAGCACCTTGACTCGACGACCGGTTTGGTTCTCGGCCCAGTTGACGAACTCGACGAACTTGTCGTAGACTTCGTCCTTGGACCGCATGAGGTACAACTTGCACAGTCGAGACTTGTCGTCGGTGAACGTGGCGAAGTACTTCATGCCGCCGAAAGTCGGAGTCTTCATGGGGCCGGCCACATCGCTGTACACGACGTCAAGCAGATTCGCAGACCGCTTGGTCGTGCCCGACTGGAACTTGACGCGAGTCAGCTTGCCGAGTGCACAGCCTTCACAGACCTCCCACTCTTGCACAGACCCAATGTCGAGTCCGTCGGCGAGGTCCTTCTTGACGATGGCTTCGAGACCGCTGAAGCCGATGTGACCGAGTCGGAGGTGCCACAGGTACGACTTGGACATGGCGCGACCTCGTCTTGTACTGGCGGCGTGGGCTGCTTCAATCGACACTGGAGACATGTTGAGCTTGAACAGACCCTTGCCGATACGAGTGCCGATGGTCCGCTTGGCGCCCTTGAGAACGACGAAGCAACCGTCCTTGTCGAACGTCACGGGAGCAACGTCCTCCGTGAATCTTCCGACCGAGAACAGGTTGCGGCTGAGCTTGGGGATATGCCACACGTTGGTGAGCAAACCCTTCTTGACACCGCTTGGAGTCTTCATCGACATGAGAATGTCTCCCACGCCAACCGCTTGGACCGTGCCATCATCGGCCAGATGCACGTCGACTGGGTCAATCTTCTTGTAGTTCATCATGAACTGCTTGGTTCGCGACATGTGCTGAGTCGCACCCGAGTCGACCAACCACGCCGTGGATTGACTCGACTTGCCTTGGGTCTTCCCGACCGAGAACAGGTACTCGCCGGGGTCTTCATCTCGCGCAAGGTTCGCTCGCTGGAACCGTTGCCGAGGGTTGCCGTTTCCGTTTCCGTTGCCGTTGCCGCCGGAGTTGCCGTTGCCGTTGCCGTTGCCGCCGGAGTTGCCGTTGCCGTTGCCGTTGTCCTTGACACGCGAGTGGCACTCCGCGGCCCAATGACCGATCTTGCCGCAGTAGTTGCACGTGCCAGTCTTCTTGACTGCACGGCCCTTGGGCTTCGCGTCACTTGTCATGAACGCTTGGCCAAGCGTGGCTCCGTCGCCACCTTGCTCCTTGCGCTTCATGTCTTCATGGAGCAGCCGAGACGTCACGAGTTCCCACGTGAGCGCGTCGACACGCGACTCCAACGCCGTGATGAGGAACTGGTACGACTCGCTGAGACTGCCGAGAAGCGTGATCACCAAGTCGTCTTCGCTGACCGGAGCGCCGACTGCGTCGAGTTGCTCCGCCAGGGTCTTGAGCTTGTTGATGTGCGTGAGCACATCGTCACCTTCTTCCATCATGGTCGTGAAGAAACGACGACGAAGAAAGAGCTTGTTGGCAAGGCTCTTCTTCTCGAAGTGTTCTTCCAGTCTTGACCATGCATCTTGCGCACCACTCGCCGACCGAACCAGCGGGAGCTGCGAGTCTTCCATCGCGAGACAGATCATCGCGAGCGCCTTGCGAGACTTCTTCTTGAAGAGGGCTCGGTCCGCGTCGGTCTGGCACTGCTCGAGTTTGACCTCTCCACAGACAACTTCCCAGACGTCGCGTTCTTCGAGCACCATCTGCATCTTGAACTTCCATGTGTGGAAGTTGGTTCCGTCGAACTTGTTGATGCGGGCTGGGGTGGTCGAATCCATGGCGAAGGCTGGGGAGGCGAAGTCGGTGGAGGCAGAGTCGGCTGGGCTTGGGCTCATAACCTGTTGGAAGGTCGCTTGGTTGGTGGGATGCAAAATGCAAAGTGAATTGATCGGGACTTAGTTCGCTACTGCTACCTCTAAGCCGTCTGTGTGTGTCCTACGCTACCATAATCAAATGTATGTCCTACCTATCGTAAACATATGCAAACATAAACTGACTTCGTGGATACTTCAACGAAGTCGATGGGTGGCACTGGATTCAAACCAGAACCAGACGGAAAATCTTCCACATGTCGAATCTTTCACATGTCGAATCTTCCACGGAGAATCTTCTGCAGGAGAATCTTCTACAGCCGAGCTTCAACTGCCGAGCTTCAACTGGAATGATGACGCTGGGTTCGAGGCGCATCATCTTCAACACGGCCCTTGGGCTTCGCGTCACTTGTCATGAACGCTTGGCCAAGCGTGGCTCCGTCGCCACCTTGCTCCTTGCGCTTCATGTCTTCATGGAGCAGCCGAGACGTCACGAGTTCCCACGTGAGCGCGTCGACACGCGACTCCAACGCCGTGATGAGGAACTGGTACGACTCGCTGAGACTGCCGAGAAGCGTGATCACCAAGTCGTCTTTGTTGGAAGGTCGCTTGGTTGGTGGGATGCAAAATGCAAAGTGAATTGATCGGGACTTAGTTCGCTACTGCTACCTCTAAGCCGTCTGTGTGTGTCCTACGCTACCATAATCAAATGTATGTCCTACCTATCGTAAACATATGCAAACATAAACTGACTTCGTGGATACTTCAACGAAGTCGATGGGTGGCACTGGATTCAAACCAGAACCAGACGGAAAATCTTCCACATGTCGAATCTTTCACATGTCGAATCTTCCACGGAGAATCTTCTGCAGGAGAATCTTCTACAGCCGAGCTTCAACTGCCGAGCTTCAACTGGAATGATGACGCTGGGTTCGAGGCGCATCATCTTCAACACGGCCCTTGGGCTTCGCGTCACTTGTCATGAACGCTTGGCCAAGCGTGGCTCCGTCGCCACCTTGCTCCTTGCGCTTCATGTCTTCATGGAGCAGCCGAGACGTCACGAGTTCCCACGTGAGCGCGTCGACACGCGACTCCAACGCCGTGATGAGGAACTGGTACGACTCGCTGAGACTGCCGAGAAGCGTGATCACCAAGTCGTCTTCGCTGACCGGAGCGCCGACTGCGTCGAGTTGCTCGGCCAGGGTCTTGAGCTTGTTGATGTGCGTGAGCACATCGTCACCTTCTTCCATCATGGTCGTGAAGAAACGACGACGAAGAAAGAGCTTGTTGGCAAGGCTCTTCTTCTCGAAGTGTTCTTCCAGTCTTGACCATGCATCTTGCGCACCACTCGCCGACCGAACCAGCGGGAGCTGCGAGTCTTCCATCGCGAGACAGATCATCGCGAGCGCCTTGCGAGACTTCTTCTTGAAGAGGGCTCGGTCCGCGTCGGTCTGGCACTGCTCGAGTTTGACCTCTCCACAGACAACTTCCCAGACGTCGCGTTCTTCGAGCACCATCTGCATCTTGAACTTCCATGTGTGGAAGTTGGTTCCGTCGAACTTGTTGATGCGGGCTGGGGTGGTCGAATCCATGGCGAAGGCTGGGGAGGCGAAGTCGGTGGAGGCAGAGTCGGCTGGGCTTGGGCTCATAACCTGTTGGAAGGTCGCTTGGTTGGTGGGATGCAAAATGCAAAGTGAATTGATCGGGACTTAGTTCGCTACTGCTACCTCTAAGCCGTCTGTGTGTGTCCTACGCTACCATAATCAAATGTATGTCCTACCTATCGTAAACATATGCAAACATAAACTGACTTCGTGGATACTTCAACGAAGTCGATGGGTGGCACTGGATTCAAACCAGAACCAGACGGAAAATCTTCCACATGTCGAATCTTTCACATGTCGAATCTTCCACGGAGAATCTTCTGCAGGAGAATCTTCTACAGCCGAGCTTCAACTGCCGAGCTTCAACTGGAATGATGACGCTGGGTTCGAGGCGCATCATCTTCAACACGGCCCTTGGGCTTCGCGTCACTTGTCATGAACGCTTGGCCAAGCGTGGCTCCGTCGCCACCTTGCTCCTTGCGCTTCATGTCTTCATGGAGCAGCCGAGACGTCACGAGTTCCCACGTGAGCGCGTCGACACGCGACTCCAACGCCGTGATGAGGAACTGGTACGACTCGCTGAGACTGCCGAGAAGCGTGATCACCAAGTCGTCTTTGTTGGAAGGTCGCTTGGTTGGTGGGATGCAAAATGCAAAGTGAATTGATCGGGACTTAGTTCGCTACTGCTACCTCTAAGCCGTCTGTGTGTGTCCTACGCTACCATAATCAAATGTATGTCCTACCTATCGTAAACATATGCAAACATAAACTGACTTCGTGGATACTTCAACGAAGTCGATGGGTGGCACTGGATTCAAACCAGAACCAGACGGAAAATCTTCCACATGTCGAATCTTTCACATGTCGAATCTTCCACGGAGAATCTTCTGCAGGAGAATCTTCTACAGCCGAGCTTCAACTGCCGAGCTTCAACTGGAATGATGACGCTGGGTTCGAGGCGCATCATCTTCAACACGGCCCTTGGGCTTCGCGTCACTTGTCATGAACGCTTGGCCAAGCGTGGCTCCGTCGCCACCTTGCTCCTTGCGCTTCATGTCTTCATGGAGCAGCCGAGACGTCACGAGTTCCCACGTGAGCGCGTCGACACGCGACTCCAACGCCGTGATGAGGAACTGGTACGACTCGCTGAGACTGCCGAGAAGCGTGATCACCAAGTCGTCTTTGTTGGAAGGTCGCTTGGTTGGTGGGATGCAAAATGCAAAGTGAATTGATCGGGACTTAGTTCGCTACTGCTACCTCTAAGCCGTCTGTGTGTGTCCTACGCTACCATAATCAAATGTATGTCCTACCTATCGTAAACATATGCAAACATAAACTGACTTCGTGGATACTTCAACGAAGTCGATGGGTGGCACTGGATTCAAACCAGAACCAGACGGAAAATCTTCCACATGTCGAATCTTTCACATGTCGAATCTTCCACGGAGAATCTTCTGCAGGAGAATCTTCTACAGCCGAGCTTCAACTGCCGAGCTTCAACTGGAATGATGACGCTGGGTTCGAGGCGCATCATCTTCAACACGGCCCTTGGGCTTCGCGTCACTTGTCATGAACGCTTGGCCAAGCGTGGCTCCGTCGCCACCTTGCTCCTTGCGCTTCATGTCTTCATGGAGCAGCCGAGACGTCACGAGTTCCCACGTGAGCGCGTCGACACGCGACTCCAACGCCGTGATGAGGAACTGGTACGACTCGCTGAGACTGCCGAGAAGCGTGATCACCAAGTCGTCTTTGTTGGAAGGTCGCTTGGTTGGTGGGATGCAAAATGCAAAGTGAATTGATCGGGACTTAGTTCGCTACTGCTACCTCTAAGCCGTCTGTGTGTGTCCTACGCTACCATAATCAAATGTATGTCCTACCTATCGTAAACATATGCAAACATAAACTGACTTCGTGGATACTTCAACGAAGTCGATGGGTGGCACTGGATTCAAACCAGAACCAGACGGAAAATCTTCCACATGTCGAATCTTTCACATGTCGAATCTTCCACGGAGAATCTTCTGCAGGAGAATCTTCTACAGCCGAGCTTCAACTGCCGAGCTTCAACTGGAATGATGACGCTGGGTTCGAGGCGCATCATCTTCAACACGGCCCTTGGGCTTCGCGTCACTTGTCATGAACGCTTGGCCAAGCGTGGCTCCGTCGCCACCTTGCTCCTTGCGCTTCATGTCTTCATGGAGCAGCCGAGACGTCACGAGTTCCCACGTGAGCGCGTCGACACGCGACTCCAACGCCGTGATGAGGAACTGGTACGACTCGCTGAGACTGCCGAGAAGCGTGATCACCAAGTCGTCTTTGTTGGAAGGTCGCTTGGTTGGTGGGATGCAAAATGCAAAGTGAATTGATCGGGACTTAGTTCGCTACTGCTACCTCTAAGCCGTCTGTGTGTGTCCTACGCTACCATAATCAAATGTATGTCCTACCTATCGTAAACATATGCAAACATAAACTGACTTCGTGGATACTTCAACGAAGTCGATGGGTGGCACTGGATTCAACCAGAACCAGACGGAAAATCTTCCACATGTCGAATCTTTCACATGTCGAATCTTCCACGGAGAATCTTCTGCAGGAGAATCTTCTACAGCCGAGCTTCAACTGCCGAGCTTCAACTGGAATGATGACGCTGGGTTCGAGGCGCATCATCTTCAACACGGCCCTTGGGCTTCGCGTCACTTGTCATGAACGCTTGGCCAAGCGTGGCTCCGTCGCCACCTTGCTCCTTGCGCTTCATGTCTTCATGGAGCAGCCGAGACATCACGAGTTCCCACGTGAGCGCGTCGACACGCGACTCCAACGCCGTGATGAGGAACTGGTACGACTCGCTGAGACTGCCGAGAAGCGTGATCACCAAGTCGTCTTTGTTGGAAGGTCGCTTGGTTGGTGGGATGCAAAATGCAAAGTGAATTGATCGGGACTTAGTTCGCTACTGCTACCTCTAAGCCGTCTGTGTGTGTCCTACGCTACCACAATCAAATGTATGTCCTACCTATCGTAAACATATGCAAACATAGACTGACTTCGTGGATACTTCAACGAAGTCGATGGGTGGCACTGGATTCAAACCAGAACCAGACGGAAAATCTTCCACATGTCGAATCTTCCACGGAGAATCTTCTGCAGGAGAATCTTCTGCAGGAGAATCTTCTACAGCCGAGCTTCAACTGGAATGATGACGCTGGGTTCGAGGCGCATCATCTTCAACACTCCCCCTCGACTCGACTGCGTCTTGAACACCAAGCTTGGTGCGGAGCACGTCGAACTGGACAGTGGGGATCGGCTTGGTCATGATGTCGGCAAGCATGTCTTGGGTCGGGCAATACTGGAGAGACACTTGACCGTCCTCGACCTTCTCACGAACGAAGTGGTAGCGAATGTCGATGTGCTTGGTGCGCTTGTGGAACTCGGGGTTCTTGGCCAACGCGATGGCACCTTGGTTGTCTTCGTACACCGTGAGCGCTTGGTCGCTTGCAACTTCGCCGAGTTCGCACAGGAACGCCTTGAGCCACACGGCTTCTTGGATCGCTTCCGATAGAGCCATGTACTCTGCTTCGGTCGAGGAGAGGGCGACAGTTCGCTGCTTCTTGCTGCGCCAGCTGATGCATCCGCCGTTGAGCATGAACACGTAGCCGCTGGTGCTTCGACGTGACTCGATGTCGCCACCCCAGTCGGCGTCGGAGTAGCCGACCAGTCTTCCGTCGTTCGATGCCGAGAACTGCAGGCCGTAGGTCGGAGTCGCTTGCAGATACCGGAGCACACGCTTGAGAGCTTGCCAGTGTGTTGGACACGGGTCCGCGGCGAACTGGCTGAGTGTGCCGACTGCCGCTGCGAGGTCTGGTCGAGTGCCGACCATGAGGTACATGAGTGCGCCGACTGCACTTCGGTACGGCACGTTCTTCATGGTGTCTTCGTGCTTGCAACCACCTTCACACATGGCCTTGGTCAGCTTCAGCCCGGGGTCTTGAGGAGTCCTCACTGGTTTGCAGTCTTGCATGCCGAACTTGGTCAGGATCGACTGCAGGAACTTGGTCTGCCGCATGGTCACGTCGCCGGACTTGGGGTCTTGATCAACTTCCATGCCGAGGCAGTACTTGAGTTCGCCGAGGTCGGACATCTCGAAGCGTTCGCTGAGTGCACGCTTGGTCGCCGTGAGCAACTCGAGGCTGTTGCAGGCGAGGATGAGGTCGTCGACGTAGATCACCACGAAGATCATCGCTGAGCCGCTCCGCTTCACGTACACGCAGTGGTCCATCTCGCACTTGGTGAAGCCGACCTTGCGCATGAAGGCGTCGATGGTCTGGTTCCACATGCGTGGCGACTGCTTGAGACCGTAGAGCGAGCGCTTGAGCTTGCACACGTAGTCGGGTTGGCGCTGGTCGACGAAGCCTTCGGGCTGCTTCATGTAGATTTCTTCGTCGAGGTTGCCGTTCAGGAACGCCGTCTTGACATCCATCTGATGGATCATGAGCTTGTGTCGAGCGGCGATGCTGAGGATGGTGCGGATCGACGTGAACTTGGCGACGGGTGCGAACGTCTCTTCGAAGTCGATGCCGTACTTCTGCAGGAACCCCTTGGCAACGAGTCGAGCCTTGTACCGTTCGACGAGTCCTTCGGCGGTTTCCTTGACCTTGAACACCCACTTGCTGGTGATGGCCTTGCGTCCGGCTGGCAAAGGGACTAGGTCCCAGGTCTCGTTCTTCTTGAGCGACTCGAGCTCCGAGTCGCAGGCTTCCTTCCAGTTGCTGGCGTCGTCGGATTCCATCGCCGACTTGAACGATGTCGGCAACTCTCCCCCTGAATTCACGACGAGAGCAAACTCTTCGTAATCTTGGTCTTCTCCCCCTTGTTCTTGCACGTCTTCGCCTTCTTCGTCTTCATCTTCTACGCCTTCCTCTTCGATCGACGTGAGCAGTGCAGACAGATCTTCGAGCGATGTCCTTGGACCTTGCGTAGGTGGTGGAGTCGCACCACTTGTGCGTCCAACACGTCCGTAGCGCTTCTCAACTGGCGGTTCAGCCAGGTTCTCGAGCGAGTGCGTGCGAGAGTGGCGCTTGGATCCTGGTGCGTAGTCGACATTCGGCTGCTGGGCCGATGCTGGTGCTGCTGGACGCTGCGACCGCTGGCCCTGTTGCCACTCCGGTCGCTCGTAGCTGCGCTGACTTGGTGCTGGTGAGGCTGGCTGCTCACCCATGTCTTCAACATCTTGGTTGTCGGTTGCTTCATCTTCATCATCTTCATCGTCGCGGAACTCGACGGACTTGCTCCAGGGTTCTTCGCGCTTGCCATCGTCGAATGTGTCTTCCATGAACTGCGCGTCTCGACTGATGACGATCCGGCCGGTTGCGATTTCTTCAAACCGATACGCCTTCTCGTGGTCCGAGTAGCCGAGGAACCGACACAAGATGGCTCGGGCGTCGAACTTCGACCGCTTCTCCTTGGGCACGTGGACGTACGCATGGCAGCCGAACACCTTGAAGTTGGCGAGCAAGGGCTTCTTCCCGTACCATTCTTCGTACGGCGACTTGTACAAGTCTTGAGCGCGGGTCGGAAGTCGGTTGCGAACTTCGACTGCAGTCATGACGGCTTCGCCCCAGTACTCGTCGGACAAGTTGGCATGGTGGAGCTTGCAACGACCACACTCACCGATGGTTCGGTTCATGCGCTCCGCCACACCGTTCAACTGAGGCGTGTATGGCGGCGTGACGTCGTGCTCGATGCCACGCTTGCGGCAGAACTTGGCAAGCTCGGCCAACTGGTACTCGCTGCCGCCGTCGGTTCGAAGCACCTTGACTCGACGACCGGTCTGGTTCTCGGCCCAGTTGACGTACTCGACGAACTTGTCGTAGACTTCGTCCTTGGACCGCATGAGGTACAACTTGCACAGTCGAGACTTGTCGTCGGTGAACGTGGCGAAGTACTTCATGCCGCCGAAAGTCGGAGTCTTCATGGGGCCGGCCACATCGCTGTACACGACGTCAAGCAGATTCGCAGACCGCTTGGTCGTGCCCGACTGGAACTTGACGCGAGTCAGCTTGCCGAGTGCACAGCCTTCACAGACCTCCCACTCTTGCACAGACCCAATGTCGAGTCCGTCGGCGAGGTCCTTCTTGACGATGGCTTCGAGACCGCTGAAGCCGATGTGACCGAGTCGGAGGTGCCACAGGTACGACTTGGACATGGCGCGACCTCGTCTTGTACTGGCGGCGTGGGCTGCTTCAATCGACACTGGAGACATGTTGAGCTTGAACAGACCCTTGCCGATACGAGTGCCGATGGTCCGCTTGGCGCCCTTGAGAACGACGAAGCAACCGTCCTTGTCGAACGTCACGGGAGCAACGTCCTCCGTGAATCTTCCGACCGAGAACAGGTTGCGGCTGAGCTTGGGGATATGCCACACGTTGGTGAGCAAACCCTTCTTGACACCGCTTGGAGTCTTCATCGACATGAGAATGTCTCCCACGCCAACCGCTTGGACCGTGCCATCATCGGCCAGATGCACGTCGACTGGGTCAATCTTCTTGTAGTTCATCATGAACTGCTTGGTTCGCGACATGTGCTGAGTCGCACCCGAGTCGACCAACCACGCCGTGGATTGACTCGACTTGCCTTGGGTCTTCCCGACCGAGAACAGGTACTCGCCGGGGTCTTCATCTCGCGCAAGGTTCGCTCGCTGGAACCGTTGCCGAGGGTTGCCGTTTCCGTTTCCGTTGCCGTTGCCGTTGCCGCCGGAGTTGCCGTTGCCGTTGCCGTTGTCCTTGACACGCGAGTGGCACTCCGCGGCCCAATGACCGATCTTGCCGCAGTAGTTGCACGTGCCAGTCTTCTTGACTGCACGGCCCTTGGGCTTCGCGTCACTTGTCATGAACGCCTGGCCAAGCGTGGCTCCGTCGCCACCTTGCTCCTTGCGCTTCATGTCTTCATGGAGCAGCCGAGACGTCACGAGTTCCCACGTGAGCGCGTCGACACGCGACTCCAACGCCGTGATGAGGAACTGGTACGACTCGCTGAGACTGCCGAGAAGCGTGATCACCAAGTCGTCTTCGCTGACCGGAGCGCCGACTGCGTCGAGTTGCTCGGCCAGGGTCTTGAGCTTGTTGATGTGCGTGAGCACATCGTCACCTTCTTCCATCATGGTCGTGAAGAAACGACGACGAAGAAAGAGCTTGTTGGCAAGGCTCTTCTTCTCGAAGTGTTCTTCCAGTCTTGACCATGCATCTTGCGCACCACTCGCCGACCGAACCAGCGGGAGCTGCGAGTCTTCCATCGCGAGACAGATCATCGCGAGCGCCTTGCGAGACTTCTTCTTGAAGAGGGCTCGGTCCGCGTCGGTCTGGCACTGCTCGAGTTTGACCTCTCCACAGACAACTTCCCAGACGTCGCGTTCTTCGAGCACCATCTGCATCTTGAACTTCCATGTGTGGAAGTTGGTTCCGTCGAACTTGTTGATGCGAGCTGGGGTGGTCGAATCCATGGCGAAGGCTGGGGAGGCGAAGTCGGTGGAGGCAGAGTCGGCTGGGCTTGGGCTCATAACCTGTTGGAAGGTCGCTTGGTTGGTGGGATGCAAAATGCAAAGTGAATTGATCGGGACTTAGTTCGCTACTGCTACCTCTAAGCCGTCTGTGTGTGTCCTACGCTACCATAATCAAATGTATGTCCTATCTATCGTAAACATATGCAAACATAGACTGACTTCGTGGATACTTCAACGAAGTCGATGGGTGGCACTGGATTCAAACCAGAACCAGACGGAAAATCTTCCACATGTCGAATCTTCCACATGTCGAATCTTCCACGGAGAATCTTCTGCAGGAGAATCTTCTACAGCCGAGCTTCAACTGCCGAGCTTCAACTGGAATGATGACGCTGGGTTCGAGGCGCATCATCTTCAACATTCTCATCTTGATGGAGGTGGTCGGTCCCACCTACTGGAACCATCCAGGATGATCATGTTCGCATGCGCGAACAAGATCAGAGCAATCTTGCCTGAGAATACTCTCATCCACCCAGGAGCTCTGGTTGCTTGGATATCCAAGCCACTTGACCAAGAGCTGGCGGACGCCATTGTGCACACGCACACTGTCGAGAGACTCGACGTGATAATGGCGTTCGCCATTCCTGTCGATCACAGGCAAAGGAGCGCGCACCGGTCGCAGCGCTTTCCTTCTGGTCTTGACACCAGTGTCGGGGACCCGACGTGCTCCTTCGGGTTTGGCAATCGTAACCCGAGGTCGTGCTGACGACACTATTGTCGCATCCGACGACCATGTCGAACTTCGACGGGCTTGAGCAAGCCGTGCCGAGCGTCTTGGCGCTTCGCCGTGTGGACTAGCCACGCCACTTGCAGAATCCTGCATCGCGATAGAGTCGCCCGAGGAATCGTCCATGACGGGCACGCTCTCGTGCACGACTGCGGGTAGTCGTATATCGACCCCAACTCCGCTTGGAATTGTTTCCGACGACTCTTCGTCCGTGGATTCTTCATGACGAAGAGCCGACGTAGTACGTCGGGTGCGTCTGCAACCGTGTTGGCAGGTCGACCCTGTAGGAGTTTCCACTCCGCTTCAACACCTTGAACGGGCCGATATATCTCGGCAGTACATCGTTAACTGCAATTAGTCTGAGTTGATAATTAGTCTGCGCGTCGGTTTCACAGTCAAAGAAAGATCAGAGAGAACGATCGCTCTGCATCAGTGCGGCATTGCGATGCCCTTGCGATGCCACAAATAGAACTGGGGTATCCAGACTGTCGCCGGACGCTGGTGTCTGTGCTGTGCTCTCTCAAAACTCACTGAAGCCGCGATACCGCAACACACAAGATGGAGTCGTGCCCAACCTGTGCCGATGATGCGAGCGATGTGTCGCACCGTTGTGATCGTTGCGGGCGCCGCTGCCACGTCTTTTGCGGCACGCCAATCACGGGAGGATACGGCGGCTTTGTGCGGTGCGAGCCCTGCAACATCACTGCGGCGAAGGCAGCCAAGCAAAACGAACGCCCGGTACACCCAAACAGCCCCCCAGCACAAGATGACGCCACCTGCAACACGTTCGAACCCTGTGACGACCAAGCGTAGTCGTGCCAAGGGGGATCGTGTTGCTCAGCATGTCGTGCCATTGGCACACAAGCGAGAAGTGGTGCTCTGGGTGATTGAACAAGAGAAAAAAAGGGTGAGACGAACTTCAGAGCGATCGCACTCGATCAGTTTCCTGCGTATTTTCGCTCTTGCACCAAACACGCCAACCAAGAAAAAGCTCGTCAGTGGTGGAACAATCGTGATAAGCTCCTGAAGACGAAGCGCGTGAGTGTGGTGCAGCTGCACCCGAACCAAGTCAAGCAAATGATGATAAAGGCCGCACCCGGCTGTGGTAGAAAGCCTAGTGAGTGGGTCAAGTGGATCTACCCATACCCAAAGATGAATTCAATTTGCTGCGCAAGCTCGGTGTGAAGCTCTCGCATCGGTTGTTGGAGCAGGCTGCGAGGTGGATCATCCAGTCATCAACATCGGAAAAATTCAACATGGCTACGAGAGACAAAGACGGAAAGCTCATCTTGGACAAGATCAATATCCGGTGGGTCCAACACTTCTGTGACAAGTGCAACATCGTACCAAGAAAAAAAAAACATAAAGAGTGTGAGTGCCATCAAGACTGAATTTATCGAGCGGTCTGTGGCGTACGACCTTGGTCAGCTGAAGAGAGATTTTGATGCAAAGGTTCTCGATGACGATACGATTACTAACATGGACGAAACGCACTTCATGGTGGACATGGACAACGGTAAAACTCTCGGTTTTCGTGGTGATGAGGAAATCAAGTACATGGACGTTGTGTCTGGAGGAGAGGGGATGACGATGGTCGTCAAACTATGCGGTGGCAGCGCAGCCCGCCTTTGCACCCCAATGATGATATTCAAAAACGACAAATCGAGCTATCCCATCAGGGATGTGCCAGATGATGTGAAGGGTATTTGTTATCGCTCGCAGCCCAAGGTTGGATGGACAAGCGGAAGTTTGGTGAGTGGATTCAGGACGTCCGCTGCAACTCCACGCTGCCGAACAGAAAGAATTGTTCGTGGACAATGCAAGCGGCCACGGGTCATCACCTGAGGTCAAAGCGGTTTTAGTGACAAGAAACATTGATGTGCGATACTTTCCTGCGAACGCAACACATCTCTGTCAGCCCTCAGAAACCTTCGTGATTAAAAAAATCAAAGAGATATGGAGCCAGAAATGGGAGAGCACAAAATACGACTACATCAAAGCGAGCAAAAGACTCGATCAACCAAACGCGGCCGGCGAGTGGTCTGGCAAGATCAAAACCCCCGGCAAATACTACTATCTCGAACTTGGCGCTGCGGTCGTCAAAGAAGTAAACGCAAAAACGATCGACGGAGTCAACTACGCATGATCCATTGTGGCCTTGCCAGAGACGTTGACGGGGAGTGGCGGTCAGAGCAGTTGAAGAAGGAGCTCCAACTCATCGTCGATAAGTACAAAGTGAACTTCGACGGCCTCAAACCCACCCCACCGCCACCCAAAGGAAAGAAAAGGGCGAAGGGTCAAGAGGCTGCAGCCCACGACAGTGCATCAGAACATACCGCGGACCAGTCGTGCAGTGACTCTCCGGGAGACTTGTCCGATGCTGACGAGGGTCGAGTAGCCGTTGTTTAATTTCCATCTCAAAGACTTTCACACGTCACATATTTTTCTCACACGTCACATGGGCAAAGTTGGTCCGCGGAATTCGTCTGCGCAGACCTCAGACCATTTCACGTGATGCTCCCGCCACCCCGATCACAAAAAATACTCTGCGCAGACTAATTGCAGGAAACAGTGTAGCTTCGAGCTGCCCATGCTGGACACAGCATTCTGAGACAGGTTTTACGTGCTGACAAGCACAAAGTCGCCTGGCTTGAACACATGCGTGTTCTACCGTGCTTGTCGGCTTGTTCCTTCTGAGCATCTTGGGCAGCTACCATCGCGTCACGCACGCGGGTGATGACATCCACACGTGTCGACAAGAACACGTCGATCTTGCGGCGCTCCGCCGACTTGGAAACAACTTCCAAGTGGGAGGCAAGTAATTGCCGAGGCCCTCCCCCCACCAGACTGGGCACTGCCCATGAGACAGAGCGGCAACGCTGGGTGTCTCAAACCGTTCACGAAGAACGGCGACAGACCTGTCGAGGCATGAACAGAGTTGTTCATGGCGAACTCCAGCACCACGAGAGTGGGTCACTCGCACAATACGAGCGGAGGATATCCTCCACGACCCGGTTGGCATGCTCGGTCTGACCATCGGTCTCCGGATGGTCCGTCGTCGACATGTCGAGCCTGGAGCCCAGGATTTGGAAAAGTCCCTCCCATAAGTCGCTCGTCAACGTGGGATCCCGATCAGAGACAGTCGAATCGGGTCGTGGAGACGGAATACGACGTCAACGAACACTCGTGCACAGTCGAGACCTGTGCAGGTGTCTGACACCGGAGCAAGATGAACCATGTTGCTGGGACGGTCGTCGAAAACCAGCACACCATTGTGCCCAGCGTGTTGGAAGGTCGCTTGGTTGGTGGGATGCAAAATGCAAAGTGAATTGATCGGGACTTAGTTCGCTACTGCTACCTCTAAGCCGTCTGTGTGTGTCCTACGCTACCATAATCATATGTATGTCCTACCTATCGTAAACATATGCAAACATAAACTGACTTCGTGGAAACTTCAACGAAGTCGATGGGTGGCACTGGATTCAAACCAGAACCAGACGGAGAATCTTCCACATGTCGAATCTTCCACGGAGAATCTTCTGCAGGAGAATCTTCTACAGCCGAGCTTCAACTGCCGAGCTTCAACTGGAATGATGACGCTGGGTTCGAGGCGCATCATCTTCAACAGCAACCACCTTCACACATGGCCTTGGTCAGCTTGAGTCCGGGGTCTTGAGGAGTCCTCACTGGTTTGCAGTCTTGCATGCCGAACTTGGTCAGGATCGACTGCAGGAACTTGGTCTGCCGCATGGTCACGTCGCCGGACTTGGGGTCTTGATCAACTTCCATGCCGAGGCAGTACTTGAGTTCGCCGAGGTCGGACTGTTGAAGATGATGCGCCTCGAACCCAGCGTCATCATTCCAGTTGAAGCTCGGCTGTAGAAGATTCTCCTGCAGAAGATTCTCCGTGGAAGATTCGACATGTGGAAGATTCGACATGTGGAAGATTCTCCGTCTGGTTCTGGTTTGAATCCAGTGCCACCCATCGACTTCGTTGAAGTATCCACGAAGTCAGTTTATGTTTGCATATGTTTACGATAATTAGGACATACATATGATTATGGTAGCGTAGGACACACACAGACGGCTTAGAGGTAGCAGTAGCGAACTAAGTCCCGATCAATTCACTTTGCATTTTGCATCCCACCAACCAAGCGACCTTTCAACAGATGGAAGACTCGCAGCTCCCGCTGGTTCGGTCGGCGAGTGGTGCGCAAGATGCATGGTCAAGACTGGAAGAACACTTCGAGAAGAAGAGCCTTGCCAACAAGCTCTTTCTTCGTCGTCGTTTCTTCACGACCATGATGGAAGAAGGTGACGATGTGCTCACGCACATCAACAAGCTCAAGACCCTGGCCGAGCAACTCGACGCAGTCGGCGCTCCGGTCAGCGAAGACGACTTGGTGATCACGCTTCTCGGCAGTCTCAGCGAGTCGTACCAGTTCCTCATCACGGCGTTGGAGTCGCGTGTCGACGCGCTCACGTGGGAACTCGTGACGTCTCGGCTGCTCCATGAAGACATGAAGCGCAAGGAGCAAGGTGGCGACGGAGCCACGCTTGGCCAAGCGTTCATGACAAGTGACGCGAAGCCCAAGGGCCGTGCAGTCAAGAAGACTGGCACGTGCAACTACTGCGGCAAGATCGGTCATTGGGCCGCGGAGTGCCACTCGCGTGTCAAGGACAACGGCAACGGCAACGGCAACGGCAACTCCGGCGGCAACGGCAACGGCAACGGAAACGGCAACCCTCGGCAACGGTTCCAGCGAGCGAACCTTGCGCGAGATGAAGACCCCGGCGAGTACCTGTTCTCGGTCGGGAAGACCCAAGGCAAGTCGAGTCAATCCACGGCGTGGTTGGTCGACTCGGGTGCGACTCAGCACATGTCGCGAACCAAGCAGTTCATGATGAACTACAAGAAGATTGACCCAGTCGACGTGCATCTGGCCGATGATGGCACGGTCCAAGCGGTTGGCGTGGGAGACATTCTCATGTCGATGAAGACTCCAAGCGGTGTCAAGAAGGGTTTGCTCACCAACGTGTGGCATATCCCCAAGCTCAGCCGCAACCTGTTCTCGGTCGGAAGATTCACGGAGGACGTTGCTCCCGTGACGTTCGACAAGGACGGTTGCTTCGTCGTTCTCAAGGGCGCCAAGCGGACCATCGGCACTCGTATCGGCAAGGGTCTGTTCAAGCTCAACATGTCTCCAGTGTCGACTGAAGCAGCCCACGCCACCAGTACAAGACGAGGTCGCGCCATGTCCAAGTCGTACCTCTGGCACCTCCGACTCGGTCACATCGGCTTCAGCGGACTCGAAGCCATCGTCAAGAAGGACCTCGCCGACGGACTCGATATCGGGTCTGTGCAGGAGTGGGAGGTCTGTGAAGGCTGTGCACTCGGCAAGCTGACTCGCGTCAAGTTCCAGTCGGGCACGACCAAGCGGTCTGCGAATCTGCTTGACGTCGTGTACAGCGATGTGGCCGGCCCCATGAAGACTCCGACTTTCGGCGGCATGAAGTACTTTGCCACCTTCACCGACGACAAGTCTCGACTGTGCAAGTTGTACCTCATGCGGTCCAAGGACGAAGTCTACGAGAAGTTCGTCGAGTTCGTCAACTGGGCCGAGAACCAAACCGGTCGTCGAGTCAAGGTGCTTCGAACCGACGGCGGCGGCGAGTACCAGTCGGCCAAACTTGCCAAGTTCTGTCGCAAGCGTGGCATCGAGCACGACGTCACGCCGCCATACACGCCTCAGTTGAACGGTGTGGCGGAGCGCATGAACCGAACCATCGGTGAGTGTGGTCGTTGCAAGCTCCACCATGCCAACTTGTCCGACGAGTACTGGGGCGAAGCCGTCATGACTGCAGTCGAAGTTCGCAACCGACTTCCGACCCGCGCTCAAGACTTGTACAAGTCGCCGTACGAAGAATGGTACGGGAAGAAGCCCTTGCTCGCCAACTTCAAGGTGTTCGGCTGCCATGCGTACGTCCACGTGCCGAAGGAGAAGCGGTCGAAGTTCGCCGCCCGAGCCATCTTGTGTCGGTTCCTCGGCTACTCGGACCACGAGAAGGCGTATCGGTTTGAAGAAATCGCAACCGGCCGGATCGTCATCAGTCGAGACGCGCAGTTCATGGAAGACACATTCGACGATGGCAAGCGCGAAGAACCCTGGAGCAAGTCCGTCGGGTTCCGCGACGATTACGAAGATGATGAAGACATGGGTGAGCAGCCAGCCTCACCAGCACCAAGTCAGCGCAGCTACGAGCGACCGGAGTGGCAACAGGGCCAGCGGTCGCAGCGTCCAGCAGCACCAGCATCGGCCCAGCAGCCGAATGTCGACTACGCACCAGGGTCCAAGCGCCACTCTCGCACGCACTCGCTCGAGAACCTGGCTGAACCGCCAGTTGAGAAGCGCTACGGACGTGTTGGACGCACAAGTGGTGCGACTCCATCACCCACGCAAGGTCCAAGGACATCGCTCGAAGATCTGTCTGCACTGCTCACGTCGATCGAAGAGGAAGGCGTAGAAGATGAAGACGAAGAAGGCGAAGACGTGCAAGAACAAGGGGGAGAAGATCAAGATCAAGATCAAGATCACGAAGAGTTTGCTCTCGTCGTGAATTCAGGGGGAGAGTTGCCGACATCGTTCAAGTCGGCGATGGAATCCGACGACGCCAGCAACTGGAAGGAAGCCTGCGACTCCGAGCTCGAGTCGCTCAAGAAGAACGAGACATGGGACCTAGTCCCTTTGCCAGCCGGACGCAAGGCCATCACCAGCAAGTGGGTGTTCAAGGTCAAGGAAACCGCCGAAGGACTCGTCGAACGGTACAAGGCTCGACTCGTTGCCAAGGGGTTCCTGCAGAAGTACGGCATCGACTTCGAAGAGACATTCGCACCCGTCGCCAAGTTCACGTCGATCCGCACCATCCTCAGCATCGCCGCTCGACACAAGCTCATGATCCATCAGATGGATGTCAAGACGGCGTTCCTGAACGGCAACCTCGACGAAGAAATCTACATGAAGCAGCCCGAAGGCTTCGTCGACCAGCACCACCCCGACTACGTGTGCAAGCTCAAGCGCTCGCTCTACGGTCTCAAGCAGTCGCCACGCATGTGGAACCAGACCATCGACGCCTTCATGCGCAAGGTCGGCTTCACCAAGTGCGAGATGGACCACTGCGTGTACGTCAAGCGGAGCGGCTCAGCGATGATCTTCGTGGTGATCTACGTCGACGACCTCATCCTCGCCTGCAACAGCCTCGAGTTGCTCACGGCGACCAAGCGTGCACTCAGCGAACGCTTCGAGATGTCCGACCTCGGCGAACTCAAGTACTGCCTCGGCATGGAAGTTGATCAAGACCCCAAGTCCGGCGACGTGACCATGCGGCAGACCAAGTTCCTGCAGTCGATCCTGACCAAGTTCGGCATGCAAGACTGCAAACCAGTGAGGACTCCTCAAGACCCCGGACTCAAGCTGACCAAGGCCATGTGTGAAGGTGGTTGCTGTTGAAGATGATGCGCCTCGAACCCAGCGTCATCATTCCAGTTGAAGCTCGGCAGTTGAAGCTCGGCTGTAGAAGATTCTCCTGCAGAAGATTCTCCGTGGAAGATTCGACATGTGGAAGATTCGACATGTGGAAGATTCTCCGTCTGGTTCTGGTTTGAATCCAGTGCCACCCATCGACTTCGTTGAAGTATCCACGAAGTCAGTTTATGTTTGCATATGTTTACGATAGGTAGGACATACATATGATTATGGTAGCGTAGGACACACACAGACGGCTTAGAGGTAGCAGTAGCGAACTAAGTCCCGATCAATTCACTTTGCATTTTGCATCCCACCAACCAAGCGACCTTCCAACAAAATGCAAAGTGAATTGATCGGGACTTAGTTCGCTGCTGCTACCTCTAAGCCGTCTGTGTGTGTCCTACGCTACCGTAATCAAATGCATGTCCTACCTATCGTAAACATATGCAAACATAAACTGACTTCGTGGATACTTCAACGAAGTCGATGGGTGGCACTGGATTCAAACCAGAACCAGACGGAGAATCTTCCACATGTCGAATCTTCCACATGTCGAATCTTCCACGGAGAATCTTCTGCAGGAGAATCTTCTACAGCCGAGCTTCAACTGCCGAGCTTCAACTGGAATGATGACGCAGGGTTCGAGGCGCATCATCTTCAACAGCAACCACCTTCACACATGGCCTTGGTCAGCTTGAGTCCGGGGTCTTGAGGAGTCCTCACTGGTTTGCAGTCTTGCATGCCGAACTTGGTCAGGATCGACTGCAGGAACTTGGTCTGCCGCATGGTCACGTCGCCGGACTTGGGGTCTTGATCAACTTCCATGCCGAGGCAGTACTTGAGTTCGCCGAGGTCGGACATCTCGAAGCGTTCGCTGAGTGCACGCTTGGTCGCCGTGAGCAACTCGAGGCTGTTGCAGGCGAGGATGAGGTCGTCGACGTAGATCACCACGAAGATCATCGCTGAGCCGCTCCGCTTGACGTACACGCAGTGGTCCATCTCGCACTTGGTGAAGCCGACCTTGCGCATGAAGGCGTCGATGGTCTGGTTCCACATGCGTGGCGACTGCTTGAGACCGTAGAGCGAGCGCTTGAGCTTGCACACGTAGTCGGGGTGGTGCTGGTCGACGAAGCCTTCGGGCTGCTTCATGTAGATTTCTTCGTCGAGGTTGCCGTTCAGGAACGCCGTCTTGACATCCATCTGATGGATCATGAGCTTGTGTCGAGCGGCGATGCTGAGGATGGTGCGGATCGACGTGAACTTGGCGACGGGTGCGAATGTCTCTTCGAAGTCGATGCCGTACTTCTGCAGGAACCCCTTGGCAACGAGTCGAGCCTTGTACCGTTCGACGAGTCCTTCGGCGGTTTCCTTGACCTTGAACACCCACTTGCTGGTGATGGCCTTGCGTCCGGCTGGCAAAGGGACTAGGTCCCATGTCTCGTTCTTCTTGAGCGACTCGAGCTCCGAGTCGCAGGCTTCCTTCCAGTTGCTGGCGTCGTCGGATTCCATCGCCGACTTGAACGATGTCGGCAACTCTCCCCCTGAATTCACGACGAGAGCAAACTCTTCGTGATCTTGATCTTGATCTTGATCTTCTCCCCCTTGTTCTTGCACGTCTTCGCCTTCTTCGTCTTCATCTTCTACGCCTTCCTCTTCGATCGACGTGAGCAGTGCAGACAGATCTTCGAGCGATGTCCTTGGACCTTGCGTGGGTGATGGAGTCGCACCACTTGTGCGACCAACACGTCCGTAGCGCTTCTTATTAAAGGTCACGAAGTCGAGAAGAGGAGTGGACTTGACTGAAGCTTGGCAAAATGCAGAGTGAATTGATCGGGACTTAGTTCGCTGTCGCTACCTCTAAGCCGTCTTGTGTCCTACGCTACCATAAACATATGCATGTCCTACCTATCGTAATCATATGCAGAGGTATACACACTTCGTGGGTACTTCAACAAAGTTGATGGGTTGAACTGGGTTCAACCCAGAACTAGATGGAGAACTTTCCACCTGAGAATTTTCTACATGGGAATCTTCCACATGAGAATTTTCTACAGTTGAATCTTCCACAACTTGAACTTCAACTTCAAGATGTTGTGACACATTGTACCCATAATAGCCCCCCTCAATGGTCACAGCCTTGAATTCCGAGGGCTTGAGTGAGCTCTTGGTGACGGGGACCGGGTAGACCCTTCGTGAGCAAGTCGGCGTTCATGGTTGAGCTTGGGCAGTACTTTACTTCGACTTC
This sequence comes from Pythium myriotylum, assembly GCA_023091665.1. Lineage (NCBI taxonomy): Eukaryota > Oomycota > Peronosporomycetes > Pythiales > Pythiaceae > Pythium > Pythium myriotylum. The sequence continues at coordinate 30,348 of JALJCQ010000022.1, read as the reverse complement.
CCCGGACTTGACTTCATCACGAATGTGGTGGTATTTGATGTCGATGTGCTTGGCACGACCATGGTTTACTGGGTTCTTGGTCATCTTGATGCATGACTGGTTGTCTTCAAGAATCACCAACTTCGGACTTGGGACTTGTGCAGCGTCCAATGCTTCACACAGTAGGCGATGGACCCACTTGCCCTCTTGAATTGCGAGACTCAATGCGATGTACTCGGCTTCGCTTGTAGATAGGGAGACACTTGATTGCTTCTTGGATCCCCAGCTAATGGGTCCGCCGGCAAGTGTAAACACGTAGCCGGATGTTGACTTGCGGTCTGATATGTCACCGGCCCAATCGGCATCGGAGTAGCCAGCAAACTTCATGTCCGGGTCTGTAGTGAATCGAATCCCGTGCGACTTGGTGCCTTGGAGGTAACGGAAGATGCGCTTGACGGCAATCCAATGGACTTCATGGGGCGCTTCCATGAATCGCGAGACCATTCCCACGGCGAATGCAATGTCAGGTCGAGTGGCACACATTACATGCATCAGTGCACCAACTGCCTCGCGGTATGGGGCATTGGTGACCGGCACATCGTCTTCATTCGTCGTGGTGAGCTTGGTACTGACGTCAACTGGGCTTGCTACCGGCTTGCAGTCTTCCATGTTGAAGCGCTTTAAGATGTCACTGATGTAACGGCGCTGGCACAGAGTAACCGAACCATCTGCATTGTCGACGAGTTCGATGCCGAGGACAAACTTGCATGGACCATTGTCGGTCATCTCGAATCGCGTCTTGAGTTGTGACTTCACGTCCGTGATCAGGTCAGGCGAACTTCCAGTAATGATCACATCGTCAACGTAGACGAGTAGGAGCACACACTGGCCATCGATACACTTGATGTACAGACACGGATCGGACTTGGATGCGTTGAAGCCGATCGATCGTACGTACTCGTCGAAGGTTTCGTTCCAGACCCGAGACGCCTGTTTTAGTCCGTAGATGGACTTGAGTAGCTTGAGACAGTCGTAGCCTCGCTCGAGTTCCATGCCTTCGGGAGTCCGGATGAATACTTGTTCCTTCATCACGCCATAAAGGAAAGCAGTTACGACGTCGAGTTGCTCAACAGGCCAACCGAATGACTTTGCTAGTGCAATCATCATGCGAAGAGTCGTGTACTTGAATACTGGTGCAAACGTCTCGGTGTAGTCGATACCGTACTTCTGCTTGAATCCTCGAGCCACAAGTCGAGCCTTGTACTTGTCGATCGAACCATCGGCACGTCTTTTGATCTTGAACACCCACTTGGCGTCGATCGCTCGTTCGCCGTTTGGAAGCTTGGCTGGTGAGAACACTTCTCGTTCTTGCATAGATCGTAACTCGGCAGTAATCGCACGCTTCCAGTGTTCTTGATCTGGGCCACTGACGGCCTCTTCATACGTGTTTGGTTCAGTGAAATCGCTGGTCTCTGTCAGGTTCGCACTTGCACGCCACCACTCGACTGGGGACATTCGTCGTCGGGTTGATCTTCGAACACTTTCCGAACCGCTTGCTTCATCGTCTGCGTCGGATTGCATTGGGTCAACTGGTTGTGGGGCACCTGAGCGGCGTTTGCCACTGTACTTGAAATTGGCCAAGTTGAGACCACCTTCGTTGTCGATGTCATCGAGTCGTTCCAGCAAGTCGTCCATGCCTGATGTAGTGTTTTCGAGGTACCAGCCGCCGGGCTTGGTCTCGTCGAAATTGACGTCGCGACTGATGACGATCTTGTTAGCTTCAATGTCGAAGATCCGATACGCTTTTGATGACTCTTGATAACCGACGAATAGGCCAGGGCGAGACTTGGCATCCCATTTCTTGCGCATCTCACTTGGTGTGAGTACGAACGCGAGACAGCCGAAGACGCGCATGTGCTTGATGCTAGGTTTCTCACCGTAGACCAGTTCATACGGTGTCTTGTCGTTGGACTTCGGTGATGGCAAGCGATTCTTGATGTAGATCGCGGTCATTGCTGCTTCTGCCCAGAAGATTTTGTCCAAACCAGCATGATGGAGCATGCTGCGACCCATCGTGACGATACTTCGGATGTTGCGCTCGGCCGTACTGTTGGTTTGGTGCGCGTATGGCACAGTGACTTGCTGCTCGATGCCTTGGTCAGCATAGAACGCCTTGATTGCACTCGTAGCAAATTCTTTGGCTCCGTCGTGACGTACAAACTTGACACGGCGATCAAACTGGTTGCTGACTTGCTTGATGAATTTGATGATCAGTGCACTGCAGTCTGACTTGGACGCAATGCATGAACCGTGCACCAAACCACTGGATTCGTCCACGATCAGGAGCAAATACTTGCTGCCGCCGATGCTGTCGACCTCCATCGGGCCACAAAGGTCGAGATGGATGAGTTCGAACGGTTGAAACTTGCGCTTCTCGGTGTTGGACTTGAATGGCTTCTGGACCATTTTGCCTTGCTGGCACCCTTGGCACATCGGTGTAGCTTTGGTGCTCGTAGGCAGATCCGCGTCCTTCACCATTGACTTGTCGAGCAACAAGCGCAACAACGGAGTCGATGCATGACCCATGCGCTCGTGCAGGATCGAGATTGCGCGGTCCGCCGAGATTGTCAAAGCTGAAGGCGAAGTGGCGCGCGGGAATGAGCGGAGCCAAAACAACCCGAACGCAAGTTGAGCAGTCGCGACGACCTTCCGCGACCTTTTGTCGAATACGCTCATTGCAGGCCCTTCGAAGACAACGCGAAACTTGCCTGACTTGTTGATCTGCGGGATTGAAAGCAGATTCTTCTTGATTCCTGGTACGTATAATACGTCGCGGAGTTCGAGGTCACGAACTTGTCCGCCGTGAATGATAGCGCGCTCGTGCACTGTGCCAACGCCGAGGATCTTGGTCTTCGTTCCTTCCGCGACCACAAGTTCACCGTGGTCGCCCTCAGCCAAACTGGCAAACATCGAGCGGTCGTTACAGACATGGTGCGTGGCACCACTGTCAATCGCCCACTTCCCAATCATGGAAGTGTCCGGCGCTATACTGGCCTCCATTGATACAGCGAAGGCGATGGCGTCATCGTCTTCTTCATAGTCGCGTTGTACGTGGTTCGCGCGTTTTCCGCCAAAGCGACCACTGCCGAATTTGCGACCTTCTTGCTTGTTCTTGGCCCAACAACGGTCAACTAAGTGACCAGTCTTGCCGCAGTGCGAGCATACACGAGTGTCTTGCTCCGACACAAACGCCTTGGCTTGGTCGTCGAGCTTGGTGGCTGCAGTCTTCATCTCGCCGGCACGCTTCACGTGCTCGTTCGTGAGAGCCTTGATCACTTCTTTAGTTCTCAAGTCGGCATTGCTCATCTCGATGTGCAGAACCACGTTCTCATAGCTCTTAGGCAAACTGCGCAGCAGACAAATTGCCACATCTTCGTCCTCCATCTTCGCGCCGATGGCCACAAGCTTGGCGTGGATGTTGAGGATCTCGTTGCAGTGATGCAACACATTCGCGCCTTCCTTCATCTCCATACTAAAGAGCTGACGCTTCAAGTAGATTCGACCCGCCTTCTGCGACCCTTCGTACAACGAACGGAGTCGCTTCCATGCCACATGAGCTTCTTCACAGTCGTCGACGATGTGGTGGTACTCCGCGTCGATATGGAGGAGCATCAGGCCGAACGCGATGTTGTTGGTCCTGATGTATTCGTCCTTGATCCGCGGGTCCGAGAACGTCGGCGTCTCGTTGATGTTCACGACATTCCACACCGACTTGGTTAGGAACACGCCTCGCATGTAGCGTGCCCACGAAGCGTAGTTGTCGCCACGGAACTTGTCAACGAGAGTCTTTGTCTTGTCCGTCATGGTACTTGGGCTCATAACCTATTAAAGGTCACGAAGTCGAGAAGAGGAGTGGACTTGACTGAAGCTTGGCAAAATGCAGAGTGAATTGATCGGGACTTAGTTCGCTGTCGCTACCTCTAAGCCGTCTTGTGTCCTACGCTACCATAAACATATGCATGTCCTACCTATCGTAATCATATGCAGAGGTATACACACTTCGTGGGTACTTCAACAAAGTTGATGGGTTGAACTGGGTTCAACCCAGAACTAGATGGAGAACTTTCCACCTGAGAATTTTCTACATGGGAATCTTCCACATGAGAATTTTCTACAGTTGAATCTTCCACAACTTGAACTTCAACTTCAAGATGTTGTGACACATTGTACCCATAATACTTCTCAACTGGCGGTTCAGCCAGGTTCTCGAGCGAGTGCGTGCGAGAGTGGCGTTTGGACCCTGGTGCGTAGTCGACATTCGGCTGCTGGGCCGATGCTGGTGCTGCTGGACGCTGCGACCGCTGGCCCTGTTGCCACTCCGGTCGCTCGTAGCTGCGCTGACTTGGTGCTGGTGAGGCTGGCTGCTCACCCATGTCTTCATCATCTTGGTTGTCGGTTGCTTCATCTTTATCTTCATCATCTTCATCGTCGCGGAACTCGACGGACTTGCTCCAGGGTTCTTCGCGCTTGCCGTCGTCGAACGTGTCTTCCATGAACTGCGCGTCTCGACTGATGACGATCCGGCCGGTTGCGATTTCTTCAAACCGATACGCTTTCTCGTGGTCCGAGTAGCCGAGGAACCGACACAAGATGGCTCGGGCGGCGAACTTCGACCGCTTCTCCTTCGGCACGTGGACGTACGCATGGCAGCCGAACACCTTGAAGTTGGCGAGCAAGGGCTTCTTCCCGTTCCATTCTTCGTACGGCGACTTGTACAAGTCTTGAGCGCGGGTCGGAAGTCGGTTGCGAACTTCGACTGCAGTCATGACGGCTTCGCCCCAGTACTCGTCGGACAAGTTGGCATGGTGGAGCTTGCAACGACCACACTCACCGATGGTTCGGTTCATGCGCTCCGCCACACCGTTCAACTGAGGCGTGTATGGCGGCGTGACGTCGTGCTCGATGCCACGCTTGCGACAGAACTTGGCAAGTTTGGCCGACTGGTACTCGCCGCCGCCGTCGGTTCGAAGCACCTTGACTCGACGACCGGTTTGGTTCTCGGCCCAGTTGACGAACTCGACGAACTTCTCGTAGACTTCGTCCTTGGACCGCATGAGGTACAACTTGCACAGTCGAGACTTGTCGTCGGTGAAGGTGGCAAAGTACTTCATGCCGCCGAAAGTCGGAGTCTTCATGGGGCCGGCCACATCGCTGTACACGACGTCAAGCAGATTCGCAGACCGCTTGGTCGTGCCCGACTGGAACTTGACGCGAGTCAGCTTGCCGAGTGCACAGCCTTCACAGACCTCCCACTCTTGCACAGACCCAATGTCGAGTCCGTCGGCGAGGTCCTTCTTGACGATGGCTTCGAGACCGCTGAAGCCGATGTGACCGAGTCGGAGGTGCCAGAGGTACGACTTGGACATGGCGCGACCTCGTCTTGTACTGGTGGCGTGGGCTGCTTCAGTCGACACTGGAGACATGTTGAGCTTGAACAGACCCTTGCCGATACGAGTGCCGATGGTCCGCTTGGCGCCCTTGAGAACGACGAAGCAACCGTCCTTGTCGAACGTCACGGGAGCAACGTCCTCCGTGAATCTTCCGACCGAGAACAGGTTGCGGCTGAGCTTGGGGATATGCCACACGTTGGTGAGCAAACCCTTCTTGACACCACTTGGAGTCTTCATCGACATGAGAATGTCTCCCACGCCAACCGCTTGGACCGTGCCATCATCGGCCAGATGCACGTCGACTGGGTCAATCTTCTTGTAGTTCATCATGAACTGCTTGGTTCGCGACATGTGCTGAGTCGCACCCGAGTCGACCAACCACGCCGTGGATTGACTCGACTTGCCTTGGGTCTTCCCGACCGAGAACAGGTACTCGCCGGGGTCTTCATCTCGCGCAAGGTTGGCTCGCTGGAACCGTTGCCGAGGGTTGCCGTTTCCGTTTCCGTTGCCGTTGCCGTTGCCGCCGGAGTTGCCGTTGCCGTTGCCGTTGTCCTTGACACGCGAGTGGCACTCCGCGGCCCAATGACCGATCTTGCCGCAGTAGTTGCACGTGCCAGTCTTCTTGACTGCACGGCCCTTGGGCTTCGCGTCACTTGTCATGAACGCTTGGCCAAGCGTGGCTCCGTCGCCACCTTGCTCCTTGCGCTTCATGTCTTCATGGAGCAGCCGAGACGTCACGAGTTCCCACGTGAGCGCGTCGACACGCGACTCCAACGCCGTGATGAGGAACTGGTACGACTCGCTGAGACTGCCGAGAAGCGTGATCACCAAGTCGTCTTCGCTGACCGGAGCGCCGACTGCGTCGAGTTGCTCGGCCAGGGTCTTGAGCTTGTTGATGTGCGTGAGCACATCGTCACCTTCTTCCATCATGGTCGTGAAGAAACGACGACGAAGAAAGAGCTTGTTGGCAAGGCTCTTCTTCTCGAAGTGTTCTTCCAGTCTTGACCATGCATCTTGCGCACCACTCGCCGACCGAACCAGCGGGAGCTGCGAGTCTTCCATCTGTTGAAAGGTCGCTTGGTTGGTGGGATGCAAAATGCAAAGTGAATTGATCGGGACTTAGTTCGCTACTGCTACCTCTAAGCCGTCTGTGTGTGTCCTACGCTACCGTAATCATATGTATGTCCTACCTATCGTAAACATATGCAAACATAAACTGACTTCGTGGATACTTCAACGAAGTCGATGGGTGGCACTGGATTCAAACCAGAACCAGACGGAGAATCTTCCACATGTCGAATCTTCCACATGTCGAATCTTCCACGGAGAATCTTCTGCAGGAGAATCTTCTACAGCCGAGCTTCAACTGCCGAGCTTCAACTGGAATGATGACGCGGGGTTCGAGGCGCATCATCTTCAACAACCACGAAGATCATCGCTGAGCCGCTCCGCTTGACGTACACGCAGTGGTCCATCTCGCACTTGGTGAAGCCGACCTTGCGCATGAAGGCGTCGATGGTCTGGTTCCACATGCGTGGCGACTGCTTGAGACCGTAGAGCGAGCGCTTGAGCTTGCACACGTAGTCGGGGTGGCGCTGGTCGACGAAGCCTTCGGGCTGCTTCATGTAGATTTCTTCGTCGAGGTTGCCGTTCAGGAACGCCGTCTTGACATCCATCTGATGGATCATGAGCTTGTGTCGAGCGGCGATGCTGAGGATGGTGCGGATCGACGTGAACTTGGCGACGGGTGCGAACGTCTCTTCGAAGTCGATGCCGTACTTCTGCAGGAACCCCTTGGCAACGAGTCGAGCCTTGTACCGCTCGACGAGTCCTTCGGCGGTTTCCTTGACCTTGAACACCCACTTGCTGGTGATGGCCTTGCGTCCGGCTGGCAAAGGGACTAGGTCCCAGGTCTCGTTCTTCTTGAGCGACTCGAGCTCGGAGTCGCAGGCTTCCTTCCAGTTGCTGGCGTCGTCGGATTCCATCGCCGACTTGAACGATGTCGGCAACTCTCCCCCTGAATTCACAACGAGAGCAAACTCTTCGTGATCTTGATCTTGATCTTGATCTTCTCCCCCTTGTTCTTGCACGTCTTCGCCTTCTTCGTCTTCATCTTCTACGCCTTCCTCTTCGATCGACGTGAGCAGTGCAGACAGATCTTCGAGCGATGTCCTTGGACCTTGCGTGGGTGGTGGAGTCGCACCACTTGTGCGTCCAACACGCCCGTAGCGCTTCTCAACTGGCGGTTCAGCCAGGTTCTCGAGCGAGTGCGTGCGAGAGTGGCGTTTGGACCCTGGTGCGTAGTCGACATTCGGCTGCTGGGCCGATGCTGGTGCTGCTGGACGCTGCGACCGCTGGCCCTGTTGCCACTCCGGTCGCTCGTAGCTGCGCTGACTTGGTGCTGGTGAGGCTGGCTGCTCACCCATGTCTTCATCATCTTGGTTGTCGGTTGCTTCATCTTTATCTTCATCATCTTCATCGTCGCGGAACTCGACGGACTTGCTCCAGGGTTCTTCGCGCTTGCCGTCGTCGAACGTGTCTTCCATGAACTGCGCGTCTCGACTGATGACGATCCGGCCGGTTGCGATTTCTTCAAACCGATACGCTTTCTCGTGGTCCGAGTAGCCGAGGAACCGACACAAGATGGCTCGGGCGGCGAACTTCGACCGCTTCTCCTTCGGCACGTGGACGTACGCATGGCAGCCGAACACCTTGAAGTTGGCGAGCAAGGGCTTCTTCCCGTTCCATTCTTCGTACGGCGACTTGTACAAGTCTTGAGCGCGGGTCGGAAGTCGGTTGCGAACTTCGACTGCAGTCATGACGGCTTCGCCCCAGTACTCGTCGGACAAGTTGGCATGGTGGAGCTTGCAACGACCACACTCACCGATCGTTCGGTTCATGCGCTCCGCCACACCGTTCAACTGAGGCGTGTATGGCGGCGTGACGTCGTGCTCGATGCCACGCTTGCGACAGAACTTGGCAAGTTTGGCCGACTGGTACTCGCCGCCGCCGTCGGTTCGAAGCACCTTGACTCGACGACCGGTTTGGTTCTCGGCCCAGTTGACGAACTCGACGAACTTCTCGTAGACTTCGTCCTTGGACCGCATGAGGTACAACTTGCACAGTCGAGACTTGTCGTCGGTGAACGTGGCAAAGTACTTCATGCCGCCGAAAGTCGGAGTCTTCATGGGGCCGGCCACATCGCTGTACACGACGTCAAGCAGATTCGCAGACCGCTTGGTCGTGCCCGACTGGAACTTGACGCGAGTCAGCTTGCCGAGTGCACAGCCTTCACAGACCTCCCACTCTTGCACAGACCCAATGTCGAGTCCGTCGGCGAGGTCCTTCTTGACGATGGCTTCGAGACCGCTGAAGCCGATGTGACCGAGTCGGAGGTGCCAGAGGTACGACTTGGACATGGCGCGACCTCGTCTTGTACTGGCGGCGTGGGCTGCTTCAATCGACACTGGAGACATGTTGAGCTTGAACAGACCCTTGCCGATACGAGTGCCGATGGTCCGCTTGGCGCCCTTGAGAACGACGAAGCAACCGTCCTTGTCGAACGTCACGGGAGCAACGTCCTCCGTGAATCTTCCGACCGAGAACAGGTTGCGGCTGAGCTTGGGGATATGCCACACGTTGGTGAGCAAACCCTTCTTGACACCGCTTGGAGTCTTCATCGACATGAGAATGTCTCCCACGCCAACCGCTTGGACCGTGCCATCATCGGCCAGATGCACGTCGACTGGGTCAATCTTCTTGTAGTTCATCATGAACTGCTTGGTTCGCGACATGTGCTGAGTCGCACCCGAGTCGACCAACCACGCCGTGGATTGACTCGACTTGCCTTGGGTCTTCCCGACCGAGAACAGGTACTCGCCGGGGTCTTCATCTCGCGCAAGGTTGGCTCGCTGGAACCGTTGCCGAGGGTTGCCGTTTCCGTTTCCGTTGCCGTTGCCGTTGCCGCCGGAGTTGCCGTTGCCGTTGCCGTTGTCCTTGACACGCGAGTGGCACTCCGCGGCCCAATGACCGATCTTGCCGCAGTAGTTGCACGTGCCAGTCTTCTTGACTGCACGGCCCTTGGGCTTCGCGTCACTTGTCATGAACGCTTGGCCAAGCGTGGCTCCGTCGCCACCTTGCTCCTTGCGCTTCATGTCTTCATGGAGCAGCCGAGACGTCACGAGTTCCCACGTGAGCGCGTCGACACGCGACTCCAACGCCGTGATGAGGAACTGGTACGACTCGCTGAGACTGCCGAGAAGCGTGATCACCAAGTCGTCTTCGCTGACCGGAGCGCCGACTGCGTCGAGTTGCTCCGCCAGGGTCTTGAGCTTGTTGATGTGCGTGAGCACATCGTCACCTTCTTCCATCATGGTCGTGAAGAAACGACGACGAAGAAAGAGCTTGTTGGCAAGGCTCTTCTTCTCGAAGTGTTCTTCCAGTCTTGACCATGCATCTTGCGCACCACTCGCCGACCGAACCAGCGGGAGCTGCGAGTCTTCCATCGCGAGACAGATCATCGCGAGCGCCTTGCGAGACTTCTTCTCGAAGAGGGCTGTTGAAGATGATGCGCCTCGAACCCTGCGTCATCATTCCAGTTGAAGCTCGGCAGTTGAAGCTCGGCTGTAGAAGATTCTCCTGCAGAAGATTCTCCGTGGAAGATTCGACATGTGGAAGATTCGACATGTGGAAGATTCTCCGTCTGGTTCTGGTTTGAATCCAGTGCCACCCATCGACTTCGTTGAAGTATCCACGAAGTCAGTTTATGTTTGCATATGTTTACGATAGGTAGGACATACATATGATTACGGTAGCGTAGGACACACACAGACGGCTTAGAGGTAGCAGTAGCGAACTAAGTCCCGATCAATTCACTTTGCATTTTGCATCCCACCAACCAGGCGACCTTTCAACAGATGGAAGACTCGCAGCTCCCGCTGGTTCGGTCGGCGAGTGGTGCGCAAGATGCATGGTCAAGACTGGAAGAACACTTCGAGAAGAAGAGCCTTGCCAACAAGCTCTTTCTTCGTCGTCGTTTCTTCACGACCATGATGGAAGAAGGTGACGATGTGCTCACGCACATCAACAAGCTCAAGACCCTGGCGGAGCAACTCGACGCAGTCGGCGCTCCGGTCAGCGAAGACGACTTGGTGATCACGCTTCTCGGCAGTCTCAGCGAGTCGTACCAGTTCCTCATCACGGCGTTGGAGTCGCGTGTCGACGCGCTCACGTGGGAACTCGTGACGTCTCGGCTGCTCCATGAAGACATGAAGCGCAAGGAGCAAGGTGGCGACGGAGCCACGCTTGGCCAAGCGTTCATGACAAGTGACGCGAAGCCCAAGGGCCGTGCAGTCAAGAAGACTGGCACGTGCAACTACTGCGGCAAGATCGGTCATTGGGCCGCGGAGTGCCACTCGCGTGTCAAGGACAACGGCAACGGCAACGGCAACTCCGGCGGCAACGGCAACGGCAACGGAAACGGAAACGGCAACCCTCGGCAACGGTTCCAGCGAGCCAACCTTGCGCGAGATGAAGACCCCGGCGAGTACCTGTTCTCGGTCGGGAAGACCCAAGGCAAGTCGAGTCAATCCACGGCGTGGTTGGTCGACTCGGGTGCGACTCAGCACATGTCGCGAACCAAGCAGTTCATGATGAACTACAAGAAGATTGACCCAGTCGACGTGCATCTGGCCGATGATGGCACGGTCCAAGCGGTTGGCGTGGGAGACATTCTCATGTCGATGAAGACTCCAAGCGGTGTCAAGAAGGGTTTGCTCACCAACGTGTGGCATATCCCCAAGCTCAGCCGCAACCTGTTCTCGGTCGGAAGATTCACGGAGGACGTTGCTCCCGTGACGTTCGACAAGGACGGTTGCTTCGTCGTTCTCAAGGGCGCCAAGCGGACCATCGGCACTCGTATCGGCAAGGGTCTGTTCAAGCTCAACATGTCTCCAGTGTCGATTGAAGCAGCCCACGCCGCCAGTACAAGACGAGGTCGCGCCATGTCCAAGTCGTACCTGTGGCACCTCCGACTCGGTCACATCGGCTTCAGCGGTCTCGAAGCCATCGTCAAGAAGGACCTCGCCGACGGACTCGACATTGGGTCTGTGCAAGAGTGGGAGGTCTGTGAAGGCTGTGCACTCGGCAAGCTGACTCGCGTCAAGTTCCAGTCGGGCACGACCAAGCGGTCTGCGAATCTGCTTGACGTCGTGTACAGCGATGTGGCCGGCCCCATGAAGACTCCGACTTTCGGCGGCATGAAGTACTTTGCCACGTTCACCGACGACAAGTCTCGACTGTGCAAGTTGTACCTCATGCGGTCCAAGGACGAAGTCTACGAGAAGTTCGTCGAGTTCGTCAACTGGGCCGAGAACCAAACCGGTCGTCGAGTCAAGGTGCTTCGAACCGACGGCGGCGGCGAGTACCAGTCGGCCAAACTTGCCAAGTTCTGTCGCAAGCGTGGCATCGAGCACGACGTCACGCCGCCATACACGCCTCAGTTGAACGGTGTGGCGGAGCGCATGAACCGAACCATCGGTGAGTGTGGTCGTTGCAAGCTCCACCATGCCAACTTGTCCGACGAGTACTGGGGCGAAGCCGTCATGACTGCAGTCGAAGTTCGCAACCGACTTCCGACCCGCGCTCAAGACTTGTACAAGTCGCCGTACGAAGAATGGAACGGGAAGAAGCCCTTGCTCGCCAACTTCAAGGTGTTCGGCTGCCATGCGTACGTCCACGTGCCGAAGGAGAAGCGGTCGAAGTTCGCCGCCCGAGCCATCTTGTGTCGGTTCCTCGGCTACTCGGACCACGAGAAAGCGTATCGGTTTGAAGAAATCGCAACCGGCCGGATCGTGATCAGTCGAGACGCGCAGTTCATGGAAGACACGTTCGACGACGGCAAGCGCGAAGAACCCTGGAGCAAGTCCGTCGAGTTCCGCGACGATGAAGATGATGAAGATGAAGATGAAGCAACCGACAACCAAGATGATGAAGACATGGGTGAGCAGCCAGCCTCACCAGCACCAAGTCAGCGCAGCTACGAGCGACCGGAGTGGCAACAGGGCCAGCGGTCGCAGCGTCCAGCAGCACCAGCATCGGCCCAGCAGCCGAATGTCGACTACGCACCAGGGTCCAAGTGCCACTCTCGCACGCACTCGCTCGAGAACCTGGCTGAACCGCCAGTTGAGAAGCGCTACGGGCGTGTTGGACGCACAAGTGGTGCGACTCCACCACCCACGCAAGGTCCAAGGACATCGCTCGAAGATCTGTCTGCACTGCTCACGTCGATCGAAGAGGAAGGCGTAGAAGATGAAGACGAAGAAGGCGAAGACGTGCAAGAACAAGGGGGAGAAGATCAAGATCAAGATCAAGATCACGAAGAGTTTGCTCTCGTCGTGAATTCAGGGGAGAGTTGCCGACATCGTTCAAGTCGGCGATGGAATCCGACGACGCCAGCAACTGGAAGGAAGCCTGCGACTCCGAGCTCGAGTCGCTCAAGAAGAACGAGACCTGGGACCTAGTCCCTTTGCCAGCCGGACGCAAGGCCATCACCAGCAAGTGGGTGTTCAAGGTCAAGGAAACCGCCGAAGGACTCGTCGAGCGGTACAAGGCTCGACTCTGTTGAAAGGTCGCTTGGTTGGTGGGATGCAAAATGCAAAGTGAATTGATCGGGACTTAGTTCGCTACTGCTACCTCTAAGCCGTCTGTGTGTGTCCTACGCTACCATAATCAAATGTATGTCCTACCTATCGTAAACATATGCAAACATAAACTAACTTCGTGGATACTTCAACGAAGTCGATGGGTGGCACTGGATTCAAACCAGAACCAGACGGAGAATCTTCCACATGTCGAATCTTCCACATGTCGAATCTTCCACGGAGAATCTTCTGCAGGAGAATCTTCTACAGCCGAGCTTCAACTGCCGAGCTTCAACTGGAATGATGACGCTGGGTTCGAGGCGCATCATCTTCAACACTCCCCCTCGACTCGACTGCGTCTTGAACACCAAGCTTGGTGCGGAGCACGTCGAACTGGACAGTGGGGATCGGCTTGGTCATGATGTCGGCAAGCATGTCTTGGGTCGGGCAGTACTGCAGACACACTTGACCGTCCTCGACCTTCTCACGAACGAAGTGGTAGCGAATGTCGATGTGCTTGGTGCGCTTGTGGAACTCGGGGTTCTTGGCCAACGCGATCGCACCTTGGTTGTCTTCGTACACCGTGAGCGCTTGGTCACTTGCAACTTCGCCGAGTTCGCACAGGAACGCCTTGAGCCACACGGCTTCTTGGATCGCTTCCGATAGAGCCATGTACTCTGCTTCGGTCGAGGAGAGGGCGACAGTTCGCTGCTTCTTGCTGCGCCAGCTGATGCATCCGCCGTTGAGCATGAACACGTAGCCGCTGGTGCTTCGACGTGACTCGATGTCGCCAGCCCAGTCGGCGTCGGAGTAGCCGACCAGTCTTCCGTCGTTCGATGCCGAGAACTGCAGGCCGTACGTCGGAGTCGCTTGCAGATACCGGAGCACACGCTTGAGAGCTTGCCAGTGTGTTGGACACGGGTCCGCGGCGAACTGGCTGAGTGTGCCGACTGCCGCTGCGAGGTCTGGTCGAGTGCCGACCATGAGGTACATGAGTGCGCCGACTGCACTTCGGTACGGCACGTTCTTCATGGTGTCTTCGTGCTTGCAACCACCTTCACACATGGCCTTGGTCAGCTTGAGTCCGGGGTCTTGAGGGGTCCTCACTGGTTTGCAGTCTTGCATGCCGAACTTGGTCAGGATCGACTGCAGGAACTTGGTCTGCCGCATGGTCACGTCGCCGGACTTGGGGTCTTGGTCAACTTCCATGCCGAGGCAGTACTTGAGTTCGCCGAGGTCGGACATCTCGAAGCGTTCGCTGAGTGCACGCTTGGTCGCCGTGAGCAACTCGAGGCTGTTGCAGGCGAGGATGAGGTCGTCGACGTAGATCACCACGAAGATCGTCGCTGAGCCGCTCCGCTTGACGTACACGCAGTGGTCCATCTCGCACTTGGTGAAGCCGACCTTGCGCATGAAGGCGTCGATGGTCTGGTTCCACATGCGTGGCGACTGCTTGAGACCGTAGAGCGAGCGCTTGAGCTTGCACACGTAGTCGGGGTGGCGCTGGTCGACGAAGCCTTCGGGCTGCTTCATGTAGATTTCTTCGTCGAGGTTGCCGTTCAGGAACGCCGTCTTGACATCCATCTGATGGATCATGAGCTTGTATCGAGCGGCGATGCTGAGGATGGTGCGGATCGACGTGAACTTGGCGACGGGTGCGAACGTCTCTTCGAAGTCGATGCCGTACTTTTGCAGGAACCCCTTGGCAACGAGTCGAGCCTTGTACCGCTCGACGAGTCCTTCGGCGGTTTCCTTGACCTTGAACACCCACTTGCTGGTGATGGCCTTGCGTCCGGCTGGCAAAGGGACTAGGTCCCAGGTCTCGTTCTTCTTGAGCGACTCGAGCTCGGAGTCGCAGGCTTCCTTCCAGTTGCTGGCGTCGTCGGATTCCATCGCCGACTTGAACGATGTCGGCAACTCTCCCCCTGAATTCACGACGAGAGCAAACTCTTCGTAATCTTGGTCTTCTCCCCCTTGTTCTTGCACGTCTTCGCCTTCTTCATCTTCATCTTCTACGCCTTCCTCTTCGATCGACGTGAGCAGTGCAGACAGATCTTCGAGCGATGTCCTTGGACCTTGCGTGGGTGGTGGAGTCGCACCACTTGTGCGTCCAACACGTCCGTAGCGCTTCTCAACTGGCGGTTCAGCCAGGTTCTCGAGCGAGTGCGTGCGAGAGTGGCGCTTGGACCCTGGTGCGTAGTCGACATTCGGCTGCTGGGCCGATGCTGGTGCTGCTGGACGCTGCGACCGCTGGCCCTGTTGCCACTCCGGTCGCTCGTAGCTGCGCTGACTTGGTGCTGGTGAGGCTGGCTGCTCACCCATGTCTTCATCATCTTGGTTGTCGGTTGCTTCATCTTGATCCTCATCATCTTTGTTGAAGATGATGCGCCTCGAACCCAGCGTCATCATTCCAGTTGAAGCTCGGCAGTTGAAGCTCGGCTGTAGAAGATTCTCCTGCAGAAGATTCTCCGTGGAAGATTCGACATGTGGAAGATTCGACATGTGGAAGATTCTCCGTCTGGTTCTGGTTTGAATCCAGTGCCACCCATCGACTTCGTTGAAGTATCCACGAAGTTAGTTTATGTTTGCATATGTTTACGATAGGTAGGACATACATTTGATTATGGTAGCGTAGGACACACACAGACGGCTTAGAGGTAGCAGTAGCGAACTAAGTCCCGATCAATTCACTTTGCATTTTGCATCCCACCAACCAAGCGACCTTTCAACAGAGTCGAGCCTTGTACCGCTCGACGAGTCCTTCGGCGGTTTCCTTGACCTTGAACACCCACTTGCTGGTGATGGCCTTGCGTCCGGCTGGCAAAGGGACTAGGTCCCAGGTTTCGTTCTTCTTGAGCGACTCGAGCTCGGAGTCGCAGGCTTCCTTCCAGTTGCTGGCGTCGTCGGATTCCATCGCCGACTTGAACGATGTCGGCAACTCTCCCCTGAATTCACGACGAGAGCAAACTCTTCGTGATCTTGATCTTGATCTTGATCTTCTCCCCCTTGTTCTTGCACGTCTTCGCCTTCTTCGTCTTCATCTTCTACGCCTTCCTCTTCGATCGACGTGAGCAGTGCAGACAGATCTTCGAGCGATGTCCTTGGACCTTGCGTGGGTGGTGGAGTCGCACCACTTGTGCGTCCAACACGTCCGTAGCGCTTCTCAACTGGCGGTTCAGCCAGGTTCTCGAGCGAGTGCGTGCGAGAGTGGCGCTTGGACCCTGGTGCGTAGTCGACATTCGGCTGCTGGGCCGATGCTGGTGCTGCTGGACGCTGCGACCGCTGGCCCTGTTGCCACTCCGGTCGCTCGTAGCTGCGCTGACTTGGTGCTGGTGAGGCTGGCTGCTCACCCATGTCTTCATCATCTTGGTTGTCGGTTGCTTCATCTTGATCCTCATCATCTTTGTTGAAGATGATGCGCCTCGAACCCAGCGTCATCATTCCAGTTGAAGCTCGGCAGTTGAAGCTCGGCTGTAGAAGATTCTCCTGCAGAAGATTCTCCGTGGAAGATTCGACATGTGGAAGATTCGACATGTGGAAGATTCTCCGTCTGGTTCTGGTTTGAATCCAGTGCCACCCATCGACTTCGTTGAAGTATCCACGAAGTCAGTTTATGTTTGCATATGTTTACGATAGGTAGGACATACATTTGATTACGGTAGCGTAGGACACACACAGACGGCTTAGAGATAGCAGCAGCGAACTAAGTCCCGATCAATTCACTTTGCATTTTGCATCCCACCAACCAAGCGACCTTCCAACAGGTTATGAGCCCAAGCCCAGCCGACTCTGCCTCCACCGACTTCGCCTCCCCAGCCTTCGCCATGGATTCGACCACCCCAGCTCGCATCAACAAGTTCGACGGAACCAACTTCCACACATGGAAGTTCAAGATGCAGATGGTGCTCGAAGAACGCGACGTCTGGGAAGTTGTCTGTGGAGAGGTCAAACTCGAGCAGTGCCAGACCGACGCGGACCGAGCCCTCTTCAAGAAGAAGTCTCGCAAGGCGCTCGCGATGATCTGTCTCGCGATGGAAGACTCGCAGCTCCCGCTGGTTCGGTCGGCGAGTGGTGCGCAAGATGCATGGTCAAGACTGGAAGAACACTTCGAGAAGAAGAGCCTTGCCAACAAGCTCTTTCTTCGTCGTCGTTTCTTCACGACCATGATGGAAGAAGGTGACGATGTGCTCACGCACATCAACAAGCTCAAGACCCTGGCGGAGCAACTCGACGCAGTCGGCGCTCCGGTCAGCGAAGACGACTTGGTGATCACGCTTCTCGGCAGTCTCAGCGAGTCGTACCAGTTCCTCATCACGGCGTTGGAGTCGCGTGTCGACGCGCTCACGTGGGAACTCGTGACGTCTCGGCTGCTCCATGAAGACATGAAGCGCAAGGAGCAAGGTGGCGACGGAGCCACGCTTGGCCAAGCGTTCATGACAAGTGACGCGAAGCCCAAGGGCCGTGCAGTCAAGAAGACTGGCACGTGCAACTACTGCGGCAAGATCGGTCATTGGGCCGCGGAGTGCCACTCGCGTGTCAAGGACAACGGCAACGGCAACGGCAACTCCGGCGGCAACGGCAACGGCAACGGAAACGGAAACGGCAACCCTCGGCAACGGTTCCAGCGAGCCAACCTTGCGCGAGATGAAGACCCCGGCGAGTACCTGTTCTCGGTCGGGAAGACCCAAGGCAAGTCGAGTCAATCCACGGCGTGGTTGGTCGACTCGGGTGCGACTCAGCACATGTCGCGAACCAAGCAGTTCATGATGAACTACAAGAAGATTGACCCAGTCGACGTGCATCTGGCCGATGATGGCACGGTCCAAGCGGTTGGCGTGGGAGACATTCTCATGTCGATGAAGACTCCAAGTGGTGTCAAGAAGGGTTTGCTCACCAACGTGTGGCATATCCCCAAGCTCAGCCGCAACCTGTTCTCGGTCGGAAGATTCACGGAGGACGTTGCTCCCGTGACGTTCGACAAAGACGGTTGCTTCGTCGTTCTCAAGGGCGCCAAGCGGACCATCGGCACTCGTATCGGCAAGGGTCTGTTCAAGCTCAACATGTCTCCAGTGTCGATTGAAGCAGCCCACGCCGCCAGTACAAGACGAGGTCGCGCCATGTCCAAGTCGTACCTGTGGCACCTCCGACTCGGTCACATCGGCTTCAGCGGACTCGAAGCCATCGCCAAGAAGGACCTCGCCGACGGACTCGATATCGGGTCTGTGCAGGAATGGGAGGTCTGTGAAGGCTGTGCACTCGGCAAGCTGACTCGCGTCAAGTTCCAGTCGGGCACGACCAAGCGGTCTGCGAATCTGCTTGACGTCGTGTACAGCGATGTGGCCGGCCCCATGAAGACTCCGACTTTCGGCGGCATGAAGTACTTTGCCACGTTCACCGACGACAAGTCTCGACTGTGCAAGTTGTACCTCATGCGGTCCAAGGACGAAGTCTACGAGAAGTTCGTCGAGTTCGTCAACTGGGCCGAGAACCAAACCGGTCGTCGAGTCAAGGTGCTTCGAACCGACGGCGGCGGCGAGTACCAGTCGGCCAAACTTGCCAAGTTCTGTCGCAAGCGTGGCATCGAGCACGACGTCACGCCGCCATACACGCCTCAGTTGAACGGTGTGGCGGAGCGCATGAACCGAACCATCGGTGAGTGTGGTCGTTGCAAGCTCCACCATGCCAACTTGTCCGACGAGTACTGGGGCGAAGCCGTCATGACTGCAGTCGAAGTTCGCAACCGACTTCCGACCCGCGCTCAAGACTTGTACAAGTCGCCGTACGAAGAATGGAACGGGAAGAAGCCCTTGCTCGCCAACTTCAAGGTGTTCGGCTGCCATGCGTACGTCCACGTGCCGAAGGAGAAGCGGTCGAAGTTCGCCGCCCGAGCCATCTTGTGTCGGTTCCTCGGCTACTCGGACCACGAGAAAGCGTATCGGTTTGAAGAAATCGCAACCGGCCGGATCGTGATCAGTCGAGACGCGCAGTTCATGGAAGACACGTTCGACGACGGCAAGCGCGAAGAACCCTGGAGCAAGTCCGTCGAGTTCCGCGACGATGAAGATGATGAAGATAAAGATGAAGCAACCGACAACCAAGATGATGAAGACATGGGTGAGCAGCCAGCCTCACCAGCACCAAGTCAGCGCAGCTACGAGCGACCGGAGTGGCAACAGGGCCAGCGGTCGCAGCGTCCAGCAGCACCAGCATCGGCCCAGCAGCCGAATGTCGACTACGCACCAGGGTCCAAGCGCCACTCTCGCACGCACTCGCTCGAGAACCTGGCTGAACCGCCAGTTGAGAAGCGCTACGGACGTGTTGGACGCACAAGTGGTGCGACTCCACCACCCACGCAAGGTCCAAGGACATCGCTCGAAGATCTGTCTGCACTGCTCACGTCGATCGAAGAGGAAGGCGTAGAAGATGAAGATGAAGAAGGCGAAGACGTGCAAGAACAAGGGGGAGAAGATCAAGATCAAGACCAAGATTACGAAGAGTTTGCTCTCGTCGTGAATTCAGGGGGAGAGTTGCCGACATCGTTCAAGTCGGCGATGGAATCCGACGACGCCAGCAACTGGAAGGAAGCCTGCGACTCCGAGCTCGAGTCGCTCAAGAAGAACGAGACCTGGGACCTAGTCCCTTTGCCAGCCGGACGCAAGGCCATCACCAGCAAGTGGGTGTTCAAGGTCAAGGAAACCGCCGAAGGACTCGTCGAGCGGTACAAGGCTCGACTCGTTGCCAAGGGGTTCCTGCAAAAGTACGGCATCGACTTCGAAGAGACGTTCGCACCCGTCGCCAAGTTCACGTCGATCCGCACCATCCTCAGCATCGCCGCTCGATACAAGCTCATGATCCATCAGATGGATGTCAAGACGGCGTTCCTGAACGGCAACCTCGACGAAGAAATCTACATGAAGCAGCCCGAAGGCTTCGTCGACCAGCGCCACCCCGACTACGTGTGCAAGCTCAAGCGCTCGCTCTACGGTCTCAAGCAGTCGCCACGCATGTGGAACCAGACCATCGACGCCTTCATGCGCAAGGTCGGCTTCACCAAGTGCGAGATGGACCACTGTGTGTACGTCAAGCGGAGCGGCTCAGCGATGATCTTCGTGGTGATCTACGTCGACGACCTCATCCTCGCCTGCAACAGCCTCGAGTTGCTCACGGCGACCAAGCGTGCACTCAGCGAACGCTTCGAGATGTCCGACCTCGGCGAACTCAAGTACTGCCTCGGCATGGAAGTTGACCAAGACCCCAAGTCCAGCGACGTGACCATGCGGCAGACCAAGTTCTTGCAGTCGATCCTGACCAAGTTCGGCATGCAAGACTGCAAACCAGTGAGGACCCCTCAAGACCCCGGACTCAAGCTGACCAAGGCCATGTGTGAAGGTGGTTGCAAGCACGAAGACACCATGAAGAACGTGCCGTACCGAAGTGCAGTCGGCGCACTCATGTACCTCATGGTCGGCACTCGACCAGACCTCGCAGCGGCAGTCGGCACACTCAGCCAGTTCGCCGCGGACCCGTGTCCAACACACTGGCAAGCTCTCAAGCGTGTGCTCCGGTATCTGCAAGCGACTCCGACGTACGGCCTGCAGTTCTCGGCATCGAACGACGGAAGACTGGTCGGCTACTCCGACGCCGACTGGGCTGGCGACATCGAGTCACGTCGAAGCACCAGCGGCTACGTGTTCATGCTCAACGGCGGATGCATCAGCTGGCGCAGCAAGAAGCAGCGAACTGTCGCCCTCTCCTCGACCGAAGCAGAGTACATGGCTCTATCGGAAGCGATCCAAGAAGCCGTGTGGCTCAAGGCGTTCCTGTGCGAACTCGGCGAAGTTGCAAGTGACCAAGCGCTCACGGTGTACGAAGACAACCAAGGTGCGATCGCGTTGGCCAAGAACCCCGAGTTCCACAAGCGCACCAAGCACATCGACATTCGCTACCACTTCGTTCGTGAGAAGGTCGAGGACGGTCAAGTGTGTCTGCAGTACTGCCCGACCCAAGACATGCTTGCCGACATCATGACCAAGCCGATCCCCACTGTCCAGTTCGACGTGCTCCGCACCAAGCTTGGTGTTCAAGACGCAGTCGAGTCGAGGGGGAGTGTTGAAGATGATGCGCCTCGAACCCTGCGTCATCATTCCAGTTGAAGCTCGGCAGTTGAAGCTCGGCTGTAGAAGATTCTCCTGCAGAAGATTCTCCGTGGAAGATTCGACATGTGGAAGATTCGACATGTGGAAGATTCTCCGTCTGGTTCTGGTTTGAATCCAGTGCCACCCATCGACTTCGTTGAAGTATCCACGAAGTTAGTTTATGTTTGCATATGTTTACGATAGGTAGGACATACCCTCTGATTATGGTAGCGCAAGACACACACAGACGGCTCAGAGGTAGCAGCAGCGAACTAAGTCCCGATCAATTCACTTTGCATTTTGCATCCCACCAACCAAGCGACCTTTCAACAGGTTATGAGCCCAAGCTTAGCCGACTCTGCCTTCACCGACTTCGCCTCCCCAGCCTTCGCCATGGATTCGACCACCCCAGCTCGCACCAACAAGTTCGACGGAACCAACTTCCACACATGGAAGTTCAAGATGCAGGTGGTGCTCGAAGAACGCGACGTCTGGGAAGTTGTCTGTGGAGAGGTCAAACTCGAGCAGTGCCAGACCGACGCGGACCGAGCCCTCTTCAAGAAGAAGTCTCGCAAGGCGCTCGCGATGATCTGTCTCGCGATGGAAGACTCGCAGCTCCCGCTGGTTCGGTCGGCGAGTGGTGCGCAAGATGCATGGTCAAGACTGGAAGAACACTTCGAGAAGAAGAGCCTTGCCAACAAGCTCTTTCTTCGTCGTCGTTTCTTCACGACCATGATGGAAGAAGGTGACGATGTGCTCACGCACATCAACAAGCTCAAGACCCTGGCGGAGCAACTCGACGCAGTCGGCGCTCCGGTCAGCGAAGACGACTTGGTGATCACGCTTCTCGGCAGTCTCAGCGAGTCGTACCAGTTCCTCATCACGGCGTTGGAGTCGCGTGTCGACGCGCTCACGTGGGAACTCGTGACGTCTCGGCTGCTCCATGAAGACATGAAGCGCAAGGAGCAAGGTGGCGACGGAGCCACGCTTGGCCAAGCGTTCATGACAAGTGACGCGAAGCCCAAGGGCCGTGCAGTCAAGAAGACTGGCACGTGCAACTACTGCGGCAAGATCGGTCATTGGGCCGCGGAGTGCCACTCGCGTGTCAAGGACAACGGCAACGGCAACGGCAACGGAAACGGCAACCCTCGGCAACGGTTCCAGCGAGCCAACCTTGCGCGAGATGAAGACCCCGGCGAGTACCTGTTCTCGGTCGGGAAGACCCAAGGCAAGTCGAGTCAATCCACGGCGTGGTTGGTCGACTCGGGTGCGACTCAGCACATGTCGCGAACCAAGCAGTTCATGATGAACTACAAGAAGATTGACCCAGTCGACGTGCATCTGGCCGATGATGGCACGGTCCAAGCGGTTGGCGTGGGAGACATTCTCATGTCGATGAAGACTCCAAGTGGTGTCAAGAAGGGTTTGCTCACCAACGTGTGGCATATCCCCAAGCTCAGCCGCAACCTGTTCTCGGTCGGAAGATTCACGGAGGACGTTGCTCCCGTGACGTTCGACAAGGACGGTTGCTTCGTCGTTCTCAAGGGCGCCAAGCGGACCATCGGCACTCGTATCGGCAAGGGTCTGTTCAAGCTCAACATGTCTCCAGTGTCGATTGAAGCAGCCCACGCCGCCAGTGCAAGACGAGGTCGCGCCATGTCCAAGTCGTACCTGTGGCACCTCCGACTCGGTCACATCGGCTTCAGCGGTCTCGAAGCCATCGCCAAGAAGGACCTCGCCGACGGACTCGATATCGGGTCCGTGCAGGAATGGGAGGTCTGTGAAGGCTGTGCACTCGGCAAGCTGACTCGCGTCAAGTTCCAGTCGGGCACGACCAAGCGGTCTGCGAATCTGCTTGACGTCGTGTACAGCGATGTGGCCGGCCCCATGAAGACTCCGACTTTCGGCGGCATGAAGTACTTTGCCACCTTCACCGACGACAAGTCTCGACTGTGCAAGTTGTACCTCATGCGGTCCAAGGACGAAGTCTACGAGAAGTTCGTCGAGTTCGTCAACTGGGCCGAGAACCAAACCGGTCGTCGAGTCAAGGTGCTTCGAACCGACGGCGGCGGCGAGTACCAGTCGGCCAAACTTGCCAAGTTCTGCCGCAAGCGTGGCATCGAGCACGACGTCACGCCGCCATACACGCCTCAGTTGAACGGTGTGGCGGAGCGCATGAACCGAACGATCGGTGAGTGTGGTCGTTGCAAGCTCCACCATGCCAACTTGTCCGACGAGTACTGGGGCGAAGCCGTCATGACTGCAGTCGAAGTTCGCAACCGACTTCCGACCCGCGCTCAAGACTTGTACAAGTCGCCGTACGAAGAATGGTACGGGAAGAAGCCCTTGCTCGCCAACTTCAAGGTGTTCGGCTGCCATGCGTACGTCCACGTGCCCAAGGAGAAGCGGTCGAAGTTCGACGCCCGAGCCATCTTGTGTCGGTTCCTCGGCTACTCGGACCACGAGAAGGCGTATCGGTTTGAAGAAATCGCAACCGGCCGGATCGTGATCAGTCGAGACGCACAGTTCATGGAAGACACGTTCGACGATGGTAAGCGCGAAGAACCCTGGAGCAAGTCCGTCGAGTTCCGCGACGATGAAGATGATGAGGATCAAGATGAAGCAACCGACAACCAAGATGATGAAGACATGGGTGAGCAGCCAGCCTCACCAGCACCAAGTCAGCGCAGCTACGAGCGACCGGAGTGGCAACAGGGCCAGCGGTCGCAGCGTCCAGCAGCACCAGCATCGGCCCAGCAGCCGAATGTCGACTACGCACCAGGGTCCAAGCGCCACTCTCGCACGCACTCGCTCGAGAACCTGGCTGAACCGCCAGTTGAGAAGCGCTACGGACGTGTTGGACGCACAAGTGGTGCGACTCCACCACCCACGCAAGGTCCAAGGACATCGCTCGAAGATCTGTCTGCACTGCTCACGTCGATCGAAGAGGAAGGCGTAGAAGATGAAGATGAAGAAGGCGAAGACGTGCAAGAACAAGGGGGAGAAGATCAAGATCAAGACCAAGATTACGAAGAGTTTGCTCTCGTCGTGAATTCAGGGGGAGAGTTGCCGACATCGTTCAAGTCGGCGATGGAATCCGACGACGCCAGCAACTGGAAGGAAGCCTGCGACTCCGAGCTTGAGTCGCTCAAGAAGAACGAGACCTGGGACCTAGTCCCTTTGCCAGCCGGACGCAAGGCCATCACCAGCAAGTGGGTGTTCAAGGTCAAGGAAACCGCCGAAGGACTCGTCGAGCGGTACAAGGCTCGACTCGTTGCCAAGGGGTTCCTGCAAAAGTACGGCATCGACTTCGAAGAGACGTTCGCACCCGTCGCCAAGTTCACGTCGATCCGCACCATCCTCAGCATCGCCGCTCGATACAAGCTCATGATCCATCAGATGGATGTCAAGACGGCGTTCCTGAACGGCAACCTCGACGAAGAAATCTACATGAAGCAGCCCGAAGGCTTCGTCGACCAGCGCCACCCCGACTACGTGTGCAAGCTCAAGCGCTCGCTCTACGGTCTCAAGCAGTCGCCACGCATGTGGAACCAGACCATCGACGCCTTCATGCGCAAGGTCGGCTTCACCAAGTGCGAGATGGACCACTGTGTGTACGTCAAGCGGAGCGGCTCAGCGATGATCTTCGTGGTGATCTACGTCGACGACCTCATCCTCGCCTGCAACAGCCTCGAGTTGCTCACGGCGACCAAGCGTGCACTCAGCGAACGCTTCGAGATGTCCGACCTCGGCGAACTCAAGTACTGCCTCGGCATGGAAGTTGACCAAGACCCCAAGTCCAGCGACGTGACCATGCGGCAGACCAAGTTCTTGCAGTCGATCCTGACCAAGTTCGGCATGCAAGACTGCAAACCAGTGAGGACCCCTCAAGACCCCGGACTCAAGCTGACCAAGGCCATGTGTGAAGGTGGTTGCAAGCACGAAGACACCATGAAGAACGTGCCGTACCGAAGTGCAGTCGGCGCACTCATGTACCTCATGGTCGGCACTCGACCAGACCTCGCAGCGGCAGTCGGCACACTCAGCCAGTTCGCCGCGGACCCGTGTCCAACACACTGGCAAGCTCTCAAGCGTGTGCTCCGGTATCTGCAAGCGACTCCGACGTACGGCCTGCAGTTCTCGGCATCGAACGACGGAAGACTGGTCGGCTACTCCGACGCCGACTGGGCTGGCGACATCGAGTCACGTCGAAGCACCAGCGGCTACGTGTTCATGCTCAACGGCGGATGCATCAGCTGGCGCAGCAAGAAGCAGCGAACTGTCGCCCTCTCCTCGACCGAAGCAGAGTACATGGCTCTATCGGAAGCGATCCAAGAAGCCGTGTGGCTCAAGGCGTTCCTGTGCGAACTCGGCGAAGTTGCAAGTGACCAAGCGCTCACGGTGTACGAAGACAACCAAGGTGCGATCGCGTTGGCCAAGAACCCCGAGTTCCACAAGCGCACCAAGCACATCGACATTCGCTACCACTTCGTTCGTGAGAAGGTCGAGGACGGTCAAGTGTGTCTGCAGTACTGCCCGACCCAAGACATGCTTGCCGACATCATGACCAAGCCGATCCCCACTGTCCAGTTCGACGTGCTCCGCACCAAGCTTGGTGTTCAAGACGCAGTCGAGTCGAGGGGGAGTGTTGAAGATGATGCGCCTCGAACCCTGCGTCATCATTCCAGTTGAAGCTCGGCAGTTGAAGCTCGGCTGTAGAAGATTCTCCTGCAGAAGATTCTCCGTGGAAGATTCGACATGTGGAAGATTCGACATGTGGAAGATTCTCCGTCTGGTTCTGGTTTGAATCCAGTGCCACCCATCGACTTCGTTGAAGTATCCACGAAGTTAGTTTATGTTTGCATATGTTTACGATAGGTAGGACGTACATTTGATTACGGTAGCGTAGGACACACACAGACGGCTTAGAGGTAGCAGCAGCGAACTAAGTCCCGATCAATTCACTTTGCATTTTGCATCCCACCAACCAAGCGACCTTCCAACAATTTTCATCGTCGCGGAACTCGACGGACTTGCTCCAGGGTTCTTCGCGCTTACCATCGTCGAACGTGTCTTCCATGAACTGTGCGTCTCGACTGATCACGATCCGGCCGGTTGCGATTTCTTCAAACCGATACGCCTTCTCGTGGTCCGAGTAGCCGAGGAACCGACACAAGATGGCTCGGGCGTCGAACTTCGACCGCTTCTCCTTGGGCACGTGGACGTACGCATGGCAGCCGAACACCTTGAAGTTGGCGAGCAAGGGCTTCTTCCCGTACCATTCTTCGTACGGCGACTTGTACAAGTCTTGAGCGCGGGTCGGAAGTCGGTTGCGAACTTCGACTGCAGTCATGACGGCTTCGCCCCAGTACTCGTCGGACAAGTTGGCATGGTGGAGCTTGCAACGACCACACTCACCGATCGTTCGGTTCATGCGCTCCGCCACACCGTTCAACTGAGGCGTGTATGGCGGCGTGACGTCGTGCTCGATGCCACGCTTGCGGCAGAACTTGGCAAGTTTGGCCGACTGGTACTCGCCGCCGCCGTCGGTTCGAAGCACCTTGACTCGACGACCGGTTTGGTTCTCGGCCCAGTTGACGAACTCGACGAACTTCTCGTAGACTTCGTCCTTGGACCGCATCAGGTACAACTTGCACAGTCGAGACTTGTCGTCGGTGAACGTGGCAAAGTACTTCATGCCGCCGAAAGTCGGAGTCTTCATGGGGCCGGCCACATCGCTGTACACGACGTCAAGCAGATTCGCAGACCGCTTGGTCGTGCCCGACTGGAACTTGACGCGAGTCAGCTTGCCGAGTGCACAGCCTTCACAGACCTCCCATTCCTGCACGGACCCGATATCGAGTCCGTCGGCGAGGTCCTTCTTGGCGATGGCTTCGAGACCGCTGAAGCCGATGTGACCGAGTCGGAGGTGCCACAGGTACGACTTGGACATGGCGCGACCTCGTCTTGTACTGGCGGCGTGGGCTGCTTCAATCGACACTGGAGACATGTTGAGCTTGAACAGACCCTTGCCGATACGAGTGCCGATGGTCCGCTTGGCGCCCTTGAGAACGACGAAGCAACCGTCCTTGTCGAACGTCACGGGAGCAACGTCCTCCGTGAATCTTCCGACCGAGAACAGGTTGCGGCTGAGCTTGGGGATATGCCACACGTTGGTGAGCAAACCCTTCTTGACACCACTTGGAGTCTTCATCGACATGAGAATGTCTCCCACGCCAACCGCTTGGACCGTGCCATCATCGGCCAGATGCACGTCGACTGGGTCAATCTTCTTGTAGTTCATCATGAACTGCTTGGTTCGCGACATGTGCTGAGTCGCACCCGAGTCGACCAACCACGCCGTGGATTGACTCGACTTGCCTTGGGTCTTCCCGACCGAGAACAGGTACTCGCCGGGGTCTTCATCTCGCGCAAGGTTGGCTCGCTGGAACCGTTGCCGAGGGTTGCCGTTTCCGTTGCCGTTGCCGCCGGAGTTGCCGTTGCCGTTGCCGTTGTCCTTGACACGCGAGTGGCACTCCGCGGCCCAATGACCGATCTTGCCGCAGTAGTTGCACGTGCCAGTCTTCTTGACTGCACGGCCCTTGGGCTTCGCGTCACTTGTCATGAACGCTTGGCCAAGCGTGGCTCCGTCGCCACCTTGCTCCTTGCGCTTCATGTCTTCATGGAGCAGCCGAGACGTCACGAGTTCCCACGTGAGCGCGTCGACACGCGACTCCAACGCCGTGATGAGGAACTGGTACGACTCGCTGAGACTGCCGAGAAGCGTGATCACCAAGTCGTCTTCGCTGACCGGAGCGCCGACTGCGTCGAGTTGCTCCGCCAGGGTCTTGAGCTTGTTGATGTGCGTGAGCACATCGTCACCTTCTTCCATCATGGTCGTGAAGAAACGACGACGAAGAAAGAGCTTGTTGGCAAGGCTCTTCTTCTCGAAGTGTTCTTCCAGTCTTGACCATGCATCTTGCGCACCACTCGCCGACCGAACCAGCGGGAGCTGCGAGTCTTCCATCGCGAGACAGATCATCGCGAGCGCCTTGCGAGACTTCTTCTTGAAGAGGGCTCGGTCCGCGTCGGTCTGGCACT
Source organism: Pythium myriotylum (assembly GCA_023091665.1). Taxonomy (NCBI): domain Eukaryota; phylum Oomycota; class Peronosporomycetes; order Pythiales; family Pythiaceae; genus Pythium; species Pythium myriotylum. The sequence goes on along the minus strand of JALJCQ010000022.1, from coordinate 2,043 downwards.
GCTCGAGTTTGACCTCTCCACAGACAACTTCCCAGACGTCGCGTTCTTCGAGCACCACCTGCATCTTGAACTTCCATGTGTGGAAGTTGGTTCCGTCGAACTTGTTGGTGCGAGCTGGGGTGGTCGAATCCATGGCGAAGGCTGGGGAGGCGAAGTCGGTGAAGGCAGAGTCGGCTAAGCTTGGGCTCATAACCTGTTGAAAGGTCGCTTGGTTGGTGGGATGCAAAATGCAAAGTGAATTGATCGGGACTTAGTTCGCTGCTGCTACCTCTGAGCCGTCTGTGTGTGTCTTGCGCTACCATAATCAGAGGGTATGTCCTACCTATCGTAAACATATGCAAACATAAACTGACTTCGTGGATACTTCAACGAAGTCGATGGGTGGCACTGGATTCAAACCAGAACCAGACGGAGAATCTTCCACATGTCGAATCTTCCACATGTCGAATCTTCCACGGAGAATCTTCTGCAGGAGAATCTTCTACAGCCGAGCTTCAACTGCCGAGCTTCAACTGGAATGATGACGCTGGGTTCGAGGCGCATCATCTTCAACACAACTCTCCCCCTGAATTCACGACGAGAGCAAACTCTTCGTTATCTTGATCTTGATCTTGGTCTTCTCCCCCATGTTCTTGCACGTCTTCGCCTTCATCATCTTCTACGCCTTCCTCTTCGATCGACGTGAGCAGTGCAGACAGATCTTCGAGCGATGTCCTTGGACCTTGCGTGGGTGGTGGAGTCGCACCACTTGTGCGTCCAACACGTCCGTAGCGCTTCTCAACTGGCGGTTCAGCCAGGTTCTCGAGCGAGTGCGTGCGAGAGTGGCGCTTGGACCCTGGTGCGTAGTCGACATTCGGCTGCTGGGCCGATGCTGGTGCTGCTGGACGCTGCGACCGCTGGCCCTGTTGCCACTCCGGTCGCTCGTAGCTGCGCTGACTTGGTGCTGGTGAGGCTGGCTGCTCACCCATGTCTTCATCATCTTGGTTGTCGGTTGCTTCATCTTGATCCTCATCATCTTCATCGTCGCGGAACTCGACGGACTTGCTCCAGGGTTCTTCGCGCTTACCATCGTCGAACGTGTCTTCCATGAACTGTGCGTCTCGACTGATCACGATCCGGCCGGTTGCGATTTCTTCAAACCGATACGCCTTCTCGTGGTCCGAGTAGCCGAGGAACCGACACAAGATGGCTCGGGCGTCGAACTTCGACCGCTTCTCCTTGGGCACGTGGACGTACGCATGGCAGCCGAACACCTTGAAGTTGGCGAGCAAGGGCTTCTTCCCGTACCATTCTTCGTACGGCGACTTGTACAAGTCTTGAGCGCGGGTCGGAAGTCGGTTGCGAACTTCGACTGCAGTCATGACGGCTTCGCCCCAGTACTCGTCGGACAAGTTGGCATGGTGGAGCTTGCAACGACCACACTCACCGATGGTTCGGTTCATGCGCCCCGCCACACCGTTCAACTGAGGCGTGTATGGCGGCGTGACGTCGTGCTCGATGCCACGCTTGCGGCAGAACTTGGCAAGTTTGGCCGACTGGTACTCGCCGCCGCCGTCGGTCCGAAGCACCTTGACTCGACGACCGGTTTGGTTCTCGGCCCAGTTGACGAACTCGACGAACTTCTCGTAGACTTCGTCCTTGGACCGCATGAGGTACAACTTGCACAGTCGAGACTTGTCGTCGGTGAAGGTGGCAAAGTACTTCATGCCGCCGAAAGTCGGAGTCTTCATGGGGCCGGCCACATCGCTGTACACGACGTCAAGCAGATTCGCAGACCGCTTGGTCGTGCCCGACTGGAACTTGACGCGAGTCAGCTTGCCGAGTGCACAGCCTTCACAGACCTCCCATTCCTGCACGGACCCGATATCGAGTCCGTCGGCGAGGTCCTTCTTGACGATGGCTTCGAGACCGCTGAAGCCGATGTGACCGAGTCGGAGGTGCCACAGGTACGACTTGGACATGGCGCGACCTCGTCTTGTACTGGCGGCGTGGGCTGCTTCAGTCGACACTGGAGACATGTTGAGCTTGAACAGACCCTTGCCA